>OV884042.1:9045000-10457500 GCA_930367265.1 Catocala fraxini | reverse complement strand
ATGGAGGGAAGGCCTTGCTCACCAAGGCCATCCCCCAGACGTGTGGGGCCGTGCAAGCCGGTAGAGAGTCCCCCGACTCTGTACCAGTGACCCCACTATACAGGGGGGAAACTGGCAAATCGCCTCCTTCTCGCTCCCGTCCGTCTGCGCCGGAGAGGGTCAGCGAGGAGGTTGTTCTCCCTGACCCTCTCCGTGGTCTCCCTCTGCGCCATGACAGCTTCGCAGAAGGAGACCACTGCCTGCCACGACCTCTCGCCGCCGAGCATGGCGTTGATCACGCTCGGCAGGGAGAGATCTCCGCCTATTATGGCCGAAAGCGTGTGTCGCTGCGGCCCCCACGCGGCACACGCCTCCAGCGTGTGGAGCGCCGTGTCTTCCGGCGCCCCACACTCGTGGCAGGCCGGGGTCGCCTCCCGTCTCGCGATCTGGTGCAAATACTTTCCGAAGCATCCATGCCCGGAAAGCACCTGCACCAGTCGGAAGGTCAGCGACCCGAATCGCCGCCCTATCCATCCCCGGAGGACCGGCCGAATGGCCTCCACCGTCCACTGGCCCGGGGCCGGTGGAGCCAGGTCCTCCGTCCACCGCCTCAATAGGGCGGCCCGCGCCTGTCGCCGCATGCGTGCGACCTCCTCCCACCCCGGGGGCTCCCCGCGGGATCTCCTCGCCGCCACGAAGTGGTAAACTTCGGCGAGGATCTCCGCTTGTAGCTCCCAGGGGGGGTCACTGGCCAGCACGCACGCCGCCGTCCAGGACACCGTCCGGTAACCGCGTATGGCCCTCGTCGCGACGACCCGCTGCGGACGTCGCAGCAGGGTCTTATTGTCGCGACTGAGGGCGTCCGCCCAGACCGGTGCCCCGTAAAGGGCCATACTACGGATCACTCCGGAGTACAGTCGGCGACAGGTGGCACTCGGGCCACCCACGTTGGGCAGCAGCTTCCCCAGGGTGGCCGCCGCTCCCAGGACTCTTAGGGCCAGCTCCGCGACGGGAGGCATCAGGCCCCGGAACTTATTCCGGGCAGCCCTATACGGACGCCCCCATGGATGCCTATCCAGGCCCTCCAGAGCCTCCCCCCAGGCCCGGGACTTGGCCTGGCCAGCGGCCAGCTGCAGCTCCTTTTTGGCTGCACGGTACTCACCATACAGCCGGAGCTCCGCCCGCAGTTCTTCGGCCGACAGCTGGTCGTTTGCCCGGCCATGCCGCCGCCGCCTACACCGCGTGTAGGGCCGCCGTGCCGCCGAACAGGCGGCTCGGAGATCTGCGATCTCCGAGCTCCACCAGTACACTTCTCGGCGGCTGGGGCGGCGGCGGGCCCTCGGCATGGCCGCGTCGCAGACGGCCGTGACCGCTTCGCGGAAACGGCCGGCCGCGACGTCTACCTCCAGCGGGTGCGTGGGGGCGGCAAGCCACGCCCGGACGATGGCCGCCTCTTCCGCCAGTTTAGCGTCGAGGCGACTCACCGACCACCGCGGAAAATCCGCCCGTACCACGCGCCGGGACGCCCCCTGACTGTCGGAGGCGGAGATCTCGAACCTTATGTATTTGTGGTCCGAGAGCGTCTCCACCTCCGACATCACCCTCCAGGCCCGGGCACGTGCCACGACAGCGGGGCTGGTGAACGTTAGGTCCACCACGGACCCCCCACACCATCACACCATCGCACGCACGTGTGGACCGACCCTCTATTGAGGAGAGTCAGTCCTGTGGCAACCGCCCACTCCCTGACTATCTCCCCTCGAGTGTCAGTGGAGCGGTTGCCCCATTCCCGGGCCTTGGCGTTCAGATCCCCCATTAGGAGGACCTGATGTGGCGCCTGCCTTCTCACCACCGCGGCCAGGAGGTCCATGAAGACCTCCAGCTCCGCGGCGGTTCTGTTGGGGGAGAAGTATGCGCCGACGATCGCATACCTCTCCCACCTGATCCATATTAATCAGACATCACAACCTCCCCGCACACTGCTTCGCGGCGCGCTGCCTCAGAGGCGGCCTGACTAGTGGCCGCAGGGGTGGCCCGAGTCCCAGGGGCCTTTCCTTTCGTCTTCGGGGGGTTGCAGCGGCGCCCCCCCATAACGTGCCCCGAGGACTTTCCCGCCTCTGCGCAAATGGCGCAGCGCAGCCCAGCCTTGCCACAGTTGGCCGTCCGGTGACCTGCGTCTCCACAACGGAAGCACAGGTCACCCCTGTCGGCCGCGGCGGGACACTGAGGGCGTGTGTGCCCCAGCCCCATGCACCTGAAGCAGCGCATAGGGCGCTGCCCCAGCGAAACCACCTTCACCGAGCTCCACCCGATGAGAAGCCTGCCTCTGCTCAGCAGCACTTTGGCTGCCGAGACAGGGCAGGACACAAGGGCGGAGCCGGCGCCATCAAAGCCGGGGCGGATCTCGCCGACCTTTACGAGCCGCACCTCGCACTCGCCCGCCGCTGCGACCGCCGCCGCCACCTTCTCTTTTGTGGCAGCATCGTCCAGGCCCGCAATCCGCAAGTCTGTGGACTTTACGGGCCTGGTGACACTGGCCACTGCGGACAGGGCATCGCGGAGTTTCTCCGCGAGCCTATCCGCCTTTTCTCCGCTTTGGGAGCCTGGAATCTCTAAGATCCTGGCTCCCGTAGCCGTCTGGCGGAAGCGGAGCTGGTCGATACCCAGCTCCTTTAGGTCGACCTTTTCCTGTGCCAACCTGATAGCGGCAGCGTACGTAATCCCCTTTGCCGCGGCGTCGGGCTGCAACGACAGCACGACTGCCGCGGATTTCGGGGACCTCAGTGCTGCCGCCACACTCTTGGGGACAGCAGGGGCAACAGGCCGGGCTTTGGCGGCGGGGGCACGGGCCACCTGGGCAGGCGCAGATGCAGTGGAGGGGGTAGAGGACTTTCCCTTCCCCTTGCGCTTCCTCTTGCCCTTTCCTACCACAGTCACCCATGTTTTCTGAGGGACGGCGGCGGCAGGGGCAACCCCGCTGTCGTTTTGGGTTTTTCCCTTAGAGGGACCCGCGGTCGGTGCCGCTACAGGAGCGGCGGCAGCTCTGGGGGCCTGCTTGGCCCCCTTGTCCGCCTCGGGGGCGACCGGCTGAAGCACCAGTCTGGGCGGCGTAGCGTCTGCCTTCGCCCTCCTGGCATCCGCTCTCAGCGGCGGGCGGACCGTCGGGGCCGGCAGAAGCCGGTCCTCAAGCCCCGCGAGCCGGGCGCTCAACATTGTCCCGAGCGTGATGGTAAGGGAGCGCTTAAGCTCCTCCACCAGCTCGGGACCCACCTGGGGGGTGGCAGGGGCTGCCCGTGTCTCCGCAGTGGCGGTAGCGGCAGCGGCAGCGGCGGCGGCAGTCGTCGCCGCGGCAGCCTCCGTCTTCGCCTCAGCGAAGCCCCGACGGAGCGCCTTTACCTCCGCCTTGAGGGCCTCCCCCTCAAGACGCAGGCGGGAGTTTGCGGCCCTCAGCCGCCGCGTCTCTTCCGCTTCGCTGCGGCCCGCCAGGGTGTCCACCACCTCTCTCAACAATGACGCCGACCGCTTCAGGCGACCGACAAACTCGCCCTTTAAGTTTCCCGACTTTCGGGCCACTTCCAGGATGCAGGCGAGCTTCTCGCCCGCCCGCGCCCTTAACTCTTGGGCATTCAGGTCACTCAAGTCACCGACCAATGGGGTGGAATCCGACTCACTACCGATCCCCATCCCCAGGTCGGTGGCAGCAGCAGCCGGCCCCTTCCCAAGGCGCCTCTCTTGCAGCGCCGCCTCAAACTCCGCATTCGGCTGCACCGAAGCGGGCCTGAGGAACTCCTCCCTGGAGGGTGCCCCCTTCACCACTCTCCCCCGCCCTCTGCTGGCAGTGGGTACCTTGGCGGCCGCCGTCCCTTCGGTCTCCGTGTCTGAGTCTAAATACCCAGGCACGGAGAACGAAGTGGACGGCCGCTTTCGGCTGCCTACCTTCCTGGAGGTGGCCTCCACCACCACTTCGGCACGTGAGTCATAAGACTCCACGTCCGAAACCTCCTCAGGAGCACTCTCCTGCTCGGAGTGGCCCTGAGAAGGGCCGTTTTGGTGGCCCTGAGAAGGGCCTTTTTGGTGGCCCTGAAAAGGGCCTTTTCGGAACCTCTCACGCGCATCTCGCTGATGCTTGGGCATGGCCGCAAGCAAACAGACAGGGACAGACAACAAACAGACAGACTTGCACAATATGAACCGGCACGTAAGTGCTCTTTAGCCGAACACCGGTCTGACACTCCGTTACGGTGACAGAACCGGGTCGTTACCAGGGGACGCGACGAGGACGCAAGCACTATGGGGGGTCCCCCAGACACAATACACCTAACTTAACTTAACTTAACTAATGTTGTACTTACCTGATGTACTTACCGTTGTCCACTTCCGGAGTCTGGAGAGGCTGGTTATCTGTCATACAGGTCTCCTAGTACAGAAACCAGTCTCTCACATAGATTTAATCTTATGTATTGTACACAGTGTAGGGGCCCGTTTTGCAATCTCCAAATTGGTTTTTGGGGACTACATCTACCGTTCTTATACTGCGAACGGTGGGAGTGCACTGGGGTCGTCTACCTGGGGCCCGTTGGGGATTGTAGAGCGGTCCCCTATTTGTCTTATTGTCTTATTACATGTGTTTGCACAACTGTTATTTTTCACTACCATATGTAACTTTTCTATGTGAGAGAAAAACAATAAACTCTTATTACTCTTATTATTATTATGTTTTTTACCTGTTTCCCGTGAAAACATCCTATAAGCTCGAAGTCGTACGTCTGAGTACGTCTGAGTTAAGTTATAATTTTAATCCAGTTTTTATAAGGAATTTCTTATACGGATATGCGGCTCATTGTTAATATCAAAGTGTTCGGCCACTTAGGTTGCCAGAATCACGTCGTGAATTTTCGATGTGCTATAATAAACTAAATCAGCGAGTGGAATAATGGCGGCCGCTTTCCGCAGCCCATAAACCATACTGATCGGTTTTGCGCCCGTGATTACAATATTTTCTCTCGGACAAGCTTTAACGATACTTTAAACGGTTCTGCGACCAATTTTCGCGCCTCCATTTCTTATTTGCGCGACTCCCCGAATTCAATTTAACACTCATCGATTACTCTTTGGTATATTTTAAAATTTTAAATTATGATAATGACGAACACACCATAGGCGGTCCGGTGATAATTTCTTAAAAATTACACAAACATCAAGGAATGATCGGTTCTGTATGATCGCATAATTGCTGTTGTAAATATATTTTTGACTGGCGATGACGATACGGAGCCACTACTACAAGTTCTCGATCACAGGTGCTCATCACGAATAACGTTTGAGAATCACAACAGAAAAATCATTTTGTGGTTAACTCGACAATTTAGATTTACACTGGAAGTTGCATGAACCAAATATCTATTGTTAAATTATTTCAATCGTGAAGATAGCGATATACATAGTTTTTATAAAAACCTTATTTATTTTACGACTTCCGTATCTAGAACAATAATGACCTAATTTAATGTCGAGCGCCGAGTCGGTCATCGATTGTGCAACGGCGCAGCGCCGGCGTGTTCGCAATTTCATTGACCAAAACCTTTCAGTGTTCTCAGTCACGCAAAACCATCGATTGGCAGTGTCGACTCAATAAGCGATACAATTTGGTAATGTTTTTATTTCACGCCAATTGTATTCAATTACTTTTAGACATGAAAAAGTGAAACACGCAGAATCCTTTTGCAATACAAGAACAACTTGTTTTATAATTCGAACGTTTGTTCGTGAATCAATGGTAGAGGCTTGTCGTCAGTTTAGGGGAATTGCATTCGTTCTTATTTCTTATAATTGGTGGCAAGTGTGTTGGTATTAAAATTTCACCCTTTATTTTATCTGGATGGGTTCGAGCCTTTTATGGATAGACTTCGGGGCTCAGTGTGAATGTACGAACGTGAATCGTGATTCGTGTACTAAATTTTACTAACTTCTTGTTAACAATGTAAAGAGTAGCTGACTTTTTGAATAATATATAGCTTTGTTCTGACGCTACAACACTTGTTTGTTCAAATTCTGTCTGCACGGATAGTTATAGCAGTTTAAGTTGTCACCTGCACCCTGCCACTGTCCTGAGTGTTGTGGAGTCCATCCCTACACGGTACAAAAAGCACAATCACAAGATCACCATGATGATTAAAAAGTTGCCTCGTATAATTTTCATTAGGTTCTACACATATTGTTCCCACATATTCTATTGTAACCTATCTTCAGTAATTGCAGTAGACGAAGACCATTGGTGCCGCTTCAAACAGTTTAATGCTTTCTCATTTAATTCTGAAAATACAGAATTTCAGTGACGCGTAGCCTCTGCCCTCCCGTATTTTCACGTCAAATAATCAAAACCAAAATTAAAATCTTGAAAAATTGGAGCATTGGCGCTCAAACTATATCCTGATATGCTTTTTCGTGGGATTCATGCGGTTGACGACATGTAGTATTTTAGTAGTATTTTATACATAAATAAAGAATATATATTAAAGAAGTAGTTCCGTTAAGATTTTAACCGGTTGCTGACAGAAGTATGTAATCTCATTCGTTACAGCTTCTAATTGTATTTCAAAGCATCTGTACGGTAAATACAAAAGTAATTTATAAAGTTCTATCTATTTTATTGCTTCGTGCTTACACATCGGAAATAGGAGTCCAAGAACTACTATTTAACGACTTATTTATAGTTTAATTATGGAAAAGTCGGCAGGCGAAGCGATAAACTGGTGCACAGTAGCTCTTATGAAAATACCTGAACTAATGCGATTGTAGTTTATAGTAAATAGCGTCTACCCACTCACTGCATTCAGACATAAGCGTAAATATCCATTTTAGCTTCGATGAAATATCAAACGCTTTTTTATCTTCTACACTTTTGCTTCACACTATCCAATTTATTGCCTGCTATGTTTTTTTGCGGAATAGGGAGCGATCACGTTATCAATTCCATATCGATTCTAATCGATTCCAGTAGGGAACTAGATTTACGTATGATTATAATCGAATGTTAAGTGACAATGTGGTCGAAGAATGCTTCTGTTTACCATTTACTTGCGACTTAAAATACCTAGATTGAACTTATTAGGAAGCACAAACATGCAATAAATTTCTTTGGCAGAAACTTTCATAACTATGGGCCCGGGCAAACATTTTATAAACGGTGACAATTTTATTGTTTTTACAAGCTGAGTGTAAATACAGCGTTTTAAATAATTAGTTTCGAAAATAATCCGTCGAACAGGGATGTATGTTTATTATAGTGTCTTTAGCTTTAAATTATTAAAACGTATTATTTTCATGTCGCGATCATACGCCGATCGTATGACTGGCTCCAGATTATATTAGATATATTATTATGCTGTATACTATAGCTTTTTTAATTTAGAGCTTAACGTCTGTGGCCTAATCCTTTTTACACTGAGAAGAGGCCCGTGCCTAGCAGTTTAATACAGGGCTGATATTATATTATCTTTATATATATAATTCTACTGTACGTGTGTATGTCACTGAACTCCATCTAAATGGATGTATAGATTTTGATAAAAAAAATTGTGTGTGTGCATGTGGATTCGAGGATGGTTTAGATTTAGGTTTTTTTTTTCATTTGTACTGGCCAACGTCTGTCGGAACAGCTAGTTATTATATAAACATGTGTAATTTTAATTTATGCTAGACATCGGTAAAATGTTTATTTATTATATTATCAACTGACTATTTATCTGACGATAAGTTATGTAAAAAAATAACCACCGCGATAATAATATATAATATAGTACAATCAAATGTATAATCTGTATACATTAAATGTCTGCTAATAAAAATACCTCAGGTTTCATACATGTGAGCTATGCCCCAGAGAGCATGACACTAATACATAGCTTTGATAGATAACTTCTATTATTCAAGCAACATACATAAATATGTCTATGAATTATGTATTTTGTTTCTGACGTTAGCACCCAGTATAGTGAACTAGTGATAATGCTACTATACTATTCAATTAAACATTAATCTTTTATTTTACGACCTGGACATACCTTGAAATAAAATTAAGTTAAACTAAACAACAGTTTGGCAATCTTTCCATAAACAATGCCATTATCAGGCACCGTAAAGTCTTTTACAATTAATGTTTTCAGTTTTATTAGCGATCGTAAACAGAAATGATTTGACTATGGATAATCTAGGTTTTGTAATATTTCGTTCAGCTGACGATTTAAAGTCTTAAATGCCTAACCAAGATGTCAATCGTATATTGATATGGCAATAGTACAGAAAAGACAATAAAATAAATGGTAATGACACACATCTTAAGTCAATTCAATAGATTTTATATGCACTTTACGTCGACTGTAGATCGTATCTCGGTTAGACCTCGAGGTATCACAACCACTAGTGCCACTGCGAACTTATAGTATGTAACGATGTAGGTTTAATAATTAATCGGTTTACATTAATGTGTATGTACTTTGAACTAGTTTGTTATTGGATACACAGGTTAATAAAGTAATTACCACGTCAAGAACACGTACACTTTTACTCGAGGGTTGAAATATATGTCAGTATTGGAAATAAAATAATGCCCTTGCATCAACGAAATTGTTCGAAATCAAAAGGTCAAGATAACTGGGTCGGTGTGCGACGGCAGTCCAATCGCGTACATGTCCATTGTAAAATAGTAATACAAATAATGGAGGAATGATTGCACCTGTCCAAAATGGCTCCAATCATCGGCTCGGACGTGCTGCAGAGAGATTGGAGTGTCAAGGATACGTGAAATTAGGTGGTTACGGTAAAATAGATATGTTTATTGCTGTAGCCGAATCGTTCTATCTGAGTAACTCTGAGTCTATCTGTAGTAACTTTTATTTATTTCCAATATGTAATCGACGCAAAGAACCATTCGTCTAAGTATGGTTTAGAAAACTAATGTGTATAATAATGCAATATATCGATCAGCTTTTAGCCGCAGATTCGTTTCTTTTGTTCTAAGAGTATATGTCAGAGGAGCCGTGCATATTTTCAGGATAAAAAGTATGTCACTCTTTGGTGCTCTCTCCTGTGAACTATATCTTTGCGAAAAACACGGCGATCCATTGCTCTGTGATTACGTGAAAGAAGGACAAACATAAACACATTTTCGCTTGTATAATATTAAATACTTAGCAAAACCAGTACAACTTAAAAAAATGCAGTTGATTACTATATAGTAATCAACTGCATTAAAGGAAGCCGATATTTTTTACAATACAAAGATATCATTGTAAGGAAAAAAAATCGATATTCTAATATATATTCTATTTTTATTCTTTAGAAAAGACAACTCCCTAATCCCAACCCGCATTAGAACTAAATCCTGTAAAGCGGAGGCCTTTAAAAATAATCAAACAACGGACACAGAGACTTTCTCTAAAACCTCCACAATTAGGTAATACGAGTTGATAAATATTATAAAAATGTAACAGATTTAAAATATTTCACATCATTGTAAAGTCCATACAATTTGCATTCGTTCGTTTTGCGATATGAAAGTGGGTGAACCTGAAACGTGAATTTAAAATGCATCACATAATAAAAGGATTACCTGCGATAAAAAGACTCAGGTACGAAAATTGTTTTTGTAAGTTTTGCCTTGTCCAAAATAGGCAAGTGTCGTGAGTTAATCCGTTATTAAATCACAGAGCGACAGTTATCCCTGACATGACATTGTAAGCGGAACTATTCAAGTATGGTTTGATCGACAAAAAGTTTGCAACTAATTTTAAATTAAATTTTGTTTATACATTTGACTGTTTGGCCAGTTATGATGCATACGTTACAGCTCTGTTATGCATTGAAGTATTTATTGATTGTTTATTTTTGTTGACTAGCGTAATAGCGTCCGCATACCGAAACGTAAGACTAATCATAAAGTCACAGGTAAGATCCACAGATCGGACAATGCTATTTTGTTATTAAAATGTAGACGGTAGCACGGTTTCTGGAAGATCTGTTATCCTGTACCTCTTTGGCCTAGTATGCCATGAAAACCTATAACTGTGTATATGAAAGTCACGCCTTCGATATTTTCGATATTTTCAACTGAGTTTCAGAATTGTGCGGAGTAAGGAATCTCGGCACTATTTCAGGAAATTGTAAATGTAACAAACAGCTGAAGTTTGGATACGGCGCCTAAAAATGTAAAGAAGCGCCTTAATTTAAGCTTACCAGCTACACCTATTTTAAGCCAGGTAATTCTAGCCAGGAAAAGGCTTGTGATAAAGTGGTGAGGAATGTATTTTGGTCGGTATTGTCCATGTATGGAGTGAATAGCAACCTCACGCGAGCTCTGAAATCTCTTTATGATGATTCCAGAGCTTGTGTTAGGATAAATGGGACCTACACAGAATGGTTTAGCATCGAAAAAGGTGTTAGACAAGAATGTGTAGCGTCACCTTTGCTGTTTAACCTAAACATGGACAATTGTTTAAAAGATTTAAAATATTGTGAATGGAGATTAAGAATGAATGAGTTACTTGTCAAATGTCTTCTTTATGCCGATGACCACGTAATACTTGCGTCATCAGCAGAAGAGTTGCACGCGATGGTAACTATTATGCAAGGTGCTTTTGAGAGAAAAGGAATGATAATAAATGTAAGCTAGACGAAAGTAATGGTATTTGAAAAGGAAGAGTGCGTGACGATGTGTAATATGACGATTAATGGAGAAAAAGTGGAGCAAGTGAAAGAGTTTGTATATTTGGGTATTTTGTTTACAAGGGATGGTAAACATGAGGGAGATATTAAAAGGAGAACGATTGCTGGCAACAAAGTGAATGCAGCTCTACGCGCTTTTATGTACAGTCGAAATTTATAAGAAAAGGCACGTTTGGCTGTTCATAGAGGACTATTAGTGCACACGCTCATGTATGGAAGTTAAAGTTGGGTATGGCAAAAGAAGCATGAGAGCAGAATAAATGCTGTAGAAATGAGAGCGCTGAGAAGCATATGTGGTGTGACTCTGAAAGATAGAATAAGGAATAGTGTGATTAGAGAGAGATGCGGCATGAAAGTGGATATAGTGACAAGAATAGAAAAGGGTATGTTACGCTGGCTTGGGCATGTAGAAAGAATGGATGAGGAAAGACTGACTAGGATAGTTTATAAGGCTAGTGCAAATGGAACAGTCGCAAGAGGAAGACCTAGGCGAACGTTTCTCGATCAGATCGGAGGCATTCTGGACAAAGGCCAGGTTAAGAGTACCTTGAACCGACGGACGTGTATGAGGAATGTGATGAAAGTGAATGAAGCCAGAGAAGTGTGTCAGGATCGTAGCAAATAGAAATCCGTAGTCTCTGCCTACCCCCCTGGGAAACAGGCGTGAATCTAAGTATGTATGTATGTATGTAATTCTAGCTTTATTGACAGGTACATATATAAGTACGTTACAGAATGGTATAATATAAACACATGTAGGATTACAATTACATTTTTAAAATTACTTTAGGTCTATAGATATTTTTATACTGGCGAAATCCGGCCACGTTTTAATATGACGGAGTCTGATATTTATATTTGGTCGTTCCGTGACAATTTAGGGATAAAAAATTAAAAATCATTCTTGTGTAGATATACTAAGTATACTATCTATGTATAATAGATTATCTTTGAGTTTTGCGGGTATAAACATACGGAAGCAGATTTTTGATATAAAGTCTTATGGTTGTAGATGAAAGTCTATTAGTTAAATTTATCTATACTAATATTATAAAGCTGAAGAGTTTGTTTGTTTGTTTGAGAATTGAAAAATTCTTTTAGTGTTGGATAGCCTATTTATCGAGGAAGGCTATAGGCTATATAACATCACGCTACGACCCACGGGGGCGGCGCAGTAACGATAAACGCGGGTGAAACCGCGGGCACATCTAGTTAATTTATATAAGTATACAGATTGATTATGTATATCTTAGCTCTTCATGACGTAACAATAAACCGTCAGCACAAAGAGATAAACGAACAGTAAAAGTAGGTATCAATTGCTTCTTTGTGTTGTTAGAAACGTCGATTGTTTATCAAATAAAGCTCTAATATTGTCCGTTACGTGACAACGTCGAACTGCCTTGAGCCCACCTTGAAAAGTAAAATGTTACAATTTAAAACTGCAAGCTGTAATGAGTTTGCCAAACAATTGTAGCAAACATTAGATATACTGATAATTAAAATGGTTTCATAAGATGGACATTTAATTGTTAGTCAAAGTTAAATAATAGTTAATTTACTTTGAATAGGCATAAATTAGATGCAAATATGGCCACGATCTCATTCGAGGCTGCGAGCCTCCTCGCCGGATCGATGCCATGGAACCTGGAAGCGGCGCTAGGCGCCAGGGTCGTTAGCTTGGGGCAAAGGACCTGTTCTTCCCGCTGTCGAGGTGGCAAGGTCCGAGCTCCGCCAGGTCCTAGTGGAGAAGTGGAAAGAGCGACTTGTGCACCTTACTGCCGGGCACGCCACTTTTGTGGCGGTAAGTCCCGTGTTTGAGGAGTGGCTGGAGAGACGACATGGCGCCCTCATCTTCCGATTGACACGGGTAATGTCTGGCCATGGTTGTTTTGGCCAGTTCCTGTGTAGCATAGGCCGGCAAAAGACGCTCGGTTGTCACCACTGCGGCGACTGCCGTGACGTTGTTGTGGACACGGCGCTGCGCACTTTGCCGGATTGCCCCGCCTGGGCATTGCAGTGCCGTGAGTTGATCGCGGCAGTCGGATTGGTTGCCTTCTCGCTCCCGGCCGTAGTTCAGTCTAAGGTCTGGAGTTAGGGCTCGTGGAACACCGTCACCTCCTTCTGTGAGGAAGTGATTTCCATCAAGGAGGTGGCGGAGCGGGAGAGGGAACGCTTGAATCCTCTTCCCAACCGCAGAGCCGAGCGCCGGAAGGCGCGAGACGATCTCCAGCCACCCTGAGGTTTGACCTGGGGGTGGTGGGCTAGGTGGGCCTGCCCACCACCCGATCAGCACAAGGTCCGAGAGGCGGCGTGCTTGTTCCCACGCGCGCCTCTGTATCGTGTGTCCGTCTCCCTCTCAGGGGGACAGTAGGGATAAAATTAGTGGTGTCCAAAAGGCAGGTCTATTTGTGTAGTGGCCTGCCGTTTCATACGGTGGGCCGAAACCTCGGCGGGGTCGCGATTGCATGTGAAAGTGATTCGCGCGGCCCCGCCGATTGCGGTTATGTCGAGAAACACCGTGGTAGGTTTAGTCGGTATTACCGGGATGTCGCTCACCATCTTTCTCCGGTGAGTCCGACATAACCTCTCCGGCGCCCCCCGGACAGGTATGCGTCAAAGCTTTGGCCAAGTTAAAAAAAAAAGATCAAATATAGCAGTAATTTACATTAAGTTGATTGTAAAATGCTAACAGTTTTTACATTTCCGCACATTATGAAATGAGTACAGCGATTTTACCGTCCTTTTCCTATACTTAATAATGATGACAATTAATGCTGTAAATGTATACAGCTTATTATTCAGTATTTATTGGTGTAAAGTATTTTTACTCCTGTTGTTTTACATAAGGTACAAAATAAATACGAGATCAAATCTTATGTAATGAGATCAAGATAGGGATCGGTATGTCTCGACAAAAACAGACGTTTTAAATTGCATTGCGATGACTTTGCGTTTTTCGATAAATTTCTTTTCGCAATAAAGATCTCAATATGTTGAGGGTTAATTAAAACTATACAAGCGTTGTCCGAGCAAGATGGGATTTCAATTTGAAAGTTTCATGCCATTGAGATGGTTAATTAACCCTTGGTTTGCGTCAATAGTACCCAATAGCAAATTGTACTTGATTTATTACGTGACCACATAATAATCGTCTTTGTATGATAAGGTTATATGTTCTGCTGTAAACAATTACTTTGTGCTGTACCGTAAGAATGTTTATTTTGCAATATCAGGCTCGATTTTCAGATCGGATAAATCGTAAATTTGACAGAAAAGTCTTAATACTAAACTGGTGTATGAAACAGAATTTGTTAGACTGCAATAAGCTTGCTTACTCTAACGTACCTATGTAAGAGCATGTTGGTATTTTCCAGCTATGTTGTACTCATAGCATTTAAAGTAACTGGCGTGTAATAATAATAGTTGTTTTTGTAGGTATGATCAAAATGGCAAATAAGGATACGATACGCCTGATAGTAAGCGGTTATTATCGTGTTTTAGATCACTTGTAATACAATATATATCACCCGCGCACTGTTTACCTAAGGTATACGAGAATAAACAAAATAAAGATATTGTAAAAGAAATAAATACGAGAGGTATGTATGTAACCCGAACTTTACGTATGTATCTATCTTATGTGGGGGCCAGTCAGTGCAGACTGGCGACACTTCGACCCAGTGAGATCTTTTGTGTCGACACTCTCCCAATAACGACTGCCATAGATGTTCATGGCAGCCGGAACCGACGGCTTAACGTGCTCTCCGAGGCACGGAGCAGGCGATAATTGTCAATCAATACGCACATAATTTCGAAAAGTCATATAACTTCCGAAAGTCAGAGATGCGCGACGTGGTTCGAACCCGAGACCCTCTGCATTGCATCCCAAGCAGCTATCGAACTTTACGTAAGCCGAACTTTACTTACTGGCTGAAATAGTTCTATTGCCCGTATATCTGTTTCTTGCAGGAGAGTAAATAGTATAATACATAGCCGGGTAAGCCAGCTTATTCAAACCGTGGCCAAATAATAATTGGTGATTGGTGGGCTCTTTCATTATATAGTAAGCCTTGTAGTATAAAAAATAAACTGTGCTTGGCATAGGTCGATAAGCATGCTTGCTCTAATGTAGGCCATACAGATTATTAGCAAGGGCGTGATGTACCTCAGCATACCGTCAGGTGTAATATAGTCATTAATCTACCTCACAAAAACGTAATCCTGATTTTGAATTTGTGTAAGAGGAGAGTAACGACTATTGAAAAATCTTTAACAATTTAACAGTACCTTACTCCAGATGGATATAACCTATATATTATTTTCATCTCATGTAAATCCGGGGCGGACCACTAGTATCTCTTATAATGTTCTTAAACTGCAGGTGTATTATAATTTTTCGATAACGATACTTTATTTCTACCATTAAATAAATTTGCTGTGACCTAGTTGAGTATTTCGACCGTCGCGTCGATATCGATGATATCAATAAATTAACAGATAACCAATTAGCAAAGATGTATCGCGAACAATAAATTAAACACTTGCATATTAAATAAAACCGTTTCATTAGTGAACATTAAAGTGCCGCTTCTCGCCTGCAGCCCTTCACTAATTCGACAAAGTGATTAATATCTTTTAATATCTCAGACTCCCTCTCGGTACGAAATGCAGTCTTTAGTCCCTTCGCACACGTTACCTGGTTACCCGATAGCGGCTATGCAGCTTCGCTGGGTCATGTATGATGGTACGTGGGACAGTTTTCATCGTGTGCGTTGTGCGCAGATGCTATGGTGTCTGTAGAAGACTTATAGCCTTTGTTCTTAGTGTTGGTAGCATAGCGATTTCTTTGGTAAAGGTTCCGCGATGTGTAAGTAGCCTTGTAACTGCAAATGTCCGTTGGCAATAGTAGCCAGTCACTACCAGTGTTGCCATATCTTCGTTTACTGATGTGGCAAATGTAGTATAAAATGGTGACTACTGTGCATAATGTTTTGAGCTCTATGTCCAAGTAGGTCTAACAAAAAGTTATGGGCTTTTTTCTGCCAAATAATTCTCAATAGCAGCCCGAAGATAGAGAGTTGGCGGTATTGCGCACACCTTGTGTCCTGGAAATCGATTAACCTGTTGTATGCCAGAATACCAGACATAATAGAAAAAGCATTGTGTCTCGCGCAGATCCACGTTCCGGCATACCAGAGGTTAAACCTGTTAGCCCCTTCCTTCTACAATATAACTTACACTTCACACTCGAGTATAAGCTCAGATACTGCCTCTTCCTGCAAATGTGGCCAGGGCAAACTAACATAATAACCTTGGTCACACTTATGTGGAACCTAAACATTGCTGGTGAAATGAATGAATGAAATGAAATATGTAATACGCACCTGCTTCCTTTTCGAGGTTATACGAGACGTGGTCATCCGATATCCAGGCCGTAAGTAAACACTGTTTACATAAATACATACAGTTACTAGTACAAACATGCAGCTGCAACATTATTACAAACAAATTATGTTGATTATTCTATCTTCGATTATTTAACCTCTTGTATGCCGGAATACCAGACATAATAGAAAAAGCATTGTGTCTCGCGCAGATCCACGTTCCGGCATACCAGAGGTTAAGACGTTAATGTTAATGAATCCAAATGGCATGTCTCTTACAATATATTTACGATGTTATTATTATGGAGTATTTTTCTTAAGTATCTACTTAAAGGAGACTGGCGTCTCAGCATCTTGGCAGGGAGTCATACAATCATTGGTGATACATGTCATACATTTTATGTGAATTGTTGACATTCGCAGCTTCTCGTATTGCGGCTCACAGCAGGCGACTGAATATCAGATGAAGAAGAAACTCGATACGGTAATAATTTTTCTACAAGTAAGGATGCCCCCAGCAAAAACAATTAAAACGTAAACCTCGTTTCTTTCCACCAATTAAGCAGGTTGTGTGTTACACCGTTGCGTGTCGACAAAACAGAAAAATAAAATAAATTTAATTGGAGTTTGTTACGAATAAATTAATTGTACAGTTAATTAAAGGTGTTACGTAACGATACATCACGGCGGTATGGGATATGGGAAATGTATTGCGCTTGTTAAATTTCTTTTATCTAACTACGTAATATTTTTATCTATGTATATATTTATAAGTAAATAAAAACAAACCATTAATTCATTTATATGTATTTATTAAAATTATGTATATAAGATTATATAGTATATGTATACCTAAACGCTATGTATATTTATATATACATTTACTCATATACTAAGCGTATACAATGTTAGGCTATTAAATAATTTATAGAATAACCCAATCTTTAATTAATTCATATTGATAGGGTAATTGAAAAGAAGTTTAATTTAAATATGATTTTTTTTTAACATTCATAATGTCCTACACAATACACGGCAAATAGAAATTCCAACGAGAATATTTTAACAAGTTAATAAATAGTAATAAACAAACAGTAATAACAATTTAAATAGTTACTCAGCTTTTATAGCGCAAACTCGGAGCTCCGTTCGGTTCGGCGGCCAATCGACAAGTGAGTCGATCCGTCTGACACGTGTCCTTTTATACTAGTGAACAAACAAGTCGGGCGGCCACGTGTTTTTAGAAATGATTATATTTGAGCTGCTTAGTTTTCGCTAATGATGTTGTTAAATCATAGTTTATTTTTCTTTATGTTTGAAAATGTAAATAACTCTAAAATTGATCTTATAATTGTAACTTAACCTAGAATCTAACCTATAAATAACAATGACATAAAATCTAGCCAGATTAATTACACAGTTTGTTATCGGCACTATTGCCGGGATAAGTAGGTACTTACAAATGAGACACACACATATTTAAACGTACTTATTTTGGTATTTCTTTGAATATTTAGACAAAATATTTAGAATAATCTATCACGCTCAACTCATTAGGAAATGGTCATACCCATATTTGGCCATAGTTCATCTACTAGGCATAGGTCCAAACTCCATACTATGGAAAATGCCTCTATAAAAACCAAAGCTCTTTTTCTTCTAGGTTGGCCTAGAAGTACAACTATAGGGGTGGTGGGCTTCGTGGGCTTGCTTGCCACCCGATCACCCGATCAGCACCAGGTCCGAGAGGCGACGTGCGTGTTCCCACGCGCGCCTCTGTGTCGTTTTTTCATCCCCCCACAAAGGAACAGTAGAGGGAATGTTTTAGTGTAGTGACCTGCTGTTTCACACGGCGGGATGAAACCTCGGCGGTGCCGCAATTGTTATGTTGAGGAATACCGTGGTAGGTTTATTCGGTATTGCCGGGATATCTTTCCCTCGGTGAGCCCGATATAACCTCTCCGTCCACCCGCGGAGAGGTATGCGTCAAAAGAAAAGAAGTACAACTACATATAGTGTCTACATTTGACTGCTACAAAAGTGCAAAATAAAACAGATTTTGAGTAAAAATAGTTAGCGCAGAACTCTCTCAAAATAATAATATAGTACGGTGTAACAGGCAGTTATCCATAATTATTTAGGGTTGTCAAATTACCATCTTATCGGGTTAATCGTCCCATACTTTTAGCCGCTATATATCATTGTAAAGAGGCTCATCCCACCGCGATGTATCGCATCCATCATGTATCGAAAGTCGACATAAGTTTTATGTTCGTAACTTTGTACCGTTTCGATTTAATGTCTTATTTTTGTACAAAATACAAAATATTAAATAATTTTGTAAAATTTATTAAAATTTCTTTAATTTATTAAAGATTTATAAAAATAAAGTTTATCTTTTAATCGTGGCCTGTAAGCTAGTGTTGATCAAATACTAAATGTTTCTTTTATTACATTTCCCCTGAGAAACAGTCCCGACTAGTTCAGAAGGTACGGAAAGACATCGCTAAGAATGGCCAAAAAAATATGGCTTTTAATGGAGACGCCATAGTATTCATATACACACCATTTGTGTACAAAATAATAATCTTCTTCCTTAGCCTTTATTATTCCCAAGTCACTTGGGGTCGGCTTTCCTAGTCTAACCGGATTTGACTGTATTTCAATTTTACACGGAGCGGCTGCCACCTGACCTCCGCAACCCGAAAGCTAACGATACCCTAAGGCTAGACCAGTGTCAGAATTTTCACCCTTTATCGCAGGGTGTTCTAGTTCCTCTGTCAGAGACAGAGCCTACTCTGTACAAAAGTGAGGCAGTTATCCCACCAAGGGACAGCTGTTCCTCCTACTCTACGTCTACATTTTTTTACATGTGCCCTGAAAGAGCTATTATTGTTTTGCTAATACCCATTCACGCACTCATTCCAATCGTCGTCAATTTGTCGGCCTCGATGGCGTAGTGGTTAGTGTAACCGACTGCCACGCCTGAGGTCGCGGGTTCGATTCCCGCACAAGTCAAACATTTGTGTGCATGAACATGGATGTTTGTCTTGGTCTGGGTGTTTATATGTATAGTATGTAGGTATTTACAAAAAAAAAAGTATATAAGTATGTTTATCCATTGTCTAGTACCCATTTTTTTTTTTTTTTTTTTACGTGGGGGAAGGCATGACGCATACCCCTCCGCGGGGGCGGGCGGAGGGGTTATGTCGGACTCGCCGGGGTAAAATAAGATGTTAAGATGATAAAGTACCTCCCGGAATACCGACTAAACCTACCACGGTGTTCCTCGACAAAACCACTATCGACGGGGCCGCGCGAATCACTTTTGCATGCGATCGCGACCCCGCCGAGGTTTCGACCCGCCGTATGAAACGGCAGGCCACTACACGAAAGACCTACCCTAAAGGCACTTCTACCACTCCCTACTGTCCTCCCCTAGAGGGGAGACGGACTCAACACAGAGGCGCGCGTGGGAACACGCACGCCGCCTCTCGGACCTGGTGCTGAATGGATGGCGGGCAGGCCCACAAAGCCTGCCACCACCAGGTCAAACCTCAGGGTGGCTGGAGGTCGTCCCGCGCCCTCCGGCGCCCGGCTCTGCGGTTGGGGAGAGGGTTCAAACGCTCCCTCTCCCGCTCCGCCGCTTCCTTGATGGAAATGACTTCCTCACAAAAGGAGGCGACGGCGTTCCACGACCTCTCACTCCGGACCATAGACTGAACTACGGCCGGGAGCGAGAGGGCAACCAATCCGACTGCCGCAATCAATTCACGGCGCTGCGATGCCCAGGCGGGGCAAACCGCCAAAGTGTGCAGCGCCGTGTCCTCAACTACGTCGCGGCAGTCGCCGCAGTGGTGACAACCGGGCGTCTCTTGCCGGCGTATACGACACAGGAACTGGCCAAAACAACCGTGGCCAGTCATTACCTGTGTCAGCCGGAAGGTGAGGGCGCCATGGCGCTTCTCCAGTCACTCCTCAAACACGGGACTTACCGCCACGATCGTGGCGTGCCCGGCACTGGGGTGCACAAGTCGTTCCTTCCAATTCGCCACTAGGACCTGGCGGAGCTCGGACCTCGCCGCCTCGAGAGCGGGAAGAGCCGGTCCTTCGCCCCGAGCTAGCGCCTCCCGGCGCCAACGATAGAGCGACGCCAGGAGCGCCGCTTCCAGGTCCCATGGCATCGATCCGGCGAGGAGGCTCGCAGCCTCGAACGAGATCGTGCGGTAACCTCTTATCAACCTGACGGCCATGGCGCGCTGTGGTGCACGAAGCGCCGAAATGTTTCGGGCCGTCAGGTTGTCTGCCCAAACTGGGGCCCCATACAGGGCCATGGACCGCACGACCCCCTCGTAGAGCCTCCGGCAGGAGGTGTTTGGCCCCCCAAGGTTGGGCAGCAGGCGCGAGAGCGCGCCTGCAGCGCCCCGAAGAATGGGGACCAAACGACGAAAATGGGCTGTAAAGTCCCATCGGCTGTCGAGCAAGAGACCTAAATACTTTAGGGTTGACTCGGCGCCGATGCGGACCCCTCCTACCATTATATGGGCCCCTGGAGGTGGCCGGTTCCGAGGGCCGTGAAAACAAACGGCCTCGGACTTCGACAGGGCCACCTCGAGGCCCAACCGCCGGATACGACCAACGACTTGTGCGACCCTAGCGGTCGCCAGTATGGCCGCCGCCCGGTGCGACTTACCCCTCGCCGTGACAAGCGTGTCGTCGGCGTAACAAATGACGCCGACGCCACGGAGGAGCGCACCTCGCAGCACCCAGTCGTAACCGATGTTCCACAGGAGCGGACCCAGAACCGATCCCTGTGGAACACCGCACGACATCTCTCGCCGACTCCAACTGTCGTGACCCGGGTAGACTACTACCCTCTCCGATAGATATGCCCCGACAATGCGGCGGAGGTAGGTCGGCACTCGATGAAAAACGAGTGCCTCCCTGATACAACTCCAGGGCAAGGTGTTGAAAGCATTCGCGATGTCGAGAGACACCGCGAAGACGACCTCGCCCCGGGACACTGCATCCTCCGCCAGGCTCCTCACTTGCAGAACTGCATCGATTGTAGAGCGCCCGCGACGGAAACCATACTGGTTGTCCGCCAGATCCGGACCCACAGAAGAAAGACGCTGGACGAGGCGCTCCGCGATAATAAATTCAAATAATTTAGCCACCTCGTCCAGCAACACGATAGGCCGGTAGGCGGACGGACTGTCCGCCGGGCGCCCTTCCTTCCTAATCAGGACCAGTTTCCCCACCTTCCACTGGCGTGGAAACTGGCCCTGCTGCAAACACTCATTGAGGAGCCCCTTAAGTCGGGGCGCGAGCTCCTCGAGGACCAGGGCCAATGCAAGACCTGGAATCTCGTGGGGCCCTGGGGCGGTGTTTTTCGAGCGAAGTCTCGACACCGCCGCTCGCAACTCTACTCGGGTCACTTCGGGAACCACGTCGTCGTCAAAGTCCGCGCTGGACGCCATGGAAGGCAGAACCATCGGCGGAGGAGTGTGCTCCGCCCGTGAGGGAAACAGAGCGGCCACCACCTCCTGTACCAATTGTGGCCGGAGACTCTGGGACAAGGGGGGCGCCCAGGGGCGAAGCTTGCCCCTTACCATAAGGTATGGACGCCCCCAGGGATTACGGTCCAGAGTCCCCAGCAGCTCTTGGCGGGCCTGATCTTTGGCCCGCTTTATGGCTATCTTAAGGGCCTTCTTGGCCGCTCTGTAGACCTCGTACAGTTCCGCCTCCCTGACGTTGAAATCGGGAGGGTGGCGACGCCTCCTGCGAAGCCGGATGTACTGGCGCCGGGCCACCACGCATGAATGGCGTAGAACCCATAGTACAAGCTCTGCTTAGTTTGGGCTAGACGGTGTTGTGTGTATGTGGTAGAATATTATATTATTATTATATTATATTATTATATTATTATAATCCTCTAGTACCATACGAGTTCTCGTATATATGCCTCTCGTACTTTTATTCTACTCCTTTCATACTTGGGGGATAATAAGGGTTTGGGTGTACACAGTTTTTATTTACATTTCTTACACGCTATGTTTCTTAATCTACCTTATTTCTACTTATCCTTATTGATATACACTCACTTATGCTACGCCCTATTTACTACTTATATATCTAAGGGTCAGGTATTTGCAAGGTAGCCAGGTAGGCTTAGTTATCCTACGACTTATTTCTTTTATTTGCTATTTGTACAAGTGTCAGGATATCAGAGGTTACTGACTTTTCCAAAAACGACTGCCATAGATGTTCATGGCAGCCGTGACCGACTGCTTAACGTGCTCTCCGAGGCACGGAGCAGGCGATAATTGTCAATCAATACGCACATAATTTCGCAAAAGTCATATGACTTCCAAAAGTCAGAGGTGGGCGACGTGGGTTGGAACCCGAGACCCTCTGCATTGTAGTCTGTTGGTCTCCCCACTGAGCTATCGCTGTACAAAATAATAATAATTATTATTAATTATATGCAAACTCTTTGTGTCTCATTTTATTAGGGTTATTTTGGTGAATAAACAATTTGAATTTAAAATGTGATTTTTAACCACACTTCTAGTGGCAACTGGATGAAAACAACTAAAATCGTCTGAATAAGATGACTGAAAAGAAAATTAAACTTTATCTAAGTCTACTATCTCTAAAGAATATATTGACTTCATTCATGAGGCTAAAATCATTGCAAAAATTGTGAATCTGTCTAATCCTACGCGACAGACAATGGCCAACATTGGCTCCATTATATTTGAATGTCTTTTGTTATGAAGTAAAATGACTCTATTGTAGTGTAATGTAACTCAACAACAGGTGAAAGTCTAGGTCACAAATTAGAGCAAGCTCCTGACCCCTGACTTTAGGTTATCTTACACTTTAGCGACATGCCTTTTGACCCTAAAGGTATCTTGTTTTGGGCATTAATAACTAATTTGATAACATATATTTAAATGCTAGCGGCGGCTTGCGGTTTTGCCTACGTCTATTTCAATATTTAACAGACATTTAATGCAGATTTATTATGATTTGTTTCGGTTATATTCTCTGAGAATGGTATGCGAAGACGCTTATGGTGAAGATGAACGTAGAAAATTTGTCGAAGAGATAAAACTGTATGTCATATAGAATACATGACAACACATAAGATTGATTTACTACGAATAATTTCTGATCCGAGAGATGGTTAAGATAAATAATAATAATAAATAAGATTTTTGAGTAGTAGAGCCTCGCTGATTTCAGCATGAATGGACTCGACCGGGGAAGGACTACCCTCTCACAGAATATCGACGTGAAATAGCAGTGTTTCTACTGTTGTGTTTAGTTTGGTGAGTGAGAGTGCCGCACGCCCAATCACCCTCTTTCCTCCTTTTCGCTCCTTATCCTCCCCACTTCCTTTTTTTCGTAAAGGGTCGGCAACGCGCAAGGTATGCTTCTGGTATTGCAGTCGTCCATAGGCTACGGTGACCATTACCATTAGGACGAATGCTTGTTTGCCACATTAGTAGTAAAAAGAAATTTCAATGTTAAACCCTTTGTGAACCAACGAAGGTTAAAACTGCGATGAAATAGAATGAATGAAAATGAAGAAAATATATTTTTTAATCTTCTGCCTATGGCTTCTTAAACAGGTGTGTTTAGTATATTTCTATACTAGTGGTAATGTATGTATGTTTGAAAGTTACGGTTTTATGTACGTTTCGGCGACGTAATTAAAAGACAAACAACTTTCGCATATATAATGTTAGAATAGCAATTTAAAGTTTTTGTCTGAGGGTGAAGCAACTTTCGTTGCTTTGTTATTATGACCATTAGCCAATATTTGAATTATTCAAAACTTAACAAGAGGCGGGCTGCGAAAGGGCACGAATATGGCGGTGCTCGATATAGCAAAGAGAATAAAGGAGTTGTCGGTTATCTACGGAATTCGCGGCTCGGGCGCAGTGACTCACGCGGCGGCGGCCACTGCGCGGCCACACCTGACGATGCCAGCCCCTGTCGAATTCCAAGTTTCGTTTACCAAATACCCTTTAATTGACACTCGAATCGCCTTCTTTGTTTAGCTCTTCCGTACAATAGAAATTGTAATAGAGTTACGTAAGTGTGTCGCGTATCTGTCAGCTGTTGCTGCACTAACTGTGAAGCTATTATCGAACGAACTTTCATAATGCCAGTGGTGTATCAAACTTACGGCCATATTCATAAAACTTATAAGATGGTTATAACGTCGTAACAAGTAAACATTCTGAAAAGTATTGTTTATAATAATATAAGAATACCAGCTTAGCTAATAACGATGCTGTATATAATAAAGGCTTACAGAAAATTTATGTATAAAGTATGTTACAATGCATTTTAAGACATACTTAGTATTTTAACTACTCATCGTATTAAGCCTTTAGTATTATATTTTTTATGATTGAGACCGTTTGAGAATTGCATTAGTAAAAAAATAATGTATTTATCATTTTTATTATGCTTATTAGCTCTCAACTCAAACTTTTTTATATCTGACAAAAGTGGCCGTAACAATCAGAAGAACAGTTTATAAACATGACTGATATTATATTTTATTATAATTAGCTAAATATAGTAATCACGAAGATGTATCGATCACGAGGTCCCCTGTTCGACTGCCAAGGCGAACAATATTTTAACTACTCCGTATTTAAATTAGGCAACTCTGATCACCATTACGTAGTATCGAAGGAATTGATACCTTCCTCCCGCGTGTCAGTGAACTCGGTAAACCGTCAGTCTGCAAACACCAATGAATCTATCATGCCATCGTAAACGACAGAAATAATTAATGTCAAATCCTTTATGCATACATTAAACGTTTTATTAATTAGGTAGGAATTTAGATCCTTGTACGAACTTAAACAGAGATCTAAATTCCAACCTAATTTAGCAATTATGTTCTCAAGTACAGCTTTTAATTTTTAATATTGAAATAGCCGTTATTATGGGCCCCAATGAAATGTAACAGCTAAATGGCGGCGTTTAAGATACTGGTTTAGCCTAGTTTAGGATCAACGGAGGCTCCTTTTTGTAATTATTTATTGAATAACTTATAGAATTTAATCTAACCACAATAAAATTTGAAAGAACGTTAGTATCAAAAGTATGTATATATGCACTGTATCTTGTAAAACTTGGGTTTTAAATTAACACTGACAAGCAATGATTTAAATCTTAGACGCGCCCTCACTGTAATTCGATCTCATAAAAAGTGTCACACGTTAGATAGAAAACGATAGTGTACAATTTTCAATATGAGTGCATCTGAAACTAATAATATAAAAGCGAATGTTTGTTTTTTGATTATTACGTTTTTACGCCTTAACTATTCAACCGATCATCGTGAAATTTCGCATACACGTTGTCGGGGTTACAGAAAATGATATAGAAGACCGTTTATCTAAAAAAATAATCAATATGCCAGAGGGATAGCTAGTAATACAGTAAATGATATAGGATTACCTTTATCTAAAATAAATAGCACTATTCACGTGGAACTGCTAGAATAAAAGCATTATTCACGTGGGACTGCTAGAAAATCAGCACTATTCACGTGGGACTACTAAAAAAAAAGCGCTACTCACGTGGGGCTGCTAGAAAAAAAGCACTATTCACGTGGGACTGCTAGACAAAAAGCACTAGTTCCGTGGGACTGCTAGAAAAAAGCACTATTCACGTGTGACTGCTAGGAAAAAACAGTATTCACGTGGGACTGCTAGAAAAAAAGCACTATTCACAGGGGACTGCTAGAAAAAGCACTATTTCTGTGGGACTGCTAGGAAAAGCACTATTTCTGTGGGACTGCTAGAAAAAAGCGCTATTCCCTTGGGACTGTCAGAAAAAGAGCAGTATTCTCGAGGGATAGCTATATTTATAATTTAGATGTCATGTTAGCATTGTATTTCAGATGACAACTTAACGCACAAAAAAGTCACCATACATAAACATAGTATAGCGCATCTATTATTACAATCTTTTCTGACTAGCAAGTCATGTCCTTGTTACTTCCGTAACAGTGACTGTTGAGTATACTGTACTCGAAGTTGTCGAGGCATTCAAAGATCTAAGAAGACGAAGATAAATTGTCTGACTTGGTAGGTTCAAAATCAAGAAAGAAAAAGCCGAAGAATGCCGTTTGAGTGGGCAGCGAGTCGTTACTTAGTCGAGAAGTTACTTATTATCTATCGTCCGAAATAGCTTAGTATTTATAGATAATAATAATAAATTTGGTTCATCATCATCATCATCATCATCGGTCTATAATAGTCCACTGCTGGACATAGCCCTCCCCTAATGAGCGCCATAGCGCCCTGTCTTCGGCTTGCCGCATCCAGCATCTGCCTGCAGTCTTTCGCAGATAGTTATTCACTCATAACAATGATTACATTAGAACTAAGCAGAGTTCAACATCTAACATTGTGAGAGACTGATGTCTGAAGTACCTTTTAGAGGAAAATTAATACAGCAAGTTTTCCCACATTTGCGCAGGGTTATTTTCACGCGTGCAATAAAAAGAGTTTAAAAGATATTAATAAGGTTCCTATACTTAATTTAAATTTCTGCACAAATAAATCTATTATTTGTCCCGGAAAATGAAGCGATGGTTGCAACATTGTAATTATGCATTATGCCAGAAGAAATTTGATATCCAGCACCGACTACTGCTAACTAAAACTTTCCAACACTAGACACATCTTACAAACTGTATTGTGTACGTGATAGATAGAAAGATAACACTGGCTGTTGCATCAATCAAAATTTCACTCTTTGCGTGTACCACGAAATGAGTTTTGTGGTCAAACAATTGATTCCATCGAAACCCGTACGGTGGTCGCTCATTCTTAATTTCACACTAAATTTATATATCACTATGGTTTTTATATTTTTTGTGTATAAATCGACAACGTCAATCATTTCTCAGTTACGTACCGTGTGTACACGTTGCGTTAGAAAACTGTTTGATCAGATGTTGCAAACGCGTTCAATGAGTAATCGATTCAATTTGGAATGTAATCGATAGTTTCTCGAATAAAATTAGATTACTTACATAATTTGTGGGTGGCGTTGTAATATGCATATTTATTGTAACACGTGCATTGGTAACCAAAAAGAAATTGCAATCAATTGAACTTTTAAATTACATGAGAATGACCGGAACAGTGTCGATCAGAAAAATGGGTTTGCTTTTTTATATTACTGCTTCTATTTTCTATTCGTAAAGTTAGCTAACTTAGTATACAATTACTTAAATTATTCGAGACGTTTCTAATTTAATTAATAGAAACAACCAAAATATCTACAGGCCTGCATTTCTATATTGACTATCGTAGGTGTCTATAACAGCCAGTAGCAATGGCTTTCTAGGCGTAAACTTTTATTGCTTGACGCAGTATCGTTTTGAAGAATTTACATCATAGAAAAACTCAATAATAAAACCCGGGAATTCTTATATCATTTGAGTGTAATTATGCCGTTATTTCTTAGTAAAAGAAAAAGTCGCCCAGTAATGAAGTTAATAAAGCAGAATAAAGCCACTTCGCAATAAATTCTTTGATTTCTCACTTGAATGAAGAAATTCAAAATCAGAATTAATTCAAATAAAACTACAAGAATGTGAGTAAAACAGATTGTATCACGTAGGCTCAGGGATTGCAGTCAAAGTTTGTAGCAACTGACCGCAGACTTAGGAAATAGTGAAATCATATTGATTATAGCATTATTACGATAATTTGTTGCATTTTATAAAAAGATATGATATAAAATTCATACTAATAAATAATTACTTTGCCAAATAACACAAAAGTTAATGACACTCAAATTAGTCAGCATTTTATTGCTAAAGTAAAGTTAAGAATCCTCTATAAATAAGTTTGCAAATATAGAAATAATGCTGAAAATAAATTGTCGTAATTATGATAACGCTGTCTTGAATCATAAAATATATAAAATAAATCTTAGCAATTAGCCTTTGCAGTTTGCAATACATTCATTCATTTTCTTGTCATCTACGTAATTAAGAAACAAAAGTGTGTGTTCTGAATCCGTGACTGCACGAGCGAGGTGTTAGAAAAACCTTATATTTTATTTATTATATGTAAATTAAACTCATATTATACCAGTAAAGGAATGATGAAGTTGTTGCATTACTTCACATAGTAACGTTTCCTATTTTCCGGATTATGTATGTTAAATAAATAAACGGCATTATTTTTTATTGCCTGTTGCACATTCTTGTCGTATCTCCTCGTTACTTTACTCATTAATGTGTAAAATCTGATAAACAAGATATCGATCAATCCATCGGCATTTTCATTATCGCCATAAATTATCAAAAATTGTTTCGCTCAGGTGAAAATCGAGAGCCATCACACTTGGCCCGTAATGTTGCTGCTAAGTAAATTACAGTTGATTTTGATGGCTAAGTATAGAGGCATCGATTGCCGCTTTTCTTTCTTACCGCGGAATATGCGAACCTTATAATTTAGGTCACATTTTAGGCCGTTCTCAAGATGATGGCGTGCTCTGAACCGCAATGACTCTTCAGAAATTAAGTAACAGTACATTACGGTAAGATTATTTGTTTTGTCTTTCCTGCATGCTCAATTTGGAGGTATAATTGAAAAATTATGTCCAATCGAAAAGCACTAAAGTTTTGCCGTGTATTTACGTAAATTTTGCATCCCAAATATTTGTGTGATTTGTTGCATTGAGACTTTTTTAGAATGCTCGATTAATGTGCAAACATATGCGCAATGTCTTTCTAATTATCGAGATAACTAGGTATGTTTTGATTCATTGCTCTCTCGGCCGGATTACCACATCAGTAGCGATTGTTCGGCAAAATGTATATTCTCCAGTTTATCTGTTTTTAGTTTACGTAAGGAAGTCAGTTGTCATTGATTATGGGTCGTTCGTGCGCCGGCGACGCTGCCAGCGGTCCCGCTGCGTGCGACATGCCCCTTACTGAATCTCATTGGAATCTAAAGAGCCACTATCGCGAACTGAACTCGAAGTCTCAAATTTAAATCATCGTACCATCGCTGCTTTTCATTGTTTGTAATAAACCTTTATATGTAGACAATGCAATGGATTGTAAACAAAAACTTGGTTTCGTAATTTGGTAGAAGGCCATCGATTCTGATTGTCATGTATTCTAATTTTACATGCAATTGACTCTCGATTTCTGTGGTTGCTTCAGTTTATGATGCTGTCCTGGTTCTATTTGGCAGTTCGTTTTTGTTTTCTATGATCGATCAGTAAACGATGACAGGCGATATCGATTGTTTTTCGGTTCACAATGTCGTTATCTATGTATACGCATTTGTCACAATGGTATAATGTATTAAAATATTCTGATATCTTCAAAGCTTGTACTACTTAATGTAATACTATCATAACCTTCAATCAACCAGTCTTAAATCAGTATATCGGTGTTCTAGATGCATTTACTAGTCTTAAGCTTTTAGTAGCGGTTAGTTTGAGCGGACAAACCTGGCTAGATGACCTATGATATATTTAACGCGCGGTAGGGGCAGGGCGTGGCGGCGACGCGTGCGCAACTAGGCTCTGTTAGAGGGGGCAAGGGTGCGCGGAGAGGGAGGCTGAAGGGACAGTACAAATGGTTGCTGGTGTAAGGTATAAGCGATAGATTTCTTAGTAAATTACTAGTTTGGAAAAAAATGTGGCTAATTTTAAGAGATTTGTAGTATTTTCTATGGTTTAATAAAAGTGCCTCTACTTATCTTGATGGTTAAAAGTGAAATCATAAATGACATTAGTTTTGTTTTGGTAATTCTTCTACAGAAATTCGTAGCGTAAATAATAGTATTTTTTCTTTCCATTATGAGCTAGGAGTTTAGGGCAGATATAGGTGCCTGGTTCTTCTCTTGTCTTAATACATAATTGGGTTTTTTTTTTTTTTTTGAATATTGATTCAATATGCTTGATAGGAGGTGGTTAGTACTATCTTACATATAAAACTTTATTGTTATATGTATATTTGAATGTTAGGACGAAATATATAAAGTATTTTTGTTTTGATCACACCGCTTCTGTCCGTATCTTGTTCTTAGCGACAGGAAGAGTGGTCGCGGCGTGGCCCGTCGTGCAGCCATCGCGGCCAGCTATTGATAAATCATCGGCAGGCCACGAGCGCCCCCGGCAAGCTGCGCAACCGTAATACACGCCACAACCACCTACTTATACTAGCAGCCGGCTTCAGATGTATGCCTGACCATGCTTGTGGCAAAGTTAACGAAAAACAACACTCACTAATATATTAAACAGCATGAAATGTGTCGCTGGTTAGTTTTAATTTTGGAATAATATAGAAACAGAAATCTAGGAGCAAACATTTTATTCTGACTATGATGTGGATGGCGTAGTAATTACGGTGTTTGCCTCGCCACTGCTGCCACTGCGCAACGTGTTGTGGTAACGATTCCCATACGGGACAAAAATATGTGTGATCCACATGTAGTTGTTCCTAGTCTGGGTGTTTTTTGTGTCAATGTAAAGTCGCCAGTGACACAGGATTTCTTACTAGTGCAGCACTTGTCTTATCTATACTAATATTATAAAGCTGAAGAGTTTGTTTGAACGCGCCAATCTCAGGAACTACCGGTCCAAATTAAAAAAATATTTTAGTGTTGGATAGCCCATTTATCGAGGAAGGTACGTTACGCTATATAAAATCACGCTACAACCAATAGGAGCGGAGCAGCAATGAAAAATGTTGCAAATACGGGGAAAATTCTCTTATGTGAAGCAGACGAAGTTGTGCGGGTCAGCTAGTTTAAAGATAAAAATATAACTTTTCTTTACTTCTATCTCATGATACGACACCAGGTTATGTGCAAGTTTATGCAATGTTGCATGTTACTCGCAGTTGTATGCATCGTGTATTAACGGCAATCCCGTAAATATAACTTGCGCATGTAGACCGCGCGAGTAGTAGCGCATGTAGACCGAGACAGCTACTTACGTTGTATGCAAGCATCATTTTCGTAACTAAAGTAGGCAGGTAAAACAAAGTGGTTGTATAAGTATACTTACAGTTACGTCGAGTAGGATTTAATTTTAATTAGCTAAAGTTTAGCTCAAAATTTACATAATGCACTAAACTTTATTAGTAAAATTCCCTAGTATCTCTCTGTAAAATACATTGGAGATGAAAGTCTGGATTGGTGGTATTTAAATTAAGACTACTAATAGCGTTAATGGCTAATTCTTAGATTGAAGTCTATTAACCTTGCGCTAAAGAAAATTAATTCACTAGTACCGTAGTATAAATATGCTTTTATGTTTGTGGTTGATTCCAAGACTTCGATTCCCGGGTCGCAAAAGAATATTCTTTACGGTAATTTTAAAACATTCTGCAACACGAAGTCGGTAAAGTGCCTGGCAATTGACAATTGGATCTTCCTTCATTACTTAGAACCTAAACAAGTGAGAAAATGAATTGCCGTAAATCTTAAAGTTCGAAAAAATGGTATTACGTGACCTTTAAGTCAGAGGTCAAAGGTCATAGTAATTTCGGGGGTAAATCGACTACGCTGAGTCGAATGGTGTTGACCGCGAGTCTCTAGCTCTTACGGTTCTTGAGTTTAATGATAGTATCACGTGACCTTGAGGTCAGAAGTCAAAGGTCATAGTCATTTCGGGGGTATATTGACTATGCTGAGTCGAATAGCGTTAACCGCGTCTCTCTAGCTTTTACGGTTCTTGAGTTGAAAGTTGTATAACAGACAGACGGACGGACGGACGGACAAAGCTGTTGTTTAAGAGTTTTTTCGAACTCTATAAACAGCTGGTGAAAAGTGGGTGCAATACATCTGAGCCTCTCCATGTACAGAGATACAGGTATAAGAGTATATGTATAATAAACAAGAAATAAATTACTATCACTATGAATGGACACGACGCGACGAGGATTAAATATGTATCTCTTAGACTAAGCCTCTTCTTCTCTTCAAGGGAGAGGAAGGCCAAGGAAAAGATGGATGGACTGTGTGAGGATGGATATGAAAGGGAAAGGGGTAAATGATCAGATAACGGGTGACAGAGAAGTATGGAAGCGAAGGACATACTGCGCCGACCCCAAATAAATTGGGACCAGGGCAAGAGGATGATGATGATGAGACTAAGCCTTCTTCGATTACCGATGTTGCAGTAAAAAAGGAGAAAATCAAGAGGTGAAACAGTTCAATAATCATATTCAAATGAATTATAGATTGATTAAGAACTGTAAACGTTGATTTACGTGTTGGAAAGGTAAAGAATTCTTAAGATTCTATTCTAATACGTACGGCCTCGATGGCGTAGTGGTTAGTGTAACTGACTGCCACGCCTGAGGTCGCGGGTTCGATTCCCGCACAAGTCAAACATTTGTGTGCATGAACATGGATGTTTGTCTTGGTCTGGGTGTTTCTATGTATAATATGTAGGTATTTACAAAAAAGAAGTATATATGTATGTTTATCCATTGTCTAGTACCCATAGTACAAGCTCTGCTTAGTTTGGGCTAGATGGTGTTGTGTGTATGTGGTAGAATATATTATTATTATTATAAGATTGTGATTTATCAGCTACTTGGCAAGAGTTCTGATATATAGCTATTTATTTAATTGCTTTCGAATGCTGTGTTGTGGTTGCTCTTTGAGCTAATTGAAGTTAGTTGTGAATCCATTAATGGTAGACTATTCACTATACAACAGAGAAAACTTTTGACAATAGTATCCAAAAACATTGTATTCGATATCCTTACTAATATTATAAATACAAATCAAAATTCGTTTGTTACACTTTCGGGCCTTAACTACTCGACTGATCATCATGAATTTCCACATACACTTTGTCAGGGACACAGTAACGGTCGTAGGGTACCTTTCATTCAGAAAAAAGGATAGAAATTTATTGAAAAAGATTAAAGCAGGCGAAGTAAACATTATTCTGTAGATTTTATCACGGCTTAATAAATGCTGTGTTTCTACCCTATATTCGCATTTAAGTGGTTGCCTACTGAAAGGTATACACAATATAATAATATAATAAATTTGTTTGTTAAGTATTCAAATTAAAAAACACATTTATAATATTTTCTATTCTATTCTATTCTACACTTATTAATGTGAATTTACATTTATATTTACCTATTGCGATGTTCAGCAAAGCAAGGGCGTATAACCAATGAGAAGAACTGGCAATAAACTCACAGCCACTCTTTTCAATCGCCAAGTTTACAGTATTGTATATTTACAAGTCTTTTCAGTAAGGAGCTGCATTAAATTATTCGCGTATTTGTTTAACTATAATGATTAACGTTTCATAGCACGTAAATTTATGACTCGTACATCCATTCAAACATGTTTTAATTTTTATAGGTTTTAATTTATATCTGTCGATTTGACTAGAGTGCACTCATGGTCACTGGCTGACTAAGGCAAAAGTCAAGCGCAGCGTACAGTTACTAACAAAAGCTGTACATAAGATTTTTATTGATATTGCTGTCGTGTTATGACAAATACAGAAATATAATATACCACCTTACATCCTTTCCTGTACCCCTGACAACGTGTATGCGAAATTTCATGATGATCGGCTGAGTAGTTAAGGGGTGAAAGCGTAACAAACAAATAGACTCACATTTTCATTTATAATATTAGTTAGGATTAGGATTCAATTAGGTACTTATGACGAACAAATACTAACATAATTACATAACCATTTTTTTATGATAAATAAAAATAAAAAAAAAAAATCTCATATTGTTATATTTAATTATTTTCTCTTTTGAAGCAGCTGTGGCAAATCTCCCTCACAGCTTCCAGTTAACTAAGAAAATTATGTTTGGTAAATTTATTTGCTGACTATATATGTATATTAATGACATAATCATATAGTTATGCGTTATCTATGCAGATTAAAATATAATAATGTCCTCCAGACCGAATTTCAGTCACGGCGGCCAATCTTAACGGCCATCTGAGCAGGAGATATTATAGTGCACAAGTATGTACGCAAACACAAGTGCACTCTCTATACCCTTACTCTCATGATCCGATGGGATGGATAATCCGACACGACCGGAGAGAGATCAGGCACATGACCAACGGCTTTACGTGCTATCCAAGGCACGGGGGTGTCTAACACCGCCAACTTCCTAACTCCGAGCTCGTATTGCGATTTCTTAACAGAAAAAGGTCAACTTTTTCCAGCAGTAGCAGCAGCAGATATGAACGAGATGTCATTCGATTCCGAATTGCACGTAAATGATTTTTGAAAAATTCAAGTTCCGCTTGCAGGAATTGCAAAAGTTATAAACAAATAAATAAAAAAATTGAGGTTTTGTTTTTTGCAAATATCTCAAAAACAAAAACGCATTTGTTAATTAACAATCATTTTCTATCACTTATAATTAATATTAAGGAACCATATTTTTTTTTAAATCATTGTTAGCTTTTTTTATATAGAAGTAAAGTTTTCGTTATATTTAAGTTTCCATTGTTTATGTAATAAACAATTTGTTATAAACAAATTAATTTTAATCTTATATTTTTTCTCATTCTACGTTCTGTAACAAAACCAGCCAAGAGTTTATTTTAGAAAATTATATTTAAGTTATTATATATATTATTAATTTAAGTTTTAAATTTTGCAACTACGAAAATTGCTAATAAAAACTGGAAAATGAAAGTTATATAATTTTTGTTTCTAAGCTATTCTTGAAAGGCTTCAGAATACTGAAGCCTTTCAAGAATAGCTCCAAGAAACCTAAAAATCTCAAATTTATAGTTTAACAATTATCACACTTACAATGTTCATGTTCAAGCAGCAAAAATTATTAATTAATTGTTGCATAACAAATTGAAAAATTGTGATTAAAAAAAACCGGCGGATTATTGTTCATTTATCTATCCAGTAGTCTATCAGCCCCTGAATTTTTTCATCTCTTAAATATTGATGTTATATTTAATATATTCAAATAATTGTGATTGATAAAGTGTCCGAAGTAGGCGTGGCTTGCCCAAGCCAGAGTACCCGTTTTCGGCCGTATTTTCATTTCTCTGGGAAAATTATAAATATTGGTCCTACAATTCCGGAAGCCAAGACTATTTTTTAGGAAGTTTGTCCTCTTTTTGAATCTTTTTTAGATTTGAAAAGCCTCAATTAGTTTTGGAGATATTTGCAAATAACTAAACCCCATTCTTTTTTTTAGTTAATTGTCTATAACTTTTGCAATTTATGCAAACGGAACCTGAATTAAAAAAAGATCATCTACTTGCTATTCCGAATCGAGTGAAACCTCATTCATATTTTTCAGAGACTTTTGAAAAAAGTTGACCAAAAAGGCACTTGTTGACTAGACTAATATGTTTATGTTGGCCCGGCTCGGGATTTATTTATTTGGATTTATTTGGATTCAAATGTAATGCAGTGCCAAAATAAAGGTCTAGTTAACATATAGGATAACGTTGTAAATATTTTGCAGACATCGATAAGGTGGTCTAATGCTACCAGCATTAGACTACCTTATCGATGTCTACATAACTACTAACAGACAACTTTAAGCCGAACAAAATAGCTAGTTGGAAGCAACTACGGGCAGCTTTAAGTGTATAAACAAAAGACCTGAATATGTACCGTATTCGTGCTTTTAAACAAGATGTCAGGTAATTTATGCACGCAGGTTAGACCATCTCTACAGTGTATCTCTGGTCGGAATGTAGGCTTGCGTGCGTAGGCGCCTGACAGCCTCGTGTCTTAATTAACCCATTGTACGTCTTATTAGCCACGTTGTACTCGTAATTGTACCCGTAATCTGTTACGAAAAGGTCAAAGGTATTTAGTTCACTTGTATTTTGACTTAACTTCAAGTCGTGTCCCGTTGATTCTGATTAAATATGTAATGTGCCGGCGATTTGGAAATACTTTGTTGTGTACATATTGTAGGCATTGGTGTCGATTCTGTTTTGCGTGTCACGGAACTAACTTTATGTTTGCTGTATCTCTTTCTAACTTAAATAATAGAAAGGAATGTAGTACTAAGTTTTTAGGAACTAGTCTCGTTTCGCGGTGGTCTTTGCAAACATACAAACAAATGATATTAAGGCCATCCATACTGGAAACAACCATTATTGGTTCACTCAAATTTGTGCTCCGTATGGCTTTCGAACCACCAACACTTGGCGTAATGACAGTGACGAGGCGACCATTTATCCAAAACCGCCATCCATGCAAACAAAATAAACAACATATTTTACCAAATACAATAATAGTAGGTAGATTTTTACCTATTTTGTCTTTCCTTGGGCTCTACTGCATCCATTAGTACTTACTCATACGTCACAGAACTTGCAATTGCAAACGCAACTGTCAATCTTGATAAATCGGGTATATTGCCTGACTTGGGTAGATTGTCCAGTTGTATCCAACAATAAAATCTGGGTCAATCTGGATATTGGGTTTAAAAGTTCAGTACCTTTAAAATTAGATAGCATCTGAAGCCGTTATTGTCATGACCAGTAAATGCCGATGCTTTGGACCGACTGTTTGTACCGTAAAACACATTTATTCTGAAACTCGTCCTGACTTTCGGTACGTCATCTCTTGTTTGTCTTAAACCATTTCATGAAATAGTCCGAACAACGGAATCATGTCATTTTGAAAGAAATTAATACGATTTTCGTTTCGTTTGTCTGAAATTTTGGATTTACTTTTTTACAGTAGCCATGACCATGAGAATAGTTAGAAAACCGATGCTGCAATAATTACGTAGCTTGGTTTGACAACTGTTTTATAACATACCTATCATACGGGTTAGCGATCGCGTCACTTACGATCATGATTACTAGTCGTCTAGGTACGACTGTTCACCAAAATATCAGCATATCTGATCAATAATCGCGCACATGATCACTTACCCGTATGAAAGGCTTTCGGACACCTTGACCACTCTGACAATATGCTATGTTCTATTGGTTAGCTCCTAGTAAAAGTGTTGATTAAATTATCAAACGTAGCTAATAAAAAAAGGGTTTTTGTCTGGTTTTTATTAAAGTCAGCTTTCATTTTGATGATTGCATCGGGTGTGTAGGGTTTAAGAGGATGATTATTTCATCATTACATCTTCAGCACGTTATGATATCAAACCGTCCCACTGCTGGGCAACGGCAAACTCAGTGTAAGACATAGTCCACATTCTAACATGTTACTTTAAAAATATATTAAGGACAACTTTTTAGAAATTAAATGCATGGTGGCGTAAGCTTTAATTCAAGAACTATAAAACCATAAAAAAGGTTATAGCTAGTGGCTTTCCCCGAAGGGGTAATGAGAGGTCTATTACACCCACATATCGCCAGGTATGATTTAGAGTCCACGTAATATGGGTGAGTTTATTGTCATTCGTCCGAACATAGTTATAGACTCCGTGCTGCTACGAAAAATTTCTAGACAGAAAAACCCAATAAAACTTTGCCTGATCTGGTAATTAAACCCGAAATAATGTGCACATCAGTTGTATAGACTACCGATACGATACAAAGACAGATTGAAGATTTATTTAATAAACTAGATTTTGCCCGCGACTTCGCTCGCATGTATGTAGGTTAGGTTAATAACAGTACTGTTTCTGGATGAAAGGTATCTTATGTCCTTTTCTGTGTCCTTGACAACGTATGTATATGCCAAATTTTGTGATGATTGGTCGAGAAGTTAAGGCGTGAAAGCGTGACAAACAAACAATTAGACAAACAAACTAAAATTCGCATTTATAATATATATTAGTTAGGATAACTTCTATGTTACCGGTACATTATTAGAAAGAGACGTCGCTACATCTGTTTAGTTTGTAATAACAGAATCGGCGCTAGGGTTGGGTATTACGTAGCCTAGAATTAAATTTACGATTATTATCATTGTACTGGTTTTACTAAAACAAAGTTCAGTTTTAAAGAGCTTTGTGTGATTTGTGTCTCTTTACTCAGGTAATGAGTACTTAGAATAAGATTGAGAACGTGAAAATGGGTTTGGACTTATTCCTTAATTAAAATCGGAACCGATTACATTCAAGGTCCAATTCAGTTAAATAGGAATGATGCTGTGTGGTCACTGGAGGAATATATGGATTAGTAGATTTGTGTAGTTCTTGAAATTGATAATCGCGTGTTTACCTTGTTGGTGTGGGTTACTAATCACTGCCACAGTCTAGTGGGAAAAGCTACTAAAGCTAATTCATACAGCCTGCTAACGATCGGCCTATACATTTGTGTCCTGCACGAATGGGGGGCGAAGCACTAGTGTATTGAAGGCCTAGAACAAAAGTAATTTCATTAAATCGTATTTTTTTGAGCTGACTTTTTCTTTGATGGGTACGTACCTTATGGAAAAGAATTATAATATTTTCTTGCCGTCGTACTGCAAACCCTTAGCGCTCGTGATTTTTAAATTAAACAATTGTAAAGAAGATTATGAAATATTGAACCCACAAATTTTACCTGAGATGTTTTGCCAAAATTAAGTAGTAGTTTCGTTTCTACCTAATATTACTGAAGTATATCAATGATGCCAATTTATGTTATATTCAATATTACTGTATTGAACATAATATTAGCATAAATTTGAATATTCAATTTCTATTCTGAAAGGAGACTGGCGGGTTTCTTAGGAGCGTTCGGCCTGGTCACCTACACGGATAATTTCAATGTTTCCTGATAGCATTATTAATTAGAAAATCATGTATGGTTGTAACTTTTTCCAACAACTTGTCTGAAAGTAGATGTAAGACATTAACTTATAACATTGACATAAGGTTAAGTCAAGCACGAAAACTTCTAATATTGTATGTATGTATGTATGGATGGTAATTAATTAATATGACGTACATATTATATTTTATTTTATTATTATATAGGTTCCAAGCTTAAGTCTCAGGTTCAACATGATTCAGGAAGCAACTGTGTTTGTAACTTATGTTTATAGTTTAGAAACGCCGCCGGCGCGGGATCACATCGACATCGTCAGATAATGACCTACGGGTGACAAGTAACAGTTTGATGCCAACCTATAAAAACTATTTACTGTTTTTTTTATATGGCAACAAACATGAATTATCGATTACAGATATTGAGTGAATATCGATTTCAAAAACCTGTGAATTGAATTGAAAATCTTATAAAGTATATCATTACCCTGGGCAAGCCCTTTTTTTTTTTCCGTGGGTGAAACCTCAGTGTGGCTGGAGGTCATCTCGCGCCCTCCGGCGCCCAGTTCTACGTTTGGGGAGAGGGTTTAAACGCTCCCTCTCCCGCTCCGCCGCCTCTTTGATGGCAATCACTTCCTCACAAAAGGAGGCGACGGCGTTCCATGATCTCTCACTCCATACCATAGACTGAACCACGGCCGGAAGTAAGAGGGCAACCAGTCCGACTGCCGCGATCAACTCACAGCCCTGCGATGCCCAGGCGGGGCAGTCCGCCAAAGTGTGCAGCGCCGTGTCCTCAACAACGTCACGGCAGTCACCGCAGTGGTGACAACCGGGCGTCTCTTGTCGGCCTATGCGACACAGGAACTGGCCAAAGCAACCGTGGCCAGTCATTACCTGTGTCAGCCGGAAGGTGAGGGCGCCATGCCGCCTCTCTAGCCACTCTCAAAGACGGGATTTACTGCCACTAACGTGACGTGCCCGGCACTAGGGTGCACAAGTCGTTCCTTCCGTTTCTCCACTAGGACCTAGTGGAGCTCGGACCTTGCCATCTCGAGAGCGGCAAGAGCAGGTCCTTCGTCCCGAGCCAGCGAAAGAGTGACGCCAGAAGCGCCGCTTCCAGGTCCCAGGGCATCGATCCGGCGAGGAGGCTCGCTCCCTCAAACGAGATCGTGCGGTATCCTCTTATCAACCTGATGGCCAAGGCTCGTTGTGGCGCACGAAGCGCCGGAATGTTACGGGCCGTCAGGTTGTCCGCCCAAACTGGGGACCCTGGGCAACACCTACCTCTACTTTGGGATATAAGTGATAAAGCAACCAATCTCATTAAATGTACAAAGTGGAAGTGTATCAATTATATGCAAGTATCGATTTTTCACATTGTAGCCGCTAACTTGGAAATTATTTTCCCCACTTAGACAAGTTTTTTGAAAATAGTACTGTAAAAAATAGTTGAGTAAATATCAACTTTTTTTCGTAAAAGTGTAATTTCCGTAGGTGTTTGGGCCGAAAACCGCCAGTCTCCTTTAATATAGCAATGTCAAAGAACATATGAAAATATTATAGCAGTGTAATGAGAAGCTTGTTGATTGTGTTTTAAATATTAATTGCGTAGTATATTAAGAATATTAATTTCTGAAATAAATATTATTTATTTTCTTGAATATGCTTTATTAATTACTTTAGTTGGCACACAAGCCAGCGCTAAAAGATTTTTTGTTGTGCTATGTAGTGGTAATTGTATTTTTATATTTTAACATTTTGCAATATTTAGAGCTTAATATTTACATACTTATGAAATATATAATTATGTATATTGGTTCTACCGTGTTATATCCACAACGTCATCCAGTTACGAACTAATGACTGCATGATCGCGTTAATACCCGTTACATACATTATATATACAACGTGTCCCAAAATTCAACGATAAGCGGGCACCAAAAGGTGAATGGGACCTACTTATGACTACTCGAGAAATAAAAGCTTAATTTTACTTTTTCATTATGAAACAAAAAGCGAATGCCTTAAAAAATGGACATCCCTTATTATATTATAAGTACCATTGCTACAATTTTACAAATACTTCTGTGTATTTTTGTATTGGCAGCGTAATGAGCACTACTATCCATCACAACCATTAAAAATCCCAGAATGCCTGTAGTCGAACAAGATTGAGTTCAGACTCTGAATGGTCGGGGTCACAAAGATCGTAGGCTCTGTTTTTTAATGATGTTATAACGGATTGTATGTGACGAGGGTGGTAGTTTGACGTTGCGTGCAGGTATCTATCCGTGTGTATAGGTTTACAGTACACACAGTGTGACAAGGACCCATTCGTTCTCGCGGTGATTTTGACATCCAAAACAACACATTATGCATGATCGCGTTAATACCCGTTACGTATTATATACATCATGCAACGCAAAAGTTTGAAAGTTATTGTACCTATATATATTTTCATTAGTGGACTATCCATTAATCGAAAATATATTTTTATAGAAATAATAATAATGTCCCCCTTCTTAATTCCAGGTTTCTCGGTGCCAAAGCCGGTCTCTCACTCTTTCACACACACGCATAAATGTGCAATACACTCATGCGTGTGTGAGAGATGTGACTTGTGTACGTTCAAACGCAGATATTATAGGTTTATATATAATTACAACTATGAATAAATAAATAATATCGATCAAACTTATTAATTTCAATATGATCCATCATCAAGAACGCATCTAATATACGATCATACCTTTTCGTTATAAGCTGTATGTTTACGATGGGTGGGCCATCATTCATAAAAAGAGCTCTCAGCAATTACGCGCTTATGAAATATTCAATCAAAACGATTAGAGACAAAGTTGCGGGTACTGAATGAGAGCCCATTGAGTACCTCGCTATTTATGGACCAGAGGTTAAGTGCCAGACGTCTGGGGTACTGGCGGTCGCGAGCAGTTGCAAGTTAGAAAAACTGATAACTTTAAGTCATTGCTTTAGCGACTAATTGGGTAGCAGAGGTCAGGCGTTGGCCGTCTTCAAGTATACGTTGATTACTAGTTTTAGTCTGCTCTTAGGGCTTGAAGTGGCTAGAGGAATAAATATACATGGGTATATTAAAAAGAAATGTTAGGGATCACACTTAACTCTTCAGAATTTATTTCAAAATGATAGGTACCTTTCGCACTTGACTCAAAATCTAGTCAAAATTTAAGGAAGGAGAGAAAGAGGACATACTGACGTACCTTTATCCAAATAGCGAAGGAATAAGCGGGAGTCGGGTTTTATCAAGACGTATTTGGCGGTTGTTCCACAGACAAGAGCTACGTTGTTTTGTAACTACCTACATGTATATATATATTATAAGTTTACCTTAAATAAAAGACGAAAGAACTGCCGCACAAACATAATTCCTGTGTTGCAAAGGACTTTACAGACATTTAAACTAGGGACACAGAAACACCCAGACTCGGCACAACTAATTGTGGAGCTATATGTGATATATATGTATATGTTAGATGCCCCGCCGCCCGCACCTCCCTTGGCGTGTATCCGGAAACTTGGTACCATATTATTTATATTAATTAAATGCTCTACAATATTTTTTAGGAGTTTATAGTTAGTACATTTGTATTTCTTTTCGTTAATTAATTATTTATGTAATGTTATCAGATGTCATTATTATTTTATGTGATACCAAATATTAGCATCCATGCAGTCACCAAGGGAAAACCAGTCTAGTTGAAAACCAGTATCAGGCTTTATTAGCCTGGCATATGATAAAACTAATGTACTATGAAATAAATACATTTTGCCAAATGTGACCTCCATTTGGCAAAATGTATTTATTTCATAGTATATTTAATATGTTAATGTCGTTTTTGGTCGGACAAATTAATTTTCGTTCTTCTTTCTGATATAATTATGCTGACTCTAATATTAATACTACATAATGTACTGGACACACGTGTGAAACGTTCTGTTATGTTTCAGCAGCCATCGTTAGGCGAACACTATATGCAAACTGTATTTTTTTAATTTACCTCTCTCTTTATAAATAAACCCTGTGTAGCAAGCGTCTTTATGAATATTTGGACAATGGACACAAAGTGCACTCAAACCCGGAACAAATATTTGAGAATTACAGAAATTATCGCCCGTTGCCATCCATTTAGGGCAATAGTAGATTGAAATAAACTACTTTATACAGATTTGTCGTATTGTTTATTTCAATAAATTGACGACTCGATGGCGTAGTAGTTAGTGTCACCGCCTGCCACGCCTGAGGTCGCGGGTTCGATTCCGCACAAGTCAAACATTTGTTTTGATCTGTGTGTTTCTATGTATAATATGTATGTATTTACAAAAAAAAAGTATATATATCTATGTTTATCCATTGCCTAGTACCCATAGTACAACCTCTGTTTAGTTTGGGCTAGATGGTGTTGTGTGTATGTGACAGAATATATTATTATTAAAAAAATACACTTTTCACATAATTTTGAACAATGACACTACTATTATTGAATGTTACTACAATTTAAGCTATTGAAATGAATCATTAATCATTGGTGTTTCTATTTGCGCAGAACAAGTTCAAAGTATCATAAAGTTTATCTTTATTTTGTTTCTTCTTGGATTTGACTATCTGAACTCTAGTCAAAATTAAGTAACAAAAGTGTTTTAAAATAAATAACGTGACATAATTCGTATAAAATAAAGTTTAATTTTAATGTATAACATTCGCGTAAACGTAAGACAATATTATAATAGTAGATCATATTATAATAGTAGATCATATTGTTAGATAAATCATATAAAATGCAACAAGTGTCTTCAATAGTAGTTTATTTTGTATGCGTATAAACCAAATTATATAATATAAGCTGCCGATGCCGCACTGCAAGAGGACGAATATCGTACTCGACGAACGACGCTATGACAAAAAACATCTACATCGCAATTTCATTTGTTATTTATTTGTTACTGTACAAATAAACAACAAATAAAGAAGCGGTATTCAGGTATTGGCGGATATCACTAAAATACTGCGTAGGTATATCTATTAAAATAAGTCGGTTTGTGTCGCAAAGCTATCTTCGTACGTCAGTACGGCGCACGCACGTGTGAGCTGCAAAACAGCCGTATGGCCGCCAATACTAAATAATGTTTCCCTTAAAAAGATTTCTCGCGTGAGTGATCACGCCTTGTGTCGGGACTTTTGGTAAACATAGTTATACCGAACACATAGTACACCCAAACCCAAAAGAATTATTTGCGGATCACAAATAATTGTTTTATGTGGGTTGCAAACCCACAACACTCACTGGTCGCAACGGCAGCAGTGAGGCGACCGCTTATCCGCTACGCTAGCCGTGCATTCAAATCTTAGTTTTTAAGGCTCTTCATGCATAAGCATTAATTGGTTATTTTGAACAATACATATATAAATATGTATTTTTAAATAACCCATTTATTTACCCAAACATAAGTATAGATGAGACTTAACCTTGTAAGCATGCGAAGATTCCACAGCTAACTCACACGACAGTCGTAAAATAGGACGTCATGTTAATTATACCAGTTCCAGGATTCACGGACGCGTGCGGTCTAGTTACTAAAGTATAAAACTGTCACAATTAAAGTTACGCGCTTTTAACTATTGCCCAATAATCTTAGAACTAGCCCAGGACTTTATAAGGTAATCGCCTTAGGATAATAAACCTTACCTGCGACGGAATAGATTGTCCAACTCTTTCTACGACTGTGGAATGGTCATAAAAAGAAGCATATCGACAACCGATACCATCGCTTAGTGAGTTACCGTCTGGCACCACCATTATTTTCAAGGATCTTATTCTGGAAATAGATGCACTGGATATGGTAAACTTTAAATTTATCTGTAAGAAGCTTTGCATCAGGACAGATATGGCTTGAAGTTCTGAATTTTATATGTTAATTATTGTATTAATATTTTTTTTTATGTTTATGATTCATTATGGATCATAAAAAAGATACTAAGCTATGTTAAGGTTTGAAATCGACCTAGGTATCGTAAACATCTGTATAGGTTAAAACTGTCTGTGGCTCAATTAAAAACGAGATATTCAATTACAAACAATCTATTCTATCCTTACAATAATTTGTCGATATTCAGCCTACATTATTAGTTTTTTTTTTTAATAAAAGGTTTTTATTATCATGCTTTATATATACGTTTTAATCAAGGGTCTACAGTAAAAATCAGTTATATAAATATTTTATGTAATACGAGGAATGAAGTTACTATGTATTAAATTTGAGTACGTTATAAAATAAATTGAGTTATAAAGTTAACATCTTGAGTGTGGCCGTAGCCGACTTTTGGTTTAGAAGGGTCACGTTACACTATGAAATATTTATATTAGCCAATTATTTATGGATTTTCTTAATATTCTGTATCAGTTTCTTCAACAATGTTTAGCGGCTAAGCTCTTAACTGCGCCAATGATACTAGGAGACATGCACACATACTTACGTACGCTTGCAATGTGTGTTTTTTTATACTTGCAGTGTAGTGATGATACTTATCATCGAATGTATCTTTTAAACGGGAATAATAGAAATGGAGTTAAGTTGCACGGCGAAAGTTGTTTATACCTTTAAAGAAAGAGTCGTAGTGACTCAGACTAGGGGCGCATATTAAGCGCCTGTAATTGTAAGGTTTAAATATTTTTTAATAAATGCAGGATTTGTTTTAGTAGTAATGTAAATCTTACATTTTCCAATTTATAGTACTATACGGAAGAATATAATCGTAACAAAAAGGGTACATCCACAATGAATCATATTGTCTCACAATTGGTTCTGCAGTCCTTCAAAGGGAGTCCAATTCCTTGTATAAAATCCCGTAATGGTACAATACTAGTGCCATATCCAGGTGAATAGATAGTACATCTCTTAGGCCATTATTCTGTACCTTCAGTGAGACTAATGGGCCATCATGGCAATAACTCAGTGCCGGCTCATTGTCCGTAGATCGCACTCTCGCACTATCTATAACGCGGGGACAAATTTATTAATGTTCGACATTGTAACGGTGCTTATTAATCTTATACTATATCTAATTTGATGTACTCGCTGTAAGATTTTACTATCAGCCGTGTATCTCGGTTTATGGACCTGCTGCGTTTTGAGTTAATGTTTTAAATAAGTTCCAATTACTGTTCGTTTTAATGTCTTTAATAGACATATGACTGCACGGATTGTGTAATGGTTTAAGCTGTCGGTTTGCCACTACGCGAAGTGTTGTGGGTCCAAATCCTACACAGGATACAATTTATGTGATCCACGGATAGTTGTTCTGAGTTCTGTTAGAGTCTTGCTGTTCTATTTTTATTTATGACTCATAAACTGAAAGCATACTTAAAAACAACTTAATAAATAGCTATAAACTAAAATCATTGCATTGTATGCCCTCAAAAATAGAGAGCACAGCATTCACATAGACTCTGCAGGGTTAACTACACATATTGAAAATAATATACACTAAAATAACTATGTGTCTGTTGCTAGAATGTTTGTAAAGATCCCCGCGATACAGGAATTATTAAGGAATAATTAAAAAACATAGCTCCCGCGCAAGGTCGCGGCTGCTGTGTTTTTTACAGAGAAACTTAGGAGTCATGGTTATCATGTACAATAGTTTTTACTTTCACGTATAGAATAAATGTGATAACATTAGAAATTGGTTTAGGAATTGCATTTTAATATAACTAAGTTTGCAAGCTAGTCTACGTCCTGCCTAATGGTAAGCTGTTATCGTACCAACGCTATTCACTAGAATGTTTACGGCTCCTTAAAAACAACCGCAGATAGACTTAGTGCAAACAATTGCAAAGGGATACGACACAGAACAAGGAAAGATAGATCGACAATTGCTCACAGACAGCGAATTTGCACCGACAAGAAATGTATATTCTATTAATTACAGGAATACAAAACGTATATATATTTTTTTATAATTAAATTGTTAAATCTCATACCAGGGATAATCCTATATTGCGATGATTTAAAACATTTAAACAACTGACGCAGGAAACACGCAAGCTCACGCACCGTTAAATATACGTCACATCCCACAAATTATCGTTTAGTATGGGATCAAATCCACACCAATACCAACTGGCGAGGCATTATTTAAACCACTGCACTATCTGTGAAATTAAAGCAAAGCTGCAATTTTTATTTTGTATGGTAGAGGTTATGTTTGAATTAGGATGTTCTTAGTCCAAGCGAAGAATCTTTACCGTAGGATGTCTTGATGATGCATTAAAAATAATTTAAATTGGTTAATAATATTGAATACCTGTTATTTATTATAAATATGCTTAATATTATTATAAACAAATTTAAATACTGGGTTGAATTGCACCAATGAACTGTAACAACGAATTCTTGCTCTAAAATCATTTGTAAATAAAACTATCGGAAAAAATATTAGTAGAAAATCTAATAATAAACAAATACTAATATCATGACACAACTGGTTTATTGAATTTCAAAGAATACAGTATGGTGATCCCTTAGTTATGATAATTACAATTCGATGCTCCGAGAGGCGGCGTGCGTGTTCCCACGCGCGCCTTTGTTTCGAGTCCGTCTCTCCTCTAGGGGGGAGACAGTAGGGTTTAATAAGTGAGTGAGTGCCTTTGGGTAGGTCTCTTTGCGTAGTGGCCTGCCGTTTCATACGGCGGGCCAAAACCTCGGCGGGGTCGCCACCGCATGCGCAAGTGATTCGCGCGGCCCCGTCGATAGTGGTTTTGTCGAGGAACATCGTGGTAGGTTTAGTCGGTATTCCGGGAGGTACATTATTCTAATTCCATCTTTCTTTTACCCCGGCGAATCCGACATAACCCCTCCGCCTGCCCTCGCGGAGGGGTAAGCGTCAGGGGTAAGCGTCAGGCAATCCCCACGTAAAAAAAAACAAAATAAAAACAAATTATATCGATGAAACTTAGTCATACTGTGCCAGTAATAAATGCACTTTTAATTTATAGCTATATAATATATTAGTCTTCATAAAAAATATCCATAAATGGCGTAGAGGTTTAAGAGGTCGAGTCGCTAGTGCCACTGCGCCGAGTGGATCAGGTCCTCACTGGACAACAATTGTGTGATCCGCAAATTGTTGTTCTCAGCTTGAGTATTGTTTTGTGTCATTTGTTTGAATGTTTATAAAGTCCACCGGGACACAGGACTTATTTCTGGTACGAAAGGAGTCGCATCAAATTCCATTTTAAGTATTGGTAAAAAGTATATGCTATTTTATAAATTACAAAGTATTTATTATTAAAGTATTATTTATTTATTTATTAAGATTCACCAACAGTTACTACAATATCACATACATAAGACAAACATTTTGAGTCTCACCAATTGTATAACTAATTACAGGTGAATTCAGCATGCATTACATTTTAAACATTACATAAATAATATGACATAAGAAACAAAGATAAATATTAAAAGTGACGAAATATCAATATTAAAGTTAAGTTTAACAATTAAATTAGATTAGATAACAATTAAATAGAATTAGAACTAATAATAAAGTGAGTAATTAAAGTTTGTCAATATTCACACGGAAATATCATCGTAGATTTTTTTTTTAAATTTCATTAATTCGTCATCAAATATGTCTATGTCTACCGCGATTGTGGCCATGCTATTATATTGCCTCGACAATCTTGCAATAGGTGAGTATTTACCAAGATTCGTACGATGACGAGGAATATTGAAAAGAGAGCTAGGATGACGCGGGACTCTATAAGGTACGTTGATGGAGAATTTGCTCAGAAGATTCGGACAGTCAATTTTATTGTTAAGTAGCTTGTGTAGAAACATTAGGTCAGCAACCATGCGACGCGATTTAAGAGACACAATTTCAAAGTATTTTAGTCTTTCTTCGTTTGATTTAATATTTGGCGTACCGTATTAGATAAATTATTGATAATATTTTATTATTTCACATTAGTGTTCGTCGTTTCTATGCTTTACGCTTACATACTTAATGGTATGTTTATTATCTCGTTAGACTTAGACATTAGACTTCATCAATTACAATTTTTTTTTCATATTTGATTTATCATGCTTAACTGTTCCGCTCATACCCAGTTACAAATCAACTAACACATCTGATTTAATTGATTAATTATATTTGGATCGATTACTTTACAGAGTTGACATATTAATCAAGTGTACTGTAATTGATCATTTTGTATGAACATTTTATTGAATCATCATATTTGAATTTATTGCTTCCGTATTTGTTATCGGATCAGCACATCATATTTTCAATGCGTTTAAATATTTAATATAGTAAAGACTAGGTATATTTACAAAAGCTGGATGTTAAGGATTGGTCGCAGGTCACCGTAAACCGATTGAAATGATAAAAGAAATTCATAACTGTATCGATAATTCTTTCTTAGTCTTTATACTATGTCACTAAGACTTTATAATATAAAAAATACCAGCTATAAATTCAACTAGAGCATCCACATGGTGGAAGCTGGGTACTTAAAAATCCATCTGAGTAATGTCATCCTATATTAGACAATCAGAAAATGTGTTGTTCACAAATACGTGTTCTATATATAAACAAGTGAGAAACGGTGATGAATTGCCGTAAATCATAGAGTTCAAAAAAATAGTTCAAGTAATATGCAAATGTCACGTTATACCACGTGACCTTGAGGTCAGAGGTCAAAGGTCATAGTAATTTCGGGGGTACATCGACTTTGCTCAGTCGAATAGCGTTGACCGCGAGTCTCTAGCTCTTACGGTTCTTGAGTTGAAAGTTGTAATTATAATAGACGGACGGACAAAACAGTTGTATAAGAGTTTTTTCGAACTCTAAAAAAATACTGTATCGTAAGGAGTTAAAGAAATTGTATGTAGGTAAAAAATAGTATAATATATTCTTCAACACAACATTAGTAACATGCGCAAGCTAAGAGACCTGTGCGAGTTATGCGCATCATGTAATCGACCAGTGCGAGCCACTCGTGCAAATATATTTAACTCGCGCATGTAATCTGCGCCATTAGCTTGCGCATGCACACTGTACAAGTACCATTATAGTTTTACGTACCAAGCTTATCTATGATATCATGAAGTCAACTGAGGCGCGATTCTATCTCTATTAACATGCTATGAACACCTTATTAAGGCTTTATAAAATCTCAATAATAATTAACACCAGTTTAAGAACGTTAGATTTCACGGTGCGATGGCCTGATCAAAATGGCTATTTGTCGCATGCACTAATAGAATTATGCAGTTCGATATTTTAATTATGTCTGTACAAATTGATGCAATAGTGTTTGCATGTAATGTTGCCGCTGAAACATATTAAATGGTGTTATCTATACTTTCTATGTCGTTCGCGTCAAGTTGTGCAACATCTTGATGTAGACACCTCATTGAATGTATTCCCTAATTTAAATTGAAGCATTTGGTGCAATTCACTTTTCTTTGACTTCGTACCTCGTACCTTCGTAACTCTTATCAAAACTATCAGCGGGGAGTTCTTTTTAAAATTACATATATTTGTTTTATTGTTAGATGATTGTTAGATTCTTATACTTTAATCTCGTTTTATTGTTCTTTAAAATGGAGATATATATGTATGTAAATAATAAAATAAATAGGTTATGCAAACCAGTCGGTTTGTATAAACATCTGTTGTTGAATATTGATACAGTAGGTATTTAATTTGTTTTTTTGCATGATACGTTTGATTAAAGAACAGACTCTAATTAAGCGTAAATAAATTTAATTATCACTATTCGGGAAGTATGGATAAGCATGGAAACCGTTTTATGCGACGTATTGGGATGTACTGGCATTTCTTTTACAGTGTATATAAAAGTGTAGTTATACCTAATTCCTTCATTTAAAATACTTAAATAGTAAGTAAATAAGTTTAATTTTTAATTCTATTTAATTACTAGTATAGATAAGTACAACCAGAACACAACACCGAAGAATAACATACTAGCTGTCCCTGGGAAACAATATTTTTTGAATGAAATCTATTCTATATCTTTTTCTGTACTCCTGACAACATATATTCAACATTTTATGATGATCGGTCGAGTAGTTAAGGTGTGAAGGCGTAACAAACACACTTTTATAATATTAGTTAGATTGCTTATAATTTTATCATATGTTTGGAGTATCTGTTGTGTTTACCTATTATATTATCGTGATTATATACCTTTTACTCGTGCGCACGTTACAGACTGTAAACTTGTAAAACCGCGCGCGATGCGTTGATAGCTTTTAGCTAACGCGTCAGGAGTCTATAAATCATCATTCTTAACTTATTACTTTACAGTCTTAGCGAGTAAACACGTTTATTAACAAGACTTGAATTTATGGACGTCGGGCTTTCTTATGTAGTATTATAATACGTGTCTATTAACAAACAAATTTATGTTTAAACATCGAGACCCGCACGCAACCGGCAACTTCCCTAGCCGTAAATGTAGAAAGGTAAAAGTAAGCCGGAAGAAAATAATGTTAAAGCTAAGTTAAGTTGTAAATTATTTGTTTGTATTTATTATGTAAAATAGTAAAAGCTACCATCTTTCATAGTGCAAATTTCGTTTTTCAAAGGAATATAACCCTAACGAACACAAACTAACGAATGTTTGTCTCTGGTAGAGAATAACATAATTCATCTAATGAAACAAATTATATGGTAGTAGATAACTTTTCCAATGTTTTATAGCAACTTATTTAAGCCTTTTCCGCATAGTACATATATCCTTATCAGTTAAACTTATATTCGGGCATATTCTGTAATATCTATAAGTAAATATATTCACTAAAAAGCACTTGTAAACACTTTCGTACTAAGTATGTATGTACCTTGATACTTATTATATAACTATGTATGTATCTTTATACGTATCGTCTTCCGTATGTTACTATGACAGGCTCCAGCGGAATATTAGTGTTCTGGGGACCAGGCAAATGCTGAACTGGAATCCTGATTGCTGCAGCTGGGCCACGCATGTGTCTTAAGATGTTTATTGGTTATTTTCTGTTACTTTTTCTTCTTTATTATTATTTCTATTCATTCTTATACCCACCTGCTTGCTGTATAGCAATAAAGATTTATTTCTTTCTTTTCTTTTGAACTTGACATCCGAATTGTGTTCATTTTTGCTACATTGTTGCACTAGATCTGAATGTTATTATTATATAGTAAACAATTTGTAGAGGTTTATGATCCACAACGCATCAATCCAAAAGATGAAAGTAGCTGATCTAAAAACTGTAGCGGTTTCGCAAAAAATCTGTGCCTCCATCTTTTTGTCAAAACCGCAGCAATTTGCTTCTCTGCGACGTCGTCAAAGGAGCGCATTGTCTTTAATAAAGAAGCCCTAAAATTGTTGTCAAGTGGTCCACAAGGTGGTTTGCGTCGCGCTATGCACGTAATTACTTTCGATGGCCTTGCGTCACTCGTAATGACCTGTCTCCCCGCTAACTAATGTTAATACTGCAATACGAAATGACCGTCTGTTTGTACGTTTATAAGTTGCATATGTTTATCGCTGTGTTGATGATACTGTAATAACAGCTACATTTCTAATCGTAAAATACACTAAAGCATTTCTTCTTCTTTGTGTCAATGGTTCTTGTGTGAATTATATATTATTTGTATAATATATAATATACTAAAGCACTGTGGGTGGTTTGAAAAGCACAGACATCTTGATTAGCTGGTAAAACCAAAAATAAGATATCTAACTATGATATTAAGTTTGTAATCTATGTATAGCTGCTGGCGGTGCCGCGCGCGCGCACTAACTTGCTGCAGCTCGCGCCGCTGACGCGCGCGCTGAGCACGCTCAACACAGTGGCGCTGTCTATTGATATATTTAATTGCTCATTGAGTGAATTTACACGAGTTACCTATTGTAAATTGAGTGCTAGATAAATAAATGTATTATTAAGTTGCTACGCTATTGCATTAGGTTTATCCTGTAAAAATAGTTGTTAGTGTGTGTATAATAAATAAATAAATAAATAAATAAATATTTATTTCCGTAGGCATTTAGGAAACCTAGTAAAATATAGTACATTACATAAAGGCAACATTAGTGTGTTTTCCAATACCCATGGTCAAAGGTAAATATCTTAGTGTATTGAAGTTATCTTTACATGCACTATACATTGTATATAATAAGTAAGTTTTAATAATTTTGTTGCAAATAAAACCGCAGGCGTTGCTAGCCCAGTACGGTTTCTTTCCACTTGTCAGTCGAGGATTTCAAGTTTGATACGCAGTTTGTTACATATCCATTTACTACCAAAATTACGAATAAATTTTACATGAAATTGGCGAAATAATACATAAAGGACGTCTTGTTTTCGCAATAAAATCAAAGCATATTCGTGGAAACGAAACCGGAATGTTTCAGTTCATTGGCAATTGGTACAATGAGAGCCACGGGCCTCAATCAAATCGATGCGTAACCCGAGCAAAATTGAAAGTGCAAGGTGACGGTCGATGTGCGAACAAAAACATCGATGAGTAAGCTCGCTACAAAGGACTTGGACAATTAGCCAAACTAGGAAATAGCTGTTTGTCATCATAAGCGGCAAAAACCGATCACGGAGTTTATGTTGCGTGAAATTGGGTACGGTTTTTTTTCATGATGCGAGTATATACGGTGGTTGGTACGACTAGCGCTGAAATGTATTGTAGAATTGAATTGAACTGGTGCTTTTGTTTGAATGTTCATGTTGAAATTGAATGTTGCAATCTGTTCTAGTTTACAAGATACATCCTGCATCCGTCTAATAAGAGTTTTTAATACGTTTTATCATATTATCTATGCAATTGTATATTTTGTTGATGTGTTTTATTGTAGGACAGTTTCAACGGTAAATAAAAGATGATTGGTTTTTCTTGCATATTAAAACGGGTCAAATCAATACGTTATAAGAATCCTAGTTGTGTAATTATGTAAACTCACGCCTGGTGTTCAGAGACGTGGGAAAAGACTATGGATTTCCATTTGTTACCTGGCTTTACATAATTTTTAAACTGTTGTATGACTGTGGTGAGAGCCAAGCGCTCTCTCTTGCCGGTTGTAATCGCGCTCAGTACGAAAAAATATAATGTTTGATTCAAAGTAGGCTGGTGCCTACTAAATCGGTTGTTTTAATATTTTTATATATCATATGACGCATTGCTTTAGTCTGAGACTAGTAGTAGAAGAAAAATATCTAAAACCTTTAGTACAGTTCCTATATAGTTTTAATATCAGCTCTTGAGGAATGCTAATTTAAATTACTTTAATTAGGCAACCGAAACAGCTACTGTATAATTCTATCTTAGATCAACAGGCATGCGAGCAAAAACAAAAAAGAGAATCCAGAATTATTATCTCCTTTCAACAGACAGCGCATACTTATTATTTGCTAAGTACATATTCAGGTTTGTACAACTAAAACGTTTAATCTTGTATGTAAAACACTGGTCGTACAATTAATGTGCAGTAGCAACGTGTAAGTGCTATTTAGTCTAGTGTTCCGCGTTCTGAAGGCCGTTGAGGAGACAGATGGACAAAAAATGTCGCCACTTAATTATATTGGACATGTGACCGTTTAAGAAGGAGGGTCTGACGTGCTTTCTGTGAAGGTGGAGCCTCGTTTAATAATTAATTATATATTCAAGAGATCTTTTCATTTTAGTTAGTTACATACCGCGACAATGTCTCTTTGTCGGATGGTAATTGATGGGCAGATTGTTTAAATAAAGAAATTGTTGTTGATTTATATATTACCTTGTTGGCCCTGACGTAAGAGCAAACATACGAGATTGCTAATTGTGAGGGGTATTCATGATTAGCAATTTAATTTCAAGGTCGCGAAGAATTCAAAATACAATCTTCAGGTCGGGAAGAAATTAGGAGCTGCACAGCCTTATATTAAGTTCGTGGTAATAAATTTTTAAAGATTTTTTTCTTTTTGCCCTTTTCGTATTTCTTTCACCACAACGTAACAACTTTGGAATAAAGAAAGAAAGAAATACACCTAGATGGAAAACAATATTTTCTAAAATGAATAATCTTTAAGAATCATACTTGAACTTACCTACTTTGAAAATCGCTAGGCGATTTTGATTTGACGATCTGTGTGTTTATTTATAACGTTTTATATTTGAAGTTTTATGAGATACATAGATATTCATATAAACAACAAACTATAATTTAATTTGTCATACATTTTATTCAAGTTTTATTTTTATACTAGTCCAAAGAATGATCGGCAAGTTTCATATAATAGACTTGCGGTTAGCAATAATATGCATTTAATTTTATAAAGAATTCCTCGGTGTATTTTTATTATTACAATACATATGTAATCGGTATTAATGGACAATAATCGTGGTATTTCCCATACATATCTCACAGATTGTGGTTAAACTTCTCTGCAGGGTCAACAAAAGGCCTTACTAGGTGCAGCATTGAAGAATTCGCAGTAAATGACAGTAGGTAGTTTGCCAGTAAGAGAGACTGGTGTCGCAAAGACGACGCAAGGTCAAACGCCGTCCGAAAATATTCTGTAATGACACTTTTTTAATCAATTTGTCACAAAGCTTGCAAAACATGCAAAAAATATCTCGATGTACCTTTGTTTTGGTCAAATTTAAAGTATTAGCTACAGTCTAGAATAGTTCTAGAAGGCCTTCCGACTGAAGGATTAGATATTAATCTAATCCTTCAGTCGGAAGGCCTTTCTTCCTTAAAATATAAGATATTCGATTGGTATCGAATATCTTATATGGCACTAATGTGTGTAATATAGTCTCAATTTGTGTAATTAATATTTAATCGTCATGCATACCTGTTATTGGATAATTACCAAATTAATATTCTATTTATTAATTAAATGTAATTATTATGTATTGTGTGGTAATTTTTTTGTTGGTGTGCTTAAAAATAAATAATACATGTAAGTATCATTAACGTGTACTTTTTATTGCATACCGTATATACGTGACGCATAATATATTAACATATATATAAGCAAAAAGCATTGATTAGCAGCGATAATAGACCGTTAGACTGCCTCACAGGGGTCTCGAGTTCGATTCCAAGGCGGACTTTTCGAAGTTATGTGCGTATTAAATAGTTAAATATAGCTTGCTTTAACAGTGAAGCAAAACATGGCAAGGAAACCTGCATGTCTGAGAGTTTTCCATAATGTTCTCGAAGATATGCGAAATAGGCCAAATCGCTCGCTAGGCCAGCTTGGTAGACTATGGCCTAACCCTTCTCACACTGGGAAGAGATCCGTGCCCACCAGTGGGACAGTTTAATACAGGGCTGATATTATTAAACCTTTTAGGCCTAGGACCCTTATATCTATTTTCTCTTCTTAATTTTATTACGCGTTATTCACGACACTGTGTATAAGATCTCCCATAAATAATTTGGATATCTTTATGATAGATTATGTATGAAGTTTACTATCCGACAGCGGGTTGAAAGATCAAATGAATCATTATCCATTTACATCACTTCAGCTGTATTCAATATGGCGTTTACAAGTACTTTTTTATTGTTTATAATATACCGACAATCGGATAAACAAGGTTGATCAGTCATGATTAGTCATGAGTCTTTTAACAGGCGTATTTAATTGCCTCTTAATTTTTAATTTAATTAAGGTGGCCTACAATGATCGCTTACCCAGGCCACGTAGCTGACCCTAGATCTACCAATGGTCTTTAATTCCATTTACCTAGGCAAAAATAATTAATTTTTGATCGAAGGAAAAGAATGCGAAGTTTAGGTATGTGAGCTGCTGGAATTCTAATTTACCAGAAGAAATGCATAAACTGTATTACTACTCTGACGTAGTCAGTTACCTTAAAAAAGAGTTTGTATTTCTTTAAGGGATCTGGCTAATTTGTTTAGTTGTCAAATAATTGACATTGGCGCAATGATGGTAGACTTTTCATATGAACTTAATCTGTTAGCTGATGAGTAGTTGATAGCAGATAATCCATGTTGATTTACGTTGGTTGATAAATCGGACATTTACTGTTTTCTATAAAAACAGTAGCGGTGTAAATTTTACAAAAAAAAGATGCCGTGTAAAATGTTCTGTCTGCCACCAAATTGTAAAGTTTCTCTGGGGTTTTCAAATGGTTTTCTCTTTTTCTAATAACAACCTTCAGGTAAATTAGAAAATATTAGATTTGTTATATCAGCGCTGCTAGTTGTTTAATCCTTTCAGGGATTTTGACTGGACTTAAAGGCCAACTGGCCGCACATAGAACGTATGAAGCCTGTTCTTTCAGACAGGCCTCACACAATATGTATGAAGCTTGTTCTTCTAGATTCCTTGTTACTATTGGGATAATTCTGAAAAATATATAGAAGGAATGTCTAATTCGGGCAACGAAGTTCAAGACCATGTAATTATGTCATTAGACCAGCTGTGAAGTGAACAGCTAGCGATGTATACGACTGATATTATCATATCCAAAATGAAAGGGATATTGGTTATATATCGATACCTTACAAGCTTACACTTGGTTTTATTATAACACTTTGTAATCCGATAAAAAACTCGTCGACGCCCACAGAGTGGCCTTGCAAACAATGCATTGCTTTTAACATATTATTTGTTCGACAGAAAATAATATTAAGTGTATCTGTATACTATATTCATTGACCATTTAATATTAATCAATCAATGCCGAGTTGGTCTGCTTTTGAATGATTATAATCGTTTGGCGGATTATAGTGTTGTACTTGTTTGTATATGCGGTTAGTCGAAATGGGCTCATAAACAGCATATATACTATACATAGGTATAATAAAAAAAACGTAAGTTTTCTGTTTGTATGAAAATAATTAACTGCTTGAAGGAATATTATTAATAAGGTTCTGTTAGTTTTTAAGGCGTTGATGTAAAGATAGGTCACAGGTATTACAGATATCCTTTTAGCTTAGTGCAATTGCCCAGTTATCATAGGTAAGTTTTTTAAATTAGCATATCAATACAACATAAAACTCAAGAAAAGTATATATAAATTTAAATTCAATCTTATCAATGGTTGTTATCAACGAAGTTATAGCAATCCTAACTAATATTATAAAACTTGTAAAAAATAAAGATGGTTTATTTTTTGTTACTGTTATACGTTTTAATTACTTGCCCAATCATCATGAAATTCAGCATACACGTTGCCAGACGTACGGAACAATATTTTTATCTAAAAAAAATGCACTATTACCGAGCGAATAGAGCTGCGGGCAAAGGCTAATCTTTATAAACGCATCACTGGCAAATAGAATACTAATTTTAATAGTGTGTAAATAACGATTTTGAAGTTTTCGAACGTAACATATTTTTGTGATGAACGCGATTTTCGTGGCGGTCGTTGCGTGCGTGATTTCAAGAGTGTAAAGGCTCCCTGTGAAGCATAGACGACTTTAATTTCCATAATTGAGAAATAAATCGAGTGTCGGACGACGCAGTATGGTGTCGATAATTTATTTATCTTTAATTAAAAAGTTGAATGTCAGTGTCTCATTCGTACAATATGGATAATGGATATATAATTTATCGAACAGATTGTTGGTTCAATAGCGTTTGTGCATACATATACATACATATACTTATGGTTGCTAAGGAGCGAGAGGTGCCGGGTTTTATGTTAGTAATCCCTTAGTTGCTACTAAGATGTTCTTAATGCACAGAGATTAGAGCTTGTTATGTAAATTTGAAATCTACATGCAAATTTTACAAGTGAAATAAGCATGTGACACGTCATTGAAGATAAAGCGTGAAATAAATGTATGTTGCGAAACTGTCAATATCAATATCATAATTCGTATTAAATTTTAAATGGAATACGTAGGTTTAAGTGAGGTTATAAATAATATAAATATTAGAATCAAATATTGTTGAATTTAATAAAAACATTAGCATTATAAATTTAAAAAATTACTTAGGTGTTGCGAATAGACCCGTTGAAAGTACCAAATCCCGTCCTCGCCATATTTTTTTATATAATGCCGAAATAATCTAAATATAATTTAAAAAAACTCGTCGTGTCTACGGGGTTCACTCATTTACCAAGAGATTAAACGTTACACGTTATTACATTTAACCAATCCAGAAAGGTTAAGCAAAGGAACTCCTATATTTGACAGTTATACTTAAGTCTTTAACTCTGGTCCGCCCGTTATAAACACAATTCTCCACACCGAGCTGTTGCTAAGACTTACTAAGTAATGTCGTTAATAGTAAAATTGATTAAATATTAGATATCAAAATCTTTGGTTTCAGAACGTATGTATTTCGCTTCTATTGCCGTTTAAACGTAATCATTATAAGCGATTGCGCACACATAAAAACATTTACACGTCGAATAATAAATTGAAACAAACCGCATTTAAATCTTTTGGCGGCGCAAATTACTCGCTAATTATAATGGGTGAATGTATTGATGTGAATTCTTAGCTCGTACATGCATATTAACGTTATTTATTATTAAATTAATATGTTTGAGATGTTATCACGCGTGCTAGTACCGAAGTATGGCACAGCATCGGCGCGTGCTCAAAGATTTACAGACGCGATATTTATTAAGAGTTAACATTAATCTTCCTAACTTAAACTGCGATTAAATAACGTATAATTACTTTATTAAACACTTGTGTAAGCTAGTATTGGTAATACATGTCCAATTAATGTGTTTATTGCCTTATTGCTCTATATCGCTTTTAGGAGTCGTTAAAATTGTAAGTGTAGTTTCTGAAGGATTGGTATAAATCATTATTGAAAGTTTCGGGTTACTCACGTCACTTGAATTAATCAATATTACAAATAACAATTAGTCTAACTATTTGCCTTTTTGTGTCGTTAATCTCGTGAAATAGTAGTTTTTGAAGGGAATGATTGTTCCTCAGAAAAATATTGAGTATAAATTATATAATAATAATATTCTACCACATACACACAACACCGTCTAGCCCAAACTAAGCAGAGCTTGTACTTTGGGTACTAGACAATGGATAAACATACTTATATACTTTTTTTTTTGTAAATACATTCATATTATACATAGAAACACCCAGACCAAGACAAACATCCATGTTCATGCACACAAATGTTTGACTTGTGCGGGAATCGAACCCGCGACCTCAGGCGTAGCAGTTGGTTACACTAACCACTACGCCATCGAGGCCGACAAAATCATATAATAATAGACGCGAAAAGTAACAAACGGTATTTTTTTTTATTGGCATGTGTATTGCTTGTGTATTGCGGTAGCAATCTTCAGTAGTATTCTTGTAAGTTCATAAGCTTTCCTAAAGTCTGAAACACAAAGCTCAGCTAGGTAACATTTTTCCATCTTGAATTATGAAAAGACCTTCACGATCGCGAGTAATTCTTATGGCTGCTAACCCATCGATGCGGTTCTTTATCACAACAAAAAAATTGCATAACCGAAGAAACCAACGAGTTTTGCCATCGACGCCATATTTTGCTGTCAAACAAACAATGCAGGTTACAAGGTACACAAAACTACGGTATTGGAGACAGATAGTCGTTCATTGTCGAACGCGCCGACCGATTTGTGATCAAAGGCTTGATTTAATTTTAATTTTAGTTCAGTGGCTGCACGTACTGTCATGCACGAGTGAGCAAAACCTTGACGGTTGATCCTGTGGCGCAAGATGTGACTTGCACAACAGCTCCGCTATTTTTGATACCGGTTAATTGTGCCTTTATGATGGGTTTACGCCTTTTTTATTATGTTTATGAATGCAGTAATAAAAACCTTCAAGTAACCTTCGGTGGCGATTCTGTTGTTGCTTACTAATTCAATTTAACCGCACGAGATACTATGACATTTTATGTATCATTCTGCATATTCCCAAAGTATATAATATCAAATATTTTTAAACATGTTTGAATGAGCATGTATTTTGAGATAAATTCTAAATATGCAGACTGAACTTTCCATTTCGATATTGCTTGAATCGCCAGGAAGTGTGCAGCCAAATGTACGAAAAATCGAAGTTGAACAATAAAGTCGTCTTAGACGCATGTAACCTGCGCTTGCTACCGCGGTAAGCGCGTGCCACATGCGCAAGGTGCTTGCATCGGCTTTATGCGCGAGCAAGCTGTACGGGTTACTTGCACTTGTGTCTCGGGTCGGACCTTTACCCAGGCACATACCTTACTTACCTAACTTGCGCATGTAAAAGACAAATATATCGAAGTTTTATTTGATTTTTACTAGCTTTTGCCCGCAGGTTCGCTCGGGAACAGTACTTTTTCTGGATGAAAGGTTTCCTATGTCCCTTTCTATTGCCCTGACAAGTGTATGTGAAATTTCATAACGATCAGTCGAGCAGTTAAGGCGTGAAAGCGTAACAACGAACTCACATTCGCACTTATAATATTATTTAGGATGTGTATAACAGAATCCGCACTTTTTGTCGGGTCACTCGAGTTAAACAGTGTCGCATTTTAATTTAATCGTCGATTTGCACCACGACTGAGATGACGGTCTCTTCAATGCTCACGTACGAAATGTTACACTTACTGACCTACATTGGTTTTTAAACTCATGATTAACCGTCTTTAGTTTTAGCTTTAGTACAAGCTCTGCTTAGTTTGGGCTAGATGGTGTTGTGTGTATGTGATCTCTTCTTAGTCGGGCACTCTTGTCAGAGTGGTCGTGGCTATCATTGAAGGACAGGATTGCAGCGCACTGACGTCATTTGCCGCACATCGAGCGATGTCCCTCCACCCCTGGCGGCTACTGGCATTGCGAGCACACTGTATTGCGGTTAACTGCGTAACTTTGGTGATAAGGTCGATCCAGCGCGTTGGAGACCGACCGCGACCTCTCTTGCCTTTAATGCGGCTCTGCACCACAACTCTCTCCATCGAGTCCTCGTTTCTGGAGATGTGCCCAAAGAACTTCAGTATTCGTAACTACACAATCGATGAAAGCCTATCTTGTATGCGAAGTTCTTTAACTAGTTGTTTGTAGAATTCTTCTAATGACTCATCGCTGGCAGAACTAGTGGGAGCATAAACCTGTATAATATTGAATGGGGTCGGTGATGCGCTGAGTTTTAAACTTATAAGTCTATCACTTACAGGGTTGTAGCCTAGCACAACGCCCTTCCATATTTTAGGAATAGCGATTGCCACTCCGGAGAAACTACACTTATCATTGCCAGAAAAATATATACTGTGCTTTTCAGAGTCAAAGTGACCGCTTCTTTTCCAATGTGTTTCGCTCAGCCCTGTGATGGTCTATTTGCATCGCTCCAGTTCACTTTCCAATACAAGAAGCTTATAGCCCTGAAGTAGACCTCTAATGTTCCATGTACCAAAGAGGTAGTGGCTTCTTAACTTAAAGCTTCATCCAGTAGCATGTTTTTCATGGGATGCCTGGTTGCCTGCATCACCGTGGCTGGTAGCCAATTTCACACCCCTAGCCCCGGAAAGCTTAGGGCGCCGGTCGCTACGCGCCAGGCAAAGCTGCTCTTTGTGAGTCCATCATGCAGCTTTCATGGGATGAATAATGTAGAAGATTCCCCTTGCTTTCTACATCGCGGTATCATAGCCTTAGCGGCTACAACAATCCTCATGTGAACCGGTTCAGAATCCGCATCTTTGTGCTTCACTTTGGTACTGGTGGCTACTGCTGCCCTCCACCAGAAGCCAGGCACTATGCTCCCTGTGGCTTGCCTCCTCCGCTGGTTTGGCCGTTCCGACACCTGCTGTTTCCGCCCATTCTACCGTTAAGGTCTTCACCCGTTACCCGGGGCAATGGTTCTATGTTATACCTCATAGAGCTGGGTCCCCATCCGAACTTGGTCATTGTCTCGCTCCGGCCTACTGAAGCGAGCTAATGTCCAATCCTGCAACATGGACGCGCCTGATAAGAATTAACTCAGTGAAAGATAAAGAAGGTCACTCTATCCCGCCTGGGGCCGGGTTAACGATCTCGTATGGGTCCCGAGACCGAAGCGATGAAGATATGACCGATGTGATAGAATATTATTATTATATTTCATATTATATATACTCGTATGTAAAGCATTTGTGGATAAGAGTGCAATATTCCATTTCCATTTTTAAGACTAGACGTTTACAACGATTTCTAGCGATTCTTTGTTGTCTTCTTTACCCGTTAGTTAATCTGTCAAGTCTTAGAATACCAAACATAATTACGAATCTATTGTGAATGGCCACCTGTGTGCCGCCGCGGTTTGAACGGTTAATTGTGGCTCATGAAGCAGCAACATTTCAGGCACGGATATCAGTTTCCTCCGCCCCTGTAGGGATCTTTGATAGCATTATCCATCAAAAGAACGTTATCTGCCGGTATTGCCATTAATAAATCATACAGTTTTATTACGGCAGTAGCCAATAAACCTATTTGTTCGCAAACAGATTCACATAATCGGTCGCTAGTTGACAGATATGATGCCCTAAATCATGAGATTATTTTCTTTGTAATATTCCGTTAGTTAATTATGAACCTTATCTGAACTGTGATAAGATCAATTTTGCAATTAGTGTGTGCAGTATGTGTCCCTTGGGCGGTTATTTGGTTATGCGAGCAATTTTACGAGAGGGTCGATTGAGCTAGTAGATAGATAATAAATAATGTAGATATAAAATTTTACAGGTTTGAAATAGGATAGGAAAATGATTACCCTAGTGGTGTGACTCTTTATGGAGCTGCGATATTTATATAGTTATATGAATACTACCACGATTCCAATCTAAATGTAAAAGGATCTTCGTATAGACAAAACTGATATATTATAAATAAATTTATAGAATATTGAAATTATTTGTATTTTCATGACATGATTCAAAGTTGTAGAGATGGCCGAGATACTTATATAACTGATAGGTCTTATGAAAAAGTTTTAAATGTTGTCGCAATTAAGTCATATTTTATGAATTGCGGATAAAACTTCATCACTTTTTGGCTTGGTCAACAAATAAATCTGTCCTTGTTGTAAATTTATTTATGACTAGATTTTGCACGCAGCTTCGCTTGCCTAAATGTAGGTTAGGTAAGTAACAGTATTTTTTCTGGATGAAAGGTACCCTATATACTTTTCTGTTCCCCTGTCAGCGTTTATGCGATGATGAATGCGATGATGAATGCTCCAGTAGCTAAGGCGTGAAAGCGTAACAAACAAAACTCATATTAGCATTTATAATATTAGTTAGAATTAGGATAGTCGACTAATAAGTCAAATATATTGTTAAATATTTAGTATATAGTTATGTAATGGCAATCCTACTACATAAGCATGACAATAAAAAGACAAGAACGACGCTTTTAACTAATTCTTTAGCTCATATTCTTAATTATTCTTTAACAATACAATTATATTTTAATTATAATGTTGAAGAGTTTGTATATTAAGATGCGCTCATTGCAGGTACTTTGTGCAATAATCCGATTATATAATTATATTTAATTGTATTGAGAAATATCATAGGCAATTAAACATCACGCTGCCATATAAACATACATCGGCAGACAATTAACAATTAAGTGAAAACTAACATGGTGGATCAATGCTAGTAACTAATAAACCATTTATGTATAATATGTACGTATTTACAAAAATAAAGTATATAATAATATGTATGTTTATCCATTGTCTAGTACCCATAGTACAAACTCTGCTTAGTTTGGGCTAGATGGTGTGTGTATGTGATAGAATATTATTATTATTATTTATTACGAAAATAGCATTTATAAGCATACAAATAACACTACAAATAGTTAAAAATTCAAACAATTCGACAGCTGTCTGTAGTAAGTAGGTACACGCGCGGGCGCATATGTGGTATATTCCGCGGAGTCACGACGCGCGATCCTTCGTGACCCGGCAGACAAATCGAGATGAATTGCTGGAGTGCTTTACCTCCCTACTGCTGAACTAGTTAATGTATGCCACATTACATTGCGATAACAAAACTCAAGGAATCGCGTAAATCATTGGCTAACAGCAATTTACTTTCAACCAACTTCAAAAAGTAGGAGGTTATTAATTCGGCCATGAGTGTTACATGTGTGCGTTTTTGACATTAGTAATTCTGCCGTCATAAGGATAAAAGACATATCTGCCAAAAAACTAATATTTTATATAAATATACTGGCAGATACGTCTTTTATTACTGATTTCAAATACGTAACAACTTAATTTCGAAAAAACTTTTAGACACGTCTTTTTCCCTTACGACGCGACGGCAGAATTATCTAGTAGGGTTTTAGAGTATGTTTGCTGGATCATTCTCACTAGCTCCGTTAGTCAAACTAGTGAGAACGATCCCATTTAGTTGGTAGTCGCATACAAATTAGATCAGTATTTGACAATAAAATACATACATACATATTCGAACGGACTCTAATACAAACACTATAGTTATAATAATTAGCTTATTGTGTTAGGATTTTACGCAGTATCTGGTTCATTACACGAATAAGAACTAGTTATTGATCAACTTTATTAAAGTTTAATGAGTTATTTTAAAGTTACGATCAGTGTTTATGTAAACTTATAAATATTATTGAAATTAATTTAGAAACTACTACTATTAAACTTTACTCATTTTAAAGCTAATTAAATTATTAACTTAAACGTCGGGGAAAGTGTAAACTTAAATATAAATAGTTTTAATAGTTTAAATAATTGAATTATTATGTAAAAAGTGTCAAATAAACAATGTGATAAAATCCGTATATTATAGTATTTTAATTTCAATGAATAACATTCGCGTAAACAGAAGACAATATTTTATAAATATTAGTTATTTCATGATTACTAGAAGCGTCAGCTGTGCTTTGCAACATTTTTAACGTGTAGAACTCAACTTAAGTGGTGGATCATTTTAGTGTTTATTTATCTGTAATTGGCCTTTCCATTGTACGCATAACAATATCCTTGATAATAGGTCGTATATAATTAGATATTTATAATACATTTAATAAAGTATATTTTAAAGCAATCACTTATGGTATAATAGGCTTACACGTAGCTTGCCTAATTAAGACTAAATCTTATAATCCATTATTGACCTACTTAAGCTTAATGTCTGCTGCAAATTCGCACACTTGCTGTCAATGTTGCTACCAATTAAATTACGTAAGTGCAATTAAGGTTTTTGTAGGAAGTAATTAATGAAAAAGTAAAAAAACACGAAAGAAAATGACACCATTTAGTAGTCTTGGAATACCAGATATAATTAAAATCTTTTGCGGCTGGCTACCGGTGTCATGCTGTTGCGATTCAATAGCTTGAATTGTGAGTACAACTGAACTACGTAAAATGTATTATAAATACAATTTTCTTTAACAGATTTTGTATAGTTTCGTAGTGAGCTAGTAACACCTAGTAGTTAGTACTTAAGCGTTGACATCCCAACCACCATGACTTTTCTTTAAATTCAAATAATTACTACAGTATTAATTATTATTAGCTTTCATTTTTATTTCATTTCATCGGCCTCGATGGCGTGGTGGTTAGTGTAACCGACTGCGACGCCTCAGGTCGCGGGTTCGATTCCCTCACAAGTCAAATATTTGTGTGCATGAACATGGATGTTTGTCTTGGTCTGGGTGTTTCTATGTATAATATGTATGTATTTACATAAAAAATAAGTATATGTGTATGTTTATCCATTCTCTAGTACCCATAGTACAAGCTCTGGTTAGTTTGGGCTAGATGGTGTTGTGTGTATGTGGTAGAATATTATTATTATATTATATTATTATTAATATTTAAAGTTGTTACATTTTCCTTTATAACTATTTAGTAAAATTTCTCGTATCATAAAATAGGTAAATGAAATCGCATACAATATGGTACATACGTAATGGTAGATAATGGTCTGAACAGTTTAAGTTTTATAAGAAAATAATAAGTTATTTAAAAGAAGTTGAATCTGAACCCTTCTACTAATATAAGTATATATGTATATTTATCCATTGTCTAGTACACATAGTACAAGCTCTGCTTAGTTTGGGCTAGATGGTGTTGTGTGTATGTGTAGAATATTATATTATTATATTATTCTACCAACAAAGCTAAATAACCCGTTACCCCATACAATGATAGTTAAAAAAATTACTCTATATGGATGGATGTGTGGACTGACGAGAATGGACAGAATTAGGAATGAACGTAAGAGGTAGTCTGAAAGTGGTGCCCATAGACGAGAAGGTGAAAGGAAATCGTTAGGCTTGGTATGGACATGTTATGCGAAGAGATGATACGTATGTAGCTAAGCAAGTGATGGATATGAGGGTAAAGGGACAAAAAGAGAGAGAAAGGCCAAGGAAAAGATGGATGGACTGTGTGAGGATGGATATGAAAGGAAAAGGGGTAAATGATCAGATGACGGGTGACAGAAAAGTATGAAAGCGAAGGACGCCGACCCCAAATAAATTGGGACCACGGCAAGAGGATGATGAGGATGTTGACTCTATATGGATCTTAGGATTCCTTGCACTATCTCTCACGTTAATAATACAACTATGCGATCAGCAAGGTAGCGTAATGTTTAGAAAGCGATAAAATGCTGTTAAGATTGCGCCGAGCGAAATATGCCAAAACAGGCGGTCACAGTTTAGTGAACAAAATCAACACTTTTTGTTTAATACAAATATAAAATATACATTTACCATAACAATGAATATGTTCATTGAAATTAAACTGCTATATACGGATTTTATCGCGTTGTTTATTTGACACTTTATTACAAAATTTTGAAAATTGTTACACTACTACTACTACTATTAAACTTTACTAATTTTTAAGCTAATTATATTATTATTAAACTATTTAGATTTAATTTATTTTTACACTTTGCCACTTTTTACACTTTACACGCAGCCATGGTCACGGGGAGACTGTCTCCCCGTGACCATGGCTGCTGAAAAGCAACCGAAACGTCGGGGAAAGTGTAAAAATAAATTAAGTCTAAATAGTTTAATAATAATTTAATTAGCTTAAAAATTAGTAAAGTTTAATAGTAGTAGCAGTGTAACAATTTTCAAAATTTTGTAATAAAGTGTCAAATAAACAACGCGATAAAATCCGTATATAGCAGTTTAATTTTAATGAATAATATTCGCGTAAATAGAAGACAATATTAACCCGCCATTTGTGACCTGTATGTCTGTGAGACCGGGTGGATCGAAAAAGTCGAATAACTTTTTTACTCGCTAACCAATTGAGTTGCATATTCGTGTACTCTCCTGATGTCGCGTACCCCACCGCCAGTACACCCCGCATCGGCGAGGCAGGCGCACGTTGTTGAGTTTTGGCGCCAACCCGGTGCGTGAGACCGGGGTCACAGATTACGTAAGTAAAATAGTCATAATTAAATATTTTAATATTCAATTATTTATAAGTATGTGCATATTTTTGATTTAGTTTTATAGTGTAGTTATTGTGATTGTTATTATTCTGTTACCTATGACCTTTTTGTATATCTTTATACATATTTCACTAAGTTCATATGTATTTGTTGCCTAATTTCTAAATCTTGTTTTAGCATGTCTTACGAACGTGAGAGTCGTCGTTTAGAAGCCCTTCTGCAAGAGGAGTTATTATCTGATGAGGAAATATCGCAAACACCAACGGATAGTGAAGCTGGAAGTGACGGCGAACCAGAAAATCCATCGCCAGATCACATACAAAACACAGACAGCGAGGAAGATTTGAGCGATCAGGAAACATCAGAAAACAACAATTCCTCCTTTTATTTGGGTAAGGATAAAACTACAAAATGGAATAAAGAACCTTATCGTCAATCAGGCCGAACTAGAACTTGCAATATTGTAACTCAGTTACCGGGACCTAAACGAGCTATCTCAGCTGAACGCGATATTTTTCGAATTTGGAAGTATTTTTTTGATGACACCATAATAGATATTATTGTAAAGTACACTAACCAATACATTGACACCATCAAACATAAATATACCAGAGAAACATATTGCCGACAAACTACTGTCAACGAGATACAATGCTTTATAGGTTTGATTCTGTTAGCCGGAGTAAAAAAATCAAATCATCTAAACGTCGACGAGTTGTTTCGAACTGATGGTGGTTCTATAGAAATCTTTCGACTATCAATGTCTGCTCAAAGATTTACCTTCCTGCTGAGAGTTTTGAGATTCGATGATAGTACTACAAGGCATCAAAGAAAAATTTTAGATAAAATTTGTCATATCCGAGAAATATTTGAGAGATTTGTCCAAAACTGCAAGGATAATTACACCTTATCTGCTTTTGTGACTATTGATGAAAAATTAGAATCCTTTCGTGGAAGATGTTCGTTTCGGCAATACATTCCGAACAAACCAAATCCTTATGGAATCAAAATTCAGGCTCTCTGTGATGCTAAAATGTTCTATACATTTTCTATGGAAATTTATCCCGGCAAACAGCCAAATGAAGGTCCATACAATCTTGACAATTCGGGCTTAGCTGTTGTCCAAAGATTATGCGAACCTATTTACAACACTGGTCGCAATGTCACAACTGATAATTGGTACACCAGTGTACCATTGGCGGAAGCATTGCTACAGAAAGGCTTAACAACAATTGGAACAATCAGGAAGAACAAAAAAGAAATACCTCCTGACTTCAATACAGTGCGTGGTCGAAATGTGAAGTCAAGTATGTTTGGTTTTCGCGACAACATGGTATTGGTTTCACACGTCCCAAAGGCAGGAAAGAATGTTCTTCTGATAAGTACTATGCATAATGATGCCAGGATTGATGCTGAAACTCAAAAACCAGATATTATTTTGAACTACAATGAGACTAAAGGTGGGGTTGATGTCGTCGATCGTTTATGCGCGAATTACAATTGTGCTCGAGCAACAAGTCGCTGGCCTATGGTTGTATTTTACGCCATGCTAAATGTCAGTACTGTAAATAGTCAGGTGATACATACGGCTAATAATTCCAACTCAAAACTTCCACGCCGCAATTTCATCGAGAGTTTAGCTATGAAACTAATAGAACCTCATATCAGAGAACGACAAGCTGAGTTGAACTTGCCTCGACTGATTAGACAAAGACTTGCAGAAATTTTGAAGATAAATGATGTCTCTGGAACAGCAGGTCCTTCAAGAAATGGTCGGTGCTTTGAGTGTGGATGGCAAAGGAACAGAAAAACCAGATATATGTGCCATAATTGCAAGAAATATTTGTGCCTAGAACATGTAGTGCCAACATGCTCAAGCTGCTTGGCTCGTGAAGAAGAATAATATTTGAGTTATTTTTAATACTTTTTTGTTTAGTACGGGTAACTTTTTTGTTTGTATTTTTATAGTTCCTATTGTGATGAAACTGTAAGAGGCTGATTTAGTTAGAAAAAGAATATTTTTGTTAAAAATTTTGATATTTTAGAAAAGCACTCAAAATAACTTGGTTATTTTTAATGTTTTAACTATGTAAGCTTTAAGATAAATAAATGATAATTGATTTAAGATATAACATTGTATTATTATAAAAAAAACATAGCTTTTTAATATTTTAATAAGTAAAAATTCCATGCAGTAAAACTATTTAGGAAATCGCAATTTGAAAAACCCGGTCCGTAAGACCGGCGTCACAAACGACGTAAGTCAAATTGACGTCACAAATGGCGGGTTAAATGAATATGTTTACAATTACTCCGTGTAAAAACTTAAAGTAATTAATATTTTCGCCTACAAAATTACGTAAATTTGCACGTGATTTTTAGAATATAACAGTAGAAATCTATCCTATTTTACTGCTTACACGAAACATAAATAGTTATATTACAATTTGTCCGTCCCAAATATTTAAGTATTTTTTTTATTGACAATAAAGATTCATATTTATCAAAAAAGCCCTTCAAATCCTCCATACAATTTTATTATGGCGGCCGCGCGCCGATTTGAATATGCTCCGCACGAGCTCTGTCATTATCTGTCTTACGCTCGGCGCAGTCTTAAGGATTGCATGCCTGATTTTTTTTACTATAGTGCTTATGACCTTAGTTACTTTTACGTTGCTAGCAATAGCTAATTTCCTAAAAATATATTTATTCACAAGTATATAAATTATAGATCGGGTAAATAACCATGTAGGAGACGAAACCGGCGACCACCACTACAGTATCACAGCTTTGGAATTTAACAATTTCAGCGCGAATAGACCTAACTAATATTATAAATGCGAATGCATTTGTTTGTTTGTATCAGGCCTTAACTACTCGACTGATCATCATAAAACTTAGTTTAAACGTTATTAGGGGTACAGAGAAGGACATAGTGTACCTTTCATCCAGGAATAAGTACTGTTCCTGATAGGAGTTTAGTAACAAAATCTACATTAAAACAACCGAAGCCGCGGACAAAATCCAGTAATACTCGTATAATAAGGCTTTGAATAATTGGTCAGGGATTATCAGATCATTAAGTATCTTACATATGATGACCTCGACAAGTAGGCCTTAATTATATAACGTAGCAGCTTAGTCGCATTCAACATATGCATGTTAGTATAAAATAATAATTATACAAATCAAGTTATTGACATAGTAAATCATAATAACAGCCACACAATTTTCCTGGACTCTGTTTGTTGTGCACCATTAAAGTAGAATGTAACATTTTATTGGCACAATACATTATATTCAAGGTGGGTACCGTACAATTGTGAATATTATGATTATAATAATGTTACCGCACATGTGACCTAGGCGCTCGATGTTTCCGTCTTGCTACGTTTAAACACTTTAATAAACTTATATATACGTATATATTTTTTCCATCACATAATTAGTTATATTATAGTTTGACTGCATGGTTGGTGTGTTGGAAAAATGGTTGCCGTTTCAACGACCAATGTACAACGTTTTGTATGGGAGTTATTGCTTGAGGTGATAGGCGATGGTAAGTAGTAACTGTCGCTCATGGATATTTCTGTGCTCCGTTACTACTGTAGAAGAAATATCATGAAACACAAGCAAACTGCCTACTAGCGATGTGCACAATTACTTATGTATAGCATTGTTAATACAAATGTATTGTTTATACGTATGTATACATAAGTATGTATATGAGCTGCGTCGTTTACCTTAATACTTATGTATCGAGTTGTGCATGACTGTATTTGAATAATACTCGAATGCATCAAATACAGGTGCGACTATTATAGTCTTCAGTTAGAAAGCTAATTTGCTTGGTGACCGAAATAAACAAACGAACGATGGATGAGACATTTTGGGAAACGCCCATTGATAAGGGAAGGTGTATAATACGTGCCAGCTAATTATAATATTCTTCTCTCTTAGCCTTTATTATTCCCAAGTCACTTGGGTTCGGCTTTTCTAGTCTAACCGGATTTGACTGGATATCAGTTTTTACACGGAGCGGCTGCCATCTGACCTCCGCAACCCGAAGGCTAACGATACCCTAAGGCTAGACCAGTATTAGGATATTAGAGGGTATTGACTTTCCCAATAACGACTGCCATTGATGTTCATGGCAGCCGCGACCGACGGTTTATCGTGCTCTCCGAGGCACGGAGCAGGCGATAATTGTCAATCAATACGCACATAATTTAGAAAAGTCATATAACTTCCGAAAGTCAGATGTGCGCGACATAGGTTCGAACCCGAGATCCTCTATATAATATTATGAGACCAAATCAATTTGGATTTATTTTATGAATATTATCAATTTACACAATTATTTAACACTAACTTATAACAAAACTATTATAAAACAGAAATAAAAAGTTTAAGAAAACTAAAACTTCTAATAAGGGTCATAGAATTCCTCCGCATCACAATCGACTGGTAGTGTGTTGTTTAATATTATTATATCAAATCTTGTTCGGGAATTGTTTCATAAAGAATTTTTATCAGTATTCTAAAAACAACATACTAGTTTCGTAAAATGACAAGGAACAACCTATAAAAACAGTTTTAATCGCTTAAATGTCAACACGTCGTTACGTCTATTTGAACAACTCGTATACAACGGAAAGGTGTGTAACCTACGATATCGTGTCAAATTTAATATTAATAACTTGTTTATTATAATTATATTCACAAATACGCTCCAAAACTGGAACTACAGATGTTGGCATTATGGCTGCAAGGTTCCTCTTATTTTCTTTCTTATATAAAAGACAATTCCCGCACTAAGTATAATTCCTAAATCGCAGAGCACTTAATCAGCATTCAAATAATCGACACAACTATCAACCCGATCAACTATTTGTGGATCTCAAAATGTTTTGTCCCGCGTGGGGGTTGAACTTACAACAGTCGAAACTTACGCCATCCCTGCAGTTAAAATGTTGGAGTGAGAATGGGCGGGTCACATCTGCAGTATTCATCCGCAGGAGTGGACATGCGTCGTAGCGTCGTGAACACTAGCGGGACACCGTAGTCCTTATTGAGTTTACAGGAGGCAAACATAACATAACAGAAAAGACATAGTCGCCTTTACAGACTTCTTAAATACCAAATTATTAATTAAGTAAACTTGGACTATTTTATTGAAACATTGACATAGTGAATATAAGAGGAATTCTTTCTTTACAGTTTTTGTTCACGTGATCCTTAAGGTTTAAGTCAGTTTTGTTTTCCAGGAACCATGCAGTCTTTTTGTTTAATAACGCATTTGCTTTCCGTTCCAATAACTATATAAAAAAGGGCCGCCTTAACAACCATTATTAATATAATATTATTCATTACAAAGCATTTATGATAAAATATTATTATTGCGAAAGAGTGGTTGTTTGTGTTAGGTCTAAAAACAATAAATCTATTTACCGTACCTATTTGATTTTATCTGCTACAAAATTAAAATAATTAAGTAAACAAGGTCTATGCGTCACGAACTGTAGGTTTAGTTAAGTATTTCCTTTGCGCGTACTTTGCTGGGACTTCATAACACAAACTGTGTTGACTAGAGCCGCTAACTGTTCGTTATTATATCTATTCGATTAGGAATATGGAAACTGGATACTACGTAGCTATATGGGCTACGTACTTGCGTATTTATAAATAGGTAATATGGCTATTAACCTTCTTCTCTCTTAGCCTTTATTATTCCCAAGTCACTTGGGGTCGGCTTTTCTGGTCTAACCGGATTTGACTAGATATCAGTTTTTGCACGGAGCGGCTGCCACCCGACCTCCGCAACCCGAAGGCTAACGATACCCTAAGGCTAGACCAGTGTCAGGATATTAGAGGGTACTTGACTTTCCCAATAACGACTGCCATAGATGTTCATGGCAGCCGGGAACAACGGCTTAACGTGCTCTCTGAGGCACGGAGCAGACGATAATTGTCAATCAATACGCACATAATTTCGAAAAGTCATATAACTTCCGAAAGTCAGAGGTGCGCGACGTGGGTTCGAACCCGAGACCCTCTGCATTGCAGTCAGTTGGTCTCTCCACTGAGCTATCGCTGCTATAATAATATGGCTATTAACCAAAGTACTAAAATTTAAATAGGTGTAGCCGAGATTTAGTTTTAGTCTATAAAACTGGGCGTTGGCCAGGCATGTTAATTCGCTCTGAAAATTAAAGTGTATCGTCGATACGAATCGAAGACAAATTAATCGATTCTTAATTTAACTATGCATCTGAACATAGCTCTTTGATTAATCGAATCGAATTAAAATCGACGTGCATGGTAGACTAGAAACCAGAGAAACAAAAAAAATTACGAATGAGCTTGAAAATGTAGGCAACGGTCATGAAATTCATAAAGATCGATAAATTTTTATAGCATTGATATAAAAATCGATTCTTTAGGCCCTAAGAGTTTTTTAATCGACGTCACATGAAATGCGTTGCAAAGAAGCTCTTCAGTGCTAGTTACATATGCTCCGTACTGTTTGTAATTCCGACCACATATTACTGTAATGTAGATGTTGATGTACTGTATGTGAAATGTTGATTTGGTCAATAAGTTTCTATCCCTCAAGAACAGTACTTTTTCTAGATGAAAGGTACCCTATGTCCCTTTCTGTAAACCTGACAACGGGTATGCAACATTTTATGATGTTTGGTCGATTATGTTAAGGCGTGAATTATTATAAATATTATATTATTATATTATATTATTAATATTATAAATAATCTCTAAGTAAGAATACTGTTATATTTCTTATATAATATTCGGTAATTCTTTGTTATCGAATAAGCAAATCATATTTTCAGAATCGGTTTATGCCTGTCGAGTTTAATCCTTGCGTACGTCACATGTGCACATTGACAGAGATAGCTCCTGAGAGCTGATACCGCAGATTAAAGACATCGTCGGAAAGCGGGTGGTCGTACTCAGTGATACACCGAGAGTGTTTTCATATAAGAATTTAATTGTATGGTGCCAAAATTTTTATAACATTCTATAAGTTTATCAATTAACTGGCACATATTTGTCAAAATATTGCTAGTTTTCCCCGTTACGGACGCATTTTTTTTTGTAGTCTTTTTTCAGAGGAGTTCGGTATTGTCAACCTTTTTCTGTTTTAGTAGTTAGCGTGGCCAATCCGGGAGTGCGTGGCGGGTTCCTCTCTTTCAAATTATTTTATTCCCCGTTAGTACTAGCAGAGTATACTGGTTATTTTATTCTATGGTTATTCTATGTATAATATGTATGTATTTACAAAAAAAAGTATATATGTATGTTTATCCATTGTCTAGTACCCATAGTACAAGCTCTGCTTAGTTTGGGCTAGATGGTGTTGTGTGTATGTGGTAGAATATTATATTATATTATATATTATTTGCCACCACTTTACTAGCGTGGGGAAACTGAAAACTGAATATTCATTAACAGTAAATGTTTAAAAAGATAATCCTCATGTAATAAGTATTTGTTGTATTTCTCATTTGCAGAGTACTTTACAAATATTCACAACTGTCTGTTGTGAAAGAAAAGAAGAAGGGAAGAGAAAAAGAAAACTCGTTAAAACTATTTTTGGTTCATACAAGTTAATATACCGTGCGCGATTTAACTCGCAACACTCGCCACACTATGGACGGAATCATTTAAACCACAGTGCCATTCATGTAGTCAAATATTACAAATAGTCCATTGTAGCCTTCAGAATGTTACTGTTATCAACATCAAGACTAAACAAGTGAAAAAAGGCCATGAATTGCCGTAAATCTTAGAGTTCGAAAAAATGGTATCACGTGACCTTGAGGTCAAAGGTCATAGTCATATCGGGGTATATCGACTATGCTGAGTCGAATGGCATTGACCGTGAGTCTCTAGCTCTTACGGTTCTTGAGTTGAAAGATGGTATCACGTGACCTTGAGGTCAGAGGTCAACGGTCATAGTCATTTCGGGGGTATATCGACTATGCTGAGTCGAATGGCGTTAACCGCGAGTCTCTACCTCTTACGGTTCTTGAGTTGAAAGTTGTATAGCAGATGGACGGGCGGACGGACGGACAAAGCTGCTGTATAAGAGTTTTTTCAAACTCTAAAAACTAGCAAGCTGAAAATCACCAGTGTATCTTAGCCTTACGAGAGCGAGAAAATCCGAGAGTGGTGTTGGACGCAACGAGTGCAGTTTCACCGCAATATCAATCAAAATCAAATCGGATCTTTTAATCCAGCTGACGGCCGGACGTCTTACCTTAATTAAGGACACCGGCACATGTACCTGTTCGTATTCGTCGGTCGGTTGTGTACGCGTGTAAACTTAATATGAGCTTTAACGGTGTGAACTGTGCCGACCTGGGCTTTTAATGTTTTACCTTCTGTTATTGTATTTTCTCTCGTGTAAAAATTTTGGTTATTATGAATGTTGAAGTGCCTGTCTTTCAAGTCAAAGAGCTGTATTTGTAATACCGTAACTTTAAAATTTTTCAGTGTGCACCGATAGCTATCTATCTATTAAATATATCAGACGCTTACTGCAGCCTGTAATTTTTAAAGTTAAGGTTTTCAAATCTAACGGTCTATAGAACAAAGAAACAAAGTATCCCTAGCCATCTTAAGAGAGGTTTATTTGAAGAATAATAATTTTATTGTAGCCATTTCAAGGTGACAGCCAAAGAAATTTTTTGATATTTAATTCGACTTTTTAATAAACATACATTTCCGAAATTATAACTTGCAGTTGTCGTCAATTTATGTCAGTTGATTTCATTGAGAGAGGGGAGAGCGAGATTGAGATCTATTATTATATTGAGATCTGAGATAATATATAAATATCAGGCAAATAACGTATTTAACGTACTACAAAGACATTACATTTGGAATTTTCACTTAAATGTTGGGCACTATTTCAGACAAGGAATAGAAAACTTCAAAACAATCCCTATTACATTGCATGTCGTTGTCTCGTAGGCATATGGTATAACTAGACATTGCAAGCAATACCCAATATCCCCAATTACCTGCAACATATTATACTTGTAAACTTTTTAAACTACATCTTTATTACAATTATTGAGTGAAGGCCGTCACTTCATTTCCTGCTGAGAACAAATTAATATTACATTATGCTATTTTCGTATTCCGCAGATGGTACCCTGTTGAGATGTATAAAGGTTTAAATGACTCGCTATATGCGGCTCCGTGTAAAGATCAAGCTGTCGATGGTGACGTGACGTCTTTACACGTGTCAGAGCGCCGATCATTTATATTTGTTGATCCTGGCGTGAGTTCCGTTGTAAGAAAAATATTTTTATGTGTAAATTAGGGCTTTAACAGTTAATAATCATAAAACCTAAATTTATAATGATATATTAGCTTTTGCTCGCGACTTCGTACGCGTGGAAATTTGAAGTAGGTATTTATCAAAATTTTTTAATATTAAATTCGACTACTATGCGGCATATCAAAATGAATGCACCAGATGTGCAACATGCAGACCTTCAGTGATATAATTCTGAAAACTGCATTCAATTTATGTTTTTGTGTGATGCGCCTACTAACATACGGACAACATCTAAAAAATATTGTTTTTATTTCTATATCAGTTGTATTTTATTATTTGTGTTATTGGGAAATTGAAAAAGTGCAAAGTGCAAAATTTCCTTGTCTTTCCAATTTGATGAATAAAAATAATAATTCCAAACATCATCATCTATCAGTTTCGGGTGTGGTATATGTGGTACGTTCGTACTATCAACGTGCAGACGTGTTTTCAGTTTTTTATATTTTACAAGCAGCCCGGCCTGACTTCATCCGGATTGATATCAATATAAAGCTTATGTTCACAACATATCTATTAAATTGGGCAATCATTTTTCAAAGGTTTTCCAGTGGTTCACAGCTTCCTCTCCATATGTTCAAAAACTCTCAAAATTTGTCTCTCTTTCTTATTAGTATCGATATTACTATGTGGCAAACTAGCATACGGCTCAACTGATGGTAATTAATTAAATAAATTAAAATTAATTACATTTATGCATTGTCGACCCTAGGGCAAAGGACTTATAGATAAGATGAAAGAAAAGCATTAGGAGAGGTAATATGTGGTTATCTGGAAGATTTTCCTACCATCTTTCTAAAGGAAATAGTAGTGTATGTATGTATGTATCTTATGTGGGGGCCAGTCAGTGCGGACCGGCGACTCTTCGACCCAGTGGGATCTTTTGTGTCGACACTCTCCCAATAACGACTGCCGTAGATGTTCATGGCAGCCGGGACCGACGGCTTAACGTGCTCTCCAAGGCACGAAGTAGGCGATAATTGTCAATCAATACGCACATAATTTCGAAAAGTCATATAACTTCCGAAAGTCAGAGGTGTAAGCGTACACGTATAGTTACACTACTATATGTGTACCAGCATATAGTAGTGTAACTATATGCTGTCGCCTAATATAATGGTATATTCTCAGGCGAGCCAGCTTTTTAGTCGCTATCGCTACCAGATCATTGGTGACGGTGATTTTATCATCGACGGGTGAGAGCAAGTACCGGCTAATCAAGAGGAGATCAAGAGTACCTTTCCCGTCAGTCTAGGCCGACAACATCGCATGATTATTTTCATTCGATTTTAGTAGATTTTATAAATTTGGTTTTGGTTACTGTATTTAATGATAAACCAATGCTAAGTAATGGTTAGTTAGCCTTATTATCAATTAAGCGTAACATTGTCATTGTTTGTCATTTTTGACAACTCGATGGCGTAGTGGTTAGTGTAACCGACTGCCACGCCTGAGGTCACGAGCTCGATTCCCGTACAAGTCAAACATTTGTGTGCATGAACATGGATGTTTGTCTAGGTCTGGGTGTTTCTATGTATAATATGTATGTATTTACAAAAAATAAAGTATATATGTATGTTTATCCATTGTCTAGTACCCATAGTACAAGTTCTGCTTAGTTTGGGCTAGATGGTGTTGTGTGTATGTGATAGAATATTATTATTATTATTATTATTATTGTTGAAAAGTAATAGACATTTAATCGAAGACGTGTTTCGTTGCGCAAAGCAGTTCTTTAGTTTAAGGGCTAAGATTGCCTAGTAGACGTCATGACTGCCAGCAAAATGTGATCCCCGTCCAGCAAATATGCTGTAAAAGTTAGGCACTTTAGATGAGAGTGCAACGCTACTATAAGGATCCCAGTGACATTAGGTTCTAATACGATTCTAGATCAATTTCTTAATGATATCGGATTATTAACAATACCTTTTTGTTTCAGCCTATTTTCTACTCTATTTCATGTTAATAAAACACATATTTATTTGTAACAACACATAAATGTAATAAATGTTTGATGATATCAATAAATTATGAAATTTAAAGGGTACCTATAGAAATATTGTCATAAATAATATTATGTAAATATTATTTAATTATAGAAAAATGTTATTAATATTATTCATGCAATTAATTTGTACAGTAATCAATATTAGTTAAATAATGCATATTTAATTCGATCATTATCAAGTACTTCGTGATTGTAATAAATAAGTTAAGATATTCTTGTAATGTTGACTAACGCTGTTTAAAAGGAAAAACTGGAATTCTCCATTACGTCGTTTGGTGGACTAACATCTTTCCCAGGAGGCAGGCACGTTAATAGCAGTGCGTAACGGCGAGAATGGACCGATACCACCCAAACTGCGCATAGTTTCGCATTCCGCGCATCACGCCCGCGCACCTCCGACTCCCGCGCCGCCACACCGCCGCGCCGTGGGAATGTCAACATTGAACACGTTTATTTGCCCGAATTATTACTCGGGGGGGGCCTCAATTAATTATCGCACTCCACCGACATTAAGTGTTGCGGACGAACTTCTACACTTTTACAAAAAATTACCAATCACCGCTGAGAATAAAGAGTCGCAGCAATTTGCGTGTTCATATATATTGTAGTACGCTGATATGTTCTGAGCATCGGGGAGCAAACGTTTCCAAGAGCGCGAACGAGAATTATTTCGTTCGGTTATATAACCGAGTTCCAGTTTGGTTACGACGTAATTATTAGACCCGCAACCTGCACTTGTCTTGTTTTCGTGACAAGAGTGGAATAATCAACGTTTAATTTTTATAAAATTCGGCCACTTTACGCAACGTACTGCGGCTGGTCACAGCCCGTAATATTGCACGGCAAACGTAACGTTTCGTGTCTAAAACTGTGAAATTTATTCACGCATCACGGCACATAATTTATTCATTGACATGATTATTAATAAGTGATGTTTAGATGCGATAAGACGATATTTGTGGGTGTAAGTTGATGTCGTAATGTGTCACTTACTAAGTTTAAGTTTTCTCAAGGGCGATGTGCCGTCAAACTAGTTTGTCCAACACGCCTTAAGTTTGTAAGGCTTCAGGTACTTAGAGATGAAAATATATACAGACAGACTGGCGAAATTGATATTAACTTATCTTAGATTGACAGCTCTAAATAAACATGGATCTAATTTACTCGTCAACTATTTTAGATTTAAATTGGATGTCTACTTAAACCTACATCTCCTATAGTCAATATGATTAGATACATGAATAGATTATAATAATTAAAAATTACACCCGCGGTTTCTTATTTTGTGGCTCTTTATTATATTCACATGGTGCATGATTATTGAATCAATAACTCAATTGACTAATCGATGATAAAAAAAACAAAAATCAAAATAATTTAGAGTCCTTTATATCCCATTCACATATTTAACAATAATTAAGTATCTACATTAGATTTGTGAGAAAGCTTTATCCACGATTGCGCGAACTCCCACATCTGAACGAAATCTTAGACGAGTCATTCCCTGCTCGTTTGTCGTGCATCTGTATAATCGAATCATAAAGAGAAATTAAAGAAAAAAAACCTGTTTGTTTGAAGATAAACGGTTAGTCTCCAAGTTAACATGAGAATAACTTAACTATTATTATTTCAAATTATGTGAATCGGATGTGACTGGCATAAAGTGATAACAAGCAAATAAATATATTATATAATTTACGACTACAATATCACAAAAATGGTAACTTAATATGGGAAATGTCTACAGTGTACTCACGTAGGAATCCAATGAGTTATACTAGTGAGTCGTGGACACGGTGAAAAAGAAATAAAATAAACATAACTCCGTCCGTCCCTCAACTGACTCCAGTAGCTATGTACCTTTAACAATGATTTAAGCCACCACATGACTTATCATTATGCACATTTTGTCTTGATTTACTGTTTATATTTTAATAATACTACGAAAAAAATATCGATGAAGAGACCAGCCTCGTAATATTTATAGCTAAAGGCAATATTCCTTAACCATTGAACGTTAATTTCGTCTCATTATCGAGTGCTGCGCAAAGCGCTGCGTTGTTTGCCGATGAGCTTCTGATTCCATCCAGCGAGATATCTGACCGCCGAACCATCCAATAAATAACCAAAAATACTGCCGCAGATTAAGTGATTATTAAGCACAAAAAGCGTGTAAAAATTACCACAAAATTGATAAGAATTTCTTTTGTTACTTCAGTGGCGAGTAAATTGCCGTGTGTTGCATTACCGCTTAAAAACCGCCTTAAAAGAAGGGCGACGTTGCAAAACCTTGGAGAAAGGTAGCCTCTTTTAATAAAGGCGATCGGCGAACGGACTTATTTCAAGTCGCAATAAAAGGAATGCCTTAATGATGCTGACGCCGATATTAATATTGGACGAAGTCGTTTGGCTGGCTCTTCGGTTAAATGTAGTTATAAATTACGTTTTTGGAGCTCGGTGCGGGCGGTTGCGGTCGGTGCATGCCGTGTCCTGTGGCGCTGCGTTTGCCCTTTCCACTTGTTGATCGTTGTTACTGTCAACTCCACGCGCTACATCGAACGCTCTTGTTTATTTTCACCTTTGTTTGTTCATCAAATAACATTCATACAAATCAAAGCATAACCTTTTATACGAGCAAATGAAACTTTTTAGTAGTAAGTGGGTACTGTTAAAAATAACGCCATTGATATGTTATTTATTTGTTTGTCAACGAATAATTATATTTTATAGGCACTGAAAGAAAGCCTTGAAGATATAAAGAAGGAACAATGCGTTACTTATACTGTCTTCACAATGTAATAATAAAAATGCAGATGCAATTGTAATGGGTGTAATAAATAAGTATATTTCTTCGTAAATTATGGACCCTTGAACGCACGTACCGATCATAGTGAGATATATAAATGAACATTAATTTCGTACTTTTTATCGTCTTAAAATTTACCAATAATTCATTATTCGTCGCTTTATGATAATGCGAGAAACCTGGTACTATAATAATTGTAGTGTTAAAATATGACTTTATACTTTAGCAGAAAACTTATTTACCGATGCATAAATATATTTTATGTCTATTTAATACCCCTTATTATAAGTCATTCGTCGCGAACCAACTGATTCCGCAAGATAAATTGTGTACTTACCCATTATAAACGTACTTAAAATTCTTGAATATTTTAATATTTTATTACCGCGCAAGTGCAAAAAAAGTATATCAGTCTTCTTCGTGATTTTCGAAAGTACTCGGCCATGCTTTCCGCTGTGTACTTATTTCGTATTATAGTCATAAGTATCTTCCTACATCGCACATATATAAACAGTTTCTCAGAAAATCATATCGAACATCAATTTTATTGGTGCATGATTACGTCGGAGATTGTGAGTGCACAGAATAATTTAATGTAATTTTTACGAAAATGTCGAATTTAAAGTTATCGAGATTAAAACATAATCAGGCGGGCGGGAGTTATTACGTGTCGGCTTCGCGTTCGTGTCGCGAATTACATACTGAGTACGCGCACACTGCGGACTATACACATTACATGAGACATGTGCGAGGGTTTTGGCTCGTAAATATAAATTAAGAACTTACCTTAAATTCTAAATTTATCTACATTTTATTGTATTTACTTATACTACCATAACAATAAACTTAATATATCTCCTAAAAACGATAAGTTAATTCTATTGATGTCAACAATAAACTCCCGCTCCCGCCACTTATCAAATTTTGTGAAGTTATGAATTATACGCTATTTCTCGCGATGCTAATCGAATTTTAATATAATAAAAAGATAATGGTTTGACCTGCACTTACATTTAAACAAAAAGATAGTACAAGAGAAATTTAAATGACTCAATTCTTCGTAATATTAATCTTTATGAAATCGTACAAGCAGATCATTAGATTAAATAAACATAAACATTATTATTAAATGTATGAATCATAGAAACAGCTTTACGACTGTACGACTATAATCAATTTTAGTCATTAAGTTTTATATCACACACGTCATTGGGACATGGTCGTTAGTGACATGTGATAAGATCTGTTTTGTAAGGCGCTGCGATCGAACAGAGGAAATGTGTGTTTGACCTTACACCCGCATTATATGTGTCGTTGTTTCTCAATCTTTTTAGTGTTGGGAACAGGATTGGTTGAGATCCTATCGCAATTACTGTTTGAGGACAAACAGTCAATGTTAGTTCTTGGGTGCCTTTATTACATTTTGTAGGGCATAACTTATGATTATCTAATTCTATGATGGCTGAATAATCAAATAAGAGACCTCAGAGTAGAGTACTTACACAAAAAACAAGATAGATCTTTTGTACATTTGCATGCGTTCTGTCTGTTTATCAAGTAAAACTTGAGTGATTTTTGTACTATTTTTCTGCGTTCAAATCTATACGGCTGAAGGAAGGCTTATATTATATAGATATATCTTGTAAAAAGATGTGTGAAACATAATGTAAATCTATCGCCATCTACTAAACACACGTGCATAAAACAAGACAAAGTAATAATTAAATATTTTATAATAGTTATAATACTAAACGTGCTACAAAGAGATGAACGATATAACATCTTTACTAATATTATAAACGCGAATGTGAGTTTGTTACGGTTTTACGCCTTAAGTACTGAACCAATCATTATAAAATTTCGTATACATGTTGTCAGGGGAACAGAAAAGGATATAGAGTACCTTTTATTCAGGCAAAAGTACTGTTACTGATATAGCCTAACCTAATCTACATTTACGCGAGCGAAGCCGCAGACAAAATCTAGTGTAGTATAAGTCGTCTTTGTATGTTTGTCCCAAGCGTTGTTGCTGTGAACAGTGGTGGCTGCCGCACAAACAGGTTGAGAATCGATGAACACCATATCAATTTTACGTAAACTATAGCGTTTCCTGTCATTATGACGTCACGGCTGAGTGGATTGCGAGATGCTACGGATATATTTAATTGGATTCCAAGTTTGAAATGACTAGTTTGATTCGAAATTGGAATTCTTATTGATCAATTTCGTTGTTGTTTTTTCTTTAGTTCATAGTTTTGGTAATATACTGTTTTCATAAATATGTAGTTTGAAGTCAATTGCTGTAGTTAAAATTATTGAACGATAATGTGCTTAGTTTAAGATTGCTATAGATAATGCATGTTATCTTAATAATCTGAAAATGTATTTAGTTAGTATGTGGTTATTTATGGTACGTGGACTACCCACATTCATATCATAAGCAAATAGCCATCGTGATAAAAGATATAATTTTACCCACATTTCTCCTATAATGTAAGTGCTATGTAAGTCAGGTCACATTGACTTATAGCAAAATGTTCTATCGTAATCCGCATAATATTTTGCCTAAGCCAAGACATTTTTTCTTACCCACTATAGGTCAATAATGAAATTGCAATTTCAAAAAAGTTGATCAATAAAGTTTATCTTTAGCAACCTCTCTTGAAAAAATAAAAGAATTCTTGGTGCTCATACATCACTGAAGACAGAACCAGATTATGAGCTGATTGTAAAATTCAACCGAAAATCCCAAGTAGATAAATCAGATCTGTGTAATTGGCGTAGTGGTATAAGAAGTCGCCTTCTCTCTATTACCGCACCGAGTGTTGACGATTCGATACCCACCATACATGACAAAAAATGCGTGATCCACAAATGGTTGGCTCGTGTTTCGATGTTCTATACGTTCGTTGTTTTAATATTTGTAAGTATATGAGTTATCTACAGTACAGTATATCATTATTAATTATAACGAATGTAGGCATAGCAGTGATTGCTAGTCGGAGTCTGTTGGACTGGCACACAGAAGCCTACTACGGCCGAACCCTTATCATAATGAGAGACCTGTGCCTAGCAGTGGGACAGTTGGCTGATGTATTTATTATAACTAGCGGTCGCCAAGTGATCGAAATTCGCGCATAATTTATTAAAATTTTATATTTGATCGTTATTAAGGTTCTATTGTCTATAAACATACCCTTATAATCACGTTTCATTTAGTCACCTACTCCACATACATAATATGTATGTAACCATAGTTACGAAGCATTTTACGACGTCAACCGAACAATGCCGAAATAATACGAACGCGATTCGACTGCTCGTGTCAAATGCATGGTTGTGTGCGTGTAGTGCTTTTAATTAATTTAATGTATTTTTAAAACATATTTTGTACAAATATGAAGATTCGTCCCTCCTTCTCCATATAAACTTTAACTGTTCCAAATTTCATACTCCTCCATCTGCGCAATTTTTGTAAAAAGGGGTACAAAGTTTTTGCTTCACGTATTAATATATAGATTTATACGTTAATATAAGAATTTGAGGTGTGTTTGACTGTCTTGGTGGCGCAGCTGTAGTGAATGCCACTGCAATAATTTCTGAATCAAACAATGTGTTACTGAGTTTTTCTGTTAAGAGACTCTTAGTAGCAGCACGGAGCTTGGAAGAGACCTCCTCGTACGTATTATATTGCCCCGTTGACCCCGCAGCACAAGTTTGTGCTGATGTTGTTGTAGCTTAAGTGTTCTTGGTATTTCCGTTAAAAATCTCTATAGCATCACAAAGTCTGGCAATGTGTCCCATTGATGGCAATAAACTCACCTCTTATTAGGACCTAAAACATAGCTGTAGAAATATAGGTGTAATACACCCCTGTGTACCTCTTCGTGAAAATAGATGTGAGACAATATATGTATGTGGTTTTATTCATCATTACACATCGGAAATCACGTCATTACTACCCTCCGTGATGACTCAGTAATACTATTGGCATAAGCTATTTCACAATGCTCACGTACCCGAGTAAACCGTTTGCGGAGCCTCACGGCTTCCTTATGTATATTGTTCTTGTAAATTACATCGCAACTCTCTGTAAATGCTTCCTAAATTATATAGCTGCCAGGATAAACTAGTTTTGCCTGCGTCAAATTAGATTTTTTGCTAATTTAAGTGCGATGAGCAGTGAACGGTGGTTTTAATGATAAATCAAAATGTTAGCGTATAGTAGAGTCTAAATTATATCAGTAAGATATATATTTAAGTACTTTTTGTGTTATGTTTGCGTTATTATGTGGGTACTACTGCTACTTGCTCAAATGCCATAGATCGTTGCGTTATATATGTGTATCACAATATATAAATTTGCTTAATACTTATCGTTACATAATATTTTAACTAAAATTAAAGACGTTTCATCTGTTCATTATATATTTAATCTAAATTAAACGATTAGTTACAATTTTTCTAACTCTTCTTCTTTCTTTTCTTTTCGTGTGGTTAGTGGCCAACCTGTTGTCAAGAGTTGTTCAAGCCGCCCGTAGGCCTCTGACATGGCTTAACGACTGCTGTCAATTTGGCAACAACCGGGACAGACTTTTTACGTGCCCTCCGAAGCACGGAGACGTTCAGATGAAATACCACTAAGCGGTCACCCATCTATAGACTGACCGCACCCAACGTTGCTTAACCTCGCTAATCATTTACTGATCAGTGAGTGCAACTGGCTATGAGTGCCTCGTATGAGCGTATAACAACAATACATTATATATGTAGATATACATGTTAACATGCATATTAAGCTAGATTTTAACGTCCATTGTGATTTGATTACAAATTTATTCATGTAACGCTGTCGTTGATAAAATGTATCATTACAATACGTAATACGTTGTAATTAAACTTTCATAACAATTAATTGGAATTGTGTACGAGATTAATTAGAAATTGTCGAGCCGAGATACTTGAGATTTCATAGATAAGATCGAATTGTTTATTGTTTCACATTAGTGTGTTATCGGTACTTCAGTAGCTCATGTACCGCGCCCAGGTCATTATAGCACGCCATTCAATGTGTTTTGTGTAACAATAGACAGAGTGTAATAGCCGAAGGGTACCACTCTAGAATAGGCTTCATTTTGCAATATTGAGTGGCGGCGGTAATTAGAGCCGCGTCCGGACGGTTACAGCATCCTGATTCTAACGCGTGCCAACACTTTAAAACTAAACGACACATCTCTTATTCATGCAAATACGAATTTCAACCTAATACCTTAGCAAATAACGTTGATTATGCAACAGGACATTTAGGAGTGATTTCATCTATAGTCCAGGGGTCACTTGGATATTGAAAGGTTTGTACCAAATTTGGAGCACGAATGATAATGCGCTTTATATTGCTATATGAAACGCTTAATATCCTGTGCATGTTAGTTGGTTTTAAAGATGTTTTAGAATGTGATACATAGATATGGTCCCTTAGAAGCTGGGCGAGTTTCGCAAGGGACCGCCACGCTATCGCATCGAATTCATATCGTCTAATTATAAGGTACGAGTGGAAGGCAGTAGGGCGACGCGCCTCACTATCAATTTGCCCATTTCATTCAAGCCTTTTTAATGAACCTTGATGGAAAATGAACACAGTATTGTTTGACTGGAGAATATTACTTTGAAAAGCAATTTTTGAAGACAAATATAGCGTACTAGCCAGACACAATATATAGAGACACGTATCTTTGTATTGTCTTTCTGCATTTGTTATCTCTATTTATAAGAGAATGAATACAGTTTGAAAGCAGTAACCTAATGATTTTATAATGATATGTTTGTTTGCCAAATAAATAATAACACAAGAAAAAGTGCACCAGCTAGTGCGGATTTTATGGTAAAAAGTTATATTTGGCTTCCGATTGCGTAGTGTTGTCTTCCTATTGCTAATGTGAAAAACATTGTGGATTTCGTTGTGTAATCTGGCGACGTTTGATAGAGTTCTAGTTGTATCGGTTATTCTCATGTTTGTAAAGTTCACGAAGACGGATTACCATTTGCGGCGGTTGTCATAATATAAAATTCTTTTCTACTTGACTCTTAAGATTGATAAAGTGAGTGAATCCTAAATAATACTAAGTTATGTTTATATGACTGTTGTTTATTAATCTATTGAGTCATATCGGCACACTGGTGGCCAGACAAATTTGATTTTTATGTATGTCTGATTTTTAAGACTTGGCATATTGATTTGCTGCAATTTATCTATTGAATAGAAATTGTAAGTTACATTTTTGCCAAATGTTAGATCAATGTGTCGATACGTAAGGCATTATGGCTATTTCCAACCATTGTGTCAAAGCTAATTATTTACAGCAAATAGATCAGCTATGCCTGTTACGATTTAAGTTATTATTCTGACAAGCGCCTTGTCATTCGATTAACTTCATTCGTAATAATATTAAACACAATTTAAATGTTTATATTTGATATTTACCGGCTACAATCAATTGTACAAACGAGTACGAATAAATTTAATCAATATTATAATACTAATAATATCAAGTATTCAATACTTATGTATTCTTGAATAGTGTTACAGGATGTCAAGTTTTATTCTTGACAAATTATTCATAAAGGTTTTCAAACGATACAGATTAAGATCAACCGAGGTCTTACGATCGTTGTATCTGGTGAGTGTGTCCTTAAACACCGACAATTTGTGTTACTTTATTTTTTTGTGATAGTAATAAAGTTGGTTACGATTTGAATAATTATTTGTTAACTTCAATTAAACACGTACAATTTAATATAAGTATAACGTGCCTTTGAAAATAATGTGTTATACCAGTGGGTACAATGTTTTTTTTTACTTGATGGCGAGGAGTGAGACACTATATAATGTAATATAATGTAATTGGAGTCCCTTTTCCGCATTTGAACTTCAGGTTGGTCCATTATGCGTGAGAGTCGGCTGGTTATACAGATAGCCAGCCCAACTCCGCCCAGAAGCGCAGAAGTTTCCTGGGGTCTAGGCAGGCTTCGCGGAGTGACCTCGGGTTGGTGAGGATTTTCTTACGTTGTGCTGTGAGTGAGACACGTTATTTATGAATATTATTTTGAGAAAGCAACAATTACCTAATAGGTTGGATTGCCACACAAAGGTACTGGAGTTTGATCCTAAGGCACGCACCTCTGATTTTATTGAATTAGATAGTCCATTTTCGCTGGTTTTAACAGCGAAGGAAAACATTGTGAGGATATCTGCATGTCTGAGAGTTATCCATAATGCTCTTAAAGGTATTTAAACTCTGCTAACCCGCATTGGGTCAGCTTGGTGGGCTATGGCCTAACCATTTGGGTAGAGACCCAGCATGCAAATGGTTAGGCCTAAGGCCATTCGTGGGACAGTTTGTATAAAGGGCTGATTTTATGATATAAATAGAACAAAATTAAGTATCTCTATATCTAAAAATAATGGCGTAAGTTTTTAACATTATAGAGCATTGTCAATTTACAATTTATAGATAAATTTCCTTTCATAATATATTAAAATTATTGTTAACTTTGTTGACCTAAATGAATAAACGATTTGGAATTTATAATACGACGACGCAAGCAGATTTCAATAAAACCACCATTGCTATGTTCACCAAAATTAATACAAGTATTTAGTGTAACGATAGATTAGAATTGTGTTAGAGTAAACCAAAGATACACGTTTCCAATCTACCCGGTCGTTAAATACTGATAATCTAATTTGGTACATACAGCTATCTGCCTTGATGTCGCCACCGATTGCTCAATCGATTCTGTTAGTCAATTCTTCCAAATGAACTTATTCCTACATACCATAGCATGGAGTCACGGTTGTCCTCGAAGGAATATGGCAAAGATGTATTATAAACATAGCACGCTTTATATTTTTTTTAAATCCTTATAGTACGAGATGAGCCTAATACAGTTCAAATTATTGAGTCTAGCAATGTATAGGTACAGTTGCGAGACTCAATATTATATTACATTCTATAATGTTATACAAATGCATTCCATAATGTGACTTTTGATATTTTTTATCATCATCAAAGAATGATCCGATTATTCCTTGCCTGACCCGGAATTTAAACTCGCGACCTCAGAATCACATGTAAACTGTAACTAACGTATTTTAATAATAGTGCAAACTGATGTCACGGTACCATTTAAACAGTTTGTACCCATTTACGAAATGCCGTAAATATATTGCTACAGAGCAGTTGCCATCTCTTCTGGTTTATGTTCTCTACTCTTCAATGCTTGCAAAGAGTTGTATGTCATTTTTTGTACATGATCGCCGAAGTGACCCCGCTATGCTACTTTACCTTGCCAGCAGATTACACCATCACAGACTTAAAACTGCCTGCAAACGTTTAAGACTCACTAAAAAAATCTTTATTATAGTAAGAGCACTGTGAGTTATGAACACGACTTCCTTTATCAAGCTTTTATTGCGTGACGTCATCATTTTTGTTAATACTAAAAGTTCTCGAGAGACCGCGACACTACTACGAGTTTATTTCAACAATTTCGTCGTAAAATGAGCGAACGCCCGAGCAGGTCGTATATTTATTTTTTAACGAGTGAATATATTTTATTCTGTGGTCGTTTTACATAATGGTGGTGCCCTTAGGTGATCTTAATGCGTCCGTCTGGTAGGCAGTGAGACGTCACCGAGGAAGGAGGCGACAGTAACGAACTGCAAGGACCGTTTAAGGCGAACACATTATGTTGCCTTTTGACATCATTAAGGCGAAGCGAGCCGGTCCCAGGGAACCCTGGGGTATATGTAACGAGTTCGCTTATTGTTTTGGTAAAATAAAACTTCCTTGTAAGCTCCAAGTTGGCATAATGTGACGTGTGCCTACGAGATGCTATTTACCTGTACACGATGCAAAACGCAAGCAAATGTGAGCAATAATAAAGTGCGGTGTTTAAAATTTGCCGCTGTCATTTTTGTACAACTTTTGTACGTTTTGAGTGCATGGATGGTATCGTACCATTAGATTTAAAAGGTCACATGTGTAGGTATATGTAGAACTAATACTGCTGCGTTTATATCAATGTTTGTGATTTTGTTACAAGAGCTATCAGATTGCAGCGCATTTTAATTACGTATTAGTACTACGTGTAGTATTACGTGTAGAAGAAACATAGAAGTTTACCGAGGAAAGCCAGAAGCGCTGTACCATTAATTTTAATAAAAGGATGCATCTTGGGAACTTAGTTACTAGCCAACAATTTTTAACAGAGTATCAATGACTGGCAATGTTCCTCGTAAAAGTTGTTCCTCGTTAGGTTAAAAGGTGCAATTGCTTATTATAGCTGTACGATACGGAACTAAGGTAGTCATGCTATAGGTATGCTTTTTTGAAGGTCTGCCATCTCGTGGGATGTTGCACTTGTGAACACGGCCAGTGTAACCCGATCGAGACGTAAAACATTCAAAGGTGATCTTTAGACACGATCGCATTAATTCTCGTATCATGTTTTGTATAACACAACGTTTTAAGTACCTGACACATTTTATTTCGGCATCGATTCAACAGGTATTTAATTATATTTACAGTTATGCGAAGAAATACACAATATATATTTTTGACTACCTACGGCTACATATTAAATCTAGACCATACTTTAAATTATCCCGCCTAACATGGACGATGCTGTTATTGGCAAATCAACCAGCCGCCTAACATGGAAAAAGTAAGTATTAATCGCCTCCTTTAGACGGGGTTATGCTGTCACAACAATACACATGACTAAACTTTTGACCACTATGCAGAAGGGAGGAATAGGTATTCCGGCTTTTAATGGGAATGCAAAGAGAACCAACCTCTGCCAGGACAGTCAGATTTTTGACAAAGTCCAATGTGTAAGGTACCTTATCGCCTGCCATAGAAAGCGGATGGACGGGGGTTGTAGTCGGACCAGTACTGCAAATGAAACGGGATACACGGTATGGAAGGGTCAAGATGTAAAGTCGTATAACTGTGTCATATCTATTGGCAAGGTTACAAGCAGGTTTACTCTCGTTACTACTAGTATATTAGTAATATTTTTTTTTAATATGCGGAATATAGTAGCTCTACGAGAGGGTAGATTTAGTAGTTTATAATTTTCGTTTTTAAAGTTTATGTTTCCACACAGTATTATGTTAATCATTTTAGAAGAGATTATTTAATTTAAAGAAGTAGTACAATATATCAAACCAAAGCTAAGTGCAATTCTAAGTGGACTGACAGTCATACACTCAACCCACGATGCAATATGTTCGATCTTGGGAACTACGACTGCACGAATTATAAAAAATTTCAACCTTATACTATCTTAATACGAGTGGTTTAAAAATAGTTCCATCTACTTAACATGCAGCGTTACAGCTACGCAGTTGTGCCATCTTCGCCAATTACAATATAATTAAGTTAAGATGCCATTTTTCCATTAAAGAATGTCACCCAGACGGAATCCCAAGTGTCGATGCAAAAGGAGTGAAGATTACTCAAGTTATCTAGGTTTTAAATGCTTGGAAACCACACATCAATTCCCTATTAGCTCCGCGACAAGAAAATTTGCCACGCTGCATCATAGACTTGCTTTTTATGTAATTTGTAATTAGGTATGTGAATGTAAGTAAGTGTCGTAAATCAGAGATGAGGTTGGAGCATTTGAGAGCGTTCATTTTCCTGTTATTTTTCCGCTTATGGACGGAAATATTTTTTAATAACTAACATTGCTGCGCAAGATTGCGCATCTTAAAAAGAAAGTAAGTTTACGTAGTTTGTGATGTTTGTTTTTATATTATAGGATCCGTAATTCATTTAAGATTAAAACATTTTCATGAATGTTAACATAAAACTTAGGTTCACAGATATTAAAAAGAAATCTGTGGCATCAGACTCGGTGTTTTTATTTCGCAAGTAAGTTTTTATTTTGCCATACCTCCCATGGCTTTTTATGTTGATAACAATTTATGTTGATTTGATTTCGAGGTTTACTTTATTTATGTGAAATATTTAACAACCTTTGAAATAAGGTACCTATCTCATTTCTGATACATAGGAATCATAACGAATATTTATAAATGTCCTTGTATCTTCATATTTACAGTTTTCTTCTTCTTTTCGTGTGGTTAGTGGCCAACCTGTTGTCAAGAGTTGTTCAAGCCGCCTGTAGGCCTCTGACATGGCTTAACGACTGTTTTCAATTTAACAACAACCGGGACCGACTTTTTACGTGCCCTCCGAAGCACGGAGGCGCTCAGATGAAATACCACTAAGCGGTCACCCATCTACAGACTGACCGCACCCAACGTTGCTTAACCTCGCTAATCGTTTACCGATCAGTGAGTGCAACTGGCTATGAGCGCCTCATATTTACAGTTAGTAAAACAAAGACGAGGTCATGTCTAAGTCTCGTAACTTAATAAAGATTCATCTCAGGCAAGATAAAGGTTTGATATTTATCCGTTTTTAAATCTATAATAAAACAAAACCTAATATCTGCGTCAAACTATCAGGGTCCTCGAAGTTTATTTCTCTTGAACTATAAGTATTAGTTCATCGATCTAAAAATTTTTTTGAACAAGTGGTCTTCGTGTTTATTGTGTTATAGCATTTAAAATACACCTGTTTACTTCGAAGATATTCCTTAAATATAAAATTGCCATCGTAAAATAGAATTTATGTAGCCGTCTATCCGTTGAAACTGGATAGAGATGTGTTCAACTGCACTTCCCGTATTAAATGTTTGATCATCAGCAAGTCGTTCAGTTACGGGTTTCGCGACATCCGGCGTCCGGCCTCTCGTGCACTTAATTAGCGATATTTACTGCTTAGGCGCGACAGTTTGACCTCTGCTATCGAACCAATTTCATCTAAAGATTACTGAGTTTGCATATTTGTAAGTAGCGCTCCTGGGTAACTTATAGTTTAAATAATCGTAGATACTGCGCAGTAGTAGATTTATTTAAGAATGGTGAAAGAAATAAAAAAATCTAAGAATATAGTAACAATAAAGGTGTTATTAATATTACATAATATGTCCGTTATATTCTATCATGTGATCTATTTGTAGTAATTTCCGGATTGAGGCAGTAAGAATAACTCTTTATCTTTATGAATAAAAAATAAAGTTGTATAGGTTGTTTGTTAATTTCTGGCACTTCCAGTCGGATATTTTCACTTCTTTTTTTGCGTTTGATAGCACATTTTTTGAGGAAGATTATATTCTGTATGACATCACGCTACGAGCCCTAGGAGCGGACCAGTAATCACAACCATGTGTGAAACTGCTGTTTTTTTATACTGCTAAGGTGGCAAACAAGCATACAGCCCACCTGATGGTAATTGAACACCGTAGCCTATAGACGCATGCAACACCAGTGGCATCACTTACGCGTTGCCGACTCTTTAGAAAAGGAAGTGGGAAGGAGAAGGAGCAGGAAGGGGGAAAGAGGGTGATTGAGCCTCCAGTACTCTCATTCACCGAACGAAACACAACCGTAGGAATACTGCTATTTCACGTCGATATTATGTGAGAGCGTAGTCCTTCCCCGGTCGAGCCGGCCCATTCATGCTGAAATCAGCGAGGCTCTACTACTCTAAATTATTAATTGTTAAGTTGACAGTTAGTATCCCCACCTATATCGCCAAAGGGGTGTAGAATAAGTAAAGTGAAGTACCTACATTTCACTAGCTATGCTTTTGAAGTTCCCTTAATATAGGGCGAACCAATTGCCGCCTACCGGGAATAGTTCCAGACTCTGTGCTACTTCTGAGAGCCTCTTGATAGGAAAACTTAATAACACTTCTTATAACTCAGTCTTTAATACTCAACCGTGGACCAATTATTATCAATGGATTACACGAATTTCTGTTCCATGTAGATCTCGGACATCTGCGCAGTGGTAGGGATGATACGGCCCCTTATGTGGTATAAGGGGCCGCATTGCCCCTGTGCTATCCGTCATAGGCGTACAAACAAACGCCTGTGCACATTAGGCTCGATATTATTAAATTACAGATTTCTTGATTTTAGTAAAATAAGTAGGTTTTCTGTTTCGCATTGCAACATAATGCATCATTTGTGATTAATTAGTTCTACATTAATATCCTAATTAATACTATAAATGCGAATGTGAGATTGTTTGTTTGTAACGCACACATAACAACTTCTCTTCTTGACCGATCATTATGAAATTTCGCATACACGTTGCCAGGGGTAGAGTAGTAGGTAGTAGATAGGTAGATATAGGGGGTACCCTATGTCCTTTTTGTTCTCTTTCTTTTGTGTTCTTTGCTGGCAACTGGCAACGTATCAACAGTGTTTTTTTTCTGGATGTAAGGTATTTTATCCAGAAAAAAGGTATTGTTACTAACCTAACCTAGCCTACATCTTACGCAAGCAAAGCCACGGGCAAAATCTAGTACTTAATAAAATAAGATTTCGATAACCGTGGGCTACAGTTACACATTAATTGTTTTTGTAAATATACATACTTAGTTAAACTATACATACTTAGTTACATACTTTTACTTAGTAAACACTAGCAAAACCACAAGGAAAAACTAGTCCTTAATAAAAATAAATAACCTAAACATCTCACATAAAAGCTAATTGCCAATGTACAAGAGCATTGACACAGAAAAAGTTTGAATGTCTCAAGAGCGATATTCACGAAGTATCTTTATAAACAGCATCTTGATTCTAATGTTGGATTTATTGGCTATTATGCGTGCTCTCAGCGAACTGAGAGCGTTTACTTGTACCATTTAAATACAAGATTGATGATATGAAATTGCCGGGTGACAGGAGCAGGGTAATGATGTCTTCGATAGTCAACTTGATGAGCCATCCATTATAAATTTACATAGTAATCATGTTTAAACTACGTCAATAAGTGGTTTTGTAAAAAACTATCTGGTTTAGATCTGAGAAAGTGGAATGTTGCGTGGATTTATTAGAACATTGTAATTTCTAACAACTTTATTGCTGAGTTTCTTTTGCATGTTTACTTTTATTGTAGGATATAAGTTTGTTTGGCAAGCAGTGTGGCAGAATTGCGAATTACTTTTTAATGTGTTGCGTATTAAAGGGTAATATTTCTGGAATTCTTTCTTATTATTTAGCATCACGCCTATATCTCCGAAAGTGTAAGTAGAGGTCATCCATATTCTAACAGCTATGTTTCTACGTCTCACGTAATAAAGCGCAAGTCTATTGCCATCTGGTCAAATTGTGTGACTAAGAATTTGCTAACATAATAACATTTTGTCCGAACCAAGAATCAAAGCGGAGACTTATGTACATCTGTCACATTCTCTCTAATATTTGCACCACTAATTAATATTAGGTAAGATCCAATTGACACTTGATGAGACTTGTACATTAAATAAAGGGAAAAATTATATGAGTGACCTAGAGTAGGTATGGTGAGATATTTTATTGTTCAAGTCTTAAATTTTACAATCCGGCTTTATCAGAAGTTTGCATACTATTATGACAGAGAAACACAATGAAGATCGAAAAAAGCTCTGAATTTAAGATATGATTTAATCTGGTATAGGTATTTTTTAAGCAATTGACACACGCATGCGCAGTATAACCATAGTTCAAATTTTTGCAGGGCTGATCTTTAGCTTCTAAAATAATAATATAGTAGATACGTATTATCAGAGATTGGCCGTCTGTGCAGGAGATATTGAATATCTCCTGTACTGGTGGCTAATCTTCGTTACACTACGTGCACATGTTTGCGTCCGTAGACACAAGTACAATCCATTGCCTCACTCTTATAGTCCGATGGTGTCTCATACTCCGATGGGACGGCATTGATCACTCTCCTGAACGTAGGAACAACGGCGTTATATGGTTACCGAGGCATGGCGATGTGCAGCACCGCCAACTCTGCGGGCTGATATGGACTATTTCTTGTCATAAATACTCTATAACTTGTTGATGGTTCAACCCGAGCTTGGAACCTGAGATCACTACGGCACCGAAGCAGACACACTAAAAGTAAGAACAGTAGAGAGACAGTAACTGGAGCATTGATTATAAGTAGTACTTTCAATTTATCACTATTAAATGTGTACAGTCAAATGCAAAAAAATTTATTACATATAAAATTCATTAAAATAATATATTATTTTAATTTACAAAATTATATACTGCTAAGAGTTAATATTTTGATCTAGATTTTCCCGCGACTTCTCTTGCATAAATGGAAGGTTAGGTTAGTAACAGTGTTTTTTCTGGACGCTATGTTCTTTCCTGTTCCGCTAACAATGTGTGTGCAAAATTTCACGATGATCGGTCGAGTAGTTAAGGTTTTAAAGCGTTACAAACAAACAAAATCACTCACATTCGCATTTATAATAATAGTTAGCATTAGGATATGCAAAGCTTTAAATCATAGACGTATTCTTACTTTAGTTAGACCGCATGAGAAAGTGTCCACACTTAAAAGAGTAAGCTAACGTAGATAGAAAATGATAGTGTATACTATATTCAATATAAGTAAGCATGAAAATACTTTATTTATAATTCAAATGTCATGTTGGCATGTCATGTTGTCAGATGACAACTTAACGTCCAGAAAGATGACCATTATATGAACGTAATAGGGCGCTGTAACTTTACATAATTGAACTAAAATACGTGTATACTGTATACAGTAAATATTCATACGCTATAGAGTATGAATATTTATTGTTAGTTTTATTGTTTACATGATTTTATACTAAACGCTGTCTAATAGCAACTATAGCCTAGTGGGGTAGCGTTGGACTGCCATGCAGACGTCTCAAGTTCAACCCAAGGCACACATCCCTGACATTTCGAAGTTATGTTCGTATTATAATATTTAATTATCGCTCGATTTAATGGTGAAAACATCGTGAGGAAACCGGATACAGGATAATGTTCTCGAAGACGTGTGAAGTCTGCCAACCGGGGCTAGCTAACTGGCCACCGTGGTGGACTATGGCCTAACCCTCATAATGAGAAGAGGCCTGTTCCCAGCAATTGAAGAATTTATAAACAGGGCTGGTATTATATTACTAATATATTATAAGCGCTGTATATTTATTTATGAACTTTAAATGCCCCTACATTTATGATCATTTTTATCCAGCTTTTGTTGTATGAATATATTTTTGCTTTCGACTGTATCTACTTGTGTAGGATTGATTATATTACTTTATGCACGATCCTCAGACAACGAGGAAACCATAAAATTTGTTTAGCTTTAAAATTGTAATTACGTTTGTCTTAGTATCTCGTTACAATAATTGGGTGCCTATATATTATAGACTTCTATAAATTACATTTATTTGCTAACCGAAGGGTAATTGTAATATACCCTTATGATCGCATACCTACCCCACACAGATGATTTAAGTATTGTATTGATGGTGATTGAGCACAGAACGCGTGTATACAAAGCACGTACGTTGATAAAGCTTTTTTGAGAATATCACACTTAATTGAACACTCTCAATAGATTAGGTTATCTTTACCTTAAAATCACATGTTTGGGGCTTGATCTTGTTAATAAGCTGTAAAGAACTATTAAACAATAGGAACGTATGTAATAACGAAAAAAAAACAGATTAGTAAAAAGTTTTACTGCAGCTTTGTTGGTTCTGAAGGTAAATATACAGATGTCAAACCATGGCATATTTTAAGAAAAATCATAGCGTATGTCACTCGTTAGCCGATAAACTATTTCTACGCAGAAAATTATTTTGATTCGTAGTTGTTACGTGAAATAAGCACAAACAAGGCTGTGGTCCATAGAAGATTTTATAATGCCAGTGACCGATGAGTATCACATCCGTATACCGGCAGCTAGATAAAATATAGTTATGATAAATCCTCGCCTCTGCCTACCCTACAGCGATAAACGTGATGGCATGCCACACTGTTATTGCATCTGCGAGTGGCCTATATTCAATCGCATAGAATTATAGACTATTTACATTGAGTGATTGATATTAGTCATTTATTATTCATCACATCGTGCCAATAGGTTCAGTTACTACCGGAAACTTCAGCCAGGCTACAAATCTCTACTAAAGATTCAAAGTGCATTTTGTGACTGACTTTGATTGCATTGATTTTGATTTGATTGGTCTGTTTAAATTAAGAGTCAACGTCCTTCCTACTTAAAACTTAAATAGGCCTTTTAATCGAAGTCAATATTTGCCAGCCGGCATTAGATAGATACTACCTTATCACTTCGGTTATATAAGTATGAGATTATATATGTGTGTTGAATTCGCCACTAATGTATGAATATGGATGAATGAAGTTCTATAAAATCTTTCACTGAATAATATATTTTGATATACACAGAGTTTGTTTACTTTTTATACGACAAAAGTGGCATTCGCACGGCGTATGGCATAACGATTTTATTGTCAGGGGTAACGGTAATCTGCTAGCAATCTTATGGAAAAGTAATTACATACGCAATGGCTAGAAAATACTGAAATGAATGAAAGTACTATTTATGCGTGTGCCTTAAGAACTCCTAATTACTGGGCTAAATGCAGTAACGATACTAAATTTCTTGTAATAGCTTGGTATTTTCTAGGATAAGGTCATACCGTTACTAATGAAGTGACAAAAACGTGCTTTCCCACGATAAATTTTTATTGTTTGTTTATGTATATTTGCACCTCTGGCCTCCTAATTAATTATCGTAAGAATGAACGTTGCATCGGTCATTAGAGTTCTAATCTTAAAATTCTCATAGAAAACTTACATTTTTGTAATACTCAAGATCAATATCAGTGTCGAGTTCAATTTATATATATTGGTTTTTGGTATCGACAAAGCTACGCGTTGATAATATCTATTGATTAATGATTTTTCCGTATATAATAAAGAGTAATTGATTTAAGTTTGGTGTTGATTTTATTTATTACGATCATTTGCTCGCAACTTTATTCGCGTGATTAATTACCGTTATGCGCCTCATTTCTGTATCTGCTGAACGGATTCATAATTATAATTCAATTCCAAACTTGATAGCTGTGAAAACTGCAACTAAAACCGTTCACTGGGTAGTGCGCAATGCCCGCAACAATCCAACATGCAAACTTAAATCCTAAAAACTATTGCTACGGAATCAGACATTTCTAAATAGCCGATACCAATTAGTTTTCTAATCTTTAATGCACAAACACAGCCTTGTTACAATTTCCACCCTTTCTCCGTACTTTGAAAGACCCGATAGAAAACCTATTGTTATGTATTATACGTGATTTAATCGGTGAGGAAACCTGTTGCAGTTGTAATAGACATCTAAAAATAAATATATATTACTTTTATTCTATTATATGGCTGATTGTAAACTTTTACCGTAGCATATCTCTTGTGTAACGACGTCTTAGCATGTTGTGATTCTGGAAAATGAAGTTGCATTGCCAACGTTAGGGATACTCACTATTCTGGCGACCCCAGTTTTGATCAGATTTGTAGAGTCCAGCAGAGTACATTAGGTACCTGTTAAACTGTTTTTATTATGCAGATACTTTTCATATTTTTTTGCAATCCGTTTTGTTTTCGAAAGTTTCACGAAAGCATAATATAAATTTTTGTAAGATAACAAATGTAACTTTACAAACATTTGCTACGAAATTAGTACACTTGTTACTGTTTTAAATATTCGACACCTGCAATATATTTAAATCTGCAGTATAGGTATATGGAATAGCAATTTGTGAAACATCAATTCAAGTTTATTGAAACTAATTCTCAGAAAGTTTGAATATTTGATTTAACATAAGTACCGATAGTCGATCAGTTGTGTTCATTTTTAGAACAGCTTTATGATGTCTTATTAATATCTTGTTTGTATCATATCTAAGACTTTTATTCCGTTATCTATTCAGGGTTGCCATATACATATTTAATACTACATTTAAATATTAAATACTTGCGCTAAATAGAGTGACTAGTGCATATCTATGCCTACTATAAATTCAGCACTAGTTTTGTTAGGTTATCGCAACTATAATGTTAAACCGATTTTGATAAAATTTAATATATAGAACGTTAGAAAGGGTAGGATTTTATAAAAATATACTAACTAATTAATTATAAAAATATAATATGATAAAATAGAGATATAATAGGGTAAAAACATAATGATAAAAAAATACCTCCTAATATTATCCATGTAAAAGTTTAGAGATGTTTGGATATTTGTTACTCCATCACACCTCAACTATTCAATAGATATGTATAAAACTTGGCATATAGGTCATATCTTTTTGGCCTGACCCGGGGTTCCCAGACCTCATGCACAGCAATCAAATTCAATACAGCTGTGCCGATGTAGTGGAGCATACTAGGATTAGAAGAATTTCTTATAAAAAGATCAATAATTTGCCAGTCGCTGTTAGGATTGCAATATTTCTTCTCTTTACGAGTGACCTGTAACTCTTTCATGCATTTAAAGATGCTAGTTATTATAAGTAGCTATAAAATAGTATAGAATGTGTGTGTGTGTGTGTGAAAATCGTCAGCACTGTAATACGTCTAAGTGTAAAATAACCGTCTTTTCAAGATCACGCACGCTGTTGAATGTCAATTATTAGTTAGCTGGTACTGCGTTGGAACGTGTCTGTCAAATGATCTCGGTCTGACATTGGACACCCGACTAGCTTTCAGAAAACATGTATCGGGTACATGTACAGAATGTTGGGCTTTGTTATGAATGTGTCATCAACATTCCACACAAATAGAATGGGATCTGATTATACTTACTGAATGCTGGCTACCACGAACCCACTACATACCTGTAATAGAAGGGTATAACTTCTCACAAACCGAAAATAACCACATCCAAAATGAGGGAGTTGTTGTATATCATAGGAAAAATATCAACATAACTAAAGAGGAACCGGCCATATCTGATTGTAATTGTATTATGTTAAAGATCGATAATAGTACAAAGTTTTGGCAATGTACAGGCCAGTAGGTTTCAAAAACCCGAATAATTTCATACAATCTCTTAATTTATTACTTCTAACAATTTATAAATATCCTAATATACTGTTAGTTGGTGATATTAATATAGATATCTCGCATAACAACTCTGACCCAAACTCGTCTACTTACCTTAACCTCTTGGCATCGCACGATATGTTACCAGCCCATACTATAGCAACTCATAAAAAAACGTGTTTAAACGATGTTGTACTAAAGACGCGTCTTATGGCCTCCTGTTACGTCTCAGAAACTTCCATTACCGATCACGACTCCCTGATATTACCACCTGACCAAAAAATAAATCAGAAGTGTACTTACAAAGTCGTAAAGCGCATTAACTATGATACATTAGATAACGACATGAGAAATATCATTTTGTCAGATATTCATTTAGAAACAGATGTTAATATTACTTCTTCATATTTGCTTAGATTGCTTAACAATACTATAGTAAAAAATACCAGAATAATCAAAGCATCAAATCGTATAATAGTCCGCAAACCTTGGATAACGCCTGGATTGCTGAAATGTATGAGAAACCCTGATATACTGCATCAAAAAGCTAAAGAGAACCCTGATAATGACATTATAACAACTACGTACAAAAGATATAGAAATTTTACCAATGTATTGCTTAAAAGAGTCAGGACAGAATTTAAAAAATCTGAAATAACAATTGCCACCAAATCGGGCAACAAAGAATTATAGAACACAATAAAATCGATCACTTACACCTCTAAATCACATAGCCACGCAAAATAACTTATAGATAAAGCATGTCCATCTTTATCGATAAATAAAATCAATGTGTTCTTTACGAATATAGGAAAAACTCTATCTAATAGTTGTCCCCTAGTAAATAACTATAACCTAGCATCAAACGAATCTCATCCCCATTTCATCCATCCATTTCGTAATTCTGCCTTCTGATAACAAAGAAGTAGACTCTCATATTAAATTTTAAAAATGATGTCTCTATCGCACGCGATAATATCTTATCCACCTTCCTCAAAAGATACAGAGAGTACTTGGTCTCTACCCTAAGATATATTTTAAATCTCGCCATTAGTAGTGGCAGATTTCCTAATGACTTAAAACTAGCTGAAATTCATCGCATTCACAAGAGTGGAGACAGAAGCTGTGTTAATAACTACAGGCCAATTTCCATTCTACTAAAACTTGGAGTTAGGGAAGCCCAAGTTAATTTATTATCTGACTACCTTTCGAACAGATTCCAACGGGTAAAAATTGCTGATTGGGTTAATGATGATCTTCCTATTGAGCATCGAGTTCGCCATGGAAGTATTCTTGGGCCTACACTATTCTTAACGTACATAAATGAACTCTGTGAATTAAATATGCCCAGTGACAGGATCATTACTTTTGCCGATAACACAGCGCTTCTATTTGAAAATGACTCGTGGCCCAAGGTTTTCAACCATGCACAAGTAGGATTCAATTTGGTATTTACATGGCTCAAATACAACAAATTAAAACTAAACGTCTTAAAAACCAAATATGTCTCTTTTTCTCTAAGTAACCACCACAACTTTACACTATCCGACCGACTTTCGCTGAGGGCTCACATCTGCGGCAATAACAGTTCTATGGTTTGTTTTTGTCCTGAAATTTAGGACATTCATACCGTCAAATATTTAGGTATTATCGTTGACAGCAGACTTAACTTTCAAGCACATATAAACTTACTTACATAACGCATTCGTAAACTAATTTTTATTTTTAAAAGTCTTCGTCAAGTAGCAGTATTTACGATAATAAAAATGGTATACTACACTCTATGCCAGTCATTGATAACATATGGTACAAAAATTTGGGAAGGCGCACCTAAAACCACTATGCTTAATCTTGAGAGATTCCAAAGAGCGGTATTAAAAGTAAGCCAATTTTACCTTTTCATTACCCGACCAAAGATCTCTATGAAAGCTGTGGCTTACCATCCGTACGTCAACTGTTCATCCTAAATGTGCTACTTCGAAAACACTCACACCTACATTAAAGACCTAATATACTATGTAGCAAAAGACGCAAGTATGCAGTGTGCCCTAGTAGATGATTTAAGACTAGTTTCTCACATAGACATTTTACGTTCCTTGGCGCGTATTAATATAACAAAGTTAATCGATTCTTATCCATATGTCCACTTACCAAACACCAATGCAAGAAAGTCCTATCTAAGTGGCTTCAATCCTTAGATTATGAGAATACTGAAAAACTGCTGGTTATACCGTTATAACTAAATACTTATAAATTACGTGAACACACACACGCACGCACACACATGCACACGCACACACATGCATACACACACACACACACACTACATATTCTCTCTAAAAACTTATTGTCACTAGTAATTACGAATTAGTCATATTTTGTGGCTGCATGTATCTCTATTCTAATATTGAATGTTCTTGTTGGGGGCCTGGAGATCTGTCACACAGGGTTATCCCTAGTATACACTCCAGTCTCTCATAAAGAAATTAGCTTTACATACACTGCTATAACCAATTTATTGTACTAATGTTCTTTGTGAAAAGATATTATATTATCCAAGTGTTTTAAACATTGAAATAGCTTAAATAGTAGTAAAGCTTAACAACAATAGTGTGTTAGTTTTTAATTATAAAATAATAGTATTTTTAAAATTAACAATGCGATAAAATCTGTATTAAGTAGTTTAATTTCAATGTATAACATTTGCGTAAACGTAAAACAATATTATGTAAATAAATCGTATTCTATGTATGAGACATCAACAAAAGAAATGAATTTTTGAGAGCCGATTTGTCAAACTTAAGAAGTAGCATTATAAATAACTGACAACTCTAACGCAAGCGCTCGTAGCATTTCATTTAATTGCCGCAGAAAAATGAGAATAGCTCACTGTTTGGAGTGGCTAATGCTTTGTGCTCGAGGGCTTCTCTGATGAGATGATTACGTCTAATTGATAGTAGAGGGCGCTCGCTAATGTGAAAGTTAATTTACTGTCGTACTACTCATATTTAAATCTAATTTAAATAGCTTAAGTTTTCTTCTTTTTACGATTATCGATAAGGGATTCTAAATGCATTGTGTGGGCACACCTATTAAGAATTGTAATGGACGGATTGGTTTTATATCAGTCCAAAAGTATGTTGCATACTACAGCTAGATATAAGCCTCCCAATTTGCGTCAGAACATTCGGATTCCACCATTAGCATTCAGTCCGTCGTCGTCAATCCGCTTGATCGAGGACCATCCCACATAATGTTTGCCAATTCTCTAATGCTCTAATGGTCAGTAATGCAGTAGGTTTTCGATTTAGTATATAAAAAGTCCTATAAAAAATGTAGTTATCTAAAAATGTCTCTATATACGCAATCGGTTTAAATGGTATGATATCAACTAAAGGATCAACGATTACAACTCAGAAAAATAATAATCGATGAAAATAATTACGCTGGGCTTATTGTCAAATATATATATATCAATTCTACAGTAAGTCGTGGTTTTCCTTTGTTTACTTATACCCAGACAGCTATTGTTGCCAGTAGAATAATTTACGTATCGGTATTTTATTACAGGGATAAAACGATTAAGATTAAGTACTTATATATAAATTGATTTTACGCATGCTTACACAAGCCTGTTGCTTCTCAATTTATGATATATTTTGGATATGTACCTATGTAGACTACCCAGTAGATGCAGGGGCGTTAAACCGCATCGTGACGTTACGGTCCTCCTCTTTTAACACTGATTGGTTTATAACGGTTAAAATGGAACAGCCCTGCAATTGTGTCAATGAATCGCAATAAACTGGCCCTTCTTACGCGGGTCCCTAAACATAACAGGGAATAGCCTAAAACATCAGGACAATATTTAAGACATCTATATATGTTGAAACAATCACGATATTTTCTTGCTGGTTTCTGCTATAAAGAAAGAACAAACAAACACTTTTTCACTTAGGTATAGTTCAGATAATTTAGAAGGTGGACAATTATTAAGGCTTATAAATTGGCAATCTTCCGATTAGATCCATTTTTGTTGGTAAAGTATTAATAGCAGCATATATTCTGAAGTCAGCTCCCCTTGTATCAAATGACTTTGGTAACGCGGTGTGACCGTCCTAAATGTAATAAATATTCGACTTGCAATAAATGCAGTCAGTTTATCCGAATATCAGACTGACTGTTATCATTAGTTGATATTATGTAGTAAGATTAATACATATATACCTTTAACGGTCATCTGTTTCCTAAAGGGGTTGTAAGTGATTAGGGATTTTTTTTAAAGAGATTAACGTCTTTGCGATACAATGAAAAGTAGTTAGTGTTAATGTAAAATTACATATATTCTACGTAAATGTAATAAAGTAAAAAGAAGATCGGTCGGTCGCTCTGGACGTAAATAATGATATTGGTGAAAGGATGTGCAGCGTGCGTTGATGTCTTTTATTAGGAAAGATCTGCTAGATCAGAGAGTTATATTTTAAACTACAAAAATATATGGAAAGGTAGGAAATATAATATTAGGTACTATGGTAGTTATATATAATGTTTATATAAGATAAGTTTAGAAAAGTTTACATAAGAATTGCAAACTTTTGACTAGATATTATAAAAATCAAAACTTTGCAATTTTAATACGTTTCAGTAATTTTTAGGTCCTGTTATTATGAGAACCTAGAAATTAAAAAAAAATAACCAAAGAATTATATAAGCCACAATCGTGGCTTACTACAGCCGCTAGTTATAAACAATGGTTAGGCAATAATCCCTGAAACCATCGAAACACATCTCCATTAAATGTCCCGCTTACATAAAATAAGCGTAATTACTCAGAACCACCCAACACATATTTTCTTAACGCAACAATTAGCATGCCATATAAGTATTACTAAAAGAGAAAATAAACAAAACACAATCGAAAGAATTCCATCCTTTTTGCTCCTACTAATGCCTCTACGGTATCATTGCACTGCGCCATTCAATCTTTGTAACTCATCTGCTTTTCAAAGAGCACTTATATTTCAACCGTCAGCTATAGTATATTATACCTTAATACTTTTACTATATGGTTGATTTTTAAATAACAGCTTTATGGAGTTGAATTGTTTGAACATGAGTACAGCACGCGTGCCTAGCTCGTGCCAATTTGTGAATAGCGCCGGACGCTCCGGGCAGCTTTCTTTCCTTCATTGCTAAACTTGTTAGTTGAATATCACTGCTATGTTAAATAGAGTCTATTGATTCAAACTATCGATATCGATGAAATCAATTCACCAATAAAATAATAAACATGATAATATCACCAGAAATATAGTCATAAGCATGTTATTTATGTCTTTTGTGATATTGTATGTCGTAAATCTGCGATTTATATTTAATCAATAGAATGGCGAATTGAATGAATATTTGTTGGAAACTTATAGACAATAATGGTAAAATAATCTACTGTCAATATTTATGCTTTGTTCTGCTGATTATATTCCAAAAGTGTTTTTGCTAGTTATGAATTAAATAGACTTCATAAAAGCTGACAGTTGTTGCAATAGGTACAAGCCTATTATTATCTTGTATATTATTGGTATCTAAATACCAATAACGTATGTTTAGTTGTATTTAGATCACTTTCACACTAAAATTACAATGTACGACAGTCGATAAATCATGTGGATAGTACATCACTAGTACGGTCACGTGACGGCCTGCGCCCGCGGCGGCTACACCCGTACCTGCCTACTGGCCGCGAGCTCATTAGAATGATTGATGCCGTGTTTGAATGCATAAATATGTGCCTACGGACCACGCGCCATTGGTTACATATTAAAATCTAGAATATTCATTAGACTAAATATTCGAATTGAAAAATCTTTCACACTCAGTTTATTTGGTATACCGATTAATTGCCCCAAAAACAAAATATCCGAGTTCTCAATGTTTAATTTTCTTTTTGCTTTGCAGTTTAATACATTTCGTTTTTAGATAAACTATTAAATATAATATTGAATGATATCTCCGCAGACAGAGATTTGCATAAATCAATTAACTTTTCTAGTTTGTACATATAGACGACAAATATTCAATATTTTCATTTCGAAGTTGCCATTTAGTTACTAATGATAAATAATCTTACCACAGTATACAATCTACGCTAATTTAGATTATACTCTTCTAGGGCGTATGCCCGTTAGACCAATATTCGCGAATGTATCTTAAAAGACCGGGTAGTTTCAAAACGTAGGCAGAAGTACCTTTCCATAGTTACCACCCACATTTTACGAGCTATGATTTTAGCCCTAAAATTTCTAGTACTTCTTCACTACGTATTATAAAACAAAGTTAGTCCCCCGTCGCGTCTGTCTGTCTGTCTGTTCGCGATAAACTCAAAAACTACTAAACGGATTTTCATGCGGTTTTCACTAATAGACAGAGTTATCTATGAGGTAGGTTTAAGCGTATAATTTGTTATGGTTTTGTACTACCCGTGCAAAGCAGGGGCGGGTCGTTAGTTCATAATATAAGGTTATATCAAAAAAAAATTTTTGTTTATACTAATACTATATAAGACACTTCCTATATCATAAGTGTTGGTATCCGTCCGTCATCAAACATTTTAATTCCACAATAGAAGTTCGGACGCCGGCGTCTAGACAACGGATTTTTTGTATAAGGATATGGTTCTATCGACTTAATAAAGCCTAAATCTACTAATACGATTCACCAGTTAACTGTTTAAATTTAGAATTTCAGGATTGTGATACGCATCTCACGGCATTACCCCAGTCACGAGTCGCACCATGCGCCTAATACCAAACGTTTCTTATGGGTGGTATAAGGCATAACCACTTTGCACTACAACGTATCACTACGGCGTTTCTCTTTGAAAACTGACCAATCCGTACAAGTGTTCTAGCATATTCTAATTGGACGCTACATAAGTATTTGTATCAAGTCAATATTGTATACTCGTAGTATCGCGCATGAATATCGTCGAACGTTTATATACAGCACACGCAGATTTTCCATAAAATGTTTGGGCACGTGACCTTAATATATGTATATACAGGTTGTCCCAGAATATGAGAATCAAATTGTAACAGGAGCAAAATTATGACCTTTGTGTAAAAACAAAAGTAATCAAAGTTTTTAAAAAGGTACGTATTATTACAGACTTTCAACTACAGGTGCTTTGTTTATGGCTTATTTTTAATTTTTTTCCTCTATTATTATTTGTAAAGAATTGATTCGTCAAACTATTTTTTTTAACTGACTTGCATTTGAAATCGCAACATTATTTTGGTGTACTTATTTTTTTTTGCACCAAAATACATGTTTTTTTTTTAAAGAACTTCTGAAAGGTCCTCACCTAAGGAGGTGAGGACTCTTAATCTCCCGTTACAATTTGATTCACATATTCTTGGACACCCTGTATATGTATACCTATGTATATAATAATAATATCATCAGTTCTGTATATAAACTGTTCCTCTAATGTGAAAGGGCCTCTTCTCACTGTGAGAAGGGTTAGGACAGAGTCCATCACGCTGGCCCAGTGCGGTCTGGCAGACTTCATATATTCAGAAAGAATATGTTTATTCTTTCTTATTCTTCAAGGATATTATGAAGAACTCTTATACATGCAGGTTTCCTCACAATGTTTTTCTTTAGCTTTAAAGCAAGCGATAATTAACTATTTAATACGCACTTAACTTCCAAAAGACAGAGGTGCCGGTGTCAGATCATGCGTGCCTTAGGATCGAACTCGAGACCTCTGCGTAGCAGTCCAACGTACAACCTTATTAAAAAACAGCGATAGCCTAGGCGTTTGGGTCTACAAAGTACACAAGCATATCTTTCCATACATTTTTGTAATGCTTATGTCTTCAATAGAGTAGGCAGTGGTATATTCAGTCCACATTTTACCAAGTATGAAATTAGACTACGTAATATGGGACAAACCTATTGCCGTTTCATTGAGAACATCTTGACAGAAAACCTAACAACACTTTTATCGATCCGAGAATCAGACCTGAGACATCATGTACAGCAGTCGCATACACATGATTGCGCCAACGAGGTAGTCTTAAACTCTGTAATATATAGTCCGACCTAGGAATCGAACTTTCCAACTTTCTTGGTTGATAGTTCCGTATACTATCAACCATAGGTTGGTCTACAATGTGGTATGTAAAACCGACTTATCGATATTACATGGCTTGAGGCATATTTTAGGACATTTTTCTTTCATAACCCACGCCTGATTTTATCTCCAAACTAGCGAATATTTAGGTTATATACATAACATTATCTATTATGGCACTGTTTATTAACATTAAGCCGTATGGTAAATTTTGGAACATGTGTAAATTCTTAATCTTGTAAGTTCTCAATATTGTTAATTTGACATCTGTATACACCTTAGTTCGTCAAATAAATAAATTTGAATTGGAGTTTGAATTTGTATGTACTTCGTTTAGATGATAATTGTTTTATGGAACCTGTCTGTAACAAGCTAACGCCCGCTTGACGGTAACCTATTGAATAGTTATTAAATAAAGCATGAAAAGAAAATAATGGGCAAGTAATCTTACCGAGTTTTACTAAACAAGTGTGCAGTAACCGTGTTGCTTTGGGTTTTTGTATGTGGGCGTTGGGCGCCATTGTAACCTTTAGGGTTTAGTTTAGGTGAAATGTAGATATATTTAGGAAGTACAATGAGAGAAGGTATAACAAATACACTTTTAATATATTTAGTATACAATTATAGTCAGGGCGTGGTTCGTTAGAAGGCTTGCTGCGTGTCCTTGTAGTCAGGAGCACTTAACTCGAGATGTGGAGCCGAGCCGCAAGGTGTCTCGTCCAGGACGCGATCGGCTTATATATGGCGCTGCCGCCGGGCAGGGGGGAGAAGGGGGGCGCCAGCCACCACTCCGACTCACGCGCAACCGTCGCGGTCGCGCGGTCCGCGTCACAAGGTTTACGGCACGTTAGCTGTTAGCAACGGACGCTTCCATTAGATTATTCGGCGTTACATCTGTGTGCTTAATAGTCATTTCAAAATACTTTGACGAACTTTTACAGTATATCCAAAAAAAGAGGTTTCCCTATAGAAGTAGGTAACTGTGGCCACTTTGGCCTAGAGCATATGCACATACTCAGCTGTTTATTATCAAACTTTGTATAATTACAATTTTGCTCTAAGAAATCATACGTATATGAAGGGGTTTCCAATAAGAGCGGGTAAATGTTGAAATGAAATAAAACAAGCTGTGTGTGAGGTATTAACAAAATTCTCTTTTTATTTGATATAATATATACCATTAAGTGTGGAATATGACATTGTTCAAATGCCTTGGCTTCTTACAGTGGCACGGATCCGAGTGGCCCAATTTTTAATGACTCTTCCGCATAGATCCGGCTGAATTTGAGCGATGGCATGTGTTATGTTCACCTTTAGGGCATCGGTCGATTGTGGTTTATTCGCATAGACCTGCGAATTCAAGAAACCCTATTTCATTTTAACATCTACCCGCCCTTATTGGAAAATCTTTTATAAGTATATATGTATGTATCTTATGTGGGGGCCAGTCAGTGTAGACCGGTGACACTTCGACCCAGTGGGATCTTTTGTGTCGACACTCTCTCAATAACGACTGCCATAGATGTTCATGGCAGCCGGGACCGACGGCTTAACGTGCTCTCCGAGGCACGGAGCAGGCGATCATTGTCAATCAATACGCACATAATTTCGAAAAGTCATATAACTTCCGAAAGTCAGAGGTGCGCGACGTAGGTTCGAAACCAAGACCTTCTGCATTGCAGTCTGTTGGTCTCCCTACTGAGCTATCGCTGCTCTATAAGTATATATACTCACACGTTCAGCTTTAATATCATATTTTTCTAATCAAGTCTTATTTTATAACACTTGATTGTTTTTATAAAAAAAGAGATTTATGCGACCATGAATCTTTGTTTTTTAAATTATCATTTGTTACAAGTTTATCATCATACTTTTTTGATAAGTAATTGTTGCTATTCTAAAACGAGAAAACAACTATCACTAGCAAGTCTTATAAAGAAAAATAAATTAGTTAGAGTCATATTAACAACTGCCTGCTAAAGATAAACGTGGACTCGCACGCATTAGAGACGTTGTATGCACCCATACACAATAAATTTGTTAAAAGCCTCACATAGTAATTTGCACCGTACGAGCCGAAGCCACTGATTAAGATTGAAAATAATGACATTGACAAATATGAACAAATGACGAAGACAAGAGAAAGTTCCGTATGTAAAGTAATCAGGAGAGAATTAGACGCGACTTGTCATACCGTTCGAACACTTTGAATTTATGACGTTATAAGGTCGTCACAATTCGCTGAACATTCGAATGTCGACGATATCGTCGTCTTATGTATGTAAATGGGCGTTCATTTTTATAAGCAATTTGGTCTTAATTAACATAATCATAACATACATTATATACCATTTCCTAAACAATCTTCCCTTTCCCAATGCCATAGTAAGAAAAAGGAAAATATCATCCATGAATATTAGGGCATGAACTAGCGATTTTAGCTAACAGTATCGTTGCTTATTAGACTTTTTTATTTGGCCCGAAAAGCTAAGTGCAAGTGTATTTTTTTAATAGCGTCCCTACTGGTAGTCTACCATACAACTTTAGTATCTGCCTACAAGTAAAGTCCGCACCTTGAGCAAGCTAATGCGCACGAAGGTCCGCTGAGTGTTAGTAGTCAAATATTTTTTTAATATCACATCACTACTTCAATACTATAAATTTCAACTTGTAGGTGGGCGGTCTAGGAGTGTAACAGTTGCAAGTTAATATTCCATAATATGACATGTGTACAAATAATTATAAGAGATAGTCGTGTGAGATTACGTATTAAATGAAGAGACGTGTGTTGCTCGTGACTCTAGTGTTACGGACCCTTTCTTCTGCACCTATTTGTTTATTATTCAACATTACCTACCGTGGAGAAAATTACCTAATAATATTGTTAAAGGCACGCCATACGCGAGGTTCCGCGTTATAGCGGATAAACGTTTGTATAATGAAGGAGCTCGATGTTAGAAATGGTACATGTAATAGTTGCTGTGTTCGAAACAGCGACAAATTGTAGATAATTATAATCATTTGTATTTTTAGTTACAGCTAAATATCTGAAAGAGATGAAAGTGCCCGATTGGTCTGGCTTGGTACAAAATAGGAAGCAATGGCGTACTTTAATGTCGAAGGCTACGATCCACTTTGGATCGCTGAGCCAGCGAAATAGTAGTAGTATTATTCGTTGGCGTTGGTGTTATAAGAGTAAGAAACTTAATATTTTTATAAGTAATTTTATTTTATTTATTTATTTATTAGAAACTCAACAGCTTGTTTACTATACACATAGATAAGAGAGTAGATAGCACTTGCAATATTGAGCAACGCCTTTAACATTAGGATTATCGTAGAATTCATTGCTAGTAGTACCTAAAAAAGTTATACTTAAGCCAATTACTCAGTTTCTCGGCATGTTTAGCGGTAAGAAGTGAAACACAGAGATAAACAATCATAATGACCTCACCGAGTGTAGCAATTAGTAGAGCCAAGAAATACCACAAGGATATGACATGATGTGACATGCTGTGTGAACTGTTGTGTATGTAAGTTATATATACCTACACTTACAACAACAAACAATGATTAACTTTTGATCAACAGTACGCCGCCGTTACTTAACTAATATTCAACTGGCACTCAACGCTTAGTAGAGGTCAGATTTGTCTGATTAGCAGCAATTTATAGGTGAGATAATTCTGATTAGTCACTAGGTAATAGTAAGCTACCTCTTAAATATTTCAGAGTGGTTTATAAATAAGGCTGTACATATTTTAATCACCGTGATTCTTTTATTATTGTTATAAGTGAGTTTGAGTAGTAGAGCCTCGCTGATTTCAGCATGAATGGGCCGGCTCGACCGGGAAGTACTACCCTTTCACAGAATATCGAAGTGAAATAGCAGTATTCCTACTGTTTTGTTTCGTTCGGTGAGTGAGAGTGCCGGAGGCCCAATCACCCTCTTTCCCCCTTACCGCTCCTTCTCCTTCCCACTTACTTTCCTAAAGGGTCGGCAACGCGCAAGTGATGCCTCTGGTGTTGCAGGCGTCCATAGGCTATGGTTTCAACTTACCATAAGGTGGGCCGTATGGTTGTTTGTCAACTTAGAGGTTTAAAAAAAAGTGTTCACTTTAAGCTAAATACTTATGTTAAGATTGCGATTACGTTTGTAGTTAATGACACTAATTTTTGGGGGTACATAAGAAACCACGGCTTCTTATAATTAAACATTCGTTAGCTTAATATGTATTGCTTAATTGCTAGTTGAGAACTCTAAACTGCTTCCAGAAATCTCAAATGCGCAAATTCTGTAAGATTTGTATATTCAGCTATAAAGCAAGACATCATTTATCTTAAAATGTGAGTAGATAATATAATGTGTGATGGGAACTTACTCACAGATATTTTTACTTAGCGTTCCATATTGGCTTTATATCTTAAAGTTAACGAATTGTCAGTAACTATGTTTACAGCGCTAAAACATCTATTAGACTGGTAAATTTTACTGCTATCTAATCTACGTCGAATCAGTTCATAACGGCGAGTTAATTTCCTTTAGTTGTAAACTGTCTTGCAGTTTATAGTTTCTCATATTAAATATTGCACCTTTATCTCACCGAGCAATCCCATTATCAATAAAAGAAAACGCATCGATCAGATTTCCAATCGATGCGCATTTTATTCGACACGAAATCTTTTTATATCAAACAAATCCGACCATGTAATATCAATGAATCTATCATTTTTTCGACCAAATTACGACTATAAGCGTTGAGAACGTTCCATATAGAATCAATTCCATATATTTATGATACATTTATTACTTCGATATAAATCTCGAGCGAGCACGGAGCAAAAACGGCGCGGTGCAGGCTCGCCTTACGACATCAAAATCGCAAGTCGTCATATGAATAAAACATAGATATGATGTATTATCTTGTTGCCCGTGTAGTGAGTGTATTAGTAATGCATTGGGTTCGGTTTCAAGCCCGCGCCTAATCCTTTAAATTCATTCACATGTGCATTACGCAGTCGATAACGTTGCTCAGTGCGCTGTCCAGTGCAACATTTGCGCGATTAATTACAACGTGGTATAATGCCAAATACTTCAGATGTTATAAAGAGAAAAAGTCGTATGTTAATGTGTGGCGACGAATCTAGATAAGTAAATTGGCTGCAATTACTTGCAAATTGCATCTACTGTGTTACTTTGGTGCTTAATTAAATTAAAAAGATACATGACTAATTAGCCGCTAAATATCATTAGTTCCATATTTAGCTTACAATCAAGAGTACGCTTATATTAACTATTTTAAAATGCCGACAATGAGGTCATACATGTATGTTAATAAACGCTTTATTCAAATATAGTGTTGTAGTCTATACTAATATAATAAAAAAGAGTTTGTTTGTTTGTTTGGTTGAACGCGCTAATCTCAGGAACTACTAGTACGAATTAAAAAAATCTTTTAGTGTTGGATAGCCTATTTATCGAGAAAGGCTATAGGCTATATAACATTACGCTACGACCCAAGGGGGCGGCGCAGTAACGATAAACGCGGGTGAAACCGCGGGCACATCTAGTTAATTTATATAAGTATACAGATTTAGTGTTGAATAGCCCATTTATCGAGAAAGGCTATAGGCTATATAACATCACGCTACGACCAATAGGAGCGGAGCATAAATGAAAAATATTACAAAAACAGGGAAAATTTTCTTATGTGAAGCAGACGAAGATGCGCGGGTCAGCTAGTCTAAAATAAAATTGACGTACAATTATTACTTGAATACTTTATTTTAGCCTGTCAGTATAAATGTTAATTATGTTATTTTATAAGCTAGTATTACTAAACTCCTAATAATTTACTGATACCAATCTAGATTTACAAAAGCACAATTATAAGTTCTACCGTAACAGCGAATAAGGCGATTGGTTTACAGAATACATTACAGACATTTCGACATTTGCGTAAAATTCAATTTAAGCAAAATTCTGAGTATATGTGTTATCGATTTAAATAGTATTTTCACTTCACATTTCTTTTTATTTACCTAATAACACTTAATACTCAAGATTTGACTTTTGAATTATATGATATCTTAATCCTACCACGTCGTTCTCACCATCATCATCATTAATTCAACTAATATAATTCAACTTCCATAGCTGAAGTTTCAATAGCTATAGAAACGTTTCAACAAATTTAACGCGACTATTAAACAATTTAGTACTCAAATAATTGTTTCTGCGCACAATGGTCCACCGAAGCTGATCATAAGTCCGCTAATTGTCTGGTTACAAAACATATCAATACGATGCATTCCAGTGTGTTTGGTAACTAGTTTATTTGTGGCAAATTACGTTCCCATCAGAGATACCGTGCTTACAATGGAGCGGGGAATAGAAACCAATCGATGTGGTTGCAGAGATCACTTCTTTTGTAACCGCAGGTCCGTATGAAATCACACTTACCAGCCTTGTGGATCTATTCACTTTATAGGTAAACCACTCTTGGTTGCTTTTTTCCTGAGCGTGAAAGTTTATTATATTTATTACTGATGATATTGAATTCTAGAACATCATCACACAATTGGGATTCTGTTCAAGTGCTTGAGATCACGTATGTCTTTGTAGTGCTTGAAATTTGGAGGCAAATCTGATACAGTTACTTCTAAATGGAGCGAAACATGTCAAGAATGTGAATGTTGTCAAGTCAAGAATGTGCAAATTTTTTAGTTGTTAAAGTTGGCTTCAGAGCTAACCAAATTGGAAGCGTACACGAGATATACTTATCATGTGACTTAAAATCTTTTCAAAATCGTATGCATATTAGAAATGACCTAATTGTCGTGAGTTTGCGTATGATATGAATATAATCATTACATAATTTTAATTATGTTTTATAGAATATTGTCTAACGCTTACGCAAATACATTGAAATTAAACTACTATATACGGATTTTATTGAAAACTAATTTTAAATTACTTCTACTGTTAAACTTTACTTCTTTCTCCAAAGTTTCGGTTGGTTTTCAGTAGTTATGACCACATGTAAAAGATGTATTACTGAAATAAAAAATGCGATAGTAGCCATATACAGTAGTTTTAATAGGTTTTATCTACATTGTTCTGTATGAGTTGGATTTATTGACATAAATAATGGCCTCTCTGATATGCACAACAGGTTATCGCCATGCTTTATTACGTCTTAACAGCTCGTCTTTATTTACCTGGTCTTAGCACCTTCTCTGAATTCGATCTAAGGAGGTTCAACCCACACACATATTGTATTTGCAAATCGATAGACGAATTATTGTAACTCAGCCTAAGGACCATAATCTATGTGTAATAAATGCATAAAGCGAGATACTTCGTGCCAAACAGTGGTTATACATTAACCAGTCATGGGTATTCGGCTTTATTGACGCAGGAATAGGCAAACGTTATAGTTGAGATTCACAAAATTTTGTAGCATAGTTTCAAATTTCTTCCTGTGCAATCGAATTTAACCCGTTACCTTAAGTAAATAGAGCCTTTAATGGTATAACATTGTATTGCAGACGTAATGGATGGTTGTCACTTGACAGAACTAGTTATTCATAATCGTCTCATAATTTGATTAAGCCACACTTAGAGGTGCTCCAGTTAAAAGGGTCAATAATTTGCGTCTGCGTGCAACAAAGTTGCGTTTGTGAGATTTAAACACCAGGACTTGAATATAAGTTTTGTTCAGTTGATACCGCGCGGAATTACCATTAGAATTCGATACTCGATCGTCATTTATTCCAGCGAATTCTCACACAGCGGGGAGTTTCGATACTCACGAACGTTATAATTGTTTATTTATAAGTTCGTATCGAGAATGTATCGTATTCTAGATCCAGATTAGACACATACTAGAGCTGTACCTATGAGAAGATATTTTTTTTAATCGTCTGCGTTTTACGATCGACGAGGAATGACTGTAATGCATAATATTTTAATTGTGATCGTATTCAAGTGGAACATTGTCGCAAATATGCGCCAGGTATATTGACGGTTTTTTATCTGTATGTATAATTGATAAGTACCTTGAATTAAAATATAGAACTGAATGTGGTTGCAGCGGTAATTAACCTCTTGTATGCCGGAATACCAGACATAATAGAAAAAGCATTGTGTCTCGCGTAGATCTACGTTCCGGCATACCACAGGTTAAAACATATTTTTCATTTTAGCTCATGTCGGAAGTAGACTTAGACGAGTCATTGGAGTCTACGTTATAACTTCCAAAATCTGTGCAGTTATGCATAATTTATGTGTAATATTGTATACTTTATTCGTTCATAATAGTCATAATAGTCTCCAAAAGGCTATTACGTTTATTTATGTCGTACGACAATACGTGAATAGATTGCTATATCATATTACGACTTAAATTATATTCTTAAATTGCTGCGAGCTTGTCGTTGCACTAGCTATTTATTTGTAGTTATATATCCTAATATTTATTTATAATTTGAAGTATGGGTATATAAAATATAACGATTTAAATATAAAACATGGTACCGCAGAGTTCACAAGAAAATATAGTTACTGTAACAGTAGCGGTCGATGCGTATACGCCGCTTGCTCTCATTTTATTTCGCGCCGCTAACAAGTTTTTTGCGGCAAGAAAAACGTTGCTACGCACTCATCTCGGAGCCCGGTCGGTCGGGCGAGAAAGTTAAGTCACTCGTGCACGACATGAATGTAGAATAATTTCAGTACCCACTAACTGTACCATGCTTTTATATAAACACGTTGTTCATAAATATTTAGAACGTTTATAGAAAACGAAAATGATACGTATTTTAAATTGATATTTTGCGACGATGCATTAATATTAGTTGCCCTGTATTGAAAACTCAAGTTTTAAGTCCAAACTGTTTATTTAAATAATTATAAGTGTCAATCACTTTTAAGTGAGAACGAAACCTAGCGTTTAGTTCTCACTTAAAAGTAAAATGTATGACTTGAGATCATCAAAAAATATACACGTTATCGATGGGTGTCAATGACGTAGCCTATGATCATTTTAAAAAGCAATTATTTCTTATAGAAAATAATTTATAGAGAGTATCTTAAAAAGTCATATTTACATTAGTTGATGATTTTATACCATGGCAGTGGCTCGTTGACGACAATCAGTGAAACCAGTCGCGTAGCGGCGAGTGGCGGTCAAATGAAAAACTGTATCACCGTAGAAAATCACCTAGCGGGATGGTATTGAGAGTGAAAACGAATTTGCTGTGGCCAACATGACCAATTTACGTAGGCACCAATCTTATCATTACATTCCACCTGTTTTAATATGATGTCTATGTTTGTCGGGGGGAAGGGGAGGGTCTCAGTAACTGGTTGCTATTTATGTTTATCATCAGGTCGCCTTTCAATACGTCTATTATAGTGAGACAGACGTGAGTTCAGCCTCAGGCGATGCAAGGGTGTTATTCCGTTGGTAGTTGATGTTGTCATAATTTTGTTTACATTGGAATGCCACATGAATTATTCATTTGTACAGATGTTTGTGAAATCTCTGTACGTATTTATCTTAAGAAAAATATGTAGTATGTAACACAAGAGATGAATTGCATAAGCGGACTCTGCACTGTTCTATTTTTCTATTTTAGCTATTTCGCCATCCTGACAACAATTGCAGCCATTTAATTCTATGTATTAAGTTTTTTATATGCAATTACAGAGTACCATACAAATTTAAATAAACAAATTTCCGCGTAAATGAACTTGACAAAAGTGACTCCAGCATTATGTTTTTGTGATGTCTGTTTGAAATCTGAACTGATTTGAATCTGTTATAATATTAAAGCCGAAAGGACGGCGATTTTTAAAATTATTTTGTAGATATTGTCCTAATGTGTTATCTTTACTTTTAAGATGACTACTTAGAACACTTACTATGTCAGATGCATGGAACAATTATGCGAAAGCCTCGCTCAATATTGCCATGATCTTATGGCAGGAAATGCATTTCAGCTCTGCATTAAATACCGAAATCAGTGTAGACATACAAATATATAAATATAATTTTAACATATTATGTAGCCCATTTTTAAAATATCATCATGTGGTAAGTCTAAAAGCACCGTTATTTATTGAAATCTTATTATATATGTAAATGTAAATGCACAGTTACGAAGAAGCTATTTACGTCACACAATTTTCATAATTCAAACAACTAATGAAGAAATAAACTGCAACCGGAGATTGACGCGTTAATTAAAATAGACGTGCATTAAATAAAAAAAACGTAAGTAAATGCGACCTCCCAATTTGGTATAACTCACACGTGCAATTAACCGGGCTGGTGAGTGCTCGGGTCTCATACCCACACTGTCCACGTCTTCCGAGCACCTCATTATTTCGGCATCTGCTCTTGTTTTGCAACTCCAGCAACTTTTTTTTTCTTATTACCGAACGCATATTTTAAATGTACTGTGAACGCTCTTAAATTATCTTTTTTATATTTAATGTATTATGTTGCTGAATGTTTCGTTTGTCGTATGATGTAAGTTTACTTTAACCACTGGTCATGTGTTTCCAGGTTCGATTTCGGGTTGACAAAGTATTTTAATATTAGTAGACGGCGTCTTTAGAAATCCAGGCATTTTAGTAGTGGCACGGAGTCTGAAAAATGCTCTCTATTACGTGGACCATTAAGAGTATTTAAGCCTTGTGGCTTGTTTCAAACGCAACCTCGCAAATAACTGTATTTTTATGGAGGTTTTCTTTTTATTTTCAAAATGTTTTTAATTTAATGAATCATATATCTATACAAATATAAGTATATTCCATCGAATATACTTATATTTGTGACTACAAATATAAGAATATACTCCAAAAAAATTCAGTTCAAGTAAAAGGACTCTTTTACTACGTAAATATTATGTAATTCATTTTTTGCGACGTTGCCATTCAGAACAGACAAAGGCAATAATGGAATCCGTTCAGAATATATAAGGTATAAACGCTCTGAATATTGCTAACGAAATGTACGTATGATACATTAATTGTTATTGCGATATTATGTATGAGAGTATAATTTAAAAGGTTGACTTCTTAGAATATTGCTTGAACTATACTATGCTGTTAAATATCAAAAGTACAACTGTCTGTTTCTATTATGTTTTGAATGGTGATTCTTAAAAGAACTGTTACTTCGTATTCTCATCAAGGACCGGTCAGGTAGATTCGCTACTTGATTTTTTATTATTTGTTTTGTGTATGCAATTTGCATAGTAAATTCTTAGAAATTATATAACATATCGTCAAGGAAAAAGGTGGTATATTATCGTATAAACCAGAGGTAGAGGTACCCACACTTTTTTTCTCATAGACCACTTTCAAAATTTAAAAATATATTTATAATAAGTTTTTTTTAAATTCTCTGTTCTTTTTTTTTGACCTCTGGTACTTAATGTGGAATATGCAAGTTTCTACAAGTAACAGTCGCGCTGCGCTTCTATTATTCTTCACTATCGAAAGCAAATACATTTTCGTGGATCCCCACTTACGAATTGTGGTTCCCCATTTTTTGTCACGCCAACGTAGACCCCCGTCGAGTCTCTCTGGATCACTTTGGGAACTAATGGTATAAACTATTCTAAAAACTACGTGTCTGCGTATGATTTTTAAGACGTACCGATATATAGATTTTGACATACATGGATGTCTAGTGTATGAAACGTATTTCTCCTTGTTTGACGATGCGTAGTCTGTCACATGCTTTAACAGTACACAAAATTATATTATCAGTAATATGTAAAGAGGTAAGTTTAATTCAATACGATTATTTCTGTTACACATTTCATAGAAAATTCGTGTTACAGGACTGTTGACGTCAATTAAGATGATCAGGCACAGTCGTAGGTTCTCTGATTTGACATAAATATGTACATGTAAACATGTATGTATGTCTACCTTACAAGTTCAAAGACATGGGCGTGAAGGCGTGAATGCTGACCATGCGATTCCCATTCTCTCACAGAAGTTCTTGATAGGAGCTCGGTGGTCGTTATTTTTCCCGATAAACTTGAAGACACAACTTACATTGTTACTTATAATATTTAAATAAGATAATATCGATTTTTACGCAACAAAAAATGTATCAGTAGAATTGTATGCAATGCGCAAGCTATGCACGGGCTATCCAGACGTTAATCATACAGGCTACTAGCACGAGCAGCTCGCGTTGATACATACAACCTTTCTTTTTTTTTCACGTGGGGAAATGCGCCTGATGCATACCTTTCGCCACAAGAGGAGGCGAGAGGGTTATGTCCGGCTCTCCCGTACTTCGGGCCTACGGACCAAACCCCACGGTGTGCCCCTTCGGTGCCTTGTATAGTGGATGGGCCGCTGGTAAAGAAACTACCTCAGTGACCCACCCAGCAGACTACGACTCATGGGCGATGCCCCGGCACTACATAGAGCGTCGGACCGACTCAATGGCTGGCGGGTGGGAGATACCCGTTCTCCCGCCCGCGGCCTTCATTATGGCGGCATGAGGCGCGCTAAAGCGCGCCTTCGCCGTCTGGTTCGCCGGCGTCGGCTTGGATCCGCAAGGATACTTTCCTCACGGATCCGCTCCGCCACCTCCTTCCGCGAGATGACGTCCTCGCAGAAGGACGCAACCGCTGCCCACTTCCTCTCGCTGTCGACCATGGCTTTGATCACGGCCGGCAGCGACAGATCTTTACCCACAACCTCAATGAGTTCACGCCACTGCACCGCCCAAACAGGACATTGCTCCAACATGTGCTCCGCCGCGTCCTCCTCACAGTCGCAGTGGTGGCAGACGGGACTCGGTTTCCTCCTAGCGACCGTGTGCAGGTATTTGCTAAAGCAACCGTGCCCTGACAACACCCGCACTAGCTGGAAGGAAAGGGTTCCATTCACACAAGGGCCAGGGAATCCGCTCACGCCGGTGCGCCGTAAAGCGCCATCGATCGGATAACCGCCGTGTAGAGTCGCCGGCAACCAACACTGTGCCCGCCCAAATCTGGCAATAGCCACTCAAAGGTGGACGCAGCGCCGAGAAGCTTGGGGGCGAGCTGTCTGAAATGCTTATCGAATTGCCACCTTCCGTTCAGCATCAAGCCCAGATATTTCATGTGGGCCTGGACGAAAACGCGCGTCGAGCCCACCATTATCAAGGCACCGCGGGGTGGACTGCGACGGGGCCCATTAAGACCAGGGCCTCCGTCTTGTTAATAGCCACCCGTAAACCCAGCGCCTTGATACGCCCGACCACCTGGGAAACCCCCACAGTGACCAAACGGGCCGCTTTTTCGAAGGGGTACCTTCGAGGAGGCGACCCACGGGCTGTGACGAGGGTGTCGTCAGCGTAACTAATGACGCTCAGCCCGGGGGGTAGGACAGCACGTAGGGCCCAGTCGTACCCCAACTCCCACAGGAGTGGATGATACATACAACCTGCGCAAGACCCTCAACTTGTGCATGTCCCCTGCATCGCAAATAAGAGCCATTAATGCAATAAATATATATAATAATTAAGTATTATGTTAAAGTATTCTTAAGCATTTTAATATGATGCTGGTGCGCCATGATTACTTATGAGTCAACTTAACGCCGCGTCGAAATGTTGAAGTTAAGTCTATCTATTAATTTGAGACAGCAATAATCTGCGTATAAATCGAGTTGTTGCGAAAAACTCGTCCGCAATTTACACACTGATTTGTAAGTCAGTTCCACTATTACACCTATTTGTAGAACTGATGTATTCGCTGTACAACCCATTAATCATAAAAGCTTCTTCATTTTTGTAATCTTATATAACCGAGGCGTCGTAAATGGAAGGAACAAGAATAATATGGTAAATAAATATGACAATAGAATTAAATGTCATTGTGTTCGCAAAAACCTGGGAAAATGCGGTTGGATTTTCTAAAGGATTCTTGGTTCAAATATCCGAAAATATAAATTTTTCGCCGTTGTTTCGTTGTTTTGATTGCATTATAATTGCTGTTAATTGCAATATTTTAAGTCAGAAACTGTTTGTGAGTTTCTTAGTATGTGTGTTTTTAATATATATTTCGAAAGAACACATCTCTTGCATTATAATTCCTTCAACGAGGTTGTACAATCGTGCCAATTATGACTACTAATATTAGTCGTAGTCAAAACTGGGTATATATATATATATATATATTCTATCACATAATATCGATGTAAATATTGTTAGGTTCGTATAGAAATTAGTTCATATGCAAGTTCATGTTAAGGCTTAATTATTGACCACATATTTTATATGTTTTACATGTCATAAATGCGTTCAACTAAGTCATCTAGCCAAATGTTATGATATTAGGAAGTCTAGATGATATACTAAGATTCTTTAGTACGGAAATTATGTTGAAGAGCGGAATATAACATAATGGAGCTAAACGGAAAAACTTGTTGCGCCCGCGCTGAATTTATAATATGACGATGATGGCCAGAGCGACAGCTCGCCCTCGACTACCATCTAGAACGGGCGTCACGGATTCCGTACATGGATTTCAATTAATTTTATTATGATCTCACACTTATGCTGTAGATATGATTGTAAAGTAATTAAATAGCCGTTAATTAATGGACTTTTTAATTGATTTCCTGTTAATAGCAACCTACAGTGCGTTTTCTATGTATGATTTATGAAACTATTAATATGGTCATATATTTTATGGTATTTAATATATAAAAAGGAAGTAGTTATAGTCTTATGTGGTGTCTAGTGGGCTGTCAGATTAGGCGTCTTGGGTTTGAAGCCAGATATATCAAATATCAAAATATATGCTAGTTAAACTTAATAGCTGGATTATCTGGTAGTAAATGTGTAAGATACAAATGCGCAAGCTGCATACATCGTATAAACGATCGACGCAAGTAACTTGGACATATATGTCCATCCGTCGATGAACAGAGGGCTGTAGCTCTCGCTGACTACTTGAGACGTGAATAAGAACACACAACTATTTTTTGTTCTAAGTTTTACTCAAAACAAAAGGTCAGCACCTTTTGTTTTGAGTGAAACCGTCATGCCTAAGAGATCATAGCTACAAATATTTTCGTATTAGTCCGTCAGTTAAGTCACTCGTCTCACTAAATAGGTTATACTGAACAATACGCAGAAAGACTGAAGGGACCAAGCCTATTTTCTTGATACTGTCTGTTTAGAACATGGAAATATGTTAAAATGTAACAACATCAGACAAGTTGTTTGGGTAAAATTAATTAGTTAATCTTAGTTGCACTATAGCTGCACTATAAAAATACAAAGTAGTGATTGTCTGCACCAGATATTTGGAGTTATTAGTTTGAGTGTGAAATTCGCAACATGGAAGTGATTCGTATGTTCCCGAGATCTGTGGTGAGGCATGGCTCACTGATTTAATGGTAATAATGTGGGTGAAAACATTAAAATACTTTAATGCTTTTCACCCACATTATTACCATTAAACCAGTGAGTAGCGAGCAGTGAGCAGCACTCCAGAGTGGGTATACACCCACTCTGGAGTGCTGCTTACAAATAAGTTGCAAAGGTCACTCCGGGTAAACCATATCAACTCATAGGCCAAACCTGATAGACAGGGACTTGCGGGTAGAGAGATATTCAACGTTACTTCCCGGTTACAATGTTCTGGCAAAGGTTTTTACTGGTGGTGAACACAACTAGACAACTGATAAGTGATTGATATCGGTGGGTCCGGCGAGACACCAAAGCATCATGAAAGGCTAAAGGAAGTCGTAGATTTCTCAAAGTTATCACCAGCTAGATACTGGATCTAGCTCTCCTTAAGTCGCAGCAGTTCTCGTTGTATGAGGTATTGAAGAGAGCAGACGAGAGAGTGCGTCTATTAAAGCGCGACTGCGTATAACATAATTAATATGTTCTGTCGAATTTTATAATTTCAGTTAAAAGTAACTGAGGTTATTGTCATACTGCTTATGAACAATAGATCGATCCAGTATGCTGTCTGAATTTATCGATAATATAAGAGTCAAATCAAATGACTCTTATATCATTGATGGCTTAGAGTAGTTGGGGCGGCGGCAATGATTTGGATGCTCTGTTTGCTTTACTGTCTCTGGCTATTGTAGTGGTCTGATGAGTTATAAAATTATTGGGATGAGCTACGCACCCTCGGATTACCTACCCCAACTAATGCAATAGAAAAAGATTGACAATACTGAACTCTTCTGGATGGAGACAGCCACGTTGTGGGATCCAGGCGTACTCCAACATGCAGTATTCTGCGTCGAACACTAAGTATGCATCGACACGAGTTTCGCCTCAGCGCCAGACATCTTCAGGACCTTCAGGTCTAAATTTCCAAAATTCGTTTCTATATCTCTGATGAGTTGTTAGACTTGGTATCATTGATAATGAAGATCGTACCATATGTTACCATATATTTCATCCCTTACCATTTAAACAGGTTCTCATTAAGCATTTAACATCCTGCCGCGGTGTTTCCTGAGTGTTGTGACTTGTCTTTCTTCGATTTATCTGTTTTAAACCTCTAAAAAGTGTTCTATTTATATGATATACACCAGGTGATGCTATCATTTAATTCATGGCCATGAATTGAATGACAGCATATCATCTGTTTAATAGCCAGTTACTATCTTAATATATATGTAGTCTAATGTGATATAGAAATATAGATAAACTTGTTAGGCGCTCCTTGAGACACCTTTATCTAAAGTATACTTCAAAGTAAGATTTAGTTTGTTATATAAGACATAATCTTATTCCTTCCAGAATAAAGTAAATGCCCCTGACGTAAGTAGGTACAATTGTACACGGCTTTCATATGTTTGCGAGGTACCCTGACAGATAAGACCGGTCGTCGGCGGTAAGTACCACGCGTATGCACTGTATAATTTAGTAATACTGGACGACATTATGCACAATAGTGTCGTCGGTTATCGTCACGGCTACCGTGCAATTATCGATCGCCGATGCACGTATATTGATGAACACCAACATTAAACGAGGCTATAAGTTTCTCGATTTGTGGGTTCATTAAAATGATGGATAACATCGTCCATCGCCGAAATTATTCGATAATCGAATTTGTTCAAATTTATTTCGATATATCGATAATTACAGTGCTCGCCGCCTCTGGCTATCGTACTTAATTTGTTTATTACGATTTATGAATATAAAACATTTAATAAGACTGTGTTATCACATAATTTTATACAGTCTCTAGGTGCTACCATATTAATATGTAATTATTGGAGCAGGTAGAAGCTTACTGTGAGTAATGGCGGCGGCTGCCCATCTTGATACGCCTACGCACTAGGAAATAATCAATCGTTACAAAATTAATTCATTACAATTTACGATTAAACAATAAATGACATTAAATTAAGTATGTGATCATTGCCCACTGCGCAGATCGCTTGATCCGCGAGATTACCTAACATTACCACCGTCATATCTTTAGATGGTGACGTTTTACATAATCATAATCTTCTTTACATCTCGCAGATAGATTAAACCGTCGATCCCGACTATGAGGAAATATCCATGACAATCGATACGGGGCGTTTTCACCATCAGACAGTCCGTATATCTTATGCGAAGGTATGTATACCGATAAGACTAGAAAGCTGACTTAATTACAATTAGTAATGAAGCTGAAGCTAAGCTGAAGAAATGTTCTTAATTCAAACGTATAAGAAATAAAAACAAGATTTATGAGTGTATACTATATTTAGCCGACTACAAGAAAGCAAAGGTTAGGTTAGGTTTTGACATATAGGGGGACCCCCCATAGTGCTTGCGTCCTCGTCGCGTCCCCTGGTAACGACCCGGTTCTGTCACCGTAACGGAGTGTCAGACCGGTGTTCGGCTAAAGAGCACTTGCGTGCCGGTTCATATTGTTTGAGTCTGTCTGTTCGTTATCTGTCTCTGTTTGTTGTCTGTCCCTCTCTGTTCGCTTGCGGCCATGCCCAAGCAACAGCGAGATGCGCGTGGGAGGTTTGAAAAAGGCCCTTCTCAGTGCCACCAAAAAGGCCCTTCTCAGGGCCACTCCGAGCAGGAGAGTGCTCCTGAAGATGTTTCGGACGCGGAGTCTTTTGACCCGCGTGCCGAAGTGGTGGTGGAGGTCACCTCCGGGGAGGCAGGCAGCAGAAAACGGCCATCCACTCCGTTCTCCGTGCCTGGGTATTTAGACTCAGACACGGAGACCGAAGGGACGGCGGCCGCCAAGGTGCCCACTGCAAGCAGAGGGAGGAGGAGAGCGGTGAAGGGGGCACCCTCCAGGGAGGAGTTCCTCAGGCCCGCTTCGGTGCAGCCGAATGCTGAGTTTGAGGCGGCACTGCACGAGAGGCGCCTTGGGAAGGGGCCGGCTGCTGTTGCCGCCGACCTGGGGATGGGGATCGGCAGCGAGTCGGATTCCACCCCATTGGTCGGCGACTTGAGTGAGCTGAATGCCCAAGAACTGAGGGCGCGGGCGGGCGAGAAGCTCGCCTGCATCTTGGAGGTGGCTCGAAAGTCGGGCAACTTAAAGGGCGAGTTTGTCGGTCGCCTGAAGCGGTCGGCGTCGCTGCTGAGGGAGGTGGTGGATACCCTGGCGGGCCGTAGCGAGGCGGAGGAAACGCGGCAGCTGAGGGCCGAAAACTCCCGCCTGCGTCTCGAGGGTGAGGCGCTCAAGGCGGAGGTAAAGGCGCTCCGTCGGGGCTTCACTGAAGCGAAGACGGAGGCCGCTGCGGCGACGACTGCCGCCACCGCCGCCGCTGCCGCCGCCGCCACTGCCGCCACTGCGGAGACGCGGACAGGCCCTGCCGCCCCCCAGGTGGGTCCCGAGGTGGTGGAGGAGCTTAAGCGCTCCCTTACCATCACGCTCGGGACAATGTTAAGCGCCCGGCTCGCGGGGCTTGAGGACCGGCTTCTGCCGGCCCCGACGGTCCGCCCACCGCTAAGAGCGGATGCCAGGAGGGCGGGGACAGACGCCACGCCGCCCACACCGACGCCTCAGCCAGCCAGGGCACCCAAGGTGGGCAAGAAGGGGACCAAGCAGGCCCCTAAAGCTGCCGCCGCTCCTGCAGCGGCATCGACCGCGGGTCCCTCTAGCTCTAAGGGGACCCAAAACGCCAGCCGGGTTGCCCCTGCCGCCGCCGTCCCTCAGGAAATATGGGTGACAGTGGTAGGGAAGGGAAAGGGCAAGGGCAAGAGCAAGGGAAAGGGAAAGTCCTGCTCTCCCTCCACTGCATCTGCGCCTGCCCAGGTAGCCCGTGGCCCCGCCACCAAAGCTCGGCCTGTTGCCCCTGCTGCCCCCAAGAGTGTGGCGACAGGACTAAGGTCCCCAAAATCCGCGGCAGTTGTGCTGTCATTGCAGCCCGACGCCGTGGCAAAGGGGTTTACCTATGCTGCTGCCATCAGGGAGGCACAGGAAAAGGTCGACCTAAAAGAGCTGGGTATCGACCAGCTCCGCTTCCGTCAGACGGCTACGGGAGCCAGGATCTTAGAGATTCCTGGCTCCCAAAGCGGAGAAAAGGCGGATAGGCTCGCGGAGAAACTCCGCGATGCCCTGTCCGCAGTGGCCAGTGTCACCAGACCCATAAAGTCCACAGACTTGCGGATTGTGGGCCTGGACGATGCTGCCACAAAGGAGAAGGTGGTGGCGGCGGTCGCAGCGGCGGGCGAGTGCGAAGTTCGGCTCGTCAAGGTCGGGGAGATCCGCCCTGGCTTTGATGGCGCCGGCTCCGCCCTTGTGACCTGCCCTGTCTCAGCAGCAAAAGTGCTGCTGAGCAGGGGCAGGCTTCTCATCGGGTGGAGCTCGGTGAAGGTGGTTGCGCTGGGGGAGCGCCCCATGCGCTGCTTCAGGTGCATGGGGCTGGGGCACACGCGCCCCCAGTGTCCTGCTGCGGCCGACAGGAGTGATCTGTGCTTCCGTTGTGGAGACGCAGGTCACCGGGCGGCCAACTGTGGCAAGGCTGGGCTCCGCTGCGCCATTTGCGCAGAGGCGGGAAAGCCCTCGGGGCACGTTATGGGGGGGCGCAGCTGCAACCCCCCGAAGACGAAGGGAAAAGCCTCTGGGACCCGGGCCACCCCTGCGGCCACTAGTCAGGCCGCCCCTGAGGCAGCGCGCCGCGAAGCAGTGTGCTGGGAGGTTGTGATGTCTGATTAGTATGGATCAGGTCGGACATCACAACTTCCTCCAGGCGAACCTGAACCACTGCGCCGGGGCCCAAGACCTGCTCATGCAGACCCTGGTGCAGTGGGAAATCAGTGTGGCCGTCGCCGCGGAGCCGTATTTCGTTCCCCCCAGTCCCTATTGGGCTGGGGACTTGAACGGCTCCGTGGCCATCGTTGGGAGAGTTGGCGGCCCCCTCCTCTCAGTCGAAGAGAGAGGGGCGGGGTACGTGGTGGCCAGGTGGGAGAGGTATGCGATCGTTGGCGCATACTTCTCTCTCAACAGAACCGCCGCGGAGCTGGAGGTCTTTATGGACCTCCTGGCTGCGGTGGTGAGAAGGCAGGCGCCACGTCAGGTCCTCCTAATGGGGGACCTGAACGCCAAGGCCCGGGAATGGGGCAACCGCTCCACTGACACTCGAGGGGAGATAGTCGCTGGAGGCGTGTGCCGCGTGGGGGCCGCAGCGGCACACGCTTTCGGCCATAATAGGCGGAGATCTCTCCCTGCCGAGCGTGATCAACGCCATGCTCGGCGGCGAGAGGTCGTGGCAGGCAATGGTCTCCTTCTGCGAAGCTGTCATGACGCAGAAGGAGACCGCGGAGAGGGTCAGGGAGAACAACCTCCTCGCTGACCCTCTCCGGCGCAGACGGACGGGAGCGAGAAGGAGGCGATTTGCCCGCCTTCTCGCTCCTGTATAGTGGGGTCACTGGTACAGAGTCGGGGGACTCTCTACCGGCTTGCACGACCCCACACGTCTGGGGGATGGCCTTGGTGAGCAAGGCTGTCCCTCCACAGGTGCTGAGGCCCGGTCACCAACAGCCGGGCCAACCACCGGGGCGGGATGGTGATTGCTAACGCGACCCCATCCCGCCCCACTCCGTCGGCGGAGGGACTGCTCACCCCAGGTTTTTAGTGAGTATACCGACCCCCTTCAGGGGCGGAGAGTCTCACATAACCACCCTTCCCCCCCCGGGGGAGGGGGTATCCATAAAAGATTTTCCTGGGTCAAAAAAAAAAAAAAAAAAAAAAAAAGGTTTTGACATATTACTTTCTTACTCACCTGAGCGCCGTATAAAGGCCCGCGTGCCTAAATCGGCGACGTCATTAAGGCAACGGCGTAAGTCCGACCGGTCATTACCGAGTCTATATCTAGTCTACGATATCGATAAGCAAGTTTGCCAGTTTATTAGTGAACGACTATACAACTCTATAATTAATTTATCTCGTCCTCATCAAAATATCTCTGCGAGGCATGAGGTCCTGACCAAAGGGAGCAACTCACCTGAACTGGTTGGGTAGCAACATAATATGATCTCGTATACATACGTCAAAATAGCGAAACTTACTGGGTCTTAAGCTAAGTACCAAGTAACTAGTTTATGTAGAACTGAGATTGCGGATGTTATTTATAAAAACTGAATAAGCTATAGCTTACTTAATATATATATACTATAGTATACTAAAGGGGCGTTGTAAACAACCAAACTTACTAGTCTTATATAGCCTATATCCCATTAATATACAATTGTAATTATTCATAATAGATAACACTAGAATTTTTTAGGACAAATAGTAAAATATCGTAAATGTATACAATGCTAACAAACTTTTTGAATTAGGATTGACAGGATTTATTTACAGTATTTTGGATTGGACTCAAACGACAAGCAAGTGACGAACGCTCTGGTGCTGAATTGTAATATTTTGGTGTCACAACGCCTGTAGTTCAAATTATCTATCTATAGTCTATATCTTTTAGTTTAATTATATCATTTTGGTCTGCATAGATGGCGTAGTTGCTTAAGTTGACCCCTCGTCACTGCCAATGCGACGAGTTTTGTAGATTCGATCTACACACGGGACAACAATTTGTATTGTCCACAAATAGTTGTTTCACGTTTGGGTGATTTTTTGTCCGTTGTATGAATATGAGTCCAGCGACACAAGACTTACTCCTTGAGCAGAGTCTGCCATATGATGTTCTTCTAAAAATATTTGATTTGGTTTTTTATTAAATGTCAAATGGACTTGAAGGTCGATATGAATATGTGTTGTTGTATGTACGCCGTATTCTTGATTATACAAATCTGATATCGCTTTATGCACTATATTGGGATACAATTTTGAGCATCACTACATGCCGATATACGACCAGAACACTAAGGAAATTTTAGATTTAGTAAATGCTGTCCGTTAATTGGGTGTGTTAGACGACCGAAAATTTTTATATCAGTCAGTTACGCAACATAACGATCGCATGTCTCGAAAGTGTAAATGTAAGTACAGGGTACGAGCGTCATGGACGACGAGACGTGCGACGGTTTAATGGTTTGCTACACATTTTTGGAGCAACATTTACTTGAAGTCGGACAGTTTGACATCTAATTTACGGTTTGCATGTAAAGTGCCTCCGGATTTGCGTTAATTATAGTTTCGATAAAAATGTAATAAGTAGCAGGAGTCAGTAGTTATTTAGATTAAAAATAATGTTCCAGAGTCATTACCAAATGAGTGAGCTAAAAGCTCACTGTTTATCTGTTCTTTTATATTTTCTTCGAATTTTCTGTTAAGAAATTCTTAGTATCAGCACAAAGTATGGAACTGTGTCCGAGAAATGTCAATAGCCTCGCTTCCTATTACGTTGTACTAAAACCTTATTTATACTCTCTGTTTACATAGTGAGATTTGAGTCGTGGGTTCTGTAAGCTCTTTGAGTCCTATAGAGTGAGCTAGCCTAGTAGACACATAAGTCAACATAGCTGGCAAAGTGTGGGTGTATTACTACATTTGCCTGCCCTTTTAGAGGTATTAAGTATACCTCCTACTTGGCCAAATTTCTACTTGGAGAGATTTACGAGCGTCATAGAAATTTCGATTTGTGATTGTCTTACCATCATCAGCGCAACTCTGGCATGAAAACAACTATCGTTATTTCATGTAATCATTCAAGTTCTAAATAGTGCCGCAGAACAAAGAGGCTTGCCAGGCCAGGCCATTCTGGTATCCTGAGGCTATTCCTTTCCTCCACTTGAATATGAAATGCTTCCGTCGTTATTTCTATAATGACGGCAGCATTTCATACTTTGACTTCCCTATCAAAAAGGAAGATTTTGACTTATGGCCTGAATAAGTAATTGCCTATAAGCTTATGTAAATAGGTGAATAAATTATATAAAGATATAAATCAAATGCAATTTGTACGTGTATTACTGTGCCGATTTCTTCACACCAAATGTAATTAATAACCAACTTATTACCATATTAATAAACCTTGATGCATATTGCGCAGATTCGCGTGGCACGTGACGTCGATAGATCTGCGCGACATCTACGGTATTAGTAAAATACGTTTCTTGGGCAATATAAAACCGCGTCCATATTTACCAAAAATTATTTTCGGCTAAACAATTGACAATGCGGTTTTCGTTTCAAATAGATTAATAAATTTTCAATTTGGTTTTAGTATTGCTGTTTTGGCAATTTACAATATGTACTTGATAATAAACATTTGATAATAATGTTATAATGTCGATAATCTAAAATGTGAAAGTGATTGCAATTGGATTTTAGGTTTGCGTGAATTTATATATTATTTTTCTAATATTTTTGTCTGGAATATCGAAATATTCAAGATAATATACAAGATACCATTCTTAAGAGCCAAATTTTGCATAATGCTGCCTGTACTACTGAATAGTGACTAGAAACGCTAGTTCGCTAGTGCATATTCTTCCACACGGTTTGTTCACTTGGGGTAATTCTATTAAAAGACAAAATGACGTTAATCATCCAAAAACAGTGGTGTGTTTTGATATGTACTTAATTACTAAAGGTCTCTCTCGCATTGATAATGCAGTTGGCTTAAAGAGGAGTAACATGTACATTTGAGAGTGTGGACGCTGCTTAATGATTTTTTGTGATAAATTAGAGTGGGTGCTAGGCCTGTTTCATCAGCTGACCTTGCTTTCCGTTAATTAGGCACGTCCACGTCGCTGAACATTGTGATGGATCGGTCACTTGCAACTGCAGTGACGTAAAGTCGCTAGAAGCGACATTGAAATTGATTGTCCACTGTTAAATAGCAACAGTACAATTGCCAAACCATCGGTATCCTAACATCCTAACTTAATACTATAAATGCGATTGTGAGTTTGTTTGTTTCGCTTTCACGGCTTAACTATTCGAACTATCGTCATGAAAATTTGCGTATACCTTGCCTGGGGTACAGAAAAATACGTAGTGTATCTTTCATTCAGAAATTTCTTGAGTACATCTACATAAATACGATCTAAGCTGCGGATAAAATCTAGTTATATATAAAGCAACGAATTTTATCAACTACAGCGTTAACGAGAAGCCATTCGACCATGCAATAATAATTATTCGGTACTCCTGAAATCTTTCTCGACCAATACAGAACGCCTACAGCGATGTTTGAGCATTTCGCCCAAACACGTGTAAATTTTGTCATTAACAGCCACGGCTTTTTTCAAGGGCATTGATCTGCTCTTCTTTAAAAGAGGTTGTAAATAAACTCTACAATTATGATTTATCTGGCTGTATAATCCATCAGGGACTTCAGCAATTCGGCATTGCTGAAGTCCCTGATTGGTGGTTATACATGTATCATCAAGCAGACCACTGAACCAAAAACATTTCTGGACTAATTTAAAGTTTTTAGTAAGAACAGGTATTTGTAATGTGCAATATATTTATAATGTTGCAAAAATTGAAAGGAAATTGTCGTATAATTGACATTAATCAAAGTAGAAACTGATTCAGACAACAGCATTAATAGTTGTTGTTGACTAGTTTATATTCAAATAGATAAGTGATTTGAATTATTAATACACTTAATTAATTACGTTGTTTGAAGACATTTATTTATTTTTAAATACTACTTGTAAAATAAGTGCACCGAGACCGAACCAATTTATCGTTGTTTGACCTAGTTACATAGTTGTAGTAAGTGTGCATTTCTACAAATATAAACTGGACACAAGTTGGTGCAGTTTCTTCAGCATTTGCTCGAATATCGCTCATATTTCTATAGTCACTGGGGCTACGATTAGGTGCTCTTTATTCTATTTGTATATAACTCCTTATATGTAAATTATTAATTACTCCTATGAAACGTGCCGTAAGCTCAACTCACATCACGTTGTAACTTATTTTATATTGTAGATTTTAAACTGTGATTAATCGTTGATTTGTGTTATTTATATCTAGCTGAGGGCAACAAGACTAGTTGACTTTTTAAATAAATACTAGTAGATACAATGTCTAGAGGAAAATATAGATCGATATAGAAGTAAATATGGCTGTTGGCTATATGGTAAAAATAACAATATTATTTTTTTGAGGTTGGAATATTCAGTACTAGCTTTTGCCCCTTGCTTCGCTCAGGGACAGTATTTTTATCACGTGACAACGTGTATGTGAAATTTAAGGATTATCGAACATGTAGTTACGACGTGAAAGCATAACAAATAAGCAAACTGACATTCCCATATATTCCCATATTAGTTAGAATTGTGCTCCTCTTCACGTACGAATAGTTAAGTCTGTAATAATTATATATACAGTTAATATGGAAATATTTCAGTCTAATTGCTTTATCCTAATACCAAACTGGCAAACAGTAGGCATTGCCAAGTCTTCCAAAATTTGAGCTTCCTCATCACCTGCTAAAAGCATACCATCTCCACGTGGAGCCCCGCAATCCTACTCACTGCCGGAATACAGCATATAAGGATGATTGCCTGTTGTTATTTTTCTTCTTTTGAGCTGCCCTCGTTTTATAGGTTACTTTACATCCCAAAACGTTTTTGACTAAAATCGTCGCATAAGGCCTTTGTTATATTCGAATCTACAGAGAAAATTACGTCAAAGACACATAGACAGATGTTCTCCTCCAAAAAAATACGATTTTATTTATTATATTAGAATCTACAGAGTAATGACGTTAAAGACACATAGACTGACGTTCCAAAAAACTTATTGTAAACTTATCCATTCCAAATTCTATAGATCATTGTAGCCATATCACCACAGCGCACAGCGCACGCTCACAAAAATCACGCAATTGACCACAGACAGGTTGATTTCGTTAGTTACATCTTATCTGCGCCGATTGTACATGTGTCCGTCAACATCTAGGCGACCTTAGAAAATAAAATTTCGATAACAGTCTACGACGTCCATCTTATGTAATAATCTGTGGATTGTGATTTACCAAGTCATTTTGTATGACGATATGCTACTGTTCGGCATGTACAGAACTTTATAGGTACTAGTGATCGCGCAGTAGTAGACCTCTTCAGAACATCTTTAGCTACACCAAACTGATGTTAAATATTTATAAAATACTGTAAATAGTTATAAAATACTAGCGGTCGCCTAGTGGTCAAAATTCGACCAAAATTCCTAAGCTTGCTACTTTGTTTTCTGTTTTTCTCTATTACATATAAATAAGGTATAGGTAAACATAGTTACAAAGAATTGTACGATGTCAGACGAACAATGTCGAAATACTACGAAGGAGATTCGACTGCGTGTGTCAAATGCATGGTTGTGTATAATATGCGTATAGTATTTTTTCATTAATTTAATGTATTTCTAATGCATATTTTATAAAAATATTTGGATTCGTCCCTCCTTCTCCATATAAACTTTAATTGTGCCAAATATCATACTCCTCCGGCCGCGCAATTTTCGTAAAAACGGGTACAAAGTTTTTGCTTCACGTATTAATATATAGAAGATTGAACGAACGGAGTGAGCACGTGTGAGCAATAGGCTTAAAAAGGGGTATATTACATATTAATATATTAGAATATGGTAGAGCTAGCAGGAAAGAACAGTACGGTAATTGCTTTCTATTTAAGAGTATTCATCAGTATGCGGGACGCCAGAAGCAGAGCATATGGCAGCTGCGGTCACTCGATAGTATATTAAAATCAAAGTGACGCAATAATAAAGCTAATGCGATGTCGACGAATTGACCATGACCACCCGTAAGATTTAAGTTAGTATAAATCTCACTTAACCGAAGCTCAATTGCTGGGAGGTTTTATTACAGGTTTCTTTGCTGTAAAAAATTTAAGATTGTGCAAAACTGTCCTAATTGGTAAAAAATTGGGTTCGATTTATAAAGTGTAATTGGGATTTTCATATCCTAAATTATTTCTAGCAGTATTTACTCAACAAACTCTTTACTAGCCAGTTTAAGAGAGGCCTAAACATCGCTCTGAATGTTGTCTTCTATTCAATTGATGACAGTTATACTACGCTGTACCTACAATTGAGAAAAAGTTGCATTGCAAAGGGATACAGAAATACTGACAGCTAAAAGTGTAGGTATAAAACATCGATCAAGTAATAAGTACAGGTCGGTTATAGATTGCTAGTGCTTGTGTTAACTATACCAAACCAGCTGCACTCGCCGCATTATAATATCGGTATTTAAATATTTCCAATACTGACGGAAATACAATAAGTATTTGTAGTAATCCCGATTGTATCGTAGCGGCTCGTTTATGATTAAATAAACAGAATAACAGAATGTAGGTTAGTTATTAACAATATTTCTTAACTAAACAACAACTGTACTAATAATTGCTTTCTCCTTTGCATCACCAGCAATTTGCGTTCCAACAAAAATTGCTATACAAAAACGAGGTAACGATCGACCACAAAAGTGACTAGCTAAAGCTATCGGTAGTTTTTCAATAAGCAATAAATAATGCAACGCAACGGTGGCACGCGCACGCGCGGCCGCTAACAAGGCGCCCGCGCAGCCCGCGCCTGCGCACTCGCCGTGCCATCGTTGTGCAACTGCCCCACCCTGCTCTGGCACTTTGAGGTGCAAGTCTCTAGATCTTAGAACAGGATCTTACGTGTTTTATAGCTGCTACTTGTTTAGTTAATTCTTCATATAATATTACGATTGAGTAAATAATTTATGTTAAGCTGGTAAATATGTATAAATACATATAGAAGGATAGCAAATCTGAATACTCAGTCAAAAAGATTAATGTGATGGGATTTTGTAGTACTACTCAGATTGCGCGAATAACATTTGCACATTATACATTTGCCTTGTCTTGATTTCAAGACCTCGTATATGGTATGTGACAATTTATCATTTGCGATTTTAATCCAGAAGTAATATTTTGTAGTACTTAGTTCAAGATCGGAAGTTTTTCCATTAAACTTCTTATTTGCTATCAAAACTAATTTTATTGTGAATAATGGTTAGGAGAAAATGATACTCAAAATCGAATAAATTACTAAGTTTTCTCGTATTTCTATTCTTCATATAAAGACGAATTTTGTGTGGATATTAGTTTGTTAATTTATCTTTCATACACCTTATTACACACACCATAATATATATCACATTATTCAGCCAGATATTCGGATATTTACCAGGTAGTTAGGTATCTTACCACTTAATAAGTAGTCCAATGCAATATAAATTCATCCAATTAATTGCCGCACGACTCTTGTTAATTGGGCCAGCCCCTTAGTGATACCGTTCTTGTCCGACTCCCGTGTCCACAATATACTATAGAACTTATCTACAATTACTTCGGCCACTTTCTGTATCTATTAGATCACTAACCCATGTGTCCACAGTATAAAAACAAGAGCAAAACTTTTGCTATCAACTGTCATTGATTAAAAAAACAGACGGATTACAAACATTACGTCCTCCAAATAGGTTCTACCTTTCTAATACTGCTGTATTTCGATATCGACAGTCGAAAACAAGATTCTACATCTAGATAACGTCTTATTCATTAAGCTGATAATTATTATAGTTTTAGTAGCTACTACTGCTCTGTATTAGTATATGCTTGTTGCGAAAAATTGGCATGTATCTATAAAATTAAAGTATCAAAACTTATTCGTAATGCACTGGGAACGGTAGCATGACATAAGCATTAAATAAGTTCTTTATGCACTTTGGGATAATAATTTGTTTAGTATATTACGTAGTGCGACCATTTTGAGTGCTAAACGCCCAGGTACGTGTAAGTGGCATTCAGTTGTTTTGATTAGATCAATAAATTTAATAGTTTGCCAACATGGCGGTCTAGATGGTGCTAGGCGGTTTCGTTTGTCGCAAATTAATGGCAATAAAGCATAATCATATCGTAAACGGCGTTCGTGAGGCTGCGCTGGCGCAGCCTCCGGGCGCCCTTCGATACAATATGGCGCTCGGCTTTAATCGCATTTAGTATTTTTTGCCCACTGTTTTGTTCGAACACGTCTAATATGTTTTTTGACAACTTTGTTGTTACGTGTCCTGTGGTTGCAAGATTAGCGTGGTAGTAATTTAATTCATGCCTAAATTGCCTATTTGTACGAATTAGCTGTATTTGTCCTTATACGAATAAAGAGTTTATTTATTTGTGTAATCGGCAAATATATTTTACTATATTTATTTATTTATTCTACGTTGGAACACGAACAGCAACAAGAAATAGTTTTGTCTGCGGTTTTTGTTTCAGAACCCCGCTATTATATCGTGGTAATTATATATTCTTCAGAGTTAAAAAGAGTTCTCTATTTCTTGAGATATTTTACTTCGTTGTATCTTATCGTGCCACTGTTCTTTTCGGATAACAGAAGGACAAATATATGTATAAACTTACTTTACCATTTATAAATAGTTGTACTCAAACTCCCCGAGGCATATTTAAATGTACAATACTAGTTTGATATTACAGGCAATAACTTTCACTTCTGGAGTAATCCTTTCAACCATAGACCAGCAAAGTTTTACGTATTGGTTTTATTACGTATAGTAGGACAAAAAAAATAAAAATACAAAGATAAAAGTTTTATTGTTATTTATTTCATTTTGACAAGGTAATCGGTGACCTTTGAACGACTAATAGGTATCAAAAGTACAAAACGATACAGGTAATAATCTCTATTAATTATACATCCTAGTGATAAGTTAAATAGCATCTCTTATGCGATTCAAACATGAATTTGGTACGAGTATACTTAAGTAGACATTCATACGCAAGGTAACATTGACTCGGAAAGAGTAGGTTTAGGAAATTCTGCTTCGGGTTTGGAAATGGCCGAAGCAGACGGGTTGGCGCGTCGATGGGGTTCGGTACTGTCTAAGTATTTTCTTTTGTAGGTTAAAGAGCACGTGAGTTCCTCCTTCAGAGGCTTCCAGGACAAGAATGAGTTTCTGAATGAAAAAGATCTCTCATTCCGGACATTTTATTCAACACTAAAATTAGTTATTTACATAACATTATTTCTTTCGGATTGTAATATTTGATAAACTTGACGGCAATAACGTTTCCGTCATATGGTTGTTCATTATACTAATTTCCTGGGAGTTATAATTATTTCAATACATAATATTATATTCAACTTTACACTCGCAACAATTATAGAGATCTATCTATACTTACAGGAACGTTTGGATTAGTTCTTTGAGAGATTTATTTATTTAATCTGATTTTCCATTATTGTCCAGTAATAAATTAAATCACAGATTTGTATTTATATTAATTTAGTTATTAATTTCGAATAAGTACAAAGTTTTAATAAAGTTCTGTGGTAGTCTCTAATATCTGTATAAGTTCTAATTAAAAATCTCAATACAATAATTATAATAAAATATCTAATTTGCGTAATATTTTGAAACTTAACAATGAGGGCATTGATAAGGCACAGGCGCTGGCCGCTCTGTGCCGCCGCCCAAAACGATAATAATTTACGCAACTTGCAGTATACATACGTACATTATATATATATAATTTCGACAGATTAGATAATTTTTAAAACAACTTTTCTAACATTTCATAAAAATATTTAATAATATCTTCAATAAGCAACAAGTTATATTTTTATTGGTAACCGGCGTTTCCTCTCAGACTAATAATACTAATTATTTTACATCGAATAAAGCAAAATTTACAAAAAAGTACAAAGAAACTACTTACATCCATACAATATATCAATACAGCGTAATTCTATAATAGCGAACACTCTCGGAACACTTAAAAATAATTGTCTATTTATGTCTGTAACGACGAGGAATATATACGTACAAATATATGTTTCATAAAACTATCGGTAGAGAAAATTCGGTACGCGTTCTAACTACATACACTACAATAGCTTAATATTTACATTAAGTACACGAGATTCAATATCACTTTATTTATAATACATATTATCCTAATAGCCGACTTGGTGGCAAGTACTAACTTTCACTCGTTTGCGCCAATTCAATGTGCCTAACGCGGTAACAATAATGGGTATTTACAGAATTGATGATGCGTGATCATTATGATTACATTGTACCTAGTGTTTCCTGACTTCACAATTACCTGGTGATTGGTGGACAGCAACGTTATTAACATTTTTAATGTTTGTCATTGCGTTGTTTTACTGTCATAATTATTAAACTGATTTAAGAACAATAGTTGGCGCTTAATTATTAAAAAGTTTGATCAAGATATTCACACGAATACAGGTTCTACAAAATACACGACAGTCATTTGGATGCTTCGACCAGATTATTGTAACTGTGAATGTGGTCTGCATGTTTCACTATCAGGTGTGGTCCGCGGCGCTTGCGGTGGCGGCCGCGGCGCGTCGTCCCGGCGCCACGCGACCCATGAACGATCTGATCTCCTCGAAGTACGTCTCGTCCGGAGACCTCCGACGACTGTCGTCTCCATTCTCCGCCTCGTGCTTCTTGAGGTGCCTATCAAGGTTCGTTTGCTGCCCAAAGCAGCGATCGCAGTGACGACACCGGAACGGCCTCTCTTTATTATGAATGTTCCTCACATGTCGCTGCAAGTTCGACGATATAGAGAAAGAGCGCTCGCAATATTTACAGCGGTAAGGTTGTTCTCCTGTATGCGTTCTTAAATGCCGTGTCAGATTTGCACTGCGGGGGAAGGCCTTGCCACAGTAGGAGCATGTGTACCGGTCTCGTGCTCGAGGTGCCCCGGGGTTCGTGGGCACGGGTGGCGCTCGGGGCGCGCCAGGGGCGAGCAGGGTGGCCGCCGCCGCAGGTAGGAAAGGATACCGGCCGAATGACGCTGGTAGTGCGAGCGGTAATCGTCGACAGAATTGTAGTAGCGCTGGATGCGCGGGATGAGCAGGATGCGTGGGATGAGGCGGCGGTGATGGCGCGATCAAGTTACAGTTTTCGTCTTCTAGTCGCGGCGGGCGCTTATGAGTGACTCGGAGATCGAGGGGTTCGTCGGCGCGCGGCGAGCTTAGTGGGCTGGGGTGGCGCTCGTGTGGCGACTCCGGCGGAGAGGCGAGGCGGCGCGGCGCCGCGTGCTTTTCGCGCATGGCGGCCGCCGCGCACGCGCTCATCGGGCTCGTGCGCCACCGACCTGGAACAAACAAGGAGTAATATGTTAAGCTCATTCTGATAAATATCTTGTGGTGTTTAGATTTTAGGTTTATAAACATGGTGTTTGGTCAGCTAATGAGAGATATCTTCAAATTGGTGTGATGATATTCATATTTCCATATTGTCGCTGAACGTACATATATCTCTATTGTAATTGCGTTATGCGCAGTATAGTGGCCCTTGTCACGTGACAATGCTAATGAACTAATCAACGTTTCATCAAGTGGACAGTTTATCGGTCAACTTAGCCTGTATCCTCAACGATATCCTCTATGCACCGGTATGCTAAAACTTGTATAAATATTGCGAAATGACGCGACCGGTGCGGCGGGGGTGGCCGGCTGATCGATGTCAGCTCCTACGCTCGCCTTCGACGCACACCCACTTACTTGCGACATCGGTAACTGGAGCACTTGCTACCGAAACCACCACGTTTTTTGTTAATTATTAATACGCCTTTATAAAGCCAACATATTGCGTTCGAACCTGTTGCTTATGGAAGAGTTGCGAATGCAATCGAGTGGCCAGTATCAGAATTGACATCCACGTAATAACTCAGTTGACATGTTTAACAAATTTTTAATCTGCAACCTAACTGCAACTCGTGGTCGGTGACATATTTTATACTAAGTATGAACCGAACTTCGACCAAGATTTCGTTTTTTTTACCCAATCTCGGTATCCTCAACAATTACTCTCACCTCAGACTGCTGTTTAAAAGTGAAATCGAAGGCACGAATTGACATGAAAGATATAAACGGCATTAAAGTGCTTTCCTTTCGCTATTTCTTGCTTCTACCCACGTCATATCATAACAGATAGTGTTATAACAAAAATAATATCCGCGCCGATAATCGTGCAACGATAAATTGGACAACTTCATTGTGAAGATTGATCGGCGCGCGCCATCACCCACGTACCGTCACGCGCATTGTTGGCATGCGCCTGCGTCGCAATCGCCGCGCGCCCAGACGCTACGCTAACTTGTTACTTATTTACATGCTAAACCACATCATGTTGTCATTAGAACTTCGTACAGCGATCTGTCAAACTTTTTCAAAGCCGCTTTTTGAAGCATTTATTTTAATGTAGGTAGGTATTTTACAAGATAAAGAAGTCTGCGTTAGGTAGTATTTTAACAGTTAGTTAGTTATAAACGGTACTGTATAATACATATAATTATGGACGTCATGAAGCCGACGTAATTTTATCTCTAACTAAACCATAAAAAGTAAAAGCAAAACATCCTAATAGTGGTGCTACAAATTTGTTTGCTCACGCCTACAGTCGACATGCGCTAATTTACACCAAAAGGAGCCGACATAAATCCTTTGAACAAGGGTCAGCCATCGACGTTCGGACGCTATATATGGCGCGTTCGTGAGTCCCAGCACCATGCTTATGATTTGTGGCAAGCGCGCAGACGTGCCCCTTTAATGCAAGGATTAGGTAAATAATTGTCTATTATGCCGATGGTCAATCTTAATCGGATACAATTGTATGCTGTAAATTCTAAGGAACCATGCTGTAACAGATATTATTTGCATTATTGTGGTTTTGTCTGTGTCCGGTATGGAGCCACGACAATAATGATAAGTCGCTCAAGGCTTGTAAGTATTTAATTTATTATCTGTACTTTATAAGATACTTTAATCCTTTTATGGTTGCTAACTTCCTGCTCGTGAAAATTGTATTAGTGAGCTTATAATTAGAAATTAATTGGTAGTCGAAGTTGCTCCAGTAAGCTCGTGCTAGCTGTTCGTGAAGAACATATTTAACGGTAGCAGAACCATGTGTAAAGGTACGACATAATGCCGGAGGTTTAGTGCGGCTGCACGTTTCGTTAGCAGCAGTTAGTAGACTAGCTCGCGCATCTCCGGCGTAGTCACGATCCACTAATTACTAAGTAATTAAAGATGTTTGGTAGTGGCGTGACGCGCGCGCACGCCCCGCCCACTCCGTCGTTATGTATGTTAATGTAAATAGCGTGGCCAATGAGAGCCATCATGGCGCGCCGCCTTGTGATATATTAGCATTTGAATCGCTTATTCGTTCGCCGTCGAACGCACTCAACCACTTTTGTGCTACTCCATGCGTTTGGACGTCGCGTCCCACTTGCTTGTTATGCTGTTATGCAAAACTGTAATAAATTACCGCGATTCGTTTTACTATGTGCTATGTATTTGGAATTCCGCCCGTCGAATACGATAAACTGTAGAAGCGATAAATTGCTTTATTCGGTCAATAATAATGCAGGTATTATGTTAGAGGCGAGGTGTGAATGGGAAATGAGACTGGAGTGATCGTGCGTCGTATAACTACACATTAACTACTCTACGATCACGATCGTGTTCAACTTGTTGCCAGGTACTATTTTTTGTCATTTCATATACTGTTTTTTGTATGTTATTAAAACTGGTAGGTTAATGGTACTTATTAATAAATCGTATGAACGTAAATGTTAGGCTAAAGTTAAATTATTACAATTTATTTACGTATTAGATTTTGCACGCGGCTTCGCTCGTATTAGATTTTGTCAATAAATTGCTATCCCTCGGGAACAGTTCTTTTGTTCTAGATAAAACCCTACCCACGTCCTTTACTGTACCTCTTACAATTTTATGATGATCGGTCGAGAAGTTAAGGCGTAAAAAACTAACAAACAAACGAATAAACTGACATTCGCATTTATAATGTCAGTTAGGATACTGAGGCGTGATCGAAGAGGCATGCGATACAATCAATCAGGGCTATTAAAATAGTATGTAAGTGCGTGTGTATGGGTAACGTACAATGTTTACATAGTGAGCAGCCAATCGCAGTAGTCGCGCATGGTCGCCGGCCCGGAACATACGGTGTTGCGCCTATTTGTAATGGATCGTTAACTCTCTATACCTACGCTATGTACAATATGGTTTATCCCTAACAGCAGTCGCGTATAACTATCCCAAATCGAATCGCAGAACAATTTAGTTGCGACATCAATTCGACTAGAAGCTAAAAAACGATTACAATGTAACTTTTAATTTAATCCTTATATTTTTTACATCGGTCTATAATTGAACTATTCTGTAACAAAAATATTAAGTTACAGAATTGCTCTATATTTCATAAAAGCGATTATAAGAATTTCAAGAGAATATTGTCGAAAAAAGCGTGAGCCGAACAACAATAGGTCTAGAGCAGAGATTGCACCACAATCGCTATTGCTACCGCGTATCGATAAAATGGTTAATAAAAAAGCAACGTCTTTCATAGGTCGCAACACTGCGTAGTCACGAGCCGGTCCTTCGCAACGTTACGACGAAATAGCTAATAAATCGTAAGCATCGTCTTGCAAAAAGATGAAAATATTCGTGCGAATGCAACAGCTGAAGCAAGTAAACTCACACGAGTTCCACTGCACAAATATGCATTTAAAATTAATAATTTTAAATGAACCAGACGCAACTGTTTCTGCTACGAGCCCGTACGCCCCTTGAGTTTCGCCCCTTTGATAGAAAGACGGACGCTTTGCGGGGCGGGGCTCCTATTTTTGGGTGGATTTTAAGAAGAAACCTAACAAATAACTACTAAGGGGCGAACCTTAAAGGGCGAACAGGCTCGTAACTACTGAATCAAGATAAGGTTTGGTTCATTATATATACCGCAGATAAAAAAATATTGTTAATGGTCGTGTTGCTAACATATTTACTAATATCAATAGCGCAAAACTCATAACGTACAAAGTTAATAGTTGACATTCCGTATGATATTCTCATACGATCGCAGTCGCAGCAGATTCACACGCACCGCCTGCTTTTTTAGATGACATCGTATCGACAACCACGATCTTTGATTTATTTCACATCACTATTTTAGGAAACGCGTCGCGCCGATCGCCTTATGGCGAGATATGAAATTACTCAGCGATGTATGAGCATAGAGTCCTACGTGGCACTAAATGGGCCGGTGTTCAGATGGATCGATTGGTCGTATCATGTCTCGATGCAGCCGATCATCGTTGCAAAACCAAAGCCACTAGTACTAAATCGTCCTGTTAGCCGCACATTACTTACACTGTATTAGGTCATGTTATTTAAAGCTTCTTCATTGAATATTATCTTTTAGATGACGACTAGTTTGTTGGCTGTGCGAATTTATTTAACATTAATGTCTATTAACCAGACGCAGCCGATATGCCATTTATTAAGATCGTGATGGAACGCAGTCGTAAATATAGGTGTCTTTCTTTAGCATATTCAATGATAGCGTGTACTTTATCGACAAAGGCCATATCTTGACCCGTGCGTGACACGATAATACGTTCGTGGGCACACTCAGGCAAATCTCGTGCTATATCGTGTATCGTATCGCATTGTTGTAATTGCTTGCCAATAAACTGCGTAAATAGACTTACGATTTGAAAAATAAGTATTCTAACCACCCGCCGATGTTCGAGTCGCCACGCGAAATAATTATCTAATCTATTATCGAATTGCGTTTATGGACCAATCACAACGGAATTCGATGTATTTTAGAGTGGGCATTTAATACACCTTGCGGGCCGATTCTGGCCAATGGCGGATTGATTTGCTACGCATGCGCACTTATGACGATAATGTTGTTTATAAAAGTCGCGGTTGCATGTGGGAACCGGGGCGACGCGCGCCGTGGGAACCGCCGGAAATCAGGACTTTTTTCTGTCAACCTGCACCTTACCTACATACAACTTATTTAGCAGAGATTAGTTATGTGAGCGGCGTCCGCAATTAAATATATTGACGCCGATTCTGCGAACTATCGGTTGATAACTAAACTATTTGGTGACATCCTGAGACAAGATGATTCAACGCTTACGGCGCGTTCCAGATATCATTTGTAGTTAATTAAAAATTTATCAGAGTAATTATTAAATAATTTAGCTTGATTTTATATCTTAATGCACCTAAATTGGATAACGGTAATTTACTATAGCTGTAGTATTCGAACTTCAAAATCAAAATTCCAGATTCGAATAATGTCACAAAAAATAATAAACGAGGCAGTTAACGCCTAGTCTAGTCAAAATATTGTATAGTGTGCAAAACATAAAATTTTATTATGTGCTGGACTTAAAGCTGCAACTGATAATATAAAGGCAGTCATAAAACATGGGCACATATGCAGTTTTAAATTTATATTTTCAAACATTTTATTTAAAGAAGGCTTTTCGAGGCTCGTTATTGGTAGTAATTGAATAAAAATAAGCAAGCAAATAGGGCACGTCAACTAGACGTCTAGACCTAAAGATTAGCATGCGTCATTCAACCGACTTTGCACAACTAATAACTAAAACTTGCGAAATATTTTCGACCCCACAACAGCTCGAAACATATCCGCAGGCAGTCAGTGAGATTTATGACACTGACTGCTGTGAATCATGTACAGTACAGATAAGATAATGTAATTAAACTACATATATGGATTTTCTAGCTGAGTTCTTAAAGAAATTCAACGATTTCTATTCAGCTACTGGAGCTCTGAGAAAATACATTTTATTGACGAGGATATTCATTTCAGCGAATATTATAAATGCGAATGTGAGTTTGTTTGTTACGCTTTCACGCCTTAAGTACGAGACCGATTATCATGAAATTTTGCACACACTTTGTCGGGGATGCAGAAAAGGACATACGATACCTTTTATTAAGGAAAAAAGTACTGTTTTCGATGGATAGAAATTTATTATCAAAAACTACATAAATGCGAGCGCAGCCGCGGGCAAAATCTAGTTAGATTATAGTTTCAGAAGTTGCCATTAGGTACTACAAAATAGTTATTATTTAAAAAATCTAAGTCCGTAAAAAAGAGAGAAGTTCTGTTTTATTTCTAGGATGTCGAAAACAGATCAAAATGTCGTCGTAATTGTGCAGTCGACTATTAGTAAATAGTTCTGATAGATTGGACAATTTCTGTTTAATCTTCGAAGTGTAATTAATTATTTCGGTTTCCAATTAAATTCATGTTTATGTTCTCGCTGTTTATTATTACCTAAGTAAAGAAATATTTTGCGACTATTGCTCACCAATTCTCGGAGTAATAAATAGCTAATGGGTGTTCAGATCTTTGGAAATTTCTAGAGATGCTCATTGGCATTTTTAAGATGGCGATATATTAAAATATTATACGATGGTATACTATTGTATATCATCGTATAATATTTTAGGTATACCTAAGTTAGTTTTAAAGATATTTTCAAATTTATATTATTAATATATGAAGTATGAAGAATATGTATTATAGAATTGTTATAAAACATACTAATGCGAAACTTTAAAACATTTAGAAACTACATATTGGTTTTTAATTGACTCATTAATGAGTATACTTATGAGTTTAATCTTATGTTATTAAGATTTTTTATTATATTAATGTATATTTATTTCGCAAACAAATACTGATAAATATTAAGATCTAATTTGAGATAAGACCCCTAGTATCACATCGCAATTCTAGGCATTTATAATAAAATCTCATTTATGAATTAAACTCATTTAATTTCCAAAACAGCAAAGTAAGAAGTCAGTTACGGTTCACGGAATATTTGCATTGGTACGACATCCTCCATGACACGACTTATGACCTATAGAAGGGTCCACGTATTTCATACGTTTATGAAGCTTCTCTCTCCGTAATAATTTAAAAGTTGGAAGTGTGGTGTAACGGTAGTTATGCATCGGTAGCAAAGTGCTCTTATCTAATTAAGCGTGGCTCGTAAAACTTATGCGCAGTCCGCACGCGCCTCGTTGCGACATTTGATTTCACGCCGAAGACTGGAATGTTACACAATGAAGTTTTATGTTCTGTTCGAGATTAATAACTGACTGGATGGAATAATGTGGCACTGCTATCGATGCTTAAGGTGATGGCTGATTATTAATTAAGTGATTTAGGATCCATGCGTGGACTATTAAATTCATGCTCTCAAAACAATGTCATTACCAAAATAACAATAATAATATTCTATCACGTACACACAACACCATCTAGCCAAACTAAACCGAGCTTGTACTATGGTACTAGGTACTAGACAATGGATAAACATACATATATACTTTATTTTTGTAAATACATACATATTATACCCAGACCAAGACAAACATCCATGTTCATGCACACAAATGTTTGACTTGTGCGGGAATCGAACCCGTGACCTCAGTCTTGCGTTTGCTTCCCGGTTCGATAAAAGTACTATTGGGTTTTTGACAAGACATTATCTGTAACGAGCAGTATGCCAGGTAAACGACAATAATCTCGTATCCTTTTACGTGGCATCTAAAAACATAGACTGAGACTTATGGGTGTGTTACACCTCTGCCCTGTTCTTCAGCGCTATGTATGTATAGGTATATTCTTTAAAATATTTGGCAAAATAAATAGAATACGCATCATAAAACAAATACTTGGACTTTTCGTAAATACAGTAGATTAAAATTTAATTTGAAGTATAAATAAGTACAATCGGCGGTATTATCGATAGGAACAATCAGGCTCAAAATGTTTGAGATGCATTTAAAGTGTTAGGAGTAAGCAGTGGCTATGTTGTAATATTATCAGTTCGCTTGATAAACCGTATGGACCGTATATATGGCGCGTCTAGACGGTAGAGATCGCGCGATTGTATACTGTTTAGATGGGTGGTCAACCTGTTTACTCGGGGTTAGACGGACCCTTACACCGAATTAGAAATCAGTTATCAACATATATGTACCGAGGATATTTGTTGTGTTCGTAGTATCAATGTTTGTAAAATCTTTCACAGCACATACAGTAGTGCAGGATATGCCAGAAAAATATTAGGTATACGAATCTTATTATTATTACATATATGTATAGCTAACTATAGTTAGTTAATAAGTCAAATACTCAACCTATCTCTATACCAAATATTCAAAGCGTTGTAACAAAATTTCGCAAAACGGTTAGAATAATGTATTTCTATTACGTATTCAAAGCATAATCTCTACGAAATTCTATAGAGAGACGCGCGCAGATAACAAAACTGGCCTGTCTTATAATTTATAGTTCGCCATTAGATCGTACTTTGTAACCTGGCTGCATTTCATTTGCATTGGAGATTCGGATTTGCGGTGACATGTCCAGTATTAAAATGATGTATAGCGGTTTGATTGGCCGGGCGCAGGCGCAGGCGCGGGCACAAGGGACGCGGATAGAACGCGCGCACCTCTAGGATAAACTATTACGTCGAGCCTCGCAACCTGTAAGTCTTGTTTGACTTTAACGACAGATATTTACGTTTATGACAAGTATAAAATGATTATTTCGTGTCACTTAAACTATTCTAACGTAGAACCTCGCGAATACTACTGAAGCGGCTCCATCTATTTAACTCCACTTAACTAACTTTATTATTATGTTCTCCGTAAATATGGCGTATAATTAAACGTGTTTCTTTAACACAGAATTTTTTTCTCGCCATTATTATATTCAATTAAATGTAATCAATTCAGTGGCTTATAAATTTTACTGGTTATTTAAATAATCTGCTTTTTATGATCATTAATTTGATGTAGTAATTTATTTGGAGCGGAATATTTTAACTACTGAAATTAGTTCTATTACAGGGTGATAAATTGAAGATTGTGAATCGAAGCTGATATGATTAATAAATGTACACGAAAGCTGTAAATGATAAAAGTGATGTATACATCTTTATATCTTTTTAGTGCATACAATACCGACAACAATAGAAAATGTATCATCAACATAATTATATAGTCTTTGTTACAAAGTGACGGTACATTAGTACTTATTGCTAATGTCAATGTTTGCTAAGTTTAGCAATACATGTATTCAGGGCCATACTAATAAAAAATAATAAAATAAACATAGGTATATTTTTATCTAATCCTTTCTTTAGTTTACTTGTTGTTAAGGCGACTAATCCAGTACTCGGCGATTGTGATTTAGCATCGACAAGTTGTACGAAAACCGATACCCCGGTACTTGGCTACAACGCATACCGGTGCCATAATAATGTTGACTAGTAAAATCCTTCGTGCAATTTACTTCGAACGACTTTTATGTGTACGACCCGAGAAACTAAGTAACGGATATCAAATATCTGGCTCGTGACCCATCAAAGGACTTTGGAACTCAAACTGCAAGTTAGGATTTTTTATGTGTTTAAGAAATACTTTTGTATCGCCGTTTGATATGTTACTGGGCATAATATATTCGAAAATTTCTAGTTTTACTCTTGTATTATGTCAATATTTTCAAATGATCTTGTTCATCTACGAACGCAGGTAACATGCGCAAGGTAAGGTATTTGCGCGGATCGCAAGCATCGCGTTGACGACTTGACGACGGCTGACTTGCGTTCTTCTTGTATTGACAGATTAGTTAAAACCTGTTTGATTAACTCGCGCATGTAGCGCCTGCAAGTTGCTTGCGCATGTTGGGCATGCTTCTTGCGTCGTGTACAAGCATTGAAAGATATTATATATAGGGTTGATAGCTACATATTTTTACATGATTCTTTGGCAATTAGTTATTTATATTATTGCGTATGTATTATCTAAAATGCGGTTGTGGTCAGGTCATGCGTAATTTATAATTGTGACACAATACTTAATAAGGTAATAAGTTATGTATTTGAATGGTGCAGTATTCGTATTTATTACTTCGGGCTAGTTTGGACACATTTAGAAGAACAAAGTTCAGGGCAAAGTATAATGTCAGGTACATTTGTTCGTTTTATTCTGGAAAATAGTATTGATTTTTTTACATGTATTACTATACTTTTGTACCAGCGATCAATTGAATGAAGTGTTTATAGGTGAGATATAATATTATGATCTTTGACGGACACTGTCATGCCTAAAATGAACGTGAGAAACATGAGGCACAGGCTATATCGTGGTTTTCACGTCGCTATAAGGAAATAAAAGACCAATTGACTACGTAGGTGTACCCGTTCAATTGACGATAATTATATTTTATTAACATCTAATTGCCGTGAAATAGAGTAGACAGACTATTATAAAATCAAATTTAAATAATATGAGATTAATGATGTGATTGAATTTGGGTAGGTTATCAAATGGCCATCGCGGCTAGTAAATGTTATTTAACTAGTTGTCTTTGGCTTTGCCGCGTAGTACGGTAACAATAATCATGTTGCCACTGTTAATTATTATGGCGATACTTTTTAGGAATTTTTCGTAAGGTTGTAGTAGTAGTAAGGTAGTAGAAGATAGCGTAATAGATACTTACGCAATTAATGCTAAAAATATATAATCAAGCATGAAGTCTTTTCGTTGCTTTTTATGATGTAAAGAAAGGCCAAACAACTAATATACACGTATTTAACAAGTAATTTTACGCTTTTCTAATTACACGAATATTAGCTGAATACATTTTTAAATAAGTAGGTATAAGAAATCTGAAAGAACGTTTGTAAATTCAAATATAATGCTACTATGCATTGATGTAATCAAAAGCTTTGACATTACAAACTGTTTAAAGCTAAGTTTTTTTTTATTTACCGTATTCGCGATGTCTAACGGGCGTCTTGTCGTGTAGTGTAAATCCCGGCTCGCCAACGCGCTCCCAGTACCTCGTAGGTGGTCACGCCTTTATCACGGATACAATACAACTAGAGGGCCCGTTGCACTTTATTAGACTTCCTCTTAGTAAATATCGAGCCGAGGCCGGCCGCCTGATATTTCTATAGCAGCTAACTTTGTCCGTTGTGGAGAGAAAACATAAAATTTTATGGTAACTTGAACTTTTTATATAAATGTGATGTTTACATTAATAAAATATTTAAAATTGAAAGTAATTTTTTATTGCCATTGTAAATTTTATAGTACCATGGACAGTGGCCTGGCCAAGGAATACAATGTATTTTATACTATGATAAATTGATGAGAAATAAATAATAACATTGTTACTGACCGAATTTTGTTAACAAACGTACAGATGCCAATACGTGAAAATTAAAAAACATACATAACGATTTTATTCTTTTATTACAGAAATGGTTTTGTAAACCTATCTTATAATTGGTAATATGCCAGTCTTTATATTACTTCAAAAAGTTTTTATTGCTACCAGTGTTCTTTTTAATAGCGACAAAAGCAACAACATGCTATAAATGATTATAAATGTAAATGTAATTGTTCAACTTATAATGCACATTGTACATAACAAAACTAATTTAATTTCCGTGCACATGTATGATGTAAAACCAATTTGACCTACTTGCATTATACCAACAACGAATTAAAGTTAAATAAAAATAAAGATAAATAATTTCTACCAACTGGTTTGTCTATGGCCTATATGGCGCCATCAAAATTGATTAGTGATTACCAAACAATTAAATTTGATAACTAAATATTAATTTTGATGTGCACATACCGCATTTATTGGGTAACATGGGTTATTATTTTAATTTGCATGTATTTATTTACCGTCCGGTATTTGATGCTTTATAATTATATGTGTAAAATTGATCGAGTGTAAATTATATTGATTATTCTGTGTAAGTTCACGAGATCGTTGCGTTACAACGGATATCAATTTAATAGAACTCGCTGTATGTTCTGCAGAATTCGATACAGTTTACTATACTGTAAGTTCATCTCTACACTGAGTAATGAAGATTTTACGTCTGCTGCTTAAAAACTATATAGAGAGGTTCCACCTTTATGAATTTTAATCATAGTAAATAACAGTTTTCATATGTTTACGGCAGTAGTTAATGTCAGAACGCAAATGAAAACAAATCGATACGTCCAACATTTAAAGTTGCATAAAGGCCTACGTACAAGAGATAGTTTATTAAAGAAACTGTTATGCTATCCCTGTTTTTTTCGCTATGTAGAACAAAGACAACACAATTGCTTCTAGAAACTGTAAATTCGCCTTTAGTTAGTTAGACATTCGTAGAAATTGAAGCAATATCTATATTGCTTCGCGGTTGATATCAAGTAGTACAGTATTGTCTTTGGCGCACAATTTTTTTGGCTCTGGGTGAAATGTTATGCCTACTCATATCCATCATATAGATATCAATACATTATTGGTACACAAAGATGGCAGCATATTTAGTTTACAACTTACAGAACGTTACATCAAAATATCTCTACTATTATTTTTCAATCTAACTGAAAAGATTTTGTCGGACATGAATCAACTGTCAACCATTTGATTAATCTTATGATAAATAAAAAAAAAACTTAGGTTTAATATAATATTGTCTTCTGTTTACGCGAATGTTATTCATTGAAGGTTTAATGCTTTGTCTTACTGCGTAGTAAGTATACGCGGTTTCGCATCACAGCTATAATATCTCCAAAAAGCTTTTATAAAATATAATATTTTCTCAAGGACGAAAAACTCACCTTGTAAATATAAAGACACAAGTTACATGTCGCCTGCAAAATAATACCATTTAACAAAATGTTAACAGCCGTAAGACCGAGTAGCTACAGCACTATCTTTTACACCCGACATTTACTGCACTGCGATCGTAAGTTTGTCAAACGCCTCGTCTCGGTCCGAACAAGTGATCGGATTATCACATCCATACGTAATAAACACTGGCCATGTTCTTAGTGAGCGAAGAAAATTAACGCCTACAGTAATTACGCGTTTGATCGGTGAAAGCGAATCACTGATGTCACCTAGCCTCTTAACATTAGGGCTGTCGCCTAACATAAAAATCTTTGCCATTATAGATTTGCAAGTAGGTATGTGATTTTGGTAAGCATACCAAAATCACATACTAGCAAAGCTATAGGCTACTATAATGGGTCATTACCACAGTATCTTAAGTTTATGGCTCTTGATTAACTGATATTGAGAACTTTATCTCAGGTCAGGCATATTTTTGATGATTTTATTAGTAGTAAGTGTACTTCGAGGACGCCTCAGCCCAGCAGTGGTTATAGCAGATTATATTATACAGGACTTATATTATTATTTGTGTCTCTTTCACAGGTATTTCCCTAATACGTTAGGAAAATATCCGGCCCTTTGGGCTTACACGGAGACATGGATCCAACGTGAATAAGCCTTTCGAGAGTATTAAACAAAGGTGGGATGGGGCACCTACAGCGGCACTAGCCGCAGCAGGCGTAGGACTATTGCTACATATGGATTCTAATATATGGGCTATGGATATGGGTGTTTGATGGACTGGTATATTGGTAACTATGGATGATAAAATTGCGTCTGCCCTGAATACTCTATATTATTATTATTATTATAGTGAGTTTAATTTATAAATCTTTTCTACTCGGCCTTGTTTTTCGGACTAAAGAGTTTAAAACGCCATCCAGTAATCGAAGTTTCTGTTTGTCTGTTGTGAGCGTAATGTTTATACGCCTAAATTTATCTGTCTATATTTTAAGGAGATTTAGGTATTATGGTATTAGGATTTGTAGAATCACTCGGCAACCCTGCGGACGAGCCAGGATTATGTTCTAGCATTTTATTTCCTAAAGCTTGATTTTAGATTAATACTTCAAAAAGAATGTCAGCTCGTTTGACAGCTACCACTTTTTAATGATATAGAGTAGTCTAAATATACGTACAGTCGGCTACACCTCTGATTCGATTCCTCTTTTTTTAGCAATAACATATTTAATTAAGTAACGAGATCATGTTTCTTATTTTATAACTTTATTAGAACTATTATAAAATTACAAAATATAATGCTAATAAAGGTTGGTTATAAAACATATTCATTAATATAATTTGCGTATAAAGAGTCTATTGAACAAGGATATATTAATTACAGGTACTATTCGATAATATCTGAAAGCTTAATTAGTGTACATTTAAATATGTAACAACTATAAATGTATTGGCTAGCAGTTACATAGATATATTGAGTGGTACATTTATAAATATAAATAATATAGCTAAGTCATAAAGTACGTATCGAATAAATTTTCTAATTTTATTGGATCCTTACTTTATGCAAGAAGATATGTGCAATTAAGTGTTGACACTATAAATATTGGTGTTATCTATATCGTATTATCTTTAAAGATTTCGCTTCGATAGATCGTAAACTCATGATTTTATAACTTAATATTACTTAGTAGGTATCTCAGCGTAGAATGTTGCGGCAAAGATGATAATTTCCCTCATAAAAGTATGACTAGCTTTTAATTGAAGTATTTCTTGATATAACCGCTTTACTTGCTCATGAAAGATATTTATTAATAGATGCTATTAATGGACTTCCAATTCTCAAAACATTAGATTTTATATTCTCACTTTATAAATTCTCACGGTACAAGTTCGGTATTGTCAATATTTTACTAATGCAATAGTTGAGATAAGCTATCAGGGGTTGAGCGGTGGGTCTATTCTCTTTCTTTTGTCAACTTATGTCATTAGGAAAATAATGTAACATAATGGCAATAAAATAAAATGGAATTATCATCTTTTGTTTTACGTCTCTCTCTCCGCATTTATTATATTACAATAGATTACTGCTAAGTATCGCCTAATTATTTTCTATATAATTTTTATATTGATAAGTTATAAGGTGCACAATACTTCTTAAATATAGAAGCCATGATAAGATACGACTTTCTGCTTGCCTTTTATTTCTAGATTTAAAACCACACTGGTCGTGAAACCTTTCACACAATCCAAGACACTGAGCACGTTTTCGCAATTAATTGCAAAGACCTATAATGAAAACTTAATCGATGGAAAAACTATAAAGCCAATCAAATAAATAACTCTTAAAACGTTAGGTTAATTTATGATATCCTATTTGAGAAAGTGTAAAACAGAGATTTCTGTATCCGACTGTATTATTCATTTCTTTGCACAGATAACTTCCAGTTTTTATCGAATCACCGTCGCAATCATATCCATTTAGGGTCCGTTCATCCACTTAAAAATATATCATATTAAATCAGCGTGTGATCAGTGAGTACCACATTCTTTCCCATGTAGTGTGTGCGTTATATCGTGTGTGTATAGTCATCATGGCCTTCCACATGTTCTACTTATAACATCTATGTTATGTTAATAAAGTAGTTAGCATTGTTATGGAGGATCCAGTACTGTATTGACCCCGCTTTATATTACTGACAAACAACACAACAGTACAGTACATATGACGTAATCGCAAGTTTATCATATCGGTGTTTGTCGCTAATACTATCACAATATAATATCATACAATAGCGAAATATCGAAGTTGTAAAGATTTTCCATTTTGTATTTATTATATTGAAATTGTATTATCCATGTACAAAATTACATTGTTAGTGTGTCAATTAGCTTAAAGCTATAAAATTATTATATGTTATATGAAAGGTTATAACGTTTATAGTAATAATAGGTAGTCAGTAGGAATATGACGATCATAAAAATTATTAAATTTATGGCTAAGTGAATCAGATATAATCCCTCAATAGTCAGTTGACAGTAAACCAACAAAATTATTTTAATTATAGAACCTAATCTTCACTGTATTGAATATGATAGGGACATCAATTTATTGTCACGTTTATTAACGCTATGCTTATGAATTAGATTATATCTTCGTGTATTAATTAAAGTCTAACTAAGTTCCTTTGGGCTTAATTTGTCAAGATATGAGGCAAGTAATTCGTCGCAAGTAGAATCATCCAAATATTGTATTACAACAAAACCTATTAAATTGCATATGCATATAAAACTCTGCTCGAATTATACATATTTAGTTTATATTAATTGGAATACTTAATATTAATTTTACTGTGGTTAGCAAATTATGCTAGTAATGACAGGATACATAAAATCATCTCTAAACCACATTAATTGATTTAATTTTGATAAACACAGTTTACGATTATAGTGATGATGTAAGTAGGTTTGTGGCGTAAGGTTAAGGATTGGATGCTGTACATGGATAACGGTATATACGGACTTGTTGAAGAAGAGCGCCTTTATGTAGCGGCATAATATATTGAGATTATAGGCGCAAATATAATATGTAGAAAATGTCACTTTAGAACTTTAAAACGATAATAATTAAACTAATATTGTTTAAAAAGGGAATATTAAGGCTTTATGATAAATACACTTCACTTGTTTAATATATTATTGCCAAATTAAAAGAAAATTAACAAATTTCATTTAGGTTAATTAATAAGTATCATTCTTCTAACTTACACAAAACTATCAGTCATGATAGTTTTGTGTAGGAAATCTGACAAAGTGATCCCTCAGGAAACTCATGACGATTGAGACATGATTCCTTAGTTTAGGTAATTCTCCTAACACAGGAAATGTTTACTCAAAAGGAGTACCCCGATGACTGATTAAAAAATAGCATATAATAAAATGATAATAAACAAATTTTTAATTTTTATTAATTTCACTCTTTTTAATTTAATAGTAATAAAAGACATATTTATGAATTGTTTGCCATTTAAATTATGCAAATGGATGCTGCATCATTATGGAATGATGGAACGGACTTTTGCTATAGTCACCTATTCAAACTAACTGCGCCTACATCCATCAGTCCTGGACTTTAGCCGTAACACCGTAATAGTTAAAACTCACTCATAAAACTTAAGTGCTCCAGTTTTTACACGCAGATCCTATTCATATAAAGATAACACCTACAGTGGGTGAGACATTAATATCAATGTTAATAATCACATCACCTCGAGAGAATATATCATCATAAATCTACAACTCGATGTTTATCGAGTAAAGAAGTCGGGCAAGGTTGTCTCCTCCCTTATTGCAAGTTCACTCATTATGAACGTGTATGCTTATACTGCCTATTGATCGTAAACCGGTTACTTCGTACTACCTACGGGTTTGCTCGTTAATTCGTATAAAATTCTTTGTATTGATTGATTTTTTATGTTTTAGGGGCTATATTTAGGCAAGTGCGTAACTAACAAATTCTTTTTCAATGTCCAATAGAGCAATTTGGCAATAGTTAATTATCATATTGACGGCTTTGCTTGCGAAGTTGCTTAAGCGCCTCATTTTCCTGTATAGACAAGTAAATATTAAAAACCTGTGTTTGTATGTATAAATATACATTTGTAATATTTATTGCTTTCGTATAATATCATAAATTCGAAAGTTTATCTCTGCATGTTTGTTACATTTTCATGGCTATATCACTCAGGCGATATTGATGACATTTTGTGTAAAGATAGTTTGCCCACTGGGAATGAACAAAGGCTACTTTCACAAATAAAGGCTCGGGTAATACTTAATTATTTCATATTATAGAAGGCGATAAGCGCAGCGAAATCTAGTGACACTTTTTACGAATCAAAGATTTAAGCTAATAGAACGAAACCTGCTTTAAATATAACATTAATAAAATTATTATCTATTTCTACAGGAAATAAAGTTAAAACCAGTTTACTTTTCAAAAACCATAAGAATAAATATTTTTTTTTTGATTTTATCTAGAATAGTTGGCATAGTGACTTAACGTGCCTAAAATAATACACAAAGAGTTCCTTATACAGTAAACACATTTGCAAAAAGTGCAGTCAACGGTAAAAAATATACACTTGAAGACAAAAACTTTAGGTACAGTATTGAAATAGTCTTATTTAATATCTGTTAACTCTGTCAGTTCCGTATGCTATTGTTGTACAATTCTGTCCGTAGACACCGACTAGTTTTTGCTACGACTAGGCGACTGTTGAAATGCATTTGTTATGCTTCATGTTAGCGTAAAATGTAGTGCATTGTAGTGTAACTAAGTGAGTGTAATTCTGTTTTTAGATATGTATGCCTTTTGATTTTCGGTTGAATAGGGCATTTATTTTTAATAGAAAATGACAATATACTATGACGTGCTCAATTACGTTCAGAATATTATTGCCATACCTAAAATATGTAGATATACTTATTTTTGAATGGTAAACAATTCTTTAATTTGTTTGATTGAAGTTGAACTTGTAATAACGATGTCTAGCTAGATTAGTAGTTCGAAGGAAAAAAATATTAATAAGGTTTCTTTTAATTTTCGTACCACAATAATATGACTTTCGACACGGAGTTACATCATATTTTGAATTATAATACATTATATTGTGTTTCACTAAGGAACTCAGACAAACAATTTACACCACACATAAACAACCCAGTCATAGAAATGGCGTGTCCAAGTGTGCGTGTGTAATGACACTGGTATAGTTATGAAATGGTTAAAATTGTGCGCGTGCGACGATGATTACAGTAATTTGTTGCGTTTGAGCCGATATCGCGGCGTTCAAGATCTTGCCAAGGTAAGATTTATGCATTGCACAGATGATCATAGTATTCATACGTGATAAATTGCAGCTTTAAAGTCAAAATTGAGATATTACCTGTTTTAGTGAACACCTGGACAAAAATTAATGACCAGTTACCGTACCTTGTCTGTTTAACACGATGATTAACAAAACATATGGTCGACTTTCATTTATACGTTTATCGGTTAAGCAATGGGTGCCTCAAATATTTATATGTAGAAAAATTTTGATGATAGGATAGTTTGACCGGATTACATAGAAATAATGGTGGTAAATTTCTTACCAGAGATTTTCTTCAAAGAATGTCTTCCCCGTAACTGTAGTTACAGTTACAGAGAGATACAATCTTGATATTGCTTCTAATAGGAGTTAGTCAATGTAATATATATGTATACTGTTATTAACATATTATGGATGTAAACTAATAAATTACTAATATTTTTTTTGAAATGTGAACAATTGTTTACAGATTTTTTTGATTTATAATTGGTTTATTTTACCGCAATATTAAGCTTCTGATGGTACAGCTATTTATTCTTAATTCTAAATTAATTAAAGGTACCTTACAATCAAACACTTAGTTAGTGTGATATAAGATATAATAAAAATCTTTTCGGCCAGTACTTCACTATACAATAGCAATTATATTATTCGATTCTCGATTATGCAATCGATTTCGCATTTCAGTCCAGCAGAACTCGATATAGACAGTGAAACCACGTCTGTAGATTGGAAGATACGATGTAGGGAAACCAGTCCTCATAGAGACATGCAACAAGTACCTACGCGTACATCGCTTACATACATATACAGAATATGGAGCGCGCATGTAAATGACTCAATAGGTAGTGTTGCGATCGTTCACGTTGAAACTTTTTGTGCTTCAGTAGATTTGTTTGGAATGTTACTCGTTGAATGAATGTAGCAGGACCCTTCTACGATAAAAGAAATGTAAACAATGTTATTGGTTTGTATGTCGAGTGGTATTTGTTTCTTACACCGAAGCTGTTAATGGTGGCTTGAGCTTGTGCACTTTTCGTAGATATACAGGTCGCTGTTTTTGACTTTTTCATTGAATGGTTAGTATCATTTACTTTAAACAATTGCCTTAATCCAAATTGTTATAGTAAGATCGTTTTTAAAGCTATGACTCTTGATATGATTGTTATTCTGTTAGTAGTCTCTCTGGTATTAGGCCAAAATATTTTTAATAAGTCTAGAACAAAAATCAGTTATCTAAATAAAATTATTCGAGATTCCATATTTTATATTGCCAGAAAACTAGCAAATCTTAAAAGCTTATATTGTGTGCATTTTATAAGGTTTTGTAGTAGTACTCACGTGACAGCAAGGTCGAGATTTATGATACCTTCATTCCTCCCGTAATTTTCAGAACCCAAAGCTCTACGAAATGTTTGATGTATGATATTAAGATAATAATTATAGATAATCAATAGTTTGTTCCTTATATGTCAAGTAATAAGCTCTAAACCTCTTAGCTACCAAGAATTTCTGTCGAACAAAGCCTTCAGTATCCCTTCGTAAAGCTGAGGCATCTAAATAGAAATCGTCCCATATCCCCGCACTATCATTCAAGTCACGTCACTATCCAATACTAGCTTATCAGCGTTGGCCGTCATAATGGCATCCTATTAGAGCATCGGGGTATAACGAGGCCAGCACATATGCGCTTTATGTCATAGTAAAACTGTGGCTACGGTGAATGTTTTATCTTCAACTATATTGCGCTCTCGGTTTGCTTCCGTGGTACGATTTGTGAAGCCTGCTTTAGAACAATATTACTTATAATATTACTTACCAATTGTATGATAGAAATTTGATATAGGTTCGATATTTATATGGAAGAAGGCTAGTTTATTGATTTTGACGTTATGTCCATGTCATCAATAGGTATTTATTGTCATGATGATGGATTCCTGACCGAGTATTATAGCATATATATTCTTTAAAGATGAATGCCAGAAGATATGATCGGTATGCTCGGTGTATTGTGAGAAAGAAGCACAGACGTGTTTCTATATATTTTATATTATTCGTTTTGTTATGTTATAGGTACGCTTTGATTATTGTTATATTGGCATTCGCTGTTTACGTTAAAATAATATAAATTACCTTCTTCTTTAAACATCTTGTATCATTATTTATATTATTATTTTATTATTTATTATAATATAATAAAGCTAAAGAGTTTGTTTGTTTGGTTAAACGCGCTAATCTCAGGAAATACTGATTGGAATTGAAAAATTATTTTAGTGTGGGATGCCCTGTTTATCGAGGAAGTTTATAGGCTCTATAACATCACGCTACAACCAAAGGAGGCAGCACAGTAAATATAAACGTGGGTGAAACCGCGGGCACAGCTAGTATTATTATACGTATGCACATATAATAATATATTTCAGTAACTATAACAAAGGTATATAGACATTCAGATAGGATTCAATAAATTAGTAATTATGGATTTGACATCGATACCTACTACATAAAATATTGAACTATTCATTGATTTATTATTAAGGATATATTTAGATTGAATATTAAGATATTTCTATTGTGTGTTATTAAAAACTAGTTTAAATCGTAATAAATCTTGTTAAAGCTAAAAAACCCAATATCATCGATTTAAAAATATATTTTCGTTGTGTCTATGTATGTTGTAGTTAAAACTTGTGCTAGTCATGCCTTTGCGTATAATGTATCGAATGATTTATGCAACTATTATTAATATGTTATGTGCAACAGCGTTAACTGATGCTAGGTTTATGTAACTAAATTGGTACAGTTTGAGCTCTGCTTTTAGATGACATCTTTGGTGATAGCTTGTTCGGTATAAGATATTCTATGATTGCATTATACAATGTTGGTTATGAAAGCTTAAGGCTAAGCTTCTTTAAATACAAATAGTAAAACGCAAGCGTATCGTATATTTCAGAATACGATAGGTTAAACTTTATCGTACAAAATAGAAAAATAATACTGACGTTTTGACTTTTATCATAGTATGTTTACAACTATAACCCGTGGTTGTAAATTGTTGTTAGAATCGTGTAGCCAAAAATGATAAAACACGTGTACTTCAGACCTATCTCTGGGTACTACATCGAAAATGGACTCTAAATTGATGAATGAAATCTAAATATAAGGCTTAATCCTTTGTATAATAAAAACCGACAATACTTCATCTTAAATAACATAACAATCGGCCGCTCAGTACACCTGCTAATCAGGTGCATTATAGGCAATCGACCTTCAGTGAATGATAACACGGCGATGTAGTGTAGCCGGGGCTGTCATTAAGGTCTATCGCACCGCGTTCAATGAGGGCTGGATAATCGCCTATTGCGGGACATAATACTGTGGGTCAAGATCTTCACGTGCCGCTTTTTAATACAGAGACGTTCGGAATACTGACTCGGTCGGAACCGTTAAAGTATGTGCTACACATACGTTCCAACGCGTAATAAAACGCTTTGCTTGTCAGGTGTTTTCGTGATTTAAAGTTAGCTTGGGATGTTATTATCCACTCATTGCTGAGATACTGATGTGATTATAGAATTAAAATGGAATATTATTATTTTAATAGCGTTAAAAAGCTATTAGCTTTTCGAAATAGCCAGGCTCCCATTTCATTACCTTATTTTTTACCCACATAGTGAGCGGCAAGTTTTGTTTGATTTGCATTACGCGTTCGTTAGAATGCCTAACTTAGGTCGCTTAACTGTATAATACAATGAATGCAAAACTACACAAAAATATAGTAATTTCAAAAGTAATTGGAATATATATAAATAATAATACTTCGTGTAAAATACTTTGTAATGCCAATCGACAAACAAATATAAATTTCTAGTCTGTATCTCTCCTTATATTACAGTTATCAGTTCTAGATGACGTGGTAATCATTGAGTTGTTATGTGGTAGGTTTAGTTGTTTCTTTAGTGCTATTCTGCTAGGTGTGTTAGTACCGCCCGAGGGCGCAGTGTAACTATATAACTGTCTGTTAGTGCACTGCTTCTAACACTGACTAGTTTCTCTCTACAAATGCTGCCTTAGATGCAAAACGTATTAAATTAGCAAGTTATATTTTCCTACACAGGATTCCAATCAGTAACCTTTTAATAAAATCTATTTTGGCAGAAGGTCGACCAGTATTAAGGTAATAAATTTTCTTGACATATATTTCGGATGTCAACAATATATCTGGACAAAGCAACACGGAAGGCTGGCCATTCATGACTAATTTCTAACAAAAACTAAAAGGTCCTGGAACTTGTTTACCTACGATACCACCTCATATGTTGTCGTAACATTTATAATAATGACACAATAATAGAAGTGGCCCAATATTGCCAATACAAATTAACAATGAGACACGGTTACAATGGCCAGCCCACATGCGGCGCCCAAGCCTTGGCATTCACATCAAATGTCTGGCAGATTCCTCTGGATGATATCGATGGACGATTGTTAAGTGTTAATGCTGCATGCGACACTTGATATTGATGAGTATGTGTTACACAACCACTTTTACATACAAGTAGGCGAGTCGTTGTTTTTTTAATGAATTTTGATATAGCGTTACTTTGCAAAACAATGATGGAACTCTATTTTCTACAATTTGCCCTATGTTTGTCAACCACAACAGTTGCTACAGAAAATTATTGTGAAAGTTGTTTGTTAGGGTTTATTATGAAAATTTCGACACATGTCTCGACGTTACAATACGTATGATGGATCTTCTAGTTATTGTACGCAGATGTGTTAGTGCAAATTGTACTTGATGATATAGTTATTTGTAAAAAGATAATACAATCTTTGAGTACCTATTTTGCATAGTGATTTTCCTTGTTTATTTATATTAATGATGGTTACTAATAAGATAGGTTATTAATGTCACAGAGACACGTGTACACGTTGTTTTGTTGATTGTTTTCCTGTTGCAGTTGTCTCATCTTCGTTACATAATAATGCTCTAGATTTGTATTTATTTAAATTTCTGTTACTTTAAGCAAATAATTTCCATTTAAAGTACACTTACAATCTTAGCTCATATATGGTTTTATTTATCACGTTCTATAGTCAAAATGTAACGTAAATTCAGATTACAGATTTATTTGTGTTGTCAGTTCCATTTTAAAGCATGTCGTAGCTTTCGTAGATATTTGGACTATCTCCATTGAAACTCTAAGTTCACCCTCTCAAACGATTACTCACAGCAACTTCTAATAAATACGCTCAAGACAAAAGTGACATGTTACACGGTTCCAATCAAACTCTGAATAGACCATCAACATATCAAGTTGACAAGTTGGATCCAAATTGGAGCCTGACAAAGAAATTTCCTATATGCAATTACATTAAGATCAATGCAAATTCTGGAGCGTACGGGGATTCCATTTATGGTCTTCATTAAGGGGACATAAAAAAGGTATTGAGTTCGCCTTGGCGTTTAAATAGCAACAGTTTTAATTAATAAACGAGAGGATTTTTGTTACCGGCCTCATTGCTTCAATCTCTTGTGACGGATGCTTACGAAATTCTCTGTAATCCTTGTGAGGTTGCCTTCGATTTATTGTGGAACGACAACTGATGCTTAATTGGATGAGCATTGCTACATTTTTCGTCAGTTTTATGTGGTTCCATTTGAATCTAAAGCAAGTTATTTTAATGAATGATAATGGCGTTTGTTTCCGGTTAATTAGAACGATACGCGTTGTCATTTATTTAAAATTATTGATTATAAAAGTAGATTAATGTACAAAATATTCTCATTAACATTATCCAAAATCTTAATGCTTATAAACCATTGCATAAGCCTGTATTCAGTTTAAAACTTCATAGAAATAAATCAGCAGCAACTTTAACCGGCGAGAAATCCAATATTGGTATTCTTAACGGAATTGGTATCTATTAGAAATCATCAGAGGAGTAATAAAGGGTCGCTAGCTGAACATTAGAGCGCGGACGGTCGTAAACTAGCAAGTGGGTTCGATAGATGGCGGTAGGCGCGCACAATGGCGCGGGGGCGGCTTTTGCGCCGCTTCCGATGCGCATGCGCTACCCGCAGTACCCGCTATTGATTTGCTACTAACTGTAGAAGCTCAAATAAATTCATGTTAGCACTAGACGGTAGACGTCATGTACTTTATATACAGCCTCTCAGGTAGTAACTCGCTATTTACATTTGTGCAGCTACTTTATAGATTTTAGATTTTCAGGTTTACGATGTCTACTACTGCGCTTATGATATTTATGGCATGTTATTCGATATATTTGATGATATTGTGAATTTATGTTCGGTTGAACGTACAAACTTTATGAAATATTATATTTAGTTTAAGTGTTAACTAGATCTTATTATTGATGGCTGAATTAAATAGGATTGGTTCATATCATCATTATCATTAACATTTTACTTTTATATTTTTTTAAACAATGTGTAAACTGTATTATTTGTCGCCACCTGGGATCGCGAGCGGCGAAAACTGAGCACAAAGACGATGTAATTGCGTAAAGTATTTTTTAATTAAGACAATTCGAAAAGACAGCCTTGGTTTTAGGAAGCAATGAATCAACAGCAACTCTTAGTTCTATTGGCGAATAAATCAGAGGGGAACGCAATATTTAATTAATTAAGATTTCGTTTTAACGAGCCTTATTTTGAGCACCTAACAAATCTGTCAAAACAACCGCGTATCAAGTTCGATTTCGATAATGTGTTTAATTAATAGCGATGAGAAAACCGGCCGCCTTCCTGTTCTACTAAGAAAAACTAGTAGCAATAAGTACTGTTACGAAATAATAATATAATCATTGATGGTTAAAGGCGCCGGTACACTGTGTGTAGGATATCTGGATCGTAAGCTGTAGTTATCACTCGGATTAGGTGCGTCGGTGGCAAACAAGCTTACGGCCCACCCGATAGTAAGTAGTCACCGTAGCCTATGGACGCCTGCAACACCAGAGCCATCACTTGCGCGTTGCTGACCCTTTAGGAGAAAAAGGAAGTGGGAAGGAGAAGGAGCAGGAAGGGGTGAAGAGGGTGATTGGGCCTCCGGAACTCTCCCTCACCGAACAAAACACAACAGTAGGAATACTGCTCTTTCACGTCGATATTCTGTGGGAGGATAGTCCTTCCCCGGTTGAGTCGGCCCATTCATCCTGAAATCAGCGAAGCTCTACTACTCTGAATTTTATATTATAAAATTATTATTAATTGACCATGGTCTGTTTTTATTTATTTATAATTGATATAATATTGCTTACATTTTTTGTAATTGAGACGATACTTCAACAATTATATACTAGAATAATTGCATATTTAATAATCATAACATTAATGTATAGCTTTTATTTTTATGTGCTTATTTGCCCTGTCTGTCAAATCACTCTATCACTTTTAATTTTAACGTGACGCTGGCCTAAATATACATGACGTGCCGTTCTCGTCCTACGTTCAGTGCTCCGGAGCCTTAATGTATACACGCTATCGGCAACGGAATCAAAGTGCCATTGAAAACTAATAAAACAGAGATTGAAAACATTTGATGTGTTTTCGTTTGTGGTTTGTAGTTATGTGTTTACAAGAGTAAGGTCACTAAGACATTACTACGAACCACATAAGGATATCCTAAAATATATCCCGTAAATACCGAGCTAACTATTGAATATTCATAATGGTAATATATACATATAACCGTTACTACGCAAAGTAACTTCATCGTTATTGTGCGCCAATGGAATTTTTGTTTACATTAATTTTGTACCTACATCTTGTTTCTACGTACAAATAGTGATTATACATGAGATTATATAATCGCTCATAGGGCCGTATGTTTAATAGACCATTTAAAACGATTGCCCTGTGTTTCTTAGCTGAGATGTTTTATTGCACTTTTTTAAATATGGGCGGTTGGTCTGTGTTAATGTAAATTTATCTCATAAAAGTTATAAGAACGGGGATTGCAAACGACTTAATTGAATCGATTATTTTGGGAAGGGTACTGGTCCATCAGACAAATGTTTACAGGAGACACAAAAAACCATCTGTTGACAAAAAAGTCTATTGTAGGTGCAAAAAAGTTTATGGAAATTTATAGATCTATCTAAGACAATAGTGCATGTGTTCTTGTTAAAGATTTTATTTATTGGAAATGACAAAAAATGTCTTACTAAATATTTAACTCGTTTTCGGAAAAATGTGGACTAGTGCCCTTCCCAAAATAATCGATTCAGTTATAAGTTAGACTTTATAACAAGAAAGAATGCCACGGTTCATAATATAAGTCATATGAACGTCTTATTTAATTAGCTTGTGTTTGACCGCCTTGTATAACAAATCAAACGACAAAATCTAGTCTAACAATCAACCATATAACTTTCAACTAAATTGGTCGTAAATTAACATCAATTCCACCAAGAACGAATTAATCTTCAATAAATTAAACAAAACTGTACAAAGTAAAACAGCTTGATGTTCATTTCAACAATTACATCATTGATTATCTGAACTCGTATTTAATCATATCATCGAGAACGCCGAAAGACTTTCTCTTAAGCAAAGGAAGTCTCCTGGAAAGCCTTCGAGCAACCATTACGCCTTACACGGCGCAACCTCGCACCTGCTTTACATACTGATCTTGTTGGTCCGGCCAACGTGCACTAATTCCAAGTGATGTGACACTCTATGTTTCAAAAAACTATCGATAAATAGACCTTGAAATTAGATGGTGGCGGAGATGATCTTTAATTTGTTTTACCTGTTGTGACATTTCAACCGTCGTAATAATTATGTTGCTAGGTTAAAATAAGGGAAGTATCCCTTAGATGGTTTCATTATTGTAAGTTTACATCAATATGGAATTATTTATACTTAGAAATTGAAGATGTAAACAAACTCTTATAAATTATTTGTAGTAAAAAGTATCGATAGTCGATAAATTGATTCCACATTATAAAACTGGTATTGACTTTAGGTATAGCTGATGTTCCGAAGATGTCAGTAACCATTAACGGTGAAACCGCTCTTTATTTAGTCACAATCTCGTGAACTTGTAGTGTTTTACGATCGGATTAGACGACGCTGATAAGTATATGTAGACGACGCATTCCGGCACAGTGCGGCGTCACATTTTTTGTAGAAAATAACAACCATTTCATCGACATCGATATCTTGACGTAATTATATAATCAACATACCTAATTTGAATTCCGATTTTATTGGCACATCATTTGCTGTGTTTTTTGCTTAGTTAATTGAGATTGCTGATTAAAATTAGATCATTAGTATGTAAATTTACCGTTATTGAGCGTACTATAATTGTATTCGTAAAATCGAATTCGAAATTCTTACTCGGAAGACCACACGCAATGAGATCATTACTTGCCGCCCAGCCTTAAAAGACCTACTACGGTGCATCATTTTTGCTTATTTTCAGTAATAATTTCGAAGAAGGTGTGGCGTGTCAAGTAAAATTGGTCGTGATCGTATTTCAGAGGGTGGGCGCAGTACTCCAATTTGTGCAAAAAAGCTGTGTAGGTACTCTCAATAATAAGGAGTGAAACTTTCCCTTCTTTTATAATAATTGACCCGAGACCTACCACAGGTGAGCTCAAACAAGATTACGTACAAGCAAGCTCTGCAATTGACTAAAAAAATAAATTGCGGCATGTAATTATTATTCGATAACAATCGATACATATTGATAATTCGTATTGATTGATTTGCACAGCACTGGTTGAGTCTGTTATTAACATACTCAAATTATCATTGATATTATGGTAATACTTGCATCAGTTATCCATATAATACTTAGCATTTTGCAATTCAGAGTTGTCAAATCGATAAGTGAATATCATAAATCGATAAGAACGCACATGTTAGACCGATGATTGCGAAGCGATTTGTCGACATAATTCGATTTCGCGGGGTTGTATCGTTAATTACTATTAGCGAGGATCGATGCATCAACAAGCAAAACTCAGCCAACTGGTTCTTGTGGTGAAACTGGACAGGGGTAACAAACCATTTGGAGCGTTTGTAGTAAATTATACACCGTTTATTTACTTCAAGGCGTGATTTTAAATGCAGCCTTTTAGTACCTTGTACTAAAAGGCTACTCAAGGAACTTATAATTTACGTAACCGGATGGAAAATAGTATAATTATCTATGCGTAAAATACCCTGTACACTTACTTTTCAGAGACAAGAATCGTATTGAGCTCTTTGTTTTTTGTAAAATATGTTAAGCTCTCGAACTAGCCCACGATTTTTTTTGACGGCTTCATGACAGGAGTTGAAAGAACACTGTTTATTATAATTACCTGAAACAAATTAAATAGTGAATTAATATCAAGAAATATATTATTGAGTACATAATACAAAATTAAATTACGTATATATACATATACACCCTTAAAATATGTGTTATCTTTAACGAATATTTTTTTCATCTATAGTGTCACCTACCGAGTAGTGATTTTTAAAATTCACAAAATTTTTTTGTGGGTGGGTGCATAAAAGTATAGACGTGTTTGCTAAGTGAAAATTAGTTTAATTTAATATTATTTGATTTACACTGGCTTTTAATAATATATTTTGGAGTACTTACAAGTATAAATATATGTAGCACAAGAAATCTAACTTAACACCACCTGCCAGCTGCACATTTACACACTTATACATTACAAGAAGATGTCACAACTGCACGAGATTGAAAACGCACAAAAGAGCTTGGAAGATAGCTTCAATAAAAGGATGACTGAGCTTGAGGCACGGCTGCACAGCACTGGACCAGCTAAGGACACTGTAGCAAAAGTGGCAGAGGAGTTCCGTACCTTTCGTGAACTCATCTTTAACATGCTTGGCCTGCTTCGCACGCAAATCAACGAGTGCTACAGAATGGTCGACACAATGGAGACTAGGCACCGGCGTAAGGCTCTCATCTTCTTGGGAGTTCCAGAGAAGGATAAGGAGGATTGCACTGCTGCCACTCTGGATATACTTCACAGGATGCTGGGGCTAAATGACATCATGCTCCCTAATCTTGAAGTCTGTCATAGGCTTGGAGCACAGCACAAGGATCATCCCAGGCCCTTACTTGTCCGGTTTACTTGCATCAAATCGAGAATTAATGTCTGGAGAGCTAAGTCAGCATTGAAGGGGTCAGCAGTCTCAGTTAGAGAGTTCCTAACCAAAACTCGCCAGGCAGTCTTCGTTAAAGCTCGTCAACAATACGGCATGAAAGCGGTGTGGACTCAAGATGGCATCATTGTTGTTAAAGTGTCCGACGGAAGACGTCATAAGGTCTCGTCGATGGATGAGCTCACTCTGTTACTGGAACAGCATCCAAAAGTATTGGAGCCGACTTCTTCAGCAATCAGCAGGAGTAATGTATATAACACTGGGAGTGCGGTTTCGTCGGGCGCAAATGTAAATAAAACCAACATGCGGAAATAGCTTACAATACTTGTGTTTGTATGGCCGCGAGTATTCAGTTTTATTATTAATCCGTGATATCTTTGTAGTCATTTAGCAGCGAGGCTTGTATACTTGTTTGTTTACTATAATTTTGTTCACCCTCACTCACAAAATACTTATAATATTGTTTTCTTATATTCACGTTTGACATCTGTCATTATGTTGTCGATCTTACAAGTTTCGTTCTAAAACGCTAATCGTTCAAGTTTAGATAATTAGCTTTTGTCTTCTGTTTATATTATTGCGTTTTGTTATCCATAGTGAGTTATATCGTTGTTTTTTTTCTTTTTGTTGTGTATTTTTTTTCATTTTAAATATATTTCCTTTCAAATTGTGTGTGACAGGTTGCTGGCGGGTGGTGCAGAGTTTAAAACATTGCATTAATCGAAGTGCGTATATATTATAAGTTATTCTTTTAGTTTACTTATATTTATTTATTTATATTTATCGTATAGTATTTTGTATTTATTTTTGTCATGTTGTCTGATGATGAGTCATTTATTTCAGCTGATGAAGCTACCAGTTTGTCGAGTGATGATAGTTTTTGTTCAATCACTGATACGCTGGGCGATTTTGTGCGGCAGACGTTCTATCAACAGCCTGAATGTTGCTTGAACGTTTGTCACCTGAACGCTCAAAGTATTCCCAGTCATTATAGCGACTTTCTTGAGACTTTTACTAACACTAACGTTCATGCCATCCTGATTTCGGAGAGTTGGCTCAAACCTAATCTTCTTTCAACCTCGTACCCTTTAACTGGCTACATTCTTATCAGGAATGATAGGGTTGGCCGGCGAGGGGGTGGCGTGGCTATTTACCTGCGAGGTAATTTGCCGTATAAAATCATTGCTTCGTCTCCTTCTAACTCCACTTCATCTGCGGAATTTCTTTTTCTTGAGGTTTGTGTCAAAGGAGCTAAAACCGTTCTAGGGGTAGTATATTGTCCCCCCACTGTTGACTACTTCTCCAGTTTCGAATGGATTCTGGAATCTTTAGGGGCAGAGTACTCACATCATATCATCATGGGCGATTTTAACACTGACCTCCTAACACATAATTCCTTTCGTTCTCGTAAACTTCTCCAAATCATAGAATCCGCCAGTCTTCACGTTTTACCTTTAAATGCAACCCACCACAACATTAATGATACTGACACATGGCTGGATCTGATCCTTACCTCTGCTCCTACCTTAATCCGCAGTCATGGCCAACACCTGGCTCCCGGATTTTCCCATCATGACCTCATATTCATTTCCTATAACCTTAAACCACCCAAACCCTGTCCCAAAATTCTGCACAGGCGTTGTTTTGGGCGGATGGACGTGGACAAGCTACGTAAAGATGCTTCTGCTCTTAACTGGGAACGTTTGGAGACGGCTTCCACGGTGGATCAAAAGGTTGTTATTTTTAATAACGCCGTGGTGAACCTTTATAACGTCCACGCTCCCGTCCGTAGAATTAAGGTGAAGCGTCCGCCCACCCCTTGGATGTCAAGAGGTGTTAGAATGGCGATGCGGCGCAGGGATCGTACATTTCGCACTTTTAAAAAGGATCGCTCTGATGACAACTGGGTTCTTTTTAAAGTTGCTAGGAATCGGTGTAATCAGATGATACGAAATGCAAAACGCCGCCATATTCTCGATAGTATAACATCCTCATCTCCTGCTGATATTTGGCGGTTTCTTGGAACCCTAGGCATTGGCAACAAGCAACAAAGTGATCTGCGTACAACGATTGATTTGGATGATATCAATCAATATTTCACCTCTTCTATTATGCTGGATCAACAAATCAAGCGTTGTACTTTGGACTACTTAGCTAACCTACCCAGGCCCAAAATTGATCCTTTTTTGTTTTCTTCTGTAGACCCGGGTGAGATCAAAAAGATAATCCTGTCGATCAAGTCAAAGGCTGTGGGCTGTGATAGTATTAGTCGTCCTATGATCACACCAATTCTTGATCTACTCCTTCCTGCCATATCCCATATCGTCAATTTTTCTCTTGACACTGGGAGTTTTCCTTCCTTGTGGCGTAGCGCCTTTGTTATCCCTCTTCCTAAGGTACCTAGTCCTTCCCTTCCAAACCACTACCGACCCATATCCATTCTTCCTTTCCTATCTAAAGTGCTCGAAGCATGTGTACACAAACAACTAGCACAGTTTGTGAACCTGAATAACCTATTGAGTCCTCTCCAATCTGGCTTTAGGCCTGGGCACAGCACTACTTCCGCTCTCCTCAAAGTGACTGGCGATATCAGGATGGGCATGGAGGATACCAAAGTCACTGTGTTGGCTTTGGTTGACTTCTCGAACGCCTTCAATACCGTCAGTCACGACATCCTGCTAGCGATCCTATCCCATCTTAATATCTCACCTGGTGTACTTGAATGGTTCTCAACATATCTTCAGGGACGCCAGCAGTCAGTACACATCGATGACATGTCATCGATTTGGCGTGACCTCGACTCTGGGGTTCCTCAAGGTGGCATTCTATCTCCGTTATTATTTTCTCTTTTTATTAACTTTATAACTACGAACCTTCAGTGCAAGTATCATCTTTATGCTGATGACTTGCAGCTATATGCTCAAGACACTACGGATAATCTTCCTGGAGCCATTTCTAAAGTAAATGCTGATCTTGAAACAATTAGGAGCTGGTCGGGCAGATTTGGATTATCTGTTAACCCGGCTAAGTGCCAGTCAATCTTAGTTGGAAGTCAACGATTGATAAGCAGGTTGGACTCCAGTACTTTACCTCCTGTTGTGTATGATGGGACACCTATACCGTTTAGTCCTACTGTAAAGGATCTGGGTTTGCTCATTGACTCCAACTTGAATTGGCAATCTCAGGTTACTAGTGTCAGTCAGAGAGTAACTGGAACGCTACGCGCCTTGTATCGGCTAAAAAATTTCCTCCCATCTAAGACAAAAACAATGCTTGTACAGACTTTGATCTTTCCCTTAATTGACTATGGTGATGTGTGTTACTATGACTTGAATGCAGATCTACTCAATAAATATGACCGACTTCTAAATAACTGCATTCGATTCATTTATAATCTTCGTAAATATGACCATATTTCATCTCATAGATCCACTTTAAAATGGTTACCCATTCGTCAACGCCGTAGTTTGCGTGCCCTTACAGTATTATTTTCTGTTCTAACTTCACCAAATGCCCCCAGTTATTTAACCTGCCTTTTCCAATACCTATGTTCTCATCATGATAGAAATCTTCGTTCTACTAATAACCTTCTCTTACTTTGTCCCTCTCATACTTCTGGTTTCCTTCATTCTTCTTTCTTTGTCCAGTCTGTTATACTGTGGAATGCGCTCCCTCATGAAGTCAGGATGTCCACAAACCGTTACACTTTCAAGTTAAAAGTACGTGCTCTCCTCCTCGACCGTTTATCAGATTCTTCTCATCATTAATTTAATACGTATGATATGTATGTATGTATTTATGTATGCATGTATCTATATCTATATGAATATATATATATGTGAGTATATATTTTATTTAGTTTATTAGAGTATATATTTTATTTAGTGTATTAAATATGTTTATTGGTATGTATATATTGTGTCCATCAGGCTACTTTATGCACCTACTTTATTTGATCTCTGCATCACCCTAAGGTTGACTGGTAGAGAATGCCCTTGGCATTAAGTCCGCCGATGTATAATTTTATGCATAAAGTTTAAAAATAAATAAATAAATAAATAAGACGCAAGAGTAATAAAGTATCAAAAAAATTACAAAAATAATATTCCTAAAGCAGTGAAACAGTTGACAACTACCCAATGATTTCACCGGCGCGGGCGCACGTTCGTCGTGCGGAATTTAGATACCGCTTGGACACTCGCTCTTGTTAGAGGGACATCTGCGTCCGCTACGTTTTCACTCCACGTTATATAACTATAATTATATTACTAACTTAATTTATTCTAGTATTAACCGGATGGACGGTTTGAGACTCCACACGTATCAATTACAAATTATTAGATGCGATACAATCGGGTCACTCGACCGTGGACCGCTTGTATTGTGTTTGATATAGACACATAATGTACTTACATGTTTTTTTTATATACGAGTTAATTTTTTATTCAACAAGATCTCTTCTGGTTTAGAGTGACGAAGTAGTAATCGAGATCACGATAAAGGAAATAAAAATTCTTTAAGTAATTACGTTATGTAAGTTTTTGCTTCAGATACAATTTTAAATTTATGTTAGAATTATCCTGCGTGTTTAAATGTATATCGCGAAGTTATATGAGGAAAATCATCAAGTAATCGCGAGGCTGTAGGTGCACATGACAAAATGTTAAGTGTAGATAACGAGGCAGTCCGTAGAGGTGCGCCGGCGCAACGTCTCATACTTAGTGGGCGCACATTAATGCATCTCCGATCACCGTGTTTAACATATAAGTTTATAGTACCCATGACAGCCATTAAATCATCATTAGACATTATTTCATTTTATGGTTATTGATTTTATATAAAATTTTATGAACTCACAACGTTGTTACGCTAAATTACACGGTACTCGTTATGCAAAATTGACTCAGCCTCGAAATAATAAAGTTACATAAAATATGTAATAAACGCTCATATTGTTTTTGAGCGATTGATAAGTATTACGAAAAATGAGAGTTGCACTTTGTAAAAGAACACCTTTCGTTTCGGACCTCAAGAATGGCAGGACACGTATAAAAGTACAATAATATATCGAAGGCTACAACCGAGAGTAATCAGACACAATAAAATTTTATTCGATGTTTTATTTTTAATACTTATTGGTTTAAGTAATGGTCATAATTTAGTACCACGTGCGGGTGTCGACGGCGTTCGATGTTCGGCCAGCAGCGGTGAAACAAATCAATTAAGCGCCAGTAACCACCCATTGTCTTTGATTCAGACGTCTCGTTAACGCGACATTCAAAGTAAACAGGCTTCTGTCAAATTTATGTTTACCATTAAATACCTTGTCGCCGCCGAATATTCAAGGTTCGGTATTTTAACGAAACTTTAATTCGAGCTAAAACTCGATCGATTGTTGAAAAACGCTTCAAAAGGCGCACGCTACTGTGAGACATTCGTTATTGATTGCCTCATTACCGTCCTTGTCATTGACTCTAATTTAATTGGGTGTATAAATTTTAATGCACTTTCTTTGCTCTTTTCACAAATTGAAGGAGGTAATGTGCCTGATTTAAAAGGGTGTTTATTTAATCGGCGCAACTAAAACGGGTCCAATCTGCGGAGTAAAATTGGCGTAGCGCAATAATCGCGAGCTGAGACTGGTCCCATCAATATAGTTAGACACGCATCCGGCGACAACGAGCGGACAGCCGGACAAGCGGATGCGATTGAAAACTAATAATATTTCATGTGGCCAACAGACCGTGGTATACATTTGCGCAAGATGTGTCGCTAGCCTTAGCTTACACCCAGATGATCTAATATTCAGACACAAGCCTGCGCTTGACGCTTATGCGCCCACTGAGTTATAGGCCGCACGAACAAAATTATTTTTATCGGTGTCCTCGTATTCAGGAATGAAGATTTCTATGTCTATTTAAGGCCGGGTACATAAAACATCGTTGGGGGCAATTCAGGATGCACATATTTGACCGGACAACCTAAGTGTACACATTACTTATAATTTATGTTTATTCTGTAAATTACCTAGTCATTCCTTTAAATAGGTGAGCCGTAAATATAGTCAGCAAAGTAAAGTAAAGTAGAATTATTACAGTGTTTCCAAATTGAGTGCGTCGCCTTTAAGGATATATATCTTAAAGTCGAATTGAAGAGAAAGATTAACAAACTACTTTTTATTTTTCGGCGTCTGGCTAACAAAGACTATACGTTTGTATGTAGGGTAAAGGTTAATTGCGGTTAAGTACGTAATTTCTGTTTTTATGCAATAATAATTTCATGAGCCTTTCAGGTTTATCCTCTAAACTTGATTTTTATCTTACAAATGGCTGTGAGATTGTGTTATCTTGGAGATTTAAATTTACAGATGTAAATGTTAAAAAATATTGCATCTTTTTATATATATAGTATCTCAACGTCTAGAAATATTAAGTAGGTTACTTCATCAAGGAATATTTATAAATAGTTTAGGTACATTGGAATATTACTCTAATTGTAAACTTTTATCATCTACTTAGTATACTGAGAAGGTATCTCGTTACCATTGCCACCGAACCTGTATGTATGTATGTGGATGTTTTATTTATAAAATATATACCAATTAGCTGCTCGTCTTTATTGACGTGTTTGATGAATGAGCTCAAATTAAAGCGACCATAAACCTACTAAAGTAGTTATTTTGATTGTAAAAATATTGTTGTGTTATAAAAACTATCTCAAACATAAAGATAAAGCTCATCAAACTTTAGGGTACCGTATAAAAGTATACGAATCTTTTCGACTTTATTACGCGTCACCTACGAAGCGTCAAACTATTTATTCATATAAATTGTCATTCGACTCGAATGATCGAGTCCGATTCGAGTGCTCCATTTATTGCCGGCCTAAATTGGCTATTTAAAATAATCGAGTTAATTTTTCTGGGTTTTAAATTACGTTTCGTGAGTGTGCAATATTTGTTAACATTCGGATCGTAACGGCGCATAATTCAATTTAAGATCGGCAGCTATCGGCCGTCGGCATCGACCGATAAAAGGCCGAATCGCCGGCCTGCAATTAAAACATTGTGAAATTCAACACCGAGACATTTTGGCTTTCCATTACATGCGCGATTGTTTTAACAAGACTCAACATTATAACAGATAACGTTTCAGTAACTCAACGTTTAATTGATAAATGATTAATTTATATTTCGTGTAAAAATTGTGCTTTTAATTGCTGGTGTAATTAATTTTCAATAAGCGTAGTTATTGATCTGGGTATCGAAATTGGTTGTACGGTTTTGTTAAGTTTGCAGGAGTGTTGCTACGTTTTCGCAATATGCATTGATAAATTGAACATGTTTCCAGATAAAGAATATTATACATAGTTTAAGTAGAGATAATGTTGTAAATATTAAACAACATGGATAAAGAGAATTCAGACGTGGAATTTCTGTGATGTTTAGCAAAAGATCAACATATTTGAACACTCAGCGCCACTCACGGACCTATGCTACTGTACTCTAATATTATGGTTACGGTTAATTTATTTTTGAGCCTCTCTCTCTGTGTTGCCTCAGTGTGTATATTGAGATCAGCTGTAATGAATATTCGTCATGACATGGACTTTGTCATTTCTTCTTTCACATATTTTATACTCAGTTCATTTACCTAGTCTAATCTTAGAACACGATTATCCCTTTTGGTCGTGGCATTTATATACTAAGATCTCGATCATATTATATTTGGAAAACAAGGTAAACTTTTTTATAATCTAATTAGGTTTTACATTATATATGTATATATACATAGATTCACGGCTGTTTCCCATAAGGGTAGGCAGAGACTACGGATTTCCATTTGCTACGATCCTGACACACTTCTCTGGCTTCATTCACTTTCATCACATTCCTCATACACGCCCGTCGGTTCAAGGTGCTCTTAACCTGGCCTTTGGCCAGAATGCCTCCGATCTGATCGAGAAACGTTCGCCTAGGTCTTCCTCTTGCGACTGTTCCATTCACACTAGCCTTATAAACTTTCTTAGTCAGTCTTTCCTCGTCCATTCTTTCTACATGCCCAAACCAGCTTAACATATCCTTTTCTATTCTTGTCATGTCCACTTTCATGCCCCATCTCTCGCTAATCACACTATTCCTTATTCTATCTTTCATAGTCACACCACATATGCTTCTCAGCGCTCTCATTTTTACATCATTTATTCTGCTCTCATGCTTCTTTTGCCATACCTAACTTTCACTTCCATACATAAGTGTGTGCACTAATAGTCCTTTATGAATAGCCAAACGTGCCTTTTTGGATACATTTCGACTGATCATAAAAGCTCGTAGAACTCCATTCACTTTGTTGCCAGCAATCGTTCTCCTTTCAATATCTCCCTCATGTTTACCATCTATATATATCTGTTATCCAAATTCCTTTAACAACCTTAATGTACTGTATAATTTTAATTAATCTTATTACGAGATAAAAAAGATTATATCAAGCACAAGCTAACTAAATAACATACTTGTTTTCATTAAAATCGCAATTATAAAGATATATTTTGGCCTTTTATAAAGGAGTTTCAGTTTATTGATCTTCCGTACTTGTAGAAAACGTTTTTATTATCGTCGGCTACTAAGAAGAACTCTATAAACATCGATTGTAAATGGTGAATGCTCGTAAAACACAAAAAGTGTAGTTTTATATGTTCGTGCTCCTACTATGAGCTTTTTGTATATTTTGTGATGTTTGAATGTGGGCGAGAATTAATTCGCACGTAATTATAATGTAATGCTAATATAGTGCCAGGAAAACTACCAGTTTAAATTAAGTTGGTGCCGGCGATTTAGGTAGTGTAAAAATATAATTCTAATTTTAGTTCTTTTGCTTATACTATTACATTTTATCAAGGAATAACAAGTTATAATCTTTCTAGACTAATTATCATAAAATCTCAAATGTTCAAATACTAAATCAATGATTGTATAAAAAAAGGCCTGCTTGAATTTGACTAATCAATTTGACATTTATAAATAAGTTGTGACAGTAAGATATTCCTTTGAAGTTATAAAAGGATGCACTAGCTGCGCCCCGATTTTATAATACAATTAGATTCTTTCTCGTTAATCGATATAAAAGTGAGAACTATTAGTAGCGTCGCCGAGACTGCCATCGCCGGATACAGTGACTAGTTTTTAAATTCGTAGCAATAAATATAAATAAATCAATGAATAAACTCGTAAACGCGTATGATTGGCATATTATAAATATTTGATAAAAGTGCTCCAGTTTTTAAAGCTTGATTTGGTAATTTACGATTTTGTGAATCTATTTGAAGTTGTTAAATAAATTGCTAATAACTTATTGGGTGGAGGTGCTCTTTATAAATATAGTTCAGAGATAATTAAATCGTAGCTTGTAGATGAGTGGAACGGTTTTTTGTGGTTATTAATCCTCTTAAAGTAATTTTACAAAGCAAGCATTAACGGTTAAGTTGTTCATAGATTAGACATCAACGCGTCGCGCTGTTCGTCTATACAACAAAATTAATGTTAGAATTTATCGATAAAATTATTATTTTAGAATATATATATTAAGCCCGGGAAGTTAATCGTATGTGTGGGCTGTAACAAAGTGCTACTCTCTTATGTTTAATAATAGATTTTTTATTATATACACTACTGGGATCGATGAGTCTATCAAACATTTTGAGATTACAAAAATGAACATAGATCCTTCTTTTATAAATTAAAGAATAATGCTCAAAACGTCCCCACCCTTGTAGCACTTTAAAACCTATGATATCGAAGGCCCATAACCATTTTATCATTTTCTTGTATGACAGCTAATCTGAAATGTCCATCCGAAAAAAGTTATATCGACATGAAGAAATCGGGATCAGTCACAATTATGGTGCCACTTAATGCTCTTTTTCGACTTGATAAAACTCAAAAATACCTACTACATTATAATAACATCAGATTTTGATAAGATTTCCAGATCCAAAAACTTGGTCTCAGAATTCATACAAACAATGACTTGGGCAACTGCGTTGTTTCAGAAAATGTTAACAGGCAGCAGGCAGCGTTTAGGATATTGACTGACGAGTCCATAAATATGCCGTTCCCTGAATTATCTAACGAAGATATTATTTTGTTCAGCTTGGAGACATATCATTTAAAACTGACAGCTTCCTATATCAGCGAACATTGGCGGCGTCTATAACATAAGGGTTTGTGCAACTCCGAGCCTAATTATGAATCAATACAGTATAGACTTAGAAGATTGCACTCTTCTGAGGGGTCCAATTTTATCAAGACATCGGTCAAATGCAAGCTATTACTCGCATTTACTACTGAATAACGCACAGGGCATTAACGCTATTCAGGCATATTACTGCTCATGTTTGACGGGACGGTTGGTGCTTGCGCACATGTCGTCAGTATCATGTAGTACTATGGGATTGGAAGGCGTTAAGAGAATTTCCTTGGGCCAGCCAGTGCTTGTGATAATATTGTAATAGACACTGAAAACACCGAGTAATTTATTTGTTGCAATAAAAGTAAAATGTTTTATTTGTAATGAAAGTTTTTTATTCGAAAACTCTTAAAAACGTCAATGGTTACTTCACGAATATACGGAACTTTTTTGTTATATTTTTAATGATATAAAATATTCAATGGCATAATAATTATCACTTGTGACTGCAGATTCCGGTTTCTTCATGTTGATATAACTTTTTTCAGATGGAAATTTCAGTTTTGCTGTCATACAGTAAAATTATAAGATGGTTATAGCCCTTCGATTAACATAGGTTTTAAAGTGCTACAAGGGTGGGGACGGTGTCCATACATTTTTGAGCATTGTTCTTTGAAGTATATGTATGTATCAAAACCGATATTTTAATCATAAAATATTTTTAAGTTATATAATTACATTGTTTTTCACCTCGGTGGGACAACTTAAATGAACTAGTCGTTTATAATTTATTTTCTGACATCAAGGATCATCATATACAAATATTTAAACACTCATAGACATAATACCACTTTTATTATAAGTAACAACATACATACCAAGTTATTTTTGAATTCTGTGTCACATTCATTTGTTCACACCGATACCACCCTGTAGTTATTTATTTCAAGAACTCATTCATTCACAGATGTATAATGGTCATTACCATCTTACCGGCTCATTACCTCCTTTTTGCACATTGTAAAGAAATGAGAACATTACCGTGCACGACCAACTCACGGTTCCCTACCGCTGTGTCTTAAGTACCCTAACTAATAATATAAAGAGGTCTGTTTGTTTCTTTTACGTCGAAGAAAACCAAGGACTCAAATAAATATTACTAGTATTAACGAAGTCGGCTCAAAGAAAAAAATATGGTTCTGTGTCTATGAGGCTTCAAGAATACTATTATTGGCTACGTTTATATTGTTGCAAAGGAAAACGCTAAAGAATAATAAATAAATATCACTTTTATTTCTATAATTCCAATGACGAAATGGATCTCATTAATAATTTTTGGGTACTATAACAGAAGGTATGTAATTGATACATCTGTAGGTGGGGGGTAATTACTTAAGCCGTTGCACTATCCAGATAGTCATTTTCCTATTTTTGTTTTTTATATTTTACCTGACATGATTTATATATATTTTTTTAACAAACCTAGTTATCGATAAAAGCCTCACTAGTGATGTGTAAGAGTAATTTTCAACCTACTAACCAGACAGAACCACGTGCAGTACTGAGTATATTTTTGTCATAAATTACCCGAATAAAGTAATACGTTGGTGGAGCTTAATTACATATTCACTTAATACAGATGGGTTGTTCGTATAAAGAGATCTCCCACAATATCGTATGAAGATCTCACATTGAGTGATCGAGTAATTAACCCGCTTGCGATCTGGGGCAAGGCGCGGGCTTTGTTGCCACTTCACAGCGTACCAGAGTTATGACAACATTTTTTTATTAGCGATCACTATATGACATTGATGTATAATAAAAAAGATGGATACGTATGAGTCGGCCTTGTTTCTCCCGTTATTTTTGATAACAATATCTAAAACTACTATATTGTTAGGTGTTGCCAATCTAGAGACAGACTAAGCATGAGATAGCTGGGTTTTTACTAGTTATGCATTAGTTTATCAGCGTTCATCGTTCAGTGATCACTCGTTCTCCTATTAACAGCACAGTGATTGTTTAAGAACATCTGGTAACCCTCTATGCCACCTGGAGCATAACTCGAGGATGTGCTTGCAATTTTGTCCATATAGACTCATGCTTATATATATCTTATGAATTATGATACAGGTAAATCACAAACAAATTTCGCGAGCAATAATTAAAAACCTACGTAATAAAGACAAACTAAAGCTAGTTGTTCGTTTCCACTCTAAAGGTAGCACTGCATATTTCCATCTTCCATGTGAATTTCTGGCAGCTTTATTACATTGAAATATATTATTCCAACTTTAGTTTTGAGCATATAGTCAATGGGAAATTTGTCACAATCGGCGGTTCTTATATTGCGCATAATTTAACACTTTTTTTGACTATAAAAAGGTAATAATGAAACGTTAATGTGTGTCGCCATGAAAGGTCAAAGCAACTTAATATTTTAAATTTAATTAAATATATTTGTTATTAAGGAAAAGTTAAAATGTTTACAGTGAATCGATTGGCTTTATTTACTGTCTTGAAGTCAATGTGGGACGAAATTACTATGCGTGGTATGGCGTTCAAAATTACAGCGGTACGTATTTATTTTTATCGACCATTTAGAGAAGATTATGCACAAAAGTGATGGGCTTCCTCAGTGCTTGCAATGACCATCGTGCGAATATAAATAGTCCCTTGGAGCCTATTTCGATGCAGCAAATACTTAAGTGTACCGTATAGAGTTCTTAATAATATGTGGGCCTATAATTTATGTTTGTACAAAATGATGCGATATACGAAAATAATGGTGTCTGTATTGTCATAATTGTTTGTAATGTTAATGTGACCAATGTTTTGTACATCTGCCTACATGAATGGCGCACTGGGCAAGCGGTTGCCTTGCTGCTGACACCAGGCTGAGTGTTGTGAGTTTTAATCCTACACAGGACAATTATTTATGTTACTCACAAATTATTGTTCTAATTTTGTGTGCACTTGCACAAACCAGCCTGAGCCCTAATGCGGGAGTTGTCTCTTTAAAACATAATAACAGTTGACACAATTTAATTTTCTTATTAAGGTTTTAACTTACTACAAAGTTCTTGTTCATTCATCAGTATTTAATCCTGGGCGTCGTTTGGCAGTCGCGCGATGCCGCGCCGCACTTCTTAGCAGAAGCCGACAACAATTTAATCGCGTCATAAACTTTCGACAGCCGCCCGCTTGAAGGAAAGTGAGTTTTAAAAAAAGGCAAATCGTACGTAAATTGGAGTGTTTACACACCAACACAGGAATTATTTCGGTACTTTAGTGCGGTGTTGAAACTGCACCGATCTTGCGTAAGATGAGCCGGGTACAGGGACTGACAGATTACATCTCGACACTTTATTGCTCGAAACATTCGCTTGTGAAAATATTTTATAAAATTATATATCAACAAATGTCTTGAAACGTGTGAATTTATTCCGTTAATTAAACTGTAGGTATCGTAAAATCATTGAAGAAGATGATATCTCCCTAAGTTAGGTAAAAATTAAGTTATATAACCTCATGTGATTAAGCTTTCCAGTACTCAAAAGCAATTTTGTTTTAATTTAAAGTTTTGTTCCTTTCACCCACAAGATACTTAAAAAATACTTTCTTGTCTGTGTTTTAATTTTCAGTAATTATATTTTATCGAACTTTAAACTTTACTTATCCCATCCATTCTCAGTTCGAACATTTACAAATACTTTGCATTGCTTTAAAAAGGTCGAACAAGACAAATTATATGGTGTTTGAATTACAGTTAATAAGTGAGTAGAGTACATAATAAAATAGGCAAATAAAGACACAGCCTGTAGGCATTTGTTGTGTTGCTTCCTACGAGTGCGGCTCTGTATAAGTTGGTATAAGTAATGTATAACAAGCTGCCGTGCCGACGGAAAATGCTTTGATGATGCGTTTACACGCCGCTAGTTTACTCGCACCAGTGCCTCGAATAAACCTTATTTAAACCTGCATTTACAGCAAGACCTTTGCCATTTAGAGATTGTTTGAAAAACTGGGCTACACTATACTCGTACTTATTAATTACAAGAATTTATTGAAACCATGAAATATGTAGTTTTATCTTATAAATTATAATTTACTTTATGAATTGTATATGTAATAGAACAAAAAAAAATATTTGTAAACGTAACTATTTGTTAAAGAAGCTGAGAGAAATATTTAAGTGTGTGAGTATTAAGTATATATTATAGCGAAAATATAAACACATTTTAGTATTATTTTATAACAGACGTATTTAATATATATCTAAAATAAACTCTTTTCATCTTTATTATGAAGATACGATTTACTCATATAGATCGGCAATGAGCGTTTATGAGTTTAGATAAAATAAATCATAATTATACTCTACATATCAGTTCTACCATCGAACCTTTACTAGTAGCAAGTAATCTTCTCCCGCACAAATGGTGCATAATATTGATCAATATCATCCGAATCGGCGAAAGTCCAAACAGCTTTAGTTACTTGCCTTTACACTAGAGCAGTCCAAACGGCTGTTATCGATGTATCGGGAAGCGAACGGTGAAAGTATGCAAGGGGGGCACAAGCCACAACGGTGCATGCTGCGACACTGCCCTCTGTCCACTACACTTAGTACTATAACTGGGTACTTCGAACACTTCCTTGTTACAGACAACTATTGTTTGAAATGACGCCACATTCTTCGCCACTTGGAGGCTGTGTATTTTAGAGGAAAACACTATGACATAAAATTCGTACATTTGGTGGCAGTTAATATTATTGTAATGAATATTTTGTGATGGGTACTGTATGTTTGATAAATATGTTATTCGGTGTGAGAATATGTGATCACTTTACATATTAAGAATAGAATTATAATATGAATATTATAATTCTATTCTTAATATGTAAAGTGATCACACTTCTTCACTTGATAGTCAGATCGTCACATCAAGAACCCGCCTAGCAATTTTATTAAAATAACTTCAATAGGTTTTTAAACTTATTATAAAGCTCTAATTATATGTTTATTTAGATATATAAGTATGCAACCATAAGATTTTACGTTTAAACATTTTATCAGCCAAGTAATTTAGGTCGCACTTATTAGGAAGTTGATCTTCTATCGTCTATCGGTCTCATTATAACTAATTTACTGACGGAAACCCCAAAAAATGCGATATTATACCTGACCTAAGAATACCCAGGTCGGTAACCCAACCAGGGTTTTCCCAGGTCTAATAGTATTTCGGAACTTACGTTCGGCAATTGCGCAATACCAACGTACCAACATAATAACGATATCAGAAGTTCAAAGTAATATCTAACTCTTTGCCTATTTAGGATATATTTTCAATATGCAATAAATATCAGTGCTAGTTAACATTTCTCTTACCGACTAACATTAGTTGAAATTCGATAAACTTTGCTTCTAGTTCAGTCTCAATGTTTATATTCAAGTGTGTTCAAATAAACGATTTCGCGTGCTAATGAACCCTACTTCTATTTAGTCTTTCTATAATGCTATAAAGTGAGCAGCCTTCAGTATGGCCACACTGGTCATTTCAAATATATTTATACGTACCAATGATATAATTAATTGGACTTTAAGTACTACTTATGAACGGATGTCGAAGTCGAATGTGTTGCCAATTAGTACCAACTGTGATTAGAAAACATTGAATTAGTTTTACAGTACAATAGCTTGCCATAGCTAATTTTGGGTACAATACAAATAAAATGGATCTCCCGAAAAAAATTCACCCTCGTACAGAAAGATGGCACAAGAGCAGGAACACTTACTGCGTTTCGCCTGATACCTATATCTTGTTTTCTTTTGCATCCTATTTTTAATCATTTTCGAGGTCGGTAAGGCACGAGTGATACATTAAGCTTAGCGGACGGACTCCATACTGGTTTGCCACGTTGATAGAATAAAACAAATCTAATGTATCTATGCAAGCAAGAGACAAAACACTTAGTCACAGTACATTAATAGATTATACACTGTAACTTAGTAGTATGCTTACTATTGATTGTTAGAAGGTATAGGATAACGTTGTCAACATAGTTACGTACACGTATGTAAGCCTATAACGAACATGTATTGGAAATTGTGAACAGAAATTATATTCAGATTTCAAATTATTGTTCTAGATTTAAATGCAATAAAAGGCGAGCACATGCACATATTGTATAAAATTTTGCTTTATCTCTTTGCTTTAGCTGAATGATCGAAAGATAAAACCATTATCATCAGCGATTAACGGTAGAGGAGTGGAGATACTAAAACGCCTTAAGACGCAATATGTTATATATCTGAACGAATATTTATTTTTTGTATATGAAGATATTTTTCTTCTTTTAAATCTTGTCCCATTGTTGTACACGAGGTGTGTTGATCGCAATGATAAATGTACAACGGTCGCACAAAGGAGAGTATTAAGTGGCTTACGCACAATGAATATGATTTATTACTTCATCGGGACTCCGAATGTATTTTCGGGTCATCAGAGATACTCCCACTCACGACCTGCCCGAAGCTACTCAATGAAGACATCGCATTGAATGCTTCCATAAATCAACGATTGGGGAAGAAAATTTCTGTCTAGTTGAAATATCGGCTCTTAAAAACTTTCGGAGAAATTCGTTCGTCTTCAGAATACTGTGTAGGGTTACCACACTCGGCATCACACTATAATTTATTTATTTTGAACGATATTAACGTTAATGACATAATATTATGTTTATAAACAGTGAAAATGTGAGGGTATCGTCATTATAAGATTGTAAATCATAGTTACGATCGTGGTTGTATACAGAAAATAGCGTGTGGAAAATCTATCAAAGAACCATCCACAATAAAACACTTAACTGGACAATAAAATTTACAACCTCTAAGCGTGTTTCATAAAGTTTAATAACCGTTTTATATGGCGTGACGACCCTGTGTGTAAACGAAACAAATTGAGCTGTTGTTCATCATCGAACGGCTTGTGTCGGCGCCCACGCACGTCGCGCGTCTTACGTATCAACATTACCCGTGACGTTGTCGCTACCACAATTACTTAATGTTTTTTCAATGGAAATTATGGGTGAGAAATATTCTGAATATAACACTTGCATTTGCATGAAGAAGATTAAGGTGCATTAATCTCAGTTGAATACATTAAATGGAGTTTTTTTTATGTGAATATTTTGTGGTAGGGTTTCGTTGTATAAGATGATGGGATTTGTTAAGGTGATGACTTGTACTGGTATATTTTTAGTTAAGTAGTAATTAGTAAAAAAAAAAAATATATTTGTACACAAAAAGGTCTTACAAAAATCATCACATTATAATAAAGATCATAAAAAATATATAAAAGCAATAAAATGTGAAACGTTAACATCTGTACTAATGTATGTATACATTGTATCACAGGTGCCAGCGCCTTCCACTATGCATAGACAAATTCTGTGATAATATTATTAGGATTTATTAGTTAATAGGTAAAATTGGATACGATTGCATTACAATGTTTATTATATTAATTTAATATATTAATTTTATTATATATAGCTTGAATAAATTATACAATAGAAAATATTAGTTAAATTAACATTAATAATTCATAATAAATCTGTTTACTAAATTAGTCAATTTGGATCAGTGAGATGTTATGTGTCTGTGTATTTAGAATGTGTCAGGATAAGGAGTAATGAGTGTTGATGCGTGTGTGCATAGTTGACAGAAAAATAGATTTGTTTATAGAAATATAATGACTTTATGTAATGTTCTGGTGTTTCGATAATTAAAATTACATTGACTGATATGTAAAACATCAAAACATGTTAGAGAGAATTAGATACTAAAAAAATTTATTAACCTAGTAGGATTAATAAACGTACATCTATATTTGCTGCCCATATTAAAAATTACATTTGTATATTTTACGGCAGGTCAAACAGATACATGTATACATGTTTATATTGTAAACATATAATCATTTCTAGATGGCACTTTTCAGCAGGCCTAATTTGCGCCTATAGGATATGATGCATAACTTGTTACTTCTGGGAATTACTAACAAAACTTGCATCAGGAATCAATTCTGATACCCTAAGAGGGCAATTCATTCACGCATGCGGACTATAAGGCCAGTCATTTTAATATCATTAAACTTATTCCACATTACAAGAAACAGGTGCTATTATTTCGACTCGCGTAAGTTTTGTTTTTATATACTGATACAAAAACAGAAATTACGCGAGTATTACGAGCTTTACGATTGTCCTAAAAAGAAGACTTTAAATGTCAATGGTAGGGATAGGACGAGGTAAAGTAAACATGACTCAGAACTGACTCATAGTAATTCAACGATTCACTTACAGGTAATTTCCACGCGTACTTCCTTAATGTTTAATTTCAAGTCCTCGCGCCGCGTATGTCATCAGTGGGAATTTTTGTTCTACTAGGAATTTACCTACTGTAAGGACTTGGTAACTAAGCGAGCGAAGTAAGTGAGTAATGACTGGGGAAAATTGTCTTTAAATAGATGTGAAATGCTGGAAATTTATGCTCCATATTAAAAATGTTTGGGTAATAATAAAAAAATAGAAGAAAGAAAAAAAAAACATATTTATTTCGTACAGAGCACACACAATTAGTTATAACAAACAAAATAAACAAGAAATATTATACATATTAAAAACAAAATGTGTATGCCCTCGCCGAAAAGGGTCACCACCTCAGCATTAGCTGAGCACCCAAATTGAGTGCACCAGCGCTGGTTTTCAGTTGGTCACTCAATACAATTGATGCACGGACGGAGGCAAATGCTTAACATTTTAACAAAAATACAATAAATGTGGTTCTGCTATACACACAAGAAAACGTATAGTGCATATTAAATTATGTTTATAAATTAGGTAGGTACATTTTAAAATATGAGAGCAAAGGTAGAAATAAAATACGTCACTATCAAATAAATAAAGGGGGTAGGTACAAATAAAATAAAAAAGTAATTGCATAATAGACACTGATGACACAATATTATGCGCACAGTGAAACGTAAACAAAGCGATCGACCTCAGCGCTGTTGACTGGCTAGGCTATTTGTATTGTTTTGTTTATTTTTGTTTTGATATTATTATTAGTGAGACCATCTAATACAGCTAATTGTGTAGAATTATTACTTAAGTGTAACATAATTATATAACATAAAGCGGTTGTGTGAAATATAAATTTATGTGAAATGCGAAACAGCGTCCACAGGTGGCTTGTTAAAATAAACTATATAATATACCAACTGTATTTAAATAATAATAATGTAGAACACGAAAAAATAAATAAAAAAATAAAATAAAATAAATGTCGAAAACATTATGTGGAAATAATATATAGATTGGATTAAATAATTGATAAGTTACATTTGACTGATTCATACATTATTTGTCTAGTAAGGAAAACCTTTTTAATTTATTCTTGAAATTGTTAATTTTTTTTAGGCTTATTGGCGGGGGGATGTTTTTCCAAATTTTGGACGCTTTATATCGGAAACTGTCACGAAATGAAGCAGATCGGTGTTGGGGTATAGCCAGCTGCTGCGCACAGCGACGACCCTCACGCTAGCGATGACTGCTTACCCAGGAAATCTTTGAGTACAGGTATATTGGAGTTTTATGTGCAATTACGGCGAACAGAAGAGAAGCAAGATGTAATTTATGACGCAACTTAATTTTCAACATAAGGTGTTTATTTAAGGGTGTTACATGGGTTCTCGGAGGTATGTTAAAGCAGAACCTTGCATAGGCGTTTTGAACTCTCTGTAAAAGTTTTTCAGTGCGTGCTAACAGCCTGGGACCGAACACTGTGTCTGCGTAATTTAATTTTGATAAAACTATAGATTCTACTAATTGAATTCTTAATACCTGGCTCAAGTAAGAACGCAATTTGAATAGCATTTTCAAACGGTAGAAACAATTTTTTACACAATTCGAGATATGGCTTTCAAACCTCAGGCCTTCGTCTATTAACAGACCCAGGTTACGAGAAACACTCACTTGTTCTATTTATTTTCCCATCACCGTCACGTGTACACAAAATATGTACTATCTGAGAAAAAGATTCATTGCTATGTCGAAACTATTAGTTTCAATTATAAATTTGGAACTGATTAAAAAGGGATTAAATGAACGGCATTAAACTTACAGCATCAAATGCAGATGAATTTTAGAGAAAACACATTGCAATAACTTAAAACGGCTTCAAAAAAGAGGGCTCGAAAATGTTTATAGGTGTGACGTTAGCTTTGTTTCGTACTAAATAAACATTTCGCTACTTAATAGTAGCGAAATGGCGCATTAATATGCGCCGAATATAGCGCGTTTGATTGCCTTTTGCAAATTGTTTGATTGATATATGTATAGTTGTTTTAAGTATGGACGTCCCGCATATTTCAATATTTGTATATTTTCAACACTGGTGCAGTGCCAGTATTGTCCTTTTAATATCGAAAAACTTGCCTACATATAACTTTAATAATTAAAATTCTAACTAGCTATAAATTGCAGACAGATATAAATTCATACACGTATAAAAGTAAGTTTTAATAAAAGAACAACGCAATCTTATGAGTTGCAAGAACCGTACTGCATCAAAGTACAATATTAAAGACCCCGGCTATTCATTATGCTTTAATTTATATGTAACTATCAATCTTCATACTGCATTACAGTTTTTTTAAATAGATTTATGATTGCCCATTGTTTTTTCATTGCAAGCTTATTGCCTACTTAGTTGATTAATAATGTAGTGAGTATAATTAATCATTGGTAGATTTACAATGTAAATATTGTATAAATATTGAAAAGATTTGGACATATTTGTTCGATCACGGGTTAACGAAGCACTTACTGTATCTTATCCATTCGGGAACTGATTGTTTAACGTAAGAGACCATCGATAAAAACCGATTCTCGATAAGGAACTATTAGAAAACGATATCGATGTCCCTCGTGATCGAATAATAAGTGTTATATTACTAAGCTTAGACGAGATATAGCTACGTTTTATGTAGGCATTATCATAATCTATGAGATCTACTTCATGTAATAATATTCTTTACGATAATTACTCGAAATTATATCTTAGCACGAACCGACGGTAACCGCGTTATAAAGTGTGTACCTTTAGCTGCTGAGATAACCCGATGGCGGAGAAACCATGGATGCGACATTTACTATCACCACCGAATTGTACCCACTCTGAACACAAACAAGCCAGCTTCACTGGAGAGCTTGGCAAGACTACATATGAATTTGGTTCACAAATTAACTAAATTTTCACAAGGATGGCCCGCGGCAATACTGCTTCGGATCCCATGATACTGCTTGTTTCTATCGCATTAGGCTTACGATAAGAGAGACGGGTAGATTGGTTATTTTTAATTGGCTATCTTTTGAATAGTCTGCCTATTTGGTGGTATTGTATGCGACTGTTGTGCATGGGGTCTCGGTTTCGGTATCCAGGTGGGGCAAAGTGTTATTAAAATTTTCTGACGGATATTCTCAGCGATAAAACGGAGTCTGTCACTGTGCCCACTTGACGATTATAGGCTCGTCGCCTTTTCGTGGAACACGTACAACATAGCTGGTGGAAATGTGGATGTAAATTATATTTGTGTCTCTGAATGAGCTCACCTGAAGTGTAGTGTGTATACATGTCAATTGTGTATGTTCAAACTAATTAGGTACTATTCTGTTTCCGTTTACCGGATACAATTCCAGATTCAGTGCGGTTACTGAGAATCTCCTGACAGAAAATTCCAACAAGCCATCAATGGTCTCCAATAGCACTTTATTTAATTGATTACCTGGAATTTATCAATATATCGTTGCTTTATGTAATTGATTCGAGATCGTAGTTTATTTGCTTTTTCTACGAATCACTGGGTGTGGAGTTTCATTCAGACTGGAGAGAAGTGTGTAGTAGTTATCTTGGGTAAGCTTGTCGGGTTGTTTTGCTCGCAGCTTCGGTCACGTAAACGTAGGTTAGGTAATGTTAGTGACAGTAATTTGTTTCAAATAAAGTATAGCCTATGTTACTCGGTGATAATAATGCTTTCAAGGGGGGAAATTTAAAATCGTTGAGTTAATTTACAAACAAACAAAAGATCCAATATTTCCTCTTTATAATATTATATTATAGTATAGATATTTACAGGGTTCATTGAAAATACTTATGAGTACATTGTGACTTGTATATACCTTACTTAAAAGTTTCTACCACTTTCCATATTTCATAAAAAAACAGATATTAAAATTGGTTGCTCTAATCGCACGCCTAAGTTAAAACTACATGCGGCTGCAAAATAATGCAGCGTCGTAACCACACACCGCGATGTGGGAGGCGCTGCGCTGGATGCAATTTCTAACTTGCTAAAATAAGTTTTTTGGAAAAGTATTAAGTTTTGTAAACAGTGGTATCACAAAAGTTGTTATGACTGTAAAGAAACGGGTAAAAAGATATTACTATTTTCCATTTAATCCTGTATATCATAGTTACGTTAGCTGTTATTCGCAACTTTGTTTAAGATAAAGATCTGAATCTTATCTTCACATTTAGCGGTTTAGCCGTGAAAATAAACATACAGAGCTACTTTCACATTTATGATGGATGAAATTTATTTACTTGCTGACTTAGTAAAAACTTTCAAGTTTGTTTTCCAGTGACAGTCAGGTGAGTGGTCGTCTTGGTAACAATGTAATGATTTTATTATTCTGTTTTGATCAAAGAAATCGTTAAACAAACGAAAGGGAAGCCTGTAAACGTATGTAATTTTTAAATAGTTCCACAAATTTGTACTATACCTACATTTCACCTACTATGGTTTAAGCTCTTATGTAATAGTGTGCTATTGGCGTCTACCGAGCTTAGTTCCAGATATTTTGCTGCTAAGAAATTTCTTGACAAATAAAAACTCCTTTGCTGGATCCGAAATTCAAACTCATTACCTCGTGCACGGTAACTGCATTTGCTATCTAATAATAAGTAATAGTAAAAGTGGTTTGCTAGAATGGTCAGATCCAGATGAGGCGATATCTAAGCTATTTATGAAAAAATAATTATATTACTTAATTTACAAGCAAAACGCATGCAGCCAACCTCACTTGCACATTGCCAATCCAGCAAAAGCGATGCTGTTCTGCTATCTCTGTAAAATAACCCACTAATATCACTGACAGCATTAAAAATATAGTGGCCGTAAGATATACTTAAAGCAATTTCATTATGCCAATCGAATTAAAAGAGATTGCTTCGAGCATTACAATCAACTTAACCAATAATTTATAATTTCTAATTTACAATTAATTATATCTAACGCAAAACAAATAAGTGATATTCAATGGCTCATAATAAAGCCTACGCGCTATTAGTGCCTGGTGAGACGATCCGACTAATGTTCCACATAAACATGTTGAACTAATGTACACAACTGAAGAAGCCGGATAATTGAGAGACTCGCCTCGGGCGCGCGGATTCGAACACGGATGTTGTTATATGTTGTTATTATTTATTTTATATTTTCATTATTCTAACGGTGTTGTTGGAGCGCATTTGTAATGGAATGTGTTCGTGAATTTGTGCATTAATATTAAGCCGACAAGATAATTTGAAGGTGTTTTTTTGGTTAAATGGTAATTAAATTTCGGGCGATAGGATATTGTGATGTTAAACAAAGTTCATTGTATCAATCTTAATAATTTTAAATTGGAAAGAAAATAAAATAGGTTTATGAGTCGTGTTTTTAAGACGTTCCTTTTTCGTTTCTTCAAAGTACCTAAACATCAGAACTGTTATGAAAATGAAAAATAAATAATAAAAAATCAATGTTAATTTTAATTATTTTAACATGTCTAATTACGTTTGAATAATGTCGTTTTTTACTATCAGTGTGCAATGTGCTCTCCAAGTCTTTCTACTCTACTTTCTCTACTCTCTGACTCTAAGACCAATAATATACGAGTAAATAGAAATCTCTGTTTCTTTCTTCAATCTTCAAAATATTAAAACTATTACTTACACTTTATCACACAATAGAAACACCAAATTTCTCAAAGCGTACAATATTAAATTTAACCACAACGCATTCTTATGCAACCATACATCTCATAACATTCAACAAACAAAACTAAAACGAAAGCAATAAATCTTAACAAATAAAATATCAAGCTGATTAAAACTATTAAGCTATTTATAACACAATTCGTTAGTCACGTATTGTGTATAAACACCCGTTTAATATATTAAAATCGACATTAAATAAACAGTCTGAAGATTTCTTAGGTTTACGCACGAAGTGTCAGAACAATATAGACAAACTGTTCATAAAAATGATTTGAGAAATGGATGGACGGCTGTTACAACTGAAGGTCATTAGACACGAGACGGGCCATTCTGCAAGCTTTACCATTTATACCGGAATATTTTATATGCATAGCTTTATTTTATTTGCCACAATTTTGTCTAAGATTTTAATGTTTTATTTAATTAGAGATCGGCATGATTGGTTTTCATATCTTAAGTAGCCACACTTAAGATTTGAGAACCAGTCATGCTAAATAATGTCTTAAGTTTTTGGTAATTGTCTCCAATAATGGAGTAATAGTTTAAATGAAGCAACGTACCAAATACATAGCTTATGAAAAACAAATTTTATCCTAAATAATTAGTAACCAAAAAGGTAAAAATGTAACCTTTGTGTAAGTTGACTAGTAAATCTAAACTGTTATTAATTAAAGCTAGACTTTTTGTCATTCAAATAACGTTTTCTTAGTTAGGTTTAAATATCGGGCACGCCACGATCGTGGCGGTAAGTCCCGTTTTTGAGGTATGGCTGGAGAGAATTAGTATAGAATTAGAGTAATGACTCGCCACGGTTGTTTTGGCCAGTTCCTGTGTCGCATAGGCCGGCAGGCGACGCCCGGATGTCATCACTGCGACGACTGCCGCGATGTTGTTGTGGACATGGCGCTGCACACTTTGGCGGATTGCCCCGCCTGGGCATCGCAGCGCCGTAAGTTGATCGCGGCAGTCGGACTGGTTGCCCTCTCACTCCCGGCCGTGGTTCAGTCTATGGTCCAGAGTGAGAGTCTGCTCGAGGCGGCGTGCGTGTTCCCAGGTGCGCCTCTGTGTCGTGTCTTTATCCTCCCCCAGGGGCACAGTGGAGGAAGTATTTTCGTGTGAAACGGCAGGCCAAAACCATGGCGGGGTCGCGATTGCATGTGAAAGCGATTCTGGCGGTATAGTAAGTATAAGCGGTTATGGCGAGGACCATCGTGGTAGGTTTAGTCGGTATTACCGGGGTATTGTTTCCCCGGTGAGCCCGACATCGCTTAGAGGTATGGGTCAAAGCATTAACACACGCGAAAAAAATATTAAAATATAATTAAATACGTATTCAGATGGGTGAGCAACCTTTTATATAGAGCAATCAGATGAGACTAGGAAACACACACAAAACACTTCGTTAGAAAACAAAACAGCAAATGTTTACTTATATTACAGGATTTTGTTGCAATTCATTCACACGTCTACATTAAATACTTTTATAAAATTTATATTTTAACGAGCAGGGAGAATATTAGACTAACATGATCTTTGATTTTTAATCTATAATCTAAGTACTCATGAAAGAAGATGTCAAGATTGCATGACTTATATTTATCATATATCAAATTTTCATCCTATTTCAAATGTGTTTATAGAATGGCGCGTCGAATCATTAACGGCGCGTGCGCAGCGCGTGCGTCGATGCGCTATTAAATTTGAAACAGTATACACGAATACATTTACTGTTTAATATTCCATCAGTTGCAGTCACGCGGATTTCATTTAGCTTCCACTAATTTAGTCCAGCTTTCTATTAATTACAAATATTATTATTGGTTGTTTATTAGTATGATGTTATTTATGTTTAAGTGGATGAGCTGTTTAAGGTATATCTGCATATTAAGTGAATGTAATTTTACTGCTGGTAGGTATCTACTTTAATGTTTATTTCTAGTTTGTAACAGTAAGTATGTGTGGAACGAATTGGTCATAATTCGTTCTTAGTCTCAAACAATATGTGTTATTTTGACATGAATTTAATCTGACTGTATATTTCTATCAGTGGCGTAGTCTGAGCGATTTTAAGATTATAAGGTTCTGGATTTGTGCCGGACTGGACAAAGCGTTATTGGGCTTTTCAGTTGAACATTTTGAGCAGAAGCATGTACAGGCATAATAAGGTCTTAATAGGTTTATATTATCTATTATTACTTGTGATCAAAATGTGTTTTTGGTGGACATATTTATAGAGGCTTTATAGGGTTGTGTGTTGATCTTTGCCTGCTCAGATAGTGCAGTAGTTTAAGTGGCAATTTTGCCGTTAATAGTACGCCTACAGTTGCCGGTTTGACCCCGGATGGCAAGTAAAGATTGTTTTGTATTTTGAGTCTCTATTTCTTTACTGCAATAATAATAAACGTAGGGCTATTTGTCTTTGTGCAAGGGTCTTATTTAATTTTATAAGTGCTACGGTCGTTCTTAAACATCTTTCAAACAATGTAACTATCGAGCTTAGAACAAATGGACCTCCCATCAATAAACTGACCACGTCAACCCTACTTACCCTCTGCGACCATTTATCTACAATTGAATACAGCTATCTGTCCCTTCTGACGTAAGTATTTCATCAAAGTAAACAACTTTATTGTTACCCTTAAGGCTTTATAACAACGCGTTGTAATTTTACAAACGAGTATCAGTTATTTAAAATGAAATAACATTGTAGTAATGATACAAGAACAATGTCACAGTATTACTGTTATTACGCGTATCGATCAACTGATTTCAAGTCTTATTATTTAGGGCTGTCACTGTTATGTATGATAATAAAATTGTTTAGTTTATATTACATACATGCTTACATATATTCACGTCTATAATTATATATTCCAGTAAGTATTACACCTACATTTGTTTTTAAATCGCTCGTTGTTGGAGCCGGTTCTATTGTTGTCTACTAAGCACATTTTCAGATTCCATGCTATTACTAAGATTGGTTTACAGAAAAATCCAATAACTCTTTGCCCGGACTGGAAGTTAAATATGGGATTACATGCAAACATAACTAAAATAAAAGCAAGCACCATTCGGCAAACATAGTATAGCAGAAACAACGAAACTGCGGTTACTTGTAAAATAATAAACAGTCTGTGTACTTAAAAATAGTTGAAGAAAGAGATATCTCGAGACTAATATAATGTCGTGAGAAACACAATCAACACTATTTAACGCTACGCTACAAATTTGTAGGCTGTGATTTTAACATAAACTTTGCAATCGTATATTTATCAAGCAAATATGGTTCAAGTAATATAAATCAACTCTAACCCTATCAAATTGGACTGTGACGGCGTATAATTTGGCGCACATTTTCAGCGCTTGCGCCTCCCGCCCACGCGCTCACATCAATCATGGCGCGCATTCGTTACCACATGACGTTCTAATGCCGCGAGTTGAGCAACACTGACCGTCTGGACCCAGCATTGTACGACTAGTCTTTGTTTTATTAGATGAGGTCACCGTTGTACCGTATTTTTAATATTCATGTGCTCTGTCTTAACGTACAGTTCATTCGAATGCTGCATTTAAAATTCGAAGATATCATGCTAAATTGTATATTTATATGGACTTGGAAGCAAAGTTTCGCACATGCTTAGCACCATAAAATACTGTAAAATAGTGAATATAAACCACATTATACAATTTAGACGAGTTCCTTAGATTCCTAAAAGGCTTCGCTGTCCGTATTAGCAGACCAAACATTGAGTAAAGAACCATGTATAAAATTTGCATCGAAATGTTGACGATGTCTTAACTTATTCAGTGTTATAGCAAATATGCGGTAAGCACACGTATTTTTAATATTATTTGCATTGTAAATTATGTTTACAATATTGTAGTAATTCGTAGTGTCGATAAGTAGGCGTCAATTGCTATGTTTATTGGAGTATAGGACCACTGTTGGTCGTTAGATAAATAATGCTTGTAACAATGGTATGAAGTATTGAAGGTTCAAACGTTGGGATCGTATCTATATGCAAATTGTGGCGAATTTTCGTAATATGCCGGCGCCGGCGACCGATTCATCATAGAAATGTGGACGGTTCAGCCCACGCGCGCTGTTTAATGCACTCCGGCACCTAGACGACGGATGTAAGCGCTTGATACGTTACGAAAACTTATTTGTATGTACATAATCCTAATTTGCGACACAGTAATATCTACTTTGTATTGCTTTTTTATTGAACAGGATGTAGGCAACACTTTCAAGATGACGATTTTGAAAATAGGCATTTTTTTAATTAGAATGACTGACGTTTGTAGGTCGATGACGAAATGTTATACTTCAGTATAAATTCTTATGCAATTAATTTGTATGTATAAATTATTTACGTACTATTAATGTTCTTCAACTGTTTATTAATCAGTTTTGTCTCAAGAGTCGTACCTGTTAAGGTGTGTTGTCGTTTGTCTTGAAGGATACAAGATACACTGTGAGAAACCTAATAACGCATTGCAAATGCGTACTTATCAGACATCATGATCGAATAATCAAAGCTCTATTCAATATGTGCATCGCAAAGTCAGTTTTGTCATATTATCTGCGAGTGAATCGGTAAATTTTAGACGCTTTATGACCTGACTAACTCTCATTTATATCTTTAATAAAACAAGCACAAATATATGTTTGTCAGGTTATTCTCGTTATTCAATATTATAGTCTAAGGAGTATCCTTTCATGTTTACTTAATATATTCTGAGGTATTATGTTAACGTACTCTTACCGTAATAAAATTCCTAGTATTTAATTCCAGATAGATTTCTACACATCTAGCTCACAGGAGCTTTTAACTAAATAACTATGTTTACTATTAAAATCTGGTAAGTAAATAATACTAGTAATATATGATATCTTAGGTAAGCTTAGTGCTTGGGTTACAAGTGAGTTCAAGTCAGGAATGCGAGGAGTGGGCGTCGAAACCACGACCTCTTGATCGCCAGTCCCTTCTCAACCATTGGGCTACCACCAGTTTCATGTAAGTATAGTCGGAAAGCATTGAACCAAACGTATTTAATGTCGAACGCGTTGAATGTCCATTCAAGCCGCATGACTCCGTTAAATATTCATTGCATTTGATGCGTTCGCGACGATGATCATGATAAATGTATTGATCCAATATTATTATTGTAAATATCGAAATTGAATTACTCTGTTTATTGAGCACTTAAGTGTTATTTGACGATTTGATTTAGGATCCTATTTGATGGGTAATAAATAATTGATAACCTTTTTGTTGTATATGCTACTCGAAGTACATCTTTGATTTGAATGAAAGTTGATTTATTTTTACAGTGCTAAGGAGGTGAACGAGTATACGGCGTTCCTGATGGAAAGTAATTTCAATATCTTACGATCGCTTGTATTATCAGGGGATCACTTAAGTACTGCCGATCCTGGTTATAAGAGACAAAAGGATATAAATAGAAGAAATACAAGTGAGCTCCCGTATCTCTTGTTGATCGGGTGAAACGCAGTAACCGCGTTGCTACACGCACGCCGGTTTCTTGTAAAAGGCTTGTATTTCGCCGCTCGGCCGGCTCATTCGTCCTGTCATCATGCAGTATGGGTGTCGATTCGTATTATCCACCTATGAGAGACTAGATTTCGGTATAAAAAGATAACACGAAAGCCGTTTTAAATATATATTGGTTAGACTGATTTTTCACATAGTTATATATAAATTTGATTCATGACTTATAAGTTTAATCTCTCATAGACTAATATATTTAACAAACGTAGGTATATATGAAATAGCTACAAAATTAATCCAAAGCACTGTATTAGACACAAAATATATCTGAACAAGTGTTTGTTGACATAATTGAATACCCGATTTCGAGTCGAGATTGTCTTAAATTCTGATACTATCGTAGATATCGATCGGTAACTATTTGGAAGCAATTTGGTATTGGTATTCGGAATATCTTAGTTTACAGTACACTATAGTCATGGAGAATAGCTTGTTGTACGAAAGACGGCGTTGCAAAATATGTATTCAAATATTTGTAAATGGGTAAGCTATAAACATGTTCAGATAAGACGGAATGCCTTAGATATTTTGCTGTCATTCAATGTTTTAGCGTTTGTACGTGGGATTTAGTTTTAAGAGTGAAAATTATACGTTTAGATACGGCGGCGTTTCAATATTTGATGTAGTCGGTGGCCGCGGTCGATGTAGTTTTAGGTCAAATTTTGTCATGACAATCTAGGGATTGTGTATATGAGTTCCTTACCATAAACTAAGATTTTCAATGTACTTGTATATCTGTAAAATGGCTTTATGAAAGTCAGTGCTTATGCGATTTCTGTAACTACAACTTCTGAAATGAAATTTGAATTGTACTAATATGAAATGAAAAGGGTATATAAAAATATGTGATACTTATTTATTTTATTTTATCTCGTTCTGTTTACACTATCAGAAAAAGACAGAAGATTGTAGAGCTATTCAATTAATTAACTTGCTTGCTTTTGGCGTAAAATTTTGTGACCTTCTTTTCACTTTATAGTTACGTCAACTACAAAAAAATAGATGATAATTGTTGTCTTTTGAGAACATAATTGAGTCCACTGATGTATTTAAGGCAGTGCTAAATAATTTTATTGATGCTAGTTATTATTACTACTATAAATAAAAAGTGAGATTTTTATAATTTCTCTCACCGATTAACTTGTTATTTTTAAATGACTCTATTCTTGAATATAAAATTGCCGCCAGTCGGCAGCGAATCTAGTAAATTGGCGTAAAGTTTTGCACATTCAAAACACAAGATTGACCATAAAAGCGAGCTGTTTTACATTTCATTTTTATATTAAACATGTTTTTGCTAGAAAATATAGTGAAACTAATATAGTATGATGTTTATAACTTCTTCAAACCGTGTTTGGTATTAATATCCGTGGTCAAAGTGTAGTACGAAAGTTTCAGGGTTGTCGAGCGAAACTAATGTTGAGTCTCGAAATGACACTCGATAGCCCGCGGCGAGTTGCGGTATTGCCTTTGTTCAAATACAACTATGTTTGTGCCTGCGCGCCGGCCCAAGGCGCTGCGTAAACTTTCGGCCAAAGGATGTAACCGAGAATTATGCCTTCTAACTTATTATTTATTATAAGGTTTATATTGCTTCTTATACTTATATTGCACATACCATGTTAGTTTCCTTTTAGAGAGCACGCTTTTTATAATCAGTATGCCGCTATGTATTTAGCTCTTAGGAAATGCTCTTACATATATGACTAAGGATTGCCAGTTTTTTTTGGTGCTAAATCTAATACGTAATCAATAATTTCTAAGTTTTTGCTTTCCTTTTGTAGAGTATTGCTCTAAATCTGTCTATCAGACTACATAGTTATTCATTACATAATACATTTCGAACCAAAATAATCTTTCAAAGCCTTAAAAAGGACTAATAAAAAAAACACCGTTTGTCGGAAGCTGCACCCCTGCTCGAGTTGCGCGTGCTCACTAGGCGCGGCGTCACTTCCTCAGTTGATCGGCGCCCGTGGCTGGCGGCGGTCGTGTCCGCGCGTAATGGCCTTACCAGTCCCGTTCCACAGCGCTGTCATTACATCGGGAAATCTAATAAAACCGATCGAAACTGTATTTATGCTGAGTAAAATTTTATGTATTATAATCAAAGTTGAGGGATGATATGGCTGGATTTCATAATAATATAAGCAATGTGTTTTAAATTGGTTTTGCAATTGAACTTATATTTTACAATTAATGATATAATCTAAAATACTACTCAAATGTAATAATTAAGTATACAAACTTAATTATTTACATTGCATCTTGTAATGTAAATGATTAAGTAGTAATAAGTATATTTTATATGTTTATAAATCCTCCTTAATAGGAATATACATAACATGTTGACTAGATCATGAGTTATTCAGAAATTAATAAAGGATATAAAGAAATATCTGTGACTTAAAGTTTAAACCATTTTGTACATAGATAAAAATAATCTTCTATATAAAAGTTGATGCATTTTTTGCACAGATTAAGCACAATAGAGACCGATTACGCAAGATCTCGATCTTTTAATCGATTCTCGATTGTCAATAGTTTTGGCGATAGCCCAATTCTTTGGGACGCAGCAGGGGGTGGTTACCGCAAGCATTACACACCGATCATTATCTAATATTAATTGATATTGCTCCTAGAGACGGCAGCTGGTGAGAATAGTCACACATCATTGAGCAACGAGCAATTAAAAATGGTATATTGAGACATTTGTGTCACTCCACTATGGCTATGCGTTTGATATACACGCCATTTTTAGTATTTTCATTTTTTTATTTCAGATTTATTTACCAAGCGATGCTTAATTGGAGACTAAACTTAAAATTTTTATTGAGGTGGTTTAGAATTCTCGTACAAAATCAGAATTATTTGCAAATTTGTACTACTACTAGGCTTGACTTAGCTATAAGTGGGCAGATGGCCTATACACCGCGTTCAGAACCTTATAATGGAAGACATGCAAATGCCTTAAGATATTTTCCTTTACCGTTAAAACGTGATATAAATAACTTCTAAAATCTTTACTGTTACATTTTGAGTATGAAACGAAAGTATAATGGTAATGGATAAAAATGATATCGAGTACGTCACAGCGGTCGAGTTGAAGGCAAGAGCTCGATGGTGCGTAACGGGCGTCCAGTGAAAACTTACAAATAACCACCCATTAGCAGCCGCGAGCGGCGCGGGCGCAACCGACAATTTCCCTCTGATTTATATCATCTGAACGTCGATGTACACCGAGAAAATGTGGGAAAATTTTCACTATCCGACAAGACCCGTAATTTGATAAGGGGAATCATCGCTCCGGTTTTGCGATTGAAAACGACAGTTTCCTCTAAGTGATGTGACCGGTACCCGCGAGAAAACTCGATCGGAGGAAAAGTAGTTTGCAGTGCAACTACCCCTTATAGATGATGCCTCATAAATAACACCTTCGTATTGCTATATCGAGCAGGGCGCAATACATTGAATAAATCAATATTTATAATGCTGCTCTAATCGACTCCATTTGAAATATACTCTCGGATTAACTGCGACGCAATTTTTACGCTTACTTGCTAAAGCTAACATAAAAATGTTGACGGAAAATAATAAAAATTTTGAGAATTTGTGTTTCATTGTTCGTCTTTTATATAAACTAGTGTTTTTAACGAGCCTCAATAAAGTTGGTGTGATGAACAGCAAACTAACGCTTCAAACATTTTATACCACCATTAATTTTCTAGAGCACAAAATAAAGATGAGTCACGGCAATAAACGACATACGACGTTGTATGTCAACGAATGTCAACATAAAATACAGTTTTTAATGGTGAGAATGTGGTGTGGTCACATCGCGAATGACATTCAACCGCTTACGATGCCCCGTGTTACGTGAATTGTTGCTTTAATTACTACCATGTCAACTCCAAATATTGAGTCAAAGGTGGCTCAAGTAGAGCAACCTTTCTCACGTACTTACAATTTCCAACCATTACTCTGTGACAGTAGCACCCGAAAATCACCTTTTAAATGTTTTTATTTTCGTAAACATAAAGTCTATAATCGCGTGCACATTTTTATGGTTCGAGGTGGCGAAATAAACGCAATACAGGAGCGGGGCACGTCAATTGGTGTGTTTTCACATAATAAAAAACAGTATGTTATGCGTGTCTAAATTTTGTCCGTTAAATTCTGAGGATACGTTCTTTTTTGCCGTTAATGTTCTGATAGCTTGAAGAGGGTAGTTAGCCGAGGAAATGTACAGGTATAATAGAGTACCGAGATGAGGACAGAGATAAAAGTCTCTTTCATTCAGATATGAAACAACTGCAGATTTTTCCAGATATTGGATTTCGAATATATGGGTTTTAATTTTATGGATAATGGCTATTCTAGAATCAAAATGAGATATGATTTACATTTTGACATGTAATATGTTTCTACTTATAAACAAGTACTGGTTAGACAATGATTAACGATTAGTGGTTTATATTTACTCAATTTTCGAGATATGACGTCAATGAACTCCTCTCGGCGATGATCGGAGGCGTTCGGCGGCTGCTTTGAGCTGAAGTTTAATTTCTTAATCCTAATTGAATTTGTTTGTTCCGAATGGCGAGCGATAACGTAACGCGGCGCTCGCGCTGATCGATTGTTCGTAGTCAGTTGGTCAACGGTGTCTATCTGTCTTGGTAATTGAAGACTTAACTTGCTACCTTTTTGGGTAGGTTGTACTTTATGCTTAAAACATTGATGTTGTTGACAGTATAACATAAAACAAAAATTTTTTTTGGTATGTTTTTTTTTAAACGTAAATATATTAAAAAAAAATCTAACGTATGTATTCATTCTAAAAGAAATTTTGCTTCAAAGCGACTAAAAAATATGTAATAAGATTTTGTGAAAAACTAACTAATATCACAACGATAAATATTAGGATACGCTGACATAGTATTTCCAAGTATTTATATCTATTAAAATAAAATGTAGCCTATTTTACACGGTGATAATATAGCTTTCAAATGGTGAAAGATTTTTTAAAATCAATTGTTTAGCTTTTGAGTCCTTATAAACAAACAAACAAAAAAACTAATATTTCCTCTTTATAATATTAGTATATTAGAACGCATGGTCACCCTACACGAAACTAATAACCATCGAAGGTTAGATGGATGGGTTCTGTTATTGATTAAGCTTTTGTATATTGTCCTTTAAAGGTGAAGTTTAAGTCGCAATTGTAGTTCACTCTATCTCTATCTCTGTCCACCGGATAAATGGACTGTACTCATTTAAAATTACATCATGGTATTCGGACTATATATGACGTATAGAAATTTTAGGCACTAAATGTATAGACGAGTTGTGTATATTCATTACATTACTGTACAGATGTCGTCGTTGCGCGTTGTTTAAACTTGTACTTCTGCCAATACTAGAATACTAAACTAAATAGAGCCCCGTCCGTCTGAACCAAAAATTACATGACACACAAGTTCTTGTTCTCATTCTAAGTATTTTTTATTCTAGTTGTTTTATTGTTTGTAGAATTTAGCGTGACATAGGGTTAAACTTAGAGCAGGCGTAGTCTTTAAAAATGTAAATAGTACTGTTCGTCTTCAGTTCTCTCACAAAGCTAAAATATTTAAGAATGTTTTTGCATTTGACGCAATAAGCACGCGGTAGGGTTTGGATCCGTAACCTTTCGATCGTACGTCCGATGGCTTAACTAGCTATTTATGATCTAGTAAATTGTTGGGTTACTTGGTATGCACAGAACGCTTCGCCAGAAACCAGCCAACTTAGTAATTATAGTTTCGCACTATTTTAAAGCCATTATTTAGATATTATTGAGAAATTCAGACGGCTCCTGGATCCAAATTTGGTGTGATGGAGACGGAATCTAAAATTACTGCCATTGCTGAACTACAAGTTGTCCAGCAGTAGGCTGGTTGAACAGGACTAACCTTGTTAATACTACAGCGAAGGAAAGCCGTCTCCATCAATGTTATGTATATTAGAGGTTATGGATTAAATAACACACTGTACAAATACTTTAATTATTTATTTTATACTTTGGACACAAGGAAGTTTTATATGTCCGTTCACTTACAGCTCACAACAAGAAGTGATAGACAGCAGTGTTGCTATGCCTTTTATAGCTTATCAAACTGTAAAGTATTTGACTACTATTTATATTGTATGATGTTATATTATACAATTACTAAGGTGCAATTATTCTAAACAGTTAAATATAATATTTAATTAATTTTTGCAAGTATAAATGTATATAATTCTACAATGTAAACAACTATCTCAATATTGTCGCATGTTACTTTGACGAATGGACTTACCCTAAGCCTGGCTTAATATAACATAGTATAAAGTGGTAGAAAGTAGAAATATATCTCAACTCCAGTTGCACCAACAAATTAACGCACAAATGAATGTAAATCTCTGACAGGAAGTTTGAATAAGTAAATTTGTTGTTAATACTTTTATGTAACTTAATAACTAGATTTTCAAAATATGGTTGGTGTCATTTTACATAACTTGACATAGCGCTATTGAGCGTACACTTCGCACGATGTCATCGTAGGTCCATTCACATGACACTAAAATATTCGTTCATTCCTTTTATCGAGTTTAATTACCGAAATGCCGACATTTAAGTCTCCGTTTGACGTTTCTTAATCACTTCGATAAGGACTAACGACACAATTGACGTACATATCCGACAAATCGCAATAATAAATTAAGGTTTCTTTTTTTTGGCGAATCGGCCGACATTTTCGTAATTTTTTTTAATGTTTCCTCATGATTATGAAATAAAAGGTTTTATTGACACCTATAAAATATACAAATAAACGTTGAGGTTTCACTGAGATATATCTTTAGGGTCTTTTATATATTTCACTTTCAGTTTTATGTTAGCACTTACATTAACAAAGAAATATGCTCCGACATAAGTGGGTTAGGTCATAATAAGCGATGTTGATTTCGTCACCAGTCTAAATTAATGTCACCCGGTTTAGTCGAAACTATTCCGTGTAAATCTGTCTACATCATGCTTGTCCTGACATGGCATTTTCACGAGATCTATATCAGACATTTATGAGACAATGTAGTGGCCTCGAGTAAAATTAGCCGTTGGGTCTAAAACAAAGAATGTTAAGTTTGATTTCACAGCGTCTGGGTTTACCGCAAGGGCTTCATGTCGTCATCGGCTGCGACATCGAAAGCGAATCAATCCGGCTTTTATCAACGTTGTGCGTGACCGAGGCCATTGTTAGGAAAGGGAAAATGGGACGGAGGCGCCGCGAAAAATAGAAGAATGAGCCGGCAGCGCGCTTCACTGGACGTTTTTGTGCGACGCAACCGCCGGGCGTGACCGCCGCTGCGCTGGGCGCGTGCTGTGTACCACTTAGTCACCCGCGCTCACGACCCGCGTTAGCACCATACCGACTTATCAATCAGGGGACTAGCGACATTTCACTTTTTACCGCATGTTCTCTTAGCAGCGGCATTCTAATATTTACACCGCTGGATAAGCCTGACAGAAATCTCGAGCAAAAGCCCAAAATCATTTGACTGAAAATTCTTTATCACGTTTTCCACTAGGCCTTTGTTATGGGCTATGAGCGTAGTCCTTATCATTCTGAAAACTAGTAAGTGCAAGTGCTGTAGTAAATAAATTACATGTCTTTTTGTAAACATATATGGTATCTGCGCGATATAAACATATATGGTATCTGCGCGAACTTCTGCGAAATTTTGTACCAGTATAGGCTAGACTTGCAGACCTTGGCAGTCTTAAAGTTCAAACGGCACGCGCGGCGCGGAAAGCGTATCTGTCAGCCTCGAACATTAAACCTCTATGTGGAATACATCTGACATAAAGATAAGCAGTTTGAACCCAAGACCTTTTCGATCTAGCATTTTACAATTGCGCCACTGTGAAATTGTGGTCGGTTGGTGGCGTGTGCTGGCCGGCTTTTATTTATATTGGTTGTAGTGCGGGAGCGATCACGACCCGGTAATTGATGCTCTCTCAGCGCGCGTGCCTGCGCGCGCCGCGCCTGCGCCCGCGCCCGCGCGCCCTGCCAGCCGGGCCGTTATAAGTGCTCTAACACACTCAGCGAGCACGCGCTAACATTATACCTCGCCTATACATAACACTCTAGGACATGCACCAAAATACTCCGTTACTACTTTTTGTAACAGCACACTTTGACCTATTGGCATGCCTGAATATTTAAAATCAGTGGTAAATGGCTAAGAGATAATTCAAGTTTAATGGTCCGAATATAACGTATAATAGATGCTGCACTATAATTAATTGTAAAAATGCATTAATTTAATTTAAATTTAACTAAGTCCTTAATATGCATCATTTTGCAGAACCTTGACTTATATTCGATCACTATTTTTACTCATTTATTGATCTTTATTAACTTTTAATTATTTTAATATGTTTGCAACTAAATTGCGTAATTGAATCATTATTAACATTGGGCAATATAAAACGATTTACGGTCAAATACCGAGAACACTTGCACAGATCTGGTATAGATCCGTATTAAAGTGGTTAAGAGAATTAAATCGGAGATTTTACGATCATTATAATGATTAAGGGAGAAGATTAAATCCCTCAGAGGCGATCGTGTTGCAAATCGATCTAGATGGATTTGACGTGCGGTCTCGGGTTCAATAGATTATTCGATAACTCGTTGTAGATGATGCTTGTCAAATTATTACAACATTAACTCTACAGTAGATGGCATGTTTGTCGAATGCGTACTAAAGATGAAGGAAATACACTTCTATATGCATTCATATTTTCAGTTATATGGACAAATGTTTTGATAAGTTATTGTTTGTAACAGTACGAATAGCTCTTTCATAATCAACACTCTTCCTAAATTACTTTCAACTGATAGAAAACCGGCGTCACTTAATTAGATTAATCAACATTTTCTTCGTCTCATTCCGGCAAGAAAAACTTCAATTATAAAGTAAAGTGTATTTAATTGCATAATTGTTATGTAAATAGTGGCGAATTAAAGGTAACGAGCAGAGAAGCGCCACCAATCAGTTTAAAAGCTCCGCAAAGCCTTCTATCTAGAAACCATCGACGTTCATTTCGGCTTTCGCGCAAATGGAGGTAAAAGTCCACAGTGATTTCGGTAAATTGTATTAAAACAAATCGATAAAAAATTGATAAAGATTTTTTTCTCCACTCACTTTACGCGTGAGTGCTTCGTGATTTAAAGCATCGATTTCTGTGTCTCACTTTATTTCGTGAGTGGTCCGATTTATAGTCGAATAGGTCAGATCACGTAATGATTGTAGTCGATTGTTTGTTACACATGATCAAACTAAATTTTCTAATGTCACATTACAGTTTCCATTAGATTGTCTACCCTAATAGTTTTTATATTGGAACTAAATCGTGTTAAAGGGTTTTTTAACAGCGTCGTAAGTTGCCATGTTCAATAGCCAATTATGCAAGTGGCTTTACTAGTAGTGGTTGCGAGCTGTTTGAAGTAAATTGGCATCACATATTTGTTGGAAAACTGTTCTACTTCCTGTCTGTAATTGTGGAGCATCCGTTCTTAATATTTTTCCTAGGAAAACTTTGATGAACACATTCAACGCGGAGATTGGTATTTATTGTACTCAGGACATAAAGTAATTTACGTGCTATTAAGTAATTAGAAATATATTTCCTTTTTCATTAATACGGGTAATAGTGTTGCAGCATTCAATAACAGAATTCTCTAGTTTTTATAGAACGTATATTATAAAGAAAGTTATGAAACAGTTTAGCCGCTAAGAAGCCGGATAGCATTATAAAATAAAACACATTCGAGAATATTTTATCCAAAAAAATCTGATCTACGGGATGATTATACAAGAGATAACAATTTTGACTTTTTTCTTCTAAAAGAAGCAACCAATGTGTTAACTTGAGGTCACAATAAATACCTTCGGTAGGTATATGTGACATGGCACGTACTATATATCTTTTAAAATCAATTATTATATGTGTTGTCAAATCTTAGGCTGTAGCTAGTAACCTATACATACAGAAAGTGTAATTGAGTTGTTAAAATATGACATAATATTCTGATACAGATTCAACGAGTCATCTTACTAAACGTACGAAGTGCAAACTATAATAAAGAGATGAAACTTGATAAACAGTGTCGGCAAGCATCCTACGTATAGAGTTGTCGAAGCCACCACGTTATTGAACCTCTATCTAGAATACCGACTTTTACTGATGCGATACGATAATTGTAGCGGCATAAGTGTACTCATTTTAAACAAGATATCTCTACTAATCTAGGGCCGGTCAATAAAATCTATTATGTATGCATCTGACGTGTCTGTTCAAGGCATTGCGATTTCAAAACGCAATTTTCTTGCGCTCTGCTTTAGTTTAGTGATGTACCTACGTAATTGTATCGATAAGTTGTTTATTAAAGGAAATGAGTATCGTAAATCGTGTATTTTAGTGGAAATATTTAAGAGGTATAATTTGTTGTTTCTATAGTAAATTACTACCGCCATAAGATCAATTAATTTTGTAATTTAAACAGGTATATGGTCGAGATTTTCTATTAAAGATTTTATGTTAATTAATATGGTAGATGATCTTCGATTTATTTATAATTTACGTCAAAATATATAATTACTTAGACTACCTGTAGATACCAAGTGTAATGGCTCCGCATAACTGTAAAATGATAATCGTTTAGATAACACTTAATGAGTTATCAATACACTAACAGATACCTGCATGGTGCCTCATGTTTTAAATCAAAAGCTCGTATCATCGTTCAAAATTATTATTTATGATTTACTTCTATAGATTAGTGTAATAAAGTATTTATTAATTCAAGATCTTATACAACATTAGATTAAGATAGATGCATAATTATTGTTAAAATTAAGATTAGAATAAATTATAGATCGAGTGTAATTACATTTAAATATATTAATTATTTTGAAATAAATTGTGGCGTGTTTAATAAAATTGCATGAATCTAATAGCTAATCCTGTCGGACTTTATAAATTTTCATAAACTTTCTTTATTCAGGTTTTGAGATAAGTCTTTCGTTGAATATTGTCCCAGAATATTAATAAGCATGTAATAAAACCAAAAGGGTTGGATATTATTTATTTATTAAACAGCTTACTGACTAAAAAATGTTGTAACAATCTGTAAGCAATATGTACATTTTTCAACATAATATGTATCTAAATAAATTTTATGCATTTGCAATCCAATGTAGAAACATATTGAAATAATTCACAATATGTGACTACTCACTATCTTGTGCGTAATCACGGGATCAAGACTATGATTGCAGACGAGATAAAAAGAAAATAATGTGTCGCTCGCATATATGAAGTATATTTTGGACACTATTACGTACAGACATAAAGTGCAGGTAACGGTTATAATCGCCAGGGAAAGTATGTTTATATTCAAACTTTAGTTTAGTTTATTATCGCGGTAGGTGTGTTATCATTAAATCTTCGGTGTATGTTATAGTTTGCGCGACGTCTCGCGGTGAAGTTGGTGTCAATTTGCAAGACTTAATACGAAAGCAAGATTTCTGATTCACGTTACTTTTCGTTTTATCACAATGTGAAAAACGTCAACATCATCCCATGTACTGAAGGTTGAGAATGTTGAGACTGTCACCATCGCTGTGTAATTTTTTAATCTAGTATTTTTCCAGAAACCATTTACGAAACCTGTGCTTGCTTTGACTCTTACTTAAACTCACCGATGAAAGTCAGTAAATTTTATCATAAGCACCAGATAATGAATCTGTTAGCGGCAAACAAGTTATCAGTTAATCCGATGACATGCGGTAACCATCGCTCATGAACATGACTGTGTTTTCTTGGTATCACAGAAGTAATTCCACCATAGTTATAACATAGATCTTTTTTATTATTTATACCCAAGCCTGTGTGCACTTTCCACACCAAGACATGTTTTACGGGACGGACAAATTTTAAACAGATTTTCTATAATAGATTTATATCTACGTTGTTAATTTACATCATCATGAGGACATGAAAAGATTACCGACTATTACATATATATACGAAGGTAAATTAATCTAAATTACGTAAGAAAATCTAATTTGAAATTAAAAGCACTGATAAATCAGATGCTTTCATTCATTGGTACAATTAGATGAGATTGTTTTAAAGGAAATTAGCAATTATTGGTAGTAAAACGGCTAAATGTGGCCACTAGACTGTTCAGACTAGTTCTACGTGTAGATTTCGCTTTAAATTATATCGGTATCAAGGAATTGCATATCTTTGAGTAATAAGAAACTATGCAAAACGAGACCGGAGATTGTTTCTAACGAGTAAAAAGTAAAAGCTGTCAAATATGAGTAGGACTAAAGTCTTGAATTTCAAATTAAAGAGCGCCGTACTGGTCGTAGTATAGGAAGTAAATTAATAATTAAAGTAAGAGTTAGGCAAATAACATACGTTTTTAGGTCTTTACAATACTTGAGATTAAAGCTTGAGTCCAAATTTTTAAATGATAATCGTCTGAATGGGCGTATGCGTACGATCTTTTATCATAGCTTGTTATAATACATTTATGATATATAACCTAATTTTGATATATATTCAAAACATGCTCCATGCAATAGGCTCAAGGCATCACAGATGTAAAACAAAACCACTTAATGCGAGGAGTGCTTTTATAATAAATTCGCATGGAGCGTGCGCCTGCGTCGCACTTTGGTCGTTAACTCAACTATATTATAACCTTCTTTTATCTATCAGCATTTGCATATTAACATATTTTAATGTTACTAGTCGCATTTTGACGCCTTCGATGGCTTTATCTGGAATCTAAATCGTCCTATTATAATATTAAACGCTAGAAATTAGTACTTAAATAGGCGTGGACGTTTATGATTTTGTATTTCTTAATTATATTATTGTTACACGTGTAGAATACTGAACGATATATCGATTTATATTAAATTGGTATAGTTGGTTACTGTACCAGAAAAAATCATAAGTATTCTGATCTTTCTTTCTGTCTTAGTCCTATTTTTTTTTGGTGACTCTCTCGTTACTAAAGATGACGTCATGAAAAATTGATGATCGGATAATTTATGTCTGTCAACTTGTGGTTATATCATTCATCGCTAGAGAAATGTTATTCAACTTATATCTCGTATTTTATTTATCCTAGTTAATAGGCAATTTAAAGCATACGAGTTCTCAAGCTATAAAAAGACATATGATCTGGATAAAATTAAGATATTTAACAAATTGGCCAGTTGAGTTAACCAAATAAGTGCAAACCATCTAAAAAAGAAAGTTTTTATCTAATTCTTTTTATAGCGACGACAGATAGCGATGTGGTACGCGCGAAAATTATGTGTCTTGATGTGATCTTAATACGGCGCCGGACTCGGATCCGTGGCGATAGATACAGTACTACGTGGACTCATCATAATCTCTCTTTTGCTGTTGACATAAGCCCTCAAATATATAGGCTGCTTTGTCTACATACATATACATATAATAATAATATTCTATAACATACATACAGCACCATCTAGCCCAAACTAAGCAGAGTTTGTACTATGGGTATTAGACATTGGATAAACATACATATACATATACTTTTTTTTGTAAATACATACATATTATACATAGAAACACCCAGACCAAGAAAAACATCCATGTTCATGCACACAAATGTTTGACTTGTGCGGGAATCGAACCCGCGACCTCAGGCGTAGCAGTCGGTTACACTAACCACTACGCCATCTAGTCGTCCTAATGCATACCTATATTTGATTCTAATAAAACCTATAAAACATTTCATGATTTGAACTGTTCACTCTATTTTTCTTAATAATAGTTTTATCAGTCTCCTCTCAATACAAACCCTTAAAATATGACTACGAATGGTGGAGATTTTAGTTCCTAGAAATAACGAATTGTTTGATTTCTATTAACACACATAATGGTACTACGAAACTTAATAGTTTAGCCGCTTATTTAAGTAAAGGTGTAATCTCCTTTACTAGAATAAGTCGCTATTATTACAGATTATCAATAAGAGTGTTTAAGGAAAATAATAATGGTGTAGAAAAGCAAAAATGGTCTACAATAATTTTCAAACCGTTATTGTAATAACATATATTATTACAACACCGAAATTACGATACCAAAGTACAACACATCACTAAATATACGTATATGTATTATTATCTATCGAGTTGAAATCGATCTATTTACTCGTTGTAGTGGTGCGAGGCTCCGTAATATTCAATTGTAGGCAACCGCAAATAACTTGGATACGTTGCTTTCGCGATGTATCGGACGAAAGTGGGCTGTGATTCGCGCTGTTGTTTGATAACTGTCCGTTGTCGGATGATTGAGGAATATGCTTTGAACCTATGCACTCAGGTAAAGATACTAACACCTGGGTAACAAAAATACAATAGTACCCTACGTACAAGTATACCTATCGCATATCCAATAATACTTATAATAACTTATCGATGACTTTATTGGAATAATAACTTTTTTATATCGGTTATTTGTGTTTGATATATACTACATTACCAATAAATACAACTTAGAATATATTTTATCTACGTCGATCAAATAGGTATTATAAATATTTTTGTTATTTCAAGTACATAATATAGCCGGTTTTATATAACCGACATCCCAGTTGCACCAAAAGGCACTGCAATAGAAATAATGTAATTCAAAGTGATCAAGGCGTCAAATAATTTTACTCCAAATACAGCTTTACCTGTTGCAGTAGATTCAAACTATGCAAAATATAATATTATTTATAAATAATAATGATAGGCGTCTTATCGTTTGCATTGAATGGTTAACAAACCCGTGGCGGTTTCACTTTAGAGGCTCGCTAATAAAATACTTCGGTGTGCTAACTTATAATTTATTTTCTATTAACGCTTCTCTTTGGACGTGCTAGGTTGTCGGCTACGGCTGGCTCTCAATGGTTTTATACAGTTACTTAGGTATTGTTGCTTTAAGTTGCTGTTTTGTAAAAGCCTTTTACATTAACCGGTTAGGAAGCATTTGCATTAGGGGTTCTAAACTACGGTTCTTAGAAAGAATCTAGAGAAAAAAATAAAGAGGACAACGGCATTTCTGCTTCAACCTGGATTTTGGACTACAAAATACTACCACTATATATAAGATTACAGCCAACAAGAGTTTTAGGCTTCTAGAGGAGACAATATGCTGGCAGCAGTAGAGCTGTGTGGCTACCTTTTTAAAGTGTTCACAATGTGTGAGTAAAAAGTGATATCTGTCAATCATTAAAAGAATAAGTCTATTAGAGTATTAAGATGTAAAACTTTTGAAAATGATACACTGTGCTCATAGTACACGTCCGGTTCTAGGCCCTACCTGTCAATTTACAATTCCTAAGAGTAATGTCATTTTGAGATTTGCATAAAATTAGAGTGCGAGTTGGAAATATTGTACTGCCACTTATATTTACAGAAACTACAAATCTAAGTCGATTAAGTTAAATGATATTACCGCTAAACATGCACTTTATCACTGACAACAATCCAAACCGGGACGAAATGTCCATTCTTGAATACTTGTACAATATTTTTGCCGACCAATCGTCAGGTCCAGTCAATTTCCAATAGACGGGACCGCTTCTAAATTTGATTATGAAAATTGTATGATTGATTATAATTGCTTATTTAAATAGACAATTTCGCAGCGTTTAATGAAAATTATTTTTCAATTAGTCGGCATCCTGTTGTTTGATTATTAATGTAGTGACTTGTCATGTTCGGATTGGTAGTAACAAACTGTATGTATAATTTATTATGAGGTGCAATCAACAGTTATTAGTTGTTCAATTGTGTATGTGCGTAAGTTGTGTTGGTAGTTGTCGGTCGGAAATGGACTCCTGTTTCCGTGTTGCATCTGCGCAGATATTGAGAAGGTAGATATATAAGGTAATCAATGTCAAAGTTATCTGCTAATGGTAGGAAGAGTGGTTTTCATTACTTTATTATTCTTGGTCGTCACAACATTATTGTGTAATCTTTCTAGTAATGTGTCGTAGTCAAATTGATTTGCCATTATTGTACTGTATAAAACTTGAAGCTACTTCAAGGAAAGGTTAAGATTGAGCTTTACAATATCTGGTTTTATGACGTATTTACGTTAATCATTACTGATAAAGTAAGCTGAGTGTGAAATTTCCGTTATAATCATATATGTACGTACATATATTGATATTATATTAATATTAAGCGTTTACGCTATTAATATTTATAATATATATAATTTTTAAAAGACTTAGTGTTTTAAATTTGTTATTATAGAATAACAAACGAAACTTGTATCATTCGATAAATTTGCAAATAAACACATTTTTTTTAAATCGTTTTTTAAATCGTCACATCTGTAGTTCTTCTGCTGATTAAAATGAATATTTCTAAAAATGAAAAAAGGAGAGTGCCCCAACATTTGCCATAAAACTGGTACTTAGTGTACTATGAGTATCACCCAAAATACAGGAAGCAATAAACCAAAACCAAAAAGAATGTGCTCTAATTGGTATGAATAGATCGTCGGACTGACAGCCACTTAACCCATCAAACGCAACATGTAATTAAAACTACGCACCCGTTTTAAACATTAATTAAAACCGAATAATATCAGAAGCTTCACAAAAGTAATTACTGTATGTTTGCACATAATTTAAAATGAATTTGTTCTAATCCATTTTGTTGTATCCATCACGTTCGCGTGACTGTCTTTCATTATGAGACGTGTGTCAAAATGGCCTGACCTCGGCTGTTGAATGATACGCCACTTCATAATGTAGCTATTTTATTATATGTAATTTGGGCAAACCAATACTTAGTGTTATCTACTGTCTGTTATTTTGTTTGATAGTGTGATCAATTTCGTAAAGGAATTCTTGTATAGTTTGAAAATGGTAGTAAAAAAAAAAGAAGTCGGTGTTATAATATACTACTGTCTACCAGGCTAATCTTATATGTGTGTTTAGGTTTACTAAAAGTACGTCAATTACATTGACGTTTACAGATAGGGCGATGCTTTAGTTAATTGTCATGTTGTTTTACAAGAACTTATATATATTTGATAATAATAATTTCATCAAGAATAAAGTATTATTATTTGAGAATAACATTGCTTCTTTTACTTTAGTTTAATTTCTTGCACACATCTTAAAAAGTTGCCATCATAGAATTAGACATTTGAGTATCGCTTGCAAACTTGTGATACTATTTGAATACAGATTATACTAAACATATGTTAGTCAATTCAAGAGTCGTTTGACAAATATATTTAATTAATAATTTCCATTCCAGTTTTAAATAGAATATAAAATAAACTGCACCGCTATAAAAATAAAATGCCCGTAATACAAATTACTCTAATTTATACAGATTTAAGATGGAAAACGGCGCTCCTAGGAAAATTTCTCTGCGGCGGTCGTTTGCTACGATTATATCGGAGCATGTAATGCGTGCACAGTTCCATGTACAGTCGTCGACGATGTATCCTCGCACACTACAACTGGATGAGGTAAAACGTTGTACGGTTATTTCTACAAGTATTCTCAGTCGTTAGTGTATAAGTAGTAGGTTTACGTTAGCTGAGTTAAAAATATATTAGGCTTTTCTGTTAAAATTGTGAGGTTTTTGATAATATTACAATACCAAATATTAGTTTAAATACAATAAAAACATTCCATGGTTATACTTTAGATAATAATTGTAATTATAATTATAATACAAACCGGAGGGAAGAGGAATGTTAATCCTTACTACAGGTTAATAACTAACCTATGAAGGATAATAGAACTTCATCCATAGGATTGTACGTAAAATAGTTTTAAGAACTACCATGTACAATTTTCATTTTGTACTACAATCACTATTTCGTAAATAAAAACATTATTATTATTATTATTATATTATTATTGACTACCAAATATTATTAAAACTTAACTATAATTTTTCCATTCTGTGTTAAAATTTTTGTAGAGTTAAGAATATTTTATTTCAAAATGATAATAATGAACTCGTAGAAATTCTGATATTTTTATATTTGAATTAAATTTCTATTTGGGAAATGTTGCATACAATAAAATATGAATTTTATATAATATAGGTATATATATCATCATTATAGGTAAAGCTTGCTCTTCCCTAGGCCTGGCTTTAATTTTAGAGGCCGGTATACCGGACGGTTGGCGAAGTATAGAAAAAAAAGTGAGATGATTTGATCACGACCACAGTTGTTTATACTATTTCCTTATTCGACAAAGAAATTGCTCAATGACAAGTCAATTGATTTGTCCTAAATTTTGTAGAAAGTTTATGTAATTTGGCACTTTCCGTGATTGCACTTATAAACCTTTAGTTCGAAAATAATGTGACGCTGTACTTGGTCGTAATTTGGTCCATTGTGTAAGGGACAGTTTGTAAATTGTAGATACTTCCAAAAATATCGTAGCCGTGCAATTAGTGTGGAAACTATTAGCCTTTTACACTTAGTTGCTTAAAAATGCATCCTTAAGGAAAGACAGTTAAATTATTTTAGCAAGTGTTTGATTGACCAGTCTATACACTTTGACCAGATATACAAGTCCCGATATTTATTTTTCGCAGTTATTTACTGCAATCAATAACGATATCAATGTGATCATGTTTTAAAAAATAGTGTGCAATTGCACACTACTTTTACTAAAATACTAAGTGAATTCAGATAGTATTTTAAATATAACATTAAGATTTAACTAAGTGCTTATTATCAGTAAGTTAATTTATTTAAAACACTGAGTCGACTCTTGACATTTCTTTGTTCTAACAAGTCTTACTAGACCTACCACTAAGAACATATACTTTAAAACCAAAGCTATCAGTCTAGTTCGGTGAATGGCACATTCAGTAATTCTTTACGTGTACAGTGTAGCATGTTACGAGGTATTACAAGGAGGTACCTCTAGTCTAGTAGCCGACTAATCGCAGCCCCCGAGGTCAAACCGTGTAGGAGCCCGTCGGGCCCACCACGTTTATTATAATAAGCCCTGGTAGCCATTATAAAGTTTGCCATCGCCCTTTATGTTCTCCGGTTACATTATAGAAATTATTTTCACATTAATTTTGTATTCGCTTTGTTTAGATGACAACGTGTCTGTTTATAATTTACTTTTGTTAGATTAATAGAATTGCACTGAGAAGAAATATTGTCTATGGTATAAGTGCCACGGGCCAATGTAGCACGCACTATTGAAAGTACATTTTTTTAGTTAGGCATTTAGTAGTTGTAGTGGCTGCAACCATTTCAAATACGACTTAATAGCTTGTTTTATTAGACAACGATTTATATAAAATGGCTGTAGGTTTAAATAAACTTACCTATTAGCGCTTCGACGTGGTAACTGGGTATAATCTCATTTGCGGTAGTCAGCTTGGCGGCGGTATTCGTACACTGCAATAAAAGAACAAAATAATTTAAAATACGCATATTGACTAATGCTTATATACGTATTTATGATAACGGGGTTTGGTATAGGTGCGTTCCACTCACATATTTTGTTTATATATAGGTATATAGCTCGTATGTAAAAGCGTGCAAGCTAATAGCCGTCTGTCGTCCACCATATTGTTAGCCTTCGTACTGTTATTAACATTTTCTTATTAGGGAAATCCAATATTGTTTTGCCTGATCTATGTATAGAACCCAAGACATAATGGAAAATTAAGGCTCAACTAATTTTAACAGAAATTTTGACATTACGAGGAACTTTTTAATTGCTGAAACAAGGAACACTCAAAATACCATGCCCATGACCTCATAAATCACTGCGCTATTCATTCTATTCGATACTGCTATATCTAGATACTAGTTATAAAATCACTATAACCAATTCTAGGAACGAATAAAAGCAGATGGTGCCTCAAAACCAGGCTAATCATAAGTAATAAAAAATGTATGGGTTCAGATGACAAATCAAGCGGCTAGTTCATATATAATGACAGTCATTGACGAAACAAGTAATAACGGTTGTTAACCAATAATAAGCCTTGCGATAAGTTAATCATCGGCATCTCATTCTAGATTGCGCAAAGGTTTCTCTACAACGTCGTCCCCAAATAATTTCGCTATTGCAAAATGTCCGCAATTATTTCATGGTATTATGACATTGGCGATTTAGTTACATCGTGACAAACTACCTGACGTAGAAGTAGATCAATAGAGTCGACTGCAGTATTGATCGGGTGAACTTTGAACCGTTCTCAAATGTTACCAAACCCTGCATTGTCGTCTAAAGGTGAACATATACTAGGTTTCTTTGCAGTAGTTTATGAAAGGGAAAAGTCAGGTTCTTTTTTATTTGGGGCTATAAAATATGGCTAAATTCAGCGCTTACTTGCATGTTGTATATATAATTAGTAAGTATAATATAAGCTATTATTTGTGTTTTCGTGCACGTGTCTTTAAAGTAATCCATAGGATATTAAAATACATATTATTCAAAATACGATCTCATTTTCCTTTGTTAATGTCAATCTAGTCGGTGAGTTGTGAAAAAAATTACAAAGAAACAAAAGCATTTATAAAATTAGTTCAGATTCTATCTTATCCAACAAAACGTATCAATCTCTTTAAAACTCTCATGGTGTTCAAAAATACACGTTCTAATGTTTAATTTAAATCTCTCGTGTTTAATTTATTTTCTATACTATACTAATATGATTTGGCAGTTTTATCTGAATATCACTCTTGGCTAGACTAAATTGCTCCTCTGGAAGTCGGCCACAGGCGTAACATACGATGCTCGCGATACGCGCAATTGTACGCTAAACTTAATCAGATGATTCGCGGATGCACGTTTTATAGCACCCAAATAAAGAGTTTCTTCATTTTCCCTTTCATAAATTACCGAGGAACAAAGATTACGTGATATTATACTTTTAAACTTGTGCAGGGTCGTAACTTTTGTGTTAATGATCATTTTTATTGCCCCGTAAATTGTGTCGCAATACTGGCGTTACAAATCCCGTGATGCGGTAAGAGAGCAGTGATGATTGTGTATCCTGTAGTACTTATTACACATTTACAAATTATAGATAATATTTATATAAGGAATCAGTTGCCTTCTATTGTATATTCTTTCACTTAATATCAGCGTAACCCATTTTCTGATCATAAGACAGTTTTACTTATAAAGTGTTGCTAAGTATTACCTAACCACAAATTAGAGACTACTTGACTGTTAGATGAGTAACAGTGACGGACCGTTGATCAAAGGTTAATCATTGATCAAGAACATGGGATTCAGTCGAAAGGTACCTAAGTATTAGTTAACAATATTTTAAAAGTAAGCATATTAGTTGCTAAGTTATAACATAATAACTTCGATATATTTTATACGCGACGCAAGAAGCTGGCACTGGCTATATGCTACATGCGCGAATTATAATAAGTTATTTGCGCGGGTGGCACGCTTTGATTATTCACATAATGCATAGTACTGCCGTAATCCCTTTTCTTCCTATCCCTTGCGCATGTTAGTCGTGTCGTGTACTAGAACTAATACTACCAATCGTAAGTCCAACGATTATCGTTAAACGATGGCTGATTACTTTGTTAATTTCATATACTTATTCTCCTGTCCTTACAGGTAGATAAGTCATCAAATTTTGCAGGACTATCTGACATAAAGCAAATACAATCAATACACTCTAACAATAATTTCAAATATTCATCGCAATTGATAAAACGGTGGTCCAATTTCTTGCCTATAAATACTGTGATAATTTCTGTCATAAACTTTGATTCAAGGCAACTAATGAACTGTTAGTGTTGAGAACTTTTGTAATAATTAGAAAATACACGTTAAATAACTAAATGTATGATTATGAATTCGTAAATGTTGTTTAAGTAGACGGAATTATATAGTACAGCGTCTGCTAAATGTATTTTATTCGCATAAGCGGAAAATAATTTCTTTATAGGCATGGAATCGATTAGCAGCGCGGTTTACGATGAGTCTGCGCACGCCGCGCCGCTGCGGGTGCCAGCTTTATTACACTACTTGTACACGTATATGTGTGCTACCACAAATATATTCTAGAAGAAAAGAGATTTTACAATATCAAAAGCAGCATTTGGTTCGTAAACGTGTCGTGACCATATCGTTACAGTATCGTAACCGTATCGTACCCTTATCGTAACCGTATCGATAGCATATCGTTACCGAATCGTATATATATCTTAAATTGTATTGCAAACTTAACAGATGACGGTTTTCTTTCGAAGTGTACCCTACTTGTTATTCATGAATCCAGCTTTCCTTAAATGAAAAATTAGAGCTGTGGTGTACAACCTAATAAACGCTAATGAAATTTTAAATTTTATGTTAATTTTGGGTTCGAACCGATAGCGACGCCGCGACGTCAAGTGAGGAAATCGGTGGGATTAATTACAGGCGATACATATTGAAGCAGGTAACGGTTAAAATGAACATTTATGGAGTATTTAATAGTGTTGCTAATAATTGCTACCGTTTAAACCAGATTTGAAGAGTTACGCGTGGCTACTAGTATTGATACACACGGTGCCATACTTTAAGGACTCACGCGAATATGTCGCTGACGACGTTTTATATTACAATAACCTTGTGCTAGCCAAGTTTAGGTCCCAAGTTATTATAATTATCCCCTATTTTCGTCTGTCGAGACTTTCCGTTTGACCCAAGACCAACGAGGTAACTACAATGTATGAAAATATATAGCAAATATTATCTATGATGTATTAAATATGATTGATAGTTATGCAAAATTCTGACCACTGGTATTTCTTTTTCTTTCTTCATATCCATATAATAATAATAATATTTTCGACCACATACACACAACACCATCTAGCCCAAACTAAGCAAAGCTTGTACTATGGGTTCTAGACAATGGATAAATATACATATATACTTTTTTTTTTGTAAATACATACATATTATACATAGAAACCACAATACCAAACAACTTATACTATTTTATACAAACATAAAATTAACGAGCACAATGCACATCCAGACTAAAAACAATGATTTGTGGATAATACAAATTATTATTCCGTAAGGCATTTCAACTTATACAAAATGGCGCAACTTAACTAACCTAACAAATACGTCAACGATAGTAAATTATTAGTTTTGTATGATCACAATATTTGAACATATCTGGACATGACTACATCCAATTATTAATTGCTTTAATGTATCTAAAGTCACAACAGAGATCAAATTAACCGCACACTGTCGACTGTTTCATAACAAATGATGATATGGTTGCCTAACAAGATGAATATTTTCGTACCACAGTATGAGCATCAATGAATTTGTGGCCCGAATAGCGAAACAAAGGTACAAACAATTTGTGAGTACCATTACGCGGTTTGGCTATTGAAAAATGTAGACCCGGCGCGCCTTCTTCTCACATACAGATGTTTAGGTGTGCGAGCTTTGGCACGTGCCAAGTTAAATTAAATAATGATGTAATATCATATTTTTTATCATTGAGGATTATTATCAGTTTATGAAGGCTGAAGGTAAGAGTACGGTCTGTTGACCCAACAGTTACAGACAAAAATTATCAGATTTTGTATCAATCGAAATGACGTGACAATGGTATTGCAAATCCAATTTCTATATAAAATTCTTAAGTTATTGATTTTTTTGTTCAATATTTTATTACCTTAATCAATAGGAATCAGAGGTATATTACACTCACTACCCGGTGTTTGCATTTCACCAAGTCTGTGTTTAGGTTTAGCGAAGTAATTTCCAGACACACTGCTGCTAAATAAAATCCTGACACAAAAAAGCAATAACATTTACCCGACCTAGGAATCAAACCCAGAACCTCACAGGAGTACGCAAACATGCCACGAGATCAATGCTCCATAGACAGCGCCTTCGTATGTCTCAGAACAGAACATATCAGATACAATAGACGATGATTCCGATACACAAAGCCGTTGGGAGCCCCCGTTATTAATCCTCACTGAAGATTGATGTGACATACCATATAACAGTGTTACTTATTTTGATGTAGGTTAAGGCTCAATATTAGGCAAGCCGGTTATTCAATAACACACAATAGACTAACTAATGTACTTGTTAATTACGTATTTAGGCAATAATGCTCCTCTGTAATACTTTTTTTAGCAAATCTTTTGATAGTAGCAGACGTCATTAGGAGCCTAGGCAAAGATAGTGATTTATAGAAGCTAACAAACGTTATTGATAAAAGTAACGGGGTTAGATTTCTAAAGAACATCGCAGACTAAGTTAGAGTAAAAAATATTTGTATAGTAATGAGTTATGGGCCTTGTTATAGCTAATGTAGATTACTGACGAAATCAGATCACGGAACGAACTAGTGATTATGCCAAGTTTGATTTTATGTGAAGCTGTTTAAATAATTTAATGAAGGAGGTCTCTTAGTTATTACTAATGCGGCATATACAGTAAATTTAATTTTAGAATAGAGCAAATATTTACGATCTTTTCACCAATTTTATTAGTTTATTTGTTTCTGCATGGCTTATGATTTTTCCAATTCTCGCAGCATTGTCATTATAAACTGGCACAGACAATTTTTTTTGTTTTTTTTTTTTTACCCATCCGCTCATACCGGTATTTTTTCATAATTTAGTTATAGTGCTCTCATCATAAACGTAAAACTACACATCTATTATATAACTATTCATATCATATGAGAAATATTTACTTTGCACTTAACAAACATGCGATTAATATCTACTCGTATATTGATTTCAATCAACAACCACTAGATATACAAAGAAATATTTCCACGACATTCTCTTACATATTAACAGCACACACACACATCAAGCTTACTCTAGATTCTATAAACATACAAATCTTACGCAACATCCCTTGATGACTACTGTAGACATTAAGTAACTAAGTATGAGCAACGCCGACGAAAAATAACATCTAGACGCTCGTTTAAACAAAATATTACAGTACGTGGATAGATGATACAGTGCCTGCAATTATGGGTATACGGGCGGTGGTTAACGTATAATAACAATAATTAAGATGTACGGCCGACTGTCGATACAAATGTACGACTGCCCAGCTGGTTGCTCTAGTATACGTGAATATATTTTGTACATGTGTGTGTTTATACAGATTTTACGAGAAGTTGTGTGCGTGTTATACCTACAGTGTCCATGATTTGTTTATTATCGTCATATGGATACCAACAAACCGAAGCAGTAATTGATAATATTGATAATTTGTCTTATAAGTTTACCGGTACTACGTATGATCCTTATGCGTTAGAAATTAATTATTTATAATAAATCCCATGGATGATTTTTACTGTATTATAAAGCTGAAGAACTTGTCTGTTACCTGAGATTACCGCGATCAACGGTAATCTCTAACTACTAGCTCAATCAGGGGAAACTTTCTGCGTTTTACGCCCGTTTATTGATGAAGTTATATTAAGGCTTAATAACATTACGCTACCACCGACGGGAACGGAGTTGTAACCATACCTAAATACCATAAATAACGCATGAGTAATATACATATACCTATAAAATTTGTATTTATGGAACTTACAAATTAAGTCTCGAGCTTTCACAAATAGTGGCGTTAAATATCAATTGGAGTAAAAAGATAGTCTATAAAACCTTATTCCCTAACTATCTAATTAAATATGATCATTTTCTGTTGGAAAATTATTAATAACAGTACAAAGTCCGGTAGTAGTTGATGAAGGCTGGTAGATGACGAAGAGAGACTATCCAATACATTTCTGCATCATTGAAAATGTACACGCGTAACTCAATGTTATGTTATTAAGTGACACTAATAACCAAGGCTCGACAGAATGAGTAAATTTTATGATGTACGTTTCTTTTTAATTCTGGGATGACGAATAAGTTACAATTCAAACATGACGTAATCTAGGGCAGTGATGTATGATTACGGATTACATTATTGGGCTTATTACTGTCCGAGGCGTTTACGACTCGAGTAAAGAGAAGGGTCCTTATATTGACTACACATTTGGATTCTTTTTACGACTTTCGAAAGTGATTGGCATTGTGCAATGCATCGTTTTTTATAAGGAAGATGTTAATGATGTTATTCCAGTTTGCACAATAACTCAAGGATCGATTCTTGAAATATCGAATCTTTCACTGGCTATAAAGCGTATGATAATCGATAAAAATGCTTTGTTAGGTTGATAAAAAAACGTTTCTCTCGGAGTTAAGCTCTTTTATTGACAATATCGAATTGTTATCGGTCTACTAAAGGATCGAAATAAATAAAGTTGCGAAGGAATTTAGAGCGCTTTAAAACTGAAGTCTGTTCTCTTTACTTAGAAGGCTAAAGTATAAGTTAGGATATTACCAAAAAGGACTAATTAAAAACAAAAATAAACGGAGCTATTTACAACATTATTTTGTCCTATTTTTGCATCGCCTTTACTATGCTGGCATCATGTCTAGTGATACTTTTATTATTATGTCTCGATATGGTTTCGCTAACATGTTAAATGCGGTATTCTTATGGGATTATAGTGTACTACTAAGGTAGGCTGCGTGAGCATCAGTTTTTGCTTACTTTAACTTACATAAATCAACCGTTGTAATATATTTAAAGGTGTAAACAGGATATACTAAACTGATATTTTACATTGTTAAAAACCCACGTAATAGGGGCCGAGCGTACGACTAGGTATTTATCGGGCATGCTTCTGAACCCACTAAATATTTTAACAGGAAAACCCAATAACATTTTGCCCAGCCTAGAAATCGTAACCGCAAACATTAACAAACGCATGTCTCGGGATCAAGGCTTTTCCCTTGATGAAAAATATCATGAGATTTTTTAAATATATTTTAAATGCGTATTGCTTAGTAAAAGAGAGGTTGGGTGTTTATAATGTTATATTAACGGCATTAATTGTTTATTTAATGTAATTAATCACACCTTATTTTCTCATTTTATAATCATTTGTTAATAATAGAATAACATAATAGAGCAAAGATAATTATATTTTATTTTTTGTTAGTGAATGCCGTGGTAGCCTCTCAGTAAGTAGTGTATAATGTACCCATGTTTGTGTTATCGCAATGTTTTTGTGTATGCTTTGTTGGTTGTACTTAAATAAATAATTGACGTTTTCCTAAAAACTTTTGGACTCATAACCACAGCGAATAGTTGGGAGCAGAGATAATATAATACTATACTAGTAGTCGGGAGCTATGTTGTTCTTGTTGATCCTCATAAATACACATTGCTACTTCCTATTATTTTGTATACATAACCATTTCAGTGCAAATGTTATATTTTCATGGAAACCTCGTCGGTCGTAGTTGTGGGACATTTTTTTCCGTGTTATAAGGAAGTGGCTTTGAGTCGTAGATCACGGCTGCGCGCGCGCACTCTGCAAATCATCACATTTTTATTGCTAACGTTAACCTACCTTATATACGGTTTGCAGAAAAAAATATCAGCCAAAATATAAAACGCCGTAACTGTTTTACTCTATAAACATTGTCTTTTTGGTCACGTGACATAAAGTTGCCACTAATTTTTGTTAACTGTGAGATCCTAGGGTCGGGTTTGGCTTATAGCATTTTTGCGTTTTTCTGATATAACATTCTTAGTAGAAGCATGGTGTTTCGTAATGTAGTTCGTAAAGTAATAGGCTCGTCCATTGCTACGTGGTGCTATAAATATTGCGGGGATATTGTGAAATCCACATTATTAATTCAAGAGGTGGATAAAGGTGTGCCTCTGCCCACTTTTTCTAGGATAAACAGGCATATTTTTGCATGAAAATGTAATTCCGACTCCAAAACATTTGTTAGAGGATACTATACTCATTCCCAAATAGATTGTTTAACAAATTTTATATTAAGCAGTGCAGTGATAAATCCATAGTCTCACTAAAGTATGGCTACCCTACTTACAGACTCAAACACATATAGTTTAATTTTAATGTACTTCTAAATATAGAAGTTCCATAAAACCACTTAAAAAGCGAACCTTGCAAACTGTATCACCGCCGCAAAGGTAAAGCGGTGAGAATAAAATGTGATTTTTTATTTTTCTGTCCTTACTTCGGCGACATTTTGATGTGAGTGCCTTTACCATATGGCTGTTCGCGAATGGGCTATTGCACGGTAGCATGGCGCGGTGAAAAAGTTAGCGACGTTCAATATACCTGTTCTTATTATAACTGACAGATTTAACTTACGCTTAAGTTGGTTCAGTATGCAATTAGATAATATTAGCAGCACACGGCAACACTTCGCAGTGGCTTAGTCTGATATTAATTATTAGGGAATGAATTCCCATTACAGTAGGAACTTCGGTATGAAAGTATATAAAATACTTTTATACAGAAATGCAGCGTTGTGTAAAAGCTTAAGTTTTTTTCTTGTTTGTATGTCCAAAAACACAAAAACTATTATAATCTTACAATATCCTTACTTCTTTGGGTAGTATAGACTAGAACGTAGATCATAGCAAAAAAGTAATTTACGTAAGATTTTTACTATCTGGGTACGCCTAATTAGTTTTAGTGAGTTTTTAATGACACATAAACCAGTGCTAAAGTTTTTATTTAATACATTAAAATTTCGCCATCTCTTACGGAACCCAAAATATGCGTCTGTCTGTCATTGTGTAACGTTGTAAAACAGTAAAAAAAAGCCGCGTCGTAGTTATGTTCATAGTTATGATTTCCGTAAATAATGCAGGAACGAAATAAATATTCTTGAATGTAGGTATATGTGCTAGTTCATAATAACAGTTAGCATTTTTATTCTACAAGCTTGAAGTATGCCGCAACAATATTTATTTTGCAAATTATCGCTCAGCGTGAATAAAATAAACATTAAGATTTATAAAATTGACATTTAAATGTACATAATAGTATAACGCTTTACGTTAGAGTATATTGTATAAAAACTATGCGCTCGTGTCTCATTTAAAAGAAGCTGTTGGTCGACAAATGCACGGCGATTAATTTTATTGATTCACTACTCCATCCATCGTCGTATTTTTCGTATATATTATATATTACTGGCTGTTACACTCGTCTTTGTTTGCATCAAGTACTTCATATCTCATCACTACATTACATTTTATTGAAATCTGTTCTGTGGATTGGTCGTAACAAAATATAGACATTAACTTAACCTTCGCATTTATAATATGCGTACGACTTCTTAATATTAGGCATCATATATATACGATTTAAAGAGAATTTGTTGTCAACCTTAGGATGAGAGCTAAATCTCATTTTTTTGTCTGTAACCATTGGCCTAATAGAGTAAACTGCTGCTGCTGAGCTGCCAAATCAAACAAATTATGTTTATTAATTCTGCTTAGAAAATGTGAAATGACATCAGGGAAAAGCAATTTGTAGAGCACTAGAGTTTTGCGGGTAAACAACTCTTACCAAACGACAAGTGTGCGTAGTGGCAAGATGGCCACTTTAATTACTCCACTTTCTAATGAGTTTGCATTTTAATTTATATATAAATCTGTAGCAATTTTTAGAAAATATTCTTTTCTTTGCAGCAAATATTTATCGTCCTACTTATAGAACCGATATCTAACCGAAGTAACGATAGTATGACGTATTTAAAATCAGATAGCCGCTGAAGTACCTCTGGGGTCCGCGCACGACCCCAGGCTCTTTATTATGCGCATGAATAATTTGTTCCTATTAGTGATTTATATATGATAAGGAATCCACGATATCATACCGTCTATGATTTAATATCTACTGTGTTCTTCTTTGATCCGGGAAATGTACTAGATATATCTACTTGTTTTATGAAGTAAGACACGCGGCGTTGGATGACTCTAGGCCACCGCGTTGTTTATCAGAAATTGTATTTACGAGGTACGCATAGTCATCTAGCTTGTAACTTTTTTAACGTAGTTACCAAAATATTGAGCATTGTGATCACAACAGTAAATTTCTTTGGGAGACGATGATAGTCAAAGTGAAAAATCTGTTATTCATTGAAGCCATAAAGTAACACTTATGAACGTCAAAATATATATGAAATATGATAAGTTTGCATCAAAATATTTTTTGATTCTTAACCCCTCAAAGCTCTTGGACAATGCTCAGACCTCGGGGCCAAGATATAATGTATTCTTTTTTAATTGTGTCGGTTGCCGGCTAGTCGATGAGTTAAAAGCTTTATACTGGAGTCAGTTAGCAGGATATTACGGCTACTACCTGAACATGCTACTGATTCTCTATATTGATGGATACTAGTTACATTTATGCAGGTTGACTCTACGGTACAGGTAATGAATACCTGTGCCTCGATTAATAACCTTTATCCTGTCACATTCGAATTTTGTCGCGGCTGTGCGACAACCATATTATTAACGTAATATATTAAACTTGCAGCAAAATCACGAAGAACCGTGTCTGACACGCAACTGAAAGATTTTAACTTATCAAGATGATCGACGACTGATAGGTATAAATCCAGCTAAAAAACTACTATGAGAAGGTTAATTATGTTTACATTTACGACTTAATTACGACAGTTATAATAATTAAATTAATATGATTTATATAAAAATAGTTTTAGTATTTATATAAAAAGGAAACATTATTTAAAATTAAAAAGAAATCAGTTCAATTTAAAAATAACACAATACGCATCTTAGGTAAAAGTTAATGTAACTACTTTCACTGTATTTTAATTTCGCATCGGTGAGTTCAAAAACACTGTTGCCGATACAATTTCAGTGCATATGTGATTTTAATACAAACGATAGTGTTGTGTCATACAATAGACATCAACGAGCGCTCGTGTTGCAACATGGAGTAAAATGTTGTCAACATGTCGATATGGATATACTTATATTCTTTGTTATTTCATGTTTTCTATTATTTGTCTTATTGTTGTATTAGGCATGTACTTGTCTCTATACGGACGGTATCACATATAAATGGTTGGAACAAAATGGAAGCACATTCTTGTTCAAGCCGGTGACATCTAACGTCATATACATACATAGAGTGTTTATACATGAAGCGTTTGTTCTTTATTTCTGTATCTGTTAGACGTATAACAGGTAGGATTTGTTAGTATGTTGCATAAAAATGACGAATGAACGAGTATTTTTGTTAAATTATACTCATCTTCAATTATCATCATTATTTGCGCATACAATCTGCAAGAGTCACCTTCGCGTAGTGTCATTTGATTTGATTAAAGTGACATTATTACAAACGTATTTATTTTCCAAATAAATGGCATCTGATTGTTGGTTTGTATATAGTATAACTTGAATTAAAATATAAAATAAGAAATAAATAAAAAACCAGGCAATGACTAAAATGAGAGTAAAAAAACAAGAATAAATAAGCATAAAGCGAGGTTGCTTCAGTCCCTAAGTGCTCCAAATAACTGTCGGTCGCCCTCGTGTTCATTTCGTACATTTTAATACGGCCGACATTAAGTCCGACTCATCTCCGTTATTAGTGAGAACTGGTTCGACTTCCTACACCACAGGATGTTGCTCCATATACGCCATTCATTAACTTAATGGTTGCCAGATGATTTTATTGCAACATCGATCAGAATGCGAGGCTGTGAATGGATTCTTAATGGAAATAAATCCTTTTGTCATCTTTGCAGTTGGTTTTATGATTATCAAGGCAAAATACGCTGGCATATCCTCAAAAGATTAGGTAGTGGTAACACAACATTTAAATATCGTGAGTTACTGCAGAAGTCTCCATACAATCAGCAGTATGTAGATCCCCTATAATAGAGTTCAAGCCTTTTTAACCTAAAAACAAAATTGTAGTATCTGTTTTTAAACAGCATGTATAAGTAGTAATTTTTTTATAAAGTACTGCCCCGATATAGGGATTTCTTTTATAGGTGTAATTTAATTAATTTTTAAGAGCCGGTGTCAAGGTGATTGCATAAATATAGTTTTCAAATTATTTGAATATTTTATGTCACTATTCAGCTATATCTTTGTAAAATAATATTAATTGCTTCGAATATTTTATTATTTTATACATAAAGACGAACAAAAGACTAGTAATATTTTAAGCTGTAGTAGAGTCTCGCGGTCATGAATACGAATATTAAAATATTCAGACCGCTCTCTTCAATCAATAAATCTTTATTTATTTTTTGTACAATATTAAAATGCCAAACGTAGCAGCAAGACATAGCTATTTAACATACTAATCTCTGATTGTTAACATGAGATGCTTCAAACGTTCCGCTTCTATTGCGCATGTTTACTTGAAAAACAACTTTATCTTTTGACATTAGAGTATAATTTAGTCTGTCTAGGTTTAGAAAGAATCGTGCTTACGGTAGCTGAAATCAAGGGTCACAAAGATCAAGCGTGATCGAAAACTGATATTAAAGATTGTAACAAGAGTGACGCATGCGTGAATGAGATATTAGTGAGGCAAGCTGTGATGAAACCGGCTTACACTGCGGGCCACGATCCATTGAACAGTGCCTCTTCAATTATGAAATATTACTTCTAATTAATTGAACTCGTATTGTCTAATCTTGAGTATGGAGACTGATATTAGTTGCTAGTTTTTGTTTGTGATAATACGTTTGTGGAATTTTACCAACTCAAAATGAACGTGTAAAACTAATACGTTTGTGGAATTTTACCAACTCAAAATGAACGTGTAAAACTAATACGTTTGTGGAATTTTACCAACTCAAAATGAACGTGTAAAACTAATACGTTTGTGGAATTTTACCAACTCAAAATGAACGTGTAAAACATCAAGTAGGTTTGATGTTTTATACGTACATTTAGCAAAAAGCTAAGCAGTTACAGACAATTGTAACGATATTTCAGTCTAATTATACAACATTGACGACCTTCGACGAATAGAATGATAGCCGATCAAATATTGATTGGGCCTGGATCGAGCTGATGGAGAATGTTAGGTGAAGTTACTTGCTATGTTGACTATAGTAATCGTTGACTTTGGCAAAATGACACCGCATAGCTAGGCTGAAGAATGTTCTTATAAGTTGGCTAGTCATTATTCATAATTCTGATAAAAGTCGAAATACACTCAGATACTGTATAATACGCGCACGTATAAGCGCTTGAAAAACAAATATTAACAGATCTTGAAATTGTGCTAAATTCTGGTTCAGTTTGCAAGCCAGTACGGTGGATCACCACCTACTTCATTCTTATTAGAAGAAAATTTTGTCCAAAAATAAGCGACAAACTATCAGTAATAGCTTATTTTAATAGATATTGCATACTATAGATGATATAACAATGTGGTTAAGTTAACAGGGCAAGAAGTGTATAGTTTTTAAAACAATACCTACATTAAAAATCAAACAGTAAACGTCTGGTTGGTGATGGACACTGGCCCCCGCGCATCCGCATTTTTTATACTCTATATATTTAATACTTATTCGTTGTATGCTTTTAAAAGTATATTAGTAGGTATTCGTGTAGTTTATTTTTAAATTCTATGTATGTACGGTAGGCGTTTGAATATAAATCTAATAGCTTTTACTACCGTGCGGCAATCAAACACCGTACATACAGGACATACGCAGTGAGGGTAGTTTAAACCATAGCATCTTGTAAACCAAGTAGAATTTAAACCATGTTTATGTATATATAAAAAAATATGATGTGTTATGTACACGAGCCGAAGATCTACTTTTTGGTATTTCGTAAACTACATAACATAATGCAACATAATACCTGTATGTCTTTAAAGATGTCTACAATAGAGTTTTCCATCCATAAGTCTGATGTCATAGAGGATGAGCTTACTGCTATGGTGGCAGACGTAGAGAGAACAAATTAAAAGCTTATGGCGCGACTCGTATTCTTATACACCCGGGAGTCGATTTTAAATTATCATGATTTTCAATTACATCAGTGTTCACACTTATGTTAGATGACATTCGCCATTTAACTATTATTACTTAATTAATTAGCGATATATCTTAACTTATTGCCATACAGCTATGCTCGAGCAATTCTCAAAAAACAAACCGAGTAAAGCTAAAGCTTGTTAAAATGCCGACCCACAAGAAAATCTTACACTTGACATGACATCAAACGCACCATTAAAATTATCTTCGAACCAACGTCAAGTCTAATCTTGTTCATGGCCACAATAAATAAAGCTGCTTTTGATGTAGCCGCTTCGCTTAAACTTCGCTTAAATTAAGGCACTCCGCTCATTTGGGCGGCCAATTAAGCGCGAAAAGTATCGCGTTCGCCAAAAACTCGGGGTTTGCGCACTCATCAAAATTGTTCACTTTCATTGTTTCGTCTTTTTATGACCGGCATGATATGACTGCTTTTTTGTTTTAATTATTATAATCTGTTGTGTTTATATTTGTTTAAATAGTATCGTAAATGATGTTAATGTGCGGTTATGGTGGTAACCAGTTTTATGGCTTAAGGTTAATCCTTAAGTAATCAGAATGTTTTTTAAACATAATGTATAACTGATTATTAGACGCCAGTTTCCTTTAAGTTTTAATGTAGAAGCTAAGATGTCCCGGGTAACCGAATTGACTTGTCATCATAACCAATGGAAGGGAAAGGAAGAAATAAATGAGAAGGAATTATATAATATTGTCTTCTGTTTACGCTAATATTATTCATTGAAATTAAACTACTATTTACGGATTTTTTTGGGTTGTTTATTTGACACTTTAATACATAATTTTGAAAATTGTTACACTACTACTACTATTAAACTTTATTTAATTGTATATCAATATAGATGTAAGATGCTAGTGAGGGCAATAAGTTAATATTTATTTTATAATAGTTCGCTTATGCAGTGATTTAAGTGAGTAACATCAGTTGGCTGGCCAGTATCATGAGTTGGATTCAATACAAAAATTTAGATGAAGTTGTTGCGATTGATGAATGATTGTAAACAAATTTGCTTTTAGTATTTAAATTTCTTTTGTAAATTCATTTGCTGTATCGTAGATACGTACATGTATTTACTATGTTTGTCCCTAGTACCTATGTTGTCTTTAGGAGTAAATATTTCTTATACAGAGAGAATTATAATATTCCGGCTCTGTAAGTCTCTTTAAATCGAGTTATTAAATAATGTCAGACTGGTATAAGTTGCGCATAAACCTATAAAGACACGCGTGTATTATGAACTTATTGAATTTCATTGTATCCTGAAACTTAAGATCGATTTATTGCATCATAATCGTACATATCGGAGACGCAACCACATCAGCAGCGCTTAAACAACATTAGCAAGTAAAATATTGATTGTTAAGTTCTTCTCGTAGGCTGTATACACACTGACATTTAATTAACATAATACTTTATACACCCACACAGAGATACCCCTCTGGATCCTGCAAATTTCATTAATTTGACTATAACATGCCTTAAATAAAGCCTTGTATTACTGCAACGTTGTAATCTCGAGAGGGCATTAAAACCTTCGTGGGTGGGTAAAGAACTCTGTTGTGACCATATATGTAAATTATTATTGGTACAACCTTGACAGCTTTCGACTGAAATGTGAAGCTTGAAGATTTGTAGGCCTTACGTTTATCGTGTTAGTGTTTTTGTAGGTCCGGGACGGAATCTTTGTTCCATTTCACGACAGTCAAATGTTTCTTGTTCGATCTTGTCGCTCATTTTGTAGTTATATTAAGGTATATTTGTGGATTCTTTGGCGGTTTATTTTTAAATGAATACGTTATATTTATTTGCATATACGTTTATATTTTCAAGAATCGCGTTACGGAAACGAGCTTTATTCATTTGAAATATAACCTAAGCCTGTTATTTATAAAATTTTCTTTACCAGTTATCTATATTATATATATATATTGATTTGATGTACATACTAATTGTGGACGTGGGTATGTGTAAAGTCAAATCATGAAGGGCTATTATTGACTTTAAGGGTGGTTAAAGAATGCGTTCTGGCCAAATAATGATAAACTCTTTTAGGCAATACCTATAGAGTTTTGCATTTAAATGTAAAACGCAAATAAATTAAATAATAATGAGACACATTTTTTGATACTATCGCCGTTGGTTTTTCTTACAACGTTTTTCTACACTTAATCTGGCATTTTAAGCATCACTCTATATATATATATATGTTTTGTAATAGTACAATCTTATTTCTTCAGCTAACTCACCGCAGTTCATTGGCTTTCTATTCATATGTAGATGGTATAGCTCTGAATAATTAATTGTTACAAAAGTCTTTATTATTTAAAAAGTGCACACTAGTGCAACTCCTGTCGATAAGAGATTTAAAAAGTATTGACAGACCATGGAGAACATACAGAGATTGACTAACTCAGTTGCACATCTAGAACACAGATGAATCAGACGAAAAATAAAATAATTTTCGTGCAGAGTGGCAGGCAGCATCGGCTGTTCGACAATATAGTTATCATATTTTTACCGTATGAGTGGTGGTCACCACTATGCTTGGATTCTGTTGAATATGAAAAGATCAGTCTCTTGAAGAAAGCTCGTTTATGCCATACTCTTTGGTAGCTAACAAATTCTTTTATCCACTACATATGTGTAAAAAACAAAGTTATCTCGATCAACATTTGTGTCAAGCGTGCGTTTCTCATATACATATTTATATACATATAATTTTTTTTATATACCTACTCTACATAGTCGTTTGTGATTCGGCTGTCAGTTGCAATCGTCGGATCAGGTAATAATGGATTGACCATTATCTGTGACTGCCTCGTCGTTCTAGCGGTTGGGCTGATCTCGAAGGCCCGAGCTATATTGCTGGGTCAAGTTAATCAGTATTGAGGTTTTCTGTGAGGAAATTCTCAATTTGCGAGGTAAAAGTGTCTTCGTACACAATATTTAAGTAAAGGAGGAGTATATTAGAGCTCTGCCTAACTCTTTAGTGAGTTGCGGTCGTAATGTTATATATTCAAGCAGTGTATAGATATCAGTATAGATAATAAGACGAGTCGGTGACATTTATTCGGACATCCAAAGCTTCGTGTGAAGTGACAGCTGATTCCTTCAAGATACGTTACTACACAATATTATATAATGCCATCCCTTTTTTAAATTTTCAACCTTATTCTAATAAACTAAGAGTCCAATATTAAATTATGGAGCCGCATCTTAACGTTGGTAACAATACATCTCATCTCAAACGGATCAAAGCTTAATGCTTCGCCCGTGAGAATTAATTTCGTGGTATAATGACCTTCATGTAACACTGTTTCTGTGACATCTTGTGGGAAAACACCACAAATGTATGCTAATCTATTTAAAAGGCATTTTAATAGCCATGAATTATTAATTATTGAATCATTATGCGTTTTATCAAAGATCGGATGTATCCGATGTTCGGTAGAATCGAATCTTATGAATAAATATTGATGAGTGATAATATAAAATGGAAATACGAATGTTTTGTTAATTTACAAAGAAGGAATTATTGTGTGAAAGTCTTAGTATGAAAGACGACAACATTCGACGTTATTAAGATTATAATGAGAATGCTTTAAATTACCAAATTATACGATTGATACGAACTTTACATTATACGTATCTGATATCTAAAACCTGTAAACTATTAATTTACCTTGTAAATAATGTTAATAAACTGTATAAATTAAAGATATAGTAACTAGCTCAGTAGATAAATAAATTAATTTACAGCGCATCATAACCGAATATAAAACTTTATTGCTTCACTTCATTTTGGCTCTATAATATCATAAACAAGTGTAATAACTCAAAAACAACCGGTGGAGTTTCCCACACTGGCCAGATTTTAATTTTAAATATGGAACGAAAAAAATAAAATTCAATGAGACCTACTAGGAAACGCAACTTGATACGATTACAGTGGAGGCCGCAAGAAACTGGACGCGGGTGGTCCCCGTATTACTTTTTTGATATCTTCCCGTAATTAATGAGCTCAATGGTTACGTATGTAAAGTGTAATGTGAATAGACGTTGGAAAAGTAACGATGAATAAATACACGGCCGAGTATGAATCGGCAGATACCGGTATTCTTGTTCATCAATCGCAACTGTGGCTTTAATATAAAGATCACTAGTTAGTAAAGTTCGAGTGATAAAATGATTTCAGTGTAGCATGCTAACGAAATATTAAGTATGTATTACTCAGTGGTTAGCAACGGTATGATTTGACATTGAACCAGTATAAACTACGTGAAAGATCAAGATAATCGAAAATAATTTACCGTTACATTATGATGTGAAATCAAAAAATATTTTAATTAATACTCTATTTGCTCATGGCATGTAAGTTATACAGGTATGCTGTTGTACAGTCAAAAGTCGAGCGTCGGTGAAGAGATAATAATCTAGATGAATATTAATTGAGAATTTGTTGGTTACAAACGATGTGGCGAGCAGTGTACGGGAGTAGTAACGATGATAGCATTGAGTAAACAAACTTTTAATTAATGCTAATATATCTTTACATTTTAAATTATGCGTAGGGATAGAAGAAAAGTAAATGAACAGTAAATAGATTTAAAGGTAATTATAAAATGTGTAGTCGTTAAATGTTGAATTAGTTAAGATCTTAGTAATTTTTCCAATCCTCATTTGAAGCTTAAATGTGCTAGGCCTATCAAATGCAGGACTTAATTTTGAAATACCGCATTCTTTAGCGTAAATGTATGGAAAGTAATAAAAGAGAAATACCATAGATAATTCATGCTAATGTCCTGGTTAAGTGTCACTAGAATTCGATAACTTTTGTAACTACAACGAGAATCAAATTCCTTTGGATAATATCAAACGTAATGTAATCTACTAGACTGCTATCTAGAATTGCTTCATAGAAAAGCTTAATAACACTTTCCAACTTAAACATAAGACTCTAGTGCTCGCAATCTTTAGTTTCGCATACACTTCCGACATGTTTTCTAAACGAATGAGATAGTTTAACTAAAACTGCGATTGAAAAGTAAGTTACCTAAGCGAGCTTTCATTATACTAAAAGGCACAATGAAACATTCCTCATTCACTTGTTAATAAACCTTTAATAAGACGTCGAGAGGCTGACGGTTTTTGTTTAGAATTTCAATTACAATCGCGCTCCAAATATAGCCGCCTACGAAATCCAAACAACAATCTTAAATTGTACTTCGTAAGAAAGTCGATCGGCGTCCAGTTATGGCGTCCGTATATGATATTGTTACAAAAACGCGTATCAGACGTCCACTTTTCACTGACACGCCTTATAAGCTCTGTAATCCAATAGCAATGCCACTTTGACGGGAAATCTTTCGATACTTCTACTACATTTTTGTTTGAATTCTCTGAAAAAGAAAGCTATTTTAACAAAAAGAGTTATCCACAGAACTTATGTGAAAAATTATATAAGGTGTGTTAAATTATATAAGCTGCGTATACTAACTGCTACTTAATAACTACTAATGAATGAGCCACTCTTTTACGGGCACTTTGCCTGGCGAATTAGAGTTCTCGTCCCATCTGTAATCTTTTACCTGAGGTTATCAACGCACGAGTCACATGACAACGACTTACCACCAGGCAAACCGTATGTTTGTTTGTCAGCATGATAGTAATAAAAAGAAAATGTGTGTGTGTGTGTATGTACGTAGTGAAAATATATTTGTAGTTTTGCTATTAAGCTAACAAACAAAAGGAAAGACCACGGATAGTTCTGCACCTACAATTATTTTTCTTTTGAATCAATAGTCATACGGCGACTTTATACGCCATCTATCGTAAATTCCTAGACCTATAAAAAGTTTCGCAACACCGCATATCTTTTGTGTATACTCTAGTCTGTACATTCCACTGGGTTTTGATAAAAAGCGTATTAGCTACCAATGAGCCATTATTTGAACTGTTAAAGCTACTAAAGCACCTAGTTTGTTGCCATAGATGGTAAATTTGTCCCATTTCGCGTCATAAATGCGACGCCGCTGAAATGTATTACGCAGTTAAACGTTCATAAATGTGTCTGAAATAATGACCGCAATTTTATCATATATAGACTGATAAGCCTTTTTATCGCACTCGACAATAAATAAATATTACTACCATAAATAAAACTTGTGGGTATTCCATGCTATAGTAAATTTCTGTACATTATAAACTGCCAAAATTTCATGCGGGCAACCGCTAGTCGTTTCTGATTTGACAGTTCGATTTTCGAAACAAATAAATATCATATCGTTTTTTTATGGTAGGCAAGTCAGTGTAATGTGTGTTCGCTGACTGTTGCGTGAAACTTAATCATGAAGGCTAAAAAATGCCGTGAAGCTTTTCTGCTTAGACCTTAAGAGTGTATGCGTGATGCTATGTTTGTTCTATAACAATTTATTCGTTTGTCTAAAACATAAAGATAAATCAATAACAATAAGTAACAAATAAACGTTTACAAGTCCGTCTATTGTTTCTCCACATTGGCTTGTTATCGTATGATAAATGAACTCTTTGTATTGTTCACTACGAACTTTAAATATTTTCATATCATTCAATTTTATCGATACATGTCGCTCTTATCAACGCTCTTTTCAAATAACAAGTAGCTTTAAATGTTTAGGTAGAAAGTTTGTAGGCTTTTAAACTCTTCAATTGTAATATAAATCTAATCACAATCAGTATATTAGAAAATCGTTTCTTGGTTTAAATATTACAAGAAATGGAATGCTGATACCAATAATGTACATACATACATAGATTCACGCCTGTTTCCTAGAGGGGTAGGCAGAGACTACGGATTTCCATTTGCTACGATCCTGACAAACTTCTCTGGCTTCATTCACTTTCATCACATTTGTCAGTCCAGGGTGCTCTTAACCTGTCCTTTGTCCAGAACGCCTCCGATCTGATCGAGAAATGTTCACCTAGGTCTTCCTCTTGCAATATTATTTTATAAATAAGTAGTACAGCAAACTGGTTGTTCTTGCGCATATCCATTAAACGAGATGTACATACCTATAACAAAACCAGCATTAGCCTTTCTTTATCTCGTAAGCATCATTATACTCATATAGATAGAGGCACCAAAGAAAAAAGTAGTAAACGTAGCTGGCAGTCTGAAACCACTAATAATAGGCATAAACCAATATCAGTTTTCCTAATCACCAGATCAAAATCAAAGCCTTGATTCTAAGACAAACTAAAAGTAAAAGTGAGAACGGACTTCAACGGACCGATGCTAAGATAACAGCACAATATCTTTATCAGGTGTTCAAAAATTACAAATGGCTGAAGACAAGGCCGGCCAAAGAATTTTAGTTCGTTCGAAATGCGTGAGCTGAGATCTAAATTACGAAATGGTTATGATCAGATAAGACGTAACAGTCCGTCGAAAGCGAACGCGCATGCTCCTGACACAGACGTCATAGAAACGCCCGCATGCCATAACAATGTGCCGCAGGGCTACCTTCTGGCGCCCAATACTAATTGTATTACAAAAATATTTACGTAAGCTAGTGCCTAAATGGTTGCTTGACACTGTCGTTATTTGTGAATCAATATAAACCTATAATTAAATAATAAATAACAAGATCGATCGAAACATTAATTCATATATTACTTCTAGCTTTTGGGATTTACGCCTGACTTTCAATCTATGGAAAATGATCTCGATGTACGTACATACGTATATTAAGCTCTGGTATATAAAAGAGATAAGCAACTTAAAAAAATATGTGATTTTGTTTTCTCCTTAAGGACAGTAAAAGCTGCGACCATCATTGAACCAAGACAGCTGTCATAAGGCATAAGAGCCGTTAGTATCATTTGATCTAATTATATTGTACGTTCAACCCTAATATTAGGCAACTGTATAAAGTTGTAATTAGTAATGTTGCAAGTCGTGTCGTTAGGATCAATATCATATAACAATGCTGATCGGTTTAGTGACTCATCAAGGTTTCGAGTTGAAGGTCCAGGTGTCAGCTATCCCTTGACCGCTCCCTGTAACCTTGCTTTCGACGTGGCGATCATGATAACGAGATGACTTCAACTGCGCCATTCAATATGATTGAAGTTATGACGGTAATATGCTCGGGTTTCTTTTCAATATTGCGAGTCATAAAAGCTTTTGAATGGAGCTGTCCTGCCTATTGCACTTATATAGTACGATGTATATACAATTATTGTCAATACTTTGTGTTGTGGCATTGTCAATTCGATTTTATAAGCAATTTAGAATGTAAGTGTTTTTCAATAAGATAAAAGTGTCTTGTCACTGATGTAGCAATAATTTAAGCATGTATGGCATGTATAAGAGCAAACATAATATTTTGCACATACTACCTATGCATCTTGTTAGGAATTAATTGTAGGTACCTATTTACTTCTTAATTTTTAAGGTCAGGTTTAAGGTGATATATATGAGAGGTATTAAAACTAACCTATACTTCAGTATCATTTGTATGTATTAACCTCGCTGATAGTCTCATTTATAGTGCCAAATTGCACACCTTTTGATAAATAATCTACGCGCATTAAGCTTTATTTCTTTGCCAGAAGGATATGACATACTTTTTATTAACTTTATGTTAGAGTACTTTGACATTTACATCTCTGTTCAGAATTGAGGCCTACAGCCTTGCTTCCTTTGTTAACTTGTCAAAGTTAAAGTATCGATTTACGTATAAGATTTACCATCAGCAAATGATATTATCACATATCGCTCCAAGGTCGGATAATTTCTATAGAGATTGGGGTTAATATCTGTCCTCTCTCGATACGATTACATCGATCCATTAGGATAGTCATTCATTTTAGTAATACTTCTTTGTCGTCGAAAAAAAAGAAGATATAAAACTGGTTGTTAATCTGTACAATCGCGCAGATGTTCAATTACGTGTGTTTAAAAAATAACACATGGTTCAGCCCCGGCGCGCACGCGTACTCGATGTTATCGGATCGCTTGAGGGGGCGTTACGAAAACCACTTACCTATCAGATGCCATCGACGAAACACTCATTTTGGCTACTCCGCATTCAAATTATAATTGTAATACTTATTGGTATGCTCGTACAACTATTGATTGAATATTCAAAAGCATGCATTGGCTAATCCACCTAAATACGTCACGTATTCAGATAGGAGTATGTAAAGGATCTCCTTTAAAAATAAATCACATAACATCTGTTATAAACACTTAATTAAGAGTAGGTCTATTCAACGGTTTATCGTTATATATATCTATAAAGTACAAATGCTTAAGTTTGAATATAATACAATAAGTAAGTGGCGTGTCTGATCCCTTAACCAGCCCTAGTTCTGGCTACTTCAGGTTGGTTAACAAATGATTTGCTAGCAAACCAATAAACGTATCGCTAGCTAAGCATGTGTCTTTCTGACTATAATGGCCAATCTTAAGTCGCTTGTTTAGCAAGCAATAATAAAACCTTCACATAAAGATCAGCATTTCATCTTAAACTGCAATAATCCTTTGAAAATCGCGTCTTTTACCCGTATCGTGGTCATAAGTGTCTAAAATAGACAAGTGCATTATTTAGTGCTAAGTTACCGTCCTATTATGCTGTTGATTGATATAAGAATGGCAGGTATAATATGGACCTACCAACATAAATTATTTTATAGAGAGCCTAAGTTTGTTTAAGGCTGGGGTGTCTATTGTAGTCCAAATTATATTTAGACAAAGATCACTTGGGTTACAATAGCCGACAGGTATATAGTCTTTGGTTAAGTACCATAATTAGTAAGAGTTATGAACCAGTAAGACGCACTCGCACATCGGCGAACTGTCGAGAGTTTATGCAATTCATAGTGTGGTCAGTTTATAAGTCACTGTTTGTTTTGTGATATTTAAAATGTATCTCTTCTTATTTTGGTGTGATTAAAAGAAGCCAATCACATCTAACAACAAGAAATTTATTTTGTTATCAATAACATCTGTTGGTGTTAAAAGTACCCTAAATTGACGATTGTAAGAAAATGTAATATGAAGCAAATTAATTAATGAAATGAATGGTAATCCGTAGTCTCTGCTTTTCCTACCAGACCTACGCTTGTTTCTAGAAGTAGTCTAGGAAAAAAACGTCTGTTTAAGTATGTGTGTAAATATCTGCTGAAGGTTAACAGTCTAAGAAACTTTTATACATTAGTATAATGTAACGAATACAACCAATCTCAATAAGAAGTAAAACATTGAAATTATGAATCTTCATATAAGTACTGGGTTTGAAGCATACTGCAAATAGATGTCTGTGGATCACACATATTTCACGTTTACGTAACAAAACTTACGTGTATAAGGAGTAGGCGAGGTAATCCCTTTAGCAGTTTGCCAACTGTGAACTCAGACAAAGTTAAACACGGCAAGGATGGCATACCGGGCAAGCGGTCGCCTTGCTGCTATCGTCGCGACAAATGCTGTGGGTTTTAAAGCCCAAACGAGACAAATATTTGTGTAATCCACAAATGATTGCCTATGAGCAATAAGGATTATTGTGATCATTTTGATCTCCCCTACATCTGTGTTTGGGTCTTACATGGGGTTAGAGGAGCTAGGTACATCGGGCACGCCATAATGGTAGCGGTAAGTCCTGGCTAGAGAGGTGGCATGGCGCTCTCATCTTCCGGCTGACACAAGTAATGACTGGCCACGGTTCCTTTGGCCAGTTCCTGCGTCGCATAGGTCAGCAAGAGACGCCCGGTTGTCACCACTGCACACTGCGGCGGCAACTGCCGCGATGTTTTTGTAGACACGGCGTGGCACACGTTGGCGGAGTATCTCCAGACTAAGGTCTGGCGGTACTTTGTGTCCATTAATAATTATGTTTCTAAAGGTTAAAGCGACAATAGGATTAATAGCTAAACCTGGAGCTGTCTTTAAAAAAAGGTATAGTTGCATTTTGTTGAGACACATGTTTTCTTTTCTAGCGTTTTATATCGTCGTCCGTTGCTGCTTTGTTTCGCCCTTTAACAACACAAAGTTAAAACATCAATTCTCTATCTCTTCTAAAATATAAATTTATAGTTTATCTGTATAATAGACTAGCTTTTGTTAGCGGCTTTGCTCGCGTAAAAGTAGCCTAGGTATGTTAGTAACAGCACTTTATTTAAATAAAATATAGCCAATGTTACTTGGTTATAATATAGCTTTCTAATGGCGAAAGTATTTTAAAATAGGTTGAGTAGTATTTGAGCTAAATCCTTATAAACAGACAAAAATAAAATCTTTCCTCTTTATAATATTAGTATAGATAATTTACACACACTACATCTGTATTATAGATTTGACTCTTAGCTTAAGTTATTGCACAACTATTTTTTGTTATCATTGTATCTAAGCGACGGCGAATATATTTTCAAAAATAACTTTTTTAAGCTAGTTGACACTAATACAATACGCTAATATATGTATATCTAGAAAAAATACTTCAATAGACTTATATTAAAGTCATCATCTTACACTGTATCTTTTGACTACTTTATACTGATCAGGCCAATTCATTTATAATTACTTTCTGAATAAGGATCATAATGGCTTGCATATGTTTTATTACAATTGTCTACTGTACAACATTCAATATAAGAATACGTCATCTTTAATCATTCATCTGCTTTCTATAATCGCTTTTATATCCTGCTTACAGTCGATAAAGCTATCTTTGAATTTTAAATTACTATATTTTAAGCTTCGATTCCTATCGTTATAAAGAGGGAAGTTTTATTGGCTTTATTTTGTTCTTATACTCTTACGCCTATATACACGAAGAGATAGGCATTAAAGTTATATAACATACACCTTTATTCAACTACTAGATGTGCCCGCGGTTTCACCCGCGTTTATGATGACTGCGCCGCCCCCTTGAGTCGTAGCGTGATGTTATATAGCTTATAGCCTTCCTCGATAAATGGGCTATCCAACACTAAAATATTTTTTCGGTTCGGACCAGTAGTTCCTGAGATTAGCGCGTTCAACCAAACAAACAAACAAACAAACTCTTCAGCTTAATAATATTAGTATAGATAATAAAAAGTCCTATGTATTAAGGAGTAAGCCTATTGCCGCGTACCGGGCTGTTCCACACAGTTCCAGCTCCCGTACCGCTACTAAGAATTTCTGGACCGTAAAGTAAACCCAAAAACATTTTGCTCAACTTAGGAATCAAACTCGAGACCACATGCACAGCTGTCGCATTAAATACTGCTGCGCACCGACGCACTCTATTTTGTTTATGTTTTTCTTTGTCAATGTAAAAAAGAATATTTTTCATTTTTTCAGTTGTAGAAATCTCCTTTAAAATTCGTTCGACTAGGTTACACTTATTAAGCTACTGTAAAGTTATTAATCGCCAAGGTAAATGCGTATAGTATGACCAATCAGAGGCTATCATCGTAAGATGTTTCGACAGATCAACTAAGGACAAATAGTTGTGCAATGCATTTAAGTAATTAATACAAAGGTAATATTTTCGTTTTTCGCATGGCCCGATTATCTACACCACCATCTGGACCGCTGTATTCAACAATAGAACCATTATTGTTATGTCGAGCACCGATTGTGTTTGATGTTTTCTTTATTTCGACTTTCAAGGTGATGTTTTGACAGCGTAATTGGTTCGAGACTACTCGTCGTTAATCTTGTGCTTCGAGAATGTAATTAATTTTAGTTTGGTTTTATTTTATTGATTGGCGCCATGCTGCATAACGTTTGTCAGCATAATTGCTGTAAGAGTACATGAATTCTATTGCATTGGCCTTGTAAACTTTCTATTAGGATTTAAATAGCTAAATGTATCAAAGATAAGTTACGTACGCTAGAAAATTTTGCTAAAATATCAAGGTATGACATTAATTATTAGTAATATTCTTTAATTATGCCCAATAGCTGAGCCTGTATACATCTTATACCGTTCTATTGCATCTAACTGCACCCACAATTATTATTACCGGCGTTATTTGGTGCAGAGGACACACCCAGACTCGTTAGCAACTAACCTTATGCCTCGTTTAGACCGTTGAAATGCTTTACTCACTAAACTCATTTTACTGGATAAAGAATGCGATAGTAAGGACACATGATTTACCTTTGTTTTGTATACTGGATTTAATTGTAGAGGCTAGCTTTTTCTAATCATAATTGAGCATGATGTAGACGGAATGTTAAGGACAAAAATAAATAATTGGATACTTTTTATACTTGACATTCTTGTGACTTGTGTAGATATCAAATTGCTACGTCAAAAAAGTGTGAACAACTTCATTGGAATGTATAGCGGTTCTATGTCGTATTTATGCCAACAAGAATGAATCAAAGCCTAAAACGAATATGCTGTGTCGCTAGTGCCGTTGCAACAATTTTGACAAATGGCATAGTACTAGCGCTAGTTCGGGCCGTCGCCTGAACACGCCTGTCGCCCAACTCCAACGCGGTCCTAAGCTTAAGCTCCGTTGCGACAGAGTGCAGACTCATTGTATGTTAAGCGGGCACTTCATCTTTCACGCCGGGCTCGCGCCGATTTATTGGCCGACGCGCCCCTCTTGTGACACGGCTAGATACAACCTATCTCAGAGTCTCGTGTCTGATTGAATTAAAGCCTCTTGGCGTTGTCAAGCCGTAGATAACAGAGTGTGTGTCGTACAAGGGTTACAGCCAGATTAGATATGGTTGTAACGGTCGTCTAAGTTGATGAATTGACGGGAATGTGCCAAGATTTTATATATTGTTTCCGTACTCCTTCGATCGCAGTCAAAGGTTTACGTCACAAAGATAAAATCACGAACGAACATTAATTGTGTAACACGAAAAGGCTTTAAACGAATAATAAAGGTAATGTTATCGTGTTTCTATAAAGCTTGTTCACCGAGCATACGTGACTCGACAGCTTTTTTCATTTTCTACGGTGTCTACCACATCATAATTCCACTAGCGTTTTAACAATAGATGCGCACGCGCCCCCTGTGCCTCGCTCCCCGAGGCGCGAGCGCGACCTCTGGCCCGGCGCCCGCGCCATCGACACGTGCTGCCGCCGCTCTGATTGGCTCAGAGCGAACACTCATCGTTTCGTAACACGTAGTCGCTCGCACCGTGACTTGCCACTCTTTTATGAGGCTAGTAAGGCTACTCCCAAACAAAACACTGTCGCATTGTTCCCTCAACATCGATTCAAATCTCTTTTGATAGTCCACTACGAATATGCGCTTGACTTTGACCTTTCACTTAATATAATTAGAACTTTTATTACACCGTATGCTGTTTTTCCATTTTTTTTTTATCACACTTATTGTTGTCAGTGTAAGAAAGAAAATAGAGTATTATATTTTCTTCATAAATTCATTTTGTCACACTTACCACTTAGTAGGCTGTTTTTTACCATAATGTTTTTATCGCACTAACTATTGTTAATGTCTAATTTTTTATTTTTTCTTTATAAAATTCAGTTGTTGCAATTATAGGTCATCGAATATTTTGCAGATTGCATTTTCTTTTCATACATTGCTGCACTTTATAACAGGTAAATAAATTGATGTCAAATGGAATAGTTATATGCAGTGTTGCCAAAACGTTTAACTATCGAGACATTTATTAAACGCATTATATTTGCGTGACCGTTTTTGGGTTTAATGTCTGTAGAAATGTGATCACGTGCGGCCTTCGTACGGCGAACCTGCGACATCGGATCGAGTGGAACAAGCATTGTTCTATGACATTTCAGCCTTGCTAATGACAAGCAATTTTGATTTTGAAATAGAACACATTAGATGGATTTATATTGTCTTTTAATTCGCCCCAAATTGCTTGTACATCGGACCAAAATGTGAACTCGAATAGGCCGAATTATATCAAATATTATCAAAATCAAATATATTAAAGTAATTCACGTTCAATATCATAAATTGCTTTGCTATATCTTAATACTGTAAGTAATAAATTGTTCTGAGTTGTGTCACTTAAATTTGAAGTGGATAACATTAGAAACTGGAACCGTAAACCGCTTCAATCTATATTTGTGGTATTTATAAAGACAATACGTATTGTAATACTATTAGTATTGCTAATGGACTAATCTATTCTTCTACAATGTTGTAACATGGTAAAAGAATAGATTAGTCCATTAGCAAGTATTAGCATGAACAGCAAACCTCACACCTCCAGCATCAAGTCTAACAAATCTTGGCTGAGCCCCTTATCTGCTAATCATGAGTGGGACTACGAGCTGTCAAACGGGCTGTCAAGCGAGTGACATCCGACATGTCAATGTCAGTCTACAGTCCAGGTGTCAACAATCTGTGATGTTGTAGGCTCTTTCACAAGTCTTCTCTGCGGTATGCGGTATTTAGACTGCACCGCAACTGATATCATGTTTCGTGATGTCGTAATGGTCTGTCCGTACGTGCTTTTGTTCCTTGTGGGATAAATCTGAATCTACTAAGATCTTGTTGTTTAAGTGTCTAATACCTACATCGCTAGTATTTGTTTGACGAGATTATTTTTGAAATTAGTCAACCAATTTTAGAACTGAATTCTTTTACTATTAAATAAGTATAACTCAGGTTTATCAAAACATAATCATTTAAAAAGCTACTTAGTGATTATTAGTTCGAAAAGTAGCTAAAGATGGACGTTCTTTAATTAATTTACTTTAAAATTACATGTTTTAATTAATAGTGTATACTACCTAGATGGCAAACAATTATACGGATCGTCTGGTGGTTGACGGTTACTTGTATGGAAGGGAAAATAATATAAGATGAGATGATAGTTAAATAATGGGACAAGTACGTATCTTAGCTAAAACATTCTAGTCCTACGCTGGTTTCTTGTAAATAGATGATACTACCTCTGACAAGCCAGTTCATTCATACTATCACTGCAGCAAAAGCAGGTTTTCCTATTGTTTAAAAGCTGGATAAACATAACTTCGCTATTTCGTGTATAATTTTATGTATATCTATTCGTTTAGCAATTTGTGACATAATTTGTTAACGACAAGTAGTCTGATCAAGATAACATAAAATTACGAAAATGGTGTTAGCGTAAACTTCTTCAAGATTTGCGTAAACGTTGAATAAAACCTCCTGCAGTACGTAGATAAGTCTACTTCTGTTGAAATGTTCCGATAAATCGGTAGTGCAGATTGATTCGCTTCAAAATTAAACACCAAAAATAAAACTAGGCCGAGAGCTAGCCGAAGTTTCATCAAGACTTTACACGGTCGAAACTTTATCTAAGAGGCATTTTAACTTTTACAGGTTGAATGTACAATTAAATTTATTTTACAAGCAGTCAAGATGACTTAGTTTGATATGTAAATTCAATTACCTATTACTTAGCGACGGTTAAACATCCCTGTTTGATACTTTCTATTGAGAAGGAAGCAATCACTTACTTTTGAAGTGCCTACAATACTTTCTAAACTGTTCTTTTATGTCAAATTAAATTAAGTAGAAGATTTTGTTTATGCCGGATGAGTTACAGGATGGGCGAGTGAGGTTCTTGATCATTTTGAGTGTCATCTGATAAGCAAAGATTTAGAAAAATTACATTGCTTTATAAGTCATAGTAGTTATACTTGGTTTCTTTTGATTTATATCAATCAGAATACCAATCTGTGGATTATAAAAGAATCGCAATCAATGGATAGGTACAGGACTTTGTTAGGGAATAAACGTCACTGTAAGTTAGATCTATCTTAAAGCTCGGGTCATGATACACCTATGATCTCACCAGTAGAGCGAGTGGTTTTTGTTTATGCGTTGAGAACCAGTGACATATTAATTTGTCCGGCTACGATAATAATCGCGTACCATCAAAAAGGCGCACACCTATTTACCAACAATTTTCAGAAAAATCTATCAATACATCTATGATGAAATGAGTGTTACTTCAAGGAGGTATAATTTTTTATTCACCCATTAGTTGAGGCATGACTTCCGATTGATTAGAATCTGGTATTACCTTAATAAAGCGAACGCTCAATACCGAGTGTTCTTCTATAATTATTTTATCTCGCGTATAAGTCTAGCGTCCATTTTTTTTTATAATACAAACGCAATTGAACTTGACAAGACAATAATGCGTACGAACGTGACGAATAGTTGTAAAGTGCGAAGTCCTGATTTATAGAGACAAGAAACATTGGTCGTAGTTCATTCACGGTCGGTGTAAATCTTTTGTGGTCCTTATAGAGGTCTTACTTGACGGGTACAATACTTTCGTATATTGCGTTTTACGGCATAATTTTGTTGTTAATTTGATTGTAATGGTAACCATATAAGACTATGATGTTAAATACAACTTTGTGGAGAATGTATTATTTTTAGCTAAATAGTTTAATACCAAATTAGTGGTTGGACCTTGGCGTAAATAGGTGTGAGGCCTGAATTACCCAAAGATATGTTGTTTGTTTCACGTCATAAGGGGCAAGGACTACATCACCTGACGCTGCGCTGCTATTGTGAATTGCCTAAGAAAAATCTACTCCTCTCTGGATCTGATAATCGAAACCGGGACCTCACGATCGGCCAGCAATATAAGCTCGAACTTAAGCTAATGAATTAAAAAGACAGCCTACAGCCCGCTTGAATTATGTATTCAAGTATATGCTCTGCTATGTTAGCTGTATACCCGAAATTAATAAATTATCTAAAGTATAATTTTCGAATTCAACATAATATCATGTCTGTCAAATAATTTTGAGGACATCGATCAAAACTTGACATGTGTTTCAATGATCTATCTTCAAAGATAAGTAATTAATATCTAGATCGATTTAGAGATTGATATTAGAAGCAGTACAGGTTTTGATGCGGAAAACAAAGTTGGTTTCGAATAACTTTATTAAAATAGTCGTAAAATCCTTTATACAAAGATGACTTAAACCGATTGTTATTAATAAAATGTTGGTTATTCTCAGGCAGGACCAACAAAAGCTCTACTTCAACTTAGAGTCAGGGAACGCTCGGTATTTGGCAAGCTGTCTTGAAACGTGCCTAATTACCTACTTATTTTGTACTGTACTGACTTAAAAAGCTGGTAAAGTGTATATAATACATCTCTGTCTGTAGAGACATGAAGGCGTGGCTCAATGTATATATATATGCTTAGTACATTACTTATTAATTATCGATTCATAATCAAAAGTTAATAGTGACTACTCAAATTAACTAGTTTTTAATATAACCCATTACTAACCAAAACACCGTTTGCTTCAAACAAGTCCGTTACATTAAGGTAATGTATAATTAACCCTCAACTACCCGCGTCTTAATCAAACCGATTATATGTAAGGAAGTGGCCAGTCCAGCCAGCGTTCAGTAGCCACTAAGGATGGTGTTAAGAAATAATTACTATCGGTCACGCCTCCCTTGATTGCTTTTCGTAAGCGATCATAAATCTCGGGATCAACGTTCGAAGTGTTCGGGCTGTGAATACGAACATGTGTTTCTCATTAGAAATAATAAGTAGATGGGCGTTCTTGCCTAATGCTTGACGTATAGGAGATGCAACTATTGGTGAAGATTCACTGTTGTACAGGAAAACTTATAGTCGCGTTTACCTTGCTTAACAAACTGAGATGGTAAGTTGCTAATTTACGCCGCAGTTTGTCGATAGATTACCACTTTGTTAAAATTGATGGTTGCAAACGTTTTGACAAATACTGTATACTACACCCCAAAAGGGCTTTGTTCGAGTGTTACGTCCTTAAAAATTGCTTATGTTACTCAAAGATAGTGAGGCATCCTATTAGTAAAAAGGTTTTTAGAATGGTTTTGTAGTTACAGAATTTACCGATTTCATCTAGATATAAATATATGAATGTTACCTGTTTGTAATAGTAGTATAGATGTATAAATACTAAGCTTCTAACATCTTGTGACGCTAGCACAAGCGTCGTAAAGTACTGGGTTTGTTTAGTAATAATATGTAGTCAGCAAGTTTATGGTTCAAATTTGCAATAATATAATTCTTTCTTTGTAATTATGTTAATTTATAAAAGGTGACTGTCTTAACCATCACGTCGTATATCCCCAAGTAGTAACTCATATAATTTTGCAAACATTAATTTTAAAACTCAATGCGCTGTTTAATGATCCTTGACCACGGTCAAGGATCATTAAACAGCCCATTGAGTTTTTCCCTTTATGAAACTACAAATCTACGACTCGAAAACCATCCAACAAAATACACGTACGTGTCTTACAAGTATATTATGATATACTCTTAATCACTAATAAATATGATCCAATCTTTTAAATCATAGTATAAAAATGTTGATTAAGATTTTATCACTGACCATCGATAATTCAAAACATTTTATTTAAATAAATTAAATCAAGCGCGCATTCAAATGCTTATATTCGTACATAAATAATAGCCAATACATATTTTACAATTCAAATTACCGGAGGATATAACTGAGCATTGTTTGAAATATGTCGGTCAAAGTAATTAGGGGGTTAGGCGCATTTTATTGGATAATTACTACTTATTTGCGACGCAGAAGGAAAATAAATCGGCATTCTCTTGCTTAGTATTTTGAATGCCACTTGCTCTTGTGAAGACTCTCATCCAGTCAATGCTAAAGCCATACTTTATATTTTATCTTGATGGTTGCGCAATAAAATGTAATTGCTATTAATTTATAGTTATTTTTTACATTTAATTTAATGTCTTATTTATTTAACACGCATGCGATATATCATTGTGAAGTAAGTGCACAGGATGTAATAATTAAGTTATGTTTGTTATGTATATTTGCAATCTGTCATCAATCGCCATTTATTCTATATATACTAGAGACCATTGCAAAAATTATTGTAGATAATGTTTGAAACACGTGCTATACGATGGATTGCAGTAAACATATATATTTTTCTTTATAATTTATTTAACTGTTTTATTTTGTGTTAATTTATTAGTCTTTAGTTGTGATACAACTTATTGTCAAATTCATTTTAATAAATCAAATAGATCTTGTGTTTTATTATGAACATACCAGAAATTGCAGGCTATTTTAGGAATGTTAATTCGACACTGCACTTTTATGGCCAGTTTCACAACTATCAAGTAAAAGTTATCCGAAATATAAATCGCATGCTGTCTCACTTTTTAGGTAAAAGATGAGAGATGGCGAGACTTTAATCTTATATGTAGATAAATTCTATTTGGAGGTTGTAGAACAGGCCTTTAGTCGTATAACTACAAAGATTTGTATAACTTATGACATAAGCCTTTGCGATAAAGCAATAGCTTTTGTACATTATATCTTGGAGTACTACTCCGCCTTAATAATAGACTATAGGATGCGTCGTAATTCGGTTACTTATATCGTCGATTGGTCAATCTGTCGGCAGGAACGGCCGAGGACAAATGTTCTTAGTTATAAAGCCTCGGACTACCGACGGAAACTGACTCATGTCCAATTGGTTTTATTATATCCGTGTAAAATAGACCGTTATATCGGAGGATGTGTATTTATTTATACTAATGACAGATGTATTTGATGTAGGATCTTGTGTAAGCGCACTTCCATTTCTTGTAAGGTTGTGATTACCCTTGTCCTAGTTTAAATCTTTTATGTAACTAGCTCTCTATTGAGAAAACTGAACATTGGTTGGTGGAAGAGCGGCTGTTCGCCCGGATAAGACTTATTAATGAAAACTTATAAGTTACAGCGTGGTTTGACCAGCTATATACCTCGAAATTTTTTGTGATTAGATGAAAAGACAGGCTTAGCTTGAAGATAATAATTATGGCGTAATATTGAATTGTACTCACCATTTTGTTGTTTGGAATAATACGTATACCTGGCAATGAGTAGGAATTTATTTCTATAGTGAGATACAGTAAAACTACGAAAACGAGGTCTAAATTCCAAATATGGATCTTTTGTGACCACAGAACACGTAAAAAAATTCAAAGAAAACTTGTTATGATGTATAAAATTAAAATCCGATCGTAAATGAGAGTTGATTGCCTTACTAATTTTTTTTAAGAAAATGTCTATATTTAGATGCACTTAAGTAACATAACACATTAATAGAAGAAGAATCTTAAATCGATTTATTGATAAAGTTCAATCGATTAGTGATAGGTCGACCTAATATAAGGGAAGTTATCAAAGCGAATAGCACTTAATACAGTCGGACTACTGCAGCCCATTACCATAAAATAGGATCATAGATGAGTAATACGAAACTAAACCGCTGTTCAATCTACATAAATGCTTACTCGACACTGCCCGTTTATGTGAAAGCATAAAAAAACCTCGATGTATATCAAATTGTGTGTTCACTAATCGTGCGATTATCTTGAACCGGTGTTTAGCTGCTTCGGTGAACAGTATCTTACCACTAACGCTTATCCACGACGTTATCTTTTCGTGGGAGATTTTCGCACGGACAAATACGATTGTTTGACGAACAAAATGGAATGTCAAGATGCACATTGAGTAACGCTATTATGTGAGGCTTCAGCTTGACATTCGGACAATTTGCATTGAAGGTTTGAAGTTTTCACGTTCGGTTTTCATGTGCGGCCGTTCTCTTCATTGTGTTGCATATGTGTGGGTTGTATGATGGTCGGCTTGGTTAATGATGTGAATAGGACTTTAAGTTGAATGTTGTGGGAGTAGCTAAATTGGATACTATTTATTGTATCATCGAATTTGGTTTTGGTTGACACGGTGTCACGAATTGAGAACGTATGCAGAATAATTTTGTTTTAATTCAATCTAATTGGATTTGTAGCATCTTGACAATAATATTCTTAGGATGAGGAGTTGTGCTACTCGATGTTTATCAAGTTTTAAATTAAATTTATAATATTTGATTACATTAACGCGGACCTTGTATATTGAAGTAAAACTACTTTTACTTTTTTTACTTTTTATTTGACTACATTTTTTATCCTTGTTTATATGTTTTTATTTTTGTGTACGTAAAAGTACTTCAAATTAATTTTATGATTTAATTATTCTTTTCCGATGTGATGAAAGCAAACTTACATAGTCTTGCATAAATTATAATAATTATACAGCAAATAACCCAAATTAATTTGCGTGCAATAATATAATTATCATCAATGATTATATATAACTTATTGATTAATAATTATTAAAAGGGCGATGTTTCATGTTATATTTAATAATGAATAAAAATACAAATACCTATTAAAAATCGCTGTGGTTTTTGTACAAAACGCCTTATAACTTACCGACAGTAGTAGTATCGATAAAAAATGTTAGATGAAATTACGTATTTCTCAATCTAATTCCATAATTTAAAAATATATACTTCAAGTTGTTTATGACAGTTATGTGTAAAAATTAGGCAATAACAGACCTCATTACGTATGCATATATCATAGCTACTTAAGTTGTAATTAGGCTTTGATTTCTTATGATTACTATCAAATTAAGGTCTATCGAGAATGTCTAACAAGTGTCAAGGTTTGAACGTATACTTCACGGTAGCATTCAATCACATAGAACTGGTTCACTAATGTTCTAAAAATTGCTAGATGCAAATAGGATACAATTACCGTCACATTTCACGTAGGAACGAGCGGCACAATACGACGTCGATCTGTGATCATATTCATTATGTTAATATGAGTAGATAATTCGACGGAACACGCACATAGCACGCGTCAACGTCGCCGCGTCAACAAATTGTGTTAGACACAAAATCTGTTTTAGATTACTCTAATTTGTCTACCAGTCTATAGTCCATTCATGCCGTCTCGTGTGGGAAACGTTATGAAATTGAAAATGATCATATTTCTTTTAAAAGACACTACGCGATTGCACAAAGATTCACCTAGTTTTCGACGTTAACTATTCATTATTATGTGCCGTGGGATATTTTTTGTGGCCGCTATTGTTACTTTGATTGGCGCATTCCAAAGGACTTGGACCACCGGTGTGTTGTTCAATTTTGTTATATGTATAGGAGTTGTAGTAGTCAAGCTTTGATGATGAGTAGATACCATATTTGAGATCATTATTGATATTCAAGTACGTATGATCAGCGATATCTTCACTTAAATCTGGGGTTGTGTTCAAACTACGGCACTTCGATTGAGAACATACGTCCATAGAGGTATTGTAGTCAAATAACATCGTTTGACAAATAGTTTTGAAAGGCCTATAGGCCACGATAGCCGCTTATAATCTTGAACGTATTGATTGACAATTATCGCCTGCTCCGTGCCTCGGAGAGCACGTTAAGCCGTTTGTCCCGGCTGCCATGAACATCTATGGCGGTCGTTATTGGGAAAGTCAGTACCCTCTAATATCCTGACACTGGTCTAGCCTTAGGGTATCGTTAGCCTTCGGGTTGCGGAGGTCAGGTGGCAGCCGCTCCGTGTAAAAACTGATATCCAGTCAAATCCGGTTAGACCAGAAAAGCCGACCCCAAGTGACTTGGGAATAATAAAGGCTAAGAGAGAAGAAGATATGTTCATGATAAATATTAACATTTACCACGAACATAATTTTAATGGATGACCGTTTGCGAAACGGTCCTTGCTCTGGAGAGCACATAAATCCTTCGTTATCATTATCATAAACATTTATGGTACTCACATATTCTGGCATCTGACAAATCTGTTGAATTAGTGACAAACGGGTTCGATGTCGTGTGACAATAGTCTTAATTATTTATTACTCCAGCTTTCCCCGGAGTCTCTAAATCACGATCACACGTTGCGTCTAATTTGGTTACCGCCGTACAAGTGATCATATTTAGATACTATTAAATCAAATTCCTCATTTATCTTAAACACCCACGCGTTAAGTTGAAGCGATATACTCGTAATGACGACCAAAACATCGATCAAACATTACAAGTAGTTTTTTATGATGTGTACGAGGGTGTATCGTAGTAAACTGATCCAATTCTCGAAGGTTCTATGTAAATTTTGGCGGACATCTGCGCAGTAGTTACACGTGCACTGCGTTCAGCTATTAGAACACGTTGTAATCAACGGCACTATGCATAAATGAATCACAAACTCCCATGAGTTATAGACGTTGGACGTTGAATATTAAAACTGTTTCTAGGCTAAGTGGTAGATAACCTATTTTACGTGCTCAGTGAACGTTGTAATTATTTTTTGTGCCGTTTATCATAGCGTATTTTGTTACTTGCCAGTAATGTATTCAAGATACTTTAGAATATTTTGTAACGTATAAAATCGTATGTAGTTTTTTGCATGTGGTTTACATGTTTGTTACCAGATAGCGTGATTGTTATCCATGTATTTATGCAATATAATGCTTAATAATGATAGCGTATTCACGACTGTTACCATTGTATAAAATGTATATAATCAAAGTGGGGCAAAAGCGCTTTTAAGTGGTGCGATAAGTTGTTTTAAGGATCATTATCTTGCGGTTTAAAACTGCAAGAGTTTATCGGCAAAAATTATAAGATATCCGCGTTGATACGCAATTTATCACGATTATTTATCGGGTTTTAATTGCGTGAGCCACGTTCACTGAAAATTTATTTAATTTACTGTTGCGTATAAAGTAATCTGAATGGAATCGCGACCAATTAAATAGTTGCGCAACAATCAGTGTCTGATTTATATTGTGTCCAGTTTCATAGTGTTTTATTACAATTAGCGATCGAGACGAGTTTTCGTAATTATAAATAAATGCTAATGCCCCTTGTCATACTGGATATGTTAAGTAACCAATAATTTACTGAAAATTACACAGCTGTCAGTATAATTTGATCTTTAGTATTAGTACAATAAGTGCCAACTTACTTTGTAGTAGTCTACACCTAGTACAAATTAAATGAAAAGATATCAATCAATGAATGATTTGTTCTTTCGTGTGAGTATTTAAAAGGTATCTTGTCTTAGCATTTGAAAAACACCCCGATTGGCAGAGACATTTATATATAAGGCTGACACACTAAGTTTGCACTTACGATATATTTAGTGTAATATAAACATAATATAATTAGTTTTAAGCTACGGTAACTGTAGTTTTTATGACCTGTGTACCAGTAGCGCCCCTATGTATAATTCCAAATTTAATTTTCAATAAACGTCAAAATTAAATCGATAGTGGTCACACTCGTGCGTATCCGATGTGAATGAAGCAGTTTATTTCCAAATCGGTTGGAAAACGATTGGTTTGTAATAATCGGTAACGGCAATTAACACTGACGCTGTGACGCAATGGCAATTTTTCGCGATTTCTTGCGCCAATGGGAGTTTCTGACTTATTGTTAATGATCACGATATTGATTAGTGAGATTTTTTTGGTACAGTTTGCCCTGAAGTGGAGAATTTTAATTAAAATAATTTTAATTGTATTTGTCAAATTTATCAAATATTATATCAGATACTGAATCATTATTTCATTGCTACTGTAATGTTATATTATATCATTACTTTTGTCAAATAGTTGTGAAGTTACGTCTTTAGGTAATTTCACTTTCTATAAGACATAATCTTTAAAATCGTTTGCCATCACACATTTCACATAAAAATTATAAATTATAAAAAAAATAATGCACTTTTGCTGCGCACTGTACCAATGAAATCGCGAGTGATGTTCTAATCAAGGTCTCTTTGTTAAACTATCAATTTTACTTTTTAAAAATAGCATGACGGTGTAATTTTCACGAGGAAATACTCAATTGTTGAGATTTTATTCTTATTTGCTCTATTCTAGGTTAGAAACATTTATTGGGGTAAAGTTATCTACTGATTATTTGCAGTTCATTTAAGAATAAAAATACAGTGTAATGCTATTTTTGGTCTTATTCAATAGTGTATACATAGATAAAGTACCTATCCTAACTAAAATTATAAATGCGAATGTGAGTCTATCTGTTTATTTTTACACTTTCATGTCGTAACTACTTGACTGATCATCTGGAACATTGGCATACAACGTTGTTAGGGTCACAAGAAAGAACATAGAGTATGTTTTATCCAGAAAAAGAGAGCGAAGTCGCCGGCAAAATAGCGAGTATAATGAACGACTAATCTGTGTCCATCAAAAATGTTACTTTGTGACTTAAAATGAAATAAAATCCATAAAATTTTTAGCTTATACTTTTAAATATTTTAGGTCAATAAATATTGTTCATTCAAAAATATCTTTTTTTAAGACAGTTATAATCGTCATCCAGCGATGTCAAGTCAAAAATTACGGACCGACGTACACAATCATATTGTTTCACGCAAGTATTAAACCCGCTTCAAACTTAATAACTTCTTTTACGATGAGTCTAAAACCACGTTGGTACGAGTGTCTTTATTAGTCACCGCTAAATTGCTGCTGGTATGCGCGACTTGGTTCTGTAGAAATGCAGTTAACTAACTAATACCGTACATTTTTAGAAACATGATCTTCAAGTGTGAGAAATTTTATGCTATATAGGTTATTCACATGATAACATCAGCTAGTATATCCTTTATGGGTCTATACGTATAGAAAATATGTAGGTATGATATGCACATAGATACGCGTGTGTTTAGAAAAGGATAGGCAGAGTTTTCAGCTATAAATATTTTTTAAATTATTTTAGGCTGCCTCGGCAGCGCAGTGGTTCTGAATGCGACTGTTATGCATGAGGTTTCGGGTTCGAGTTTGGATCGGGGAGTGTTAATAAGGTTTTTTGCCAGCTTTATTGCTGTTTAGTGGGCATATTTATTACTGCGATTTACTGAGAATTTCCTAATTGAAAAAGGATAATACTTTACATTCCATATTTGGGTTTAATTATAAATTTATCCTACGGGACTAATGTGGTATTCTATTCGCAATCGTATTCATTTTAGTCACAAGATAATAATGAGTAACTTAAGTATACTCTAGTTTATAACCTTAGTCGAGGCATTAAGCACATGAGAACTGAATACACTAAAAGTACACGTATGTAACATTTAAATAGATTTACTCGAAAGAAAAACCCTGACTACACCGCTGGACGGATCGCCGCAACTTCTTCAGATTAGCGTTGATCTTGATCTATATACAAACAATACAAGCACGCATAATGCTAACAAAGTGTGCTACAAAACTAAACAGTAGCCTATTGCTCGATCATAATACTCGCAAGCATTTGTGTGCGAACACTTTGTACAGAACAATAAGTTCCCATGCACCGATTGCCATCAGTTGTAAACTTGCAATGTTACGCAATGAAGACGTATAATGTAGATAACGAAAGCACTTTTTGTGTGTTTTAAACACGTGTGAGCGAACAATATGTGTATTGAGGTCTTTAGGTAAAGTATAGACGGTGTGCTCGCTTTTTGTGTGGGGAGAACTTGATACGGTCAAATTGATGTTACATAACCATTTAGTTGTACTCATATATCTGACAGTTTTATAGTTTAACTTCTACTTAGCTCAATTGCCTTCATAGATTACCGATGATATTGCTAACGTCGGGGTGAAAAGAAAGAATAAAGTCAGTCAAACTGGCTAGTAATTACGACGATGATTCTTCTTTTGGCTACAAGAAGTATTCAGTTCCATAGTCGATTAAAGCAACTGTTTTGTGTTCTTATTTTGAATTTTACATTAGCTGTCAAAGATACATCAAATGAAACATTTATCTTATTTTTCTTTTATACGTAGTATAATTATAAGCAGCGATAGCTCAGTGGGGAGACCAACAGACTGCAATGCAGGGGGTCTCGGGGTTCGAACCACGTCGCGCACCTCTGACTTTCGGAAGTTATATGACTTTTCGAAATTATGTGCGTATTGATTGACAATTATCGCTTGCTCCGTGTCTCGGAGAGCACGTTAAGCCGTTGGTTCCGGCTGCCATGAACATCTATGGCGGTCGTTATTGGGAAAGTCAGTACCCTCTAATATCCTGACACTGGTCTAGCCTTAGGGTATCGTTAGCCTTCGGGTTGCGGAGGTCAGGTGGCAGCCGCTCCGTGTAAAAACTGATATCCAGTCAAATCCGGTTAGACCAGAAAAGCCGACCCCAAGTGACTTGGAAATAATAAAGGCTAAGAGAGAAGAAGAAGACGTAGTATAATTATACACAGAGTGCCCTGTTTGTACGAAGCGTACAGTCGATCTTTGATTTGATTGTAGAGCCAGATAGAAGCATTACTGCGTCAGGAAACTTTTGGTAGCACTACGTATACTGACGATAGATGACAGTAGGGCAGAGTAGTAGCACAGCTCTTACTTACTACTAATAAAATGATGATCATTTAATTATGTTAAATATGGCGACCACAGCTTTTTTATTAATGTTTGACCATAGATAATTCAACGCATTTGTTTTATTGTTTATTACGAAGAGACAGACAGTTACCTACCAGGCAAACTATGGATGTACCTATTAAAGAGAACTGCATAAGTTCATAATAATTATTTGACATTTATGTACATGTTAATATATACCTATGGTATTATCTGTATCACCAATAAAAAAATCGCGTTCCATTAACCTGTCTGACATTATTACGTTTGACTATAGAATAAAATATAAATTATATTCATGTCAGTAAAAATAGCTACATTATTTTTATTGACATTATAGTACGTGATCTTTTACGTTTACATTTGGGAGTAATTGAATTCTAATGAGGTGTATTTTAATAATTCATAGGCAAAACGATTAATCATTGTAACATCGGGTGTTATTTCTTATTGAGGTGCTTCTAAATGAATATAATGGGTATCTGTTAAAAAAAGGATTCTGCCGATGTTCGTACAACTACTGTACGTGGTTCTACGGACTACTGCACAAAATATTTTGTTGGATATGTTTGGTAATCTATAAAACAAAGTACCGCGGACTGACTCTACGGATGACCATGGAACGCCACGCACGTTAGCATATTATCACCATGTGACGGAACGGTCTTGGGCTATATCAGAGCTATGGTACGTTGTTGTGACCTTGTGCGTGGCGATCCACGGAACCCCACACCATGAGATCCTTTTGACTCCAGATTCCATGTTCGAAACGGTAAATTGATTTTTGGGTTGCCACTAAGCGGGTCTTAGTTATTAACAAAGGACTATAGACACGCATTCCACATACCACGTACCACAAGTATAACTACTAAATTGTGAGTGTTTTAGCTTACACTTTTGTTTAAATACTTAGGGAGAAGAAGCCGTAATGACTTTATATGAGTATTATTATTTGAAAACAAAAATATTAACCACTATAGATTTAATGCATTTTCTATATTCTTTGTTTTTGCTTTTATGGTTTCTTCTATTTATTTCATTTAAATTATTTTGATTATAATATTTTTCAAATACCATTGATTGGATGACTGTAGGTTAAAGGAGAAATTGAAGTGGTGTAGGTCTAGGTAGTGTCACAGCATTGGCTGAGAATAATATATCAGTTGCAAGAACTATTGCTATTAAAACAAATTATAGGTTATTGTTAAGTTTTTAAATCTTTAAGGTCATTCAAGTCTACTACTACGGTCTATTCTGGGAATGCGATTAATCGAATTTTAATAAATAAATTTGCGTCGGTGATGCTTTATAAAAATAAGCATTTTATGAATTTCAGAGTATTCTAATTACTATAGTATTAAATAAATAATTACACGGAGAATGCGTGAAAGTTTTCAAAATAAATATAAATTACAAAATTAAGGGTATTAATTATCTACATATCTGCAATAAAATTACGTAAATTGGACATTAATACTTTCGGAAATCCTTTTAAGAACGCTCACATGCTGTGATACTCCATAAGAAATTAATTCAATCGATAAATGCAATATTTCAATTGGAACGTCTCGTATATTGAAAACAAATGGTTTTCTATATTAATGAGCTCGTTTGGTGAGATGTAATTGTTTCTGTCAAACGAGATATTAATGTAAATATTTAATATAGCGTAAAGTTTTGTGAGCTATATATCAGTGGTCGCTCGTTAGACATCGTTATGATGGTACCGCTTCTCCTTAATGGTGTATTAATCTTTGCGGGCCTTAGGCTATGACATCCCTACTAACATCTATGTAAAACGGATGTCCGGCAGAGAGAAAGGTAATTGTTTTATTACCAAACACTAAGTTTAATTGAGCACAGTAAAACACTGGCCATTTTCTTTTATTTTCATCGGTTTATAGCACTTTCTGAGTTATTGTTCCTTGTCGAGAGCGGTAACGCAAAGTATCGAAGGGTTTATGACTTGAACTCGCCAGTATTTCAGTTTTCTTAGAAAATATATTTACGTTACAAGTGCGGATGTGAATAAATTTTGCAATATAACCGAGTATATTTTCCAAACGCTTCCAAAACGCGAGAATCCGCAATTAAAATGATGTTTGAAATGTTTAAAAGATTCAAGTGTTGCTAGTTCGAATGACCTCAGCCATTCGACTGCACATTATGAAAATGAATCTGAATATTATGCAGTCACCGTCTACACTCCGTCTGTGCATTTTTCACAATTTGAATTTCATCTAGAGTGATGTACTTGAATGCAGAATATGTCGAATTTCCTTGAATTTTGATCAGTCAACTATGTCTATGTCTGTAATACGAGCACACGAAAATGGACAACATTGAGACAGTTTTCTCGGTTTTAAGGACTAAAATAGTGTGTAACTTAAATGTGTTCACCCCTAAAAAAGAATATATTTATCGTCTGCATCGTGATTCATGTGTCTGATGCAGTAGACGAATAGAATTGTACTTTAGTTAGTGTGTCCATATTTTTAGAAGTTGAACGGTCGTTTTTCATGTCATACTGCAACTTGTATGCTTATAATTTGAATGCTATGACACTGGCCGATATAAGTAGATATAGAACTTTTCAGCCTGATTTTTTTTTAAAGAACTGATAATGGTATGTTTTGCAATAGACTGTTGTCTGTAAAATATACACTGCACCGGTAATGTACGATTTTTAAAATACCCATACTGTATGAGTTCTGATATTTAAAGGATGCACTTTGGTAGCATTTCAACAAAAATCAATCTTGCTAGACTTACCATGCACTAGGTACTTGCATCCAGATTGCATTCCAGAAGATGTACCCATATGAGTGGGAAAAAAAATATACAATATACTTTTCTTAAATTAAAGAACCATTTCGGAATAACTCTACTCATATACATTCATGACTGCTTCAAAAAACATATCTTCCATTTAGCCATCATCCTTTTAATACGTATTTGTTTGAGATAAACAATAGAGTAGGAAGATTTGGCAGAATAACTAGGTAGAGTTTATAAATACAAAATATGGGTAGAGTTTATAAATATGGCTACGGGTAACATATAAAACATTAATTAATTTAGGTTTAATAATGTTTTATCATGCTGAAATCTACTTTATGTATAAAGAAAAAAGTACAGTATGCAATAACTGCACTAATTGACATTAGATCTATCAAATTCTTAATGTTTCGCCGTTAGCTTAGAATAATTTCAATACATAAATTTCACGCATCGTCAACTATTCAATAGATAGCCTAGGAAAAGCATACACGATCGTTGAGGCTTTGCACGTCGATAATTAGAAATGAACCGCAATTATATGCAAATGTGACGCGCGACAGAGCCTCGTTTTGAAACCAGGCATTTCGCAGCACACCCACCGTGTCGCCTATAATGATACTCAATGAATATATCTAGCACTTTATGTGCCAACCAATATAATCTATAGGCAGTTTCTTCCTTTCCTATTATGGAAACAAACCGATAAAGTTACAATTATTTAAAAAAGGAATTCTTTGGCTGGTGCTAATAATTAAACTTTTAGCGTTATGCAATGGTGTAAGAAAGAGTCAACATGAGGTTTATATGTTCCAGCTCCGTGACAGGATTTTGTTTTCTGTTTCTTATTACGTGGAGTTTTGAGTAGATAACAAAATATAAGTAAGATGCATATAGCCATTAAAGAATATACAGATAAGACACTGTGGTATATGTAACCAAGGATCAAATCAATTTTAAATTTAGAACATGAATATGTAAGATAAACATATGAGAAGTTTTTAGTAAATATTAAGCGCAAACGCCATCTTTGGCGCATATTGGCAGCCATTATCATTAAATTAAGCTTTAAAATATATAAATCTTAATTTAGTCTTCTAAAACAGAAAATACTGTTTATTTAACCGTAATTATTCGATATTTAATAAGCGATTATCTTCGTTACCTTTTACGTACGCGTTATCGAAGTAATAGAGTATTTTATAGTTTCAACTATCTATCTAATAAAATAGCACAGTATCTTTATTTTATTTATAGTGCTTTGCTATTTAAAATATTTCAGTATTTGATAGCAAGCAGTTTTAATTATCTGAAATCTTAAGCTTTTCCGATATCTAATTAAACGCAATGATATTCTGGTTATTATTATAAGCTACAAGTACAAGAAGTTTGTTCCGTTCGGTTCAATACTTTAAAGTGGAGAAACACTATAACGTTCTTTTTGGGAGTGAAATGTAACAATCAATAAAGTTAACTTGAGTACCGCTGGAAACTGGGTACGTTATAAAAAAATTGCATATGATTTAAAATATACAACACTATTCCTTTCGTAATATACTGTAGGGAAAGAATAAAAGTTTCTAAAAAGAAAATGTGTAATATATTAAAAACTATGTAATTCATTCTATGTTCAATTTAAATCTAGTCTTACCCCAATATATGCCATAATTTTCGGCATCCATGGAGATAGCGAGACGTTTTTTTTATCGTTACAATAATCAAACTATTAAAAATAAATTAAGTAACTGTAGCGTTCTACTTATACGTAATAATAGGTATACTCAACTAGTCACTAACCTACCACAAGGTACCCGCCCAACATTCCATAGTGATAGAAAACTATCACAGTTAACAAGAGAAAAAAGAGTAAAAATTTTCCGGCCAGTTCCAGCTCAATTATGATACATTAAACGTAGCTTCGTTAAAAGTCACCCTGTTACATGAACTAAAGACTCTCTATATCTTTAAATAATAATATTACAGGCACACCCACATTGTGAAATACCTGTAGGTATAAAACACACGTACCTGCTAGATATAGATAAAAAACCGGCCAGTTGTCGCTGAACTGATCGACATTAAATCGGACAAGTTTGTCAGTTACCTAACTCTACGCACGTATTCACTGTCAGTGAAAGCGAACTTTTTAATTACTTTTTTTTACTTTAACAGAGATGACACAGCGTTTTATTTAAAACAGTTTCCAGGGTACCATATTGGCTTTGTGCGACGGTCAATTGTATAATCCCAAGTTAAGTCTCGAACTATTTTAGGGATAGCATGGATTTTCGAGTTTATAATAGAGGCACTCTAGCATTTTAAAACTGTGGGTACGTATTATTAGGTCCGTAGGTACGGCAACCCAGATCTCCACTGATATAAGCGTTAAATAAATTCTACTAAAAATATGAACAATGCTCTAATTTTATAGTATTATTAATTATTATAGACTGCATAAAGCGTGGTAATAACAAAACTATGCACTATTTAATCAGTACGCAAATTGCACGCAAGTAAAAATGTTAAATGACGCAAAATATTGATCGTGATTTTTGTTACACAAAGGAGTAACGGAATTTCTACAGAAACATCTACGGGACCAATAAAGCATTTCGTAGCTATACGCACACAGAACAGTTTAAATAACGTAGTAATATAATCTTCGCGGTTGATGTGAGACTAGTGTTAAATAAAAAGAAAACGGAACATAACACAAATATGTTTCAATAAAAGAAAACTGCGTTGTCCGTTTGATTAAATATAAGTGCAATTTTAAAGAGTGTGTACTTATAGTACACACTCTGTTGAAAATTGCACTTATATTTAATTATCAGGCTCATATATATAAATTCTTTAATAACCGCTGGGTATACACTATGAAGTAAATAGTTGTTTAAATCCTAATCAACAGAAAATGAGTGCTAGTAATTCATAAACCTATTATTTTATGTCATAAATGCTCTCAATTTAATCATAGTTATATATTGTCAGTATTATAAATATGAGCCTACTAAACTATAGCATATGAAACAGTATTACTACATAGTTATTGTAGTTGTATTTTGGTTAAATCAAGTCATAATAATAATATCAATAATATAAAACTAATAAGATAAAATTAAATCCTTGAAAGTTTATATTTATAAGTCGGATTTATAGTGGTATTTATATTTATATTTAATTTTTAAACAACACAAAACTTTATTAATATTTCATTAATATATTTATAATACTATTCAAATGTTAAATGAACTCTATGATGTATGTAATAGATACTAAACGGGTCAGAATCTTCACATATCACAAATAATTCCATGTTCTACAGACAGTTGTCCATGATTGTTGTGTGTTTGTACAAAGAGCCTTTTGCAAAATAGGTATTAATATTCCACTTAGAGCGTGAATCGGTAACAAATTAAATAGTTATTATTATTGATGAAATTAAAATCGTCTTATGAGTATCTTTTTTTATTATTCCGTAATAATAATATAAAATATTATTTTCTATCAACCAATAAACGAACGTACCTTGAAATAAACACTCGGCAGTACTCCGCGTCAAATGGAGCATAATTTATCCGAATAATTGTTATAAGCCAAATAATATAAGCCGCGCCAAATAAAAAAGGCGTGTAACGGCTCGACGATCGCTTTTATATTATTTTTATTTTATTACAAATTAAACATTTTATGTTTTTATTTTATTAAAAGGGGATATCAAAATATTTCCTTAAAATTTCAACAGAAGCTAAAATGTTTTGCTTATAAACATACTTTTTTATTGGGCACCTTCGGTCAGATGATGTAAGGTCCGATAAGAATGATTTCGCGAACTCGGTTGGCAGTTTTATTTTCTTTTTTTTGGTAGTCGCCTGATGTAGTGAATGTCTTTTAAGGAGCTGATACATGTGAGAAATACATTTTATAGCCTGTTACACATTTAAAATCGACAGCGATCCAGTTTTCGTCACGTATTCTCAGTAGTAGTTTTATATCTACCTACATACTCGCATGTGTTGTGGGTTGCAGAATGGCGAGTTCGTTTTGCGTGGAACGATCCTGATTTAATCTGTAGTAAAATACGCTGCAGTTTTGTAAATTACACTGATTTGTTGTTGATATGCCGTTTTAGCTAAATTTGGATAAACACTTGGTTTTGTAATAAAATGTCGTTTAAAAAGGTGATAATTCTAGAACAAAATGTACGTTGCTCCATTAATCTAGTTTTTGTTAGTGTGACAATTTCCTGAGTAATTACTACCAAAAAAGGCACGTACGTTAATCTGTCCGCATTTTAAAATATTAATCCGCAAAAGCAATTCATCTTAAATACGTCAATCGGTTTTAAATTTAAATTGCGGCGTGAAAGCATGAAGTGCGGCGGTAGACGTTTCAAAACAGGATTTAAAGAAGCGTAAGCTCCGCAGAACTGAGTGGAGATGAGTGGTGTTAAAGAACATGTGCTCCATGATTAATTACTACAGACTTAAAATACTAAGAAAATTAACAACTTGGTTTTTACAAACAATTTACACGTTACATACTTTCGAATGTTTTACGCGACGGTGATCACAAATTATACCTATATTTTAATTTCAACGTGTAATATCTGTGTAAACGCTGTAAAGTACAAATAAAATGAGGCTTTAAGTTCTTTAATTAGATTGCAGAATGTAAAATTCGTAGCGGACAGTTATAATAAATTTATTTCGATGTTAAATGTTTATGTTAAATTCATAAAACCCTAAAGTAAAGACAGGTTTCTTTAGGGTTTACTGCTTTAACTAACTGCCAAAGATTAAATTATGTGGTTATACAAAGTCGTATAATTTCGAACTGAAACCGTAACGTGTAACCTTTCTAAAATGTTAGAAAATAAGTATATAACTATTTTTTATTCGTACAGAATGCTAAAATGTGGTTGAAAACGTAACAGAAGGTATGTCCACCCAATATCGAGTACTACTGGAGCATAATGAGTAAAACACGAGCAAAAAAGTTTGCCGTCGGACGGCGGGCGGTTGCGCCGGCGGCGGGCGGCGCAAGCGCAACTAACTGTTCTGCTTTACTAGGTCGAATAATCTTATTTATTTCCTTTTTATTTGTTGTCACAAATAGTGGAAATAATAGTAAAACTATGCCCTTCACTTTTATTTTCATTTGGTTAACGAATAGTAACAATAGTTCATTATTTCGTAGTTATAACAGTCAAGTCTCAAAAATCGGTCTTCAAAATATTTGGTAACTTTTATTTAAGCTTGATTTGTATTTAATAAAGATATCAGAAAGTTAATAAATTTAAATCCGATAAAGTATATTTAAATATATGTTAAGCAAACACTTATTAATTAATTAATCATTTAAACAAACATCTAATAAGTAATCCTTATATATTCAGAATGATAAAAGAGCTATATGGTCAAACTGTCTTATCATAAATCTTCATCAAATTAATTAAACTCACATCTTACGTTATTAATTTATTCTGAAATTCAATTTTACACATGTTATTCAATAAATTAATATATTTTCATCTCATTTTAGACAAGAACCATTATTATTTATTTTCGATTAACACTGAATAGATTAACAATAAAAGTAGACAGATACGAGCTTTAAAAAATTTATGCGAAGATGTTTATTATTCGTGAAATATGTACACTACATGATTTAGAATAATTAATTTGATTATTAATAAAGTATAGACATATATGTATATCATATTGAATATATGTCTAAAATAACTTAAATAAAATTAGTACGTACCTGTCACAGCAGAAAATTTCAGAAGCTTTTGTTGATCCTTTTCAATAGTTATACAGTTTCTCTCTTACAATATCGCACCAAAAATATAATTATAATAAAAGTTTAATTAAAAATATCCTTCCGTGCAGAATATGTTTAATTACACAGAGTATCGGTTTCACTTTCTCATTAACACTTAAATACGTTCCAACAGCAAACACACAAATATAAAAAAGTTAGTCGCGATCAGTTAACCACTGAACACTTATTCATAAAAAATATCCATTCCATCACTATGAGGGCGATTTATTTTTTTAAATTGTCCGCGAGAGCTTAAAGCTGCGGAGCGTTACTATGTGCGCGTGCGCAGTTCGGCGTGGCATCGCGTTATCAGCGCGAGCGGCGCGCCGCGCGACAACAACAGAACTTGAGAGTCGATCTCAATAATAACAAGAAAAGAAAACGGTCCAGTTTCAGCGGGGCTTCCGGATGGGTCGCGGACGGGGCGCGGGCGCAGGCGGTGGTACTGCTCGCACGTAAGGCGGCGTTTCGCTCTCTTTGTCTAACGGTACCGATGCGCGCGCGCCGCGTGAACGATAGCGCAGCTAGTCGCGAGCGCGACGCCGCCCCGTACGCACGCACCTCCACCCTGCGCACCACACAACCAATGTGCCGTTCTTTTCCCGCCTTTTTTACGTGTATGAGATCGCTCTGAGCTTCGTTCGATAACATCATCGACGAACAAATATTTCATTAGGTTATAAATAATTAATTTTAATCGAGTTTTTTCAATAGTCGGAGTTGTTATTTATGCAATTATGCAGTCATTCATCATTTACAGACAGTTTTCTTTTATCAGTTATGCATATCTAAATCGGTGTTTGCTGTTATATATTGAGTAGTTACAATATTTGCAATATAATTATTTTGCAAAGATATTTATTGGAATGAATATTCCTAATGCTTTAACGCAGGACTTTGAAATAGTACTAACAAGGAATGTGCTTAGGTATCGCGTTGATGTCTATTGTATGGAACTAATTATCGTGCGTATCTCCATAATATTTTAAGATATTGTAAAGTTTTGCCCTAATATTCTCATTCTAATAATAATAATAATAATAATATTCTACCACATACACACAACACCATCTAGCCCAAACTAAGCAGAGCTTGTACTATGGGTACTAGACAATGGATAAACATACTTATATACTTTTTTTTTTGTAAATACATACATATTATACATAGAAACACCCAGACCAAGACAAACATCCATGTTCATGCACACAAATGTTTGACTTGTGCGGGAATCGAACCCGCGACCTCAGGCGTGGCAGTCGGTTACAATAACCACTACTCCATCGAGGTCGTCATTGTGTATTATTTATGATTATTCTAGTAAACCGTGTTATTACATAAGATAAGCTTATATGATTCGGTCTCTGTGTTAATAAATCATCGAAGTTCATAAAGCATTTGACGAGTACCAAGTTTTCAATATGGAGGCGGAATTTAATAACGATTTAAATATTTTTCACACAATTTATTTCGCGTGACCATTATTTTGGCAGATAAGCATATCTCGAGCACAATAAATAAAGCGAGCAACCATGAGTTATATTACATTTTATTAAAAAGGTTCTTCAAACAATAAAAAAGTAAAAAACGAGTGCCGCAGGCTCTCCGTGCGGTACCGGACGACGGCTTATTAAAATGCAATAAAAGTCATGACATTTAATCGTTTTTCGCGAGAATTTACCAAAATTCTACGCTTAAGGAGCTTATACACACTGCTTGTTAGGTTTGACAACATTATTGATGTCATCTCACGTCAATATGTTCGAAAGGGTGGGTAGTGATGTATCACATCCACATTTTGCTAAGAATAGTTTTAAGTTCCACGTAAATGGGGGGCGAGCCTATTTTTTTTTATTGGGTACGGTTGCAGATTCTGTATTGCTACTAAGAATTTGACAGAAAATCACAACAATACTTCACCGGACACAAAAATCGAAACCGAGCTCTACGAAAAAATCGTAGGATTCCATTGCTACGTTAAACACAAACCAACAGATATACTTTTTTTTCATAATACAGATTGATTGGTAAAATACTGGACATTTTGAAGGAGGATATTCAGTACTCGATTCTGGACACAAATATCTAAAAGAATAGGTGCTTCAAATTTGACCTAGTTATCCAATAAAACTTAATGTGCGGATACGATGTAATTGCACGAAACGACTAAAAACCTCCGCCCTAACCCCACTCTCCCAAATTTGCACCCCCACCCGTCCTTTTATTATCAAAGATCATTAGCCTCAGTAGTGCGGCACGCTGGACTGTGTGCGCCCTGCGCAGTGTCTACATTTTATGGACATTTCATACAAATTTTCATATAGGTATGCTTTGCAGGTTACACAGATTCTATTTATTTTTTATACGTTACGTCTGACCATAAATTACCATGTCCTTAAGTACGTACAATGTTTAACCAGTCATACTGTATAAAGTATGAATATCGCTGGCTATAGTTGAGAGGCGTGTGTCACATATTTTTCGCGAGCGTCTTGGAAATTACTCAGTTCATTATGTTAAAATCAACACCGCAGTAACTCTTCATTACGGTGGCCTCGGGTTGTGCCCAAAATGTACGATTTATATCGATATAATCGCGATTGCCTAGTCATTACGTACTTGCTCCGTTTACGGTCAATGTTGTTCTGTTTTTGTGTTACAGGAGGCTTTAAACCGTGTACCAGAAATGTTCAGACATACACCTAAGTCTTGATTACATACCATCGATTGTAGAAATACAGTTATTTCTCTGATAAAAGAAACTTAAAAGAAATAGAGAAATACTATTGAGAACTTCAGAAAATTAAGTCAATATATTATGGTGAATGGGGTCGCAGCGGCACACTGGCGGCGAGACACAATAGGTTTTGAATTATGTCTGGCATTCCAAGCAATGACAGGTTAATTGGCAAATTAGGCTTCTGCTATTAATTTGTATTTATAGATTGATTTAGCCACGAAAACGTAACAAACAGGAAAATTTTAAGTGTAGATTTATATTAGTACTTACGACAGTTTGTATATATAAATAATTATAAGCAATTAAACAATTTGAATAGGTTTTCTAGATATTTTAAAGACCTGATCTAGTCACAGTTATGTTTTTAAATTAATAAACTAATTTATTACTTATGATTACCTTGTTTACAATGCAGTATAAATGAAAAATAAAACTTAATTTGGAAAAAAATTGTAACTCATTAAAAAAATGTTGCTATGCTCCCTATATCTGTAGCATATGTTAAAGTTTATGATTGGCTGTTCGCGGAAATATTGGCGTTACTTTGTGCATATGCTCATGCATTTTACCTATAGCATAATAGATTCTCATTATTTTATCCTAATAAAAATTTTGACATAATAGTTCGCAAAGAAATTTATAACGTAACTTAATTAAAACGATGAATAAAAAAGTTGATGGGCCGTATCTTATTTCTTTTATCTCCCCGTTGCTAATTAACGCGCAATTAAGTTTCATTGTTAAAATAGTTAATGAAGAACAAAACAATTAAAAGTGTATCATTTACTACAAGAATTGCTTAAAGTGTGTGATTCAATAATAGTCAATTATAAAATTTACGCAAAAATCCGAGTTGATTACATTCTCAGTTACGTTGAGTGTAGATAAAGATGTGGCTACAGCTTGTTTTTTATATAACATTACACAAAAACATATACACAAATGTTTTACTAGGTAATTAAGTAAGTACTCAGAATCTGTCGACTGCACTACATCAATGCAGTCTTTGAAGTTATTCGATTTTGAACATAATATGCATAAAATTTGTACGAAGTGGTTTTATTACGTAATTTCGAATATTTAAAATATTATACATATATTATTAACTGACTGCTATCCTTGTCTTTGCTCGTATGGTATTTTATCAAAATATAGTCTTAAAATACTTAGGAATAGTATAAGTTGCCATAAATGGTTCAGGCTTAGAAGCTCTACTTATATCCCTACATTTTAACTTTATAAATGACTAGATAAGTTTAAATTAATTAAATATTAACATATATCTATAGTTAAATTAGAATATGTCTGGCTCACATTGATTGAAAATGCTTTGCGCTAAACCACGAAAGTCGACTTCTTAATTATATAACGCCAAAGTAGATCATATTAAATTGTCACAATAAATATGACCAGCTTAACGTAAATTATTTCAATTCAAGCCAAAGTATGTGTAAATGTTTTGTTTAATTTTGAAAATGAAACACGCTTTGTGGCACCGCCTTTAGTGGGCGCTCTCGCTTCATATGTAGTTTCGTGTGAAACAGCATCGATAATGGAACAGTTCAAGGCTTTGGGAGATTCACTGCATTGTTTTAAAAAAGATACGTGCATACTCCTTTGTGTTGTGATCTGCACGACCTTTGGATTAGTAGGAGATGATGTTTTTCAATTAAAATAGTTTGAAATTAGTTCTGTTTTGCTCGATGATTGTTCCGTTTTTTTGTTTACTTTTATTATTCGTGTAGGAATGCCTATATCGGTGACGTCACAACAAAATATAACTTATTTCTTTATGTTCTTGAAGAAAATATGATTGCATTAAGCATATATTTGTAGGTGGCGAACTACAATACAAAATGTTTAATGATTGACTAAGGGACGTATGCTACATGAGTAGTACTGCTCCGTAATTACACTACCAAAGCAGGATACAAAAAACCTATTATTAGCTAAATATATAGGTACACTTGAAGCACTACCTAACCTACACATGTGAGTGATAATTGCCTAACAAGAGGACTAAAAAGCATAACTTGGGCATCAAATTTAGGACTTAACTGTTATTAAGTGAGGCAGCGAGGCTTGGAACGCATACGCCACGAAACTAATTAAGTAGTATGACGTCACATAAGCTCACCATTTAGCCATAAATATAAGTAGCACTTTCTTTAAACTTCGATAAAGGTTCACATAGCCTCACATCATATTAATATCGGTTCAATCTTTTCATCGGCTACTGTATGCGACAGTTAACGGTGACCCAATAAAATCATCTCATTCATTACCATGTGACTTAAACGCAATACTTTTAGCCTAATTAATGGAGTCCGACTGAGTGAAATGTCAAATATAATTGAACGAATTATATGAAAATTATGCAGTTGGCAAAAAATATTTATTTATATCCCGACGTGACGGCTCCGCAACGGGGTTGACACTGCAGCTTTAGACATCAGTAGCCATTGAGATTCTTTGCTAAAGGAAACTTAATCGGTAACTGGGTGTCAGAGATTTTTAAGTTATATTGTTCGACTCGTAAGCCCAGCTCTAATTTTCTAAACCATAGATAGGAATTTTAATATTTTAAGAAATGTTGATTTGTAAAATAAATTGCGCTACGAAAAGCTAGAGAGTGATATTTATAACGAGCCTACATTTACTTTACGAGACATGTTATAGATCACGTCCACTATGGTAGATAATAATATATATTATCCATAATGTTCCTGCTGTTCTACAGCTAAGTATGTATATTTAAAAGCATAAATTAAACAGCTTACGAACTAAGCTCTAATTGAACGACGTACGAGGCATGCATATACCGTGCCTTATCCAGGAACTTCATTGGGTTGATCGATAACTCGGAGTCGCCTTGATCCCGTCACGGCACAGTCCCAGTACACTGTAACCAATACTTTATATGAAAATTATACCGTGCGTTGAAAATGTTGGCAATTCGGTATGTTGACACAGTAAATCATGTTGCGAGCGACGCTATCATAAAATCACCATTACTTTCTGTTTCAATTAAACGCAAGTTTTATCTCCGACTCTTTTGTAAATTACATAATTTCATATCGTTATAAATTTCATGGCTTTATTACATTGTTTATTGCTGGCGTCACACGCACGACAGCCTTAGATTTTGCTTTTAGATAATAGAAGTTGTAACATGAAAAATAAATCTGCTTTTGGGTTAGTGGCAACTTCCTTTTTTCAGATTCCGGTTTTGACGTGAGTTCATTTGATAGTTTAGTTTTTTTATATACAAGGTTTTCATATAATAATAGTTTAGATAAATACTATATTTTAATCATAGTCTTGTAATCACCTAAATATTTATTTGAATAATATATATATATATATATATATACATTTACATTATTCATTTTAAAACGAACTAATCTTATATTATTTTACACACATACGATACATATTTACAAACAAGCAAATCATGACAACAATTAATATATTCATAGCCAGCTTTAGGGTAGTACTTTAAGGGAAAATTTTAATCACGGAGCACATCTTGTACTCTTGAAATGCACAAGGAGGAGAATTGTGACATTAAAAAAATTTAAATAAAGATATGGCGCAGAGGTTTAAATCATCACCTCACCATTGCCAGGGCAGGGCCATGGGCAGTTTCATGATACAGAAACTATTCCTAGTGCGAGTTTTATCTTATTGAAAAGAAGTTTAAAATAAACCAAGGACTTGAATCCGAATGGTATATTCTGTCAGGGCTGTTTTTCTGTAATTACAACTTTATAATGACAAGTTTACCATTGCAAAAACGTCCATTAGGCATTCAATTATATTATAATTGCAGCAACAATAAACCGTGAGCTTTAATATTAATAGTGACTGTAAGGCTAAAAGCCTAAATTAAAATATGAGACATTTATTTTTTATGTGACACCTGACAGCAATCGATCTTTGTGTGTGTATTGACGTTTTGAAACCTGTTCTGTAAACTGTTTTTATTGTGTAATAAGTCGTAGGTACTTTAATATATTATGACTGGCCAGTGGTTGATGAAGGAGTTTAGTTGGGTTAAAACATGATGAATATATTATTGCAGCGTGCGTGTTCCCATGCGCGCCTCTGTGTCGTGTCCGTCTCCCCTCTAGGGAGGGGACAGTAGGGCTTTAAAGTGCATAGTGCCTAATGGGTAGGTCTTGTCGCGTAGTGGCCTGCCGTTTCATAGAGCTGGCCGAAACCTCGGCGGGGTCGCGACCGCATGTGCCAGTGATTCGCGTGGCCCCGTCGATAGCGGTTTTGTCGAGGAACACCGTGGTAGGTTTAGTTGGTATTCCGGGAGGTACATTATTCTTATTCCATCTTTCTATTTTACCCCGGTGAGTCCAAAATAACCCCTCCGCCCGCCCCCGTGGAGGGGTATGAGTAATAGCGCACCGCCACGAAAAAAAAAAATGAATATATTATTAGGCTTTCTTGCTTGTTATTTGTTGCTGTAAGTGAAAATAGAAAGATAGGCATTCCGGTTCGATATAATTACATTTTTATTTTAATGATGTGTAGATAAATAAGACACTAAACGAATGACCAGATATTGTAGCACAAATTTTATTTATTGTTGCTTTGTTTTTTTTTATAAAGGCTACTCTATTACTTTGCAAACATTCAAACAACAGACACAAAAAACACCCAGGTTCGGAACAACCATTAAAATTTGTGGATCACACATTTTTTGTCTCATATGGGATTCGGACTCACTACACTCGACGTAGAGGCAGTGGCGAAGCAACCACTTAAACCACTATGCCATCCATGCATGTATTTTTTACAACACGTATACAATTTCTTTATAGTCCTGTAATATCGAGAGAAGCTAACTAACATCGTACTCCAATTGGCTGTTATAGTTTTAGTATGTAATAGTTTTCAATTGTACCCAAACAATTAATATATTTTCTTAAAAAATGGCCTCGTTGGCGTAGTGGTTAGTGTAACCGACTGCTACGCCTGAGGTCGCGGATTCGATTCTCGCACAAGTCAAACATTTGTGTGCATGAATATGGATGTTTGTCTCTTGGTCTGGGTGTTTCTATGTATAATATGTATGTATTCACAAAAAAAAGCATATATGTATGTATAGTTATCCATAGTCTAGTACCCATAGTACAAGCTCTGCTTAGTTTGAGCTAGATGGGGTTGTGTGTATGTGGTAGAATACTATTATTATTATTATTTATGTGCATGGTCTGTTTACAAGCAAATTTTGTCCTATCATGAATAGCTATTAAAACTGGCATAAATTGAATTCCAAAGAATCTTGCCGTAGCTGTCGCTAGTGCCGCTTCTGTAGAGCTAGATAAGACAGATGGACAACGGCGTAAGGGGTTAAGACAGCAAATCGATATAAACAAGTGAGTAACGGCCATGAATTGCCGTAAATCTTAGAGTTCGAAAAAATGGTATTATGTGACCTTGAGGTCAGAGGTCAAAGGTCATAGTAATTTCGGGGGTATATCGACTATGCTGAGTCGAATGGCGTTGACCGCGAGTTTCTAGTTCTTACGGTTCTTGAGTTGAAATATGGTATCACGTGACCTTGAGGTCAGAGGTCAGAGGTCTAATATCATAGTCATTTAAGGGATATATCGAATAATGCTGAGTCGAATGGCGTTGAACGCGAGTCTCTAGCTCTTACGGTTCTTGAGTTGAAAGTTGTATAACAGACAGACGGACGGACGGACAAAGCTGTTGTATAAGTATAGTTGTATGAGTAGTAGAGCCTCGCTAATTTCAGCATGAATGGGCCGGCTCGACCGGGGAAGTAATCTCACAGAATATTGACGTGAAATAGCAGTATTCCTACTGTTGTGTTTCGTTCGGTGAGTGAGAGTGCCGGAGGCCCAATCACCCTCTACTCCCCTTCCTACTCCTTCTCCTTCCCGCTTCCTTTCCTAAAGGGTCGGCAACGCGCAAGTGATACCTCTGGTGTTGCAGGCGTTCATATTCTATAGTCACTCACCATCAGGTGGGCCGTAAGCTTGTTTGCCACGTTAGTCGTATAAAAAAAAAGAGTTTCTTCGAACTCTAAAAGTATTGCATGATGTCCTGAAATGGGAAACTAAGAGCACATGAGGTACCACGCGAAACTTTTAAAAGTCTGACGACGAGAATTGTGTAGCGCGTACCCAGGATACGCGTTTTCCCATTGAACTGATAAAGTGGAATGTATTTCCAAATAGGAGCTCTACATAGCGAGGACAATAAGACTCGTAAAAATAATTAGATTATGGTCAAGATAGACAAATAAATTATTATTTACAACTGCGCTCATTTACCCCTTTTGCAAGAACACTCAAGGCCTGCAATTATTACACAATCTTAATGTTTGATTGATTAATTATTTTATTGACATTATTTATAACTAATAAATTAAGCATTGAGTTATAAAGACAGAATGCAATGTTACATTAATTTGCGCATTTATTGTGAATGCATATTCTAATTTGAAGTTGACTTTACAAGAACTCTCGGGGGGTATTCAGCAAGACATAAAAACATGGTCTCTCATCATTTCAACTCGCCATTTCAAGCAATAAAAGTTGTTAGCACATGTCACTATGATATATTTTGTTCGCGATTTATTGTATCTGAATACCATTTTATGTTGTAAATTTGGTTTAACGTACACAACTTTTTTATTCATAACTGAACGGATGGAGTAGGGTTTAAGTGGTCGCCTCACTACTGCTACTGCGCCGAGTGTTATGGGTTCGAATCCCACACGGGACATTAATTTGTGTGATCCATAAATGGTTGTTCCGAGTCAAGATGTTCTTTGTGTCCGTTGTTTATATGTTTTTAAAGTCTACCGCGATACGGGATTTATTCCTATGTGGGAGTTGTCTTAGTTAAGAAATAAAAAAATAAGATATAAATACGGCGACAGCCTAGTGTCTTAGTATTGCTTGTTTTGTGCACTGGACTGCCACACACAGGTCTCGAGTTCGATCTCAAGGCGCACACTCTGACTTTTTGTTATGTTTGACGGTTTGACGGTAAAAGAAATATCGTGAGAAAACCTGCATGTATAAGAGTTTTCAATAAAGTTTGCGATGATAAGTGAAGTTTGCCAACCCGCATTTAAAACTACCGGGTTAGTTTTAAATGCGGGTTGGCAAACTTCAGGGTTTAGGGTAAGGTTTAAACAGGTTAGGTAGAAGAGGCCCGTGTCTGGCTGTCGTTTATATACAGGGCTGATATCATATATTTTTTATTATTATCGCTAATTTAAATTTATTTTGATTGATAAATCAGTAATATTCTTATTATGAAAATAGTGTATGATAAAAAATAAAAATAACCACAATGAATCCTATTTATACAGCATTAAATATTTGGCTATTTAAGGGACATGGTTTAGCTTTTAAGTAGATTCCATCCATATAAAATATATAGTACCCGGTACTTTCAGGGGAAAAAATCCGCTAGCAATGCTTTGATTTAGCATACTTTCCTATAGTTTGCCGTTACCTATAACCACTTGCAATACTATAGAAAAGGGATTAAAGATGAGATGAAAGGATAAAAGTAGACAGAAAGCTTACTCACCCATCAAACGCAGAGGCAATGTTACTTCTTTTACACAAGTTTTATTTAAAAAAGTGCCACTTTGCCGAACAAGCAGGCTCATTTGTACTATCAGCAAAAAATTGGCAATAGTAAGGTCTTTCGATCGTAATTAGTCAACAACATTAAAATGTTTAATTTCATATTATTGATTTTAAAAGATTTGCCATAGAAAAACAAACGAATTTCCTTGTAATGTATATGATCCATTAATATGACCATACCTTTAAGTTACACACTGTATACACAATGTCAATACGATCTTACCATATTTCTAATTATACCATATCTACTTAAAGAGGGAGAAATTTTACTTCTGGCGTAAGTTGAAGTATATTATTTTGATTTTGCACATACACCCAAACCAATCTCACAGGCAGAAGCCTTATTTAGAAAACCAAAGACGTCTAAGTGTTATTTCTTCATAGCTATAAAGTATTTACCAGAGATCTTTGGTGGCACGATAAATTAAAGATGTACTATATGGTATTTCTCACCGTATGTCTTAAATGTGGGAATACACAGTTAAACTTAATATAAATTTAGATGCGTATTATGCATCTTTGCCATTTTTAGTGACAATCTGATGATACCTTCATATTTACATAGTGGTCTATCAGACTGTCAAACACATGTCTCAGTTCTATCCAGGGCCGACACCTATAACTTGTGTTAAAATCATAGGCGTATATCGTTAGGCGCAAAATTATGTGCATATTAAATCGCTTATTAGCGCCTATTTTAAAGGTGAAGGATAATATCATAAGCAAACCTACATATCAGAGAATATGCTATTTGATTAGTTTCTCAAAACAACGTAAATAGTCTATTATTGAAACCACCTCAGATTATTTTGTGGTGTACTTACAAATAGTGTTTTTTTTTTTATAAGTAGGTATTTCAGAAAAGAAATCATTACAAAATATGGCATTATGGCATTGAGTCATCAAGTGACGAAACACGTTTGTAAATAAACATTGGACAATAAGCAATGGCACAAATACATTAACAAACGTTGAAATGGAGCGAATCAAAACCGTTAAGAAACATAGTTCTAACTAAAAATAATTTATGTTTAATTTTGTTGTTTTGGTAATAGAATCGGGAAGATTTATTAAATCATCCAAAATATTGCACTAGCGTGCTGGAATAGCCTAACTAGTTTATCTAACATATCGTTTCTCATGCCGAGATAGACTCGTGTCGATATTTATTTGCTGCTTATATAATAAGTGCGTATGATGCACTTATTACGCTTTTATAATCGCAACTCCAAAAGGTTTCAAATTGACCTTGGCATATCTACACTTGGCGCATTTTCAGGGAAAAATGAAAAGATAACATTTTTTTCGAATTATAAGCTGACACGGCATCTGGACATCGGCATCTTAACAAGGATTAACGCGATCATGGATATTGGTTACTTTTTGTTTTTAGTGGATAACCGTTCGACTAGGTTACGCCGGCCGTGGTCACATACTGATTCTAAAACTAAAAGAAAGGTATACAAACTATTTTTTTATGTAACAACAAATTTACAGTTTTCTGAATTTTAGCTTTACTTGTGCTATAAGACATGCTCTATCTAACAAATATATTAGAGCAAAAATAAATTGTCATGTTAATAAGTATAATACACACAGTAAGTGCTCGCATTTAAATGACACTATTTAGATCAACATCAATATTATTAAAAGATCGTGTGGTATTTATATAAACACCAGAAATCGTCGTTAGTTTCCATTATATTTCCTATTGAAACGTGTCAATAACTCACACACACACACACACGCGTAACAATACAATCATATTCAATACGCAATTACATTTATTACATAAAACTCAAAAGCATTTACTATAAACATAAACTTTGATCACGAAAGAGAAACCACTTCTAATATGCTGTTCTCGTTCAGTTATCGATTACGAAACAAAAATTTAACCAGTAGTTACAACTAGATGACGGACGAATGATTTTTTCTTTTTGTCTAAAGGTATTATAATAAGGCTCCATATAGGCCGTCAATCAAAACTGATGCTATCGTTGGACGGTTCACCGAGGAGGAATCGTGCTTTTAAATGTGATTCATACACTTCTGAGAATTTTGCGTATTGCAGTAAACGTAGTGTGAAAGGTCAAGTATGATTGATTTGTATTGAAGTAAATAATATATGAAGACATGAAACTTATGTCAAAGAAACTTGTAACATATTGAGTTATGTCTGCAGATAACTTCAAGTATTGTGAATGAAATAATAGTATGATTTTAAATGAACAAAGATTTCAATTTACGAGTCATGATTAGTTGTCAAATAAAATCAATAGTAAAAGGAATGTCAATATTATTTTAAAGTAAATCATTATCAACAAGGTCAAATTACTCGACGGCTTGAAATACGATTCCACATACAAACACGTACGAATAAAATGTTTTATAAACTATATTGTAATGATGCATACACCACTGTCACCACAATAAAGCTACTAATTCATATATGTAAATATATTTAATGATATACAATTACTCATTACATTAATGGTGTCAGAAAAGGCAAACTGTCACTTTGTTTTATATCACGAATACGTGACACCAAGACAGGTTATGATGGCCAGTCTCGCTGCTCCCCAAGTTTCCATTTTAGATCTGTTCCAGTTATCGACGTTACAAAGACAAGAAATTTCTCGTTGCGTAACATTTAATGCACTTTACTAACACACGAATGCCATTTTATATGTCGTAGAAACTGCTAATTATTAATTCTGAACACTTTAAATGAGTCTGGTGCGTAATAGAGCAGTAGGCATCGTTTGTACTAGGCGTGGCCGTCGGAGACCTTAGAGAGCGGATGTTGCAGCCTCGATCGAGCCACCGCCAATCCAGATCGACGTTTGATGATAACCACATCTGAAATATATAAAAAATAAACGCTTGAGTGAAAAGGTCAGACAGCTGCCGCTGCGCCGAAATTAAAGTCCAAAATGATAATCATTACCGCCACCATCCGCCCAACAGGTTCAGTATTTTGACAGTTTAAAATGTCGACTCTTTTGCGATGTTCGCCACTATCGACAGTTTTTCTTTAGCTAAGTAATAATATGATAATTTATGTGTTACAGGGTTTTGGCGAGATAGAATCGTTAAGTTTTATAACTTAATTTTGTTTGATGAAGCGATGCTTCACCGCGGGGACTCCACGTTGACGTTTTATACTAATTGTTTATTTAAACAGATGAGATGAAAACGATCGCAGGTTTTTGCTCGCCTTGAGCAAATATGGTGCTTGAGTCACAGTGGTGGTGTTGTGAACAAATATAAAGACTAATTATGGCTGTGAATTTACGTAAATTGCACAAGAAGCCGATTCTGCATCGCCATCGTCTCGTGGTAATGGCTACTTAAAGGGCATCTTTTCTTTTTCACGCGAGTACAAGGTATCACTCAGTTACTATGTGTTTACCTTTTTATATGTGGTGTTACTTTATTCTGATGATGTAGATTCGAATATCACCTTGAACGTTTTAAAGAATGCTTTATGACGTATTGCAATTTCACCTGTTGTAATGTTGATCTGATTTCAAAGAGCATTCAGTAATTTGTTGGACATTAACTGTAATGAAAGTCTTGTATTACGCGATCCATATTTCCTAAAAACCGCTTCGGTTGTACAACTTATATTTTACGTAATCAACCAATTTCTTTCACTTACAAATGTCAATATATCGCTCTAAAAGGGCAGAGTTAATTTCTGTTTTTGATTCGTAACATGGCATTTAATCAATGTAATTATAAAATATATGTATCTATATATCAACAGTTTCATTCATCCTGCGACATAAGTTTCTATTACACTTGGGGTTATTCTCGAAATCTGCATTGTTAATCTTAGGCCAGGCAGAGTCAGGAGGCTTTTTGTCAGGCAATTCTATCTAGCAGTACGGAGTCTAGAAATGTGGCCGAAGAGATATAGTGTGATAAATCTCTGCCTACATCTGGGATTAACTGGCATAAATACGTACTGATAAATATAAATGCAATGTCAATAATGTTTTAATTATAGTCTAAGATACAAATAAATAAATATAATCTGGTTTTCGTCAATGACACTAAGTGATACGATAGATCGAATCACTAATTAATTAATAATTACATCGTGTCCGCCTGGTTTTGCCAGAAAGGCACCTACGTGCAATTAGATCCGCGTGTTAAGGAATTGTTCTGATTTAATAATTAATGTGTAAGCTACTGCGAATCAATCGCGGATATTAGTCCTTCGACGCTTGTCAAACAATGTTCGATCATTAGTCAGATACTGATAAGATTACTAGCAATAAAATAAAATTATAGTCCTTATCGGTATCCGGTTGTTTAATTTGTAAGTATCAAAATGTTTGACTGTAAAGGGTGTGTTCAAGTCAGAGTTAAGTTTATGGTGAAATGTTGTTTATATGCTGAATTAGAATATAATTAAACTGCAGAGTTAGTTGTGGAGATACTATGATAACAGATTATTTGCTTTTTATAGTTAAAATGCCATACTAAAATATGAAATTAATATTATGTTATATTGATAAGTTTGTATTTAATCAAATTAATATGGATTACATAATGAGCGATGTCGAGCTACAAAAATAAATCAGCGTGGGATTTATTACAGTATATGTGGTATGTGTCTTTGAGTAAATGACATGTCTTTTCGTTGTGTGATTTCAATATTATTACTTTCAATAATAGCGCGTGCGTAGTATAAGCCGTGGCAGTTTGAGCGTTTTGTATCTCAAAATGTGCGTATCGTTGTCGTAGCCCGTGACATCGACTGCTATGAGTTTCATTATTGAGTTCGAATGTGCTACCGGCCGTGGCGCTTGGAACATCGCATGCTTTTAAGTTCGTAGCGTTGTCACGGGACGTGACATAATTATGTTGCCTAAAAATTCCATCAACAAAACCCATTCACAGAACGATGATCACTCTGCCAGAAATGGAAGGAATGAACTTCGAATAAGTCACTTTGAACATGCAAATTAAATTAATTTGCTACGCATGTTTGTCACGACCCAAAATTGCAGTCCGTGAATTATCACGGAGATGTTTGTTTGTTTGTAAAGTACTTAAAAAACTTTCAAAACATAGGTATGATCGATCCAAGGACATATTTTCGAGACAGGAGACATTTTAATCTTCGTAAAAAAGACATAACAGATCGCATACTCCTTAAAATGAAAGATAATATATTTATATAAACTAAACTTTTTTAAAATACGTAATGAACTAACATATTGTTTTTATCAAACTCTTGACGTATAAGAGCAAATTATGTGTAACCAATTTACTTGTAAGTCGTCTACACATAATAGGCTTGTATGTAAATACTGAATCGGTGCTAATTGACCATGTGGTAATAGGAATGCTATATGGACATGTTGTTTTCCTTACAAAGCCTGTGACAGGTTAACATCGTTTTGCATCTTTTTCTGTGATTTACATAATATAATTTGTTGTACTTGTTCGTAGGGACAAGAACTTAATAGCATTATTTCCATGAATACGTATTTATTATGCCTAATTGCTGTTCCCGATTCCATAAAGGTAGTGTTATGTGTAAGAAAAACCAGTTTATGTAGAGCTCTCTAGGGTGTGAATGTGGTAACTAATGTAGTTTCAAGTTATGTGACATTTTGTAAGTGGAATTTTGAACTTAACTAAGCTTTATAGTTCTGGTGATTCCTTGATGAGTATGTACTAGTCCTAGCTAACATTATAAATGCAAATGTGAGTTTGTTTGTTATGGTTTCACATCTTTACTACTAGACCTATCATTATGAAATTTTGCATACACGTTGTCAAGGGCACCAGGGTGTTAAAAATATATTGTTAAAATCTACATTAAAGCGAGCGTACCCGCAGACAAAAATTAGAACTATAATAAATATGAAATAAATGATGTACCTATAAATTATAATTGGCAATCACCAAATATTTTGGAGAGGAGCTACAAGAAAGAGTACTTGGGTTACAACTGACACTTTATGCATGCCTAGAGCCTCTATAAAATACAGCATCGAGGTCTCAATCACTATTCCTATAAGGTTACCGATTCTTATTGAACGTGGGCAAGAAAATTGATTATAATAAAATAAAATTTTTTTTGTAATACAACATCTATTAAAACATTAAAAAATATACATATAGATAAGTGCCTCTTTCATATAGTACTTCATTCATAAGATTGTACTTCTAGGACGCGGGCCTAAAATGCAGCTGTCCAAATCAGAATTTACATACACTCCTGCTAACTCTTTCGGGCATATGCGAGTACATCTGTGGGTCTTTTTAAGTGTGACGACTGATTTCTATATATTGTAGATGATATTTATAAACGCAATACAAACATATTACGAAAAGATAATCATAACTGTTTATTCCTTTATTAATACGCATAACTCGTAAATTGCTTGCTACACGTTTTCGTTAATTGCTTGCCTCTTAAGGTTGCAAAGATAATTAGTCACTTAAAAGTCCATTCAACACGTCTGTCTGTTCGTCGATTGTTATAATTAGTTGTTTAATATGTAAATGGGCGAAAATTTAAACGGTTGAAGAACGTGGTGTCAACTACTTCTCAAAGTAAGAAGGTCGCTGGGTGTTTTGTTAATTGGAAGGGCGGGATAAGTTCGTTCTAGATTATTCATCTTCGGTAGCTTATGCGGTGTCGTATTGGCATTAAAATCTCTAGAAAGTTTCGGTTCAAGTATTTCCTACAATAATATTTAAATACATAAATTTTTCTCTGTTTTGGGCGTAGTTTATTTCAGTCCATATTACTTCTGTAACACTTTTCCAACATCACATCTTAATTCTTTTTTCTTTGAGACACTCAAATCTGCCTCACGTGGTGCATTCATGTAGAGAAAACCACTTCCTCAAATGTCATATTATTATGCATATTTTTATACCTACGTCCTTAAATGTAGGTATGGGGATCTATGCTAGCATAGAATATGTAAACTTATAGTAAAAAGCCCATTGAAGACAATAATAAGGTCGCTACGTCACGGAAGCCGGTTGTAATTGGAAATATTTGTTATATCATAGCCTTTATAACCCATAATAATACATTACAAAGCAGGATACGTAATGACCAACAATTGAATCTATCGATGTACTGTAGTTTGCATGAAGCGCGGGCGGCGCGGGGGTGAGGGGCAGCGGCGGGGCGCGCGGGAGAGGGGCGCGGGCGTGGTCGGCGCCGGCCGCTCTCCTTGACTCCAGCGTCAAGCATCGCATGATCTCTGCTAGTGTTGCACGACCAACTAGTTTTGATGCTTGGGAAATTTGCAATTGAAAGTGAAAATGAAACAGTTATCTGACCGAAAACATATATTTATATTTTTTTATTTAATCTAAACTTAAAATGTCTCTAAATAAATGCAAGAAACAAACATTGCAGGTTACTAAAATTTCGAGTCAATGTTAAACCATGGTACCTATTAAACGTACCTACGTTATTTTAATGGTTAACTGGGCTAATTAATTATGTTCCTCTCCAATGAATGTCTAATTAAAATATTTAATGATACACTATTTTCTACTGAACGAAAAGTTTAATTCCATTTCCTATGGAAGCAAATGTTGAGTTAAACATTAATTACCATATTAATTTCTTGTTTTCTCTAACACGTTATTAGAGCAAAGATTTTCTTTTAAATTGGTTATTTCGTCAAAATGTAAATGTTCGACAAAGAATAAACAATATGTCACAAAGAATTAAATATTAAAGGGATCCATTGACAAGCTAATCAAAAGAGCTGATTAAACAATGATGCACATACATAAATCCCTCAAAGAATCAAACTGAGAAAAAATCGTATGCTGAACTATTACTGTAACGCAGACATGAGTGCGTTACATAACGGTAATAGTTCAAGCCCTGGAAAATAATTTATTTATACAGAACGATGGAGTGTAAAATATACTACAAATATCGGTGTACAAGGTATATAGAGTTCAAATACAGTCTCAAAGCCTTTGTTCTTTACATAAAAATACTCTTACGAGTAATTAGAAAAATACAATTTAAAAAAACAATAATCATTTAAAATAAATATTGCTAGTGTTGAAAAAAATACCTATCAATGACTAGTTTTTTAAATAATTTCCTTTTTGTAATTAAATAATATCATACGTTATATTAACTGTTCTGCCGTGAATTTTTATGAATGTCATATATATGTATGTCGTGACATACATATATAGATAATAACCAAATGAAAATTATTATTATTACTCCGATTACAGGTTGTATCAAGATATATGATTCGCAGTACATTCGCAGTGAATGTGGTGACTGTACGGGTGGACGCGGGCGCGGTGATAACGCGGCTGCGCGCGCGCCGTTATCACACCGCACGCCGCTAATGCCCGCTTTGTGCTCTCCTTGTGTCTACTGGCCTGTTACCTTTTGTTCTTTATGGTGTAAGCACCATTCCACCGATACCACACCCATTTAACAAAACAAAAATATAATTATTTAGAATTGAATCGTCTATGTATTAAATTAGGTAGCATTATGTATTTTAATTATTTATTTGATTCGAAGCCTTTCTTAAATAAATTTCAAGTGATATAATTATGACAATTGAGTAAGCCCTTTGATTGGCGTCTACGTGTCTAGATTGTAGCCAAGTTATATTTAAACAGGTAAGTTGGTAATAAGTTACGAGAAAACGACTAATGGTCAAGGAAAAATTACATGCATACTTAAAATAAAGTCGTATAAAATTATCTTTTGTATTTGACCTTCAATATCGTGATAGTCTTGTTGGTTTAGTGATTGCTGGTTATATTTTTTTTATATTGGTAGCAGTGCAGAGTTGTCGAGGTATTAGAATGGCAATAAGCTCGCCACCTCATAGTAACTTGACTTTGTCAAGTTTACTTATTATGAGTTGGCGTGGTGGAATATTAGAACCTGGACTGGACTATCGTTCAGGTATGATTCTAATATTCCTTTGCTTGACTTATCGAGAACTTATATATGTATGTGGTTTCCAATATACTATCTTCGATTTTGGTTCGCCCATAAAAATCTGATCGATGACGAAAAATATGGCAAATCTACTTTTTATTCAGTATTCAAATAAAAATAATAAATTTGCCATATTTTGCTTATATAGTAGGTTGGCAAGATTTTGTATACACAAGATGACATGATTACTAAATGTTCTTTAGCGAAAATATTTTATATTTTCATTAACACTATAAGCTTGTCAATTTTAATAACTTAGGTGTATTCTGTCCAAGTTTATTTCTATGTCATGTGCCGATTATTTAATATATTTTCAATTTTGTTCATGTCAACCATTAGATTAAACTGCTAGTCTTAATATAAAATAATTATAGGCAACCATCGCTTGAAATGCTGAAAGTTTGTTCGAACGAACGTCACAAGTAATGTCTTACTTGTGAATGTAAGCAATGCGAAAGCTGCAAATTTGAATATCGAACGGCTTAGCGTACCATTTGTAAATTTATTTGAACGTAAGGCGGACATGATTCTTGCGCCTATTCAGATGTTTGTTAATTTTGTTATTTGTCAGATTAAACATTATTATAGTAAGGATTAAATGAAAGGAATACTTAGTTAAATGGGATGTAGTTTATATACATACATAAGTAAAGAATCACTGCGTGAAAATATATGGACTGTTAATTTGACAAGCATTGATTCATCAAGTATTTATTGCCCAGGTATTAGATATATATTTTTTTTATGTTACGTTTTAATATATTACCTTAATACTAATTTATGTGTACTTATGTGAAACAACAACATGCAACATTTATTTATGTTTAAAGCATATTGCTTAAACTGGACATGAACCCAAACTTCATGACCGATAGAGGTTATAGCTTGTTACCATCGATCGTGAATCGTTACAACTTCTTCACTAGACCTATCAGGAACTTCGTAATTAAAACGTAATATCCTCAACTCGCAGTAACTATAACTAACAAACTAAATAAAGAAAATTACTTAGCCTCTTTATATTGTCGGCCTAAGATCGAACAGCGATGTAAAATTATTTGTTCTAATTAATAACCAAATTTGAATCAAAATATAATATAATTAATATTATTAATGTTCTGGACAATTTTAACAATTTTATAACGTCTATCATACGTACGGCTATTGAGTTTAACATTTGAAGTAAACAATGTTTGAAAGGTGGTACCAACAGCAATATCTTCAAAAGCTTACTGCGTTTTTATGCTCACTTAATAATTCTTAAACAACATTTAAAAAATGTTTCCCACCATTTTTTTAATGAACTGCCATGATAGCTACCATGCCATTTACCCCAAAGCGCCTATTTAACGCTTAGGAATTATTTTATAAAATAATGAAATCCGTTATTGTGATTAGGTCGGTATTTGGAAAGTCGATGGTTCGTATTAAAATGGAAGGAGGGATCGTATTAAAATTAATTAATTTTAAATAATTTTGAAGATTCTAAGTATTAAGCTTATTTAGAATTAATATTTTATTTTTTGTATTATTGGGATGTTAGGCTGATTTTAGCCTATCCGGTTGCTACATCTTCAATTCACGTCTAGTTACTCGCGGCTTATAAACTCGAGGTCACATCCGAGTCAACTGATTTAAATGAGTAATTCGAGATTTTTAAGCCAGCTGTACTTATTAAGCGTATTTAAGATTATTTATTTTCAATACGTGTTGCGTCAAAATCACATCCTTGTGCTTCCACAACATACTACAGCCGGTTGTAGTTTTATCAATAAAACAGAATATCTAACGCGTAACGTAGGCGTAAACAAGACTGATGCTAAGAGGACTTTAGCAGGATTTGTATTCACAATTCCCAGTGATAGTCTACTGTGCTCAATAACATAAGACAAACGCACGATTTGGAAGAGCTTTTAGACTTTATTGGTAGTATATTATTATATTTTATGGCACTATATGACTCAATATAGATTCTGAATTCAAAATTTTTGTCTACATCAGGCACAAGGCATATCTACCTTGCCCGTCGTTGCTGATTATAATAATAGTATAATATAATAATATCTTTATTGTCTCAGATAAATACAAACGTGTTACACATTACAATTTTGATTCTGCTAGAACATTGTTGTTGTATTTTATTTTAAACATACTGATACTGACCCCCAAAATTCAGGCATATTTTGGGGGTCAGTGTTCAGCCCTAGAAAAGATGCAGTTTAATACAAAACATGTTTTACTTTGCATAATATATTATGATGAATTTGCTCTTTTCAATTTTTTCGATTCTTTCTTCTCGATTATTTTGTGATGGCGCGCATGAGTCAGTAGGCCTGGATAAGTCTACCAACATCATATAGGAAACCACCGTAAAGATTACGCTATTACTGCATTTTTGCCGAAATCAGAATTCCGGAGAGAATATATATCCCATTCCTTTACTTTCATACTAACATTAGTAATTTTTGTGGACATTCATTAGACCAGCAAATCGTGACTAATCGCTTAGTGTTTCAAGCTATGAGAACCAATGATAACAGCTATCAGGGAGCACATAAATAAATATCTATATAGTTTATTTAGCTGTCCTTGGTGTAAAATGTTCGTTTTTGCATGCTGTTTTGAAAATGGGAAGATAAAAACTTAAACCCTCTCGAAATTCGTGACGTTATTCTGTTAAGTTTGATCGCGTATCGATATGACACTTTTTAGTATAATACCCTATATAATTTTTCAAAAGACACCTTTGCTCTTTAATGGGTGCCGTGTCACGGGAGACTTTACAAACATTCATACAACAAATAGAAGGAACACTCCGACTCGGAATAACTATTTGTAGATCACTCAAATGTTTGCACCGTGTGGGGATCGAACGCACAACAGTCAGCATAGTAGCCACGGCGAAGCGACCACGTAAACCACCACGTGATTGTGCATTACTAAGATTAAATAATATCAAATATATATAAAATAAAATCAATAATAGACGCATACACATGCTACAATTTCCATGCAAATCCACACTTGTTTTTATCTAACAACCGACGCATATCATTCGCAAATCACATCAAAGCGTCAAGACTATTTGTCATTATCTTCCGCGTATACCAATTACAGCATTCATATTCATTAAACCTAGTCTGTGTATTGCAATTAAGAAGGAAGATACTGTACCTAATGTGGAGCGCAGATCGAGGAAACCACATGCAAATTGCCGCACCTACACGCTTCCTTATTCGTAGTCTTCTTAATACATTATATTATTTATTGATTAAAAGCGTATGAGTCCTTTTATTATAGCGAAAAATGTCAGTTGCTTAGTTGGTCCAAAAGTATGGTATGAGCGATAGGTACAAAAACCTTTATTTTTATCCTGCGGGAATGCATTTACGCTTCCCTCTTCGTGGGCAAAGGGGATCGCAGACGATAGGGTCGGACTCACAGTGGGAATGACAGGGAAAGATGGAAAGTCGGGGGTCTACCGATTAAACCTACCACAGTGTGCTTACTCCTGCCTTGAATAGTGGGTGAGTCACTGGAACTGACACTACTTTAGCGACCCACCCTTTTATTTTTAATCTGGGGAAATGCATTGACACATGCCTCTCCATTGAAAAGGGAAGCAGAGCGGTTATGTTGGGCTCACCCAGCAGAAGATGGAACGTGCCGGGCACTACCGACTAAACCTACCACGGTGTGTGCCAACGCGCTGCTTTGAATGGTGGGTGGGTCGCTGGAACTGACACTACATCAGCGACCCTCCCAGCAGTGTACAACACAGGCAAGAAATACCCGCGGACGACGACTCCTGTGTTACACCGTGTGCAGGTACTTGCCAAGGCAACCGTTCCCTGACTCTGCACCAGTCGGAAGGAAAAAGTCCCATACTGCCGCCCTGCCCACCACTCCAACATCGGCTGAAGGGCCTTAACGGTTCTGAATCCCACTAAAGGCACCCCCAGCCGCACCTTACCTTTTTAGAAATACGCCCTGGCGAGCTCAGTTCCTTATACTAGTTATTACCTATGGGAGGGGACGAATACCCGTCTCCTCCCATACCGACGACATCACTTTAAATGTTTCGATGAGCACTTCCGTGCGGTATTTGCGTATGACCCTGACCGCCATGACTCTCTGTGGTCTCCTCAAGAGAGCCCTACAGTGGGTGGTCAGGGAATCCACCCACACCGGTGCGCCGTAAAGCGCCATCGACTGGACAACCCCCATGTAGAGCCGACGACAACTGACGCTGGGCCCGTCCAAGTTTGGCAAGAGCTGCCCAAGAGCGGACGCAACGCCTCGGAGCCTCGAAGCGACGGCTGAAGTGCTCGTCGAAACGCCACCGCCCTTCTAGTACCAGGCCCAAGTACCTCATATGGACCTGGACTAGTACACGAACCGAGCCCACCACTATCGAGGCGCCACTGGGTGGTTTGCGATGGGGCCCATGAAAAACTAGGGCCTCCGGTTTGGACAGAGCTACCCTCAAACTTAGCACCTTGATACGCCCGATCACATGGGAGACCCCCAAGGTGGCCAGGCGGACTGCCTACTCGAAGTTACCTCCTCGGGCTGTGACGGGAGTGTTTTCAGCATAGCTGATGACATTCAGCCCGCGGGGTAGGACACCACGTAGGACGCAGTCAAACCCGATGTCCCACAGGAGCGGACCAAGAATAGAGCCCTACTGGATACCGCACGGTTTGGCCAGCAGCACCAGCTTTCCCTCCTTCCAGCACTCAGGGAACCGTCCCGATACCAGGCTTGCGTCGAAAAGGTCCCTGGGATCCGAGGGCCAGCGCGAGGGCCCTCGATCATCTGGATGTCCACCCCAGGGGCCTTTACACCGGGTATACCATCGGGTCCGGGGCAGTCCTCTTGGAGCGGAACCGCAGGGGAACCGACCCCATCTCTGCATCTGTAACCGGGGGCACAATGAGATCTCCCTCCCGATGTCGGCCCCCCACTGGGGCCATCATCAGGAGTACGTGCTCTTCCCGGCCAGGAAAGAGTGCCTCGACCACCTCAGAGAGAAAGTTGGGCTGGAGGGTCTCCTTAAAGGGGGAAGGGAGGTGGTCTTAACAACCCACCCTAAAGCAACAGTACGGAAACTCTTGTTTTTTTTGGACCCTTTAAAATCCGTTATGGATACCCTCTCCCCGGGGAGGGGGGAAGGGTAGTTATGTGAGACTCTCCACCCCTGAAGGGGGTCGGTATACAGACTAAAAACCTGGGGTGAGCAGTCCCTCCGCCGACGGAGTGGGGCGGGATGGGGTCCCGTTAGCAATCACCATCCCGCCCCAGCGGTTGGCCCGGCTGATGGTGACCGGGCCTCAGCACCTGTGAAGGGAAGGCCTTGCTCACCAAGGCCATTCCCCAGACGTGTGGGGCCGTGCAAGCTGGTAGAGAGTCCCCCGACTCTGTACCAGTGACCCCACTATACAGGAGCGAGAAGGCGGGCAAATCGCCTCCTTCTCGCTCCCATCCGTCTGCGCCGGAGAGGGTCAGCGAGGAGGTTGTTCTCCCTGACCCTCTCCGCGGTCTCCTTCTGCGCCATGACAGCTTCGCAGAAGGAGACCACTGCCTGCCACGACCTCTCGCTGCCGAGCATAGCGTTGATCACGCTCGGCAGGGAGAGATCTCCGCCTATTATGGCCGAAAGCGTGTGCCGCTGCGGCCCCCACGCGGCACACGCCTCCAGCGTGTGGAGCGCCGTGTTTTCCGGCGCCCCACACTCGTGGCAGGCCGGGGTCGCCTCCCGTCTCGCGATCTGGTGCAAATACTTTCCGAAGCATCCGTGCCCGGAAAGCACCTGCACCAGTCGGAAGGTCAGCGACCCGAATCGCCGCCTTATCCACCCCCGGAGGACCGGGCGAATGGCCTCCACCGTCCACTGGCCCGGGGCCGGTGGAGCCAGGTCGTCCGTCCACCGCCTCAATAGAGCGGCCCGCGCCTGTCGCCGCTTGCGTGCGACCTCCTCTCACCCCGGGGGCTCCTCGCGGGACCTCCTCGCCGCCACGAAGTGGTAAACTTCGGTGAGGATCTCCGCTTGTACGGCACGGAACCCTAAAACAACGGTATGGAACCCTAAAACAAGCATTTATTTAGTAATCGACTATGACTTCTATATATAGATTAGGTAGGTAGTTTTATCTTAGTGGTAGGGCGAGAATAGTCAGGTATGCAGATTTCTTCACGATGTTTTCTTCCTGCGTGAAAGCTATTTATGATTAATTTCTTCAACGAGTCACCGCTAGCTAACTATCGCAATATGCGAAAGCGTTAAAGTGCGCGTATAAAACGTTTTGTTATAAGTAGGCAGTAAAGCTATTTTCTCATAGAATTTTGGTTGTATATTTCAGATTTTGAGTATCGCAATAGGGATCACCGTCTTTTATAATACTTTAGTGGCTTACAAGTATACATATATATGGAAACTGATAAGGTTTTATTACTGACTTAATTCAATGTAGGACAACACCATGAAACAGTTGCCTATATTTTTGTAAAAAAGATTAAAAATGTTGCAAATATTTGCAACATTTTTAAATTTATTTAGTTTTAGGTTTAATAAGTGGGTTCTTCGATATATCTTGGACCAGCTGTGCCCGTGATTTTATATACATGATACATACACATACACGTGATACACTTAACAATTTGCATATATTTTTATTTGTGAGCTGTTTTCAATGCAACCAACATTAAATGATCACTAAATTTTTTTTTAATACATCACAGTCTTTGTTCGGATTGGACTCACTTAAATTCATCGATAAATACAAAATACTCCTAGCTTATATATATCGATCACCATTAACCTTACCTTATGGAATAGAAATTAAACATAGGATACAAGGAAAGCCATAAGAAAAATTACCACCTAATAGACTGTTTCTTCCTAACAAGTTAACTACTGAAAGCTTTTATTAATCAGAAACCCGGTAGTTATCTCTATAAATTCAATTTTCAATTAAATTCGCTTTACAGGTAGATACATAATGTTTCAATGTTTTAATCCCAGAGAGGGAGTCTCTTAAAAGCTTTAAGCCTTAAACATAATTACTAATTACAATATCAAGTATTATTTCTCAATATTATAATATTTAATAGACATGAATGTCGAATAAAATCGATAATTTTATACGTTTAAACTCTTTAGATGTAGAGGATATTTTAATATAAACCTTTATGTAACTATCTCGACTAATAACAGCGAGTAAATATAGGCTATTATGTTAATAGTTGAATAGTTTACATTCGTAAAGATACGTTTATTATTAGAATATAATGTTATTATTTTATATTCTTTAGTATCTATTATTTTATTATTGCTATTGTAACATACGTCTAAGCAGTAGTGCATAGAAAAATATTTCCCAACCAATGAAAGAAGAAGATAAATGACCTTGTCTTAGAATAATTCAGTTAGCTGCGAGAGCTTTTTTAGGCAGTGCGTCGTCTTGCATTTCATTGCAGTTGAGAGACCATTTTTTTTATTCTACTAAATATGGTTTCATTCCTAGTTGCCGCGTTCTGAAACGCGAGGGACTCTAGGAACATACAATAAACGAACACAAGCCAGACACAGAATAATCACAAATAATAATGTTCCGTGTGGGAGTCGAATACACAGCACTTAGAGTGGTAGCAGCGATGAGGCAACCGCGTGTCCGCCTTGTCTTTGCTTCTTCGTTGCAGGGTCAGTTACGCATGAGTGAAACCGTAGTATTGCAACCGTCTATTGGTTACAACGATACTGCCTCAGTAGCACAACAGTAGTAAATGCCACTTTAGGTCTTGGGATCAATTCTGAGGTTTAGGGTTTGCTAAGTTTTAATGGGCTTTTCTATCAAGCTATTCTCAGGAGCAGCACGAAGTCTGGAACTGTGCCTAGATTGCTTGATACGGCAATAGGCCTAACTCCTATGGAATACATTACTGTACTTTGACTACGGGTCTCCACTTGCAACGATCTTAGCATATCCCCCTTACTTTATTTACTTACTTACTTTATTCCCTTACTTTATTGTCGGCCTCGATGGCGCACAAGTCAAACATTTGTGTGCATGAACATGGATGTTTGTCTTGATCTGGGTGTTTCTATGTATAATATGTATGTATTTACAAAAAAAAAAAGTATATATGTATGTTTATCCATTGTCTAGTACCCATAGTACAATCTCTGCTTAGTTTGGGCTAGATGGTGTTGTGTATATGTGGTAGAATATTATTATTATTATTATTACATCACATTATATGCCTGCTCGTAACTTAATAGAATAGACAGTTCTGCGCATTGATTGATTATTTACGGCTTATTGTTCTAAATCTGGAGTACCAAATTCTCAAAGCAGAATATGCCTCACCTTTCCCTTTAAAAAACATATTGCGTAATATTAATTCAAAGTAGCAGTGAGAAATAAATCTCAGTCAAAACTCAATCAATACAGATTACTAAATGACATGGGAACCAATGAAAAAAGAGCACCCGATGTCTACAGACGGAAATACCTTCCCATGCGCCTGCGTGCGTTTTCTTGTTGTTATAATTACATTATGTATAAAGTACACATAGTTATTGTACGTTAGGTGTGATTTGCTGCCCTTTCTATGTACTGTGTAACATAAGGATAGGGTCTTATTTACTGATTTTATTAATTAGTATTTTGCTACGGAAAATAGTACTAATGTTTTTAACGGTATATTTACATCAGCAGTTGTTTTATACAGCTAGATGATAAAAAGTGTAAAAACATCTTATTGTAGCTGTTACTGTAGCCTAAAGGTAAACATACTACCCTTATGCCTAATTCGCGAATGAGGTAAGCAGAGATGTATAGTACCAACATTTTGTCAACTATGGTTATTGTCAGACGTTATAACGGCCGAGCGTATTGTCGTCTACAGAGCTCAGTGTTAGACCCCGTACGGCTACTAAGAATATCTTAGTATAAAATCCCAGTAACCTTTTGTTCGACCGGGGAAATGAACACACATACTTTTTGTCCCACTACGCTATCGAAGCAGTCATCTTTAGCACAGCTTTTGCATAAATAAAATGTTTTAATTTTACTGTAACATTAATGACATACTTTTAATCCATGTAAGAAACTCCTTATAGAATTCTTTATAATAATTTTTTTTAATTTATTTATTTGGAATAACAAACAGTTACACATTATGTTCTTATTACTAATACATTTTAAATAAAGTTTGATTAAATGTGCAACCCACACCGTTATTCACAGCTTACATAATTATAAATGTATGACAATTTTGCAAAGATCAAACAAAATATGAATTAAAATTTTGAATTTTACACAATGTTTCTTACATTTGTAACTCAGTTTCTTCAATGGCTCTTTTTAATGTATAGCGAAATTTACTAGCAGGCCTACTAAACACATCCAGTTTAGTGAAAAGCTCATTGTATTTTCTACATATACGTCGCATAGGTGCGCGGAATCCAGCATTAGTTTTACACGATGATACAGCAAAAAAGGGACGATATCGCACCTCTCGTGTGACAACAGTTCTGGGTACTAGATAACATATCTTGTTTATTAGGTCTCTACAGTCATATCTGTTACTGCATAAATCAAAAAGAAAAATAGTTTGTAGTAATATCGTTCCTGTATACAAACTGACTAAATGATGGACACCGCACGCTGCTCAATATCAGCAGGGTTACGTGTTTTATACATTTACGTTCTGTTAAGTAAAGGATTCTTCGAAAAGCTCACGATCGGGACTTATAAATATTTCTCAAGGATCCTTAAATATATATTTTTTAAAGATAATGATAATATTTATAATGTATACAAGGTGTTAATGTGTTTTTGAATTAAAGGCGTGTCTTGAGCCATTTTTGGGTATGTTCATCACAGTCTGCCCCCGGGCTAGCAAACACTGTGTTAAGCAAAGTATGAATATAATCAAGGATGAAAGACTTCAAAAGAATTTCAAACATGAATTACTAATGTATTGCAATAAGACCGAAATATAAAAACTGTTTGGAAAACTAGTAAAAACTAAAACATTACAATTCAATGGAAATAGGTTTAATGAGTATCTTTGAAAATCTATTAATTTACGGAAATCATACAACAGCAGGCCCAGACTTCTAATGATATAGAATGAATCAATCCTAAATAGAAACAGTGTACAGCTTGTAATGCCTAGAGCTGCCCCGTTAACTCCAAGCCCTATTTGTTTTCATACGTATCTACTTATAAAAACAAATAAGGCTACCATTTGGCTATTTATTTAAAAGAGTTGAAGCTTAGTCTGATAGCTAGATTCGTCTTGCATAAATTTTCTTGAAGACGTATAATTGTCTATCCGTAAGATAAATCGATTTGAAAGTTTGCATTCATGAATTATCTATCAATCAAATAACTAGAATTTCGTAATTTAACGGAATGTGTTAATAATAAAAAACGAGAATCTCATTTCACAACAATACTACGAGGGCATTAGTATTATATAGCTCTATATCAATAATAATCCAATAAACCTTGTCTCTACATTCGATCTCAAAAATATGCCTATCACCATTTACACTGGCGACCACGAATAAGTGTACGCTCATATTTCCGAAGTATACTAAACCTGATACGCATGAGACGCGTATTCCGTAAGCGCGATCTCAAGGCCCCGTGCTGTATCGTCGTCGACAGGCGATCCGACGGTGTCGGGTGTCGGCGACGACGATGCGATCGACTTACCCATCGACCGATCACGAGCCGAGAATGTCAACGCACTTGTATTGCACTAATTAACTGCGTAGAGAACAATTGGGTCGTTATGAAATTGTCTGGCGCTCAGATGCTAATTAGCGAACAGAGATAAAGGGAAAATTATACAACAGAGTTGGCAAGTAATGAGTGTACGTGATACAGTGGTGATTGCTTAGATCGACTGATAATGAGTTGAAGCAAGTTTGTCACGATACAGCGTTTGGATGGTTGACTAGTTGGTACCAAAAAGTAACACGCGTAATTTTTGCGGTAGTTTCTTAAATCCGTCTATTACGCATCATAAAGAGAGTCAATGAGTCCTTCTTTATTTTGAACTATTGATCTAAGACGGAGTATGTCAGTAGAGGTACTGCAGTGATTTAATTATGTTACAGAATATAAGTGGCATTGCTACGTACAATTTATTAAGAAAGTATAAATAACATTCTGAGGCTCGTTGAGTTTCGTAACTTCTTTCTTGTTTTATTTGATATATTTTTATTTATACTGAGATGATACAAATGTTTATATAATAGTTATTACATCGAGAATTTGCCAAAATACATTAAGCTTACTATCGTCTAATTGACTAAATGACACAATAATCAGTAACATTTTATTGTATTCTTGATTAAATCATGGAACTTCATGATCGCCCATGAGTGTCACCTTATATCACTGCCAACGAATATACGTGTTAGCTCAAATATGCAAATGTTGATTTGATTTTATGGTATTACTTCACTAAATTCCCTATTGTAAAAACTTCAATGTGAGCAACAGTAGCTTCAACACATACATTGTCATTTATTCTATTGTTCATCATAAAAAAACAATTCCCTACACGCTCTAAGAACACCTTGTAAAATAATTAAGAGTGCAACATTAGCCAACAATTGTATCACCATTGCAGCAATGGTCTTCGCATGTCACAGCGCATTCAGCAAAACCTTGCACACAAGTTTTTATAAGTTCGTGGAGAAATCCGCATTGTGCCTTTACAACGTTTAATGCGATGCCGATACGTAGCGAGATTGCACAGTCTGCACAGAATGCACAGTATTGCACCGTGTGGAGTGGGCGTCAACACGCAACTCTCGTTTGGCCGCGCCATGCAAATGTTTGGCGCACACAACAACTTGGTTGATAATGTATTAGGAATCCTGTTTGATTTGTGTGGGCATTGTTGAGCCTTTGTCCTGTTACATTCAGTTTGTAAATATTATTTATTTCATACATTTTTAGTTCTTGAGAAACTTGCATCATAGCGTGGCGTTAAACCTATGTTTCACTTTGTTGAAATAACAAAAAGATCTTGATTTTTAATGTTTTACCAGCAAAGCATCGTTCATTGTTTTGGGTTGATAGATATGTCACCATTTTTATTATTGGTGACTGGGTGTGTTTAACTTATATTGTTACAGGTGCTTCTTATGTAGGAAGTGCATTTAATAAACTCATCAATTATTAATCGAAAAAACTTGATCTAACGTAATATATGTAGGGTTGTTTTGAATATAATAATTAAATTATCTATTTTTATTAAACGGCTACTTTGAAATAAATCTCTTAACACCGATAACAGTGAATTTTGGAACTACTTTTAGACATCAATATGCCAGATCATATCAGAATTTTATGATTAAATGTCAATAAGCATGAATTCTTAATCATCTATATTTTTTCTTTCATTGCTTCCACAGTGCTAAAAGCACATATACGTCCGTGGGAGGCAATGAGGGATAAACATCGACTAACCTAAACACTGGTACATATGCCATCTGAATATTAAATATATTGAACTGATGCCTCGGTGACTCACTGGGTTCGAATCCCGGGTCGGGCTAATAAAATGTTATTGGGATTTTCTATCAAGAAATTGTTGACAATTTTATTCCTCATTGCCGCTTCTAGTAACTGTGAAGTCCTACTTAGCCTAATTGCAGTACCTACTTCGCAAAAAGAGGAATCGCGGCAGTTATCAAATGACGCAAGGGGTCTACGATGATAATGAAGTTGGGCTCAGCGTCTGCGCACCTCGTTGTCTGACGTATCGGCGCGCTCCAGGCACGTTGCCGCGCTAATACTCGCGCGCATCAGCCGGCACATCACTGCACCGTGCCACAATAGAACTACTTTAGATATACCTTACACCTACATTATTTATTCTATGAGCTTGGAATATAAGGTTAAATATTCTTGTTAAATGTACATAAGTCAACTCTTCTAGATTAGAGCACTGGATAATTTAAGGCCGCTTTATTCCCGGCTGAATATTTGCATTGTTTTAATATTTTTGAAGCTCCAGCAGTGAAATTTCAGAAAACGTCTATTTTAAAAATTACGCAATTTGTACTGTTTGTTTTTATCGTCTAGCCTTACCGTAAAACAGATTCTGAATCTTGCAAACTATTTACGCTAAAATTTACTTTTATAATTAAGATACGAAAGAGTAATATAGGTACAAACTATTTCTGGGCAAATGTAATTTCTTGTTTCATTTAAGAATACTTTTTTTTTTACGTGGGGGAATGCATGACGCATACCCCTCCGCGGGGGCGGGCGGAGGGGTTATGTCGGACTCGCCCGGGTAAAAGAAGATGGTAAAGATGATAGCGTACCTCCCGGAATACCGACTAAACCTACCACGGTGTTCCTCGACAAAACCACTATCGACGGGGCCGCGCGAATCACTTTCGCATGCGGTCGCGACCCCGCCGAGGTTTCGGCCCGCCATATGAAACGGCAGGCCACTACACAAAAGACCTACCCAAAGGCACTCCTCACAAATTATCCCTACTGTCCCCCCTAGAAGGGGGACGGACTCGAAACAGAGGCGCGCGTGGGAACACGCACGCCGCCTCTCGGACCTGGTGCTGAACGGATGGCGGGCAGGCCCACAAAGCCCGCCACCCCCAGGTCAAACCTCAGGGTGGCTGGAGGTCGTCTCGCGCCCTCCGGCGCCCGGCTCTGCGGTTGGGGAGAGGGTTCAAACGCTCCCTCTCCCGCTCCGCCGCCTCCTTGATGGAAATAACTTCCTCACAAAAGGAGGCGACGGCGTTCCACGACCTCTCACTCCGGTTCATTTAAGAATACTGGCAACGAAGCATTTTCCTCTTGTAACCAGTTATATATTTACCAACCTATTAAATTGCAAATTTACCTGGTGCATATAATTTATCTGAATAATTATTTTTATTTATGTCGTTCAAAAGTGTCCTGCAATGCAAGCAAAAGCGAAGATTTACACGTCTTCGATTTACTTAAGTAGGCATCTGTATGTATCTGATATATTCTATACTTTTATTCAAATTTAAGACCTCTGACCCGGCTATCACAGTTATTATTTGAGTAAAAGCTCAAACACAATATTAGAAGGGGAATATTATGTCAACATTAGGACACAAGAAACGATTGTAAGTAAATCTTCATGATAACCTTGCCTTTTGTGACATTCGTGGGATAGTCTCTTCTTTACAAAGGAGCTATATACGGCCTAGAGGGAAGAATTTAACTTCCAAATCGAAGGCCTCGGTTCAAAACCATGGCATGTAATTTTGTGTACCTATTCAAAGTTATGTCAATTAGAAAGTGAAACGATAATTCACTTTAAAATTTCCAATCGTGTCTTTTCTAGCTCTTATGATATTGGTAATTCTCATGAAAATTGCCGAACTGAGTTCCATAGTCCGTAATGACACTTATAATCACCTAGATGTAATCTATTATCTACAAAGCACACGTCCAGTAAATTATTGTAGATTAAAGTCCTATGGAACTTAGTATTCCATAGGACTTTAATCTACATTAACATCAATCTGTCATTGCACAAAATATTGGTGTTATATATATCTGCCTGTTTCGGATATACTAGAATCATGTTATCTTATACTATTTTGAAAATTGCCAGAGCAATTTACAGAAGGCAATTTTCTTCTGACAAATAAGTCTTGCAACTAAGTAATATGATTCCATTGTAGAACAATCGAAGGCTGCGACGCTCGCGGGCATGTTTGACATTAGCTCGAAATAAACATTGATGATTCGCTAACTCCATGTTATGGTACAAACGAGCTATCTTGAACTTTCTACTATTAAATAGATATAGTTTAAATGTGTCGAGTGTATTTCTATATTTTATAATATTATTCGTAATGCTACTTTAGTTGAGTTGTCTTGGTAGCGCAGCAGTAAAGCGTCGACTACTGTGCTATGAATCTCACGTTGGATTCTCAAGTCATGAATATGTTCTTATCTTCTTAATAAATAGCACGTGCTATTGATTTATTTAATGAAAGTGGCAGCACGGAGTCTAGAACTGTGCCCGTTAGACGACAATAGGCTTGCCTCTCTACGTGAAAACTAGGAACCATAAATGCCAAAATGTGTATGAAAGACATTTGTGTTTTTCCTTTAGAGGATATATGGATTCACGCCTTTATGGCGTGAGACTATGTGCACATACTCACACCCGTTTCCTGGAGGAGTAGATAGTGACTACAGATATACACTTTCTACGATTCCAGTAGAACCTTCTTATCATATTCTTCTAGCACATTCATCGGCCTAGCGAATAACATACCTTTGCAGGCATGCCTATTTTTAAATATACAACTTTATCTTAATATAAAACATTTTTGCAAAAAATTATCGTAACTATATGTTTAATTGTTTGTTCACAACAGTGTCAGATTACAAGCTGCCGAATGGCCTCAGGTCGATTGGTCTGATGTTCGGACCACCCACGTGCAAGTATTTAATGTTTATTATAGTTGTTTTTGAACTATTTCTATAATTAAATACTCGGTGTTTGCACTTACGCTTACAGCCAATCGTGAGGTCTTATGTAATGAATCCTCGTGCCGGCAAAGTGTTGATGAAATTGTGTTTTTGAAAGAAAATCTTAGTAGCTGTAAGAAGTCTGGATCCGCTACACAGCAGTTTGCATTTGATGTTCCTGGTGTTCAGCTTTCATGATGAGCTATGGTAACTGCATTATATCAGCCGAACCATAAGCTTGCTGACTACAATGATGGTATAAGAAAAGGAAATGGGCTTGCTCCCAATTTCATGAGTCTAAAAACATACTTGGCCAAAAAATTTGTATACGTCTGCATAATCTGATGGGATAGAAAAACGTGAGTATATGTATATATATATATGATTGTCTTATGTTTCTAATGATAGGACTAGTTGCTATATCTTAGGAACGTTTCAAATGTTCTGTCAAATGTTTCTGTATTTATAAAAAGTGCTAGTGTATATCTCGTTAGACGCCGGCTTCATTTACCTAGCTTAGTTTATAGAGCAGAATATATCAGCGCTGCAGGAAGCTTTAGTTACGAAGAACTACTGACGACGGACTGTTAACGGGAGTGCCCTGACGATCGACAGGTGCTCTACAGGCAAGTACACAAGTACTAACACCAGTACTTTGATTTATATTAAAGTTTGTCGTAAACAAGCTAAAATTATTGATACGTTTAGTGTCACGAATGGTAATTTATTTGCTTTAATGGAAGAATTAATTACTGCTAAATTAATAAAAATTAATAAAAAAATTATGACAGTAATCATTATATACATACAACTAAATTAAGTATAACTAAAATTCTAACTAATATAAGAAATTCGAATGTGAGTTTGTTTGTTCGTTACGCTTTGATGCCTTAAATACTCGACTGATCATTATGAAATATAGCATACACTTTGTCAGAAAAGGACATATGGTAAAGGGTTTTCATCCAGAAAAAATTCTGAGCTCGAGTTTTGGGATGCTACAATCTCTTTTATATTTTTATATCTATTAGGGTAAATGTCAAACCATTATGATTTTCACTACGCTTAAACATCGACCGTGATTTACAAATCGCACACTTGTGAGCTTGAACCCTAGCGATCTATCGATCGTAGAGTTCAGTTGCTTCTTCGCACTTGCTTATAGTAATTTGTTTATCACAGTAGGTGTTTGCTGTTCAGAATAAATTTTAATTTGGAAACCCAAAGAGCATAATTTCAACTTTAGATAATATTAGCGTTTAAGTTTTGTTGAAGATGACGTTGGTCATTGAATGACTGCGATCCTATTTTATATTTATTTTAAGTAAGTATAATGCCATAGAAAACATTTTGTCTTTTGGATGCACTTTATTGCGACTAAGCAGATAAGAAATCATTACGCTGCATGAAGTACAAAGACAACAAGTGGAACTGCCGTCATAACAGTGACACTCGAGGAGAAGACTTGAAATAATCCTATTGATTATACAAAAATAGCACTAGGTTACTCGTGTACGATCTTTGTTAGAGGCAATTTTATGGGTACGTTTCCAGTAGCGGTATTACTAGTTCTGATGTATTTTACTTCTTGAAAACGATTCTGAATAGTAAATCATCTGTATTCTAAAAATAAATACTAATTTTACTAGCTCGTAGCACTTTTCTATTCACCAGTACTCTCCACCGGCGCATTTAATAGCGGGAAGCGGGCACAAATTAAAATGGGTTCGCGTCAATCCAACGGACGTCTCCGCTTGTTTACTTGTCCAGTGAAAGTGAGAGATACTATCTGCGTCTGCGCCGGTACACTTGTCACTGGGATTTGATTGATTTTCATTAATCCAAGCAATTACGTACAAGTTAGGACTGTTACAACGTTAATCTTGCGAAGCTTGGTAATTAAGTAAATCTTAGTGTTGATAGGTTATGTGAAATCTTTGACGTTCGTCGCGGTGAATTGGCAGCAATAAGGTTTATAAATGCAGGCACAGGTATTTTTGCTGTTATATATTCTTGGAGGGAATCGGAGTTCTTTTAAAAGTATATGTAGTTAGTCAAAACTTACGTAATGGATGTGTTAGTGTTCGTATACGACGCAAGTGGCTGGCACTAGTTACATGCGTAAGTTATTCGCGCGGACTACATGCGCATGTTAATTATAAGGGTTACATTCGCCGGTGCCTTGCGCTGGTCGTTTATGTGATATATCTGCGCAAGTGCATAAATTTACGCATGTTACTTGTATCTATATATAAATGCAAATATGAATGAAACGGTGTCAAACAAAAATATTCATAAAATACATCTTGATTGTCATAGAAAAATAGTAAAGAAATGTTACCAAAACGAAATGTCCAACTAATTATATATATGACAAGTCTGTCTAACGTATATTATATCAGCCCTGTACATAAACTGTCCCACTACTGGACCAGGACTTCTTGTCACTATGAGAAGGCCATAGGCCATAACGCTATCCCAGAGGGGTTTTAAGAAGATTATGGAGAACTCCCAGACATGCAGGTTCCTTCACGATGTTTTCCTTAACCGTTAAAGGAAGCGATAATTAGCTATTTAATACGCTAATAATTTCGAAGTCAGCGGTGCGTACCCTAGGTTCAAACTCGAGACCACTCGGTGCCAATTTAATGGTCCAATAGGCTATCGCCGCTATATAGGTCTAATGTAGATCAAGCAGAACCTTCTGGTAAAAACACTTCGGTTTAACCTGAAAATTAAATGTCAGTTTTCTGTTTTTGGCAGTTATGAAAGCGTTCACGCTTAAATTCAAGCCAAAATTTAATGACCATCACATTTTTTAAAAACATTTATCATTTTAAATCCTCGTCAGCCCCGTATAAGTTTGCACTTATGTTTGAGTAAGGATAATCATGAAGTCCCGCATTTGATACCCGAGTCACGCAACGTTTTATTAGTTTGATCTTTCAGGTAATTCTCAGTAGCAGAACGCAAATGTACCCGTCAGTTAACAATAGACTCGCCCCTATTTCTTTTACATGGCAACTTAAACATACATATGTACACTAATTATTAGTGTATTGAAACCACCACCTAGAGTCTCACGGCTATGTAGTTGTCCTCTGTCAAAATAAGTCCGCAAATAGAAATTAAAACAATGTAATTACTCATTACAAATAATTACAATAGGTATGTGGAGTTTTTAATAAAATTAAAATACCAATTCCAAAACTAAATTTAAAAAAATAATTACTGTTAATCTATGAAATTGAGAAAGTATCCTAATTTGTTTCTTTTGTGTTTTCAAATGACTTATACATAATTTTTTTTTTATCTAAGGTACTGCTTTCTATACATGTAATGTAGATTATTATTCCACCAGTTTCAATTATGAAAGAAAAAGAACCCATTATAAGATGCCTGACAATAAAAAGGACACTTAAGTGCTTTCTGTAAACCTTGTAAAAGTTTTATCTATACTAATACGTGAACACAGTTTCTTAAAACCCATTCGAGTGAACGGAGAAACAAAACAACAAAGATGTGGTTTTTCGAAGAAGAATCTTTATAGGAGAGATAAATTGGGACGTATAATATAAGTTGTAACTTGTTTACGCCTTTGTTTCATTTCCCAAACAGGCTTAACGAGGAAAGGTCACGTCAAGGCAGTAGAAAGTTTGTTTTTCATTTGTTTTTTAGCTACAGGGGTATAAGAAAACCCACATATGTATATTCCAAATTACTATTAATTTGCGGTGAACTGGCTTTTAGTTACGGGTTTTACCTGTTTCACGTCAAATGTGACCTTGCTAGGGTTTCTTTTGACCCTTAATTATACAGCAATTTTATTAGCCTCAGTATGCAGGAAGTAAAAGTGCAAAAATATTCACTTCCTTTTGAAGTTGTGAAACGTACTAAAGTTTTTAATTGAGTGCAGAATAATCGAAAGTAGAATGCTTTAATACGGATGTACGTAATAACTTAGGACTTAAAGAAATAATTTAATTAGATTATAACGTATGATTTGATTAAATGGAATTGTCAATATATTTGCTGAAGTGTGAATAACAAGCAAAGGTGACAAGATGACAACTTGACTTAGTTGCATGACCGTGGTACGCCTATAAGAGAGAGGTAATAAAAAAGGCATATCCGTCCAAATCTTTTATTAGTCGTAACTCGACAAAATATAGGCTTAAGATGAATTTGATTGAGACCTGATGTAATTGGTGTGTTTTATAGATACTTGTTATAAACGGTAATTCGGCTGTATTTGATAAAGTTTTCATTATAATTAAATATTTTAATCGGTTTGATCTTTAAATATTTTTGTTTGGTTATTGGTAGTTTGTTTCATGCAAAACCACAAAATTTCTCTAATCTTTTTTATAAACGTAAATTAGGGATAAATAACGTATACGTCTTACCTGCGTAAAATGGCTATCGCACAGCTATGGCAAATTGGCAGGTCCACAGCGCTGATTTTTAGTATCTCCACACTGCCCTGGTAATCGATATAGCGGTAAGTCAGAAAAGCGGTTTCCAGAAATCGCGTTTCTTAAAAACGTTTGTGTTAAAACTATACACTCGATTTTTATGCTTTATATGTATCGTATACGATACAATGTACGGCATCATCGCTTCTTGCCTTCGTTTAGGTGCTCCGTGTGTTTCTCCGCATCGATGTCACTGCGGTGAATCGCTCGATAGCCTTGGCCACCATGGCCTATCATATAGCAGGAGTGCCGATCGTTTTTCGTGGCACGCCATCCTTAATGACATTATCCGTCGTGCTCTTGTTACCGTCGGCGTACCAGCTCATCTTGAATCTAATGGTTTGGCACGTGACGATGGCAAGGCATCGGACGGTATGTCACTGATGCCTTGGAAGATGGGTAGATCTTTGGTATGGGACGCAACATTTGTTGACACACTTGCGCCCTCACATCTTCCCAGCACGGCGGGTTGTGCTGGCGCTGCTGCTGCATCCGCGGAGATTCTCAAACGGCGCAAATACAAACCCTGGCAGGAGATTATGTTATTGAACAGTTTGGGGTCGAAACGTCAGGGTTATGGGATCCCAGTGCTCGGGCTGTCTATAGAGAAATAGCAAATAGGTTAATCGACGTTTCCCTTGACCAGAGGATCAGTCTTTATTTCGCGGAAAGAATAAGCATTGCTATTCAACGTGGTAATGCTATCAGTCTTCTGGGCACACTAGTTTTAGATTTCTCTTTTATATTTTGTTTTAGATAATAAGGTTAATTATTTATTTTATGAATATAATCAATTTACACAATTATTTAAATTAACTTAAGGTTTAAATACTTGTATAAATTAATAATATTCATAAAATAAATAATAAACCGCATTTGATTCCGTTATCAATGAGATCAACAATTATCTTTGTTCTAATTATTTGGCATAACACTTATATACAAATGTACTTAATTGAAAAAGAAAATTTGTTTAAAAATTACTTGTTATTATAGCTTAAGACTTAATCAGATCACTTATCACATTTGGTACCATTTTGGCACAAAATTACTCTTAATCACTTAAACAAAAGTAGCTAACTTCAAAGAGCATTGTAACATCTAATCACAAACTATCATTTTGTTCGTGTGTGGATCTCCACAGCACTGATTGAGGCAGCTGCCTCGTTGCAGAAGCCACAACAAATGCTAGTACGAAATAGATGAGTACTTTATACAATTCTCAATTGTAGTAAAGGAACTACGGATCAGCGTGGGGTTTTCAATATACTTGTATATAGTTTGTTGTTGTATATTTGTTTTGTTTATTTGGGAGTAATATGAATGAGCTGGTTCACCCGGGGAAGTACCAGTCTCTCATACGAAATCGGCGTGAGAGTAATTATTTTGTTTTGCACTATGAGTAATTGTGCTGGAGGTATACATACCTCTGCCATTCCATATTTTCCAGCTCATATATTTAATTCAATTTACTTATAGTTGGTGAAGTTGGTGATATGCCAGATTGCGATAACCGGTTACCAACATTTGCTACCTTTTTTGTATAACAAAAGTCAGAGTGTAATACGGAAAGTAATGACTTTGTAACTTCAGTCATTTGAACTGTCACTATTGTTTGAATTTGCTACTTATATCTCTACACAAAATATTTTTTTCAATAGCGCTGGTCTAAGTCAACCTACTATCGGGTAGTTAGAACACCGAAGCACCTGCCTCCGTATACATTAATAACTTCATCTGCGGAGAGTTATTGCCGTACCCGCCAGCCGTTGTCGGCTTGTCCGTCTGTCTGACACACGCTTGATTTAGATGTCCTTATGTATTTCCTCTGTTTTATAGAGAAAGTAAGAATGCCGTGAGATGTGGATTGGAGTCGAGAATTAATGGCTGATTTCAACCTAAGTCACATATATTTAAATAAATAAAAAACGGAATATGGTTCAGTTACGTTATCCGTTGAACATTAGTGAAAAATTATAAGCACCATTGTTCTTTTTTAAATATGACTCGGGTTCCTTTGGTTATTAAAATTACATGTATAATCGTTGCTTATTTAAAAGGAATAGAATGAATTGAAATTGTCTTAGTTTTATAGTAATAGGTAATCTATTACCCAAATATGTATATAGCTCAGCTTAAAAATTTTAATGAAAAGGAAAGCTAAAGTCGCATTTTAATTTAAGCTTCTATTCAGCTTGAATACTAAGACGTAGAATCATTGTGTCTTGACGTTGCTTACCCACGATGCCGAAACATGGACGCTCACTAAGCAGAATATGCACAAAACTAAAGTGGCACAACGTCCAATTCAACCCAATTCAACAAGAACATCGTGTTTTATATTAATTCTCTATTGTTGACCATAATTATATCATACGTCGAAATTCTATGGTAAACGAAAGTCGAAGACCTAGGCATGCCAAGAATGAGACGAGGTGAAGGTGAGCAGGACTCTTGGCTAAAACAGTTGACGGACGGAGGACTAGTGCAGTCTCAGAAGGGCTATGTTTAACCAGTCGAACTGTTCCAAAGAGAAAAAGATTACGCGAAATTGGACAGAAATAATTAGAATAATATATAATAATATTCTTTCTATATTACAATTTATTTATATCATCGAATGGTTATAATAATAAAACATAAGTAAACAATGATTTTAAATCTAAGTTAATAATGTATTCAATTATTACCAAAACTACACAAAGAATAAAATTTTTATTAACATAAAATGATTAAATAATTTTGAACTTATCTCTTCTGTGCTGAACTTTAGTAGAACCTCACCTCAAAATTAATACTTTGTCTTTACACTGACAGAATTACATTAATAAGTCTAGACTGCATTGCATAAAAAATAAGTACATCAAAAGTGCATCAGACAGACTCTAAAATAGTGTCCGAATTCTAAGAATTAACACTCATGTTCACTGCGTAGGCAGAACTGCAGACGGCAGTAACAAACATATTGAATTGATTAAAAGAACAACTTGAATTGATCAAAATAATCCGGCTAGACGGTGATCATTCACGTGGTGATGAAATGTAAACATCGGGTGTGGCTAAATTGGCCAAAACGTTGTCAATAAAATGGTTATATTCAAATTGTTACTAATAAATTCATTTACGTATTATGTAAAGGTATACGTAGAGATTTGTCATGTTATTTATTTATTGTATCGTATGTATACATAAAATAAATATAGATTTCACTCTGTACCTTTTTGTACGTAAATTAATTTATTAAAACTAATTTTACTTAAACCAACGACTTATACGGTATAATTTTGATATATACAAATGTAATGTGGTTGTGAAGAAAATCGTATGCGTGATAAGCTTTGTACGCGTTAGATAAATGCACGATGTTGACGTACCAAGTAAGCATTTGACTATTCATTTTTTAAGCAACTGTCACTGTACTTTGTTGCAACGCTAGCGGTTCCAACTGCACTATGTTAACCCTGCAAGACAGAGTCCTAGCCTAAATTCAAATACTACAACGTTTCTTTTCTTAACTATATTATTTTTAAAATGAAGATATTCGGTATGCATAAGTATGCCTACATCTTTCATAACCTCTAAACAGTAGGCCTAAAGGTTGTAAAACGGCAAAGGCTTTTTATTAACACATCGAGCCAACTAAACTGTAGGTAGAAACGAGTTAGATATAAAACTTCGCAATTTAATTGGCCATAGTGAAGTTATCACTGCTTGTTATTTTTTATAAGTTTGTCTAGCAGTGTGTATTTATTTATGGCGGTCGCTTAATACGGTCATTTACGATTTACTATAGGTATGTTGGTAGCATTATTTAAAATTTAACCATAATAATATTGGCAATCGAATTTACTGGTATATATTTGAAGGTTTACTGTCTTAGTGATAGCGGGTTTCTTTCGGACAACAGCGACTAGTTTCGCATTTTAATAACATATTGTTCATCACCGTTGATGCTACCTGCAACCATATTGAATCACAATCAGTTAATGGTTATATGTAGGTGTGAACATGTAGCCATCAGACAGATATATTTTTGCAATTATTATATTAATATGTAAAGTTAGACAAGTATTAAAGACCAGAACTGGCATACCATTTGGGGACTAATAGATAGTTTTTACGTTGAATCTTCATTTAATATTATTGTAGAATCGCTACTACAACTACGTAGACTTAAAATAGTCGCTTTAAACAGAAACGCAATGTAATGATATTGCTTTTATATATAAAGCGACTCATGTTTTTACAAATATGTTTCATCATCATATATTTCATAATCGTTTTATTCGATCTGTTTGTCTACGCTCGATAACGTTACTCTACTAACAGTAGCAGACCAGTAGGTATTTACTACACTGCCACTGTTTACTTACTTTTTTATTCGCGCTTGTATAATTATTTCCTATAATTCTACGAATTAATTTCAGTCTAACCGCAAGCATGACTTTGTATCTTTATAAGTTATTTAGTAGGTAATTAGCTAGGCCGCAAAATAAACTAGGTACGTTTTATTCGTAACACTACCTGGCTCGGCGTACAACACGTACTACAGTGATTTACGTATATAAAGCATGTAAATACAACACAAGGTTGTTTGGCTGTAGTATAACTGTAGGGTGGAAGTATTGCCTTAATCGCGCTGCCCTAGAAATACAAGAATTAACTCGAGATCGCGTTGTGTCCTCCCTTTTTACAACAATAGGTACTTATTAATAGCTTTAACGGTAAAGGAAAATATTATAAGAAAATCTGCATGTCTGAAATGCTCAACATTATACTCAAAAAAGACATCTAAGATTATTTACTAAGTGCGGCCTGGCTTCTTAACAGCCATGGCCTACACCTAATCCTAGAATTTTAAGATATAGTCTAACAACATTGCGTGCGTATTAGACAATTCTAGGGTGGGCACATCCCACCTGACCTCCTCTTTATAAACAAATAATTTAAATTTAATGAAGATATAAGAAGTCTGTCAAACTATATTACGCTAGCGTGCTGGGGTGGGGTTATAACTAACTGCTAACCTAACATTTCTCATTTTGTGAAGAGGTAGTGGGACAGTTTACAAACAGAGCCATTATTATATTAAAGTAATATTATGGCCAAAAGCAGTCCGAACTAAAATTTTATCTTTATTCTAAATAAAATATCGCCGATACTGTGACCATACAAATGATTAAGTAATTCAATAAGGCAGCTTCCTCTAGAGAAGCCGGTTCAATCAAATTGACGTACATTTATATTGGCATCCGCAATCAAACGAACCAATAAAACACATTAAAACCATTCACAATTTCTAATTAAGATGTAGAGTAGGCCCACTTCGGTCAGCTTAATAACTAAGATCCGAAGCTTCGAAGGCCGATGAGCAACTGGTTAATGTCAGTGAATTATATTTGTATTTTCTAATAATGTGCTCGATCTCGATAGATATCGATATCTATGGGGTACAATCGCTTGCTCTAAATAAATCAATGTATTCCAACAATTTATATTTTGTTTTATTATTGTGTTTCCCGAGATTTTTTGAAAAACAAATGTTATATGACGATGGATAAAATCTACCCGTCGCCCGTCTGACCGATGTAACTCCATACGGGACATACGGCTACTGTTGTTTTGATTGCCTAGCAGTAGTTTTAAGCGTTTTATGTTCCCCTCTTTCGTAGGGTTCCGTACCTCAAAAGGAAAAAACGGAACCCTTATAGGATTACCTTGTTGTCCGTCCGTCTGTCTGTCTTTCAAGACCCTTTATCTCGGGCACGCGTGGAGAATCGCGTATCGAATTGAAATTAAAACTATATACTCAGGTCTACAGTCTTTCGAAGCTGTGAAAAATCAAACTTCTATGTCAACGTAAAAAAAATATACGGCCGTTTATGCCGCAAAAAACGTATATTTCGACACTCTCAAGGAAATCATAATTTATAGGGTATTTTCCGTTGACCTAGAACTATGAAATTTGGCAAGTAATACCGTCTTATACTACAAGTATAGGAAAAATACTGAAAACTATACATTTGTAACAAAATTTATTTAAATAAAAATACAAGGTTTTTATGCAAGGAAATTTTTTTTTATAATATTTATTTATAAATTTATACGAAACCCACGATGGGCGAGTCCGACTCGCACTTGTCTGGTTTTATTTCTTAAGACCTTACTTACCATTGAAGAATCTGAATACTTGGTCGACTGTGTTTTAAATTAATCAGACTAGATGTCACCGCCAGCTTTGCATGTATATAGAAGAAAGTAAGCTAAATAAAAAACCAAAAATTTTGGTATATGTAACTTATTGCAATTGCGTGTGTTTTATGGCTGAGGTAAGCTTTTGCTAAGGAAGGTATATACGTAACTTTAACAAACATATAAACAAACAAGCTGACCTTTTATCAGTATCCATGTTTATAGTCTGAAAGGTAAATATAAACTGGTTAATATTGATTTAAACTTAATGACACCAAATCACGAGCAACAAGTAACCTGACATTATTTAAATAAATGCATAATATTTATAATGTTCCGCCTACATTTAACAGATGGCGATACAATCGCGCTTAACATGACGTCATACTATTCTGCATCGCACATGCAGAGTTTACACAGCGACTAAGTATATATACAAGCTCCCGACATCAACCGTCGGGCCGCGGCCTACCAGGCACGATTAACCAGCCTGGTCGGAGGATCCTCCCTTTGTGTTGGAGGGACATCACACCCTGTTCTGCCACAATACTATGGAATCGAGCCTGCATGTACCTAAATAAATTCTTCTTCTTCTTCTACGTCATTTCACTCTTGACAAAGTGGTCGTGGTCATATTTAAGGTTGTGTAGCACGCTTGACAATCCGTTGCCACTCTTCACGCACCTTTGCCTTTCTAGTGCACTCATACAAGGGACCATTGTCTAATGCTGCCTTAATTTGGTCGGTTCAGCGCATAGGCGATCTACCATGTGCTCGTTTGCCCTCGACGTTTCCTTGTATCACAAGGCGCTCTATGGAGATACCTCCACGTCTTGATACGTGGCCGAAGAAAGTGAGAATTCGAGCTTGTACGATAGAAGATAGGCGCTTCATGATACCTAGATCTTGTAAAATGGACAATTTGGTTCTATGCTGGATCCAAGATATCTTAAGCATTCTCCTCCAACATCACATTTCTAGAGCATCTATCTTCTTTTTCTCACTCTCTCTCAATGTCCAGGTCTCAGCGGCGTACAGAAATATGGGAAACACTAGCGCCACTAACCGAATTTTCATGGCTTTAGTGATGTTCCGGTTTCCCCATATCTTTTTGAGCAGACATTATTGTAGCCATACGACGCCTGATTTCGTCAGCGCATCCACCATTGTTCAATATCAGTGCCCCCAAGTAGATGTATGATTGAACGACATCGCAGTTCGCTATTTTTGTGATCTCTGGCGAGTTGTTATAGGCGCGGTCGACAATCATAACCTTTGTCTAGTTCGCTACATTTTACTCAGGAGTTCTTCCATTTGGCTAATGCTCGTTGAGAACAAGGTTGTATCATCCGCGTATCGTAGATTGGCAATTGTGAGGCCTCCGATAGTTACTCCGTCTGTCTAGTTCTCGAGGGTGATTCTCATGATGAGGTCTGTGTAGATGTTGAACAGTAATGGCGATATAATACACCCTTGTCAAACTCCAGCATTAGGATGGAAACAGCTTGACAATACATCATCTGTTCTAACTAATGCCGTACCTTCTTCATATAGCTGTCTTAGGAGGTGTTTGCTTAGGTGTACCCATTGCAAGAAGTGTTTCCCACAGCTTTGGCCAGTTCTCTGAGTCTAACGCCTTCGAGAAGTGTACAAAGCATATATATGTTGGCTTGTTGAATTCTTTAGATTTCTCAATGATTTGGCGTATCGTTAATATTTGCTCACGGGTACCTCTTCCTTTTACAAAGCCAGCTTGTTCGGGGGCGATTTCCTTGGACAAGTACGATTTAAGTCGCTCACTTAGGATATGCAGTAAGATTTTGCTTGCGTGTGAAATTAAGTCAATAAAACGATAGTTACTGCATATTTTTGTGGAGCCTTTCTTATGCAGGGGGACAAAGATGGTATGAGCCCATTCTTGAGGCCGGGATCCTGTGTGCCATATTTTGACTGAAAATAAAATAGATAAGACTGAAAATACTTCGTCACCAAATTCACCAGAAGCCTTTATGGTTTCGATCGAAATTGCGTCTGGTCCTGTGGCTTTCCCGGTTTTAAGATGTTTGATTGCGGCTCTAACTTCATCCCTAAGAATATTTGGTTCCAGCTCTTCATCCTCTGGTGCTGTTGAGACAAAACTGTGCGATGATGGGTCTTCAAATAATGATTTGCAATATGCTTTCCAGATTTCAGAAGTCGCACCTATCGCCGTCACTGTTTTACCCTGACAGTCCTCGATGGCCCAAGTTTTAGAAGACAGAGTTTTGGTAATCTGTTTAATTTATTTATGTAGGTCTCTTGTTTCGTGACTGTTAGCATGCACTTCAATTGCCGCGCATATGCTTTGCAGGTGATCGTTACGGTCACGTCTGCATGCAGCTTGTATTTGAGAAGATTGCCTTCATTTTCCGTCTTTACTCTACAGAGGTCCGAGTGTCGTCGCTCATCCAATATTGTTGCTTTTAAGTACATTGGATATAGTGGTTTCCAGGTTTTTGTAAAAAGTTTCTATATCCGCATCGCTGGCAGTACTTGTAGGCGCATATAATTGTATAATGTTTATGTTTACAGGTCTACCAAAATGGCAAATAATTGTAAGGCCCGCTTGATGGTAAACGGTTACTATAGTCTGTGATAATTTATAACACGATGCCAGTCCAAAGAAAATGAATTAAAAATGGAATGCAAGGGATAGGAAGGTATGATACCTTTCGAAACTCTTACTTAAAGGGTGAAATATACTATTACTACTCTTACTCCAGTCTTCTGTACGAGGATGGTACTTGCCCAGGATGTATGACGAACCGACATTGATTGATGTTTTTAATTTGCTGATCTTTAAATTGGAAGTGGACAATTAAATTATAATAATACTATTTCTGCTACGGTTGGTGTGGATAAAACCAATCTAATTTAAACTGTGAGCGATAAAGACTAGCTTATTTAAGATGCGTGACAAAACCATGGACTGCGACTTCTAGTTTCTTTTCGAGAGCGCCGGAGGCCCAATTAGCGTTAAAGTCAATAATCATTTATATACTTATGAACGTCAAAAGAATGATGAATGAGTTTACTAAGTTACTAAAGATACATTTAGGTTAGATACCAATTTCAGTCAAAGGGGCCTTTTTTGCCTTACCCCTTCGGCGGGGCAGGGGAAGCCTTATCATCCACCCCTATTACACTACGTGTGGTAATAAAATACCTAATACGTGTGGTAATAAATAAATAGCCTAGTGGCTATGGTATTTTATTACCACACGGATTATATATTTGTTTGCAACCTAATTGGTTTACGTTAGACATCAGCTTCTTTGAGGTTTTTGAAAGTTATGAAAACACAGCTATGTTAATGATTGGCAGTTACCGCTTATCATCATCATCCGCTTATTATCATCGGGTGTGCCATTAGTTCGTCTGCCGCTGAAATTAATAAAAACGATGTGTCAGCATTCATAGCTTATAATGTGTGTGTTATCGTATATTCTAGATTCTCTTAGAAATCCTAATCTTAACTATCCTACTAATATTATAAATGTGAAAGTTTGTGAGGATGAATGGATGGATGTTTGTTACTCTTTCACGCAATAACTACTGACTGGATTTTGATGAAACTTTACAGTGTAAATTTTTATACATCACAATAACATATAGGCTACTAAAAAACATAAATCTACATTAACGCGAGCGAAGCCGCGTGCAAAATCTAGTATTATTATAAATGCGAATGTAAGTATGTTTGTTCATTTGTTTATAACGCTTTTATGTTTGAACTATTTGACAGATCATCATTGACATCATCATTGACATGACATCATTGTTCAGCAAATAAAGTGATTATTATTATTATTATTATTATTAAATTTCGCATACACGTTGGTATAGAAAAGGATATAGGGTAACTTTCATCTAGGAAAAAGTGCTGTTCCCGAGTGAGCGAAGCCACGGGCAAAAGCTAATTAGGAATTTTTGAATCCTAGTCATATATGCGTGTTATGCAACGAGTACGTATTGCGCAAATAAGTATGAACGGTGCATTTAAATTGTATCGCTAGATTATTTCTTTTGAAACAGTTATGAGTAATAATATATGTAGACTTAGCTATTGTTTAGTATCTATCTCATTTAAGAATTCCTAGTGCTACAGTTACAGTAAAATGTAATATTTGTTATAAAATAGACATACTATAAAAGTTGTTGAATAATGATACGAATTATGGTTTGAAAGCATTCGCTCTGAGACCATTATTATGTAACCGTACATAATCTAAACGTATAATAAAATACTAAAAACAATGTTTCTGTCTATTCGTGTATGCTTAACATTTAATTTTAATATGGTGTAAAGCGTTAGACTAATATTTCGTATTTGTTTCTTAAATACAAGTTGACTATATTATTATAATAAAATTGTCATGCATATATATTTTGCATAATATAAGAACAGGCTTTACGTCCGGCAACAGCTAAGCAAAATGTAATGCCTCATTATTGTAAGATCGTTGGACTGCTAGCGGTCTCCCAAGGCACACACCTCTGACATTTCGAAGTTATGTGCGAATTAATTAGTTAATTATCGTTGGCTTGAAGCAAGGAAAACATCGTGAGGAAACTTGCATGTCTGAGAGTTCTCCATAGTGTTCGCCAAGATACGTGAAGTCTGTCAACCCACACTGGGCCAGCGTGGTGAGCTATGGCCTACCCCTTTTCAGAATGAGAAGAAGCCCGTGCCCAGCAGTGGGATAGTTTATATACAGGACTGATATTATTACTACTTCACACACTTCAGTAATTTTTATGTTGTTTGGTTATTCGGCCTTTCTTTTCAAATTTTTTGGGGTATGCTAGCTACTTTGTTTGCTTCTCAACCGATATTCTTGCATCATATAAAGAGATAAATATGACGTCACATAAAATGTCAAACATACCATTTTATTAGTAGGATTTATATTGATCAAAAGGCGCCATCAATAGATAGCGCTTCCACATTTAAATTTATTCGATTACAAATCTTTAATTTAATTTCATTACGAGCGCTAGAAGCTCTGAATAATTTGTTTAACAAATATTATATTAGTGTATTTGCTCAGCTTACATAAATAACGGGACTACTAAATATCGTATGAAATGTTCAGTATACTGTAAGTATATTTACTGCAGTGATGGTGTAGTGGATTAAGTGGTTGCCTGGTCACTGACACTGCTTGGGACATGCCACAAATAATAGTTCTGAATCTTATTGCTCTTTTTGTCCTTTGCTTCACTCACCCTTATGATATAGTACTCTGTCTAGTGACCGGGAAAATCGGTTGACCTTACGTAGTTAAGTCGAGCGCCTGTACATTGTAAAGTGCTAGTTCCGATAGTCGGGTCGGACAATCTTTTATTAAGTATAACAGTATTGGTGCTATTGTACTCAATATCTTAGCTTCTGTTAGTTATATTGCCAAATTTCGGTTTGTCTATATAACTGGCTGAATCTATCTAATTTCTAAAACTTACTGACAACAAGTATCATGACAATAGGTCAGATCAAGATATCTGACGCTAGTAGGTATAACTACCAACCACACAAGTAGCAAATGAAGCGGTACTCAAGAAAGTATTAAAAAATATTAAGTACTTCTCAAACAAAGTCTCTTTTGTTGCCAATAATTTTCCGTATAATTAATTATACAATCTTTATAGTACACATTCAAATTAACTTTAACTAAAATTAAGTTATTTATTGTTCATATAGGGATATTCTTTATCGAAATATTATAATTTGTGGCGTATTTAATAACATGTAATTTATTATCGAAACATGTTCAACATCTGGGCTTCGTATAATCACAGTCTATTTTTGAAGTCTCATTTCATCACGACATGCTTATCAAGAACCTATAAAATATTCCCAATATGGAAACTTAATAAGATAATGAAATATTCGCAATGACAATATTTTATAGAACAACGAGTGATTTAACTTCCAGCACGTTGTTCAGAAAGCTACTGTTAGAGCTCCTACAGACGAACAGAACCTTACAACCTGTTACTATTACCAACACGACATCGCGACGTCTGCCTCGGACGGGTGCACTCGCTGGCTACCATCAATTAATTAAGGATTACTTTTATTATACTAACACTAAGAATCTATGTCTCCAATAGTCAAAAAGCTTTATATAAACAAAATCAGCTTTCGTATGTTTGTACGTAACACTCGAAAAGTAATCGATGGATAGACTTGATTTTTTTACACAACGTTGCATTCTATCTAATTTTTATCCCAAAGATCCCACGGAATCGGGATAACATCCCTAAAAATTAATATGAATGAGCCAAGTCAAGTGTGGCCGGCTTTAGCTAGTTTAAAATATTGTTTTTGATAAACGTCCGAGTACTACTTTTTGAAAAATATTAAGAATACACACAAGTAAATATCATTTTTCAAAGAATTACTATTTTTTTACGACTTGATTTGTATTTCCGTTTTCTCCGATTAATACATTTTATTACATATTGTACCAATCAACGACGGATGGGATTAGAATGAAGAATCAACAGAAGTCGAAAGAGTGTAAGTGTCGGTGAAGTTGAATAAAAGCTTTCACCTCATTCAACATAGCACATTGTTAATATATACATAGGTATCTAAATAAATTGAGTAGTGATTTCTTTCAAGCGGGTAGACAAGTAAGGCACCTGTAGTCGGCAAAGTGTCGTTCGTCTATAAGAGCTCTTAGAAAATACAGCCACAATCACTGCGGATAATAAACTGCGCGTTATCAGGCGCTTATTAGATATTGATTGGAATGCTAATGCGTTTAAAGTCCTGGAGTGGCAATAGGCTACTTGTTACACTTTGTATACTTGTTGGTAAACCATAGCATCACGTCTATATTTAGGCAGAGCTGTATTCACACATTCCATGTTATCAGTGTCACGGAATAAGGGACTTTATTTATGTGTTGCAATTGCTATACTGCCCGTAAGTTGAAAGTCTTTGTTTGGTAACTTAGAATAGATAATAATAATAATAATATTCTACCACATACACACAACATCGTCTAGCCCAAACCAAGCAGAGCTTGTACTATGGGTACTAGACAATGGATAAACATACATATATACTTATTTTTTGTAAATACATACATATTATACATAGAAACACCCAGATCAAGACAAACATCCATGTTCATGCACACAAATGTTTGACTTGTGCGCCATCGAGGCGACAATAAAGTAAGGGAATAAAGTAAGTAAGTAAATAAAGTAAGGGGGATATGCTAAGACCGTTGCAAGTGGAGACCCGTAGTCAAAGTACAGTAATATATTCCATAGGAGTTAGGCCTATTGCCGTATCAAGCAATCTTGGCACAGTTCCAGACTTCGTGCTGCTCCTGAGAATATTTTCTTGTAAGTCAACGTCGATAATCAAATTAAATGATCCAATCTTCAATCTCAGAAACATCAATATAAACAAAGGTTTTCAAAACCTGTGTTTATATTGATGTTTCTGATTAGATCTGATTCTATGTCTATCTCGTTTACGTAGTTACTCTAATTATAGACAAAATTTGTACATTGTACTAGCGAGCCATACACCATACATGTGACAAAATAGGATAATAATTATTGTTTGATTATCCACTTCAATGTTGCAAACTATTAACAGAAGTCAGTAATTTATGCTCATTAAAATTAATCAGAATAATTATATAACTTATACTTACAGATTGTCTACTGTTATTTTTAATATTTTTACAATAGATAATATTGATTATGTTTAATTTACTTGGATGTAATTAGTAGTTCGGTTGACTTATGGATATGGTATAAAAGCAAGGCACAGTGATTGTCCGGTCACTTCTTGTTCGGTCGCCGGAGGAATCACTTCTACAATAAGTTAAGTATATTCTTATTTTATGAGAGAGCCTGGAGATCTGTCATACAGGTCTTGAACCTAGTTCAGACTCCAGCTCTCACAAAGGTGATACACCTATATTTAAAGCTGTAATGTTAAGTGTTACCACTGTTACTGTATTACCTTTATGAGAGAAATAAACGATATATTATTATTATTATTATTATTTTGTTGGAGTTATTATATACTGTTGCTATATAAAATAATTTAATGTAATTTATAATTTATTATGTAATATGTAATTTAATTTTGTTATTATGGGTATAATACACAGACTTGATTTGTTTGTTTAAGGTAATAGTTATGATTTATTATACTCAATTAATGATAAATATAAAACTGTAAAATGTTATTTGTAGTTTCTTTAATTAACTCACACCTTAAATTGCAATATCTTTCATTTAGCCCAGTCACAGTAAATGAATTGTCTATTGCTTACGTTTTCTCTTTGCTGAATATAACATATGCCTATTCTCCCCAAGTATTGGGCAAAGATATAATGCACTTGCACTTAAATTTATGTTTACTTGGAACATTCACAGGCGTTTACGCGTCGTGACAGAAAATGCCAATAACAATTTGCCTGATCCATGCATCGCACTTGGAATCTCCTGACCGTCAATTGCATGTGCTCACGATTACAGCGTAGGATGAACGTGGTGATCATATCAACATAACTATAAAACTACACAGAACTATCTGTATAACAGATGTTGTATTTGTGCGGTGGTTTTTCTAAAGGTGGCGCGCGTGCGCAGAACGTGCGAAAATGACTGCGCTCGCGCCTCGACGAAATGTAAATTAGACGGGCGGGTGTAACAGTTCGTGGTTCAGAGCTTAGGTTACTGGTGGCGCGTCAGTTCTGTTACTTTGTTGTTATTACTGTAATGTACCGTGAAAACGATTACACCGGAACTTTGATACTGGATGTAGCTTATAGCTGCTAATGGAATGTAGCTATTGAATTTATTTGTACACGTACTGATTGTCGATTTTGTGCGTTTGTACGAGGAGTGATGGGAAATTAAGTATAAAATCCAAGCTGCTCTAATTATTATTGGCTTTTTTATATTTAGTTTATTAGAATTTTAATCAAACGACCTTTAATAATTTGGGTAACCAATGACTAGTTATCTTGTTAACCGCTCCAGCTAAGCTAAAACGCAGGTGTTCGAAGTGGGTTCACAATTTAACCCAAAGCCTCTAGATAGCCAATCTAATGCATTGTCCATTGAAACAGTTCAATGGATAATGCATTGGAGTGGATATCGTCGCTCCAACAATATGGCTTAAAATCTTTGTCGTGTGGCGTTTGGTACCATTTTCTTATAAAAAAGTGGTTTATTGCCAAATAAAAGTTGATATATTTTCTTTCTAACATATTTGACACCTTTCCTGTACTTATATCTGTCTCTGCTAAATAATTTTTCAAGATGCTGACAATTATTTTGATTCGAACTCGATTATGTACGTAGCTGAAAAACCGGTCAAAGGTCACTGGTTGATTAGAAACCATCGCAATTTTGAATGAGTATTTATACGAAATATAATTTGAAAAAGGAAAATATTACACCGACGGTAAACTTCAAGCAGAGGTACCTTATGCTTGTCTGTTATTTATCACGTTTTCAGCCGAATCAGCCGAAAGACGTCTCCTGCTGGACATAGGCCTCCCCCAAGATTTTCCACACAGACCAGTCTTGGGCCACCCTCAACCGCTTCCCGCGACCCTTACCAGAGGTACCTTATGCTTGTCTGTTATCTATCATGTTTAGAGAGTTCTAAAACACGAATGAACATAAAATAGGAAGTATCCTTCAGTTCGCGTGGCGACCAACATAGTAACGTTTCACAATCGCGACAACACATCAGCAACATTAGCACGAGAGGTGTCGCTGCGCCCGCGCCGACCTGACCCCTCCGAGCTAATGAAGTGATAAACACCGAACTAACCGCTCAGTACCATCTGCTTAGACAATCTACCAAAGTGTGAAAAGCTTATTCCTTTTATTGTTTAAATGCACTCAGTGAACGTAAATAAAGCTGAGAACAGTACTTTCGTACTTACCACAGTTTGTTATTGATACAACAGCTAAGTAGACTTGAGTACGTACTCAAAAATATACGTTACTATCAATGGGGCAAGATAGCTTTGTTGTTCTATTTTACAGTATCTTTACTTACCATGCCATGCCATGAACTCAAAACTATTGATATAATGATATACATTATAGTGATACAGCATAGTTTTAGTAAGCGCCGCCTACTTTGTGTAGAATCCGTGGTGCCTTTTTCTGGCAGTGAGAATACTTCCATATTTAATTTCCGTTCACTGAATGCACTATTACTTCGTATATAGTGACCGCAAAAGCGATGAGTTATCTTAAGTTTTGACTGCACGGATGGCGTAGTAGTTGATGTGGTTCCCACACCACTGCGCCGAGTGTTGTGAGTTCGAATCCCATACAGGACAAAGCTTTGTGTCCACAAATGGTTGTTCCGAGTCTGGGTGTTCTGTGTCCGTTGTTTGAATGTTTGTAAAGCCCTCCGTGTCACAGGATTTATTCCTAGAGCGGGAGATAAATTACATATAATAAAAACGTATTAGATACTACGAAACCAACGACGCGGGTATCATGCGCATAATGCAGTACTTGCGTAGATTGTATGCATCGTGTAAACGACCAACTTGAGCCAATCATGCAACTAACCTGTGTGATAAACTTGCGCATGTAGCCTGCTCAAATATCTTGCGCATGTACCCGGGTGAGTATTTTGCGCTTGTAGCCAGGGCGAGAATCTTGCGCATGTAACCAGCGCCAGCTACTTATGTCGTGTAAAAGCACTATAACCTAACTAGTGCGCAAAAATTAATGATAGTGAACATGAATTCTTCATAATATACATTATTTTAATGTTATTTTTATTATATTACAATAAACATTGCTATTATCAGATAGTGTTCCGGAATCTTCGTATACCTACTTTGTTTGTGTGACTTTAATAGAATAACTCTTTTACATTTACACGGACCTACTATTATTGTGTTAGGAAGATGGTGTTTTATAGTTTTGTGTTCATAAACAATTACACTACTAGCTCTATTCTTGATATAAATTAATAATAACGCACACACACACATACACACACACACAAACACATACACATACACACACACACACTCACACATGCACCCATACGCACACACAAAATGAACCTAAATAATTAATTCTATTGTTTAAGTACGTTCTAAACTATATTTGTTCCATATGTTTTTTGTAACAAATTTGTAGTATGATTTGTTTTTGGGGGAGAACTGATTGCCATTATACAGCTCACGCTAGTTTGGGAATCAGGGCTTACACATTAATTGTATATAACTTTTTATTACAATAAATAATTTATTATTATTATTATTATTAAATAAAATATTCTGATTTAATTAATTATTCACTAAACCATCCTAATGACTCTGTCCTCTTTCAACTTTCAGTAGACCACCATAGCCGATACTTTTGTACACGTCTGTGACCCCACGTTATAGGGAGCGAGTCCATTGTCGTGTATCGAATAGAATTAAACTTTGTACTGTTATTGAGGATTTTTTTCAAGTAATTAAACCTTCTCGGCAGGAAAATGGAGCCCGAGACTACACATTTTTGACCCTTTATCTTAACTCTTAAACAATTGTGTAGGTATGTATCAAATGTACTTGGCAAATAACTGATAGCAATATTCCAGATATAATAGGGAAATAGGCCACATAATGAGGTCCATAAACAGATAGAAGCAATTTGAAGCCTAAGGGCAGGAATACATTTACGATACCTACACTTCTTCTCGGCGTCTCCAAGATTTGTTATAATTATAGCAATTACCATAATAAATCCGTGGTGCAATTACATATAATGATTATATTTAATAACGTAGATAAACGACAGTTTAGTATGTTCATATACAACAGTTTCATAGTTTTGTGTTTATGTTTTTATATGAAACAGCCATTTGTTTAAAATATTAGTTATTGATAAATAACTATCTAATAGCTGTAACTTCAACAAAATGTCTATGTTTTCTTCTATTTCAAGCTTATGACTAGTGACGGTATGAGAGAGTCGCTTTACCTTTGAAAGTAGTAGTACAACCGGTACTGCTGCATCACCTTAATACTCTTCGCCTTATCGAAATTGTATTATTAATATGTACTGTAAAAACATTTTGTATATTTTCTGCAATGTGCCGAAGTTATCTACAGTTTGCTTGCTATGTATATTAAGAATAATTGTAGCTTTAAGCATAAGCCGCGTTAGCGCCTAAGTGTAAGTGTATGTATCCCTAAAGAAAATCTTAGATAATTATAAAAATATTACGTTACGGGAACCAAAGAGTATACACAACATGACAACATTATTTAATTTATTAATTTAACATTAGCGCACTAAACTAAAGATACAATCTACGTGCACCTACTACCTACACCTACCTGTTACCTGAACGGGAAGGCAGGCACTACCGTGCACTATTAGCACTAGCGACGATACTGGCATATCACTCTTGTTTCACATTTGGAATAATAAAGCAAAGATGAAAATTATAACTAACCTTACCTACATGTATTAGGAATGTGACAGAAAACTTATTTGTTCTTTTTTCGAAATTAACAAGCACCAAATGGTAAAAGCATAATTATATATCTTGAAAATAAAATATATTTTTGATAGATAAACAATACAATTTAAACCACAAATGTCTCATCATATCAATCAAATAAATTTGTCACTTGAAATTAAACTCTATTGTAATAGATATGAGATAAAATATACAATAAATAAAATATGTTTCTAACTTTTTGTACAGAGACACACGTTATGCTCTAGTGTAGGCATATACCAATGCGTCTATTAATTGAACCACCCGCATAACTACGTCCTTTGTAGATCTATAATATTAATAAAACATCAACAAAATAGACTGGCCTTATACTTGTATAAGTAATGCTGATGAAAGAAGTATATATATATATATATATATAAATATATATAGATATATATATATATATATATATATATATATATATATAAATTAAGGTACATTCAACCGATATACCATCCGTTCCACCTAAATAAGAGCAATATATCTTCTTTAGATGTACAGGTATGACTGCACGGATGGAGTAGCGGTTTAAATGGTCGCCTCCCTATTTCTATAGCGCCTAGACATCGAACCAACGAAATTTGAGAGATCTACAAATAGTTTTTCCGTGTCCAAATGGTCTTTGTTGTTTGTACAGTTCCTTGCAATACAGGACTAGTTCCCAGTGCTCGAGATATTATTAAAAAAGAAAGGACTGACGTTATGTGTATACCCAAGATCTTAAAAAATACACAATCAATATGTAAGTGTGTCATTGGTAGCCTAACAAGATTCTTACGACAAATATACGAATTTTATTGCCACAATACGCAACTCATAATACAAAATGAGGCGATTAAACGATTAGTGGCAGATCATTAAAAGTCAATAGATCCAGTACTTGGACGTTAAGCTAAAAATGCCAATAAAGGATAAAGGTGTGATTCTATAAATGACGTTGACAATACTCTGCTGTTACAGGAATTGCCTATGGCGATTTATGTCGGTTTTGTTGGTGGTTACAGATCGAATTTTCTCTCCTTTCTTTTCTTATCCTTTTTCAACTATAATTTGATGCAGGTTACGATCAATCGTATCTAGCGTCAAATTCTAGGTGAAGGAAAAAGATAGGTGTAAATGCAAGTACAATAATCAATTATTATACTTGCGTTTACATTTACGCAGGTACATTAACGAAGCTATAATTAATATTAAAGTTCGCGTGTAAGGGATGGAAGTTTCGAAAGTTAATGCATGTAGGCATCATTTAAAATTCCTTCCCTGCCTGTTTCGTATAATGAGCGTCAGGTCATTGTCAAGGCATAGCTCGTTGAAGCAATTAAGTTCATTTTTCTTTAATATATATGCCAATATTTGGAAAAGCTTCTACTTCAGTTATATTGAAACCACGCCTTAACCGTAAACGTTCAATATAATAGCGATTGATTGATTGATTGAGTTACAATCGGTGATTTGCTCTACAGCCTATTAGAATTTTGTATATCTAATCAGACGCATACATTAAAGCAACACTATAATGTGGATCGTAAATAAGTTAATGTTTAGATTTAAGATAACGATTGAGGAAGTTAACTAATAATTGGTTTTGCAATATCAATTTTGTTGATGTTTTATTCATATTATAGATCTACAAAGGACGTAGTTATACGGGTGGTTCAATTAATAGGCCCATTGGTATATGCCTACACTAGAGCATAACTTGTGTCTCTGTACAAAAAGTTAGAAAACATATTTTATTTACTGTAAATTTTATCTCATATCTATTACAATAGAATTAAATTTCGAGTGACAAATTTATCTGGTTGATATGACGAGACATTTGTGGTTTAAATCGTATTGTTTATCTAAAAAAAATATATTTTATTTTCAAGGTATATAATTATGCTTTTATCATTTGGTGCTTGTTAATTTCGAAAAAAGAACACACAAGTTTTCTGTCACATTCCTAATATAGGTAAGGTTAGTTATAATTTTCATCTTTTCTTCATTATTCCAAATGTATTTGAATCATACAGTAAGTAAGATAAGGAATAGTGGGATTCTTGTTTAAAACTGTGAAACAGCTTAACCGGGAAATACTACAATAGAAGATTGGTGACTATTTAAACGGATAAGCATAAACAGGTAACCTTGTTTACCTACGATAGCAAGATAATATGAGAACCTACACACCTAAATTATCTCCGTAATATTTCGATTTGTATAGTCAGTAATATATAGTAAGTAAGGGCTGCAATAATTTATTGATATAAGTCGTAAATACACAACTATATAATAATATATTTTCAAGAAAGGTCGTGTTTTCCTAATAGGCTCACAAACCCTTTGCCTAAATTTAGTAACTTGGATTGATGTAGTAGGTACTACTAAATAGCAAGGGCTACGTATTGTACCTTAAGTTATTGTATATAGTTTTAAGATACTTTATCATGTTGTATTATATTTAAGAATTCGATTTTTAGTTATAATTATTATTATACTATCGCAATAGGTTAAGAACCTGTAATTAATGATAAATAGTTAGAAACAAATAAATAAATTCACAGACGTACATATATTCTTTGAAGTTACTTTGTAATAAATTATTGATCATTGATTTTCACTTTGAGTCATGTACTATCAGAAAGAGAGCAGTTATCTTTGACCCTTGTGATGGCAGCGAAGCAATTATTTTTAATTTATATATGTTTTACCATTAACTGTTACTGGACTCTTACTAAAAATGTACAGCATTTAATTAAGAATAGTTTATTATATTTTTACCAAATTGTAATTTATACTTATATTTTAGACATTATAAATAATTATTTATTTATTTAAGGATTTCTATCAAGGAATACACATCTAATGCTATTAAAAGCTGAATATAATTGTAGGTCTTGTGTTTTCTCACTTACATAATATGAAATGGATTTCTTATAACCACCGCGGTCCGCCGATTCGTGACTCCTGTCCCACACTATGTACAAAATGCAAAATTCAATAATAAACTGCTTCAAGCTATAGCTGATGCATATATAACATACTAGAAAACCTTTTCATGAGTCAGCGAAACGTGCCCGAACGGATGTCATCGGCGATGCTGTACTGCTGATTTCACGTATCCTGATTTCAGGTGCTAACATCTGTATCTGCGGCAGGTTAACAAACTGACAATCACAGCTGCACATAACACGAACATATAGAATGGAATAGTTGTATGGTACAGGGCAACCGATTGATTTCTGTCGATCTGTATGGGTTTTTCTAACATGACTTTATTCTGAATGCTGTGTAAATCTTCGAGGTTTACTAACATTGAACCGAACATAATAACATCTGTCTGGTTCATCTGGTTATATGGAATCTTTGATAACTTAAGAGGCTGACCTTTTATCTCATTATTGTCTTTGATGATGGTGAATTTTGTAGTTCGCATGTAGCAATCCATAGTGACGAGATAACTGCTTTGTAGTGTGTTGAGGTCTTCTCTATCACAGACTAGTTGTACTTTCGTCGCGTCTTTCGTTGCGGTAATGAGATGACATAATGCTTATTATCTAATTTTTCTATTTCCGCGGTAGGTAGGTTAATCTTTTTCAGGTTTTGATTGATGGTGAGTTCTTGAATACAATCTGGTTCCGTCCGAGTCTGGTGGCTTATCTTCTTTTCACAGAGGTACTCATTACTGTACTTCGGGCATTCAGCCTCTATGTACACGAATGATTTCTCATTTGTTGCTATGCAGGGATAGGATAGGATTATCGAGCTTTTCTGTAAGATAATTAATCTGATATTCGTAAAGAATGTAAGGTTCGTTATTAAGTCTAGTCTGGGTCTGATGGGATTGGCATATTCAAACCTTGAAGACTTCAGACTTCTCACCCTGAAGACTTCAGGCTTCTCCCTCTGCAGTGTACGCTGCAACTGATGCAGTACATTCATAGGGAGATAGCTCAGGGATAGATATCGGGGTCGACACAAAAGATCCCACTGGGTCGAAGTGTCGCCGGTCTACACTGATTGGCCACCGAAATAAGATAAGATAAGTCTAGTCTAAAAAGGTTTGAGTTGTGTCTTTACAGCATTTACTTTGTTTTCAATGTCAGTTAATTCTAAATATTGTATGAAAGAATTATAATGTGTCGTTAATTTAGTTGGCCCTAATTTGTAAGGTAATATTCCAGGTCCATCAGCTAAAGTTTCAAGTCTTATGGTCTGAGGTTGCGTCACGTGGATTGTCATTATCAGCAGGATCCTGTAACAATTGGCTACTTTTAAGCACACGTTTCAGTCGCGATTTAGCCATGGGGCCGCGCTTTTCCGAGGTATATATGTATGTGGATGGGTAGATCGGCTAGTACTGTATCTTGCGTATAACGTGGTATTGTTTTCTGACGACTAGCAAGTGAATTTTTAATAAAAACTTGTTGTTGAGGAGTATATTCGAGTTCGGGCTCACAGAATTTGTTCCTGTTTTCAATTAAGGCTGTTCCATTACTAAGAGAGGATTCGTTAATTATCTCATAAACCTGTTTGATCTGTTGCCTATGATTCTGCGCGTATTGTTGCAAAAGGTGTTCAGTAGGTCTATGTCGATTAGGTCTCTAGGGTCAAAATGTCCGTTTAATAAGTCGAAAGGTCTACACTTCGTAAAGCGGTGGATAGAGCTGTTATCTGCTAGGATGGCGAAAGGCATAAGATTAACTATTGGTTCGTCTGTATGCTGTAATTTAAGAATTCTAATATGTTCCAATAAAGTAGAAAACTCGTTCTATATTATCGTTATCATTTGGGCTCTGGGGTAAAATTTTGTGATAAATTATTTTATGAAGACGTATGAACTCAGATAATAGTTGGTTTGTGAATTCAGTGCCGTTATCGGTGATGATAGTTAGGGGCAATCCATGATTAGTACAAAAACGTAATAATGCCTGTAAAATAATTATGGCAGTACCATCGCGTAAATTGTATACTTGACCATATTTTGTAAAAGCTTCAATGAAAGTTACGTATTTTTCGTTTTGAACTGTAAAGAGGTCCATATGAACTATTTCAAGTGGTTTAGTAGCTGGGGGCACTTTATTAAATTGAGGTCTAATGGGATGCCTATCATAATTGCCTTGACCGCAGATAGTACATTGATTAATAAATTTAGTGACATGTTCCTTCATTTTTGGCCAATAATACTTTCGTGACAAGGCTAGATAGCATTAATTAATAGCATGGTGGTTAGTTTTACCATTATGGTAATGTTGGATAATCTCTTGTTGTTAGAGATATTCCTTAACATTCTCGAGTTCTGTCTTAGTAAGCACTATATTAAGAGTAGAGCTTTTGAACTTTTCTTGTATAATGGGAATAATAGCGTACATCTCTAAAGGTTGACCTGGCCTATTAATATAGCAGTTTTAACTTCCGGTTAATATATTCTTTGAAAGCATTAATAACGTCGATTTTAAATTAGATTTTGGAAGTTGTATTGCCATTCGCGTATGATTTTCAAAAGGTATTGTTACTGTCGGTCGTCGTTTTATGTCACCTATTGCGTGTTGCTTTATGAACCAATTAAAACGACGATGTGGTGATTGAATATTGACTGCTTTATTGTTACTTAATTAAGGCTTATATACTAAGTTATTATACATACGTAGTACGGACCTATATAGGAAAGGGAAATTATGATGTTTACTTTATTTGCATAATTAACAATATTAACTATTATGTATTACGGCACGTAGTATTTTGCTTTGCTAATAACAAGTTATATATATCACGTTTGCATGTACTATACTATACTATGATATACTATGGCTTTCGCCATAGATAGCGAAGAAAAAAACTAAACTGAAGAAAAAAACTAAATTACACATAGTAATAATTAGATTAGAAAAAAATAATAATACAGATTAATTTTATGCCTACGTTTCTAAACAACGTTTGCGTCTCTAATTATTTTCGTAAGCCTCTTCTCGATCTTATTGCTTACGAATTTGAATACTATGACTATGGTTGCGATTGTACATATGACAACCCCTGCTATCGTCATGAATATTATCCAGCTCCGGATCCCTTGTACTTCCTCGACCACTTGGGAGTGCAGGTTTAATAAATCTTCTGGTTTTACTGCATTGTTCTGCACCATGTTGATTTGTTCCTTCTCGTGGCTCGAGTTTGATCCCATGCTATGTGTTGTTTCGACGCTGTGCTAAGTGAATGCATAAAGTAGTGTTATTCTAGCTTATATATTATAATTGGAATCTAACCGTCGGGCGGGAGATTCTACCAGAACGTGTTCTTGTTTCTGTTTTCTTATCTGCTTGTGAAGTTTTCGTTATCTGGTCGTCTATTGTCCGTTTGCATGATCACGGCATAACAATAAATACAAACAAATGCGAATTTGCCAAGTCGGAAATTGATTTCCTCGGTTATCATATAACGAGCCAAGGGTTGACTCCTACTATAGAAAAAATTCAAGACATAAACAATTACCCTAAACCACAAACGATAAATGAATTACTACGTTTTTTGGGTATGATTAACTTCTACCGAAGCAGTATTCCACATGCAGCAAAACATCAAGCACCATTAAATAAATACCTACTCACCTACTATTGTAAAATAAATCTGCCTATGAAACTTATTGAGAGGCTGATCTGTAATGGAAACTACTAGTATAGGGTGCTCGTTACTGGTATGTACGGTGTCAGTTGAAGATTTGGTCTGTAGAGGTGGGGCTTCAGATGGATTATTATTCACAGAACTAAGTTCTTTAATACTGTCAATCAAGGAGTTAATTTCGTCTGTCTCGTTGTTACTAATTTACATGCGGTAGAGAGTATCAGCATTTGTGTTAAATTTACTTTTTTTGTAAAAGTCATATTCGCTGAGTCTTAGTCGCCATCTTGTCAGTCGTGAATTCGGCTCTTTTAAGTTCATCATCCACTGTAACGGTTTGTGGTCAGTAATTATCTTAAATTTTCGTCCGAATAAATACGGTCTGAAATATGTTGTGGCCCAAACTATGGCAAGCAATTCTTTTTCTATCGTACTATAGTTTAATTCACTTTCATTTAATGTACGAGACGCACAACAGATGGGTTTGTCAGAACCTATAGTGCCCTGAGATAGAACTGCGCCTATAGCGACATTGGACGCGTCTGTCGTAAGGTTAAATTCTCTATTGAAGTCGGGGTATTGCAGGATAGGGTCATTAGTTAATAGGGTCTTTCATTCATTAAAAGCATCTATATATTTGGGAATATGAATTACTTTACTACCCTTTTTTAAGCATAATGTAAGAGGTTTCGTGATTCGGGCAAAATCAGGAATAAATTTTCGGTAATAACCGAGAAGGCCTAAAAATTGTTTGATATCCTTAGGAGTCTTTGATATGGGATATTTTTCAATGGCTGCAATTTTTATTAGGATTGGGTTTGATACCGTCTCTGCTAATGATATGACCAAGATACGCAGTCTCAAGTTTTAAAAATATGGACTTATCTATCTGAATTATAAAGTTGGAATCTTTAAATCTTTGGAAAACTTATCCAGGTTTACCATGTGTTCCTAAAGGGATGTACTATAGACTATGACGTCATCTAAATAGATTAAACATATGTTATTTTGAAGACCTCGGAGTACATTATCCATAACTCTTTGAAAAGTTGATGGAGAATTTTTTAAACCCATAGGCATGCGAAGAATTTCAAAATGCCTATGTTCTACATTAAAGCGGTTTTAGATAATATGTATATCCTGAGGGTCCATTTTGATCTGGTAAAATCCGCTTGCCAAATCTAAGGTTGTAAAATAATGATATTTTCCTAATTTGTCAAGGACATCACTAATATTCGGTATAGGATATTTATCGTCTATTGTTTTTTCGTTCAGCTTGCGAAAATCTACGACAAGACGCCATTTCTGTTTACCAAAAGCGTTCATTTTCTTAGGCACGACCCAAATGGGTGAAGTCCATGCGGAATCAAATGGTCTAATAATACCTTGCTGTAACATCTTCAAAATTTGGTCCTAACCTCTTGTCGATGAATAAAAGTATACCGATAACTCTTAGTGTACACGGGAACCTCGTCCGTTGTTCGTATTTGATGTTTAATTTTATTGTTAAAAGTTAATGGTTCTCCGTCTATGTAAAATACATCTGCATAACGAGCGCAGGCTGCAAGCAGGCTGGTCTAAATAAAATATAATATCATTAGATTTTGGATTTTCTATTTCTACATAACCTCGACTGTTAACTACGGTAGTAAGGCTGTTGACAATCGTCAACACCAGCGCGGCGGCAGCCAGAGCGGGACAACGACATCGGTCATCGCGAGCAGCATGCGCCGGCGCCGTCGGGCAGTCACCTTATAGGAGTCGACAACAAAACCCGCGCTCGCGCTTTCTATTATATTGTAATTAATACTACGTTGTAATATATCCTTTTATACAGTCCACTGCTTATTATTTCAACATGAGCTATCGTCGCAACAAAGGCATTCGTGTAAAATACAACCACAGAAAATTTGTTTATCTATTAAAACCTCGCCATCCGGGGCGTTAATAGGTATCTTAATTATCTTAAAAAATTTGGCTGGGATAATATCTTCATATAGATTAAGGTTGCGAGAATTATACTACTTAATCTGATTTGTTGCATTTCGCTTTATTAATTTGAAATCTTTTAGGCTTCCCATTTAGACAATATAATCTAGTCCTATTAACTCGTCAAAATAGTCATGAAAACGGCGTACGAATAGCTTAATGCTTATATATATATTATGCTTGATAGCTTAATTAATAAAAACATGGCATCGTAATATAGAATGGTCACTTCTGCTAACACTGAGTATGTTTGTTACTTTGAAAGGTCGTAATTAAGAGGATAGTTAGGGGAAAATTTATGTACAGCCTCGGAGCTAATAAAAGATTGATTAGCGCCGGTGTCTATTAAAAATTTGAGTCTATAAGTTAATATCTATCCTTGCTCTTTTGATTGCTTGTCCAACTGAAAATCCTGATTATGAGGTGCATAGCTAGGGCTAGGGTGGGGCTCTATCTCGATTGTTATTTGATTGTCATAAGTAGCATTACAATAACTCGGGTTGGTATTATAGTTATAGTCGTAACTGTTATAGTAGTCATTAGGGTCAGTGTAATAATCGTATTAGGGATTGCAATAATAGTCAGCAGAATAATAGGAATTGTCAGGCAAAGCAAATTCATTCATATTTAATTCCCGTGTTTTAAAATAATTATTCGGTGGCGGATTCCCGGATTTCTGCCAATCATGGTCAGATGACATAGGTAATGGCTTAGGAACAAAGTGTTGAACTCTGCTACTCATGGGTTTGGCACCAAAATTCTTTGGCGGATTAGGTTTATATGGTAGGCGAAACACATTACTTTGGAGGTGGTAATTTGGTGGCGGTGTACGGAACATTTGTTGTGTCCGTGTGGGAAAAAGATTCTGTTGTACGTTAGGCGTATTGAATCTAAAAGCTTGGGGCTGTGATTGAAAATTACGTGGTCGTACTGGGGCTGGCCAGTTAGGTACAGGAGGTCGCGGCATAACTGACATATTTAACAGTATATTATGAGGTGTAGCAGCTTTAGGAGCGCTTTGAGTAAATCATTACGTTGTTGCAAGTACATTATATTTAATTCTTCCTGCCGTATTCTAAAGCTTTTTCAATTGATTCCGGACGCATGCAACGAATCTGCGCGATCCTAAAAGTTCCTTTAGCCCACGTACAAAAGCCTGCATGGTTACTTTCTGGTAAAGTGATCGTTTCGCTTCAACAGTCGTCGGTATTGTCTCATGTAATGTCACATACGTCATAATAGTACTAAACAAGGTCGGGCATTGATCATAAAATTCCTGCGGGGTTTTATTACCCTGTGTAACCAATGAGAGGTCATTGTATAAAGCTGTTTCATCCCTCTGGTCAGAAAAATTATTAATTAGAGCTGATCTAATCGTTTGGGTTAACATGAGACGCAGCGGACACGATATTTTTTTTAAAATACCATTTAAAAGACATAAGTTTCCTAACTCACTACCAGGCTCGGCACTGGCATACTGAGCAACTATTTAATCGCATATATTAATAAATCTAGTCAACACATTTTGATTACCGTCAAACTCTGGCGTAAAGCCTTAAAGATAACGTCGAGGCTGTGCGGCATTTTAAATTCAAATAAATCGCTTTAATTAAAATCTAATTTACTATCTAACACTCTGCAGCTATCTAATAGATTCCGGCGAGCCTGTCACGATGTAGGGTCCCGGGGACAAGGCTTTTCGTGGTGAAAAATCTTGGGGATAAAACTAAGTAATTAGGATAAAACAGGAAGCAACACGAGAAAGATAAGTGCACTTACATGTATTTCATCTCTGGTTCTTCGTCGGGGATCGAAGTCTGGATTCTCCACTCGGCTCCATAGCTATACCGTAGATTCAGGATACTCGTACTGTGGCTTGATAGCTGCCCGAGCGACCCGCGAACGCGAATATCGATAAAAGAGATGCTTCTAATGCTCGCGAACCGGCCCGCGAGTATCCTACCGACTGCGCCAATAACGTATACTGCAGCCAGAGGTTAAAAAAAAACAAAGTTACTTATAAAATTAACTATAATTTATAAAAGAAATTACAATTAAAATAAATGAAACCTATTCGATGCGAGAATATGGAATGATGATTTTATTAACTAGAATTATTAAAATTAACTTGATGTGTCAGCGAAACGTGTCCGAACGGATGTCATCGGCGATGCTGCAACTGCTGCGTCGGCGATTTGAAGTTGTTTCCAAATAAATTACGATATTGCTGCATCGTCGATATTCGTTAGGGTTCAGTACGTTACAAGTACGTACTTATATTAATAACATAAGTAAACAACGAACAAACTTTAATGCATAACATCAGAGACGCCCAAGATGCCCTTCTTCGTCCACAATCAGCAATTACGAATTTACGATAAATAATGCGTTTGCCGAAACCTGGCCACTCCTAAAAAGTCATGTAACAATAAATTAGCCACATAAATATAGACCTTATAATATTTACGCTAGAATTTAAAATTCAGTGGTTTATGGTTGAGTTATAAGTTGTTTAGCAGTTGTATGCTCCCGTTTTCAGATTGTTCCAAAAGATAGGTGGTGGTTGCATGCAAAATACTTCCCGTTGAGATATGAGGATCGTCCAGTGGCCGAGTATTACATAAAGTCTATGGGGATGCCACACACGTCGCTACTGTATGCAACTGGTAGCCATAAAGGCTTGCCCAGGTTTGTTATGGCTATAGACCAGTGACTTCCTTGAATGTTTTGTTAAAGAACTTTATGACGTGTTTGTCGCTAGTGTATTCTTATGCTTAAGTTTATTTACCGAATGCCTCGATATTACAGTAAGAGTGTATCCGACTGCTATGCATGAGATGTCCATTTAAATTCTGTGATCGGAGAAAATGGTATTGGGTTTTATTACAAGAAATTTTCAGTTTTAGCATGGTGTCTGGAACAGTGCCCGATAAAATGGCAATAGGCTCGCTTTGTATGATGTGGGACCTAGAAACTTTAGCTGGTGTAATACATCTTTGCCTACATCTTCGTGAGTATAAGCGTCAGACTATGTGTGTATGTAAGTTTATTTAATGATAAATACTTTGGTTTCCACACAAATTAAAATATTGTTATGTCTAAGAGCAACACAACATGATTAATTTATCTTCCATAAAAGGTGTGGAACAAGAACTAATCTTAGAGTCCCGTTTAATCACTTGCGAAAATCATTGCCTTATAAACCAACTCATCTGTTCCGGATATGGCAGCAACGCCAAACACCTCTTATCTATCCATCAATACTGACGAAAAAATGTCAGTAGCCTAAATGGGTTGGAACAGGACCACCCGTGGCCTCGGAAGCGGAACCACCCACACCAGATCACGAGTCTACTATCACGCCTGATCTTAATTATGAACGTGGTGATCATCATCTTAAATTTTCTACCTTAAAAGGTCTATAAAGAGTCACAAAGTGTACGCAATTTATTCTAGATTACGGGCGCCCGTACCAGTTATGTCACGACTCGGCGCGGACACTTCTGTTCCATCGCATGCGCAGGTTACCAGCACGTGCCGTCGTCGTGTCGTAATCGTGAGCTGTTTCAGTAATACGTCAGAATAAGTGGTACTTGTTTGAATATAAAATATTGTTGTGGAATAAATAATACTTAATATTATGGTGTTATATTGTTGACAAATTTATTGGTTTAAAATTAGTTATTAATAAGTTCAAAGCTGCATTTGAAATTTTAAAAGTTACGTATGCATATTAATCGGCCACAGAATTTAAAAAGATCTAATTAATAGTATTTAGGAGGATATACTTACATTTTGTTTTCGTGAATGGTATTTTTCATTATATAAATAATTGAAAAGTCGATGGCAGTATAATGTAAATTATTTTTATAAAGATATTGTTAAGGGTTAAACTCGTACATATTTATGTAAACTGTTAAATTTGTGTTTATCTTTGTTGAAAATGCATAGCTTACTTTGTCTCAAGGATCTTCCTTCACTTAGTGAGATTTTATTTATTTAGTGAGATGTAAAGCTAACACAAATATCTATCTTTTCATCAATCATAAATTAAATAAATAAACGGTTACTTTCAGCAGAAATAATGCGCAGCAGTGTGCAACAATGACAATGTATAATATTTTTGCGTTATCTAAACTAACAATCATGATTTGTCACGATATAACCGAAGAAAGTTTTCTGCATAATATAGGTCGCCCATACGTCTAACAAAATATGGCTGTCAAAAATATCACATATGGTTATGATAGTCTTACTTTATTATTATAAGGAGGGTATTTAGTTTGCCAACTGTCACTGTCTCATTTGTCTTTTCGCTTTTCTGTTTGTACTGAATCTAGGTCAGACGTTATTAATTAAATGTGGTAAAATTATTATTTATTATATGTGTTTTTTTATTATTAATAGAATGACTTCCCATCAGCCTTTTTTATATGACCTATCCCACTGTTGGGCCCGGCCTCTTGTCAGCATGAGTTAGGTTAGGCCATAGTCCACTAGTGCTGGCCTAGTGAGAGTTAGCAGACTTCACATATCTTTAAGAACATTATGAAGGTTCCTCACGGTATTTTCCTTTACTGTTAAAGCAAGCGGTAATTCATTATTATGCGTTTTATTCGCTATTCAAAATTTGAATACTAATAACATGTTGTGTTTAATCCTTCTCAATAGATGAATTTGGTAGACCTTATTTGAAAATGTTAAGATTTGTTCTGAGGTTTGAGAAACAGGTAAGCGTTGATGAGTGAAACTATTACTCAGTTTGTAAGACAATTAGTAGGTAGCTAGGTAGCGTAGGTACGAATTTATGACCCTGACCAGCAAAGACAGGAATTTAAATAAGTCTGATATTTAAAATTACTAAATTCATAGGAGAAATAATTCCTAGTACACATAAGCCACAATATGGAATAGTGTAAAATGAGTCGCAAGGGGGCTCGTCCCGCTATGGTTTCATCACGCGCGCGCTATCACTGTTATAACGCGGTTACCTGCGCTCGCTGCCGACACTACAGATACTGCCCTCGGCTACCACGACCACCACTCTTTGATACTACTAGTTTTTAAATACTACGCCCACACTCGGAAAAATTTCGTGTCGCGGGTGACTTTACAAACATTCTAAATGACGGACACAAAGTACACTCAGTACTACTTCTATTAAATATTACTACTATTAAACTATTTAAATGATTCAAATAAGTATTAGACTTAACCGGGCTAGGCTAGGCTGTAAGTAAATTACCTATATCTACAGTATTTTTTAAATCAGTGCTTTTTTCCGTTTGTCTAAGTTTGTTTTAAAGATACGTTCAACTAGTTTTAGCACCATAAATATGAACAGGCTTAGAAGCTTTCATTATATATAAAGCATAGGTATGAACCTCAGAATAACTATGTGTAGACCCGTGTAAATATTTAATACATTGCAGCCGTTGTACTGATATATTAAAACACTGCGTGATCTTTGCATACAATGTATTCACAATTTGAAGAACATTTTTCTAGAATGCGTAGCACAAAAATAGCTGAAAAATTCTATAAAATATAAATGTACGCCGGAATCTGAAAACAAATTATAACTGACTGTGTGTCTAAAAAAAATAGACAACAAAATGCATTACATAAATTTTAACTTATAAATTATAACTAATATTAGCTTAGATTCAAGTATTAGAAAGCATACAAAACTTATATAGAAATAACTCTACGTTATAAATTATGATCGCTACAATTTTAGAAGACCAGTGAATTTTTGCTTGTCCATCCAAAACCATCAAAAACCAATGATCGTAAAGTTATTAAGACAGGTTTAGATAAAAATGTCAAACAGAAATAAAATTAGCATTTTAAAATCATGATGAATGTGACTCTAAAATATCGCTGACGGAATTATTAATCGTAATTAAAGATAAGAGAAACCAATAAATAAAATCGTATTAGTAAGATCTAGAGTAATATTTATCATAAGACAGAACAATGGGGCAAGTATCAAAGCGTATTGGTCGCAGTCGGCATCAGGAGCGGGTGTGATTGCCGCGCGCTACAGATAAGGTAAATAGCTCATACAATTGTTAGAATGGGAGGCTCAGAGCCTCTTTTGTTAAGGAAGTGGTCTAATGGGCGAACGTAGCCACCGGCGAGACTTACATGGTGTCAATTGCTAGGGTACCCGTACAAAGGCTGTGCAAAGAAAGTCAACTGAAAATGTTGCTAACAGAAAGTTTAGACACACCTTAACGAGATGGGCTTGGCCGTCATGCAGATGATGATATGGCATAAAATGCTCCATCTTTTGTCACGATTTGGAGATTAAATTCGTCAAATTTAAATACTTCGTCGGAAATTACAGTTCTTGTAATGAACCGCATTTACCTATTTTGTGTGCTTGTTTTTTCTATTCTTTAATTATTGTCTAATTCGCTGTCGCTGGGGGATCGCTACACGCTAAACGTTATTACTATTAACGTAAAATAGAGTTCAAAATACGACACCTTGTCATTTTCAACGGAGTAAGCTATAAGAAAGTAACAGAAAACTACGTTTCGCTACGTTCTGTTACGGAAGCGAATTCAGCAGCGGCATTTAATTTTATACACATGACCAGTTATCACACGTTAGGGCATTCGAATAGCTTTAAAAAAATCTCCACGACTATTCACAGCTTTTTAACTACCTTCACAGCAAATTTAATCAAATTTATTTCCGTTCTTTGCTTATGACTAGGCCTGCCAAACGGAGTGTGTCACTCCGGTATCCTAATTGTATAATATAAATGCGTATGTGAGTTTGTTTGTTACGGTTTCACGTCTTAACTACTCAACCAATCATCATAAAATTTAGCATACACATTACCAGAGTACAAAAAAAGGCCATAGGCTACCTTTCCATCAGAAAAACTGTTTACTGTTTCGAGCGAGCGAAATCGCGGGCAAAAGCTAGTTTTATTATAAAAGTTTTATACATAGATGATAACACTTATATACACAACTACATATAATAACTGTTAATTCGTTATAGTCATACTTATTTGACCATATTTTATGTCTTGCCCTGCCTTTCTTACGTTTAGGTGGACGATAGCCCTTAATACCAAATCGGTGGCGATTGGCCACTCAACAACAAGCCGGCGGCTTCCAAAGTATAATTTGAATTTCGTTTATATGGTTAAACTGTTATTCAGACGAAGGCGATGAATATGAGTAGGTACTATTAAATGGATATTGCGTCTTCGGTTTTGTGTTGGTTCTGTAATGTTTGCGTGCGATTTTGAAGTTTCGGGTTGGATTACCGGATCGGGCATTGTTATTGGGCTTTTATGTTAGGTACTTGGACTGCACAAACGCCGAATTGGTTAAAGTTGTCGCCTCGCCGCTGCCACTGCGCCGAGTATTGTAGCCTCGGTCCCCGCACAGAACAAAATTTTGGACGATACTCAAATGGTTGTTCCGAGTCAGCCTTCATTGTGTTTGTCGTTTGAAAGTCCCCCGCGGCACAGGACAAACAGCTAGTGCGGCAACTGTCTTAAAAAAACTCAATTGCAGAATGGAGTTTGAAAATATACTCGGTAGACGGCATAAGTTCGCTCCATATTACGTGAGACCTAAACTTAGCTGGAGGGATAGCTAATTAGATATAATATAATAAATACATATAGGTATAAATTAATACCTGTCCCGAATAGGCAGATAGAGATGTATGAACCTGGCATATCTCTTTTATTCCAATCACTCTTGACGTATTCTCCATACACGCTGGTCGTTTTAGGATTTATTTTATACGCTGCTCTTCTCCAGAATGCTTCTGATCTGGTCAGAATATATTTTTTTTCTTATTAACAGTGCGACTTTACTTCATATACATAATTATATCGTTTTGATATTCATTAGTTGTTTTACGTTATAACCAATATCCTTGACTACAAATCTGGTTCTGTAAAAGTGTTGACAGATAAATACACAAACGCACAATTACGCATTAATTGTTTAATAATTAACCACAGAAACGTAATTATTGAGGTACGTTTTTAGGTCTTATGTAAATATTGTTGTCACATAATTAGATAATTATTAGTTGTTGCGCGGTGACGACTATATTTAACATTCATAAAATGAATAATATTTAAATAGAGCCGTCTGAATTTAAGTCATAAAAAGTTATATTATTACGTTTATGTAACGGCTAATTTAAGCAAAATGCTTGGATTGCGATTCTTTACAGATATTTGTTTTGTTTGCTTTTATTTTATTAGATATGCAAATAATGTAATTTTTTCATAATACAGTTTTTTTAAGCCCACTGCCGTTTCTGCAGTGCGTCAGGCCTGCAGAAGCGGCTGTAGTATTGCTTAGTTTTGTCCCACTACGTAAGTGTTTCTTTAGAGTATCTTGTACGAGCCAGCTCGGTATCATACTGTGCTGTATAGGCTGGATAGCGACTATGTATGCAGCTGCTATAGTATTTTACTTGTGCAGTCTAAAAATGGAACTCATGTATCGCTGTGAAATCAATCGTAGATAAAACGTCGACTAATAAAATCAGTTACAACATAAAACTATCCTTTATAAAAAAGAATTTAAAAGGGACTACGTTTATTCCCTTTTTCGCTGGGGACAAGCAACAAACACAAATAATACTCACTACTAATACCCATACTTGGAACGAAATTTTCTGAATCATTAAATTTTAAACCCACAACATTTTGTGCACTCATTATCACCACTGCAGTCAAACTTATAAAAACAAAATGTTCTTACTAAAGATGTATTTTATTATTTATGCGTTACAATATTCAGAGTATTACTTATTTTTTTATTTATAATTTTAAGTAATTCTAATAATTTCGCATAATCCAGACTTAATGTTACACAATACATAATATTTATATTAGCAATAACGTTGACGTCACTACACTAAGAAGCTAAACGCTAAATAATCTTTAGCAATCCTTCATATAAAATTAATATCGTCGGTATTGGTCGAGCTAATGGCATACTTCGTTAGTCGTGTGCAGTTACCGCGGTACTTAAATTTGCATAGAAATCCCCCTAAATTAGCCCGTAGCGATCGCCTTGTAGTGTAACGATAGAGATTAGACTAGTAGGTGGAACCGTTCAACTACCTTTAATAGGTTTGTGTGAGGTTCACTTTATTTATAATTGAGGTGATATTTGTTTAAGACTAAGTTTGTACCGGTTCCTTTTAAAAGATCCCCTCGCAGAGGTTGAATTGAGTATGTAACACAATTTGAGTAGGTGCCGAATTAGAAAGAAAAATATTGGACAGCACAATTTTTTTTTAAATTAACTTGCAGTCTAGTGTCTAGTCTTTATTTAATATTTAAATATCATATAATAAGGTTGCTTATAACAAACCTTCACACATATATATAATTTATACTCACAAAATAAAAGAAAACAAAGATTCTAAACCCAATATAACTATACTTATAGACAAATAAGAATTCTACTATATTTACATGCAGTGTAAAATAAAAAATAAAAAATATTCAAGTAATGTCCAATTAGTCCGGGAATTATACGTAAGAGAAATCAATAAATATTGAATAAACTAATTTTATTATATTAAATGCTTTTGCTACAATAAAGTATAATATACTGTAAAAAGAAACTATTTTAACAAAATATTGATATCATTTAACAAATTTGAAATAGTAGTTTTGAAATTTTAAGACATGTTATTGTTAAAACTTAAACTGAATGTTCTATATAACATCTACTTTATTTACTGACAGCGGCAAATATCATGATATATAGCGAATTAATGCAAGTTTTTGAAATCCATTCAGTGGTACACGATTAACAATTGTTCACTAGATAAGCCGTATGATAATAGAGCGCAACAGGTTAACCTATTTATACCGCGTATTCTTAAATAACCCACCAGACAATGGCCAGTTGGTACACCAGTACACTGCCATTTTTATATTCCGTGTATTAGAATACAATCTATAGATAAACGGTAGCGTCAGTGTAGTAAACAGGGTCGGACTTGGTCACGACTATGACCAGCACACACCGTTTTGGATGCACCTACACCGCCCATGAACTGTCACTGATAACCAAAACAATGTGCTAATGCGAACGTTTTCATATTTATTAATATTATCCGTAAACATATATGGTGTTTTATAAGTATCGTAAACAACTATTGGCCGTCCACCAATCGCGATGTTTATCAGCAATCTCATAGGTACCGTTAAGGTGAAAATGTGACGTTAATAATTTTCAAACAATTTTCTACGGCGGAAGAAACTGTGTTAAGTAAAGAGATATTGACAGTTATGATATTTAAGATTTACTCAGCAGCATCTTATTTTATTTGGGTTATTACTATTGTAATATTATAAAAATTAAACTGATAAAGAACAGAATTTAATTCTTATAAAATAAGATACAAAATAGCAAGAAATTAAGAAATGTCTTTAGATGGTGTTACCCTTATGGCCTCAGTGACTAAAGACTCCACTTCTCCTTATATTTTATTATTTTAAACTACTTAGGCAGTAACTATTCATACGGTCTGTAAAATCTTTTACCACCAAAGCCGTTATTTTAGTAGCTAATGGACATTACATGTAAATTTGGGTAATTTTTTTGAGTAAAAGGTTAGGTTATATATGTTTAAACCATTCGACCACGAGTGCATATATAGTAGTATACTTGTAGTCATTTACTATGTAAATATTAGGTTGAAAGTTTTCATAGTCTAGACTAGAATGTTTCACAAATTACTGTTAAACATAACTATGATGTGTAGATGCCAACAAATTGCCCACGCAGAAAGTAACACTTTTTAATACTTACTCATTGCCTTGGAGCCTGGTCACGTCACATTTTCACCATAGCATTTAAATATTTCCAACTTAAAAAGTATGCATGTACTTTTGGATAACAGCTTACATTTTGCTGCTATACTACTAGTCTGATGACGGTCTTGTCGATCGAATGTACACGATAATATATACGATTTTCCATTGCATGTTTATTTGATGTCCCATAAGAGCTGTAAGGTCAGCTTGGTATAGTTTATCAAACACGTAAACGATTTTGTAATAAATTATAAAGATATCGCATTAGATAAAAAGCACTGTCAGAAATATATCATATGTTACCTTCATATTATTTCTTCCTTCTTCCTTTATCTATACGAAGATCAAAAATGTGACCCTTTAACTCCCTCTTCACGTTGCAATGTTGAATTAAAATATTTCGTAGTGCACATTCCAGCAAATCATAGTTATCATATCACACATGGCCGCTGGCTCACGATTGTCGCCGGCGCACGCGATAAGACCAACATTAGGTACGTTCTCAAACAACGACAACTATCGAGATCCACGAACGCAATAATTTTGTGTTCCGCAATAAACTTTATCGATTCTCTTATTAAATTTAATATTTGTACCACACAAGTTGTTGAAATACGTTTTCTGTTCGGTATATTTATTTCAATACCAAATCGATTACAATGGTCTGATAAAATATTTACTTATTTACTATTGTCCGAATGAAGTCAAATAGTATAATAATTTGATCTATAGAAATTTGAATACTTCACAGTTATTCGGTTAACTTAACTTTTGTGACATATTTCTCAATGTTGTTCCACCTGTTACTAAAGGAAATATGAAATTCAGTTTCTTTGTAATCTGCTTCGGTTGCCTAGCTGCTAGACACCATTTTGTTACTGGTAAATATGGATTTGGCTTTATCTTCAGTAATTCTTCTTCTTTCCTTAGCCTTATCCCATCATCTGGGGTCGGCTCTCCTTGTCTGCTTTCTCCATTTCGTTCTATCTTGCTTTATCTTTAGTAATAATTGACCTTAATTATGATTACTCGAAGACATTATAATGTATTATCCAATCCACGTAAGCGTATAAGGTGATTTATTCTTAATAATCATCTCGTTATTTTATTGACTTCAACGAACTCTTATCGAGTACTTCACTTATGAATAATATACCCATAGATCTGACTCTAAGCTTCTATTAAGAGTTGCTTATATGTGACACTTAAAATTAATTTCAAAGGTCCCGTTAGCACAACAATCTCCTACATTTGTGTTGGTTAGTATAGCTAGAACTTGCACAAAAAATTAATACTAAACGCCGCTATAAGATCATTATTTTATTAACATGTCTCGCAGTGCCAGATGATAAGCCACTTATGTATTTTGATGGTGCTGAATGGAGAACAATGAAGCCTAACCGAAATACTACATCAGGTAACAATCATATTATTATTTATATATGATACAATTACAAGTAAAATTAAATTCACTCACCATTGCATATCGTAACTAGCCATTTTTAAGGTGATTCAACTAAGGATCTGCCTATTAAATTATATTATTGAAGTATGCATAAATAGTTTATACCAATTCAAAAGTGAATCTTGGGACAAAACGTTATATATTAAGGCTATACTATTGATCTTGGAAAATAAGCTCTTGTAATTGCAACGATATCATTAAATTGATCGGTATCTTATATTTCAGGAACACGACGGCCAAACTTATCAGTGTTTTTGGACATGTTTCTGAACACTTCAAATGTAACTACAGAGTCTGATAACCATACTGATCTTAATAATACTGCAACTCCACAAACCGTTATTGCAAGGGTTTTTGATGAGAATATTCAGCTACAAAAACCAATAATACAAAGAACAGCTAAGAAAATACAACAACCAAATATAACAACAAATACATCTAACAAATCAGATTATAGTAATATTCTAAATCACCTAATGAACGACACAGAAAAATTACAAAATAATACAAAAGAAGCTTCCCCTAATGCAAGTATGTACGATTAGCCTCCATTTATGTAAAACTTTGAAGAACACTAGAACTAAAAACAGTTAAATAGAACGTAATCTAACTACATCTATATTTTGCAGATTTGTCTACAGACCCAGCAGAATGGATAAAACTTATGATAGAATTATCAAAAACTCTTAAAGAAATAGCAGAGAAGCAAAATGCTAGTTGTAAGTATATATTAAACCTGTTTTTAAACAATGGCCTGTATAAGTGTGTCTAACACAGCACTTTGTTGCGGTGGATTTTAGAATAATAGAAAAATTAATAGGTAAAACAATATTTCCGGTACGATGATCGAACCCATGACATGACATTACACTACAATTTATTGAAAATAAATATTTAAGTAAACCAAAATATGTTCCACTAGTTGTAACTTGCAGTTTCACCCGCGTTTATGCTTTTAGTGCTCCGCTTTCGTGACTCGTAACGTAATATAATATACTAGCCTGTAGTACTTCTAGATAAAGTATCTTTCTAATAGATAAAAGATTATTAAAATCAGTCTGTTAGTTTTTGAGTTTATTTATTACAAACAAACAAATCTTTTTTGTTAGAATGTTTGTGAATGAAATGTACAGCAGAAGAACTCGTTTAAAAGTAAATACTTTTATAGATTACACAAATATACAGAAAGCTGACACCTTTAATACAACTAGTTCAGCTAATATACCTAGTTGTACAACAACATCTGCGACTACTAGAGTAACTACTTCAAGAAAACCTAGTTTATCTGAAAACCGAAGAACAATGGAAGGATTAGATGAAATAATTGCTTTACTAACTGGTGGTAAGCCCATTACAATATATAAAGTATTTTTATGATGGTTTTGATAAAGAGGACCTGAATCTAAGCCAAGTTGCAATATTATGTTATTATTTATACATTTCTTAAACATATAGCATATGTCCCACTTAAAGGACACTACCTGATGGGTTATTAATTATAAAAAAATAAAATATTAATACAAGAATTTGATGATTCAATACAAAATATTTTCTAATTATTTTGTCTATAGTGAACGGTAGATTTGAACTAATGACCTACAGATTACTACGTTACATCCCAGATGACTTGTTTTGATAAAAATTAACCTTCAGATGCCAGCGTTACTTATGTGTTACTTTAACCAGTTCTTACTTACATTAGTCAATTCATTGTTACATTTATATTACGCCGTCAACTAAATTGTATTATTTTTATTTATTTTTGGTCTGCTAATAAAACTAACAAATTTAAGAGAATAAAACAAACATTTACCTGTTCAAGGTTGAGTATTACAATCAGGAAGCACTATTTGTCCATTAAATTTATAAAGAAAAGTATAATTGTGCCAAATATAAAAAAAATCTCTGTTATGTATACTAATAATGTCAGCCCTATATTAAACTGTCCCACTGTTGCGCAACAGTCTCTTCTCAGTGCGAGAAGGGTTATGCCCATAGTGCACCACGCTGGCCCAGTGTGGGTTGGCAGACTCCAGATATCTTTGAGAACATTATGGAGAACTCTCAGATATGCGGGTTTCCTCACGATATTTTCCTTCACCGTTAAAGCAAGCGATAATCAAGTATTCAATACGCACATAACTTCGAAAAGCCGGAGATGCGCGCCTTGGGATCGAACTCGGGACCTCTGCGTGGCAGTCCAGTGGTTTTCCATAAGACATTGCTGCTTGTTGCTATTCTGTATACTTATATATAGTATATAAAATTATATCTAATTAACTAAAATAGTTACTTGTTTTTGTTAAGTGTTCACGACTACACCACAGAGCCGATTTAGATGAGAATTTTATTGTTATAAAGCTATCTTGAATCTTGATGGTCCTTCAGTATTATATCCAAATTAGCTCTAAGCGAGTAAAATAAGCTATTTGGATGGAGACATTTATATAATAATGATTTTATTTTGTTATTAGGTATAGAAATAGATAATGGCAGCGAAAGTTCAGACGAACTAAAGAAGGGGAATAAGAAATATATGAATAAAGTATTTTCACCGAAATCACAAATAAAGGAAAATCGGGCAGAAATTTCAAATAATGATAATCAATATATAGACAAATATAGAGATACTGACTCAGCTGATATTATCAGCGACGGAGTCGAAGAAACAAGATTTGTATTAGTTGAGGATAAATCGGGGAATGAGAACTATAGAGTCAGAAACCAGTAACAGCATAACAACTGCAATTCTTTTTACATCCAGAATTCTTATTAGAATTAGTATAGGGCTCTTATTTAAAAATATTTAATACTATTGTATTATTCTAAGTTAAATTAAAATTAAAATTTTCCAGTATAGAATATTTTTTAATCCTAAGCATTGGTGCAAATTTTAAATTACATGTCTGATATAAAGGACATTTTTCTTTGTTTTAAATCAAAATTTCATGATATGTTTATTTTAGAGCTATGTTGATATTTGTTAAAAAGTTGTTTCGATTGAATATCCTTGTATTTTATACTTTTGCTTACATAAAATATTGTTGATAAAGTTTATGGTCTTAGTAATTTATTTTTGTATACATTTATTTTAACAATCGAACATTCTATCGCTGTCAATAATTGTTAGTTTCTTTTACTTTAGGTACAATATGGTCACATAAGTGTTTTTAATAACAAATCATGTCTTCGTGTAAGTTTTCAGTTTTAATATTGACAATGTTCATTTGTAAACAAGACTCGGCTATAATTCGCCGTAAGTATTTTTAAACTTAATATATTATTCTGTTAATGAAAAATTATCAAATTGTCATTGAAATTATTTCTTATTTCTATTCTGAGTTTTAACCTAATTCTTATTTAAGATATAGATTTGGATCAGCACAAACGAGTGAAAGGAACTGGACTTGAATATGTTGTGCATAAGTACTTAAATCCTTTGCGAAGATTAACAGGTAATCTTTAATAATTTTACGGTTCAGATTCTTTATCATAAATCGAAAGTCTAATCTAGTAAAGACAAATGTATTATTACTATTATTATTAGTATTACACTAGAGGGCAGAATTTGTTAAGAAACTATAAAGTTACAAAAGTATCAATAGAAATCGATGCGTTTACAACTGCAATTGCTTCACTTCACAATATGATCGTGGGTTTGTTTCAGCGGAGCTGCCAAACCATGCTATAGAGCTGCAAATTGAAATCCTGGATCAAGTGCCATCCTCATCACCGGTACCACAGCGACGAGTTATACGTGTATTGAATCGTCACCCAAAAAAAATAGGTTCAATTCTGTCCATTTTATTTCCAGGCTAAGGCTTTACGATATATCCGATTAAAACAATTAAGTACGAATACATATTAATATAATAACAATAAACAAATACGAATTTACAAACAAGGAAAATAAAATAAAATGTTTTTTTGTTATTCAGCGAGAAATAATGATGTTTCGTCGACTCCAGGTACGTCAGATATCAAATTAATTCAGTCTCTTATTGCTTAAATATGCTCAATTATTTTATAGTATTGCAATGCTTATGGAAGAGCCCACAGCGGGAAATGGGTACGAATAACAGTGGAATCCTTGCAAAACATGATGCCAGTTGTTTAACTGGCACCATGAATAAAATAAAATTTAATGAGATTGTGTTTTCACGAAATTATATGCATAATAAGCTAATAAAAAGCACACACAAAATAACCTCACACATTATGTGTTTGTAAGTATGAAGCATATTTATGCTTCATACTACAAACACATAATGTGTGAGGTGATTTTCTAGATATATTTATATCTAGATATCTACACATTGTGGACCTTATTAGATATTCCGTAATCTGATTTATGTACACCAGACGAATAATTTGAACTGTTGGTACATTTTCACAGTCTGCTCGAAATAAATTACTTGTCCATGGCCGCATATGTTGTCTTTTTTAGCTTTACTAAAACAAGGACCAGAAGCCTCAACTGAAACAACGGCAGTGTCACCGGCTGATGGCGCAGCATCAACAACTGCGGAAGTTTCTACTACTGCAGGTTAATTATTATTAAATTAAAATCTTAAAGTGTTAGAAACATGTCGGCTTACCCTCTCCATGATGGTTTACTATATAAACTGACGATTATATTATGCGCAAATGTACTGATTCTTCGTAAATTGATCGTCAAATGTATAACTTTGTGTTAAGTAGGTTGTTTTTTGTACTACCGAGGTAGGTAACAAAGAAGAATATGGCTCGCCTGATGGTAATCAATATCTGTGTGATATCACTAGTGTGCTACTGACCAAAGAGATAGATATGAGAATTTCTGGATTTTTCTCATCTAGACAAATGCTTACTTCATTATACTAGTTAGCTATTCTTAACCTACTCTCCTGTTACAAATAGTGTGATGAACATCTTTTCCACATAGAAAATTATTTTGTGAGATCGGTCCGAGAAACAATAACCTAAAAACGACCGTAACTCTTTACAGCTACCCGTTCAAATGATGCTCAGAATAAACCTGTATATATGGAAGATTTACAGAAAGCCTTAACAGATCTAGAGAAAAGGCTAGAACAAAAACAGGCGACACAAGCAAGTGGTAAGCCAATTTAACTCAGTTGAATGCTAATACAAACCATAAAACTACTATAACTAAACGACAAAGCATAGTAAACTACAAACGAAATACTAAAATCAATATTCTTAATTAAAAATCATCAGTTCCTTGGAATAACTATATTTTCACTATCGGTCCACAACATTCTCATAAATCTCGTAAATGTATCGTATGAATACTGATGTTGATAATAACGCATTGCCCTAGCTTCCCAGTGTCCATGTGCCGTGATGCCCTTTACTTCAAAATAGATTTTTTTGAGATTTCTAAGCTCATTAGCTATCTTTCAGTTAAATCGAACAAACTTGATGTCAATCAGGTAAGGACTAATTTATTTTAGGAAACATCAAATCTAGCTTACCACCTTATTTTTTGCGGCGTGTAACTGATCTATAATCTGCAGTAGATTGAGTAGCACAAGCCTAATCGTATTAGCTTCATGTGGTAATTATTTTAAATATCTGGAAGATAATTTATAATATAAATATTTTATAGAGTATGCGATCATTCCGGTTCACAGCCTCATTACAGTAAAAATCTCACAAAAATAACTCGCATCCAATAAATAAAGTTAAGCGCAGCTTTGATTGAAGCGGTCGTCGTTTCTATGTCATTTCCTTACCAAATCAAAGATTAATAAATTATTAACAGCAACTTAAATAATTGGACAAACAGTTTTACAATATTCTTATTTGTAAAATGATCGGCCGATGGGCATATTTTCTCTAATTTACATAAACATGCATTATATGATAGTGAATGGTTCGTTCGTCTAATACCATATCTTTCAACGTTCAACTTAAAGTAAAGTTGAAATTGCAAATCGCAAAAGCTTGAGATAGGAAACAATCAAAGGTCGATAATTCTGCACCTATTAAGGGGCTACTTGACTTTGGGTTGTAAAATAATAAACACCTATAAGGCACCAACGTAGTCATTTCCTACACCTTTCCCCGTTGTTATTGATAAGCGATCTCGTTAAAGTTGTTTATCAGTTTTGCCATATGAAATAAATCTATGTGGCGATTCTTGCTCGTATAAAATATTTATCGTTGTTGTACATACTGTCACCTCTCCTTGAATATCGAGAATTCTTCAATCGCGTAGTAGACTTACAATTTTTATTATTTAAGTCAAATAGTTTCATTACCCAAACTAACACAAAAAAATGAAATCTACTCAAAAATCTATGAGGTACAAGAGTTTTAAAATCTAGTAGCACGGGTTCCTGTCAAATGAAAGAAAAATGATTTGAGATACAAACTGTGGCTTAACCTCTATTTAAATGCATCAATCCGAGGAAGATAGTGAGATATCCCCACTATACTCCTTTTAACTGCCTCCGTGGCGCAGCGGTAGTGAATGCGAGTGCTGCGCATGATGTCTCGCGTTCGAATCCCGGGTCGGGCCAACAAAAAGATATTGGGTTTTTCTGTTTAGAAAAACCGTGCCTCGGAAAGCACGTAAAGTGTTGGTCCTGCACCTGATCTATCCCACTTTTTCTTAGATCCAAATTTAAAATATTAATTACCTGCCTTATTTTTGATATAATAATATACAAAATCAAATGTAGACAAAACTATTAACTAGAGAAATGGGTTTAATTATAATCCAATTTTTGTTATTCGTTATTCGGACATACCTTGGACTCAGCTTTGTATTGAAAATAGGACGCTATCCTTATTTGTGATTAAGACATATTTTGTGTATATTTATATAGACCATGACATTGCTTAAGACCTGTTTTTGGATGTTTGATCCTGAAACCTTAATTGAGCCCAAATTGAGTTTTGGTTTGAAAATTTTGTCAAAAAGCCAAGTGCTAGTATAAAGCTTAATATTATATAATAATATCAGCCCTGTATTACACTGTATCACTGCTGGGCACCGGCCTGTTTCCAATGTGAGAAGGGTTAGGCCATAGTCCACCACGCTGGCCCAGTGCGTGTTGGCAGACTTCACATATCTTCGAGAACATTATGGAGAACTCTCAGACATACAGGCTTCCTCACGATCTTTTCCTTCTCCGTTAAAGCTATTTTACAAAACTTAAGTCGCATCTAAAAGTATTAGGACTTAAACATTTTTGCAGGTGCTACACCATGTGGTGGAGGCGGAGGTCAAAGTAAAAATAATAATCCACCTATACATAATATTGATGACATTCTGGCAATATTGAAAAAAGGTCAGTTGTCAACACCTTCTGAGCATGTAATCAGATGTAGTTACTAGACAGACAGATATATCTAGATGAACAGGTAATAAATTTTAATTTGCTATATTCACTGAAACTATGGACTGCAGCTAGCAATAGCTAATCTGTGCATGTTTTAAATAAAAAATATGTATAATATTTTTTTATTTCAGAAAGTTCTCTCTACCTTCGCAATTACATGCATAATAATATAATGTGATATTTTTTCAGCGATACACATTGAAAAGCATATACCAAAACCGAGTGACGATAATTTAGAATGGGTCCAAATAAAGATTCCTAAAAATTAATTTACAGGTCTTATTCAATTGTGTAAACTTATGTACTTATTTATATAATGAACTTTTAAAAATATAAGTCCTTGATATAATATTGTGATAAGAAGTCTTAAAAGTCTAAGCGTCTAAATAATGTGATAAAAAGTGAAAGAAGGTAGGTAAGACAAGAGTAGTAAATTTAGGCATATAAAATAAATGGACGACAAAAGATCAACTAAGAAAGTATATAAGACAAATATGAATGGAAAGGTCAAAGTGTGAGAAAGAAAGTAACAAAATTAGGATGCAAGTCTGCACGACTCAGGCATCCTATTTTAGCGGGCAGGTATATTTATTATAAATAACAATTCAATTAAGGCAGAAGAAAGTAGCTTCCATTACTATGTTTGATTATTTTTGTGAGATTTACAGCCAGATGTGGCTTTTTTGATTCTATATTTTTAATCTCGACAAGACTTAAAATCGTAAGATTTCGAAGCAATTTACAAATACGACTATCACAATTACAAAGACCAACCAAAAAAAAAGTGCTAAAAACTAGTAAAATATCAAGTAATTAGTTAAGCTAGACAGTGAACAATACTAATATCGTTAAGGCTAAACTATCTGACTGCTGCAACAAAGTTATTGCTTACTGTTACTACACATTCCAGATGTCAGACTACCAAATAACAAACAAAGACCGAAGCCAATCAATTATTTGGTCAGGCACGATCATTTAGAACTGACCTCAACCTCGGAGGCAACGCACAAAAATTAACTAGAACGTTATTTATGGAGTTCGTTCCGAGATAATTCTATATAATATTATTAACTCATCGGACTCCGCTGACGTTAAATGTGGACTGTATTCATAGTCTTGTACATGATTATATTTATATTTTTCAACCTCTCCAATATACTTCTTACTGAATTCGTTATATTGAATACCCCTTAGGGAATTCACGAAGAACAGACATTTATTATATTTAGATGGTGATGGATGGAGCAAAGCTGAACCATGCTCTATAGGTTTATAAAGCCTTAAAGATTATGTCGCTATACTCTCTAATACTAATTAAACTAAGCATTATTTAGTTTAAATTAAATTAGTTTTAGTAAGAGGCAATTTATTAACATGCCTTTTTACATTCTCTCGTAAAATAGGGATCACACCTTTTTGCTACACAACTTAACTTTGGTGAGAAGATATAATAAAAGCTTTTTTAATTTTGAAATAGTTATTTTTTTGTATTATATTCACACATTGATTAATTAAAATAAAATCTTTTTACCTAAAAGCAATTGAAGATATCTATTTGCTAAACCAGTATGCAACAAAACTTCTTTTGTTGTGTCTTCACAAAGAGTATAACAACCACGCGGTTGTTTCCGCTTATAATCACGCGATCATAACCGGTCACTGTAATCTGAGTTACCCATACCACCTAAAACAGCAGTTAAATATTGAGTAATACATATTTATACAAAAATAATAACTATTTAAAATATAAATTTATCCAATCATGTAACCTTAATGTTATAATATTTGTCTTTCGCACAGAAACATGTAGCTATCTCACTCTACCAAAATAAACTTCTACGTGTCCCACTTTTTAATACACACACATCTATATTGGCATGGCTATGAATGCTCACCAAGTTATGCAAGCCTGATGAATAGTTCAGTAAAACACGGTGCAAGCAGGTGACCTCTCGTCCGCTGATCTCTATCTCTGGCCCGAACGCTAGCCGGCGCGGGTGCAATTAAACTATTAGTTAAAGGACATTCGCGATGAATACAACCTCATTGCTTTGTTATGCGGTAGTTATTACTGAGCATAATAAATATCATAGTCAACGTTTGCCGGAAAAAGTAAACAAACAACATTTGGTCTAAGGAGACCAAATGAGGTTAGGGTTCTGTACCAAAATCATAAAAACGGTAACCTTATAGTGGTGCATAGTTTTTAACCAATCATGTATATCTCTGTCACAGATGCATAATATATGTATATGACTTGAAATTTGAAATATATGCAGATGTCCATATTAAATATCCAAATTTTTTAAATATCTGATTCTTTATTTAATTTATTTCAACAGATACCGAAAGAGATCATAAGTCTCTGATGTTTGTTAAGAAGTTATGTATCAGACAAAACGTATTCTAGCCTAGGCTGCTCAAATGTGATGTCGAATCGAATAACGTCTTTTTTTTAAACTAGAGATATCTTATTAACCCTTCGGCGACATCATGGACCTCCATTGATTAATCAAAAGCAATATACATTAACAACTAGCTATACCTCGAGAATATTTATTATTTCGAGATTAAAGGCACCCTATGTGAGGACATAGGGTACCGTTCATCCAGAAAAAAGAATGAAAGCGTAATAAACAAACAAACTCACATTCGCATTTATAAGGTTAGTTAACTACGTACCAAAATCATTATTTGAATTATCCAGTAAAATACCTCCTACCATTCGATCGAGCTTTTCCAAGTTCATTAAAGGTGTTCTAATTAAACTATTGTGTATAGAACAATCGCTAAATACTACGCCTATCTCCTTTGTTTTAAGAACAGTAAGCCAGAAATTATGGTTTAAGGGTATGTGGGTTAGCCACAGAAGTCGCATTGAATACGGTACAATAAGTTTCATATTTAAAATAAAAACTCTATTGGAATGTTGGTGAATAAAGAGGATCTACATTACTGTGATCGCATGAAAATCCAAGGAAAGATGTTGTTGAATTGGCAATAAATAAAATTCTTAATACTTGGCAATAATTTCAGTCATGTATATAAACTGTCTCAGTGATGGGTACAGTTCTCTTCCGAGTGTGAGAAGGGTTGGGTCATAGTCCACCACGCTGGCCCAGTGCGGGTTGGCAGACTTAACATCATCTTCAAAAACATTAGCAGAACAAGAGTACTCCATTATGTCTTCGAAGACGATGTGAAGTGTCTAAGAAGACATGCAGGTTTTCTCACGTCTTCCTTCGTTCAACACACTGGTTGCCATGTAAGAAACATAATAGAAAATGTATTGTTGACGGTCATTTATGACCGGCATGGCATTCAATGTGTTAAGCGTGCTGTTAAAGCAAGTTATAATTAACTGTTACTTACGCACAGCACTTCGAAAAGTCAGAGGTTCATGCATTAGGACCGAACTCGAGACCTCTGCGTGGCAGTGCAACAGTATCCCTATATAACTAGGCATGAACTCTTGTTTTATCAAGTAACAGCAGCCTTAACAAAACCCGGAAAGACTGTCCAGCTTTGAGGATTAAATTTTACGAAAGTTATATATTTCTTAAAGTATTTTCCACAATACTTGTCAAGCCTAGTTACAAGCAACTTTACAAACTGACAAAAAGTACACCCAGACTTAGAACAATTATTTGTGGATCAAACAAATAATTTGTACTGCCAGGAATTGTACTTCACTAATATTGGAACAACAGATACCATAATACTGAGATTCTATGAATCACACACATATTTATCCCATGTAGGTAACCAAATTCACAATACCTCCATAGAATTGCATGGATTCAACCACCCGATTTCGTTACTTCTGACTAATGTACATCAGTACTTAATAGTGTCATACTGTGAGCACCCATCCATGAAAACATAAAACATTTATCTACCCGGTTTTGTCAGTTCTGACTGATGAACTTACTGGTGACATCTTCTAAGCACCCATCCAACAAAACGTAGTATAACTACGCGGGAACACCCAAAACCTGCGTATCATTAGACTCTACATAAACACACTGTATGAAAATATAATTTGAATAAACGATACGTTTAACACTGGTCAAACTACCACGTCGTTAGTTTAGAGACAATAAAAAGGTGCATTTTAATGAACCATGGCGTGAGGTCCACTATTTTATACTCGTTTATATACAAACTACCTGGTTAATCACAGGGTGCCATAACAACCTATAATGAAACCTGTCTTAAAATTTTTTCAATGCAACAACATCTTGTATTTAGAAAATGTTCAATGTTCAAACCCGGTTTTTTATGCTAAGCTGTCCAAGGGACTATAGAAGATACTTTATACCTTTATTTAGAAATATACATTATAGCATCTCGCTGGTACAATGCTAATATCCAACAATTCGCTTGCTATGATTGCCTTGTAGTAAGGCAGAGATAAAAAAAATAAATTATTTTAAATGATTCTCTTATTTTCTTTTTTAAAAAGACTACTACCGCATTAGTAGTAAATCCTGTATCACGGGGGAGTTTACAAATATTCAAATAAAGAATAAGGAATAAGGACACAAAGAACATCCAGACCCGGCACCACCATTTGTGGATCACACAAATATTTGTCCCGTGTGGGTTTCGAGTCCACAACACTCGACGTAGTGGCAGTGACGAGCCTACTACTTTAACCACTACGCCATCCGTGCAGTCTACTAAATCACTTATAGCAACAGCAAAGAAATACAATAGTGTCTTTACTTTCTTGTAGAAGGGTAAGTTGTCAAATGATTATACAATGAACAAAACTACTTAGGATAATATTATATAACGTAACGACTATTCAAGGAAAATAGCGAGGTACTTCTCACACCCTAGTTTTGCTCATACCGATAGTAAATTAATATTAATTGCTGCCTGATTATGTTACTAATTCTGATGCTGCTTCCGCTCCTATATCATAAAATCAGACAAGCCTACATTGAAATTATTCAAATTTAAGTACTTTAACGGGCTTATTTTAATTACAAATTTGATCTTATTTTATATTATTTTAAAGTATTTATACTATCACTTTCCCCGATGTTCATCGTTTTGTAGTATTGAAAATTGTTTAATTAATTATTATTGGTGTATTTTTAATAGTAAAAGTACACCAACTAATAGTACTTGGAGCTCTAAGAAACATTGTCACTACTAAAACGTATAATGATTTGGCTAAAATTGAGACTTTTTACTATAGATATTCCAGGATTGAAGGAAGATATATCTGGACAATACCTTGTATATTCCAAAATCAACTATCGCTTCAATCATAAATCATAAATCAAGTATTATTTTCTTTTAAACCTATGATCGATTTACGCTTATAAACTATCATCGACATAAAAATAACTATAATGAAAGCATTGGTGGTTAATGTCATGGATACCTTGTACTATTGACTTTATCTATTGATTCAGGCTATTTACTACTAGTAACTAAAATTGAATATAGGAACCAAAGATAATTTATTGTAGCTGTCAAAATAACTCTATTCTAGTAGAAATGAAAGACCTAGCCTCAAAATCAAATCAATTATTCATATAAATTAAACAAACAGAATGGACAGCGGTCGTTTAAAAGATAATGTATCATAACGGAACAATAATTACTAATTAAAGCCTTGAATTCTTTCGGCTAAGGTCTTCGCTATTAACATTGCGAACAAATTATACGTTTATAGGTGTTTTTATACGCATACATTATTAATGCTCATACAAAATGCATAGATAAATCTACGTTTTAATATCAATTACTACCTAAGGGGTTTTACATTAAGAGAATGTGCCGTATATATAATTTTCTTGTACTCATCTACTTGTAAGTAAGGAATTTATGATGATTTGAAGAACTCGTCTCGTAACCATTAAAAGATAAAGCTGCTACTAATTATTACAGAGAAGGCTTGAGTGAAGATTGCACTTACAGGCTTACCACCAATTTGCTGAAATATTTACACTGTAATTTGCAACACAGATGCTGGAAAATTCATAATTATAAAACAATCATGAATATAATATAGCCATACGTATTTTTACGTAACATCGTACATACATATATACTTACCCATATGCTCAGATCAGAGAAACTTCTGAGTGCGTGGCAATATCGACTAATTCATAAGAGTATTCTTATTTAATTAGTTTCATTAATGAATTAGTTATGCGAACGACTCATCAAACGTGTCATGTGTAGATCGATTAGAACAATTGCCTGATGAATTGATTACATTCCATATTGAGCTGTGTATATACACGTCTTTGTGACATTGTATGTGACATTAATTGCTAATGATAAAATTATATAGGTACGGGACGGGCTTGTGATGCGAAATATTTGAAATTTCTTCTAAAGAGAAAGCTTGATTACTTTACTTTGACTCTTTATAATGAAAATAAATACCTATAATTGAAAAATAATTTGTATTGAAAATATTAGTTGGGTTGCTTTAAATATTAAAAATAAAACATCCCAACTTATTACTTTGAACACTCATCATCCTATAAGATACCGATTACAGAGAACTCACTAGTCAATTACATCATGAACTTTGCCTCAAGTGAACACCTTTCATTTTCATACAATTCTGAGCAACTATGTAATTTAATAACAAAATTACTCCAACATTGTCACCGACACCGCCCGCTATAGAATTTTACCACCAACAAATTTATGTAGACAAGAGCAATGAATAATCTGTACAGGAATTAGCATTCCTAAAAAGGCGCGCGTATACTTTATACTAGACACTAGCTTCAGGAACGGAGCGGCGCGCGTAAATCAGATTGCATGGACACTACACCATTTTGAACAGTTCGAGGTATCGGGAGGCTCTCGTTAATGTGAAGTATATTCGAGTGGTTTGAAGTAGTAGATAAATATAGGAAAATTAGCTAACTAAAATACTCGATAGAGTCTGGAAAGAGATTTGACAGTATTTTTATTTTACGGTAGAATTGTTTGTGAAAATGCTTTAATGTCTGTAACTAAATCAAGTAAAATATGTTAATCAGATTTGTATGAAATTTAGCACATAGATAATCCTCTATTGACACCAAGATAATACTATAGGTGCAGTAAGCAGTTGATCATAAATAAATAGGCTTTTAATCTCTATACGCGTTACATTAAGATTCACGCGAGTGAAGCCGCGAAGAAAAGTTAGCGTCATCTAAATCCTTATACCATTTTCCTGTGAAAATTGTTTTCGAGGAATCGATCCAATTCTAGTTATAACAAAAACTCGATTTAAGAGAACGTCGATACGCTATTTCTGTAGAATAAACCTTGAAACTTGATTGAAGGTACTAGATCAAATAGTTGTTAAACACTTTCATTCATTTAATTTTAATTTCATATGCACATATTTTGACGAATCTAATTTTAATCGATATGTAAAGTGATAATCGGTGTCCTAAATTACATTCAAATTTACAACCTTCAGTCAAGTATTATTAAGTGCCAAATTTTTTATCGCATTGTTATTAAGTGCGAAAATTACATAATTAGATGGTGCGCAATACAAAATTACTAGGTAAATTTGTAAGTTAATCTGTACCGGCTACCTTCAACTCCTTTTATGAAATAATAAAGGCGGAATCGACCGACCTTAGCGTAAATGCGGCTAGAACGTCGGCCAGCGCCCCGGAGCGAAGCAACACCATAACATGGCTGTAATATCGGGAGCTACAATGAACTTTAACATTTCCACATAGGGCCCCTGATGGTCTCGACTTTCACCATAAACGGCCAATTTACGGACGTCTGTCGACCGGCCAGTGTCTTAAGCTAAACTGTCTCAATTAGTGCCCAGATAGATGACCCCGCAATTTCGTCAGCAATACCGTCCAAGATTGCAGCAGTTATTAGGTTAAGTGCAATAGGGCGGACGGCCAAGCAGTGGATGTTGAAGGAAATTGTACGCTCTTACCTGTCAATGCCTCACCGCATGCGGTGTATGGCGGTAATTGTTTTTGACGTAGCGGCATTCTTAGTAATTTTATGGCGGTACTAAAATACAAGGTTGTACCTGACTTACTTCAAGGCTGAACTATATTATTATTAAATACAATGATCTCTAAAGGTCAAGTATTAACAATGGATGACTAAAAAAAGTAAATATGAATTTCTTACCTAATTCATACCACGTTAGCAGCAGCACTACTTCTTAAATTGCTCCTTTTTAAAACTCGACGCAAACAGTGACGTATTATAAGTTTAACGTGTCTATCTGTGGATATGCCTGTATAATTGTAGCTCTCAAACGGATAAAACGATTTAAATGTAGTTTTGTTGTTAAAAAGGTGACTTGATGGAGAGTTTTGTTAGCTATGATTCAATAGTAATTTAAAGATCATCAGTTATTTTCTAGTTGACTAACGGAAGTGTACAACTGCCATAGGTCTGAATAATTCAATATTTGGTATCCAGATACTTTAATTATATTGCAGCATCACCTGCAATCTGTAGAACTTTATTTTTTTAAAGATTTTTAATCCAAGTTCTTTTTTAATTTTAAGTATATATTCTAGTTCAAATATTCTCCATTTTAAATAATAATAATTTTTAATTTGGACATGTCAGAAAAATATTATATATTTTACGGAAATTAATTATTTTGTTTCATCTATTCAATACATATAAATGTAACCTTTACTAAAGTTTAGTTAGTAATTTGCTTACTAGATACTGAAACGCGAATAAATATAGACTAAATATTTATTTTTCATTTGTACGTGCCCAAAAATGCTAAGTTTAGTATGACAATAAATTATTTAATTACATCTATCAAATATATATATAATGTGACCCTACTAAAGTCTACTCAGTAGGTACTGAAACACGATATAGCTGAAATGAGAAACGCAAGCTACATTTGCTGTTAAGCATTAAACTAACCGGAATCGATTCTGAAAAGGTTGTATTACTCGTGTTTAATTGCTACGATGATGCAGCTATCTATTAGAATGCTTAATCTAAACGAGAGTTGACTGACAATACTAAATACTTTAGGCCTTTTTGTGTCAAAGAACTAATTACAAATCTTCAGTTGTTATCTCGATCGCTTTCGCTGTCTGTAACTCTTTTATTTTTGAATCGAAATGAAGATGAAAGTGATCGTATATTGTAGTCGGTGCTATTAGGATTTTATTGTAGCTTCTAAATAGATTTCTAATCGAGATTTTCCTTTCGTTACGTGAGAGACAGAAATATCATTTGTATAATTTTAAAGTAATTATTATATTACGCAAAATCAAATAACTTGCAAAAGATTTTCGATTTGATTAATTCTAATTAGGTAATGTTTACATTTTGATTGATGTTAAGCAGTTACTGTAGGCTATGTTCACTTTCAATGGCAAGGATATCACTCGCGCGTTCCTGATCTTAGTAACAGAAATATAGACGAATTGGAAGCATTTGAAATCACTAAATAATAATATAATCAATGGTGACTTAAATCAAGCATTCTATAGGTATATATTATATATATTCAATCTATGTAAGTGTAAATTATAACGCTGAAAAGTTTGTATTTCAGCACACACAAATCTAAAGAACTCACCTGTTTTTCAATAAAGCAGATTAAAAGGATGCAATTACCACAAAACTTCATTTTACGCACATGGAAACGTGCATGTATCAAACCAATAGGTGTATGTGTCAAACCAATAGTTCAAATTTCTGATACTTTTATGTTTATGATTCTCTTCTTCTCTTTTCTCTCTTAGCCTTTATTATTCCCAAGTCACTTGGGGTCGGCTTTTCTGGTCTAACCGGATTTGACTGGATATCAGTTTTTACACGGAACGGCTGCCACCTGACCTCCGAAACCCGAAGGCTAACGATACCCTAAGGCTAGACCAGTGTCAGGATATTAGAGGGTACTGACTTTCCCAATAACGACTGCCATAGATGTTCATGGCAGCTGGGACCAACGGCTTATTGTGCTCTCCGAGGCACGGAGCAAGCGATAATTGTCAATCAATACGCACATAATTTCGAAAAGTCATATAACTTCTGAAAGTCAGAGGTGCGCGACGTGGGTTCGAACCCGAGACCCTCTGCATTGCAGTCTGTTGGTCTCCCCACTGAGCTATCGCTGCTATTGAATAAATAAATTTTATGAGTTCCTTCTGCCGCGCCTATTCTTCGATCACTCGTCATTCTTAGCTGATCAGATTTTTTGTAATCTTTAATCCCAAGTATTTGGTTGAGATCTGATTAGCTACGCTTTATTGCGGATATAAGCTTTTTTCTTGTAGCTAGGATTTCCTAGATACATAACTCAAAAAACCACTCCTATTATTTGGTAGGAGGAGTCCGAATAAAGTTATACTATTTATCAAACAATTAAATATATCCTTACTTAAATAAATAGGTATAATAATAGGCAAAGCTAAATACCACTAAATGATCTTATCATGTAACCTTCGGAACTATTATCGATAAAATACATACATACGCCAACTAGGGTAATAGAGGGCTAGCCATCCGGGTGGTGCTACTGAGAATTTATTGGTAGAAAACTTAATAACTCATTGCTTGACCGAGGAATCTGAACCCGGGAGCTCAATTACTCAATTTGTTCAATCAAGCACAGCAGTCGCATATACTATCTGTGGGCCAGCGAGAAAATATTTAAATATTAAAAAAAAATCTACTTACTCATACAGTCATACAATCGTAAATAGAGGTACATGAAAGTAATTATAGCCAATGCGATAACATATACAATATTGAGTTATTCTATTTCTCTTGCCAAAAAAGACTTAAAAGGAACTAATTTTTGATTTTTCTTCAACATATTCATTTAGTCTCAATCAATATAAAATTATTCAAACTTAAACAACTTTGTAATACAAAGTTATATACTTGACTTTTTATTTCAAGGCGAACAAAACAGAGGCAAAAGAAAATTTATTGTCGATCCCAAACACATACGAATAAAACAGCAACGATCTTTAAAAAAGTAAAGTAAAACCACTTATTTAAATACGGAACGCCCCCAGGTATAATTAAACACCAACTTCAATGCACAGATTAAACAAAAATCCAGGTTAAACTCTAAACAATCGATCGTGAATCTGTAGGGAGCGCAGATTAAAATAACAATTACGCAGAGGCGTGGTCGTACGACGCCGAACATGATGGAGCCTGCCACGACCTCCGCTCGCCACGCGACCTCGCTCCCGAGGGCTCTGATTCACCGACCTCTTTCCGCGTTTCATTACAATATAGATCACGAATGTCACGTCATTTAATATAGACTAGCGTTACATTTTATGTAAGTAGGTTTTGTGTAAAATTTCTACCTATTTAATACGTTATTCTTTTAACTGAGTCGGTTTTAACTCCGATTAGTAACAGGCACCTAAAGATTTGATATTTATAGTCAGTCTAAAGTCATCGTCATTTTTGTAATGGACAGTAGCGTTTTTATAATGTTGTGAGACATTGTATTATTTCATAAAAGTACTATATACCTTATAAAAATAAATAAATAAAAACGGAAATGGTATAATGGTGTGACGAAAAGCCAGTTCAGTTGGTGAAAATAGGTGGGTGATTAGATTAAATGAATATCGATTATTAAAATTCAGTTAAGTAAAATTGTTAATATCGACTATTTTATAAGATTGCGTCATAAAAAAAAGAAAACAAGACACGATTCGAAGTGTAGACAACTTTTTGATAAAATAATCAGAAAAAGTGTCTTACTTTAAACCATTGAAAAAAGGAACTGGCAACTCCGTCGGGCAGTTCGAATTTGTTATAAAAAAGAAAAATAATCAGCGTCATCGGAATCTATCCACGCTTACTATAAAAAAGAACGAACGAAAATCAATCATTTGCTTGATCATTTAATACAAGGCCAATAAAAAGATTCGTACGTCGTTTGGTTATTGTAATATTGATTCGATATGTCTTAGTGTTCTAGTCCATTCATTACACAATAATAGTGGTACTTATCTTTAGAAAATCACATAACAAGTTGTTGCACAGAAACAAAGAGCCGGATTCGATCAGTTAAAACGACATTTTAACAGCGTATTTAGTCGAGATTATCTTTAAACTGGTCAGGTGCGGCTAAATGTTGAGGCGCAATTAAAAAATAACCATACGTATATAAATTATGCTAATTGCTCACGCATGGAGACTATTTATTCGCAAAAAGAGTGGAAGAACCAAATGTTACTTGTATGTATCTTATGTGGGGGCCAGTCAGTGCAGACCGGCGACACTTGGACCCAGTGGGATCTTTTGTGTCGACACTCTCCCAATAACGACTGCCATAGATGTTCATGGCAGCCGGGACCGACGGCTTAACGTGCTCTCCGAGGCACGGAGCAGGCGATAATTTTCAATCAATACGCACATAATTTCGAAAAGTCATATAACTTCCGTAAGTCAGAGGTGCGCGACGTGGGTTCAAACCTGAGACCCTCTGCATTGCAGTCTGTTGGTCTCCCCACTGAGCTATCGCTGCTTTTTAATGTTACTTGTAACTTACACACTGATGGAAGAAGACAATATATTGGTACATTCAGTTGGCTATATAATTAATATTTTCTCTGCTTTTTAATTAGTATAAAACACACACTATAAGTATCTTCAATTGTAATAAAGTAGTTACATAACTGACTGACTGTTAAAAATTTCTTTGTGTTACTTTTTATTTGTATTGAACTCTAATTATTGCATAATATTGCTTCAATTTGACTATCAACATTTCGAATACTGAAACCGATTCAGTCTCAAAAATAAATCAAATCGTCATTAGAGACTTTTTAAAAAAGACATCTGAGCTACTCTTCTTGGACTATGAATAATTCCTGTGTCGCGAGGTACTTCACAAGCATACAAACAACGAACCCAAAGAACACCCAAACCGAAATAGCTATTTGTTCATCATCATCATCATCGGGCTATAATAGTCCACTGCTGGACATAGCCCTCCCCTAATGAGCGCCATAGCGCCCTGTCTTCGGCTTGCCGCATCCAGCATCTGCCTGCAGTCTTTGGCAGATCATCATCCCATCTGGTCGGAGGGTGTCCTACACTACGTTTGCCGAGTCGCGGTTTCCACTCAAGAAACAAGCAAGCTATTTGTTAATTACACAATTTTTTGTCCCTTGTGCAGATTAAACCCACAATACTCTTGCCAGCAGCAGTGGTGTGGCGACTACTTAAATCACTATGCCATTCTTGCAATAAAACTTAGCGTTTTAGATATGCCTCATTACATTGCCAGTACAATAATGGTCATCTAGTTAGAAGGCGTGTTCAGTCATAAAAAATATAGGTATGTACACCCAGAAGCCGAGCCTTTGTATTGCACAAAATCATTAAAGTAAAATCAACAAGTTTAACTAGGTAATATTAAAGCAATAATAAGGTGGATTTTATGAGTTAGTATATAAAAAGTCACATAAATTATTAGTGGTGAAAGATTATCTCTTTGCCGTGGTGCAGAGGTCAGCCCGTTCTCCACATTTTACGATCGACGCATTAACAGTTGAACCAATTTGCTCTCGTTTTAAATCAACCTTGCAAAAAATATAATTACAAATTGATAAAAAGTGAAATTATTGTGGACCAATAATTCTGCAGTTTTGGGTACAACATGAAGAGACTTAAAACCGAAGCTTACAATGCATGTAGTTATGTGGTTATTTTGACTGACTTCTCTATAGAAGTCAGTCATTAAAGAAAATCATAAAGACTATCTATATGATTTTCAGACAAACAAGTTACCCAACAAACTATAGAGTTTATTGGGTACTCCGTTTCTTCTCCTAAAATTGTTAATCCGAAAATCATTATCCATAATAACGTTTATTATAAACTTCAGTAACCATAATGTTCAAAAATTCGAATTTCTTTTTACATAATTATCCTTACTTCTAAAACTATTCTGTCGTAATATCGAATACTATAATAATTGAATCTCCCAATTTTGCATGAAATAAAGTTATATGTCCTAAGTATTGTATTATATTTTAACATATTACACTATGTTTTATATTCTCAGATTTAAAATTCTTTTAGATATTACTATATTTTTTCTAGATGATCTTCATTTTCGATTAAACAATCGCTCTAGACTACTCTTCGCTTTTGTTTACACATCTTGATAGCGTTTTCTTGTGGTTTGAGGTTAAACGCCATCACTAGAGAAATTAAAATATACATATTTCTATTGTTTTACTTCGTTGGGCGTCACGATGCTACGTTAATGCCTTTAGTTCATCGTGACCTTAGAAAAATTAAATACGTAACATTTTATCGGTCCTAGCCTCCATTGCAGGTGGTAGTGTATTTACCCAAATACACTAACCACCTGCAATGGAAGCTAGTAGTCAACTTTTATCCATGTACTAATTCAGTTACAGATAGTATAATAATCTTTATTTAAGAACCCATTTAACATAACCAGACCTCACGCTTTGGGCTCTCATTTTATCTGTGGTGCATTTAATTTGTCAGATATTGCAATGTCAACGTTTATGACAGCGAGGTCATTTTGCCTGTCCTCACGTCATGATATCGTGAATCAGACGGCTCTAGGAAAAGCATATATCTTAATACATCAAGATAAATATTAATGTTTGACTCTTTTTTGTGACGTACGGACATAACCAGTGAATTACCTCGCGACCGTAATGATCACTTGATGACAACTTTGACGTAGATAGAGTTTCGAGAAGCTAAATACTTTATTTTGCATTCATAAGATTAAATAGAACTACGAGTTAATAAAATATTATATTATTATTTTTATTAATTGATATATATTGCCAAAGAATGCGACTATAATAATAATGTCAGCATGGAATAATTTTAATTTGAATTATATTAATAACCATAGTAATATTAATTGTATTATTATCGCAGTATGTGCATGAGTTCCAGGGTTCGATACCCAGGTAGGGCAAAGGTTTTCTCACAAAAAGCCGCCCTGAAATATGTATGCTGGTTTCCGTTAGATATTAGGTTAGTACTAGGCGATTTACTTGGAGTTTTCATACAGCCCTCCCTGCCCTTTCAGAAATATAGACGTAAGACTGATAAATGTAAAAGTATTATTAAAATATATACTGTTTTTTTTATTTGCATGATGTATATTGTCAAAAACGGCGCCCATAATATTAGGTCAATACATAATAATATTTGTTTAAATTATAACTGTCAATAACCAATTCCAATACAGCTTATTCATTGTCCAATATCCTAAGTTTCTCAACAATTATTCATACATTTACCTATGACTGGCATAGCGAATCATGGCATTACAAATGTCAAGATTGGATGTAGGTTAATATTTGGACTAAGCCATATTCTAAAGCTGCCCGCAACTTTGTATCGCTTATAACTTAACAACACGATCTACAGTTATTTTCAGAAGAAGTTATGTGTGGATATAATGGCGGCCTCAATGGTGTAGTGGTCAGTGTAACCGACTGCCACGCCTGAAGTCAAACATTTGTGTGCACAATATTGTCTTCTGTTTACGCAAATATAATACATTGAAATTATATTAAAATAATGTGTGTGAACATCTGCAACAGGGGACCAACCACTACCTGAAATTTGACAAACCACAGATTCTCGCTAAAGAACACCGATTCCTATCAAGGATGCTTCGCGAGGCTATTGAAATCAAAAAACATCCTAATTTTAATAGAGAAGATGGTTGGAATGTACCACCAGCTTGGGATCCAGTAATACAAATAGTCAAACCCAAGAAGAAGCAAACCACAGCTAGATTTCATGATACTTTGAGCACATTCTGCGTAAATAGAAACAAAAATGATTAAATTATGTTCGGGTACTTTGAAATAACTACACTGGAACATTGAGACAACTACCATCTTAGTCTCCCCGTGACCATGACTGCTGAAAAGCAACCGAAACATCGGGGAAAGTTTTAATAATAATTTAATTAGCTTAAAAATTTGTAAAGTTTAATAGTAGTAGTAGTGTAACAGTTTTATATATAGTAGTTTAATTTGTTTCGTATATAGTAGTTTAATTTGTGTGCACAATAATACATGGATGTTTGTCTAGGTCTGGGTGTTTCTATTACGTATTTGCAAAAAAAGTATATATGTATGTTTATCCATTGTGTAGTACCCATAGTACAAGCTCTGCTTAGTTTGGGCTTGATGGTGTTGTGTGTATGTGATAGAATATTATTATTATTAAGAATATTATTATTAATGTAACAATTACATAAAATCAATAACTATTTTGCATGAGGCTCACGCAAGTTAGGTCACTTATGCGGGATATATGTAAATATTGTGTAAAAGACCGATGCGAACCGCCCGCGCAAGGGACCTATGATTATTTCGCGCATATACCCGTACAAGTATCCTGCGTTCGAAAACTGAGACAGCTACTTACGTCGTGAACAAGGACCAAAACAATAATTTCAAACGGCCTGCTTACTTTTAGAACGTCGTTGTGATTTAAATTATTTATCTAGATTCGATATTTCTTATAACAATTAAATTAGAATGAAAATAACCGAATAACACAAAAAATACTTTATATTTGCTTAAATATCAAATTATCTACATTTGTAAGCCCCTATTCAAACTGTTCTGGAATGGAATAACGTCACTTTTTGCGTCGCATGCGCACGTGCCGCGCAGTCGAAGGCTTCGTAGCGACGCCCGTCTATTGGAAACGTACTGTCACGGCGAAAACTGCAAGTGAATCGCCTACTGCTAAATTAATGTCTAACGGAAAACCAGCATACATTCATTTTGCAGCACACTACAAGGCAGTATTAAGGTATGAATTGCATATTACAGTTACACTGTCGTATAATGCCAACAAAAAAGGTAAACGTCTAAGGCAGTTAAGAATTTCAGCAGCTCATATTTTGCAAATTGAGTAGTATTTTTAGGTATTTATGATATTCATTACTTCAAGGATTTGTAATCAGTAACTGCAATGACAGTAGGCTCATCGCGAAAATCCAATAGCTATTGGATTTTCACGATGAGCCTACTGTTCTCCAATAGATCTGTTTTAGAATATCTTGCAGTATAAATATACTGCAAGCGATTCTTCAATGTACTAATACATAGGGCTACCGACTTTTAATTCCCCACTTGCATATCGAATACTTACATGGAGAACGAAGAAAATAACTGAAACCTTTGCCAATACAAAAAAGCAATTTCCATGAAATTGCAACCAGTAACTAATCCTTCTATAGATGTTTAATTACCGTGGCTTTTAATTTCCTATTGAAAAGAAAACAAAAGGAAACAGCGGCCACACCCAATGATTTTCTGTTCGACGGTACAACAATAAAACTCTTCAATCGGTGGTAGGTAGTGCACGATCGCGATTGTTTATCTGCCTCTCGTTTTCACTATTCGTGAACGGCCGGCATCGAAGGTCGACACAAAATTAAAAGTGTTTTAGTATCTGATTACGGAGGCTTATTATGATTTGAGCTAGGCGATACAACAAAGGCTTCCTGCCCGCTGAGTTTAATATAAATAACAAAATTAAACGCATTGTTTGGCCGCAAACGTTTTACATAAGATGTTTTGTGTGTCAGATGATGGCGCTGATAGAGCCAAATAAGTGTATGGTATTCATTGGACGATTGTTACTGAAGTAACATGTTACGCAGTTTTTCTTAGAAGATGTTGTCGTGCACTTCTTTTTAGAAAAGATCTAAGATACTTTGTAAGTTTATTTGAACAATTTTTTTTTGCGTGTTATTTTAAATCAATACTCAAATGATTTTATTAACTGACTTTAAAAGAACTTGGTTATTATTACCTGTATATTAATAAAATTTACGCGACAAAATCTACATTAGCAGTTGATAGAGGTACCAGTTTCTCTTTTTTAATATGTGGTACCTCTTGGACATTTTCTTCCATTTGATTATTGAGAAATTATTTTAAAAACTTCATTTGAAATATTACAAATAATTTCTCAATAACTCATGAATGGGTGCGACAGACTCACTGCCAGTTAGCGCTAACATCATCAAATAATAAATGTCATTTAAGAATTTGACCTGCAAACGAGACATATAAGTATATATTTTTACGACTTTATTTTTTTTTTTAAATATATAATACGAATTAATATTTTTATGTAACAACTTGCATGCACTCATGTACACTCATGTTTAAGCAAATAAATAAACTATTATTATTATTATTACGACCCGTAAATAGTCGTTCCGGTTCGAGGTGATCTTAGTATTTATTGTTATGATTTCGTTAGTCACATAGGAGTTATTCCAACATTTTTATATATTTACAGAATTGTTTATAGATTAGGATCGACAGTCAATAGGACAATAAGTATTTTTTTACTTAAAGTTTATTTATAGTAATAATTTTGAGTTTTATTTATATCATTCATCTATTAAAAGTATTGCTTTTGGGAAGCGATATGCTTTGTACGATGCAAGTAGCTGCCATAGTACATGCGGCGGGTACTTGTGGACTACAAATGCGAATTAATCATACAAGCTACTTGCGTACCAGTATGCTTCATAAAAACGGACACGAAGTACACTTACCTGGGCAGGCCTAGCAGTTACCTCAACTTGCGCTTGTTACCTGTTTCGTACACTAGAGCCATTAGTCCTAGCGTAACGCAATGTTTGTTAATTGTATAAAACTTTTACCAGAATGGTAAAAGTAAACTAATATTTTTTTGTCTGACTTTGAAGCTTATTATAAGTTTACAGAATAAATATTACTATTGTCCGAATTCTAAGAAAGAGGTAACTATGTTTCGAAAAAAGTGGACCAGAATCGGCTCGCATCACAATCGATAAAAACGAACCGACTGCGTTCTCGATAATGAACAAAAACATTTTACCCGATCAATTTCACTATCGTCAAATAGTTTTTGTGACGAAATCGCTCACCTATTTTCAATTTTTGCGTTATTATAATTTATTTAGTAGTTTCTCTGCGATGGAATCTGATATTTCAGCTGTCAATTGTAGATATATTTATTCTTACATTCAGTTTAATATGGTATTAAAAATAAATAGATGCTCTTCTTAGAACTACACCGTGTTAAGCCAAAAATTGTATTCTTTTTACAAAATATCGACTCGAACGTAATGCATCTCGAACGTTGTATGGAAATATAACGTTCCTCTCACTGGCATCTTATTTTTTACGTAGTGATTCGATCGCGATCTTTTGTATCCGCGCACTCGATTCGAGTCGCGTCCGTACCCGACAGGTGGTTCAGAAAAGATAAGGAAGAAAGTGGGTTGTGGTAACTTACCGATTGTTTATTTAGATTGACTTTATTCTAGGAGCTTTTCCGTTAGCCGTCACGTCCCTTCTTGTTTATTACCGACGGTATCGCTTGTTTTTCCGTTGAATACTAAAGCAAGCTTCTGTTTTGGTTAGAAAGGCTGTTGGTTTAAGCATTTGTTGTTCAATGTTTCGACAGTAATCGGAATCATATCCCATATTTTTTAAGTTTCTATAGCAGTTGACTTAACTCGACATGTTTAATAGTTTGTGCATCGCTTACCTGATTAAGATTTATAAACATATTTCGACAATAGCTATTAATTCGACGATTAAAAGCTTGAGGTGCATCAAGAACTATGAAAACTTAAGTAGACTTACAGGAGGTGATGGGAATAGAGGAAGTAATCAAAAAATCGCAAATTACCAGATTGCCTGGTTTTCTTTTCAGCTCGCAACGGTAATCGCTAATGAGGCATTTTGATTTTCACCCACATCTGAGAATTCGCTCATAAATTTATGATCAATACTGCAGATTTATTGAATAACTAAGTCAGTAAAAGTAACATTAGCAGAAAGCTTTGACTTGAAATAGCCTACACATCATTCAGAAGCAAAAACTATAACAATGAAATCTTCTCAAGTGACAGATGTGAACTATATTTCATTAAACTCCATTTGACACGCGGAGATTGGAGAAAGCGATTCATTTTTGTATTCGGAGTAAATTAATTGCAAATTTTCAATTAAGAATCCATCCTGATCTATCTATCCATGGTGTCTATATTTTAGGTACAATTTCCTCAACAAAGGATTTTGCTAGTATTGTGATGTAGCTTTTGCAACGAAAGCTAATGTAAGCAAGACAATACATCGTCAGAATTTGAAAGTAATTTATATAATCAGTAGACCATGACGGACTGCCAACAGAAATTAATCTACTCAAATATTTTCTCTATATATATCACATTGCTCTTTTTAAAACGTTCTCTAATAACTTTGCGAAATGACATAGATATATTATATCTATATGTACTGAGTTCATTTCATTGGAGCTGAAATTAATTACGTTCGTCAAAATTGAATTCGCAATTCCTCACCCAATTGCGGGTTTTGGTTTTATTCAGCTAGTTTCAATTTGACTTGCTTGCGAAATAGCTTTTAACACAATAGTAAATTAAAGTTTAACGTACAAAGAAATGCAAATTTTGAAGCAATTCAGTTAATAGTTATTTTAACTTACTGTAAGCTTCATAGCTATATAAATATAATATTTTATTTTATTATCATAAATATAAATAAATTGAAACATATATTTAAAGCAAAGCACTAATATGCACATACTAATACTATTAAATCCAATATATAGTAAAACATAATTTTTAGATTTGTCCTTTTAAAGATGTAACTGTTGGAGCTGTAGCTTCAAATTGCAGCCAAAATTTTGTAGTTCTCTATAATTTGTGGAGGGCTATAAGTAGGTATACTGAAAAATATATTAAGCATTTAACCGTCATTTTAATTTTAATGCGATAAGGTATCGCACAGTCAAACGAAAATTCAAAGGAGTTGTTCCTTTGCATTTCCAAACTATTTTATTGTTCGTGACTAGACGTTTTCGAAGCCGTCTTAAACTGTTAAAAAGAAAATTAGGTATATAAAAACAAGTAAACAAAAGAGTGCAAAGCTAGCTCAAACAACATCACTTTCTACTATCCTGCTCGATCCATCACATCAGTAGTTACACTAACATCGTGACGCTACGTACCGATGGCGCGGGCGCACAATTTGTGTGGCTCGTGCGCGCGCGCAGATAGCGCTTGAATAATTCACTCGCTCTCGTTGCTGCTGCTGTTGCTCCAGTTTGTTACACAGGATGCTAGCACCAGCACCCGGTGCACTAGTTGCGGGACTTGCTTTGATCTGACGGCAAAAGCAGTTTGTATATCCGATCACATTAGCTTAAACTCTTTTTAAAACGGGTTTGCTGATATTTCTTTTCTTTTTTGAATTATATAAGGCTCGTTGGAGCTAGCAAATCTAAAAATTTTGTACATACATGAATTCATGAGCCTTTAATATTTTTCGAACATTATAATCTTACTTACTTACTTACTTGATCTGGTTGAACATCATTGCGCCAATAAAGTGATCAAAAAATTAAATTATGTCCTAAAGTTAAAAATCTACATTTTGTCTTAAAGTCTGACGTCGGAGTATTGTGTATATATGAACATAAATAATTAAAGTATAGGTATATGTCATATATACTTTAATTATTTATGTTCATTTATTTGGAATGCCATCAATGCAAATATTTAAATGAATCATAATAATTATTTCGATTGCATGGATGTCACAGTGATTGAAGTAGTTACTTCGCCAATGCTAGTGTACTAAGTGTTGTGGATTCGATCCCCATACGGAACATAAACTTGTTTGATGCACAAATAATGATTCCAAGTCTGCGTGTTCTGTATGACCGAAAATATATAAAAAAACGCTCAAACCATATTTATTCCCTCACAAAGAATAACAGGAGTATTACCCTTGATAAACAAAAAATGGTCAGTGAAAAATTCTAATGAATGATTTGGCAGAATATAGTTATTCGTGAACTAATCAATGCGGTTTAAACGAAAATAGAAAATTATAAATAGCCAAGTGCCTAATAAAATTATTTGGGATTTCACAGGTCGCAAAAAACAAGGAATTATTATAATAACAATAATATCAGCCCTGTATTTAACTGTCCCACTGCTGGGCACGGGCCTCTTCTCACTGTAAGAAGGGTTAGGCCATACTCCACCACGCTGGTCTAGTGTGGGTTGACAGACTTCACATATCTTCGAGAACATTATGGAGAACTCTTAGACATGCAGGTTTCCTCACGATGTTTTCCTTCACCGTTAAAGCAAGCGATAATTAACTATATAATACAAATATAACTTCAAAAAGTCAGAGATTTGGGTTTGAACTTGAGACCGCTGCGTAGCAGTCCAACGGTTTCCCACTAGGCTATTTCATAATAATTTGAGCATTATAATTTATAACTAATAATTCCAGCAGCGATAGCCTAGTGAGCGACCATTGTATTGTTAATTGCAAGGCATACATCTCTGACTTTTCGTAGTCATGTGCGTATTAATAATTGCTCACTTTAATGGCTTATGTGCGTCTTCTATTTTTAATTATCCTTCGCTTTAACGACGAAGGAAAACATCGTGTGGAAACCTGCATGTCTGAGAGGTCTCCATAATGTTCTCGAAGATATATGAAGTCTGCTAACTCGCACTAGGCCAGCGTGGTGGGCTATGGCCTATCCCTTCTCACATTAAAAAGAGGCCCGTGCCCAGCAGTAGGATAGTTTAATAGCTTTAGAACTGGTATCATATTTATTGGATTATAAATTTAGTACCTTCTAATAAATTTCAAATGAATCGGAATTGCCCACTAAAAATCATTCAATTCACATCATAAATTAACTCATAGAAATATACCTGATATGGCATTTTTCTAAAAGGCTGATCTATGATCGTATTACGCGTAAGTGTGAATGTAAACCATTTACATGTTTATTCGCTATTGATCCCTCCTTACATGGACATTACGTGGGCTACAACAAGATAAAGAAGTGACTTGTAAGCTATACTTTAATTGGAGTCATTGAGTACAACTAATATAGTAGAATAATATAATGTGTAATCCTGTACACGTGTAGGCAGTTGTGCACTTACATTAGTTTCTTGGACGTCTAAACGAATCCACAGTTTAGGTAATATTCAAACTTACAATATCATAAAACACTTTTTACAATAACATATTATAATAATTTGTCATCATTTTTATTTACTTACTTATTTTAAAATACAACTCCCGCACTAGTAGTAATTCCTGTGTCTCGTCTCATGGACCTTTACAAACATTTAAACAATGAACACAAAGGACATCCACACTCGTAATCATTATATATGAATCACACAATTTTTCTCCCATATGGTGATCGAACCCACAACACTCGGCGCGGTGGCAGTGGCGAGGAGCCCACTTAACCCACTACACCACACATGAAGTCATATTATGGTACTTGTACTAATATATTTTGAAATCTGAGAGCTTGTGATTATGTTTGGATGTTTGTGATTCAATCACGTGTAAATTGCTGGACAAATTTTAATAAAACTTGGTATACAAATACACCATGTACATTTATATAAATTTTATCATGGTATGCGTTCCCATGCGATTTACGCGGGTGAAAACGCAGTTAGAATCTAGTCTAAACTAAATATGTATTAGTGGGCCGAGTTAGAAGCGAATCTATATTTGCGTTTTTTATACGGTCTGACAAATAGTCCGGGAGTGACAAAAACAAGCTTTGTCAATATTAGGAAGTAATTAAGGCGCCTTTGACAGTCCAATTACATTGTACGATGTGCTTTGTTCATTGTTGTGAGGCAGCCGATGCGTCAATTATTTTTTTAGGAACTCATGTTGAATAGAACATTAGGTGGAGTTGTTGGAAAGCATTGAGCACATTTTCTTTACCTTCTCAATTAGAACGCGCAGTATTTAAATGATGGCAAATCGTCAAAAGGTTTTAAGTAAAGTGTGTAGTTACAGTCACGAATGTGTGCGAATGATGCTATTTATTAAGCTTACATGAAGAAAGGACCATAGTGGTCAGATAGTTTGAATGTCAAATTATGGCATGGCTTGAAGCCTGTAACATATAAATATAATACTTTGTTAATCTGTCACTTCAGACATAATTTAAAAACATATGTGCCTGGTTGCTGGAGCTCAAAAATGTATACCATTTTACCAGAGACTCTTTATGTGTTATTTTAAATGGAGGTTCATTAAAACTAACGACTTGGCTGGGTACTGTTGACATATTTATACTAGATTAGATATTCCCTTTATATATTTATAGACGTTCATGCCCAAAAAAAAGCTCATTTCTATTCAGTGTTTATTTTATTCATAGGATACATAAGAAAACCATTAAATTCAATCTCATAAGGATATTAATAATTGAAAAATCAGAAGCCATCACACCTACTCTTAAAACAAACTCAATTGCCGTGTAGGCTTCACATCAAAACATGTCATAAAATAATTATATTAAATACGTTTGAGTCACGCCAATTTACTTCCTGACAAATAAAGACAGCATGACAAAGATTTAATGTCCACCAACAATATATTAAATGATGTTTTAATTGAGTACCCACAAAAACTTTGTGTACCTAACTGACAAACATGCGGTACAACAAAGATATTTATTTTCGTTTTACCGGATCTCGAGTAGACGGTTTTATAAATTGATATATTGTGAATATATTTTTGGTATACCCGTTACATTAGCCCATTATTATTACCCATTAACCAGTTATGGATTAACTGATGGATCACTAATTTGCTATCTCTTATATCTTATATCTTGGCAGTCATGACTTTGACTAATATAACATTGAGTCGCAGTGGCACACCGGCAGCGAGCACAATAGGCGTTTAAGCATGTCTGGCATTTCAACAATTAATATGTTAAGTATAGTCATATTAGGTCCCGGGTCGATCCTCTAACCATTCGAACAAAAACAGATTTTCATATCACATTGTATACAAAATATGTCAAAACGCCAAAATGATATCGCAGTCTAGGTTTATCTGGCGATTGATAGATCACCCTTAGGCATATAATATAAATTATTTAATATGTGCCTAGATATTAGATTAAGCTACCTAAAATATGCGATTACAGAAATTAAAGCCGAGGTTAAAACATGTTGGATAATACAGGCCTTATTATCTTTCAGGTCGTTAGTAAGTATATAAAAGACTGTCTGACTTTTAAATGAATAATATTTCAGTACTATTCATTATCACTGATTACATGGATATGTTCTCACGAGGATAAGGCTAAGACAAATCAATAGGGCTAGACTAAAGATAGAGCTTCAGTAAAACTAATTAAATCTGGTTAGTTAAATATGTTAGATCTTAGCACACAGTAATGTAATCATATCATACACTAAATCACAGACTTTATCTAAGTATAATGGCTAATGTATACGGCTGGGACCTCATGGTCCAGGGAATAAACGTCAGGTCAAGGTAGCAAATAATAATAAATAATAATAAATAATAATAATAATAATATTCTATACATACAACACCATCTAGCCCAAACTAAGCAGAGCTTGTACTATGGGTACTAGACAATGGCTAAACATACATATATACATTTTTTTTTTGTAAATACTTTCTGTTTCGATATTTTACTGTAGCAGCCTGCGAGAGAAAATTTGCAGTGTTTTTCCACCGTGCCACGAAAATCACGTAAAGCTGATAAAACTGCGCCGCCGATGGAATAGAGAGTGTACTTATGTTTGCACACACTTGCGTACTATAAAGGCGTCCTCGATAATCAGTCTAAATTCAGATTGGCCGCCGTGACTGATATTCGGTCTATAGGACATTATTAGTACTCCAAATTTATTTCCTACTTTCGTTGCATATTATTCATAATAGGAAGTCACTGCCTCTTCAACAAGCTTTCCATCAAATTTAGTATGATTTCTGAGACATAGAGACCGGTCACACGCAGGCTATGCTTTGTTATATTGCAAAGGCATAAGCTTATGCTCGGCTTCTAAGCAATCAAAAAACGATGAAGTAGGCACTGAAATACATCAATCACCTGCTGTTCCTCTGGATAGAATGGTATTAGTAATCAAATTATCACACATATGTTATTTATGGGCGTCAATTGCTAAAGTGCGTATAACACCCCACCGCCAGACTAACTAATGCATATAACTATTTTAATATAAATAATGAAGGGTGTTCCTTAACACATACTCAGTAAATAGCCACTAATTGATGACGTATTCAAACTAATAGACCAGTACGGAGCAATATTGACACAACATTAGATAATGATACCTATTGTTTGTACATATCCTTTTGGTCATTAATCACTATCATTTATAGTTGCATACGAACATGGCTTTATTGATGGAACTAAGAACCTTCGACAAGTAGTTCATTAAATAGTGAAATATCGGTCAATGGAAAGGAATGATCCTTATTTCCTGTGCAAGATTAAGTGTGATAGATATACCACTTCTGATTTCTAAAGATTTATATCTAACTTGGCCGATGCGGTTACAATACATTTTTGTAAGCTGACTCACGATCCTCTAAGCTTATAAATAAAATAATTATTTTATTTATTTTCAGCCTGTATCGTCCCACTGCAGGGCAAAAGCCTCCCTCTCGTTTTTCAACACATCCCTATTTTGCACTAGTTTGCACCAGTCTCCTCTGTAGTTCGTTAATTCGTCTTGCCATCGACGTTTTGGCCTACCACGTTGCTGCTTAGCACTATCTGGGATCCAATATGTGCTGATGTCAGCCCAAAGCTCCTGCGACATACGGCAAACGTGTCCAACCCAATCCCATTTAAGTTTGGCAGCTTTCTGGGTAGCCTCTGCGATTAGTGTTTTGGAGCGTAGTGTGGAGTTTTTAATTCGGTCCGTTAACCGTACCCCTAGGATACTACGCCCCATGGTTCGCTGGCAAACCTCTAATGCGGACCTTTGCAGACCAGTTAAAGACCATGTTTGTGCGCCATACATGAGAATGGGAAGAATACATATATCCATGAGCTTACGTTTGAGACATAAGGGAAGGTCTCCTTTCATGAGATCCTTCATCGACCAGTAGCTCTTCGAGAAGTTTCCGATACGTCGGGCAATTTTTTTGTCTAGTCTCGACTGGACAGTGACTACCTGGCCCAGATATAAATATTCTTGGACATATGCAATCTCCTCAGCCTCTACCTATAGTCGTATTTTGGTGCTATATATGTGTTGATTCGGAGTCCAATCTCGAGGCTTGCCTTGTGCAGGTTGTCAAGCATGATACTCAGTTCAGCCGCCGATGATGAAAACAGCACAGTATCATCAGCAAATCGAAGGTTGGTCAGCCTCTTTTCACCAACGACTTGCGTTTATCTGCCCACTTATCCGATAAGCTATTAAAAGCTTCTTCTAGGGTGGCAGTGAATAATTTAGGAGATAGCGGGACTCCTTGTTTTGCTCCTATCTGGATGGGAATAACTGGTCCGATGGTATTGGTTTTTATTAAAGTGGTGCTATTGCGGTAAATGCTTTTCAATAGGTTTATGTAGCCAGCATCGATGTCTTAGGCGTTAAGGGTATTAAAAAGTGCATCATGTTTTATTCTTTCGAAAGCCTTTGTGTAGTCGACGAATGCCAGATATAATGGTTTTTAAACTCGATGCACTTTTCAATTACTTGGTTCAGAGTGTGAAGATGATCTGTGGTAGATAGGCCTCGACGGAACCCATGTTGTTCGGGGGGATGCTGAGACTCGAATTTGATGGAAATTCGGCTTTCTATTATTTTTATAAAGGCTTTGTACAAATGAGATATTAGACTGATAATTGTTTAAATCAGTTTTATCGCCTTTTAAATGAAGGAGAATAAATCAAATTAATAAACGTAAATTTACGATGTTTTTAACCTTAATAATTTAGATCTCCATCGAGGGCTATGATTATATTACACTAGGCCAGTTGCATGATTATATTGTAAAAACACTTATGACTTTAAATTATTTATGCTTATCATCCAGCCATATAATGATTGTTGTATTTCTATTTCTAATTAACGGTTTACTATGCTAAAATATAGTATTTAATAAGTCAATCAGCCAGAATATAGATACATTGAATAAAACACAGTAGATCCAAGTATTGGTCTGAAAAATAATATACAATACAATGTTCATGACCCGATCACATCTAGTAATGTCTCTCAATCACATAGTCAATTAAGACATACACAAAAACTAAACCATTTCACTTTCATGAGCGAACGGCATACCAATACAGCCGTCCTTTTGCCACTACTCGGAATTACGCAATTGTTTAATCAAAATACCAAGAAACCACATCATCATGTCGTTCGTCGCACAAATAGATTCGATCACATAAATCGATATACTTTTTATATCGATAACTATTACACAATTATTACGTGCAAAACAGTAATTACTTGGGACCAATCGCCTTCCGTATACTCGCCAACAATGAAACTGATATTCGATCGAATCATTTCGTTATCTCACTATTTAGATCTCGGTCAAACTCTTTTTTTTATTACACAAACACGCAATTTGATGATTTTATTTTACGCGTTAACTTGGTTACATTATTTATTACAGAATTTTGTGATTCGTCGCACGCAGAATCTATTTCAATTAATTGTTTCGCTCGTCTCGGTTTTCAGATTATGTATTGCAATTTGTATAATATAATACGCGACCCACTGTGTCAATATTCACGCGTATAAAATTGTTGTAAAGTAAATTGGATACAATATTTCAAACGCAAAAGTATGCATAATTATAAAGTCTTCTGATTTTGCCAAATCATTATAAGGGCGCCTTCATTTTTTTAAATTTTAAGTGCCAACTAATTGCGTCCCAATGTTAAGTGCCACTTGATTGTTTTATAATTTAGTATCATTGAAAATATAAAAAAAACGAACATAAATAACACAGGCTCGTAAAATCCCTCATTCGAGGAGGTATTGTATTCACTTTTACTTAAATTAATAATAAATCATTTTAACTTTAAAAATTATATTCAAGCCATTTTAGCGTTTTAATCTTAGCAAACAGAAGTTAACTACTAATTGATTTCTTTGAACAGTTATAATTGTTTAAAAGTTTCCGCTAAAAGCTCTTAATTTTTCCTGCTTTGCGGTGCAAGCTTACTACCATAACTTAAAGGACAAAGAATGGTTTCAATCGTCAACGAAATCTGGTCTGCACCGATGCCGACCAGTTTTCTTTGACTGTGGTTCGTGGTATCAATCCCTAGTTAGACTAGACTTTTTCTATTCGCTGGAACTTTTGAAGAAAGGTTTTGTTGCGTAATTATCGACGCGTGACTGGAGGACGCCAATACTTCAAAGATTTGTCGAATCTAATATCGGAAGTATCATATTTATCTAGAGATCTGATTCGATGGATCGTCGCTCGCACTTCGGATTGCATAATAATATCTATTATTATTTAATCTAATATATATTCATGCAAATATCACTCTAACATATGCTCTTTTAATTTAAATCTCTTTGAAGCACTGGCTGTAGTAACAATCAGATAGTCTTTACAAAAGCTATATGTACCAGGTCATCTTCTTACGACCACGGCCAGTGCAACTCAGCCGATACGTCCAAGCCCTCCAAAAAGATATAAAAATACCTGGTATGGTCGTGTTAATTCCCGTTTTATATACTAGGTTTGTGTATTTGTGCACTCTGCGTACCTAGTAACAATGAAAAGTATTGAAACTTTGACTTTGTAAGAAATACTTGCACTTAGCTGGTCTTATTAATTTATGTTTTACGTAAACAATAATACAGTTTACGTAATTCATAAAAATAACAATGAAGATAAACCCCTCATTCTCTACTTTGTCTATAACCCTCAGAGATCTACATAGACTGGTTTAAATCTATTAACGAACTTGTGGAGGCACAAGTAAGAAATATCGCTAAGCTTTTTTGTGGCTTGACAACGTCCTGTCCATTCAGTAATCGAAAACTCAACAACTAAATCAACTGTCATAAGTCACGGTTTCAATTGCATAACTATACATATATTGTACTTTCGTTTTCACTTCCAAGTCCAATTAATTTCTGCCCAGTATCATTACTAACAGTACAATAAAAAACTGACATCGTTAAGCCTTCGAGATACAACCGTGTTCGGCGGTAAACTTGAAGGGCGTGTTGCCTCTATGTTTCATCTTCAATATTTTTAGGGTACGTTAAAATGATACAGAAACAATATGATAGCAAATAGTTGTTGTCCACTGCGTGCTATATCAAGAAGAGCTGCTGCGAAAATGTTGGTAACGGTAAGAATAAGCTGGTTTGCATGAAGTAAAACTCTCTATCAGGAAACCGGCATAAGGGTCAGACATAACACTGTTACTGCGGTTTAGCCTGGTGCGGCAAACATTTTTGAACCCACAGCACTCGACGCAGTGGCATTGGCAAGGCAAACACTTAAACACTACGCCAACCGTGCAGTCATAATTTCATATGCGGCATATGGCATACGGTATTCCTTTCCTTGATTCATTTTTATAAGGTTAACAATTCACTAGTGATACTTCTGTTTTTGTAAGCGATTATAGACTACAGAAGACACACAACCTTAGTGTAAAAATAATATGCGTCCCTTCTGCATCGTGCAATAAATGCCTATATTCATATCTGTAATAGCGGTTTACTTTCGCTTCCTTACTTTAAAATTTATTACTACTTCACTAAAAACGAAACACATTTTTGCTATATTAATGTAGGTACTTTAATAATTTACATATGCATTGGAATAATCTTGGGCGGCCCCAGATAGATATGTGCGGAAAACCTTGGGAGAGGCCTATGTCCAGCAGTAGACGTCTTTCGGCTGTGATAATGATAGTACGTTAAAAATAACAGCGGCAGAGAATATTACTAAATGAATCGATCGAATTCATGATTAGCACGGGAGCTAAATTACTATTTTCTGTATACCGAAATTTGTTATACCTGTACCCCACCATATTAAATTTTATAATGTGCATAGCAACGCTGTATGTATCCATTTTGTTCATATCTTAAGCAACTGTATGTAATTTTTCTTTTTTTATATATTGCTCTATATTGTCCAGATCTTTTATATATAACACTATTATTTACATTAGCACATTATTGTTAACTACCTGCTACTATTAGCTCGTGTGTACTATCCTAAACTTATAAAATTAAATATATTATATGATGAAAGTTTTACCGGTCTCGTTGGTATTATGCCGTTAATGTTCCCGGTAGATGAAAAACTCGCTGCGTATCAGCTTTGATACAATTCTACCTAATCCTTCGGGGATATACAATAGACCTACGAACATACGCGTGTCTTGCTATAGAGTTAGAGTAACTGACGTAGCATAGTAAATCAAAAATGTATGATCCGTAAATATATATATATTTTAAGGCAACGTTTACACTAGGAATGATGCCTATGACGCGGGGGACTTTAAACATTTGAAGAACGGACACAAAGTACACACAGACTCGTAAGGACTATATGTGAACCACACAAATTATTGTCCCATGAGAGGTTCGAGCCCACAATACTCGGCGCAGTGATCAAAGGTAAAGCGACCACTTAAATTACTACGCCATGCTTGCCATGCCACTTAAAATATTGAACCTATCTATTTTTTTTTTAAAGATGACGCCCATCTTGCTGTGTATTTTGTGTCGCATGGGATATTGCAAACATTTAAACGACGGACACAAACATTACCCAGACTTGAAACAACTATTTGCGCATCACACAAATGTTTACATACATACACATGTTCATGTTTGTAGTCATATGTCTATATATATGTTGAGAAGGAACAGCTATATTATCTTCCCACATTTTGCCAGTTATAAGTCACACGTAAAAGGAGGAAAGTGAACGACGTTTTTTGAATTCAAGCGTTATTTATATTACTATTTGTAGATCCTAAAAAAAGAAGCTAAAAATTGTTAACTTAGTTATCGTTAGAGGCACTGTAAGTCAATAAGCGAAATATAAATAAAATTGTAGGTTCTGTTCACTGTTTGACGAAGTCCTCTAAAATAAGTACAGTCGCGTCAGCCGTTGCCCATGAATGATAGTCTATGTATCTTATACGTTACGTATATGTACTATCAATTGCACAAGTTATAAGTAATAGTAATTACAACAGATGGCCATTGTTCGCGGTGACCGATCGGCCTCAGCTTCGTATCGACCTTCGGGCGACGCGGGCGCACGATTTTTGACCATTACCCTGTATTTATTAAAAATGTTTATACCTTCTACCTAGTATTTAAATAAAAATTGTTACCGATTTATTGTAACTACTTTAATTAAGAGATACAACATATTATATAAGACGCACATTTTCCCAATAACGTATTTAGGACTTTGTCCGCTGGCGGTGCAGATTTCTTCGTTGTAAAGTCTTATAAGTGACTAGTATATTGAGGATCAGGTATAAAAATTACTTTACATGACTGCATACAAATAATATCTTGGTCTACTGGTATATTACATGCAATATAAAAGTATCAAATTCTTTATTCCTTCTTTTTCATAAATTGATAGAATGTACAAAAAAGTCATCTAGATTCACAACGACTATCATAATTCACAGTTTCACACAAACATTTATCTTATATATATAATATATTATACAATAAATAAAGATTTAAATTATATAAATACATTGCCTGCAACACTTGTGGTGGTGTGGTGGTGTTAACGATTGTAGTTGCCACGTCAAACGCCACTCAGCAGACACAACAGAAAATTATATTATTATTTGCGAACTGGACTGGATAACTGGTCGACGCTCAATCACTTATCATTTACGTAAATAAAATAAGGTTGATATAAATATTTAAAACGGCGGTGTCAACAGCTCTGTAAAGTGGTTTGTACACGCGCGTACACGATTGGTCGACTTGATATTGACACTCATTAGTCTATTTATTACGGCTGTAGATTGGTTATCTTAAACAATATTGCCTTCTGTTAATATCACGCTATGGTTACATGTACCAAATAATGCAATGCCATCAGTATATGCGATACAGGCGTCCTGTTCCGGCATTCGAGTACAGTCGGTAACATTACATTTCGCCAACGCGTTGCCGTAATCGCTTGATAGAAGCACTTGTGATTGTAACTGTTGCTTAGAGCAGGTGATTACATTGTAAGTAGAATATTTCATAGTTTGTTAAGAAGGTTGCTAAGAGTTATAAAGCTATCGTATTGTTGCTCTCGTTGTCGTGTATCAGTTACTTAAAAGTTTGCGTAAATTATACAAATATCTATAGCTCTACGTATAGAAACCTATCAATATTTTGTTCAATCTCTGACTTTTGAGTGAACCAACAGGTTTTCATAAAATTTTCGAGTATTGAGCGTCATCTAAATAGTGTTAATGTGCGCATAATAATCATTTATATTTTGTGTCCCTTGTCCTTTTTCGCCAGTGCGGTGATTAGATAGTAAGATAAGTAATCCATAAAACGATGATTTGCAAATCAAGATTGTTAAATGATCACTTTGGCTTCGAAACAATACCTATTGCACTTTTAAGTTTAAGACATGGAAGAAAATCATTATTTAGATATCTTACCATAGCATATTGTAAATTTACAGTTATCTTACATGGAGAGCTTACCCCTCTCATTAAGACGATGATATTGGCTAACAGTAGCATCATTAAGAAATTGAAACAACTACATATATTATGATCTTGTATCTTATGTGGGGGCCAGTCAGTGCAGACCGGTGACACTTCGACCCAGTGGGATCTTTTGTGTCGACACTCTCCCAATAACGACTGCCATATATGTTCATGGCAGCCGGGACCGACGGCTTAACGTGCTCTCCGAGGCACGGAGCTAGCGATAATTGTCAATCAATACGCACATAATTTCGAAAAGTCATATAACTTCCGAAAGTCAGAGGTGCACGACGTGGGTTCGAACCCGAGACCCTCTGCATTGCAGTCTGTTGGTCTCCCCACTGAGCTATCGCTGCTCTTATATTATGATAGGTAACGTCAGTTTTCTAAAATTATTGTTACACAGTGTAAAGTTGTGTCGCTATTGTGTTTATGTTTTTGACCTGATATAATATCTGGCTCCCTCTATATAAAATTATGATCTTACTGTAACTTTGATTGTTTGCTATGTCAGTAATACCACGCGTTAATATACAACCACCATGGAAATGGGATGAAAAGAACCTCAGTTACTGAAATATTCATAAATTAGCTTTCTCTAAAGTAATCCGACTACTTCATTTACGAAGCCGGCTCAGTCGTACCGCCACCAAATCTTTGGCAATGCCGTGTTATTCATTCATACACACGTAGGTGCATACCTAAGAAACAACTCATACAATTTTAATGCAGTTCTATTCATAGTTCCATCCAAAGAAAAAGCTACACTAAGCTCCTACGCAACGATTCAAATTTACTAACATTATTGCTTAATATAATATTGTCTTCTGTTTACGCGAATATTATTAATTGAAATTAAACTACTATATACGGATATTATCGCGTTGTTTATTTGACACTTTATTACATAATTTTGAAAACTGTTACACTATTACTACTATTATATATATATCGCTTGCTTTTCAGCAGCTATGGTCACGGGGAGACTAAGATGGTAGTTGTCTCAATGTTCCAGTGTAGTTATTTCAAAGTACCCAAACATAATTTAATCATTGGTGTTTCTATTTGCGCAGAACCAGCTCAAAGTATCATGAAGTCTAGCTGTGGTTTGCTTCTTCTTGGGTTTGATTTTTTATTTTTTTATTTGATTATTGTTTAATCATAAAATTACGCTAAGTTACGGTGTTATTAATACTTACTGTCAATCTATAGAATGGTAGCAGCACACCAACGGCCGGACACAATAGGTTTTCAATTATGTTTGGCATTCCAAGCATAGACAGGCAAAGGATAATCTTTATTTTTATCGGCATCATGTAGCATATTGCGTGCAGAAACAAGTACAACCAATCGCGCCATACATGTTGATACTTAGATACGTCATCTTTATTATTACATATCGGTTTGCGGAAGCTCAATAACTGATATCAGGCTATCGTACAGATTTATGTGAAGCAAACACGTCCAATGGCAAATTAATATGGAAATTATAGAGATCATGGATTCTTGTTTATATACATTATGTATGAAGTCGTCTTAGTAAAGGAATTTCTTAGAGCTATGTTTATCTACTGTACTTATATGTATGTGAGTTTATTTACATGTGTTAATTAAATACACACGTACAGGGGAAATCAAACTTATTCTTTATATGTCGATGTGAGTTTTTACTGAGATATAAAGGTAAAATGACTATATTTGAATGCTAAGTTTGGCTGTGCGGATGGTGCAATGGCTTAAGTGGTAACTATGGTACTTCTAATAAGTTAGTGATGTAGGTTGGGCGTTAGGAACAAAAAATTGAATGATGCATAGATGTTGATCAGAATCTGGGTGTCAATTACATACATAAATTCACGCCTATATATCCGTGAGAAGTAAAGGCAGGAATGTATTAGCTAGCCAGCCAGCTATAGTCGTAGACCAAACGTATTACGGGGCGAGTCTATTACCCGCTGCTGCCCTATAGAAAATCGCAGCCAAGCCTCCCTTCGTCAGAGGCTAAAGTGGGAGGGATGATCTGTGCTTATTGGCAACATGGGAGTGATACCTCTAGTGCTGCAAGCTTCTATAGGCTACGCTAATCAACTCATTCGTTGCCAAATTATTCTGAGGATGCCTCGCGCAGGAGCGAAATACGTATCAACGCATATTTTGTATTCAAAGCGGCACACTGCAAGTTGGAGTACGCCAGAATCTACTACTATCATCAGAAGAGTTCAGTATTGTCAACCTAGCAATAATTGGGGTGAGCAATCCGATATATGAACTGTGTCAGCTAGGCACGGACCACTTCTCACTGGGAGAAGGGTGAGGGTACAGTCCACTACACTGGCCCAATGCAGTTTGGTAGACGTCACATAATTCGAGAACAGGACAAAAAATCTTAGACATGCAGGTTTCCTCACGATTTTTTCTTTCACCGTTAAAGCGAACGATAATGAATGATTAAATACGCATATAACTTCAAAATATCCGAGGTGCTAGCCTTAGGTTCAAACTCGAGCCCTCTGCACTTAATAATACCTAACGCTATAGCTCACAAATTATACATGGTATGAGTGCATCATACTGTGACCATTTTTATATTTTCTGCTAAGAAGGACTTCCTTATATAAGTCAATCCACACAATTCTTTTTTTGCGGTATTCCAATGGATAAGGCATTGGAATCGTAAGGTCGTAGGTTCAAATACCACCTACTGTACTAATAATGTGTACTCACTCCTAACACAAACGTTATGAGCAAAAAGCAAAAAAGAAAATGAACAGAAAAGAAATTGGTTTCTCAGAACAATAACAGCCAAAGCCTATCTACGTCGATAAGTATATAGACCAACAGACTGCAATGCAGAGGATCTCGGGTTCGAACCCACGTCGCGCTCCTCTGACTTTCGGAAGTTATATGACTTTTCGAAATTATGTGCTAATTGATTGACAATTATCGCCTGCTCCGTGCCTCGGAGAGCACGTTAAGCCGTCGGTCTCGGCTGCCATGAACATCTATGGCAGTCGTTATTGGGAGAGTGTCGACACAAAAGATCCCACTGGGTCGAAGTGTTACCGGTCTGCACTGACTGGCCCCCACATAAGATACATACATACATACATATAGATCCGATACCCAATATTAGTAGTGAGTTCATTTTTCATTCGCAATTCTTAAAGAATGACAATCAATAACTATGCAAAAGCTTACTATAAAAACTACATTTCCTGTTTTATTAATAATTATAAAGATAAATAATGAGCTTCATAATTTCGAGTGCCACCACACTTTACTTCGCAAGATTAAGTATAATTAAAATTCATCGGATTAACGAAACTACACCGTTTACCTGACTAAAGTTAAATTAAAGTATTTTTATAGTGTTTTATAATGAGATGTAATTAATTTTAAGTACCCCTGCATCTATATAAATCTTGCAAGTTGGACGCTTCGTAAAGAATATCATAATTTAATTATGAATTTCGCAGAAATCTTGGTAGCGTTCTGCCCTTTATAACTGTTGTTAGGTGTTAAAGATTTTTAACAAAAGGGTAATAGCGGCCTTATATTGAACACAGCAGCGATAGCTCAGTGGGGAGACCAACAGACTGCAATGCAGAGGGTCTCGGGTTCGAACCCACGCGACGTCGCGCACCTCTGACTTTCGGAAGATATATGACATTTCGAAATTATGTGCGTATTGATTGACAATTATCGCCTGCTCTGTGCCTCGGAGAGCACGTTAAGCCGTCGATTCCGGCTGCCATGAACATCTATTGCAGTCGTTATTGGGAAGTCAGTGCCCCCTAATATCCTGACACTTGTCTAGCCTTAGGGTATCGTTAGCCTTCGGGTTGCGGAGGTCAGGTGGCAGCCGCTCCGTGTAAAAACTGATATCCAGTCAAATCCGGTTAGACTGGAAAAACCGACCCCAAGTGACTTGGGAATAATAAAGGCTAAGGAGAAGAAGATATTAAAGGAATTAACTATTGCCTAGATAGCGTTCATATACGTTTTTTTTATTTTCAATTATACAACTCCGGTTCAGAGTCCAAGCTCGGTGTTGCAGAAGACTTTACAAACATGCAATAGGCAAACACAAAGTTCACCCAGTCGCAGAGCAACTATTTTTGGGTTACATAAATAACTATTTTGTGTGGGTTTAGAACCCACAAAACTTTGCGCTGTGGCAGGACCGAGGCAACCACTTGCCCGCTACGCTACTGTAATGATTATGAAACACAGCTCCCTAGCGTAAGCTAAAAGTAAATCCCATGGCTCCTGAACTGACCATGGTATTCCCTATAGCGGATCGTGTATTTTTCGATGCCAATAAAACACTTTATGTATGATAATTAGAAATAATTTAATGAATATTGTAAAATTGTTTATACATTAAACAAATCTAATAAAGATAGTATACAAAGTCTTAGGCATAGATCTAATAATATGTATACTATTTACTATTTATCTTAATATCAAGAGAGAGGTATTACATTGATATTTCGTCGTTACGGTTTTAGCTTCCACCAAATAGGTGACCAGCCAATTTTTGTCTAAAGGGTGCTCTACTAAAGAAGGGCAAGGAGGTGCTGCCTACCGCATCAAACATTTTGATCCCTTTTATTTATTTTTCATAAGTAAACTCCTGCACTAATTGCGGGCGAGATTACAAACATAAAATGAACGGACACAAAGAACACTCAAGTTTACACAATGTTTGTCAACACATTGACAGGCTGCATGCGTATGCAAGTTTCTCCTTAATATTCCTAAATCTCGAATCTGTATTACGATTACTGCATATTACATTACATGTATAATTTGCGAAGAATAAATGAATCAAATGAGCCAACAACGAGTTGAAACATGCGAATTATTTATCATCAATTCAATAATTTCCACTAATGAACATTTATGGTGCGTTATGATGAACATGGTGGTAATCATCATTGCTTTTTGATTATTTCCTGCATGCAAGTGAATCCTTACCTGCATATAGCAAAAGTGGCATTTATGTGAAATAACTGATGACACAGTAATGACGGCCACATACCTTTCAGGTATAGTTTGGTATTCTCCGGCGTTGGGAATTACCTATATGAGACGTGTAATTTACTAAGAAAAATGTGATATGGCGTCATATTGTTGGTAGAGTAGTCATGTGCGTTATGTTGGTACTAGTGATAGTTTTTTGTTTAATGGTGTTGTAGTAATCAGTGAGCAAAATTGTTGGATTTTTAATCGTTTTGTTTATACGTAATTCTGTTACAGCATATCTTGCTTTTGTTCAAATCATAGCATCACTTAACATAAAAAAATATATGTTGTTAATCTTTTAAACTATATCCTCATATAAATTTGTAAATGCCATAAAAGCACATTTGAGATAGGTTTTTTTTAATTACTTCGCTTCCAGTAGTTGTCAAAATAATCACTGTTAAAAGGTTAAATTTTAGGTAATAACATTTTCATAATGTATGTTAGTAGAATTTTAAGAATGTGAACATTATAATTAAATGATTCGTATAATTATTAGTATTTATTTATAATGATCTATTATAAAACACATGCCGTAAACAAATGCCAGACGCTATTTACACACTATCCGCGATACTAACAGACGTTCACGAAAATGTCTGATAACAATAAATACCCGCAACATAGCGCAGTATGCTGTCGTATTGTCGATAGGAATTATGGGTCTCGATATCGATATTAGTTTCAAACATCGATTCAACCGAGCGTGAATGTCAACAGGAACTCTTGACTTCTTAGAATGCATTGAAACAAGAAGATCGGCCGTAAAAATAACACCGATTATTGATATTAAAACGAAGCGTTTTCCTTTTGAAATCGTACAGTTTAAATTACAATATGTAATTGTAATTTCGCATAGCGCAGTAGTTTAAGCGGTAATCTGACCCATTTACCTGTCGTAGCACTATCAATACGCTTACTCCAGTGTTTTTGAAACGGGCACAAATAAAAAAGAAGATATGAAGTAACACACATAAAAAACAAAAAACATACAGTCGAATTAAGAACCTCCTCCTTTTTTTGAAGTCGTTTGAATATTATATTAACCGAAGATAGTTCTTCTAGTTTTAAAGTAACGAAATACTAAAGTACGTATGGTAAAATTTTCTAAAAGACATTCAAAATAGTGCGAGATAAACTACAGCTACAGTATCAAATAAAACATTATCGATGGCTGCCAATTCTATTAAATATCTCAATTTTAACACAGAGTATGAAACTCTGAAACTTTCACTCACTATAACTTGAAACTTAAACACACCTCGTAAATGTATCATAACAGGGATACAAAGATGTCAATATCTATCATACTTTCTACATACTACGACTATAGATGCAGCCTATGATCTCAATAATCTTTTATTCTTTTCAAACGTAATATAGTTCCAAGAAACAAAAACGCAATTACAATAAAAATGCTGATTAACAGTTCAAGCATAACGGCTATAAAATAATACGAGCGCATTATACTGCTTAACCTTTAATCGTGTGGTCATAACACAGATTACACTCACATATTAAGGGTTAGGAGCCACGTTCAATGTCACAACACAATCGTACTCGTCTGCAATAAAGCAAGCATTACACTGTCCATAACGAAAATATAATAACATGTCTTCGGAGTCGAGAGTATGTGCGTGTGTATTATAGTTGCTTAAGAGTGAAAAGTCCGTTGTGGCTTCGCAGCCTCGCTCCGAATAACTCAAGTCTTAAATAATTTGGCGACCTTGCAGCCGGACAAAGTAACTCTTTTAATTATTATCATAAAGGATCGGTTGACATCCGAGCGTCAGAGTGACGAGGTCACGGGCCTTATCGCACGATCACAGATAGCTATTTGATTTTGTACGAAGCTCTTGCGCTTTGATTGATCGGAGAGCAATAATTATAGTTTGTAGTAGTTGCGTTAATGTCAATAAACGTAATAACCTGTGTAATGAATGGTTTTATCGGCATTACTGTTGCTGTACATGTTATTTATTTTATACAAAACTTTTTGAAGGTTACATTTTAAAGGAAATTTTCAAGACTGTGTATGTATCATTGCTACTTGTTCCAAAGAGTAATAGCTGCCTTGTTATAGATCTGCATCATAAATAAAATATTGAATTTTATTAATAGGCCATTAGAGCCGCAATGGAATTATTCTGATGGTTTGGGTAACTTATCAAACACAACATATCTGAGGATCTTTGCGTAGTTAAAAACATTAGCTCATATGCGATTCGGATTCACAATAGCCAGATTTTTGAAGGTACAAATATCAATACACAGTTTCCACAGAGGTGTCTTTCGCCCACATTTCGCCAACTTTGATTTTAGGTCTCGCATAAAAGGACTATTGTCATCTACCAGGCATGGTTAGATTCCACACTGCTACTAGGAAATTATTAACAGAAAATCCCTCATAACATGTTATCTGACCAGACAATCGAATACCAGACCTCTCCCACTACGTCATCAATTACAGTTTGAGTATTCCCCCCACGACTTCCACTCAAACCCTTTATCGCCAATGAATTATGATAATTTTAGTAAAAACTTACAGCTCGTCTGTATTTACCCAACCAATTAATTCTTGTACGACAATTTCCTCATAACGGCCTGCCTTAAAATCTGGGAATTACTAGACTTTTGGAAAAGTACCTTAGTTATATTAATAGGGTTTACCCAAGCAAGGATTTGAGTGCTAAAGAATGTGTCGTAAAATGAAAGTACACAACTTTATATGTTACAAATAATTAAGTAGACGTGCGAGGCAAGGCCGTAGGTTGACATTTAATATTTTGTCAGTTTTCACTTGTTCCAGTTTTAATGGCCGATTATCAGAAAACTTTAGAGTTCCTCCAAACAAAACTACTATTTTTATGTTAATCTTAAAAATGTCACTGAGATTTCAGTTGCCGTATCAGCCTCCAAATTATTTTTACCGTACTATCGAGTTGTGCTTTCAGGACACAAAACTAAAAATGATCTATTACACAAATGGTTGTTCCAAGTCTAGGTGTTATTTATGTTTATTGTTTGGATATTGGTAAAGAACTTCGCGATTCAGGAATTATTCAGAACTCAATTTTGAATAAAATAAACTTTAAAGAAAAGTAAATATACTATACGCCAGACAATAAGAATCACACTATCTAATCTAAGTATTAAGAATATTATCCTACTATACACACTTTTCTGTTACAATGCCTAAGTCTGAAGTCACTACAAGTATTAAAGTTATCGGTGTCATAGCTTCGCAAGATTTTATATTTTCCAATTAGTACATAAAAAAGAGAAGCAAGTAAACTTACTCTTTTACTTATTGTTTGCCTAAAGATTAAACCGAAAAAAGAGTAAAGCAGAAAAGGCCTTTGATTTTTCAGTATATCTATATAAACAATTATTTGTTTCATAACTATCTACTAAGTTATTTATAAAATTTAGATCTGATTCACACATTTCAGGATATAATCAATATTAAATTAATCAATCTTACGTAATGTTCTCGATCGAGCACACGCCACAGAGAGAGCTACTGGGCCCACAAATCCAGCCTTAGAAATCATAAGCACGAACTTTGCGTATTAGTCAAAGTCGTCGTCGATAACGCTAAAAGCCTCCTTGCATTCATAACTTTTAGCGCATTCTTATCTATGTTAATAATAGGCACATATTATAATGGGCGTTTTATTGTTCCAGATATTATTAAGATAATAAACAAATATAAAGTCAAAATAATTATCTTATACGGATCCTTTGTTGTAAGGCCAAAGCTCAAATCCGGTTTTTATTTTAATAAAGTAGTTGCTACTTAATGGGAGCCGATGGAGTGAACATTAATCTGAAGAAATTATAATTTATTGACCAGCGAGCTATAAATCTTTTGAATATTAAAAATTCATAAAATATTAGAGTGGTTTTAGAACTAGTTTTGAATTATAATGTGTGTGTGCGAAATTGAGATCGAGAGTATATTGTATATTTTTTGTAGATTTTATCTGTTATAGATTAATATTGTTACGTATTGGCTTACGTTTATTGCGCTAAACCAATATAATTACTACAAAATAAAATTGAACTGTCAAATTGCTTTATTTCCTTTCGTAAAAATACCATTACGTAGTACGTTATTAAGATGTAAGTTTTTAGAAATTGATTATAGATTTTTAGTTTCTTTGTCGAAAATACCACGGCAAATACAATTATATTACATCAAACTATTATGATGTCTCCATAATCAAAAAGTTTATTTGGCAAAGCACAAAAATTTGATCCAGATTTTTCACCCGAATTTATTGAAAGTATGAAAGTATTGGTGTCGTCGCAAAAAGTAAAACATAATTATACTCTGTTTTTAAACAAAATTTAAAAAGGAAAGAGTTATTTAACACTAAAGGCATGTTTAGAATATTAAAATTAAGATATGTTTCACGACATTCTTACATGAATGCAATGCAAGCCTGAGTTACTTTATGCAAAGGCATAAGTCATGCAATGATTTCCCTCTGCGGTGATTGTGATATATGTTTCTACTGTGCCATTTAAAGCAAGAATTATTTTCTTTGGACTCATAACTATGATTTCTGTTTCTACAAAATGTATCGCCTATCATCACTGCATAAGCGTATTATTATATTTCTTGATCTTTACTGCTCGATACAGACCAAGCGTTGTAAAAAATTAACAAATTGCAAATCGATATTTATCGGTGCATTCAATGAGTTTTTTTCTATTGCAGTACTCAGATAATAAATAAGAGTTTTTTTTAATTCTATGGAATTTAGTGGTTTGTCCTTGCGTGCTTTAGGTATTTTTTCCCGTTCATTTTGAGAGCTAAGTTTGACAGGAGGAATGCAGCGGTAGGGCGCCGGTCGTGGCCGGTCGCGACACGGAGCGTGACTCAAACCAGCTTACTATCCATCATAACTTGAACCACATACTACTATTACACCCTCTTTTTCTCTTATATCTCATGTAGAAGCAGGGAGGAAGGGAAGGTCTTACTTATGTGGTTAGTACATAATCCTATCCGTTGTCATCTCAATGCCGTCTCAACCACGAGGATCCGAAATTTTTTCATCGTGTGTCTGTTAATGATAATTAATTGTGCGTTGTTAATATGTGGATTGTCAATCGCAATGTATTAGTGTCAGTTTGTTTATATTATTAGGTCAGTGTAGATCATTGTTGTTCTAACTAATGTTTTTACTACCGTCTGTACTTAAGTTGAAATATGAGTCGTTTAATTTATTTTTAGTTTTAATTAGGCGTACGTGTGACCTAGGCAGTTAAGGCAACCTTTATGCAAAATGTCCTTCAGGTAATTTATTGTTCAATTTAAACACTCTATTAGGACATATTGTGCAAAATATTTGTATAATTACTTGAATTATGCTCCGTGTAACAGAAAATTGCAGCCATGTTTTATAGTGTTGTAGTGTTATAATATAACGATCTTTTCATAAATCAATACTTACTAAAGGCTATAATATATGTTCAGTAATTTAAATAATTATCATTTTGTAAAATTAAATGGTAAATATAATAAATATACGTATTTTAGAAACGGTTATAATAATATTAGGTATCACGTTATGTTATAATTGGGCTGTAACATACCTAAAGTAATTATTATTATTTCACTTGATGGGATCAAACCCGAGCATCCACGGCACTCTAAGTAATTTTTATTGCTATACCGTTAAAAAATCAAAATAGAGTGATTAATTAATTATTTCTTCTGACAACATAGCAGCACGGTAGAGATATCAAACAGATGATAAAAAAGGGTCAAGTCCAAATGGCAAATTAAAATTAGTTCATGTAACTTACAAATAACTACATCGAGGTATGCGCAGACAAATACATATTAGATTATCTTTATTGTCCAAACGATGATTTATAAAATTTATTAAACGGCTGCCGACGTTAATGGCCAGTTTCGCTTCGATTATTTCTCTTGGTATGCATAGACACCAATTAATATAGAGCTGCAGTAAGTGATTTTGTGAAGCGCTAAGAAACAATTTGTGAGGGTTGTAGAGATCTAGTTATAATGGACAGCATGCTTAGTTCTAAAATCGTGACTAACCGTATGTATGCAAATAATTATGATTGATGTGTATCTTTCGCCAAAATGTTAAGGCTTGTCGTGGGTGCGTCCTTGTTTCGTTATAAAAGCACCCGAAGCTATCTTTTGATTTCTAACAATGGTGCGCAGGAGTGCTAATTTAATGCTCGCGTGCTTAACGTACAGAAGTTGTTATGATTTATAATGATATAGAGTGCAACTTGACAAGTAGTAATTATTAATATAAACATAAATTAAATACGTAGTAGGCTTACATGGTCACGTTGTTAGAAGAAACAGTTATTGTACTAACAGTTTCTTTTCTGCCAGTCTTCTTACATGTACGCAAGTGCTTTAAACAGCGTTATTAATGTCACACACACTGATAACGCTCTCCCTGAAGGTTGTCCAAATACTTAATTATAATAATAAAAAGGTTTATTACAGCCCTTATATTTATCGCTTCTGGATTAGAGAAAACCTGGCACTGATTATTAACCACAAACGACGCAATTACTACAAAAACAGCTGCCTGATCCCTACGCGGGTAGATTAGTGTCGCAAAGTGGCTGAAGAAAGATATGTACATGTCAAACCATCAAACCATATAAACAACCATACCCGCATGATATTAAGAGGCGAGCGTGACCTATGATTGTTTTCAATACCAGACGCACCAATGGTGATGTAGGAACGTACGAAAGAAATAGGAAGTATGGTTGGAAGCCTTATAGACGCCGTACTAACCAGGCAAAACTCTCTTTCTACTACGCCGGGATGATTTCCTGTAAGAGAGTGCTTATACTCGAGGGTGTTGGCTCATTCTTAGCGTCACCAAATAATATGCAGCAACGGAAATTGCCTCTTAAATATCACTTAACGTAATTGCTTGATATCCAACACTGCCCTGATTTAGTTTACAAATGAGTTTCCAAAAAGAAGGTTCCTTTCGTTACGAAACCGACAAAAATATGCACTTATGGCAATTTTCTAGAGGATTTTACAATAAAACAAATTAAATTTATAACAGGATACAGACTGCTATACGGTAAAAATGCGATTTAATTTGATACAAACATAATTGTAGATATGTCCTCGGGCGTAAGGAAGGAAAGTACACATTCTTTACGATCATTGAAAAAGATTGTGCACACTAATTAATGTTCAGAATGCTTTGCCGGTTTTGTTATACGATGCCTTTCCATGAAACTGTTTTAATTTGTCAAAGCTTAGAACACAATTAAAAACATATTGAGTCTGGCTGCTGGTCTGCCGCTGCGGCTCAATAAGTTAAGATGAAAACTGAATCAAGTTCTAGAAGTTGTTTAAAAAGGTTATAGCATTTAATGCGACTGCTTTGCAGCACGGAGTGAGTATAGCATACAAATACTAATAGAAGACCTGAAACAACCGCGTGAATTTCTAAAATTTGTTATTTCATAGAGGCATTGCTGTGCTATGGTGATCGATTGCGCAGCGGTAGTGGAGGCGATTGCTGTGCATGAAGTTTCGGGTTCGAATCCCGGGTCAAGAAAACTAAAGAAAAGGCCAGTGTCCGTTAAGCTTGGCCATCGTTACCTATAATGCCGACTGGAGGACATTACGAAGACGGACGCACAAAGTCAGGAAACATTTCCAGACTTCGTGCTGCTTCTGATACATTAAAATAAATAATAATATTGTGCCTGGTAGACGTCAATAAGATCGTCCCCTATTTTGTTACTTGTAACCATAGTTGGCGAAATGTCGTTGTAATATACCTCTATCTGGGAAGGTACGAATACATCTTCAATGCTGTAGACGTGAGAATGTGTAAGCATTTTTGATGCTTGGCAAGTTGAAGTTTCAGGAGGTTTTGAAGCTATATATACGACTAGTAGTTTTCTCGCGGTTTCACCCACGTAAGTCCCGTTCCCGTGTGAATATCGGGTTTCACCCCTTTCACCCCCTTCAGGGTGGAATTTCCAAAAATCCTCTCTTAGTGCTCCCCTACACTCTCCAAGGAACATACATGCCAAATGTCAGCTTCTTGCGTTCAGTAGTTTCGGCTGTGCGTTGTCTGTCAGTCACTCAGTAACGGAAGAGTTTTATATAAATAGATATATATATAGCTTCGAAACCTCCTGATATGATGAAGCTATGTATGTATGCATATAATTCTAAAAAAATATTGAATAGACGTAGTTTTCATTTACAATATCTTATAAATTTGTTTTTTACGGCATTACCTTCAGGCTATCTTTAGTTCATCGATAAATGGACACTACATCATGACCAACATGATGATGTAAGATTTGGACTTCATTATGTCAGATTCAAAAGATTGAATTTTGATGACAGCGGCCTATCTTACTGGAGACTAGTCATCTGCGCAGGTGTTGTTTTAGCACAATTGTATGCGCAAACACAAGTGCACTCTCTTTTGGCTAACTCTGATAATCAAAAGGAACGACAATTATACACGACCGCGGGGAGCGGAATCAGGTGTAGGACCAACGGCCTACGTGCTTTCTCAAGTACGGGGTGTGCAACACCGCTAACTCTGTTACTCTGAGATGTTATTGAAATTATTTTGGCAGAAGTGCTCTATAGCTATATTGGTCCTACTAGAAATTCGAATTCGAGAACTCATACAATGCATTTACTACCACTGCGCGACCAAGGCAGTTCATTACCATTACGCAATGTGAACGTAATTCCTGGACACATAAATTGTCAAAACGCATTGTAATACGATGGCGAAACACGAAATAACCCTTTCACTCTGTTAATACATAAAATTGCACACATGAAGTGGTTTAATTACCCGTTAATGTTCTGCTCCAATATTAATCGATTCGCATCCGCTTTGCATAACGGAAGAGATGGGAATAAAAGAAATTTTGAAAAAGGACCTATGATCTGGATCCCACGATAACCAGTTGCCGGCGTAAAAACTGGTCACACGAAACTTATCATATCTTTATTACATGCAAATGTATGGAAAGCGGTGCAAGGATAACACACATTGATTACCTTTTTTATCCTTTTTTGGTAATAAGATTTGGTTTTATTTTTATTTTGAGACTATACCCGTACTAGAGTTTAATTTCCCCATCGTGGGACTTATAAACACTATCTCCAGTGGATATACTCAGTTGCCTGTAAAAAATTAATAAATATTTGTATGTGTAAATATAATCGTGGACAAAGCATGTTAGTAATGTAACATAATATGTATTTTTGATATGGATTCTAACTAAACTCAATAACGCAATGAGTATAGAGCAACAAGCAAATATGTAATTGCGGTTGCAGACGCAATTTTCACGGATTGGTTAATTTTAATTATATTTTCATAATATCATTTAATCTCGATCATCAGATTTCGATTTCGGTTCTGGTTGATTTATAGCCGAAATTTAGGTGTATGAATATACCTAATTAGGGAATGATGGATATGGCAATGTCAGAGATACCAAGTTTGATGACACTTCTCTCTGATTTATCAAATGCATGTTTATATTATAAAAGAAAAATTTGTTTTCCTACCAGTTAACTAATAATTTCTTCTTCTAGTCTAGAAGTTGAGCTTATTTATACCGAGAGAAACCCCGATCCCAGCGGTGGAACAGCATATAAAAAAGGCTGATGAATATAAGAAAATTTTACAGCTTTAACACTTTTAACTAATACTATCATTACCTACACGAATATTCAACAATAACCAAAAAGATCACAGAATCACAAAGTAAGTTACACGTATTTATTACAAAAACAATTATACATCTTGTCCGGTCCATGTTATCGATGAAACGAACAAGATGTGAAGCAAGCCTGATTTATGTAGTGTATAGTGTCGACGACATCTCCCGAACGTGGGCGGGTAACAATCCCACTTTCAGCCTAATACACCGTGAAAGATGGCATGACAGGTACACAGCGGTTAAGTCCAACATACATGAACTGTTATACCTGCAGTTTTGGCTGAATGCGTTTAAACTAATATCATATGTAGCAGGGATATGATCATGTTTAATAATTGTAATATCCACGTACCAAATAAACTTTTCAGACTAATGAAAGCTCTGAACATTTGTAAGGTGTACAAATAATGAAGGAAAAATCTAAAATCATCGCGCAAATTTCCAGATGTTGTAATGTTACCTCATAGTGGCATTGCTGTGCTTATGGTAATCGGCCGCGCAGTGAAAGTGGGTGCTGTTCATTAAATTTCGGATTTGTATCCTGGGTCAAGCCTACAAAAGATGGACAATCTTCGTTGAAATTGGCTACTGTTACCAAAATTCAGTCAGGAGATCATTGTTTTTTTTAATTATTATAGACTAGTGATGATTATTTTAAATTAATCATAAATAAAAACATAAATCCCTCTTTACTAAACAAGCTTTTATATATATATATATATATATATATATATATATATTTATATACACTCTGTACTAAAATAAGTTTAAGTTGAATTATATTGGTTTTCAAAAAGCTTGTCGCACTAATTGCAGAGATAATACGTACTTCGGCAAATAATTACTTATGACCCAATCACTCTTCAATAACATTTATTCATTATATAAATATGCAATTTTAAAACATTTAGTTCCATTACGTGTCTACATACGTACTAACAAGCCAAGTTAAATAAAAGTTGGACTGCCACGCAGAGGTCTCGAGCTCGAACCCAAGGCGCGCTCTGACTTTTCGAAGTTATATGCGTATTAAATAGTTAATTATCGCTTGCTTTAACGGTGAAGGAAACCATCGTGAGGAAACCTGCATGTCTGAGAGTTCTCCATAACGTTCTCGAAGATATGTGAAGTCTACCATCCCGCACTAGGCCAGCGTGGTGGACTATGGCCTAACCCTTCCCACAGTGAGAAGATGCCCGTGCCCAGCAGTGAGACAGTTAAATACAGGGCTAATATTATATTATTATTATAAGTTTTTAGGCTTCGGTCTTGGCGCTAAATTCGCTCAAATGACGTCACAATCCTGCATCGCGCAAGCGGAGTTTACACAGCGACTAACTATATATACAAGCTCCCGACATCAACCGTCGGGCCGCGGCCCGCCAGGCACGATCAACCAGCCTGGTCGGAGGATCCTCCCTTTGTGTTGGAGGGAAATTTCACCCTGTTCCTCCACAACTCTTTAAATTTATACAGTAATTGTTTTTAGACTTGTAATAATAGTTCTCTAATAAATAATGATGACAAAAAAGAAAGACTATACACAAAGATATGATATTGATTGTATCTAGCTGCCAGTATTGTCTCAGAGGTAAGTTAACATAAAATTACGATACAAATTGCATTCGAATAGTAGATGTATATAAGTTCGAGAGACTATGCAAAGCTTTTATTATAATATACTATATATTTAGATTTATTGAGACGTACGATAATCCTAGCTAGCCTAGCTAATATTATAAATACGAGTGTAACTTTGTATGTTGATTACGCTTTCACTTCTTAACTACTTGACCAACCATCATGAAAATTTTGCATACATTTGAAGAAGAAAATCTAGTTCATATATCTACGTCTACTCATCAAGCTTACCGGAGCCAAATTTAATCAGGCATATAACGTCGCCATGTATAGTGGGCTTTATCGTAGGAAAGGCCAGGAAATCTGAATATCTATGAAGCGGTTGTTCCGTAACTAACCGGAAAAGTGGGACACTAACGAAGTTAGTTGTAGTGCGAGTGTATTTATTCATCCTTGTAGCCTAATGTCCGGCCCATTTGGTTACCTTCTTGTATTATTTATCAGAGATACGCCTCCGTCCATTATTATCTGCGATTTGTAAGGCGATGCTGGAACGTTGGTTATCGACTTCGTTGGCAAGAATAATGCTTAAACTTACTTAACTTGATCCCGATAAATAATATACATTATGTAACCGTTGTTATAATATTTATGTTAGGCAACGGTTTCGTAGTTGGAATCAGTCTATTGTGATTTTTTTTATGTTTAAAGGTATTGTGTTGTAAATACGACCTCATACTTTTACTCCACATATATATTTAAAATTCTATTAAGATAGAGTCCAGTCCTTGGATTAAGTAATTTAATTTGCATTTGCAATTATATGGCAAAAACAGCTCTCAATTCTTGTATGTGCATATAATGTATCGTATATTATATTGTATATTTATTAGAAATTTGCAATCCAAAAATATGTTATTAACCCCTCCAGCTAATGCAGCATAATTGAATTGGGAATGGGGAAAGATCAGTAGAGCAGTTAGTTAAAATCCCAAGTCCAAATGCTTTAGCCATAGAATTACTGTGTTTTTGATAAGGACAAAATTACTCTTGCATTTTAAATTATTTTCATTTTAATTAACCAAAGATAAATTGCACTATAGTTAATTTTTGTGTTGCAAAAAGGATATTAAAACAAACATAGAGAACGTATACTTGCATTAACTTAGAAACCACAATTTTCAAGTTTAGTACGGAGGCCATCTATATTGAAAGAGCTTATTAATACTTTCATAAATTTTCATGCCTTAATAATATACAAGTTTAAAAACGCACGTTTACAAAAATGCATATTGAAAGCCCCACTTAAAGCTGATTCACCAATTGGCCTTCCAGAAAATCCACGTACATTCACGGATACAACACAATAACTCAACAGATTGTATCGAACAATCACAGATAATGCATAAAGGCAACATTGTTAGGACTAATTGCCGCTCCCGGTCCCGCCCGCCCAGGTGAACGCCGTCGGCAACGCATTGTATCTTTATTTAATGAGTTTTACTGTTCGTGTTTATAAGGATTTACACAGTGATTGAGTTATACTAGAGGGACGTCATGTTGGTAAACGCCTTTATATCCTGGAGTGATGCAAGCAGTTGTATCATAATAGTTAAAAGTATTATACACACCGACTGAGCTAATTGTTTTCTGCCATACGGTATAGATTGAAGCGTATGTAAAACGATATTTTATAACGCTTCGGGTCGTCCTTTCAATAGTCAGATATGTATCTGTTGATTATTTATTATTTATGTTTTTAGTATAAGCAGCGATAGCTCAGTGGGGAGACCAACAGACTGCAATGCAGAGGGTCTCGGGTTCGAACCCATGTCGCGCACCTCTGACTTTCGAAAGTTATATGACTTTTCGAAATTATGTGCGTATTGATTGACAATTATCGCCTGCTCCGTGCCTCGAAGAGCACGTTAAGCCGTTGGTTCCGGCTGCCATGAACATCAATGGCAGTTGTTATTGGGAAAGTCAGTACCCTCTAATATCCTGACACTGGTCTAGCCTTAGGGTATCGTTAGCCTTCGGGTTGCGGAGGTCAGGTGGCAGCCGCTCCGTGTAAAAACTGATATCCAGTCAAATCCGGTTAGACCAGAAAAGCCGACCCCAAGTGACTAGGGAATAATAAAGGCTAAGAGAGAAGAAGAGTATAAGATTAAGAGTTTAGAGTGAAGTGTTTGGAAATTGGAAAATAGACATCTATATTCCTTTGGAGATATATGTAAGAGTTCTGACTCTTAAGATAACACACACATTTCGTCATCTATATTTTAGGTCCTACGTCATAAAGTGCGATCTTATTGCCGTCTACCGGACGCTGTTTCACCTCCGTGCATCTGCTGAGAATTTATTGGCAGATAAATCTAATAACAGTTTGTACAACTCGGATATAGAACCCAAGTCCTTATGCACAATAGTTGCATTCACTACCACTGCAGGCAGTCTAGGATTTAATTAATTAATGAGCTTAATTTTAAGACTCTTGATATTAATTTTGTTTGGTTCGTAGTCCACTTCAATTATATGTATTTTAGTATATACCATATTTTATAAATATTTGACCTCAACAAGCATAACATTATAACTTGACTAATATTAACAAACCTAACCATTTATTAGTGAAATAAATAAGAAGGAACTTTAGACTCAACCATATATAATGAGATAAATATAGCAAATACTAGATATATGCTAAAAGTTTATAAAAGATCATTTAAGAAAAAACGCGCTTGCATGTATTAGTATTCTTAGCACGTCGCTTACTAATTGGCACCCTACTTGCCAACTTAGATTAATATTGATTAATTGTTGATTGATATATTAATTTTTAATTGATTAATATTCATGTCATATCAAGTTATTTATTATTTATTTTAAGAGTAGGCTATACTTACGTAATGGACTATTAAACGAGCCATATATTCAATGCAATATGTCGTGCAATAACACTAGGTCAAAAACATTAGAATACAAAGATCATTCCAGACATAATTATTTGTACAATAATTTAAAGAATATTGACGTACTAGCTATTGGAAGCTGCTTTCTTTTTTTTCTGGATTTAAGGTACCTTATGTCCTTTTCTGTACCACTGATAAAGTGTGTGCGAAATTTCATGGTGATCGGTCAAGTAATTTAGGCGTGAAAACGTAACAACCAAACTCACTTTCGCAATTATGATATTAGTTAGGCTATTTTTAAAATATTGCAGTTATAGCCAATTAGTATATTAAGGTGACATGCGTTGCAGTAAAAATAACGTCCGTTGAGAAGCATCTATAATGAATAGCTTAATATTGTGAGTTGCCACTGAAGGATTCCTTACCTACCATACACTGACGGCATAAGTTCGATTATCTTTACATGATTTAAATAATAAGAATGATTGACTGAATTTGTTTTAAAATTATTTACGTTTACATCCACTTTAAATACTCCCTTTAGTTTTTGATGTAATGACACAGAATATGTCATATGTACTTTTTAAATTAGACTTACATATATAGGTTATGATTAGACGCAAATATGTAGTGTTCATCCGCGTGCTCATAATATTAGGGGTCAAAGTATGAAATTGCCGATTTGTACTAAAAATTTAAACTCGTATTTTCTAAGATGTACCATATTTATTTAATCGAAATATTTACCCTCATTATCTATACATTGCTGCCATCTCAGTTCATTTATGCCTTTACAATAGAACTCCGGGGATCTAGATTCGACAAACCGTGTGAAAGCATTTGGACTGCCTGCTGGAAAAAAAATTTATCACTTAGAAAATTGTCCAAATCACGAAAAAAATGGTAGTCCGTTGGAGCAAGATCTGGCGAGTACGGAGGATGAGGTATGGTTTCTAACTGCAGCTCCTGTAGAGTTACAACGGTTTCCCGTGCAGTGTGAGGTCTTGCGTTATCATGGAGCAATAATGGTGATGATCGATTCACGAGTCGGAGCTGTTTCACTGCCAGTTTTGCCATCATTGTTCGAAGTTTGGCACAGTAAACATTTGCTGTTATTGCTTGACCAGACCTGAGAAAGCTATAGTGAATAACACCATGAAGATACCACTGATTAGTTACCATTACCTTTTTATTGGTAAGCTTTGCTTTAGGGCACTGTTGCGGCGTTTGACCTGGGGTCAGCCATTGCATTTTTCGCTTACGGTTATCGTAAAGAATCCACTTTTCGTCAGATGTCACACGTTCGATCCAATATTCCTTCATTTCTGTACTGATTCAACAAGGCAACACAAGTTTCAACACGCATTTCTTTATGCAGATCAGTCCAATCATGAGGCACCAATTTTTCATATTTTTTTATCTTATTTATTTGACGTAGATGAGCCAATATTGTAAGTAGGGTAACGTTAAACCATGCCGCTAATTCCTGGGTAGTTTGACTAGGATCGGCTTCCACTATCACCTTCAATTAAGCGTTATTCACCTATGTGGGCGGTCTTCCACGAACTTTCCATAACGAAAGCGTTTAAACTAAAATCGCACGGTGCGTTCATTAGCAGTCTCCTGTCCAAACGCAGCGTTGATATTGCGAGCCGTTTCTGCCACGTTAGTTCCACGTCGGAACTCGTATTCGAAAATGACTCGGATTGCCGAAGTATCCATTTTTCCCTTATATGCTGAATAAAAAAAGTATTGAAAGTAGAAAATCGATTGTTGCGCGTTTTTTAAAAGAAGAATCTTATAGGTATCATGTGAAAAAAGTTTCACTCGAAAATCTCACACCATGAAGGTTTTATATCAATTCAAAGTATCTATTACTATACAACGGCAATTTCATACTTTAACCCCTATTAAAACATCTGTAATAACTTATTGCATACATTTTAAGTATGATGCAAAACATCACATCATCTATTCAAATTTCAAACAGTCTTTTCTAATTAATTAATGTTTTTATATAACAACGGTTTAAGTAGTAATGGAAGGAATAATTTCTAGTGGATCATACGTTTTGGTATTGAACCCACAAAATTCGGAGCAAAACCAATAACTAGGCAATCATATGCTATAGCATATGATATAATATTTAGATTTTAATCCGCGTATAGTTGCTTAATTTTTACACGAGAGAGAAAGGTTTCAGTCGATTTATTCGTGTTTCATTCGCATAAAATGGCAACCTTAAATTATGCACTTTTAATTCTGTCGATACAATCTTAATGAAACCATTTCACATTGGAAATAATGAGTTCAATTGCCAATGTTATTACGAATAATTTTCACAATACTGCTAATTAAAAAATAATGTGATATTAAAGTAAATTAAAATAAAGGAAATAAGTAATCGTGGTAATAAACTTGCGTAATATATATTATTCGGATATGAAAAAACCATTACAAATCTACCTTCCGTTCGAAAAAAGAAATTCGTTTGACTGTTATTTAATTCTTCTTTAGAACAACCAAATTTTTCTGTGTGGACTTAAACATAACAGGTGAAAATGAAATATGTATGCGTATCCCTGTGAGAATATGGGCCTTAGTTTCTACTGACGTCCAATGAAATACAGGTAGAGAACGAGCAACCGAGATTATTATCTGACATTACTGCGAATATTTTATTTAGAATAATATTACTATTTCTAGGTGTAAACTCTGGTCTCAGGTGGTCTTTAGATATAATCCCTAAAATAACAGGCAGGATGACTCAGTCTATCATTCAGAAGGCTTACGACACATTCGCTATGATATACTAAAAGCGGTGACAGCCGGCAACTTGCCGATTTGCTAAATGGACTCCCTTATTATTAAGATATACATACATCATGCCTAAATAATGCGTGTAGAAAAGTAACACTAATCTATCTTTTACTTTCCACGGCTGCACCACAGAACTAAGTTTTTTTTTATATTGTCTGTTACATAAGGTCTAAAAGGGATCGAAGCTACGTAAAACACGCAATTGGCACAAACAGCTATTTATTAAAAATGTACCAATAAACGTGTTCCTAATACTATATCCTTAAAATATATTTACCATAAAAAATCACGTCGTGCACCTCTGACTTTCAGAGGTTATATGACTCTACGAAATTATGTGCGTATTGATTGACAATTATCGCCTGCTCCGTGCCTCGGAGAGCACGTTAAGCCGTCGGTCCCGGCTGCCATGAACATCTATGGCAGTCGTTATTGGGAGAGTGTCGACACAAAAGATCCCACTGGGTCGAAGTGTCGCCGGTCTGCACTGACTGGCCCCCACATAAGAAAGATAGGATACATACCATCAAAAATAAAATTTAACTTTTTAAATTTGACTTATTCTTAAAAAAGTTTAAGACTGCGCCGAGCGTAAGACAGATAATGACAGAGCTCGTGCGGTGCATAATCAAATCGGCGCGCGGCCGCCATAGTAATATTGTATGGAGGATTTGAAGTGCTTTTTTGATAAATATGTGTCTTTATTGTCAACCAATAACTTAAATATTTGGGACGGACAAATTATAATATAACTATTTGTTTCGTTTAAGTTGTAAAATAGGATAGGTTTCTACTGTTATAATCTAAAATTCACATAACACTAGCTTACGTTTTTGCTTATTTCGTGCAAATTTACGTAATTTTGTAAGCGAAAATATTAATTATTTTAAGTTTTTTACACGGAGTAAACACATTCATTGTTATGGTAAATGTATATTTTATATTTGTATTAAACTAAAAGTGTTGATTTTATTCACTTAACTGTGACCGCCTGTTTTGGCACATTTCGCTCGGCGCAGTATTAAGAGGCAATTAAGCCTTTTACCTAGTAATGAAGCCGTAGATAATGAAGATTTACAGAGAGTTTATGATTAATAGTTCTTATAGAAAGTTCATTAGACTTATTAAATGTATTAAGTCTTCAAGATACTTTTATGAACCAGTCCGTAATTAGGTCTTATTTTTTTGACGACACTGGTTCTATAGCTTGGTAAATAAAAAACACACTTTCGCCAAATCGGTCATTGCCAGTACAGCGCAGGAACCCTTGACCGTTCTTCAACACGTGTCAATTATAGTGCACTTTGATATTCTTACTTACATAAATACTTTTTATTTTCAATAATTATTATAATATAAAATATCATTGCGATAATCGTTTTCTCCTTTACCGATGATTGCTATGTACGGTAAGTTCGACCACAGTCGCACGTGCAAGCCTGTCGCAAGCCTTTGAACAATCAGTGTGAAGTTGCTCAGTGGCCTGATGATACATCGCTAATGAGCAAAATAAACGACAGTAGGTTCCAAGTAATTGTAACAATAGCTTCATTTTGATTATATAAAATAAGCCACAAATAGCTAAGTATGAGTATTGAGTAGGCATGCGATGGCAAGCCTCTTTGTTCTTGAATATTATATGATTATAGTTATATTTCTGTATGAAAAGAGAACGCTGTGGCGTGTGAGTTACGGAAATAAGGAGGACGATGAAAGGTGGATCAAGAAAGAACATCCAATTTGTATGGAACAGTTGAAACGAGAAGATGCAGGAGAACATTCTCTAATTAGATCGGAGTCATTCTGTTGAATGTCACATTAAAAAGACCCTAAACCAACCAGCATGTAAGGTGGTACGCCTGACAGTGAGAGGTTACTTAAAGCTATGATCAACATGTAATATTAGGGGTATAACTCACACGTTGCCGGGGAAAAGGGTTGGAAGATGCAATGACAGGAAAGCAATGAGAAGTATATACATTTGTTATGTGTATGTCTCCATAGGTCTTACAAGTCGGAGTTTCGGAACGTTTCAACATTTCAACACGCTGTGTCGTTTTTTAACTTAGTATATTGCTGTTGCCGCAGCTGTTGCAAATACGACTGCTGTGAATGAGGTCTCGGTACTTAATCCCGGAAATCCTATATGCAGGAATCATCAGGTCAATAGAAAGATTATTGAGTTTTCCTGCCAAGAAATGTCAATAGCAGCTTGGAGTTAAGAAGTTGGCGGTGTTACACATCCCCGTGCCTCGTAAACATGTAAACCGTTTGTCCTGCGCCTGTTCTACTTGGGTCGTATCACATTACTATTCCATCGGATTCTAAGAGTTAGGGAATAGAGAGTGCACTAAGACTTGTGTCAGCGGACACACTTTTGCCCTATACTATCTTTTGGGCAGACGGTCAGTAATCGTTAAGATTAAAATTATAATTTTAATCTTAATAATATAATGATATTACTTGCTATGTAACTACTGCTCTACACTTAATACCTATAAAAACACACTAATAATTTCAATGGCAAATACTTTGAGTAACCTAGAAGCCTTCCTTAAATATCATTGCTATTAAAGATAGAGCTGTCAAAATTATCTTTGAGTTCATCAAATAGCGATTATCAACTAAAATATTAAATTAGGCTTATATCAACATCATTTGGTCAAGGTTGTCATTTCTGTTTTAACTGATCGGTGTAATTATGTAATGTGGTGCAACTCTTTGCCTTAATCTACGTGACATGAAAATTATTTCAGACTTGATCTGTTTCTTATATATTACCCATTTCCTAACAAAGTCACGTCTTTTTCACATGCCGAAGTTAAACTAAGTGCCGCCATTTGGGAGATGCCTTACGTTCCACTGTGAACATACCTATGTATTACTAGAGGTGATGCAGTTGAGTTGCTACATTTATGCTGAATTTAACAAAGTTTGTTGTTTATATTCTATATTAACAGCATTTTTTTACAAATATCGTATCTCGTGTTCTAATAACCATAATCATTACATTTCCTTAACCAGTGTCATCTTATTTCCTACAAAAAAATTCAAAGTCATCGTTACCGACAAAAAGTAGATCGCATTCATTCCCCAAACAACTTCATCATTAAAAACCGCGTGACGACATTGTTCTCATACATTTTTTCATCTTAATGATCAAGAATTTCTGCGTAACAAAATATAGATGACAACTTGACAACCGGCAAACCGGATTGTACATTTTTCAAGCACGAACGAGCACAAACCTCAAAGAGGTTGCGTAATTAACGAATTTTGCGGACAAATTGTGTGTTAGGCTTCGTAGAAATTGCGCCCACCGCATCTATCTGCTCTATTTACTTACGATACGTTGCGTAAGCGCCACGCACAAACCAACCTTTGATGTCTCAACGCCGAGACGTGATCCTGCGCAGAATAACTGAATCATATCTATCGGCAACTACAATTCATGATACACTCGCGACGTGATAAAACGGACCAGTTTTTTGACGGTTGATTTTAATGGCGTAATTATTACGATTTTTTGTTAGAGAATTGTAGTAACTATGTTGACAATATGCCATGCCATACAGAAATTATTATAATTATGTATCTAGGTTTAATGCTTTGTCCGGTTCACGTCACTTAGGCGCTTAACATGTTTGTACAATAGTGTAGTTGCCTATGTTGGAATTTGTACACTATTTTACGCACAAGAGCAAACAGCAATGAAGAGAAAATTACTTGTAAAATAAGGGAGTTATTCATATTTTAAGTTTGTTTATAAGGAAAAATGGGACATCTGGCTATCTCCCTCAGATAGCTGCGTTTAAATAGCGGTTACGTCATAGTTTGTATTGTGTATTTGTTTCTGTCATTTGACATTTGACAATTATAACAGATTTGAAACGTTTGTATCTTGTATGTGTTTTAGAGTTTGGCTAATCTATACTAATATTATAAAGCTGAAGAGTTTGTTTGTTTTGTTGAACACGCTAATCTCAGAAACTACTGGTTCCAACTGAACTTAATTTAGTGTTGGATAGCCCATTTATCGAGGAAGTCTATAGGCTATATAACATCATGCAACGATCAATAGGAGCGAAGCAGCAATGAAAAATGTTGCAAAGACGGGGAAAATTCTCTTATGTGAAGCAGAAGAAGTTGCGCGGGACAGATAGTGTAACTATAAGACTTAAATAATAAAAAAATGTGTGTGTAAAATAGGGTAGTTGATCCTATTTTATACAAATAGCAGTTTTTATTAACAATAGCTGATACCTTTGCTTACCCTCTAACCTAACCTAAGCCATTTTAATTGTGTTAAGAAAGATTCACGTCAGTATTGCAATGGATGAGGTTCGAAGTTGGACTTTAGTCGCGCGTTCGATGCAATAACCTCTGAGCTACCCCTGCTACATATGTAAGCTGTGATACAGCGATCCTTAATTCTTTAGAGAGTTAATCAAAATTTCATCGTTCCGTCTTCTAGCCTTTATTTAGAGGCTGGGCTGGCACTTTAATAGCTTTCGCAGAACTTTTCTAGATTACTTTGGTAGACCATTCAGAGAGGGTTCGACTAAGCTATAGACTTGTGTAGTTTCTGAAAACATATTTATTTCGATTTGCAAAGACCTGTACCGTATAAATATAATAATTTTATCATATAAAAATAATAATACTTTCGTAACAAGAATTATTAATTAAACCAGCTCACCAAAGATATGATCAAGATTATATCTAACATCACAAAGCACACAACCTGACGTCACATTACACAGAACTTGCGCATAATTTCACATTTTATTCTATGATGCAACGGATTCCAAGTGTCAATATGAAATACAAAAAAGTAAATAGAAGCGGATTGATTTACGTTCTATTGTATTAATAATGACACATGACTCGGAACTGTGCAGCCTGTGCAGATATTTATGGCCTCATTTGTACACAAGCTTTATTAGACAATGTCTAGTGACTCGAGGGTAGATCCACATTCCTAATACGTACAACTTATTGCATACTAAATTAAAAATGAATGAATAGGATGTTTACCATATCTTGACATTGTTGTCTCATAGTGTTATGAGTCACAGTTTTTTGTATAGCAAAAAGTACGTATAGACGTCTGGTATTATACGTGGATATGAAAATATGAGTGACCGAGTACTTAATGTTGTTGTCTAAGTTCCCGGAAGGGATAAAGGATGTGTGATTAGTCTAGAAGACTATTGAAACTTATTATTCATAAAGTAGCAATACAGTAATATAAACAGCAGCCATAGCTTAGACGGGTGATCATCTTATTGCCACGAAGGGGTCTTAAACTCGATCACTTGATACGCACTTTTGAAGTGATGTGCGTAAGAAAATAAAGAACGATGATAAGTATTAACTTAATTATCGCTCATTTTAATGGTACAAGAAAACATCGTGAAATGCACCTTATTCTCCACAGGAACCCAACTTCTGTAAAGTGGAGGATGTTCTGAAATCAGAATAGGCCACTTAAAGAACCTTTTTTTAATTTCAAGTTTATGAATACAGTGTAATTTTAAAAACAAAGTTTTCAAGCTTCTCTTTGTAGCCATAACGAAGAATACCGCTTTCCATTTTATAGTACAGAAGCACAGAAAAAGGGGTTACTGAAACCAAAATAGGAATTATACCTATAGCTTTGTAAGTATTCATAAGACTGATTTGTTAACAATTAACTGTTTATGTTGCTTAAAATGTCAACTAGCTTGAACTATTTATCATCGATCAAGCAGCATGTTTTATCCTGACGGCTCACTGTTATTTAATAATAATTCATACCATCATAAAAACAGTTGTATCCCTCGTTCAGTGAAACTCAGACAGGTATTAATATCCGATCTCGTTTAGATAGTTAGATGAAAATACTAGCGTAACTAGAAAATGGCCTCTGATGATTATTATGATCGGTCCTTTTACTGAAATTATTGCGATTTATGACTGTTTTGCTTGTCAATTTAAAATCCAGAGTAGATTATACCGTTTATTAATAATTGCCTTATAAATTTTAACAATGCATCAAGGCAGGTTGACGGTCAGTCACGACAGTCGTAATTCAAAAATGTATGGATTTAATAATTATAATTTTATTAAAGCACGTTAAATGTAATGAAGTTAAGATTTATGCTAGGTATTCGTGGAATATAGTTTGTTAATCGTAGTTTAGCCTAACTGCATATATGTATATAAATTACCTCAAATATCGCAGCATCGAAGATTTTAAATTTCAGAATATATAATTTTAAGTTAATATATTTTTGTAGAGCATCGACAATACCTTATTACTCTGAATTTTAGTTTATATGTCTCTTATACACAGCATATGAAATGTGGGACTGCAATTTCATAGTGGATATGTCTTCAAAATAAAAAGCTTAAATAAATAGAGTCATAATCCTATAGTAAAAGAGAATCATAATCCTGTAGTAAAAGAGAACCATAATACTATGCCAATAAACATTTTCGCATCTGTATTATTAAAACAAATATGAAAACAGTCAGTTTAGATAGTTACAATACAATCTAGAAACACTCCTGTTTACACGTATCTCCGACCGCCTGTGTTAAGAACGACCGCCTGTGTTAAGAACACGAATATTACGGTAACTGTTATCGTTATCAGTAATTCGACGAGGCACAAAATGAGTGGTGCGGCCCGCTCGACAAAAGGCTTAATAAAGTATTCGAGCAGATGTAAATGGAACACAGAGCGGGCCCGAGGCTAGGGCGGGGTCCGGACAACACTTTCATATTATTACGACCGCATTGCACGCACACAGACAAAGCTATCACGCGCACACGCGCATCTGAACGATTAGATCGCAGCGGACATGCGCACGCGCACGCGATCCGACCACTTTCAATGATTCGTTAGCGAAATCATTAGGAGATGTAATGTCGGCGCATTGTAATACGTGTTTATGGTTATTTAAATGATTTATTTTTATTGATTGTTTTTGCCTTGTTGCGAGACAGAAAATAATGATGGCTGTATGAATAAGGCTACCATTATGGTCTGGTATTGCGAAGGTGATCGTTGCTACTATGTTATTTGAGCGTTTGGTAATGGAATATGTTACGAGAAAATGAGTTGTCAAGTAGGTTATGTCGAGGCATTCATCACTTTGGAGCCGGGCGGTAGGCTGTGTGGCGTCTAGGCGGCAGTCATGCGTAGACAGGTTTAGATGGTGCTGTTGAGTGCCACGAGTGGTGAGTGATTGGCTACGGATATCACGGACTGCCGTGATCGATGCTACGAAACCAACCGTACTCAACATTTGAATATCGATCGTTCTCCGATTGACATGTTACACGCACACATGCAAACAGTATAAAATGTTCGCAGCAAAATTTCTACGTCATTATCCATGTTCCATTTTGATAATAAATCTATCAAGTTCTAATTCGGTCCGGTGTATCGAGACACTGTCAATCCCATCAATATTGTTATTGACTGGGAGTGCTGACATGCTGACATGTTATTAACATAGGCCTGACAGAGTTGTCAATAAGCCACTACGCTCTATATAAATATTCATAACTGTACCTCGAGAGTTGTGGAGCACATTAATTACGTGTACTAAATGGAACTTCTAAATTCAAAAAACAAAACGTAGACGATCGGCGTATGTTTTAACATGACAACGTGTTCCTGTGTCGCGTACCGGATTGTATATTCGACGAAGGCTGCCGCCATCTATACATTAGCATTGTTGTCTATATTATAACATAGAAAATAGAAAGACGATGATAACTAGGTTCATTCTTCTTGAACGTAAGCAGACACGCTTGCTTGAGCAAATTATGTAAATGAATAATATTTATAGTACAAAGACCTAAGTGCAGCCCATACAATTTTTCACGTGCTGGGTCCGTATAAATCATATTTCCTTTGACCTCGATGGCGCAATGGTAATGAATTTGACTGCTGTACATAGTGTCTTAGGTTCGATTTCCAAGTCAGGCAATGTGTTATTGAGTTATCTGTTAAGAAATTGTCAGTAGTACACAAAGTAACTATGCGAGGGCGAACCTATTGCCGTTTACTCCTGTAAACGGCTCGCCCCCTGTTACGCGAATCTTTAAACCATAACTAGTAAAATACTCTCCTGTCTACCCCTTCCTGAGGCTATGTATGACTTCTTTATCAGGTCTCGCTTAATATACGAGATACAACCTACGACCATGAACTATGCAAAATGTTAAATAATCCTTCGCCATATTCCGACAGCACCATTAAGGCAGAAAATTACCCACAAATACAATAATTACGTATGACATAATACGATGAGTACTCTTAAAATGCCAGTACGTGTTAATTACCTCCGATTCTCGAATAACAATTGATGTTCTTTCTACTATTTGCTGCACTAATCGAATATTCCAGCGAGTAAATGGCTTATTACCGGCAATAAAAGCGAGAAAATGATATGGAAAATTGTCTGTAAACGCACACAGAAAAGGTTAAAGCCTTAATTAACAAATCAAGCCGGTCCAATCTTTGATTCAACTGTCGCAAATTCGGGGTAATAAAATTTTACAATTGCCAAAATACGGTACTTGAGTGTTCGACGCCGTGTGTGAACCACGCTCGTTTTTTACCTTATGGAGCTTTATTCTTTTGAGATGAACTTTAATTTCTTCATTGTAATCGCCGTTTATGTTAAACCTATCATTACGTGGTACTAACAAGTACTTTTATTGTTAATTCAATACTAACACAAATGATTTAATAGAAATATAGTCTACCTATTTCCCGGGAACGGTGCCTACATTTTCTAGGTAAAATGGTTATTTCTTCTGGGTGCCTTTAATCTAGAAAAAAATACCCTACAGTATGTCCTTTTTCTCCTGATATAGTATATGGGAAATTTTATGATGATCGATCCACTAGTAACGGCGTGAATGCGCTACAAACAAAGGACTTGCGTTTGCATTTATAATATCAGTAATAATAAATAGTATTATTTATATTCTACCTTAGGATAAGAGCTATTTCTATAACAAATATAATCAAAATCGGTTGAGCAGCTGAGTCGTTAAAAATATACGTAAAAGATTTACTTTCGCATTTATAATATTAGTGTTGTATTGTATATTAGTTACGAGGATGTAAACATGCCCCCTGCGGTTTTACCGCCGCCATTCTCAAGCTCATTTAATGTTACAAACATTAAATAATAAAGATTCACACATAAAAAATATGGAAACATAAAAATGATCTCTATATCTCCTTCCGCAAAACGTTTTAACACAACGTCCGTCGTAAAATATATGCGCGACGATAATATTGAAAATAAAAAAAACAGGACGTGTATGTTTAAAAAGTTAAATATTACACTTTTTAATAATTTAACTTTTAGTGCATCCATAAGGGAAATGCGAATACCTGAGGCGAGAATTACTAATATGGAATTGACCTCATTTATAATTGTTTCATCGTGAAGTGTGTAAACCAAAATAGGAGGGCTTTTACAAAAGCCGTCTTTAAGCTAAGATCTCACAAAGATCGTATACGATGTGTATACGATCATTACTTTTTATTTTAATAAACAACAAAACTGCCTCATTCCGATCTAGTCACGATGACCGTAGTTTGTTTTAAATTTAAATATGCTAAAGAACAAAAGCATGATTTGCTAATTGGTAGTTCATTCACTAAATGCGTTATGGTTATGCCAAAATAAATATTGTATTTAAGGATATTAAAGTCATAAAATGCATATTATTTTTAGTCAATTCCAAAATTCGTGACGTTGCGATAGGTCGGATGCCTATTAAAATCAGAAATATTAACGTGAAAATCTCGCTACTTACATACTTATATTATGTTTCAGAACATGTTATAAAAATAAACATATAACTAAAACAGGATGGAAAACAAAAGTGTTACATGCTCGATAACATACATTTTTTTTTTACTAGTATTACTCGAGTTCACGTAAGGCAAAATTTCTTGAGTTAAAACCTTTACTCTCTAACTATGTACCTTTGTTAGTCTAAGCCTATGCTAGAGTGTGCCTTTCATCCAAGTCTAAATTCCTTTACCACTTATGCTTTTGCGTCCTCTAGAGTCAAACAATTGACCTTTATGTCATACCTTATACACCTAACCAAACAGTCCGAGCACATCCGACTAATGTGTTACTTTTCTTTGAAATATCGCACACCAAGGCAAGACGAATTGTGTAAAAAGTCGCGATGTATAAAGGCAGTAAGGTGTCGTACAGACGAGCGATCTTTCGCTCCTCTGTCGGGCGGCTCGACTGTCTTCTTCGCCTTCACCGTTTACCCGTTCATTAAGTTCGCATGTCCGTCCGACGCCGCGATTATTGCAATTATTTAAATTCACACCTTTGAAAAGCGCAAAAGCCTCTTTTTATATTTTAATGTTTCGTAAGCGTAAGGAAATGACGTCTCATTCGAAAGCTATAATTAGGGACAACCTTGGGGTTCAGGGTTTGGTTGGTTATATGTGCTTCTGACATTGTATTACTGACGCGATAATTGTGCGATGTTTCGACATAATTATATTATGGCATTATGCACGAATACTGTGCGTTTAATTGGTGTCGATATTTACATTGTGCCTAATAGGCACCATCCATGTGCTTAAATGGGATGTTGACTCATTGTTATGGTATAAGAGATCACAGCTGTGCACTCCGTATAATTAAGGACTTGTTCCTATACAAAAATATTTCGTTCAATTATTCAGTCATACTAACAATCCTCACGTTCTTTATATGGCTTTAAATAGATTATTTAAAAAATCTCAATACGTTCTTTCAACCATCCCCACTAGGCATATTCCCGGTACCGAGGTAGCTTTACAAAAAGCTGCATTGATTGATATTTTCATGCTTGTGAATGAAAACAAGGTCATACATTAATATAAAATTATACTTTTAGCACCGTGCAGGAATCTAACACAACACGGGGCGTGGCATTGGTAATGGTGAAGTGTCCCTTCAAAACACTGCACCAACCATGCTTAATATTGCACTGCCTTCTTGATTTCATAACTCAAGTTCGTGCTTATGTTTATAGCTGATTGTTAAATCTCAGAATCGTTGCCTGTGTCGGAAAATGTGTGATTGGATTTTCCCCTTAGGCAATTTCAGTAGTACGTACACTAAGAATATGCTGGATAAACGACTATACACTCCACTCTGCTTAAAATTAATTTAAAATATATATGTACATGTATTTGGGCAGGCAAATTGGGCCTGGAATGATTCCGGTACGTGGTAATTAAAAACATTGGTAGCAAATTGTGAGTGCCAAATCACTTTGTCTACCCCTTTGGAAATATATAACGTAAGTCTGTACAAAAACTAGACTCTATATTTGTTAACATTTTACAAATAACTTTCATTGTAACTATTAAGTTTTGAAATATCGCATGTTAGTTTCTCTGTTTCGTATAAATGTAAATGGATGCTCACATTCAACCATTTGAAGAAAATGTTAAAAAAATGTTGATTTAAATGTTGATTTATGACTTTAATGCTTCAATGTGTTCTGCAGTATATGATTACTATACCATACCAACGAGGTGCTACCTAATAGAAGACACTATTTATAATACTATACAGAATCTACTGGCGATTTTTAGTGTCTCTAGTTTTAGATAAAAAACACATATGGAGACAAAAATATCCTTAGATTTAAGAGTTTAATATGGTTTAGGAGCGTTTTGCTATTCTCAAAGTCTTTAAGAAGTTATTTGTAAAATTTAAATACCCATATTCATCGAAATAATAGAATAGAGATAAACGCATGTATGCAGAAACGTTATTAATGTCAATGTTAATTGACAGAAAGCTGGAGGAAGGCCAAAGAAAATATGTAAGGAGTGTGTAAGAAATGATACGAAAGGAAAGTGGTTAATGATGAGATAACGATAGATATATAAGTATTTGGAAGCAAAAGTCATACTGTGTATGACAGATGAATACTGAATTGGGATCAGGGATGATAATAAATTGACTTAAAGTAACCATAATTCTCAAAAACAATATGTTAATAAGCTTTCTTATTTAAATCTTAGTTGTATAAGCCGGGAGTGATATTAAATCCAACTTTTAATATGTTCTGATAGTTTCTATAGTTCAGCAAGCCTTTATGATCTATACGTATATGATCTAAACAAACAAAAACTCATCTTAATCATACTTTCTCATAATATTAGGTCTCCATGACATCAAAATGATGTCTAAATAGGCTCTAATTCCTCGCTCTAAAGTTCCGCATGCTGTTTTATTTATCGAGAGCTAGAAGCATACAAGTGACGGTGAAGTACCATACTGTGATGCCGGAGGTTATTTTACCACGTCACTGAGACCCTCGAAGTCATTCGATGGACTTTCGTGATCATCTTGATATCTTGTTATTTATTTGATTTATATGCTTAGTATCAGCACGCGCCTGTGTGTACGAGGAATCGACATAAGGTTGTGTCCAGACATTATAATGGGTGCGCTGCTATGACTGTTTAGTGGTGTCAGATGCTTTTAGATGGTTTTATGTTTAAAATTGTCTGTCTGTTTGTGTCGGCCTTACGTACTGTACTTTGTTGCAATTTTTACTATTTGATACTGATCAAATAGTAAAAATTCTCCGTATTTAACTAATCATCATTAGTAGGTACTAATGATGATAAGTTAAATACGGAGAATTTTAAATGATACATTGATGGATCTACATAAATATACTGACGGCTTCGCCGCTATCATGAGCAAAAGGTGCGCATCATTGATGGCGCGCCTCCGAGGCAGCACCAACACAATTCTGAGTGTATTCGCGGATCGGTGGGAGACCCCGATATTGCGGAGATGGATGCAGCTACATACATGCTGTGATTTAATCATGCATATTAGTCATATTACCTATGTATTGTTTACTGACATTGGAATTTTAACTAAATTAATACTAATACAATATGGACTTAGTCCAAAATAAACGTATATTATTATTATTATTGATTTCTCTTATCACAGATATTATTCTAACATATTAGAAAAATATCTGGCCCTTTGGGAGGCTTACACGGAGACATGGGTCTAACGCGAAGAGGCCCTTCGAGAGTTTTATTATTATTATAATCTATCGACGAATGCAAATTATATATTTTACGAAATTCTATTTCTTTCCAAAGGTTCTCACTTAGTACAAGACCAAGTTATAGTTCTACAAGACACGGCTACAACTTTCTTATATGGCTGTGGCGCCGCTCACAGTAGCAGTGTTCCCAAATTCCTACAATAATAATTTAATACCGAATAAGCATTCTAACGCGCATTCCTTACAACCGCACTACAACATAGATCCGTCTCATATAGTACAGACCACATAAATTAATACACGAACGTTGACACAACAGCTTCCGCGTGCTCCTATCCTACCTGGAGCGAACAAGCCCGAACAGAGCCGAACATACCCGATCAGCCACGAACACTTGCACCGCTATCGATACCCTGCCTTGGCCAGCCACACCCAGGCCACTAACCCTTGTCGCAACTATTATGCACACACACAAAAGATGGCGGTGTATTGGTCTATTAAAATAGATGGCCACCCTCCCTTTCACTGGCGTAACAGTGCCACAGTTATAGTTAAGGCTGCTGTGGTGTATGTATATTGATAGTGATAGTATTATCTTGTTATGATAAATTCTATAAATAGACTGAATGTCTGTTGTATTTATTTAACACTAAAATATTTCCTATGCAGAAAATATGAAAAATGTTTTTGCTTATCTAAAATAGTCTCTTTATCTATTCTAGCATTAGTAATATTATTATATTATGCTGAGGACCATTTGCTTCGATTTTCTTAAGTATAACTTATTATTTTCAAAATCTACAACTGACGAAAATAGACTCGTACCCTATTAATTGGAATCTATATAGCTGGCGAAGTAAGGATGAATTATTTTTTCATACGATTAAGACGATTATCGACATGAATCTATGCATGCATGTAGATTAAAAAGTAGAAGATCCTTGATAAATCTGAAATTAATTTTCCTAAAAAATCATATTCAGGTTATAAAAAACACCAAAACACCTATAACCTTGCGCCAATTAAATACAACAACAATGAAATAGACCTCCTAATTCCATACAACTTATTTGAACATTTTAAAACATACGTTTTAAAATATTCATACAGAAGCAGACAAGCAAGTAGGAGATATATGCATATCTCCTACTTGCTTATCTTACACCTTGGTGAAAACCAGCTTTGGTACCCTAATGGCAGTTACGAATATATTCATTTAATTCTAAGAGAACTATTTTCAAATATCGAATTACACCGTGAATTAGCCGGCAAGTATTTTTAAACTGCAATCACGTTTTAGATAAATCAGTTTCGATACAACAATATCAGCTTCAACTCGACCACTCGAAAAGCTCAAGGCCAGCGTCTGGCCTATGGATACGGGCAGGCATCCAATAAGGTATCTATCCATATACTGATAACAGATAAGGCTGTCACCGTCGGGCGGTGGCCGGGCGGTAAATATCCACTGTGATATAGTGCACGGCGAAGCGACGACTACAACTGCGCCAATGTACCAGTGATAACGCAGAAATTTTGCTTCTACCGACGCTGTACTGATAAGGAAGGATCATTGCTCATATATAATATCGACACCTGTAGTAGGAAATCAACTAAATATAAAGCGAACTAAAAACATATTTTACAAACGCTACCCTTTGTGAAAAGCAGAATTTGTTGACATATTTAATATAATGCTAGACAACGGGTCTTACTCGCGATAAAGTATTTAAAAGGTAATAAATACCTATTGATTGCCCGAGGTTTCGACCGACTTGCATCGATCGTGGTCACGGGTTGACTGATGTGAGCTCAGCGGCGGGTTTCGGCAACTACCCTCACTTGGTAACTATTATTTATATTCGCACTGTCAGTATTTCGACACACAACACCGACGACGTCTACACACTGGCGACCTAAGTCACTACGGCGACGTTTACATTTGCTGATGACTGGATTCCAAGATGTAGACAAATGGTATCCATCCTCCCGGTTGAAATTGCAATATATCTTAAATTCAACCGCTTCACGAACTATCCTGGAGTAATAGTGACGATTGGTGGATAAAACCTGTGGTTTATGTAACTCAATCCAGTGGTTTGTTGTCTAGCATTATATTAAGTATGTGTCAAATCGCGATAGTCTAAAAAAAGGTATTTGTTGATATTTTTTAGGAGAAAATGTATACAGTAAAGATATATTATTATGTATGCGTATACAAAGTTGTTGAAAACGTGGGCATTATACAGCTCCGCTTAGACTTTAGTGACATAAGGTCATAATGATCTTTGATTATTCAAATAAATGTACCAGGAAAATAACGACAAAATAAATACTAACCCCATCTAAAATATGGTTTATCATAATTATTCTATTCCTAAACCTATTTAGGTAAATGATATTATATATATAATGATATGGAGTAATCTTACATTAGTGAAAAGATCACTATAGTAGAGAAACACTATCTACATACTTACTGCAAGTTGAATCACGGCAAAGTTTAATGAAGTTAAAGTAATTAAATAAGATATTTAATAAATAACCATATCAATAATGACGACGATGCTGCTATTCTACTTCATAAATTCTATTTTAAATCAAAACATATCAGTTGGACTTGAAAGAAAATTCAATTTCCTTTATAAAAAGACGCCGAACCATTGGATGTTTCATCGGACAGATCTATGATTGATGGCGTAATAACCATGCAATTTTAGGTGTCATGAACGAAGATCTATCATACATGGTATTGTTAGTTCTGTGGTTGATCGTTTTGTCTTTAGAATCTAAAATAATGTTATAAAAAAAAATTCTTGCAACAAACAATAGTTTCTTACAATCTACAACATTTCCATATTTACGAACCAAACTTATTAGCATATCTCCATTATGTCAATTTTAACAATTGCAAAATGATCCAAGTACTCGTAAAACACAGGTGTCACTATCAATATAAAGTTGACCTACTGTTGATAACCTCAGCAGTGGGACTACGTTGCGAAATTAGAGCGGATTGAGCGCACGCGCGGGCGGTGCGCGTGCGCAGTTGCGTGCGTAGCGGCCAGACAACCTTAGTTATTATTTAGAATTTAAATTTAGAACCGAGTAATCCTTTTCAGTCGTATGAGTTGTGGTTTAAATGTTTTGTAACGATCATCAGTGAAGGCGTGGCTGAAACACTTCTTATAAATTTAATGTAAAACAAAATCGTTTAGGTATAATTTAAATTTTAGAATATACTTATCGTACAGTGATTTATTAGGTCGCTTTACTACATTCACACCGAGAGTTGAAAGTTAATCCCAGTGCATGATATTGGTATTTGAGAAAACATTTTTTTTTAAGTACTGCATAGTTCTCAATAATTTCGTACTCTTTATAAAGTAGGAAGTGGTAGTGTCTAAGTAATATATAATTGTATCATATAATGTATATCTTTGAAAAGACAGCTTTGATTTTTGGCGACATACCTCCAAATATATAAATTCTAGGCCCATAATAAGTAGAACTGCCTGAACTGGGTAACGTCACACCCGTTGCTAGATATCGTATTAAATGTCTACACATAGTATAATCAAAGTGTTGATAAAAGTATATCTCTAATACAGTAAAAGGGCAGCGATAGCTCAGTGGGGAGATCAACAGACTGCAATGCAGAGGGTCTCGGTTTCGAACCTACGTCGCGCACCTCTGACTTTCGGAAATTGTATGACTTTTCGAAATTATGTGCGTATTGATTGACAATTATCGCCTGCTCCGTGCTTCGAAGAGCACGTTAAGCCGTCTTTACCGGCTGTCATGAACATCTATGGCAGTCGTTATTGGGAAGTCAGTGGCCTATAATATCCTGACACTGGTCTAGCCTTAGGGTATCGTTAGCCTTCGGGTTGCGGAGGTCAGGTAGCAGCAGCTCCGTGTAAAAAGGAATACCCACTCAAATTCGCTTAGACCAGAAAAGCCGACCTCAAGTGACTTGAGAATAATAAAGGCTAGGGAGAAGAAGAAGAAGACAGTAACAAGTTTATTTAAGACATGCCTTGTTTTCTTTTATTACATATAGGTACTCATAATTCCATTCAATATTCTATACAAAAAACATCATGACGCAAACTTGTATGGAAATACCTTTTTAACAGGCCTTATTAAAATTATCTATAACCAAATAATGATAACATTTAAATATTTAATTATGATGTCTGTACCAACAAACATAAATACTCACAATATTAAGTGCAAAGTGTGGCAATACTTAATGTCGATCATTATTCAGTGTTGCAATAATTAAAGATTACTTGACTTTTCAGTAATTAGCCGTAAGTTGAGACGGACTGAGATATATCAGATTGAGGTCGGTCGGGCCTCGGCTTGGACCCTTCACCTCAACGCACAGGTGATTTAAACTTCTGTCGTATTATCAATCAAAACAGTAAAAGCAACATTCATCAAATATTATCAACTTTATGGATATGTTTTTGCATTCTCATTTATTTTTGCAGAAGTAATTAACAAAGAGCTTATAGTAGCCATTTTTGTAATAGCGTAAGTTGTAAAACAAGTCGCTTCAACGCTTGATTAATGGTAATGAACAGTGTACACTCAAGAAGATGGATAATAGTGATAATATTAATTTTATTTTGCATATTAATAATCTTATTAATATCAGATTGGTTTTTATTAATAGCGTCTCGTTGATATCTAGTAGCTTAAAAGCAAAGCTGTAAATTGTGAGGTGCCGGTACAATTCCCTTGCAGATTGCTAGCTTTTGTTTCTAGCGAATGACTTTAGCGTATAACGTGCATATAGACCTTCCTCGATAAGCGCTTAGAACGTTAGGATCCGGCTATCGTAAACACGGATTTCGGGAAAGAGATCCAACGTCTCCTTGCCAATTATTTAGTGATGGTACAAATGAGACGAAGCACTAAGAAATAGTTAAATATTTAACTTCTTCTCCTGCTATGGCCTTAGATTCCATTTTGCCCTGCGATGCTAAAATAAATTTAATACCTAGTCACACCCTGGTTTCACAAGCGATCATAAGCTACAGTATCTGCTTGCCATTAGGCGGAACGTATCCTTGTTTGCCACCATCATGGTAGCATACAAATATGTTACTATCTATATAACGCTGTAAGTACTTTTAACCTCTCCAGACTTGGAATGCCAGATATAATTAAAAACCTATTGTGTCTAGCCGCCAGAATGCCGCTGCGGCTCAATAGGTTTAAAACATCATGACGATTAATTTCAACTTTGTCACATACATAAGCACTCCTTTCTCTCACACACATTGTGATGCCATAATTTTACATTTTTAAATTACTTCTTCTCCCTAGCCTTTATTATTCCCAAGCTACTTGGTGTCGGCTTTTCTGGTCTAACCGGATTTGACTGGATATCAATATTTACAAATTACTTACTATACAAAATAGAGAACCAAGCTTCAAAGTTAGTCAAGCTAACTGTACCGATACTATATTATATGTATATGCACAGCACATAATCATACGCATAAAACTAAATTATTAGACAGTGCGTTACCTCTGACATTCATTACAAGCCCAAAACGTCAAAACGGAGTCTAATTTTACCTTCCCTAGCGGAGTTCCTATAAGCGTATCATTACGATAGCTCGGCACTAATCGATAAAGATAAATTATCGAGTGCGCATATTAAACACCCACGTTGATCGATTGGCATCGGCTCTTCATTTTTGTTCAGCTAACGTTTATTAATCATGCCGTCGGTAATCTTGTGAAATTTATTACCTCTAAGCGAATCTGCCTTGGTATTTATCAACAGAATGTGTGGGCTAGCATAGGTGAGGTATAGAGGAACTAGATGTGTTATTACGTGATATAAAACTGTATGGGATAGGCAAAAAGATAGATGACAATGAAGTATTAACCGTGCCTTCTTATGTTTATAAATTGAACTAGTATTATCGATATTACAATCCATTTATAAACTTGTATGTCTGTGTTTGTATCTCTGCCGACTCCCGCACAAATGAACATCAAAGATACACTTATTAAAGTGTATTAACATTTACCTGAAGCGATGTTGAGCAAAGCAATGGCGTAGAAACAAAGAGAAGCACTGGCAAGAAACTCACGGCTACTCTTCAAAATGGTGGCCAGGAGAGTATTATACGCACATTTTGCCAGCTATATTTCTAAAGAACCACATAGTAAATGAGATATAGATAATAGATTAAAATTTGCTAAGGGAAATATCCTATAACATTCAGCTCTACTCGGAGATCGAACTTAAGTTTACACGGTCGGTCGCAAAGTGTACAGTGTACACTTATGCCGAGGAGTAAAGAGGCAGTATATTACAGATTTCATTGAGTCTTTCTTGTTTTACAAATTAATAAATAGGTCCCTAAATTAATTGATGTAAGCTAGAACTCAACTATCATTGTAATCGATGCATGCAGCTACTTAACTGTTGTGTAACTGTATCACCTTAATAATAGTATAATTTTAGTCCTGTATATCAATTGTCCCGCTTTTGGGCACCCCCTTCTCACACTGAAGAGGCCCTCTTCAAAGTGAGAAGGGGTTAAGCTATTGTCCACCACCCTGTGCGCACTGGCAGACTTCACATATCTTCTAGAATATTATCGAGAACTCTCAGACATAACCTGCATGTCTGAGAGTTCTCTCATGACTTCTTCACTGTTAAAGCGAGCAATAATGAACTATTTAATCCGCAGATTACTTCTAAAAGTCATGGGTGCGTGCTTTAGGATCAAATTCGAGACCTCTGCGTGGCAGCCCAAACGGTCTTCCACTCGGTTATCGCTGCCATAGTTACAATTAATTCTTAGGTAACTATTTCAAACAGTGAAACATGCCATATATCAATGCAATGGTACTCAAATTGCGATGCAATAGATAAACCTGTAATTCGATCTTCACACTTCTGATGTAAGTGGCTTCACAGCGTGCCACTACATCTAATGACTGTATTATTTTTATTTATTAATATGTTTAGTACAAGAGCTTTTTTATAAACGAAATCTCCTGCACTAGGCTCAATTTCTGTGTCACTAAGGACTTTACAAACATTCAAACAACGGACACAAAGAACACCCAGATTTAGAATAACTATTGCCGCGTGTTGACTGTCACTGCGCGGTGTGTTGTGGGTTAGAACACGCAACACTCGGCGCATTGACAGTCATAACGCGACCACTTAGAGCTCCCGCACATTGAGCCACTAGTCGCGGCCACAAAACGCGACCACTAGTGACTCAGTCAAGCTACTAGATGCAGCCACCAATATCAGACGCTAGTGGCTTAGTGGCGGCCATCAGCCGCCGCCACTTAGCCGCTACTTTTAGCTGAAATCCGTTCATTTCTGCAGGGGTCGAACGCGTTTGTGAAATAGAAACACTATGTATTTTGTCTTGACGTGCATTCGGTTGCGTGCACGCAGCAAGACTGACCTGTGTTGGTGGGAACGCGGGCGCCGAGAAGAAGCCGGCTACTGTGGCCGAGTGTGCGCGCGATGCGAGCGACAAAACGCGGCCACAAGTAGCGAGCTCGGGCGACTCCTGCAGCTTGTGGCTCGAGCGCGGCCACTTGAACGTTCAGTTTGAGCCGATACTACACAAAATGTTTGAAACAACTCGTCCGCAGCTTGTGGTCGCGTCTAGTGGCCGCGACTAGTGGCTTAATGTGCGGGCGGCCTTAAGCAATAAATAAAGTACTGTCTCGGGGGCGCAGCGGTAGCAAAGGTGACTGCGGTGCATAGGGTACCGTTTCTGATGCCCAGATCACACAAAGTGTTATTCGTATTTTCTACAAGTTTTGTCAAGATATTCTTAATAGCAGCATGCAGTCTGGAACTGTGACCAGTAAACGACAATAAGTTCGCTCTCTATTATCGTTTGAGTAATTTGTGTGTGTTACATCTCTGCCTACCCCTTTGGAGATATAAGCATGAGAGTATGTATGGATGCATGACCTGAAACATGATATAATAACAGTCACATAATGTTATAATTAATTCGCAATACATACATATATACCATACACGTAAAACATTAATGGTGCGTCTGGAGAGAGCCCAGAGATGTATACTCAAGGTCATGACTGGTAAGCCTAGAAGATTCGCAACGTCTAATCTCTATAATCTCTGCAAGGTGCTGACGGTACGACAATTATATATACTGCAGGTGATTTTACGTAAGTATACTGAAACTCCGTATGACATAGAATTTATTAAAAATAACCGTAGATCCGACAGAGTCTGTCCTTTTAAATCACACAGGACTTCTCTGGCATCTCGTCAATATTACTTTCTGAGTCCCAAACTTTACAATAAGATAAATAGGGTGCTTAAAATCCATCCTTTGGCTTATAATAAATCTAAGCGGAAACTAACAGAGTGGCTTCTTTCACAAACTTATACATAATGTGAAGACATCATAGCATGATAACAAATAAATCTTTCGCCCATACATATACACACACACACACTTACACATACCGATACACACATACACATACATATCTGCATATACACAATACACCTGTAGACACTCACATACACTCACCGACAAACACATGTACTCTCATCCTCAACATAGGCGCAAAATTATTATAAACAAACAATAAAATTGTACCTTTACTAACCTTAGTTATTTAAAAATATATTCGGATGTGAGCGTTAATGGCTACGACACAGTTTATACTACTGTAGTCATTATCGTATAATTATTGTGAAAATGTAACAAGGTTTTCAATAAAATTATTATTGTTATTATTATACATAGATGTTAAAATTTATTGATTGATAATTTTAAGACTTATCGAAGCGGGTAGCAGACCGACTATTTATATTCTCTTAGAACATTGTTGTGAGAACGAGATAGTGTATTATATATAGTGTCATACACTATCTCGTTCTTATTAACGAAACAATCATTCTTTAAAAAGCGACAGTGTAGTAGGTGTGCAACGTAATCTTTCTCCAGGGTAATTTCTACATCGTAGGTATTACATAAACCTATACCCAAGAGAATCACGAATTGTCTTTGATTGGATTAGTGATTTGGAACTATGGTGGTTGTTTGAGAACTTAACCATATATGTACGTAAAAATGGACATGGCCTAATTCAAACAGCCACACTCAAACAACCACCAATATTACGTGCAATTGTTTGTGTCATTGTCTGTATCTGTCAATAATTTTGCATGGAATCTGAAACTGGTTTCGGAAACCGGCAATGGGATCTATCCCTATTACGTGGGACGTTTAACCACAGTTGCAATTTTTTTATGTAATAACACTGACCTTCGAAGATATAAGCAAGAGCAATGTATTTCTGCAGTTAAAAAAGATTTAAATAAATCATGGCCCGAAGAAAGAGAAAATACTTCAAACCGTTTTATGATCTTTCATAGTAAAAAAAAGAGTTAATGGATAATCAAGGTTTACTTCAAGTCTATATCATCAATAAATTTAGGAATTTCATGAACCTAATCAGTCTACACAGCGCCGCAACTAAAACGCTATATCATTATTCAGCAATCACCATCATCAATTAGGTTCACATTTAGTACCTTTATAATCACGAATACCGAACGATACTAAACAAATAAAGTAACTGTTAATTACCGCAGCCTTTTCCAGCGTAAACAGATCCTTGTATAACAGCATAATAGAGATGACCGGCCACCGACAATTAGCCTACGCGTATTAATAACGTTCTACAGACGCAAATTAGATACGCTTTCTAATTTAATTTAGAGCATTCTTGAACACGACATCTCAAGATTGATAGGCTTCACTAGATTCTATCTGAAGGCTAGCTGTCATAATTTCGTTTCTAACGCATATTTGTGGTTTCCATTTAATTTTGTTGTGTACATAAAATTAAATTAAATTCGTGCTTGGATGACGCATTCGTTTGGGAGGTGACTTCATTAATACTAACGTACTGAGAGTTATTAATTATATTATTTGAACCTAAATGCAATGAAAATATACAAAATATAATTTAGACTATTTGAAAGGTAGCGTTTACCATAGCCTATGGACGCTTGCCATATAACATGCGAACATGCCTGCCATATAACGCAACATTAGATATAACATGCGCGTTGCTGATTAGTCTAAATATTTATTAACATCTTACAAGAATACACCTAAGATTAATTACTTATTAGTGCATTTCGTTTTATAAATAGGTATGGTCTCTGGCGATCTATACATTCCTTTCCTTTTACCCCATCTTAAATTCATTATTCGCAAACTTGGCAGTGCGCCGGTACCCCTCGTGGCCGGAATCATAGGTTCGATTCTTGTGTCGGGCTAGTGTGCTAGTGCGTTTTCCCATCAAGAAATTATCAATAACTACAGAATCTGGCAATGTGCCCAGTTATCGGCAATAGGCTCACCCACTATTACGTGAATCCTAAAAATACAGTTGGCCTAAAGTGGGTTTGATTTAGCTATACATACGGAGGACTTAGACTTGAGGCTATGTATGTATATATACTCACGTCCATACGCAATCCTACGTAATTAATGACGATCGCACTCATAACATTTCAATCACAATTATGCTGCCTTAACCTGACGCAGTCAAGAAAACTTAAAAATAACTTAGCTAAAAATAACTAGGCACAAAACGTTATTTTTTAATATTTAACAGCTTAACACATTATTATTATTGCTTATTTATTATTATAAAAATGAAAAATCTTACTTTAGTATTACAATGGTCCACAAAACTGTTTGAAACACTTGGTCTTTGGACTATGATAAATGACATAATTGAATGGTCAGTAATGTTAAAAAGCACTACTCAATCTAGTGTCCCATATTTCATTTCAAGGGGATGAGCTGCATACCGAGATACAGGTTACCACCTAGTTCGGTTACAGATGTTCCCAAGCTGTTTACAAAGTTTCACTATTCCACTCATTGTTCATTTATTGTAACTGTTTAAACTTTGTAATGATGTATTTTATTATTAATAAACTTTATTATTATTATGTTTCTCTTATCACAGGTATTTTCTAGCATATTATATTAGAAAATACCTGGCCCTTTGGGAGGCTTACACGGAGACATAGGTCCAACGTGAAGAGGCCCTTCGAGAGTTTTAATCAAAGGTGGGATGGAATACCTACAGTAGCACTAACCGCAGCAGGAGTAGGACTATTTCTACGTATGGATTCTAATATATGGGCTATGGGTATGGGTTTTTGGTGGACCGGTATATAGGTAAGTATGGATAAAAACGGCGTCTGCCCTGAATACTCTAATAGCATTAATGCAATGGGCAGACCGTGACTCGCCAACTCACTGGATGGGCCTCCTGATATAATATAACCATAGGCATACAAGCAAGCACCAGAGGGCAACACCGGTGTGAGCGGCTAGGGAAATAGAGAGTGCGGCGCCGGTTTCACCATCACGGGTCACGTGACGACGAAGACGAGAGCGGGCGAGCGAGCGACGAGAAACGGAGCGAGTTTCTCCGTAGTTATGCTCTTGAAAATGACACTTCCACCCCTAAGCATATAACTCTAGCGGCCCCCCCTCTGACCGGCCGACCAAGGCAAGCCAGAGTTGATATTATTATTATTATTTTAACCTTATTATTGGAGGTCACCTGTCTTTACTGAGCACATCAGGCTGAATAATAGTCACTACCACCGAACCTCGGCAATCCAAAAAGACGACGTTATTCTAGAGGTTGATCATATGCCGACTGTTAAAGAGGTTCATGACAATTATTACTGATACCTTTACGTGCTCGCGAAGGCCCGAAAGAGTGTGTTTAGTATCGGTTAATTAGCCCCGTGGATCAATTGTTCATCGCATTCAAGGGCTCTTCAAATCTATTATACAATAACGGACTCTTCACACCCTGAATCCATCTGATCGAGTATGCAACCTTATCCGTATAAAAGCAGCTCACTACTAAAGAACTTCAATACAAAATACTATTAGCCATAATATTAATACAAAGTCTAGAAACCTAGATGAAAACATCTTTATCTAAGTACATAATAGCGGTGCGGTAATAAACAGTGGTGCGCGGCTGGGATCGAACCCGCTACCTTATTGGCCGACCCCACGCCGCGGTAAATAAACAATGTACTCTTGCGCAGGAGATATGCGCTGCCAAATGAATGTAGAGCTCCAAACATATAGAGCAGGCACAAAAGATTTTATAATTTGACGCTTTGGGCACGTGTAACGCTAAGACGTCTATCTAGGGTTCATGACCGGGATTGAATAACGTTTTTTGAAATTCAAAAAATTCAAATTCAAAATTCAAATTAAGTTTATTCAGATTAGGTTACAAGGTAACACTTATGAATGTCAAAGTTACACAATTTTTGTCTGTGAATTTACATTTACTGCCAACTTCAGCAAAGCAAGGGTGTAGGGCTCATGAGAAGAACGGGCAAGAAACTCATGGTCACTCTTTTTAATCGCCAAGTTTTTGTTTACAAATGATAAGAGCTGTAAGGTGCTGCAACCATTTCTTCATGAACTATTACTGAACATACTCGGATCGGAAGATAGGTACATCTTCAAAAACACTATTCAATCCCGGACAAAAAACCTAGATAGACATCTTACCGCGAATAACATAACTTCACACGACTTTTTCTTCTTTTGCAAGATTGCCTGCCTGATGGTAAACGGTTACTGTAATATATGATTGCTTACAACACCAGGTATATCATACATGAGTGTCGGCCTTGGCAGATTAAAAAAGAAAAGGAACGGGAGAAGAATAGGCATGGCCATAACTTTTACTCATTGAAATCGATCGAAACGAAGTAACATTTCAAGTTGGTTTTCGTATCAGGAAAGTATTTCTCCATTCGTACTATATCGTATCTATGGTAGCTGATAAGGAATCAATAGGTATATCATTTAATATACCTAATAGTATACCAGTTATACCACGGCGCCACTACTACCCGGCCTTCGCAACCCAAGGTGATAACCTAATAGTTACTTTATAAAGTTTATTCCTAAACTCTGTCTTTATCGAAAGATATGAATTGTACAAAACGTTTTATAAGGTCAAAACAGTCACAATACTAAAAAACAATAACTGAATGCTTCTAGTAAATCTTTTGACTTTATAAAACTCCAAGTGAAATCTGATTAGAACTAAAATGAAACGTAAACATTTTTGAAAATGAAAGTACTATTATTGTCGACTAAACATACATATATTATCCAGTTTCTCACAATCTGTAACGTTACTCAAATTTATAACGTGTAGCAATATGCACCTTTTGTATCAATCCATCATCACTGGACCGTAAACTTCCACTGTTGACCATAGACGGTTATGACACATGTGCTTTTAGAAAACTAAAGACGTGTGAAACATTCCTTGTCTCTACTACAATCTGATATACTCATAGAGTCTGATAACTCGAGGATAAGATACTTTTACATATTTTTAACGGGCAGTGACATGTACTGTCACAAAATACCTATTGTAGATTTTGGTCAAGAAGTAATTTTATTGACATATTGTGAAAAATTACCAATGGGATAGATGCAAAAATGATAATTTGTCTATATTTATTTATAATTTGCGTACATTTGGTTATATTTATATTTTATGACATTGTATTTTAATTATATTTTGCTAGTTTCACTGTTTGACACTTCATATTATTTACTAGATTTTGCTAGGAGCTTCGCTCGCTTTAATCTGAACTTTATCAATAAATTGCTATTCTTCGGGAATAGATCATGATGATTAGTCGCGTAGTTAAGGCGTGAAAGCGTAACAAACAAACAAACTCACATTCGCAATTAAAATCTTAGTTAGGACATCATAACTAGGATTATTATTGCGAATGTGAGTTCACACATATGTGAAATAATTGTAATTGATTTATTCTAGATCTTTCTAAAATAAAGATTATAGTTGTCACACTTTACTTTTTTAGCCTTACGATCACAGAACAGTTTTAAACGTCAAAACTCATTACTAACATAACTAAGCTAAAGACTACTGCACTCTGCAGGTGAAAGAATTTGTCTTAAGCTTAGTCTATGCACAGTATAACACATGCTTGTACTTGAAAAGTAGGCAGGCTTCCTAGTTCTTAGTCACTTTCTGCCTTGTTTGTGCTGAAAGGTTAAACTCAGCGCCATGGAAGTCTTAACAAACATAGAGAATACTCACAACAATTTTTTATTATTTTGGTGTCATGATCGAACACGTAATTAATACTCGACACATTAACTAAGTTACCACTGAAACAAATACACACGTACAGTCTTTAAATTTAGAATAAATAAGAAATAGGCGGAGATGTATCGCACCCAAATTAAAATGATAATGATAAACCAGCTATGGTTTTTTTACTCTACCGGACACAGTACCAGACTCCGTGCTGATGTTCTTATCCCGTGCTGCAACTTAGATTTTCTTATCCCGTGCTGCGACTTAGATTTTCTTATCTCGTGCTGCGACTTAGATTTTCTTATCTCGTGCTGCGACTTAGATTTTCTTATCCCGTGCTGCAACTTCGATTTTCTTATCCCGTGCTGCAACTTAGATTTTCTTATCCCGTGCTGCGACTTAGATTTTCTTATCCTGTGCTGCAACTTAGATTTTTTTTGGTCCCAAGACCTCATATGCATGATGCACAAGAATGGCATAAAATATCGCTGCACCATCAAAGCTATGTACATATATTTTGGTATAATTATGCGAAACATTATTTATATTTTTATACACGGGTCTAGCATATTCTTAAGTACAGTTAAGGTAGCTTATCCTTTTGCATTCACCCGTCAGATATAGGGCTATTCACCGCCATCGGCCGCATTAACTCATACCGTACACTTTAATGTATGGAATGTATGATGTGCCTTGCAATAATAGGATTCTTCACGCACTACCGTCCGATACACTGTTTCATGTACTTGTTTTGTTGTAGAAACAGGAATATCCAACACATTTTGATGTTGTTTGTTTTGTTTTACCACTGTAATAGGGAATATGTAAAATAATGTTTATGAAACGACATGTTATGTTTAATGTAACAAAGTAAAATTATTGATCAGAACCTAATACTAGTAACAAATGCTAATGAATTGCACAAGGGAAATCAATTTTTGTCGTGAATCAGATCACCAACAAATTAAATCAACAGTGGTCGAATTAAAATATCAGTGATTTAGTATATTACAAGAAGAGTTTTTTGTTTGTGAAAGTTTAGCATTCATTGGTAACACTCATAATAATACCAGCTCTGTATTAAACTGTCCCACTGCTGGGCATGGGCTTTTTCTCAGTGTGAGAAGGGTTAGGCTATAGTCCACCACGCTGACCCAGTGCGGGTTGGCAGACTTCACCTATCTTTAAGAACATTATGGAGAACTTTCAGACATGCAGGTTTCCTCACGATGTCATCTTTCACCGTTAAAGCAAGCAACAATTAACTATTTAATACGCACATAACTTCGAAAAGTCAGAGATGTGCGCCTTGGGATCGAACTCAAGACCTCTGCGTGGCAGTCCAACGGTCTCCCACTAGGCTATCGCTGTTGCTAACACTAACTATTTTATAATATTGTAAGTTGTACAACTTACTCATTACGCCACGTAGTATCTTTATTCGAGTGAAAGCTTGACAGATCTATATTATGTTTAAGAATCAATAAATATTTTTCAGGCTGTTAATAGCTTGTCAAATTTTAGCAAATATAATGAGAGCTTTAAAAAGTAGGTCTTCTTCACTTTGGACCATAAATACATATATTATTAGAACATTTTACTAATGTAAGGCACTTTTAAAAAAAAAGGTTCCTTAGGATTTTTTAAATATATTTAAAAAGCTCCCTCTACACATTCATACACTGACATATAATTTTTAAAGCGGTTCAAGTCCACAATCAACGTTCAGATAAAGAGGTCATAATATTTCCTCAATGACGTAGACATATCTATCTCAACCGGCGAGTAAATCTTAGCAGTGGGAGCGCTGCGCGTGGGCAAGAATCCCGCGGTGCACATCTGTTTGTGTGCTTGCGCATAAATAACCGGGAACTCCTCAGCTCCCGGCTTAGATAAATCCCTTTAGTGTATTGTGTGACGACGTGGACGTATTGTGCTATAATGTTACCGTTTTAGTTTAGCTTTCTTGCTTAAGTAACTGCGATTAAGCTTGATGAGTAATTCCAGGCCATTTATGGGTATAGCCGTTGGACCGGCACAGTATCGTTATATTTAAAGATAGTAATTTTGCTTTAACTAATATTTTAAATGCAGATAGAGCCTTTGTCGGTCCGTCTTTGCCGGCAAAATGAAGATTCCTAGTTTTTATTATGGAGATTGACTTATTGCCGTTTACGGGGCACAATGCCAGACTCCGTGCTAGTATTGGTGATTCTTTTCAGTATAATCCAATGAAACTTTGTCGACCAGGAAATCGAACCCGAGACCTCACTATCGGCTGTAGATACATACATATGTAAATTCAGGATCATATACAAGACCAAATGACGCGGTAAAATTGTAACTTCTAAAGACTATACAATACCGAATCCTTTATTTTTGAGAGTTTGGACGTATGACGATAAAGGCCTCAACTGTACTCTCTTTTCATCACTAGTTCACAAATGATCGCACTTACACTTCCTTGAAGCTATGCCAACAAGGCATCTTCACCTATTTTTTTATCTAACGCCTAATGAACAATAACGACCTACAAATGGTGCATGCATAATGTACTCTCAGCCGACAATAGTAACCGGATAACGTCCTTACATACAAATCTGAAAACGATTCTACCGTTAAATAGAGGAATAATGCAGCAATTTATATGATGATTACTTACAGTAAAGAAGGCTAAGAGATACAGATAATGTTCAATGTAAAGTAGTTGCCGACTAGGCGAATCGTTTGTAGCTGATCGAAAGGATACTTGTCCACGACGCGGGTATCTTGCACTAGTTGAGGTCCTTCCGTGGTTTGGATACATACACCACTGGACGAGGCTATTGTCGTCCATCGGGCACAAATCCTGACTCCGTACGACTACTGACTATTATTTGGCAGAAAAGCCTATCTTATTTTGTCCGAGTATTCCAACGAAATCCACTCCGCGAGCCACTCGCACAATAACCTGTTAATTAACTCTTGCATGTACCTCACGCGGGTAACTTGCGTATGCTATCCTCGCCAAATACTTGTGAACAAGCACGCAGTTTGGATACAAGATACACAATGGAATACTCTTGCATTTAATCATTAGTCTGGGCAGGCGAATAAATGCTGACGTATCCAACCAGCAAATTCAATTACGCGCCATACAACCACCTTGCAGTCTGTACTGCAAGGTGGCTGCATGGTACCACTCTAGTCGCTGTTCTTGAAAAGTATTATTTATGTAAATAAATACTTTGTTGAAAAGGATACTGAAATAGACATTGCATAATTATACATACAAAATAATATTACGCGTACAGGGGCTGAGGTAATGAACAATCATTACCGCAGCCACTACCGATACACATAGGATTGAAACCACCCTTAGAATAAATGGTTTATGCATAACGTAAACGTCTCACGTCTAGCCTTACATCAAATAGTTAGCCCGGTGTGAACTCGTTCTAGCTATTGTAAGTGCGTTCGCGATCCAGCAGGCTATCAGATTGTACTCCATATCGGATGCCACGAATACATCGCGATGCATCGCGCACGGATGCTATGAAAACAATAATATTATTAAACCTATCTAGATCGCGAATACCTTCAGATAATGTATATATGGTACAAGGAAGCCTGATTGTAACAGCACGGCTATATCTTAGATACAAACTAGCTCCCGGCAGCGGATTTGTCTGCGCGGTTTATCAAAAATGGCGTATATTAAAGATACGCAACCGAGCGTTGCATCTGATTGTTATTTCTGCGGGACAGGTAAACCTGCCTGATTAAGTGTTGAGTCTATTAGTAATCTCTAATCCTTTGTCCAACTAGAAAATTCAACATGCTAGCATTGATTTGCTATTTACACTAATACTTGAGCAGCGATAGCTCAGTGGGGAGACCAACAGACTGCAATGCGGAGGGTCTCGGGTTCGAACCCACGTCGCGCACCTCTGACTTTCGGAAGTTATATGACTTTTCGAAATTATGTGCGTATTGATTGACAATTATCGCCTGCTCCGTGCCTCGGAGAGCAAGTTAAGCCGTCGGTCCCGGCTGCTATGAACATCTATGGCAGTCGTTATTGGGAGAGTGTCGACACAAAATATCCCACTGGGTCAAAGTGTCGCCGGTCTGCACTGACTGGCCCCCGCATAAGATACATACATACACTCATACTACATAATATGCCGTAGTGCTTTCAAAAGGTGAGATGATGAGGATGATTAAGTATGTAAAAGGGAAGACATCAAAACCTTTTTAATGGTTATCATTACGCAAAGCTAAAATCACGTATAGCACCAAGTCTAGAGTTTACATTACCATTGACTTTTACAAAAATAAGTCCATGGAGGTACAAAAAATATGTAATAATTACACTTTGCTATCAATGTTTAAGGCTTTATACAAATCACTCTTGCTGTAGATGTGATATGTGCGGTGTGCAACTTCCATATACTATGGTCAACCTATAGGTCACAGTTCAACTCCATATTGCTGCAGAAAATATCGTAACAGAAAAATTTAATAAAACTTTGTCGAGAATCCAACCTCGATCCAAATGACAATAACATTTCTAGTAGTCACTTGACTACTATAGAACACCGAGTGGCCTCAATTTCTACACGAGACGCGTCACTCACAAATAATAATAATATATTCTACCACATACACACAACACCATCTAGCCCAAACTAAGCAGAGCTTGTACTATGGGTACTAGACAATGGATAAACATACATATATACTTTTTTTTTTGTAAATACTTGCATATTATACATAGAAACGCCCAGACCAAGACAAACATTCATGTTCATGCACACAAATGTTTGACTTGTGCGGGAATCGAACTCGCACAAGTCAAACATTGTATAAATAGTAGGTTCGTTTAATTTAATTTATTGTAAAGCTTAACAGCCTAATTTCTTCAAAAATAGAACGTACTGATATGGTTTATCGACTTGTTTAGAACCTTGCAAAGCCTACTATAATTAAGGTACATCATAAATTAAACGCAGATATTTGGTAAGACTCCGAAGTCAATTAAGATGTGAGATATCCATGATTAGTGGGATTCGGATCAAATCGAGCAATGTAAAATTATTAATTTCCTGTTTACTAACATAAACTTTATGATTTAATTACACTATTGGAATTAAAATATTATAAATTTGCAGGTTCATTAGGTAAATAGCTGTGGTCAGATGAAATTATAACGCGAACTAAATTTACAACCATCGGTGGAGTAAAGCCCTCGTCACACTATTCCTTACAAACCGCTTGCCAAGCTAGCATACGTCCTTGCTAATTATTTGGAGGATCGCGGCCTTCTATCAACATCTCTAAGTCAAAAAAACGAATGTAGTAAAAAGATAATATTGTCTTCTGTTTACGCGAATGGTATTAATTAAAATTAAACTACTATATACGGATTTTATCGAATTATTTATTTGACGCTTTTTACATAATTTAGAAACTACTAAAATAAAATTATTTCATTAATATTAATTGAAATAACTACACTGGAACATTGAGACAACAACCATCTTAATCTCCCCGTGACCATGGCTGGTGAAAAGTAACCGAAACGTCCGCGTCGGGGAAAGTGTAACTTAAATATAAATAGTTTTAATAATTTAATTAGCTTAAAAATTTGTAAAGTTTAATAGTAGTAGTTTCTAAATTATGTAAAAAAGTGTCAAATAAACAACGCGATAAAATCCGTATATAGTAGTTTAATTTCCATAGTAAAAAGATGTTCTGAGTCTCCAGGCATACGTCGATAAACTAAGGATGCCATATGATTTTATAGTGCTTTTATATGCAATATCGCTTTATAGGTCCAATGGCTTAAACACATACTGACTGTGAGATACAGGATTGCCTGATTGGAGCAACAGTTATTGAGATTTCTCGAAATTGTTTCTAGAATGAGAGATTTGTACTAAGTTCAGACAATAAACGCCTCCATTAAGTAGGAGCTAAACAAAGCTGAATTTATGAGGATCACTGTGACCTGATCCTTCAGTAATTTTTCAAACTGGATTAGTTGGAGCAGCGGCCCTAATTTTGAGTACCTATGCGTTTCCTACCATCACTTTCATCTGAAAAACTGTACATACCACATCATCGTACTACTAACACAGTCCTACCATCATACCATTCGAAATCGTGCAGTAAAGCTCACCTTCTCTACCTGGTACTATCCAGAGCGTTTTCAGCAGAAATTTCTGTCATACGAGCTCGTTCTAAAATGAACTTATCTTCTTATTAATTCCAGATCTATGATTTGTCTTTCTTAAACGAGATCTAAAGATTCTACTAGTATCATGGTAGAAAGCAGCCAGGTTACTTCCAATTTCTAAACCTTATGCAGCAGCAGTTATCACTTGCCATCAGATGAGCCACCACTTCCTCCACAACGAGAAGCAATAAAGTAACCCATGTTCTAGGAAACCACAATAATAATAAATTGTTATTAATAAAAGCTACGGCGATTCAAAACATTCCTCTGATTCAAACAAAGGACACACTACACCACATGATGAACCTAGCGAGGCTCATTAAAACCTTTGACCTTACAGCCGATTGATAACCCCTCGTGTAAGCAATTACAATGGCCCCCACTTTTGTCCCGGGACATGTGTCGCGTTCCCACCCGGGACATAGCGGGACATTAACAATACCATATACGGCACGCTCTGTGCTCAATGCACTTGCAGCAATTATTTTAATGTTCATAAATTTATGAACAATAAAATAAAGCATTTATTTTTTGCCTCGGTGCCGCAGCGTTAGTGAACTGCTGTGTATGAAGTCTCGGCTTCAATTTCCGCGTTGGGCAAAATGTTATTAGGTTTATCCGTAGAGATATTCTCAAAAGCAACACGAAGTCTGAAATTGTATACTACGCGGATCATAAACCAATGCTTTTTTAATTTGGACATCTAAAGCGAACCATGCCAAGCCATAATATAATAAAGTGCCTTTATATCGAATTCAAATATAAGGCAAATATAGAATTAATTGCCACGGCAATAAAAAAATGTTTGCGTATAATAAATAATTGATTAAAAAGATATTTTATATTTATAATGGTTTTTTTATTATGGTTTATCTACTGCATAAACATTTAAAAATAACGGTAAAATCACCTAGACTAGATCCAGACATTTGCACGTCATAGAATTTTTTATCCCGAGTGGAAATCGAACTCATAAAAGATTGGGCGCCTTGGTAGTAGCTAGATCTTTAATTCTTTGGTGCACTGTGCAGGGATTTAGGTTGTACTCGGCAAAAGTGTCATCCCTCAGCAATAAAAGTAAAATATGTACGTAGGTGGGCAAGTTGGTCAAAGCTCAACGATGAATACTAATTTCAATATTATTTAGTACAATACTAAAAATATAATCTAAATAACTTTGATTACATATAATAGCCACTACCTTATTACATTTTACACATCCCATTTGGAAATTTTCAGTTATAAACTCGAGACACTACGCAACCAAAGGTGCACGCAAATGCTATTTGAATGTGCAGCGGGCCTTATTAGATGTCTGTAACTGGTCTCTGTGAACATCACTAACATTCTATTGAAATAGCTGGTCGCGGTGTGCCGCACAGCATACGCTTGTCAGCTGGCCGCGCACGAAACATCTCAATAGGACCAGCAAATAACTAGGAAGAACCTTATTCGCCAACAAGAATGCCCTCTGTCTTTAAGCGGACGCATTTTGCGTGCGCTAGCCTCCTCAGATGCCTAACCAACTTTTGTGCCATACAATTTATTATAGCCATAGGAATTTATTATGTAGAACTGAATAGAAACTACCATTGATGTCTATCGTAATGGGCACTAAGATAGCGTACGATTAGCTTACGCAAATACCCGCTATAAACGCACACAAAAATACACGCGTAACACTTCCATTCACTATACTATATGTCAACTATTTCTCACATTTTATTAATTACATCCTACTACATGAATTTATTACTAGCTCTGACACCATATTATTAGATATCCGACTATGTTAAATTATTTATGATTAAAAGTGTTCACACCTTTGTAAGTATGTCATAATAACTATATAATTATTACAACCATTTCCTTTTTAGTCTAGCGTTATGATTCGCGCTCGTGACTCGATAAAAATTCCAAACAAACGGTCGATGCATGCTATACAATGAAAAAACGTCGAACAAAGCAATATTTGACAAGTCGGATGAAGTGAAACCACGACCTTGACATACGTGTCAATCCGAGACGAATCAAACGAGGTACGCGTGATACTAATCTACATACAGTCACCTTTCACACCGTAAACACATCGCAGATCTTTGCGTTACATAACAATATAATATCATCAATCAAAAACTACAAGGGCCATATGCAGATTTTATTTAAATCCGAGTGAGATTGTCGGGCTCACCCACGTGACGATATTCGCATTGAATATTCGCCTCTAGACCCGCGGTGTCGAACAATAAAAGCACATTGACGCCGCATAACTGTAAGGTCGAGAATCGTGTAAAACAACGTGTCTATTAAAGTTACACTATTTCATGTGTAGTGAAATGCATTAGGTTATTTTGCATACAAAGCATTATAAATATTTCTTATGGCTAAGTCGTCGACTCTCGGCGTTTTGAAAGCTCTGCCGGATGACACGCGTCGATACATCCGACTGTATGCGTCAAAATGGATGTAAATATATGTAAAGTGAAGTCGTCTCGTTATGAAATATGTTTCTGAGCGAGAAAATAGACAATGAACTATTATATTACAAAGTATTTGACAGTAGATGGTTTAGAAAACACTTCCACGATATTTCAATAAAATCGTGTTTGTGTAACACTTAGCAGCGCATTTTCTCAAAGACCGCTGACAACCATACAATCCGCCTGATGACTAGTAGTGACTGGAAGGTACATATGCAGATTTACACCACCGGACGTATAATTCGCAAATTGTCAACTCACAAAATATCCGCTTGCAATGCCATGAGTGCCAAAGTACAAAGACTACCATGCTGAATTACAGAATGTAGAAACTTTACTTACCACATATAACACAAGGTGATTTGACCGCAGTTTTCTATAGAGTGCAGACACTTTTCCAGTCAATCCACCTCGGTCTTAGTGTCGATTTCGCAGTACCCTGACTACTAAAATAGATAGCCGTACATATTATTCGTGTTACCTTGTCTACAGGTATCAAATAAACTAAGTTCCTCAGAACCACCCATAATACAATCAATCGATTCATCGAGCGTCGTAAACTACTACATTGAGCCTAATGTCACGTACAGATAAAATTAAATGCAGTCAATAAAACAGCATCGATTCAACAATTAGCATTTTACACCCTATATAATGGTAAGACAGAGAGCAGGTATTTGCGTCTAAAACAGTTGATATTTAAATAGGTCCGTGCCGGGCGGAACACTTGTACGATTTGACAGGTGATAACAAGGCGACCGGTGAAATATGGCTGTTCGACGGAAGGCGATACCGCGCAGCTGGGGAATGATTGTACGGTACTTGGTAGGGCACCAACACAGGATTCTGCTGAGTACGAGTTTAGTGTGTTATCTGTGACAGCCAATTTATGATGTTCACAAATGTTGATGGCACCTTTTTGAATACTAGCCGTTCTATTTCGTGATATATGTTATATGGTAACAGGGTTGTTGGTAAATGAATTCAACATAATAACTAAATGTAATTGAACATCATTTGCATATAGTATAGCTGTGACTATATGCGTACAAATTTGTAAAATACACACTCAAATTTGGCTTTGCCCTGGATATAGAATCTGAGGATCTATTCTCATAATAAAAACTGTTGAAAGTAAAGGTCCGATCTAGTCAGATAAAAATCAAAATGCAATTTCGCTTACATTTCACGTGTGTTTTAATTTATTATATTTTTGATATTGAATCTAGATCGGACCTCTGTTTGAACTTACTTATTACGAGAATTTGCGCTCCGATTTCCTAACTTCTTCTTATATTATAAATGGTAATGTGAATTTGTTTGTTTGTTACGCTTTTACGCCTTAACTACTCAACCGATCATCACGAAATTCTTATTCACGTCGCCAGGAGTACAAAAAAAGACAAAGGGTACCTCTAACCCAGGTAAAATTAGGATTTACGAGGGACAGAAAATTTACATAAGCGACATTTACGCGAGCGGAGCCGCGCCCAAAATCTAGTATTCAATAATTTACCATCTACATATTTTAACCAAATCTTTTAAAATTTTATGTAGGTACAATAAGCTGACCCTATTGTATCTACACAAAAAAATTTTGCCTGTGTACATACACTAACTGACCCGCGCAACTTCGTCTGCTTCAGATAAGAGAATTTTCCCAATTTTTGCAACAACTTTCATTGCTGCTCCGCTCCTATTGGTTGTAGCGTGATATTATATAGCCTATAAGCTTCCTCAATAAATGGGCTATCCAACACTAAAATAATTTTTCAATTCGTACCAGTAGTTTCTGAGATAAGCGCGTTCAAACAAACAAACAAACTCTTCAGATTTATAATATTAGTATAGATTTAAATAACATTTATTACATACCTATGACTTTTTTTTAAAGAAACGCTATACCTTAACACAGTAATACCTATGATCATCCCGTCAAGTCCGTACTATATACGTAATACTAATTACTTGTAATTAACGATGGCGTAGGTCAAGCCGCAAACCGATTCTAGTACAGACGAGTACACGGATGAAAAATACGTTAAATCAACAAATGAATTAATTCCACTTTATAAGGTCAGAGCAGAGTACTTGTAGAACACAGTAAATAAATGAACACATGCACTTATCATCTAAATTATTGCGCGCAGTTTATAATGGTGGCGATATCTTATTCTGAGGTGCCTCACACGTGCCTGCAATGTCTGCTTGTCGACAGAATTGTGATAGAACAGTCACACACAAATACGATATTGCTTGCAATCAAATGAAAAATCTTTCCTATAAAGAACTATGTAGAGTTTTGGAGAAAATGTAAGAATCCTCAATCAACAGCAACGGTTTATGTCGGAGGGATATTAAAATATTTCTTATGTCTCTTTGTTCATCAAGTTCACTCAAATATTATAATCACCGGCTATGGTTTAAGGTCGAACGTGATAGGGGTAAGTTGCCGTCTACCGGGCAAGGGCTAATTGCAACTACAAAAAAATTTTTACATAGAAATTCAATAAGACTTTAGGCCTTGCCATATCACAATAGGCGCGGTTTTGTAACTGTTAAATGATGCTTCACCGTGCCATGATGCGTTGGCGTATCGTGCGTATACAAAGGGCGGAGCCGCAGCCAGTCTTCTTATGATTACCCTCTTAAATTCTTAATAATAAGAAGAAATAGAGGGCTTCGCCTGTCACATCACGACACAACATCACTGCACTGTATCGTAGCATTGGTTATGACATAGATTGTGGTGGTAAAGAAGGAGTCGGCCCAAAGGCCCCGCCATATTATATAGGCACGCTATTGTGATGTGAACCGGCCTTTTGGCTAACCTGGGAATCAAACACAATAACTAATACACTGCAGTCGCATTTACTACCGCTGCACGACCGAGCGTAATGAAATATATAAAGTATATTTTACAGTTAATTATTTATTCTTAAAGCACACAAAATAGTCAAAAGCTACATTGTGACGACAACCCAACGACAACCTGACGACCACGCCTTGAACAGAACAAATGTATCAAACTATAAACACAGAGACCTATATTAAAAGTAGTGCAAGGAGCCTGCAGTATTTAAGTTTAATCTGAACTAACATAACTTCATGTTACAATAAACTCTCGAGAGTATCTAAGTCTGTACTTATGCGAGTGTAACATACTAATACTTGGGCAGAAATCAGTGCACGTTGTATACTTCTTAACATAAGAAGTTGCTAATACTGTTTGGATTGATTTAGATGTGGTTAGAATGTCTTTTGGTTTATGTAGAATATTTCGTTGTAGCACTGTATTATAATAGAAAAATAAAGCCTACTAACCAAGAAGATATAGACACAAACTGACATACATAGATAGGAATATAGGCTCTTCCCCTTAAGGATACACCCTTAATCCGTCGGTATCCGTTAGTAGGTATTATTGAATATTATATTTATATACATTAAGCTATTGCGCCAATTTACTTATTATACTTACATGTTATAGCTATTGTAATTTATATATTTTTTATTAAATTAAATATATATATATGCTCATCAATTATAAATTACAATATATGGAAACTATTACAAGAGTAGCTGATGTTCGTCCGGGCGTCACTTGGGGTTACCAAATAATATCAGGGTTGGTTTGAGGTATAAACCGCAAACTAACAACAAATGTGAGTGATAAACTCATTTTCCATTATATATGTACTGTTTCTTTTTTCTATGTTATAGTATTTGTTATAATAACGTGTATGTACCAATGTTTTGAAAAATAAAATACTTACTTACTATTTAACTATATTTCGAAGTAACACTAGGCCAACCTACTGCCGATTAGTGAACATATTGCCAGATTGCAAGCTTTATTTCAGAATTTCCTGACAAAAACTACTTGATACCAGGACATAGAATTATAGGGCAAAGTGTTATACTTATTCACAATCATAAACGCAACTTTATAGCTCGGGACAAACGAAGTCAAATCAAAGAAGAAATCAAAAGCGGTTTCTGCGATGGCAAATTCTATGTAGCAACGCGGAGACTAGAGAAGTGCACAGTTGGACGTGTATATAACAGCCAGGTTTGACCCGAGGTCACTCCGCGAAGCCTGCGAAGACCCCAGGAAACTTCTGTGCTTCTGGGCGGAGTTGGGCTGGCTATCTCCGTAACCGGCCGACTCTCACGCTTAATGGACCAACTTAGAGTTCAAATGCAGAAAAGGGAGTCCAATTACATTACATTACAACAGCCAGGTATGACTGCACGGTTGGTGTAGTGTCTTAAGTAGTCGCCTCACTACTGCCACTGCGTCGAGTGTTGTGGGTTCATTCCCCACGAGACAAAAAATTGTTTGACCTACAAATAGTTGGTCCGAATCTAGCTGTAGGTACTTTATAACTGTTTAAATTTTTGAAAAAACTCGCGACGCAGGTTTCTTTTCTAGAGCGGGACTTGTCTTTTTTATAGAAGAAAAATTATGTATATTTGTTATTATAATTATTTATTTATAATATAATTTCTTAACAAAATCGAAATCGTTGACCGAACTGGGAGTCGAAACTAAGACTAAACTGCCAATGGCAGCTGTGCAAACACTCAAACTGCTACTAAATCAACAGAGTAAACCATATGAATAAATAAGCAATCCACATTAAAATCTAATCTAGCCTAATATCCGCTGGAGGTGGCTGTCTCAATTCTAGTCACATACGTGTAGCCGCAATTAGAACGTCTAGCTTTGGTAGTGCTTGCTTATTTGCACTCGATTGGGAATCAAACCTGCACCGCTAATCGTAACATACCTCATTAAGTTAACATAGTAAACGTAAAAACGATAGCCGTCATTAACAAACTCAGTTTTTTGTTGAACCAGTATGATATATATTTTCTTTAATTGCAGTTTATATGATAAACATATATGTATATAGGTATATGTTAGACAAGATCTTGGTATTCTTGCATAAGTTAACGCTTACCTACTTTTGCGGTCAATCACGAGGTCCTGGGTTCGATTATAGGTGCAAGCTAAGGATTATATGGGTTTTTGACAGGCTTTTTAGCATCACGGAGCCTAATTATGTTTGTATCAGACAGACAGCATTATCACGGTTGCCTTCCATAACGTGGAGACTAGGATCATAATAAAGTCTGTCTGTCTTTGCGAAATCTATTTAAGAGTCTTTATAAAAAATACATACACACTCACATATCTTTATACCATCAGAATTTTATTCGTCTTTTTAATGAATTTTTACGCTACGTACTACAAAAAAACAGCCAGCAGGTTAATTTAATTTTACTTGGCCATCTCACAACTAAGACACTTACAAGCGGCCCTGTGAGCTACTATACATATATATTTAATATTGACTATGTAATTGAGTTATATATGGAGTTTATTAGTGAAAGCTCAGGCATCCTGCACGCGAGTACGCGGCTAATCGGCCGCGCGCGACATAATTATCCTCATTTGAATATTCCACACCGAATTTGAATTTGAAATTATCGTGATTCATACGTTGGCGCTGCGGTTATGTTAAGCGATCGTCATTTGTTGCTGTTGACATGCTTTCTCACTTGTTGTTAGAGTGACAGCTAGAAAAAGTGATCGATTATTATAGACCATGTAATCATTCCAAATTTGTAATTGGTCTAAATCATATGGAGGCGCGCAGTAATTATGTATAGAGTTATACTTGTGACTCTTGTACATGATGCGGATATGCGCAAGATGAGGCACTTGCGCGGGTTGCATGCGTTATGTAATCTGCACGAATAACTCGCGCATGTAGCCTGCTAATTGTGCACCTCTAGAGTGACACCTGGAAGCATTTATAAACTATTGTAGTTCATGTAATCATATAAAATGAGAGTCCGTAAGTTTCTTCCAGTTATGTATCTATTCATAGGTTTAACCATTTGCCTAAACCTAGCAATTACTAGTAGTTTACCTAGTAACTTAGACCAACTCACTAACTACTAAGCTTTGACGTTCATAAGTGTTACTGTATAACCTAATTAAATAAATATATTTGTTTTTTTTATATCATATTTAAATTAGTCTCAATGATATATAGATTTCAAACTATCCTATTGCTGGGCCTCTTCACAGTGTAAGAAGATTTGGCCTTAATCCACCACGCTGGCCTAGTGTGGGTTGGCAAACTCCACATATCTTCGAGAACATTACGGAGAACTCAAAGACGTGCAGGTTCCCGCACGATATTATTCTTCACCGTTAAAGCGAGCGATAAATAATGTACATGTTTATCAAACATGTTTCTTCCCTAGGATACTATTTTAAAACCGTTTTGAAGCCTCACACTTTGCTCGAATGATGTGGTAGTTAGTTCGATTCTGGCGCGCAATAAATATTTATGTGATCCACAGATAGCTATTTTGGGTCTAGCTATTTATATCTATAATTAGTGTCTGTATAAATTTGATATTTATGAAATATCTAGTTTTATATTTGAATAATAAATTCTACATGTAGTTGTGACTGCATTTGAAATAATATGCCGTTAATAGGTGACAAAGTTAATTAATAATAGCAAACTAATTATGAGACACTGCCTTTTGAGTAGTTGTTATATATTATGTTATACCAAATCCAAGAATTCAAATAATGTCACAATACCTTTTCCTCTTAAAAGATTAGCAATTTGGGTTATAAATGTTAACTCCTTCAGTTAATCTAAGAATACTTGTGTTAGGAGTGGTTTCGGCATCGGTAGTGCAATTTTGACCCTCGATGTCAAGTCCAATGTATATCTATATATGAATAACACAGATTTCATAATAAAAATGAGAATGGCGTTAATGTGTTTCATACGTTTACGCCATTCTCATCATTTAGTTGGTGCCATGGCATAAGTACGCGCTTATATTTACAGCTGGCCTTAAGGTTCCAGGTTAGATCCCGATAGATGGCAAGAGTAGCAGTGTTTGCCTTAAAAAGTTTGTATTCCTCGAGACAAGCCATAAAAAGACTAATTTAGACACATTTATACTAAACATTCCTTTTTATCTTAAAAAAATATGCAGCTGGCGCCGCAATTTAAATGTCTCACACCGATATAATAAGGTCCTCCATTCTGAATTTCGGTTATGACGGCTAATCTTAACGGAGACTGGCCATCTACGCAAAATATATTATAGTGCAACACAACACAAGTGTGAGCACTAAAACAGTGCAACAAACGACTGGAGAGAGACCAGGCGAGGTACAAAAATAACAGTGTATATTGTAATTAAACCCGTTTACAAGAAAGCTCAACCCGGATGTCATGCAGCTATTAGGACAATTACATGTATTGCATGGATGTTTAGGTAGGTATGTATGAAAGTTTTGTGTAACAAAACCACTGCGGACTCTTAGATCCCCAGGCTTTTGTAACGGAACTGGTCTAACAGGCAGCGACGTCCATGCTAAGGATGTAGTTACATTTACCGTATTTAAGACAATAAAATGCTATACTGAGGAATTATGTCGCAATGTGTAACAACTTTCTGCAATAAAACGGTTTTAGTTTTACATAATAGGCCCCGAGTTTTGCCGTCTACGGAACGGAATTGGATGGAACAAAATCCAATAACCCAGGGATTGAACTCGTTGCGTTGACCAGTTACCGTAGCCTTGCAATAGAAGATAGTCACACGCATATTGCCTGCCCTCTGAAAAAAAATAAGTTACACTATAAACGTCGTTGATACAACTTACTAATCTACCTGCTGAACACAGCCTCCCCTCATAGAATCTGGAAAGTAAAGTTTTAGTACTAGCAGTAATGGTGCTCTTATTTGGGCCGGCTTATATTATTAAAACTATACTACCAATATTATTAATTTAAAATATTGTACACATTTTTGGATGTTTCAAACCATGTCCTAGTTTGATGATGGTACTTTTTGGCACGATAATGTGTATCTGTAGATTTGATATCTGGGGGATTTATGAAAGAGAACTTTCGGGTAGCAACTAGTAACTACATAATAAGTTATATATATAAACAGAATGGAGATATAAATCGGTGTATGAATAATTATCAACATTTTGTCCCTAGTATATTAATAAATATAGATATCCCGATAGATTTACATGCCATTGAAGCTATGCTGCATGCATTCAACAGAACCGACTAGGACTAAAGTGATTTAGCTCACTCCCTATACCAGTCTGCCCATGCTACCTTGGTAAACCATGGTGACGGGAGAAAAATGCTCTAGCAAGCTGATGATACAATAGGATTTACTATCACAACAAGCTAAGGGCTAGACTTATAGGAATAGCCATTTCAAATATACGTCGATAAGCTTGAAGCTTGAAATTCTAATGGTAGCAGTTTGATAGTATACACTACGTACATTACAATTAAGATAGCTTTATTTAACGTTATTAAATCAGAGATAAGGAACAGTTAATTTTCGATTACAGGCAACACTAACACCCAAAGCCAACCACTATCAAACTGGTTATCATAACTAATATTATAAATACGAATGTGAGTTTGTTTGTTACGCTTTCACGCGTTAACTGCTCGACCGAACATCGTGAAATTGCTTACATGTTGGGTACAGGAATAGGACATAAAATACTTTTCATCTAAAAACAAGTACTATTCTCGAGGAGGATAGAAATCTATTGACATTAAGGCGAACAAAAGCGCGGGCAAAATCGGGCAAAAGTGAGTTTGATGGAGTGCACTCACTGATCGGTAAACGATTAGCGAGGTTAAGCAACGTTGGGTGCGGTCAATCTATAGATGGGTGACCGCTTAGTGGTATTTCATCTGATCGTCTCCGTGCTTCGGAGGGTACGTAAAAAGTCGGTCCCGGTTGTTGTCAAATTGAAAGCAGTCGTTATGCCATGGCAGAGGCCTACGGGCGGCTTGAACAACTCTTGACAACAGATTGCCCACTAATTACACGAAAAGAAGAAGATTGTTGTGTGCTCCTATTTACCATACTGCTGCTTTAGAGACTACCATCAAATTTTATTAAATGCTTGAGTATGTTCAGTAGTAGTTCATGGAGAAATGGTTGCAGCACCTTACAGCTCTTATGATTTGTAAACAAAAACTTGGCGATTAAAAAGAGTGGCCATGACTTTCTTGTCCGTTCTTCTCATGAGCCTTACACCCTTGCTTTGCTGTACGTGGCAGTAAATTTAAATTCACGGAATAAATTTAGTGTAACTTTGACATTTATAAATTTACTTTGTTTTTTTTATATTTTGTCGTCAGTCGACTCATGATCACAAACGCATCTGCGTGCGTATGAATATTTGTCTACAACCAGTTTCCAACTCGTCGCAGCTCAGTTTCTCTGCGAGTCTTAGAATAAACAGCCACTTAGCTGCATAATGTTTGCATTAGTGCTCACACCGTCCTCGCTCTATTAAGATTATGCTAAGCGAAAATGAGATGAGGGCTTAAACATAACTTACATATAAGTAGCATTTCCTTGCAAATTACAATTGTCTAGCAATATTACACTAATAAACTTTGCTTGTTTTACTCTTTAATAGGCAAATAAGTTTAAGAAAAGGAAACGCTTACTAATTTATTATAAATAGAAACTGAAAGAGATTATTTTTAATGAATAATAATAATTATAATCCGAACGTGAAAATGACCGCCGTTATGTACGTGAGTTAGAGATGAAACTGGATAGTATGGAGCGTCATTTGTTCTCCACCAAAATAGAGATAAGAAATGTACCTCAAAAGCCTGAAGAAACTAAGGAAGACCTCTGCGCTATTGTGGAGAAAACCGCAGACGTGATTGGTCATCCCATAAAATTGGCAGAGATAAGGGATGTTTATCGTATCAAAAATAAAAACAATACTACCACGATAAATGTCGATTTTACAAGCGCATTAATTAAGGATACGATTGTTAAGAAGGTGCGTAAATTTAATAAAACCAACAATTTAAATAAGCTGAATACCACACATCTTAAAATTGAAGGACCCTGTAAGCCAATATATTTATCAGAGAAACTGACACCAAAAATGCAAAGATTGTACTTCTTGGCTCGCAGTTTTGCTATTAGTAATAATTATAAATATTGTTGGACGTCTTATGGGAAAGTTCTTATGCGAAGATTAGATGGAGAACGGTATATTATTATAAAATCTCAAGAAGATCTTGATAATCTCGATAAACATAAATGACTAGAAACAGGAAGCAGCTGTCCATTTTTATTTTTATTTTTTATTCTTTGTAATTTTTTACTTTCATTTTTACTTTTTCATAGAAATAATACATTTTGTAATACTAACATACACATGTATCTAAAAACACACTCGTATACACCTCTTATACTCTTTTCTCATCACACATTACATAGCTTATTAATTGCTACAAAATTAATATCACACAAATTATGCAAATACATATCTACATACATAAAATCACGTCTTATACTAATTACTATATCCTTAAAATGTAGTCTCAATTTCATTTTGATAAAATACTTCTGGCCCAATCAGCTTCACGAAAATAAATATTGCTGGATCCAAATAATTTACAGTATACCAGTACCCACAATTAAGTCTGTAATAATAATTAATAAACCCTTATTTACCGTGTATACCTGTACCTTAAGTAATTATTGTAGGCAAACCTCAACGATTATAGTTTATGAAACTGATGCCTATAGTGTATGCATAACACTTCAACTACTGCGTATTACATTGATTAATGTCATAAAAATATAAAATAAAAAATATTCAATTCAATAAGTACTACAGTAATAAATGATATCGACAAGGAAGGTATTGAGTGCAGAAAATTGAGTGATCCTACTGACTATACAGAGCTAAAATCTTGCTCCAGCAATGATTCTCTTTCAGTTTTGACCGTTAATATACGTAGCATAAACGCGAACTTCGATGTTTTTCTTATGTTTCTCGCGAAATTTTGTAAACCAATTGATGTACTTGTTTTAACTGAATGTTGGACTAATGATCAGTTCTTACCGCCAACTATAAATAACTATACAATGTTCAGAACAAATATCAGCCTAAATAAAAACGATGGAGTTGTTGTTTATGTTCGGGATGTGTTTGAGGCAAATTCATACGAGCCCGATTGCTCTGAAGGAAACTGCATCGTAGTGAAACTTGCAGAAGATGTATGTATTATAGGCTCATACCGTCCTCCTTGCTTTAAAAATCCACTTAATTATATAAATTCACTAGATAACATAATAAATACCTGTAGCAAGACTAAAGTACTGATTCTGACCGGTGATTTGAATTTGGATATTATGCCTGAGTATGTCAATGCTAATTCTGCAATATACCTGAATTTAATGGCAAGTCATGGCCTGAGGCAAGCAGTTAATTGTCCTACTAGACAAACTACCTGCCTTGATCATTTTATGGTAAAAGCTACTGCTAAAGTACAAAGTTTTGTATTTGATGAATTGACAGATCACTCCCCTATTCTATTACAAATTGATTTTACGCCCGCTCATAAGAAAAATGTTGACGTCAATAGAATTAAGATTGATCTCGATGGTATAAATAAATGCATGGAGAAAGAGCTATGAAAGGACTTATGTTCTGAAACAGATGTTAATCAAGCTGCACTGATACTGACGGGAAAAATAGAATGTTTTGTAAACAGTAACACTACAATTGTAAAAATTTCTAAGCGCAACAGACCCTTAAAACCTTGGATCACTTTAGGAGTTATAAAATCTATACGCAAACGAGATAAAATGCATAAGAAAACAAAAACGGATGCTAGTAATCTAGAAATTAAAAATATATACATTGCCTATAGAAACACGTTAAAAAGGATAATTAAAAAATTAAAAACAAATTACTACTCGGATAAACTAAAAAAAAATAAAGCGAACATAAAAGAAACTTGGAACATAATCAAAGAATTATGTAATTTAAAAAAGACTAATGCATCATCATCAGAATTACTTAACATAAAAATGACTTTCAATGAATCACTAGATGTAGTTAATAAGTTTTTTGCATCAGTGGGCCCAAGTCTTGCTAAACGTATCCTACAAACTTTAAACACGGACGAAGCCACCCTAGCACATAATGCTAAAATGACTGATACACCATTGCATTCCATGGCGCTATACCTAACTGATCCTGCAGAGGTGATTGATGTCATTAGTAGTCTTAAGCAATACAGCGCTCCAGGGATGGACAAAATAACAGCCTACATTCTAAAAACATTTCGTCACTATCTTGCTAAACCTATATCCTACTTGACCAATCTAAGTTTCGAACAGGGCATTTTTCCTAAAATATTCAAAACTGCTATTATCTGTCCTATTTACAAATCAGGCGACAGATCTCTCCCGACAAATTATAGGCCAATTTCACTTTTAAGCACTATTTCTAAAGTAATTGAGAAAATTATGAACAAACGTTTAGTTAATTATATAGAAAGCAATAAACTTCTGGGAAAGAATCAATACGGTTTTCGGGCCAACCACTCCTCCGATGATGCTGTCTTACAAATTACGTCTAATATTACGTCGTACGTTGACAGGGGTGACAAATGTGTAGGCGTATTCCTTGATTTACAAAAGGCGTTCGATACTGTTTCTATTCCAATTCTTTTGACCCGCCTAGAAAATCTAGGGATTAGAGGAAACGCACTTTTGTGGTTAGGGGATTATCTTACAGAACGAAAGCAGTGCGTTAGAGTTGAAAACCACCTCAGTAACTACTGTTTAGGGACGTATGGCGTGCCACAAGGCAGTACCTTGGGTCCGACGCTGTTTTTGGCTTATGTCAATGACCTGTGTAAATATAAAATTCAAGGTGCTGAGATACAAATGTTTGCCGATGACACTGTAGTATTATTTCACAGTAACACATGGGAAAATGTACGGCAGTTAGCTGAAAAAGGCATGTCTCATATTACCGCATGGCTTGAAGATAGTTTATTATCACTTAATGTGGATAAAACTAAATACGTCTGTTTTAGTAAAACTATGGCTTCATCTCCAAAAACGTTCAATCTAAGATTGCACTCTTATCCCTGTAACCGATCAAACGTTGAGTTTTCAGCACGTTGTAATTGTCCTCAGTTATCAAGAACAAATGAAATTAAATATTTAGGCGTAAATATAGATGATAAACTAAATTGGAAAAAGCATATAACTACGGTTAGTGGGAGGTTAAGGAAACTTATTTATATCTTTAAGGACTTGAGACTTATACCTGACACAAAACTGTTGATACAAACGTACAAAGCGCTAGCTGAGTGCTTAATCACCTACTGCATATGTTCATGGGGTTCAGCGGCCAAGAAACATTTAATTGAGGTTGAAAGAGCACAACGGGCTTTACTTAAAGTACTCCTCTGCTTACCATTTCGTCACCCTACACATTTAGTGTATGAGAAAGCAGAAGTGCTAAGCGTGCGAAAGTTATTTGTGTATCAATGTATTCGTAAATACCATAAGAATACCGTACCTCTTTTACAACCCTCGGGTAAAAGGATAGACAAATGTCCAGTCCCAAGTGTCAAAAGCAAATTTGCCCAACAACAATACAATAGTATTGCACCTAGACTGTACAATAAACTTAATCTAACGCATAAAACCAAGTCTTTAACAAATTACAAAATCAAAGACACTATTAAACTTTGGCTTAAGAATTTTGACTACAAGGATGTGGAAAACTTATTTCTAATCGTAACATAAGCACACACACACACGCAAGCACACAAATATACTTACATGCGTGCACCTACACACACACACACACACACACACACACACACCCCACACACACACACACACTCACACACACACACACACACACATGGACACACACACGCACATGGACACACACACGCACACATGCACACACACGCATGCACACATATACTACCACCACTAAATTCACTCGTAAACTAACAAAAAAGTTACTTATTTTTATTTTATTTTTTAAGTCTGCTCTAGTCTATGTATCATGTTTGTATTATTGTAACAATTTTGTATAATTTGTTTTTGGGAAGGACTGTTTCCCAACATACAGCTCACGCTAGTTTGGGAATCAGGGCTGTCACTGTAAATGTATAAACCTTTTGTTGCAATAAAGAATTTATTATTATTATTATTATAATAGTTCTATCACATACACACAACACCATCAAGCCCAAACTAAGCAGAGCTTGTACTATGGGTACTAGACAATAGATAAACATACATATATACTTTTTTTGTAAATACATGTATATGGCCCCCACATAAGATACATATACATCTTCTCCCTAGCCTTTATTATTCCCAAGTCACTTGGGGTCGGCTTTTCTGGTCTAACAGGATTTGACTGGATATCAGTTTTTACACGGAGCGGCTGCCACCTGTCCTCCGCAACCCGAAGGCTAACGATACCCTAAGGCTAGACCAGTGTCAGGATATTATAGGGTACTGACTTTCCAATAACGACTGCCATAGATGTTCATGGCAGCCGGGACCGACGGCTTAACGTGCTCTCCGAGGCACGGAGCAGGCGATAATTGTCAATCAATACGCACATAATTTTGAAAAGTCATATAACTTCCGAAAGTCAGACGTGTGTGACGTGGATTCGAACCCGTGACCCTCTGCATTGCAGTCTGTTGGTCTCCCCACTGAGCTATCGCTGCTCAGTGGGGAGACCAACTTGTAAATACATACATATTATACATAGAAACACCCAGACCAAGATAAACATCCATGTGCATGCACACAAATGTTTGACTTGTGCGGGAATCGAACCCGCGACCTTAGACGTGGCAGTCGGTTACACTAACCACTACGCTATCGAGGTCGTTAATGTCTAGTCTATTCATCTAGTTAGTTAGTCCATTTATCTAGTTTACATGTTAATACTACAGTCACTATATAAAAGATAGCATAAGCCAACGGACACTCATTCATATTTAGTTACAATAATTATCATAATAATAAATCATATCAGACCTGTATATAAACTGTCCCACTGTTAGCCACGGGCCTTTTCTCGGTATGAGAAGGGTTAGGATATACTCCATTACACTGGCCCAGTGCAGGTTGGTAGACTTCACAGATCTTCAAGAACATTATGACACACAGACTCTTCACTAATTCTATCATAGCGCTATAATTTATGATATATATCTGCATATTATTTTTTATTATTTGCCATCCGAACCTCGTCAAAAAAGGCAGTAGAAATTTGCTTTATATAAAAAGCCCCTTAAGAGATAGAAGCACAAGCTCCTTTGAATTTCCCCTCCTTATGTTCTGTGAAGCCAGACACCGTTTGTAACGCAACAACGTTCGTTTTCGCAATGTTTCAATTGAATGGACCACTTAGTTAGATAAACTACTATTTATTATTTGTTACTTTGTCTCCACTGTTACTTGATACTTTCGATTTTAATGAGAGTACTGTTTTCTTGAAGGGGCTTCCTTAAAATAACATTTAAGGCCAAAAAAGATTGTTAACAATCGTAACAGACGACAAAAACTACCGGTTAATTAAACGGTTAGCCGGTACATTTTTGCATTTTTTGTGTTTTATATTGTTGTTACGTATTCTGTTCTAATCTATTATTATACTTATTGTAAAGCAACGCACGATTAAGTGGTTTGCATTAGCAATGATAGTATATTACGCTGAGATATAGTTAAGTTAAGTTAAGCATCATTTTAAAGAACAACATATTGTAGATTAAACAAATCTGTTGCCCGTGTTTTTATTATCGTTTTTTGTGTTTTTACAATCTTCTCTTACAACTTTACATTAAATCTATGAACATCTTGGTGACGCAACGGTAGTGTATGTGATTGCTGTGTCTGCCTCCGTGGCGCAGTGGTAGTTAATGCGACTGCTGTGCATCAGGTTTCGGGTTCGAATCCCGGGTCGAGCCAAGAAAAAGTTATTGGGTTTTTCTGTTAAGAAATCTCAATAGCAGCCCGGAGTTAGGAAGTTGGCGGAAATAGACACCCCCGTGCCTCGGAAAGCACGTGAAGCTGTTGGTCTTGCGCCTGATCTCTCTCCGGTCGTGTCGGATTACCGTCCCATCAGATCAGGAGAGTTAAGGAACGGAGAGTGTATTATTATTATAGTATTTTTATTATTTATAGGTATCTTTATTAGCGCATGTAGTGTTTGCTTGTAATTGGATGTAACTTTTTGTCTCAAACCTCATGTGTATATAATTGTGAAAAAGTATTATTGTTATATTTGTTAGCAAACCAAAATAAATAAATAAATACAGTGCAATTGTGTTTGCGCACACACTTGTGCACTATAATATCTCCTGCGCAGATGACCTGTCTCCGTTAAGACTGGCCGCTGTGACCGAATTTCGGTCTGGAGGACATTATTATAAGGTCTCGGGTTATATTATTCGGTTCCTGGGTAGGGCCTAGGTGCTAGTGGGGTTTTTTTGCCAAGTAGGGTTGCTCAGTAGCAACACGAAGTCTGAAACTGTGCCTGGTAATAGGCTTGCTCCGTATTACATGAAACTTAACAATAGCTGGCAATATGAAAGTGTTTTACATCTTTGCCTACCGTCGACGATATACGCTATATATTTTAGATATGTCCCGCACTAAGAATTTATCCTGTTTTGCGGATGATTTTAAACATCGAAACAACCGATAGAAAGAACACCCAGACTTATAAAAATAAGGGAAGTATTTAATTGTTCCTCAATTTTTTGCCTTTGTTCCACCTAAAATAGAATTGCACATCAAAATATGCTTACTAAAATATTTTAAAGTGATCAAACTAAGTCGACGGCTCGGCGGGGCTCCTATTTTTGGGTAGGTTTAAGAAGGAACCTAACATAACCTAACCCTTCCGAGACGGAAAGCAATGATTTGAGGCGTATAAGTGCTCGTTATGATATATTTCAAATAGCATAGCAAGCATATTTTGCTGTGCAATCAGTATTTTTGGTGTTTTAGTGTTCGGCCTCGATGGCGTAGTGGTTAGTGTAACCGACTGCCACGCCCGAGGTCGCGGGTTCGATTCCCGCACAAGTCAAACATTTGTGTGCATGAACATGGATGTTTGTCTTGTTCTGGGTGTTTCTATGTATAATATGTAAGTATTTACAAAAAAAAAGTATATATGTATGTCTATCCATTGTCTAGAACCCATAGTACAAGCTCTGCTTAGTTTGGGCTAGATGGTGTTGTGTGTATGTAGTAGAATATTATTATATTATTATTATTATTATATTATTATTTAATCCCTAAAAATAATAGTTTATTGTTTCTCTCCCATATAGCTACAAAATACAAAAAATCACAATAGAAACTTTATCTAGACATGTAGATATTTGCATATATGAGAGACTGGTATCTGTACTAGGAGACTTGTATGACAGATTACCAGCCTCTCCAGACACTGGACTCATGGTACTAGTATGTTAGGTAAGTGTCTCGGTGAGTTTGTATAAACATTACTACCAATTGGCAGTGTGCATAAGCACACATAGATTATACACTCTCATTCATAAGAATGAGAGTGTATAATCTATGTGTGTGTGAATGAGTGAGTGTGTGAGTGTGTGTATGTGTGTGTGCGTCTCAATTCTGTCTCGTCGTAACTAAGGAATTTCAGACAAGTTGTGACCACTTTTTTACAATTGAAGCGTGTGCGTGAGTAAATGTAGACTGGATTTACTATTAGTGTACCACACAAACTTTCGTCCCGTGTAGAGATCGACCCAAAACACAGCACAGTGGCAATGGCAAGGCAAACACGTAAATGTCTACACCACCCGTGCGCGTACTTATTATTATAAGTACATTACATACTGTGTTATTATGTCATGTGCAATGTTTATCTTTTCTCTAGATCTAGCCAATCCGTATCTATTGATATTCGATCGTAATACTATTCTGGTACCGCCTCTGCTTCTTCCCCGAAATGGACACGTACGCGATACATATCAATGCCTCTTTGTAATATTTTAATAGACAAGTTAAACCTGTCATATATCATGTAATGTACAAGCTTAGGCAATTTGTAGTTTTTTATTTTAGATACGTCTTGATACTTGTCAAGACTCCAAATGCCAGACATTATTGAAATTTTATTGTGTCTGGCCACCGGTGTGCCACTGTGACTCAATAGCTTAAATAAGGTATAAATAATAAGTGCCTCTGTGGTGCAGTGGAGTCTGGGTGCAATAACATCATTGCCAACTCTTTTAAAAGTTGTAGATAAGAGCATATATGTAAATGATATAAGTGAGCTGTCCTATCTAATAAATACGAATATGCAATATGCATTGTAAAATTATGCAACTCGAATTTAAAGGGAATCTCGAACGGAATTTGTTTGTACATTTTTTGGATAGATAAAGAATCACTTAATATGACATACATTATCATAAATAATATTAAAAGGACTGGCATGTTATTATGAAAAAATAACAAAAGATCTTAAAATTAAAAAAGGTTTAACGAATTAATATCTGATTAAGACGCATATAATTTTAAACATCATGTTATTATAAGTCTACACGTCACGAAAGACTCCTGAGAATTGTGACGTCACTATTCACTATGATATCGTTTTACTCGTAGATCATTGTAAAGACACCAACGCGCACGGGTTTTTCCAGGAGGTCTCCGCGTGTCATCGATTCTAAGCTACAGAGACACTTAGCATAAATATTTTAATCAAAGGATACTATAAAAAAAATTATGATGTTCATATCCGATCTAGTCTCAGCTACATAATTATCAAAAATTGTATTTTACTAAATTAATTAGACTAAATCGTATGAGTGCGTTACGCATCATATTGTTATTAGCTACCTATTTATTTCATTTAATATAAAGGAACAATACGGAACAAGTATTTAATAACGCCACAACTACATCATTTATACTTCCATAATTATTATATATGAAGTAAAACACAGACAAATGTAATTTAAAAAATGCTACAATTTAAATAAAAGTGCAATATTACCAACAAAGAATTCTAACGCAAATAAAATTAAGTCATTAAGGAGATAACAATCGTATTGCACCATTACGTACAAATGAATCACGGCAAAGACCGTAAGTTATCCTGTGAGGTAAAAAGCTACAGATGTCGACATGCACTTGAGTCACAATATAATTAACGTTTCTATTGTAGCCGTCAGTACGTTGGGCCGCTCGTATATTTCAATTTGACACATCTGTGACTATTACGCGATAACGTATGTTTTTAATTAAACATTAATGCGGCTGTGTATGGAAGGTGAGTTCTCCGGCACTCGCTGTTGCCTTTTCCGCTGTGACCCACAACCGCAAGAATTTTTTCTTGTCCACTAGGCGTCTCTCGTTAGCTCCCATAGTTTTTGTCACTTTCGTCCGGTTTGCACTCGTTACAGAGAATCTCGTAGCGCGTACATATTAATAAGATAGCATTTGTATTGGGAATTACTTCGCAATCGAATAATTCTACAGTTAAGGAAAGTTACTTTAGATATTCAGCGTTAACCGCACACTGGGTTATGAAATCAAGTTGAAATCTTTATTGATGGTTCAGTATTAGTTTAGCGGTGACCAACGGCCTCGGATAATTGGCTGCTGACTGCTATGATTTGTGAGAGGTAATTTTAGAAGTTCTGAGTCAGTAACGGTAGTTTTATGCACACTGCACACCATTTAATTTATCAGGTTGACATGTAACCTAGTTCTTGTTGTTAGGCTGTAAAACATGTCTAGATTTTGGTCGTTGAAATGATATGTGATGCCATTATTTTGTCTAATGTCGGCTGTGTTTTTTTGTAATTAGTCACGAGATTTTGGCAAGGTTACTATGTTCTTAAGGCCCTGCAAAACCTATTGAAGCAATCTTTTTGTCGAAGTATCTCCTGAGCAATAAGTATGACTTTGTCTTCTTAGACAAGTTTAAAGGGAGTATTATTATCACCGTAGGCAGTAGATTGGCATGGCCAGTCCATGAGTGGTGGCTAGCACATACCATCAGGTAAGACGCTGGCTAATGTATTCCTATTAGTAATAAGATCAGTATATATGGTAATCAGGTAGGTACATATACAATGTTATTATCTGGTCTATGATGCTTTACACAAAGTCTACGTGTGCCTTGTTCTCGACTTACCTCATAGTTATCAAATAAAGTCAATATGTGACCAATATCCTCAAAATTAAATAATTTAAACAAAAGGTGAATAGCTAGACAAAGTTTTAATCTGTCATTAAAGAATTTTGATCGCACTACAATGTTATAATAACGATGTCAATTGTCGTTTAAGAATGCTTGTTGTTGAATAGTTACTTGTTTAATACACGTTCGTAATCTTAGATGTAATATCCTACGCGCTCAACATGTGATAACAATTTACGCTAGGAAAATCCTGTGGTATAAATTTTCAATTTCACTAACACCTTTACTGCCGATTAATTAATTGTATTATGAAACCATATTAATTAAATTAAAAGAAAAAGCTTGTTTTTCGAATCGGGCATTTTTCTATTGTTAGTTTGATGTTGAGATATTCAGAGTAGGAGCTATTATGTTTTTATTGGAAAGCACTACTCTTGTCGGCTTGAAAATCGTGATTTTTGTCTACACTCTGCTTTTAACTAGGCATTTTGATACAATAAAACTTTCACCTTTTCCTTATACATATGTAGCATGAAACTACATCTAGGCATTTCTTAAACTCGTCTTTCATCAACTTTGGCTTCTGTACTCTCTTTAGTCTAGTTTGAGCAGCACGCAATCTGAACATTTGCTCGGTAACACGATGTCCCCGTAAGCCGTGGGATATTAACACACACATCTGTCTAGCTTTGCTATATATTTTTCTGTTGTATATAGTTATAGGTATAAAGACATGCATTAAAGCGGTCGCACAGTTTAATATCTTTGACATTCTCAGCCTTAATCACAGATCAGTAGATGGGTTGCGGAAATCCTGGCGGCTATCGTAATAGGGCGATAACTGTGAGCCCGATATCAACGCATCAAGTTTAGCTGGAAGTGCATCCTGTTATACTTATGCAAGTTTTGTTATGAATCATGTTACGTTATTTTAATAGAAAACATAAAAAAATGTTTTTACTCTGTACATTTTTTGTATCAAGAGATCTTTTTTTTTATAAACTGAACTTTCATAACAATAACAGCTAGTAGCAAAATATTGCATGATTCTCGTTTTCTTTTTAGCTAGCCACTGCTTAAAAGCCTTTTTATTTACGTGGAGCAATACTTTGACGCATACGTCTCCGCGGGACGACGGAGAGGTTATGTCGGGCTCACCGGGGAAAAGATACCCCGGTTATACCAACTAAACCTACCACGTTGTTCCTCGACATAACCATAGACGGCGAGGCCACGCGAATCTCTTTCACATGCAATCGCAACCGTGGTTTCGGCCCGCTGTGTGAAACGGCAGGCCACTACACAAAAATACTTCCTCCACCGTCCCCCTGGGGGAAAACAAAGACACGACACAGAGGCGCACATGGGAACACGCACGCCGCCTCTCGGACCTGGTGCTGATCGGGTGGCGAGCAGGCCCACGCAGCCCACCACCCCCTGGTCAAACCTTAGGGTGGCTGGAGGTCATCTCACGCCCTCCGGCGCCCAGTTCTGCGGCTGGGAAGAGGGTTTAAGCGATCCCTCTCCCGCTCCGCCGCCTCCTTTATGGAAATTACTTCCTCACAAAAGGAGGCGACGGCGTTCCACGATCTCTCACTCCGATCCATAGACTGAACCATGGCCGAAATAGAGATGGCAATCAGTCCGTTTACTGCATAAAAACCTGGTTTATCCCACATAAGAATAATAAATCAATTTTTAATTAATATATTTTTTAAATAACTAGACCTTATGGTTATAATTACAGTGATATATAATATATAGATTCTACAATATACGTTGATGAATAGAATATTAAATGTTATCGTTATGTTTTGGCCAACATTTAAACCACAGGGCACAGGCACAATGCGTTTAACATTTTTTGCTTTCTGGCCACTTGACGACATTAACAATTTTGTTTTCTATTTAATGGATTGCATAGAAGTAACACTGGCCATGATTATGTTAGCTTTATCATCATAATAACTTTATATTTGTATCCATCATTCCACACAGATTATTTATTATCTGAGTTTCTACTTTTGCTATTGTGATATCATTTTTTATATTTGTGAGTGTTTTATCATGTGTATTACTTTAGACTGAGACCAAGTTACTAAGTTATTATAAATCTATTAATTAAACCTATAATTCTTTTTATATCAATGATATAATATGATTCAATTACTCACAATATAACATCTCGACATAGGTACATAAACTCGGAGCTAATACATAAATGATTACAAACTATTCATAGAAACACACCAGTTATATACGTATTAATAATATTGGCTACAACAAAATTACTTAGTAGATAAACACCGATACTTTATGGGCAATTTAACGATCGTTTTCCTAAATTCTACTAACAAGTACGTATAATCCATCAGTCAGTGTATCTGTTGCGTTTAACAAGAACTCGTAAACATCAAGTGAGTAACGCACGTCCAGCATCGATTTACCCAATTAGACTCGATAGAGCCTCCTCAAACTATACACTATCAACCATTATAAATCAATCTTCACATACCATCGCCGCTTTTCTTCAAAAACACTTCGGTACAATCGAATAAAACACGCAATGGATATAAAATGATGAGTTGAGATAAATGTTTCGTGTACATTTCAATTTTTCGTGGTAGCAGGCGGCATTGGCCGCGGGTTGTGACATCTTCCACATAGCGATCATGGTATCGCTACATGCTCAAAATATGGTCAGCGTTCGAAAAACGTCGCCTCTGTCCTAACGCTTAATGCGTCTACCACCTAATACATTGACAAATTGGACAAATTTTGTACAGAGTAATCCATTTTGACATATTTATGTCTATTAGCTGACCTCCATGTCGTATTTTTTGTAGCTAATGAGTTATTTTACCGAAACATTTACTCGAGATTAAGTTTCTTGGATGAGTCTTGTATTCAATCAATTTGCCTTGATATGTTCGTTCGAATGCCTATTACGGTTTTACATATCTGTAACATGTTAATGTTATAGCGTCTAGTAACATAGTTGCAGAGGGTCATCTAATGCGGGGTGCATACCAAGTAAAAGACAGCAATTGCGAATAGAAATTTGCATACTAAAATGCAAATACGATGCAGATGTCCATATACACAAATTACAGAGAAATATAAAGTCGCTTGGATATAACGCACCGAAACAAATACACACACACATAGACTCATTACATCGATGTCGTCGTTTTCTATAACGCACCGAAACAAATACACACACACATAGACTCATTACATCGATGTCGTCGTTTTCTATAACGCACCGAAACAAATACACACACACATAGACTCATTACATCGATGTCGTCGTTTTCTAATATAAACCGACTTGTTGACACATGTGTGCGTTCGTTTTGGCATGTTATTTACATACGACCATCTTTCTCTATTTAATTTATAGTATATATGTGTTTTATGGATATGTCAGTAGATTATTTTAACTGCTATACCGAATTTCGGATACCGGAAACATAGTTAACGAATATAGTTACATTGACTCATTGATAGGAATTAATGTGTTATCAGCGATAAACATGAAATAAAAGAAACGAATGAAACAAGACATAAAACCGGGCACACTAATATAATTTACAGAAATCATACATTATGTCAAAAAAAGTCAACCATGGGTTAAAAATAATTTTGTTTAATATTTGAATTATTTTGTTTTTATGTTCATCCATAAAGTTTACCTTGCTTGCTCCTCTGGGGAAACAGATATCTTAATATGATAATATGTGTATATGTTTGCTTAACATAGGCCGAGGTATGATTGCTAAACCTTTTAGTCAACTAGACATAGAATAACTATACATTTGTTAGATTAATCCCATATTTGCATCACATGCATATCTAGTCTTGCTTAATTTGCCATAAATGTTAGTAATAAGGATCAAACGTGAGTCATAATATGAATAAAGAAATTGTCTTCTGTTTACGCGAATGTTATTCATTGAAATTAAACTACTATATACGGATTTTATCGCGTTATTTATTTTACACTTTATTACAAAATTTGAAACTGTCACACTACTAATAGATACTATTGAACTGTACTAATTTTTAAGCTAATTAATTTATTAAAACTATCGAAACTATTTATATTTATATATAATATATTAAATATAATAGTTAAATTTTTTAATTACTAGATTTGACCCGCGGCTTTTCCCGCCTAAATGATGGTGATGTCGATTGTCTATCCCTTGGGAGCTGTGCTTTTTTCTGGGTGATTCTTTTCTGTTGTCTGTACCCCTGCTGACGTGTATGCAAAATTTACGATGTTCGGTTGTGTAGTTAAGCCATCAAAGCGTAACAAATAAACTCACATTTGCATTTATAATATTAGTTAGGAAGTTAGGATAATAAAGAAATCATTAAAACTGGCTATTTTAAGTTATAAATTTGATGGGTAGCATAAAAGTATCTACAGATGCAAAGAAAGACTTTGACTGCACAGGTGACAGGGTGATTTAAGTGCCCGCCTCATCACTGCTTGTGCACTGGGTGCTTTAAGTTCGATCTCATCCATCAAACAATTACGTAATCTACAAATAGTTATTTCTAGTCGAGGGGTTCTTTGTGTCCATTGTTTCTCTGTTGTAAGATCTCCTGCGATAGGAATTTATTATTTGACGACTCGATGGCGTAGTGGTTAGTGTAACTGACTGCCACGCCTGAGGTCGCGGGGTCGATTCCCGCACAAGTCAAACATTTGCGTGCATGAACATGGACGTTTGTCTTGGTCTGGGTGTTTCTATGTATAATATGTATGAATTCACAAAAAAATATATATATATATGTATGTCTATCCATTGTCTAGTACCCATAGTACAAGCTCTGCTTAGTTTGGGCTAGATAGTGTTGTGTGTATGTGGTAGAATATTATATTATATTATATATTATATCCCAAGTGTGAGAACATTTCCACGGTACATCTCTGAAGACAAGAGAGTGTTCACCTAGATCTTTAAGCTGAAGCAACAGTGTAAGTATTCTCTATTCGTCCTTAAGAAATTGAAATGGCCTTCAAAAATGTACGAAAGATCAGTTACAATATCGAAATATCGCATCCGTAGGCTAGACTGCTAATAAATTGTGTCATCAAGCAAACAAATCTTTTCCACTTTTTGCAAAGCTCATAACAAAAATTTTCACCAACCGTATAGTAGGAACGCATGAGTCATGTAACGTAAAGGCACGTAAGTACAATAACAACTCTAAATAAAACTTTTTCAGAGGATTACCTAAAAAGAAAGATGCATGTCTAAATCCTATCACTGCTTGCTAATATGCAAAAAACAAGTGAATGTGCATTCCGAAGACCAAGAAGGCTTATGACTGTGTTAGAATCCATATACGTATGTCTCTCGATGACGGGCCGGTCTTCCCATCGTATCGACACAGTGTGACGAAACCCGCTTACTGGAATACGTTCCATGCACTGGGTATCTGAGAAGAAAAAATTGTACCGCACACTTTATAGGGTTAGTTTTTTTAAGCTTGCGTGGGACAGGTCGCAGTGTAGGCGAGTGGCTAACTTTCGGTTTCGTTTTTTACGAGAAAGTACTTGGTTTTTTTATATAAGTGGATTTCGGTGATGCTATTTTTAGGTTGGACAAATTGTCAGAATATTTGTCTATAGACTCTGACCAGGGATGACAAAGAAAAAGAGTCGTAAAAGCTTATTTTACTAAACCAAAAAGGAAACGTGTGCTGCCAGCATAAGGAACAAAGATTACTGGTTCTTCATGAGTACAGCGCCTGAAACGGAGCTTATGGATGTTTAGTGGACAGACTTTCCCAAATGACTCTTCATCATCATTTGAGCGACAAATGCATACTAGATTAGTAATAGTATTCAACTACCAGCCGCAGTTCCAAGCTCCGTGCTGCTAAGGAGGCTTTCTTAGCAGAAAAACCAAATAATACTTTGGCCACTATTGTAAACGAATACGAGGCCTCATTTTCAACCGTCATATTCACAACCACTGTGCCACTGATTTCTTAATAAACAATACCAGTTTGACATATTAATAAAATAACTTACTGACACTTACACACGCACACAATGCTTTGTTCATTTTCAACATGGCAGTGTCTCTACATGTACCCACAATCTCAGCTGACAGTCGTACAAATTCCCAACATTGCAGTCTCCCTACCATATAGAGATACCGCGCAGGCGTGCTGATTAGCCGAGCGAATATAGCCTTTAATTACAATGCAATTAAACAGTCAACTGCACTAATTGATTCGATAACATCTTTAGCCCGCGCTCTGAGGTGCGGTACAGTTTTTGTAGAGCTAGTGATACACAGCAAAAAATATGTTAAGTGCGAACCGTTTAGTTGAAGAGCAGTTCTGTTAGATTGTTTGTATTTTAATATAACAATATACTCGTTCTGCATTTTGTTTTAAATTAATGTTACAGATCTAATATTGAGGAAAATTATTAGTGTCAGTAAACGAAATTTAATTAAACTACATTCCTTTTCAATTCGGGTTAGAACATTTATGTTGTACAGTAGTTTAAAAGGCTTAATATAACATTTTTCAGCAACAGACTTCTAGCCTGCTAAAACATTTATTTGTGCTTATGTCTTACTAATCTGCGTATTCCATCCTTGTATTTATACTATTTACATATCATATTGACTATATTGTGTTTAAATTCTGTATAATATGTATGTATTTACAAAAAAAAAGTATATATGTATGTTTATCCATTGTCTAGTATCCATAGTACAAGCTCTGCTTAGTTTGGGCTAGATGGTGTTGTGTGTATATGATAGAATATTATTATTATTATTATTAGTAACATGTTGTTAATTTGCTTGACTATATTCAATTATATAACAAAATTTTCTGCTCACCAGTTCAAAGTTTTTATGCCATAATTACATATTATGGCGTACAAACTTAGCAAAAGATGCAGATCATCACTACAATAATATCTTATATTGCAAATACGGGTCTAGCAGGATAAGATAGGGTCAGCGGCCCCAAAAAGATAATTTGTAAATAAGTTATGTGGTAACATTGGCGAGGTACAAACTTACCATTGACACAATTTCAGCCTCTCATTTCGCTGCGTTCTGGAGATAATTAATCAAATAGACGCTAGAGCGGGTATTTTCAAAACTGTTTTTCAAAGACTATTGCAGCTACACTAACGAAACAAAAACTATTCATTAGAAGAAATATTAGTCTACATTATATATTTTTTATAAGCAGCGATAGCTCAGTGGGGAGACCAACAGACTGCAATGCAGAGGGTCTCGGGTTCGAACCCACGTCGCGCACCACTGACTTTCGGAAGTTATATGACTTTTCGAAATTATGTGCGTATTGATTGACAATTATCGCCTGCTCCGTGCCTCGGAGAGCACGTTAAGCCGTCGGTCCCGGCTGCCATGAACATCTATGGCAGTCGTTATTGGGAAAGTCAGTACCCTCTAATATCCTGACACTGGTCTAGCCTTAGGGTATCGTTAGCCTTCGGGTTGTGGAGGTCAGGTGGCAGTCGCTCCGTGTAAAAACTGATATCCAGTCAAATCCGGTTAGACCAGAAAAGCCGACCCCAAGTGACTTGGGAATAATAAAGGCTAAGAGAGAAGATTATATATTTTTTATATTGAGAATTTTTAACTCTCTACCTCGCCGTTCAGAATGAGCCAAGAGTATCTCTCACGTTTACTGTTCATCTATTAAGTCATGGTTTTCTTATCCGTCTCACGGAACATTAAAAATGTGTCAACTCGTTTCCGTTACAGTTTGTAGAGAATGCGTTTTTCTATGGCCACCCACTAATTAGGTCGAGTGTTCGTCTGCATGAACTCGTGTACATTTTGTAATGTATCGTTAGCCATTTAGGGTAACAAAATTGATTCCAATTGACTCACTGTAGCTCATTCTTAGGCCGTTGCAAAATTGTTACATTACATCATTGGGAAAACAATATTGGGGTTGATAGCCTAAAACAGCAAGCAATGTTGCTTAGCCGTGATCCATGATGGGCAACCTATACTTTTCTATAACACCTTTAAGTGATAAGTCGAACCGTTAAAGTCCAAGATCAGTAGCATACTACTGATCTTGGACTTTTATTACATTCATTATATGGGTGCTACTCGGAGCGCATGCGCAAATTTATCATACTAGTAAACTGCGCGGTCGATTCATGTCGTTACTTAATACAATAAATGCAACCTGTGCATGTTGCCACCGCAGAGAACAAGAGTCATCTACGACCTTAAATATTTTAAAAACTTAACTCGCCTTAAATAAAAAGTCTCATTGAATTAATGGGATCTGTTAATAAATAAAAGAACAGCCTTACATGGCTAATTTGGCAATAATTGAAAATTGATGTAGAAGCAAGTCAGCTTAACTGAGCAAGACATTTTACGTTCCATCGTAAGCAAAACGTCGTGTCTACGTGAGCTATGTCGCCCACCAGGAAACTTATTGTAGTGTGTAAAAAAAATTATACCTATGAGTAGCAAGAATAGGTAATCTGACAGAGAACCAATGTAATTGACACGGATTAGCGAGCTGGTCATTTAAGCCGCAGAACCAATAAGTACTAAAAATAAATGTATAATTGCTACGGTTCAAGTGTTCACTTTTTATTGCAGGCACAGATATATGTTCTTAGAATGTGTACATACTAAATGATATTGCATATTTTACTGATAGTAATTTAATGCCGACAAGGTGAAAATATATACATAAATGCGATAAAATTAATTACCATAGTATTAATAATATATACATTTCAGACTTTGTCCATTGTTGTGTTACAATTACATACATTACATATAAACAAAAAGGCAGAACAAACAAAAATTAAATCTAAAATTCAAACATAAAACGTAAATTAAAATAAAACAATTTGTTAATCAAAACTTGGATAAATTTTCTCATAATAACAGAGTCGTATTAAAGACCTTTAGGATACTATTGGTACTACCCCTCAATCTGCTTAATAAATAGGCGATTCAGTTGCGTATGATAACCAGGAAGCCATCCACTCTGCCCTCTAATGATGGATATCGGCGGTGACCTGTTAGAAAAGAAAACACTCCCGCGAAATGTCATCTCACAGCTATTTCTTTCAATAAAACTAACAATTAACTAAAAGGTAATGTATGTATGTATCTTATGTGGGGGCCAGTCAGTGCAGACCGGCGACACTGTAAAAGGTAATGTATGACAATATTTATTTAGTTTTGCCTCGATGGTGCAGTGGTAGTAAATGCGATTGCTGTGCATAAAGTCTCGGGTTCGATTCCGCGACGAGCGAAGTCTTAGGTGTATTTTCTGTCAATAAATTTTCTAAAATCATAATTGGTGAAATATGGGTGTAACACTTCTCTGCCTACTCCTTCAGAGATAAAAGTGTGATACTATGTATGTATGTATTAACATCTTTATATATTGGAGAATAATGTAGTGCGCAGTCCTACAAATCCGTGTTTAAGCGTAGGTAGAATAAAATGGTTCAAGCACGAATGTTGTAAGAAATATTTGTAGGTATATACCTACTTACTGTCTCATTTGATTACTTTGTATATTTATATTGTTAAAGAAAACATCATATTAATATAACAATAGGTATATTATAAAACAGGGTAACGCACATATGTGTATTACCCTGTTTTATCACTAATAAGCCAATAAGACGAAAATCACCAGAATATCGAAATCTCAACGTATGTAGTGCGGGTAGCCATCAGACGAGATTTCTTTGTCTTGATATTCTGTCTGGTTCAATACAGTAATTTCGGCCTTAATGCCAAATAATGATTTAGAGAATTTTTGTATTAGCATATTAAATGTGGATGGATGGCGAAAACGGGAGATCGGGCCTTGTGGCGCACCCTGGGGGAGGCTTATGTCCAGCAGGGGACTGCAATAGGCTGAAATGATGATGATGATGATGATGATATTAAATACGACAGGGAACAGAAATAAATATCCTTTATAATCACGTCAGTTATAATATAATTGCACAGAATTTTCGTAAATAAGCAAAGAGTCAAACAAAATTTATTGCTATGGCTAGTGACTAAAGTGTTGCTTATATGTACAGACATAGATTTTGAATTAGCCTCGAAGTTTAAAAATTAACTTCAGGTTTTAAAATATCATAAGGACACTCCTGTCTCCATAAAAACTGCTTTACCATCCAAAAAACATCAATTTGTGCACAGATTTAGAAAGTGTTACAAAAGTCACACAAATAAGGGTTTTATATCTCAGTTTATTGTCTTTACGTCGCTTTGAAGTAATTCGACCTCAGGTTCAGTTCCTGGGCCAGTGAGTCAGAGCCGATACTTTACTGCAATTGCTGTGACACAATCATATGCGATAGCCGTCTTGTGCCAACGTCTGATGCAAGGATGGAAGTTTTAAAACTTCTTACAAATCTTTAGAACTAACTTATACCTAAAATAACAGGAAAAAATACCTGACTGTACCTCTAATACGTGTCATAGAATTCCTCCACATCACATTCGACTGGTAGTGTACCCCGAAGACTGGCATCGTTTCTTTCCGCTAAATAAAATGTCAGCCCTCTGGTCACCAGCCTTTTCACTATTTCTCTATATGCAACACGTGCACTATGAAAATAAGTTGTCATTTAGTGTCATATAAAATTTACTTACATTACGTAATAAAAATATAACATTGCATCAAGTCTCGTCAAGAATCAATTTGATAAACGATGCAGATGTTGAAAAAAATTAAAAACATTTGATATAAAAGTATCATTCTTGTTCTCTATGTCTCTTGAAGAAAGTATCTAAGATTACTATTATGGATATGTAAAGCTTATAGTAAGTACCACATATCTCTACGTGCTTAAACTACGATGACTACAAAAGGCGTGTTGGCAGTTTTAGTTATCCGACTAAGAGTAAAAATGCTCGCTATTTTTGATTATTACGAGTAGCAGAGCCAACCAGAGGTAATAATTGACACGGTCAAGTAAAACATCTCATCTATGGATATACTACCCTTTTACATGAATCCGGAGTACATTGTTGATTCGCTTCGCCAGTCTTACACTTCGACAGACAAGGGTTCTGAAGGGTCATATATCTAGTTCTCCCATTTTTGCCCTTCAATCTTAAACTTGATTCCTTTTTCTCGGAATGGGCAAATAAAACTTTAGAATTACAAGCGATGACATATGTTATGGTAACCATCAGACAGATCGTACTGTACAAAAACCCTTAAACATTCCAAAATCTTTCCATAAACTTCTACGGGCAATTTTATTTCTATAATATGAAATTTGGTGGCCCTAAAATGGCTATAAGACTGTGACTAGCAAGCGTCTCAATACATAATAATGTCTAACATCATGAATTACGCACGAGGCTTCTGATTATCGTTGAATATTTACGAGCATACATCCTTAAAAAGATTTTACTCTAACTACATTTAGCTCAACGATATAACATCCTCCTGTCAGATTGCGGTTTCATTTCCTGAGACGTGATAAAAATTAAAAACCCTATTTTACATATGCCTTTAAAGAACTTATCTTACTACATAAGAGGGTTGTCTTACCACTCACAATGCAGAGGATGTGTAAACATGCTCAGTATTGAACGGAGTCTAAAGGACAGTCGGCTTGGTCGACGAAGTGTTAATACTTCACCATCATATCATATAGTATCGCCCCATGTGAGTAAGAACCTACATTACTAGTTGTATTGGCAGTGCCGTTCAACCACTGAAAGCACCACACTGTGCAGTAGTAGTGTATGTCGTGTAGTCAATAATGCATATGAATTTCAAATAAAACAATAGGTAAATCACATTCACATTAATTCAGGCCTAAAGGATTAGCCCCTTAAAAACCACACACGGGGGCGGACACACCATTGAGAACTTACTGGTGCGGCTAACGTGGCACTAGTCGATAGGTCGGGCGGTTGCTTAGGCATCCTGCCCAGTCGGGCGGTCTTGGGGCGGGTGGAGCGGTCCAGTATGGTCCCCCATCCAGCCTAACCCGTAATCCTGAATTGATAGGACCGGGGGCCTTCGGGCTACGAGGAAGAAAATCTCTATAAAAATTACCTAAAGCCTAAGTTTATAGTGGCCCGGCGAGGGGCTGTATGGCTGGGGGAAACCCAGCCATTAGGGCCACCCAAACCCAAACTTAATGAAGATGACGGAAAAAGTGAAATATTACCCCAGGGAGGTACCGGGTGCTCAGCACCCGGAGAATTCCCCACGGGGCCATATGGCCCCGTCAGCCCCTCGTATTCTGGGGAGGGCACTTAACGTTTTTTCAGCGCCGTACCGCGTGAAACCTTCGGCGCCGAAACCCCCGCGGAGTCGGAGACCGACTCTGCTATGAGAGTCACCTTGGAGACAGTCCCGGATAAGGTGACTCTAGCGCGGAAGCGGAAGCGCCGCTACCGTCGAACCAACTCAGGGTCCGACGGAGAGTCAAGCGCGACGCCAATCCCGAAGGTCGGGCTGCCCGAAGGGGCAGAGGCAGGGGCCGACCAAGCTTACCCAAGCCTTACGGCACGGCGAAGGTGGCTGAGGTAGCCGCTGAAAAGTGTGCAGCTGCGGAGCTGTGCGCGGAGAAGGAGGCGGCGCTGCTCGCGCGGAAAATATGTCCGCAGGGGAGCAGCCCTGCTCCAAAATCAGTAGCGGAGGCGGATGCAGATGACCCTTGACGGCTCCGAGATTGTGATGAAGGTGGCGTCCAAGTCTCGGAACCTCAAGGGGGCGTTTAAAAAACACCTTAACGAGGCAGCGGCTGCAACGAAGGAGTCAGTTGAGTTTCTGGCCGATAAGTTCGCGCGTCACTTGTTAAATACGTGGTCGCCTGCATAGAGGATCTCAGCGACCGGCTGCCACCGGCGCCCAGTTAGTTACCGCCTCTGCGTCTGCTAAGGCGCCGCCAGCTCCATCGACGCCGGCACCGGGGTCCCGTGCCACGCCCCCAGCAGGCCGCAATAAGGTTGGGTAGGGTGGCGGTAGAAAGTCAGCGAACAACTTCTTCTACTACAATTTCTTCTACTTTTCGACGTGAACCTGGTGTCGGGACGATTCCCTGAGTACTGGAAGGAGGGGAAGTTGGTGCTGTTGGCTAAGCCGGGACGGCCTCCAGAGTTGGCCGTGGCGTACAGGCCCATAGTGCTGCTGGACGAGGCGGGGAAGATGCTGGAGAAAATTCTCGCAACCTGCATCGTTCGGCACTTGAGCACGGTCGGTCCCAACCTGTCAGATGCTCTGTTCGGATTCCAAGAAGGGCGTTCGACGTTCGGAGCCATTATGCGCCTGAAGACCGCGGCTGAGGAGGCGGTCACCGGCGGTAGTGTTCTGTTGGCGGTGTCTTTAGACATCGCCAACGCTTTCAACAGTCTGCCATACAGCTGTCTCCAGAGGGTGCTCCGATACCATGGAGTACCTTTTTACCTGGAGTGGCTAGTGGCAGACTACTTGAGAAGCAGTGTTGCAGTGTGCAGTTGAGAAGCAGAGTGTCCTCCACGAAGTTCACGACGAGATTTGGCGGCGGCCCGCAGGGATCGGTACTTGGTCCGCTCCTGTAGGATATGGGGTACGGCTGGGCCTTACGTGCTGTTCTACCTCCCGGGCTGAGCATCATTAGCTACGCTGATGACACCCTTGTCACAGCCCGTGGAGGTACCTTCGAGGAGGCGGCCCGTTTGGCCACTGTGGGTGTTTCCCAGGTGGTTGGGCGTATCGAGGCGCTGGGTTTACGGGTGGCCCTTAGCAAGACGGGGGCCCTGGTCTTTCATGGGCCCCGTCGCTGTCCACCCCGCCATGCCTCGATAATGGTGGGCTCGACGCGCGTTCCCGTCCAGGACCACATGAGGTACCTGAGCGTGGTCTTGCACGGAAGTTGGCACTTCGACGACCATTTCAGAAAGCTCGCCTCGAAGCTTCTCGGCACTGCGTCCACCCTAGGGCGCCTATTGCCAAATTTGGGTGGGCCCAGTGTCGGTTGCCGGCGACTCTATGCGGGGGCTATCCGGTCAATGGCGCTTTACGGCGCACCGGTATGGGCATTTGCCCTGACCGCTCAGTGCAGGACTCTCTTGCGGAGACCGCAGAGAGTCATAGCGGTCAGGGTCGTACATAGCTATCGCACGGTGTCGGCCGACGCAGCATGCGCATTGGCCGGTACATCCCCGTAGAATTTAGAGGCACTTCAGTGCTCGCCGAAGTGTTTGCAGTAAGTGAGACGGTGAGGGAGGAGACAGGTTGTCGTCCCCTCCTGACAGTGATTGAGCGCGCGCGAATGCTGAACGTGGCAGTAAATGTAAATTCACAGAAAAAAAATTGTGTAACTTTGACATTCATAAGTGTTACCTTGTAACCTAACTTGAATAAATTTATTTTGAATTTGAATTAGAATTTGAATGTAAACATACTCATAAAGTTGCAGGAAAGACAGGAATACAAATACTAGAATTAGAGTTCGTTACCTAAAGTATTTCTATTATTCATGTTAATTCTAAGTAAAATGTTTTCTCTTGTTTATATTATGCTTTTTTATATCAGGATATCACTGGTTGTTGTAAGGTCCGTGGTACACAATAGTGCAGTGGCGCACTACACGGCTACAAATAAGATCGCGAGCGGCGACACGTCATGCGGATTGCGGAGATTAGGTCAGTTTCAGACTCGCGGTGATCACCTCGCATTTGATACTATTTAGATACTACATAACATTAAATAGGAGACAATCAAGCCTGTCTTTTTTATAACGTATGGTTGTGCTTACTGCTGATTCTGAAATCGAGTATTTAGTATCCGAGTTAGGTAAACTGTTATCCTATTATTGCGTTACAAAGTTATCTCTAGGAGCACGTAAATTGGATATCATAATGTTCTGTCCCGTGTTCTTAGTGAAGCTACACTTAACGCGGTACAGTGACCACTTCAGATATTACGCCAAACGTGCAGTCAAATAAACATATCAAATTCATTTATTTTGTAAACATCATAATCTCTATATTAATTTATGCTCCACAGTTGAAATTATAAATAAGCATTTGATTAATTAAATAAAATCCTCCGAATAGTGTTGCTGACTGGAATCAATCCTTAATTTTAGAATACCTGTACCCATATACATATATTTTGGTCTAAATCATTACTTGTGCCCTGTGTTTGAAAGTTTATAAATTTCTCCTTTACATAGGGTTTATAGGAATAAAAAAATAACTTCAGTTTTATAAAAGAAAATAACTATGCAATACGGTAACCTTAGCCCGAGTACTCGGGGTACGAGGCACACGAGCTCGCGTGTCGTTGCGACACCGCCGCGCCCAGCTAGTGATGTGCGTGCGTCGAACAATATCGATATTATATCGATCGCCATCCGACATACTTCCGCCATACTCGTCGACATCGACCGCCATTCGTAACGGTTTCCATTTCCTTTACGATTATTCTTGTTGAAAATGTGTTGCTATGGAATCTTTGTAAAGTGTATTATATAATTTGCTGATAAAAAATATATCAATAGTAATTCATTGAGTAATTTCAATTATTTTTGTTCATCTCGTATGTTACTAGGTATGAATATTAACTTTAAATGCCTAATCTCGTGCTATTTTATTAAATTAGTAACTTATGTATCGCCGTAATATCGAAAAAAGAAAATAGATATAACACAAAATTGTATTTGTGTGGTTGGCGACCTAGAACAATTATTAGCAAAAATATTTTTTATATTTAATATATAGAACAACACAATACGGCATCATTTTAAAATATATCATAATACAAAGGATCATTTAAGGTATCTTTATTAGGAACTATGTAATTAATAGATGCAGTCCATTTCGAATATTTTTACTTATAATACGCTTTATATTCGCTCAATAATATTTTCTTATTGCAACTAAATAGAATTATGACGTTATCGATGAAAGTACAGCCTTTGTACTCACTTGCATAACTAATAAATTAATTAATTACTTGGATAAATGAGGTACAGCACTACGAAACGGAGCGATAGCACAATTAGATGTTTGTATTCGCAACACTAGCGCACGCGCCGCACTGTGTCTACACAGGCTATCTACAAAAACTAAAGATACAACTGGGGTACTTTATGTGGAGTTTACACAATTAAAAACCACGAAAAATAATGTATAACAGATTTTAAAAATAAAAAAAATTACTTACGATTGAAGTAACAATGGAAAGACGAAAGACATTTCAATCAAGTTACTTTGCTTAGAATTTTGTCCTTAATAAATGTACTTATAAATGTTATATTTACTTATAGTAGATACTTTTAAGTGGTAAACCTTTATTTGAGTTTTTCAAGATTGAATCTGGTGTTTGATAATAGTTATATATTCCTGGGTAGGTTTTAGCATCTCTTTAAATCTGCTGTTGCCAGATTTAGCTGGCTTACCTCTCGAGGGCACCCACAATAAAACGTTTATCTTGTCTTAGAAACATATGAACGAATAAAACAACTAATTATAACTTAAAACGTAAATTCTGATTGGATATGTTGACAAAAAGCATATTTTTCTAATTGCAAGATCATCCAATTTAAATGCCTTAAATGTAAAGCCTGCATCAGTAAATATGAAGTAATAAATAATATGGTGTGAATAATACCAACCAAGATCATAAACAACGAGTATATTACAAAAATGCGTTATGAAAAATGTAACACCGCGGAACCAATCACTAGAAAATATGTGTCATCGACCAAATGAATGTTAATAAAAATAAATACCATGTTGGCATCCACACTTGTTCATTAAAAACCACATTAACTATTATAATTCACATAGATATAACCCTCATATAATTATATCCAAGTTATTTATGACACAGCTATCGCTTTATTCAGTTCGATACGACATATTTTATATAATTGTAGATATAATATATAATTGTAATAAGTCATAACTTATATTATTAAGATATTATATTGTTGTAGTTTCGAGAATAATGTGGGCTATGTATGTGGTATTCAGGATCTCCGCAATACTCCGTATTTGTCACGAACAGACTCATTGTTCTGTGTCATTGTCGTGTAGGAATTACCGACGGATATATCGATGAGTCGATACCATATTTCATACAGGTTACTGTTGCTATTGAGTATTGTGTTATTAGGTAGTTTTTTTAAGTAAATTATTTTTTACCTGTATACAATTGATTGTTGACCATTTTTCGATAGTGAAATCAACTGACGAGCCTGCATGAACAATATTCTGAGAGTGTGTGAAGCAAAAGAGATATAATGTGTCAGTATTAACCCTGCATGATTTTCACTTCCTACCATCTAGGGAAGGTAGGATGGTCGAAATCCATATTTTTTGCAAGCCCCTCTGGGGAACAGGCGTGACTAAATATCTAAAATCACTATCGTAAATCAATAATATTATATTATATAAATTGGTGTGTTATTTTTCTTTCAGATTTTCTTGTGAAGGTCTGTAACTACAACTCGAAAGAGCATGGTGGACCATTAGACAGCACTGGAAGACCTACTAGCCGAAGGAATACAACATAACGTTATGTGTTTTAGCTTTCTGTAGAATAGAAGAGAGAGAGAGAGAAGTATTCGTATTCAATTTACTCCAGATTTAAGGAGGACTGGATATATCTATACATAATGTTAGATTATCTGTTATTTTTAAGCTATTAGTAGTAGTATATAATCTGTATAATACGTATGTATGTACGTAGACTCCAATATATATATTCCTGAGAAACATCAGTAACTTCGAATTTGAGTTGTTCAGAGAACTTTTGATAAGCAGGACCCAATATTACAAAGCCTAGATTTTTTATTACTTTTTTGGGGCCAGTACGTCACACAAGTACTTTTCATGTACAGTACATAGAGTACCGTAAGTACGATGTGTCAAGATCAGTTCAGTCCACCTCCGGCCCGTGTGTGCCAGCCTAACGATATAATCAGTTGCGCACGATCCATCACGGTGCTGTCAAAAGTACTCAATCACGCGAGTACGTCCCAAGTATGTTCCATGTTTCTTACAACTCATTAACGTGGGACCGAATATTTAATTAGCTGATTAATATCCGGTACTGGAAGCAGAAGTACAAAAATATCTTTAACTGGAGTCCTTCAGTAATTTGTTTATAAATTAAATACAATCTCGATCAACTGCCGATATACAAATACAGGGATTGAATAAAACAAAATTAATATTATTATTATTTTAATCGAGCAGTTTTAAAAGCTGGATTATTATGTATAAAGTTGAGAAATATTTGTTCGCGAATGCAGTTAGCATTCGTAAACAAATATTGATCAACTTTATACCAGTTTCTGTAACTACCTATATCTAAAGCATAAAATATTTTTGTCGAAATATATTTAAATGTTAGTAAACGCGCATCTATGAATTACAAATATTTTAAATGCAGGACGGAACTTCCTATATCAGTTCACATACGGCTGACATAGAACAAATCTTTCTGAAATTTAATTAGGTGATGAATTGAAAGCTGGGTTAGGTATAGCCTACCTTAAAACTATTTAGTCGCATGGCTAAATTCATAATACGATTATACATGTTTTAAGCTAGTAATCAGGGATATCAACAGTAGATGGCGGTGTCATATAAAATTAGCAATGACTGGATACTTCACCCAATTATATTCCAGCTGAGCTACTATAGTTTTCGCGAAAAGAGTTTAAGGTTAACGATGGGATTGCCCTGTGCTCTAATTCACTAATATAATTGTTATTGATTTAAATAACGCCAACAAAGTTACTAATTGAGAGAAACATATGTCCAATGATGAACTGCATTACGCTGATTGATTAATTGAACAAAATCACGCGTAACAGATAGCTTTAACCATACCACTCGAGCGGCATCTACAGAAGCAAAAATGATTGCCGTCGCAGGTACTACCCACCACTGTTAATTCACCATTATTATAGGCTCACCGTAGCCGCATGGTAGCCAATTTTCATTGTAGGCTTAATAGCAGCTCAACACCTACGGATAGGCCACACAGAATTCATCGATACAATTAATAATACAAAATGCGTGGGTGTATAATCACTACACGCAGATAAACGTTATCGTATCATTCCTATAAATATGAATTACAAAATTTGAATATAATAGTTTTCTTTTTTCAGAGTTCCTATTCAGCTTACCTATACCTACTGATGTAAATCGTAACACCAAGAATCTTGCCTTCATCTCCATTACATCTGCGGGAATGAGACAGCGTGTTACAGAGTGTAATCTCGCTCTTGCGTATGCTATTACAATGCTTTAAGATAAGGAAAGACTCGTGGAGTGCTACCCGCGGGTGCCAATCCCTCAAAATATCGTTTCGATATGTAATTTGTGGAAGGAGAAAAGATCATACCTTTCAATTCGAACAATACACAGAACGAAAATCTAGACTAGGCATAATTTAATGACTTGTAAAGCACACATTGTTTGTTACAAACAAAAATCGACTTAAGTTTACATTAACAGTTAGGTTATAACTTAAACCTCTGCGTCACATGAGGCGTCAATACTCAAATTATTATCGAACAATAAAATCGACTAGAACACAAAGTTGATAATAAATATAAGGCAATGACATCACGATTACCATATATAACAAAAACAATCGGGTCTAACCCAACCCAATAATAGCTATAACATATGGTAAGTAGCTGATGTATATGAATCCTAACAGTTCTGCATCCGCAATGTTCTGCGCTACACTTACGTCAAAGAGTTAGCTGTGCTGGAACCAATATCGTCACACACATATTTAATCTCGAATTCTTGCCCTTATCGTACTACGAGTATATTGTTCCTACATCTAATATGCACACTTTTGGAATAAAAAGCCACAAACTATATCTCTGCAGAAAATCTTTATGATTATTGCCGGCATTATTGCGTGAATGAATAACAAACCAACAGATTTGCATTTATAATAAAAGTAAGGATAATGCCTGGGATATATGTATTAGCCCTGTTTATAAAGTTTGTCGTAAAATGGGGGAGATCTATGTCCAGCAGTGGACTGCGGTAAGCTGATTGATTGATGGATACAGTGTGTCCGGTCATGGACTAGCGATATTCCAAATACTTATATAATAACTATTTTTATACACAAATACACTTAACACTTGGGCCCAAACCACTTTCCAGCTATTTGGCAGCCATTTTGCTTTTTCATCGAAATATTCCCTATGTAGGTACAAAAAAATAATATCTCCCAAAGTTGTGGTCTTATTAAGATAAAAATAGGCTTATTCGAAGGGCAACAATACTTTCTACCGTCTACATTACAAAACAATGTGTTCACATGTCCATAATTTTTTAAAACAATATGAATCTCAATAAAAGTCAACAGAAATTTATGTAAATCAACAAATTATTGTAAATTACTTCAAAAACATCCCCATAACCCTTTTCATTCTTGTACTAGATCGACAGATATTGAGCTAAGCTACAGTACAAAATGTTAATTTACAACTGTGTGTCTATTACTTTAAAAGTTATTGTTGTTTGAACATAGCCTATGCGCGAGTACAAAAGGTCTTTTTTGGAACCCTAAACAGGAAATATTTAAAAACACTTAACATTCATATTAGATTTGATTTAATGGTTTTACAATATTAAAGTACAATAGCTACAGCAGTTACTCAACGTGGCCATCTTCAGCTTGTAGACACGCTACAGCTCTCTGTACCACTTGGGTTGATGAGCGCCTTAGAGTACCTAGAGACACAGCTTGCTGACAGTCTCATGAAGCCATTTATCGTACCGTCGATGGATGTCACGGCCGGTAATATCATGCAACGTGAGAAAGTTTAAAAGTTAATTTTGTTGTATAAAAATCCTTATGGCCTGTATAATCGTAATCATTTACGCTGGGCCTTTAAAAGTTTGCAATAGCTGAAGCAACAAGCAACTGTCAAGACAAAGTACAAAGGTACTGCAATGTCAGCAAGAGGGCTGACTCTTAGGAGCCCGGAAACTCTACTTCACGAGTCTACAAAAACAGAACAGAAGTTTGTTTGGCCAAGAAGTATCTTGGCAAGCCAAACAAACTTCTGTTTTTGTTGCTTCTGTCTTGCAGTAGCAAGCGTGATGAGCTGAGATCTCGCTGTATAAGTAGGCCCTAAATTACCTACTAGAGAAATGTGGTATCAGCATACACTTTTGCGTAACACGCGATATACACAGGTGTTGCTGTGTATCCATAATGTAATCATTTAAGTACTTTCACGGCAAATATGGGCCAAAATACAAACGGTATACGCTAGCTCAGTTGTAATGTAACTAGTCTACAGTACTGGAGAACACATTATGCCCGAGATGTCCTTTCTAGTCCACACAACCTCAATGTATGCCACGTCATAACTCATAACGTAATGCTGGTCAGATTATAATTAAAACGGATGTGGCTCGTAAAATTATCATTTCTGATTTATCTCAACGCCAGTGGGTGTAGGCTTTGTATCTATAATCAATAAGCAAGCAATTAATTCGTTTATTTTACCTGCTCTATTTTTACGTAACAACTTTGTAACTGTACGTTCCAAGAACTGCCACAATTCTCATAATAACATTACTCGTATGAACTACATTAAATAATTTTCAAGTCAAATTAAACCATACGCGAAACAATCAGGAAGCGTATTTGTACTGTCTCATTTTGAACTTTATATCTATTGCAATAATGTCAAAGGAAACGTCTCAATGTCAAAATGCAGCCCTAAAATGGAGTTGCAACAGTTAATGACAAGTTGAATCGATTTCGTGGTGTTTTGTCACATCGCGATCTCTGTATTAAAATGTTTCGAGTTCCCATTCTCATGATTTCAATTGAAAAACTCACGTCACTGAAAAATTAATGAAGTTCTTTACGACGACGGTGGACAGAAGAGAGATTTATTGCATCGCTAATGACCGGTGGTTAAAGAAAAAACGTATTAACAACAGCCCGAGATTTAATTGCAGTGAGCGAGCCTGCGCCTGCACAGCACGTTCAACAATACCGCTGCAATTTGTACTGACATCATAAAATATAGAGTGCCATACTTTATGGCCACTAAACGTTAATTTATTTTGGCAATACCAAAGACAAATACGAAATCGGTGAACGCATTAGGACTGAAAACTCTTTTAATGTTATTGACAGCCTTTTATATCACCTCCATTACAATTCGTATTACATGGTACCGACATTATATAAACTTAATTACTTTTTTCAATACGATGTATTACGGTTATTAAGATATAATATATATATGGTATACTGAAAGTATTTATAGTTTTATTTAACTTTGAATAAACGCATAATGTAACTCCTCATTTGCATCAGACAGCGTTAGGCAAAGTAGGAAATAAGCAATTTAAAAAATCGATAATTTTACTAAATCGCTTTCAAATGTCTATTTTCACATAAAATCATGGTAAAATAAGAGAAAGCTTATTATAAAAAAATGTTATAAGCTAGAGCTTATAACATTTTTTTATATTTTTTTTTATAACTTCCACACAAAACCGTATTTGCGATTGATTTTAGAATTGCATATTTTTTTAGATCCTCGAAATAGCCTAAAGACCTGTTTAAAACACACCACTAAAAATACGTTTACTTACCTAAACCGAGCCCACGACGAGATCTAAATAGCTAATAAGCAAAAGCGAGCATTTCAACACGAGCATCAGGAATTTGTGCAATATATCACATGTTCTATTTAGTAAGGGCCACTTGACCGCACTATGACATTTGCAAGGGCCGGCTAATAAGACACATTTCTCGTGTAGGGTGTACTCGCGATTGTGTAAAACGGGACACCGTGGCGCCTTGTGTAGGGAAGGACGGACAATGGCCGCGGTGTCAAGCCACTTTAGCGTCGACTTACATGGAAATCAAATGTGGGCGGTGAATATTTTACAGAAATGATTTCTCTGAATTAAACACGCTTTATGGCAGTGAAGTAGATTTATTCATAAGTGACTTATGATATTTCTTTTTTATTTATTGATTCAATTACAAATTATTACAGTGAAATCACAACATATTTTCCGCATCGTCATCTCTTTGTCGTGTATGATTATTACATTAATTATTATTATATATATATATATATATATATATATATATATATATATAAGATAGACGAAGATAATAGACATATATGCTGTATTCTGAAATTGTTTATAAAAAGGACTGCCTATTTCAAATTATTCCAGGATACAGAACACGTATGATTAGAAAGCGAGCATGCACTGCACTTCCCATGAAGTATTCTTAATCATTAAAGATAACAGTAGTAGCCCCTTGTTGTGTTGTTGCTATTCTACATTTATGTTATAGTAAATCAATTTCGGCAAAACACAACAGATTACATACTTCAATTTGTTCTGCTGATAGCGCTGCACAGTTTATCGACACAGCAATATACGATCCAGATAAATAAACAATAACGCAAATCCATTGTTTCCATGTAACTGAATCCTTACGTATAGAGTGGGCAGCACAGTGACTACATGTCGCGATAGTGTCGCGAGATTCCTAGCAAGCAAGACCTTATTGAGAATGTACGAGTTGGAAATGCAGCGGGGTCACATGCGTATTTATTTACATTGCTGAAAAGATTAATTTTATGTTAGTAAATACTTCATGGCTGTTACACTGGCATCATTCATCAAGCTAATCACACTTTAAAGGTCTGCGCAGTAATATTTCATTGAACGTTTAATTACAATATAAATTAATTGAATCTAAAAGATGAACGTAAGTTAGGTGCGCCAGTTCTTATCCTAGACAATGAGGCGTGTCACAGAGCGGACTCAATCGCCCACTTAATGCACTATTATAGGGTCGAGCCGTCGAGCGGGCGGCAGTCGCGCGCGCAGTCGCCAGCCGTTCGATAATAAGTGTAATTGCCTTATCTGCGTCCTTGTTCCGTCCTTGCTTTCACTGATAACGCCATTTGCCGAGGTTACCTCTTATATAATATAGTGATTAAATCTCTCTAAAGGTCAGCTTTTTGTTGACCCTTGCGCCAGTAAACTGATTTTTGACATTCAAGTGAAGATCGATTGCACGTTATTCTTGACGGATACGCTCAAGGACAACGCGACAATCACGTGCGCGACAGTACTTTCGAATTGTTACTCAATTGAAGTTTTATTAAAGCTGTTGTGAAGGAAACTTGACATATCCATTTTTTTCGTAATTTTCGATGGATATCGTGTTTAAAGTTTTATGTATCGAGCTTTATGTTGCAAGTGAGTACGCAAAGATTATGTTTGTAGGTCAGCGGTCCCTACAATCGAATATACTCATAGTATGAATGTTTTGATGAGATCTTTTAACCAATGAACGGTAAGTGAACATCACGAAGCTCTCGCCATTGGTGCGACGTCGTCGTGTCCTTTTAAAGTCACTATCATACATTAGAGACATGTAATGATTGGTGGGCTTACAATTAAACCATTGAAGGCATTTAAAACAAACCTATAAAGTTAGCGAACGTGACTTTACATACGAAACAATATCAGTATATGTTAGTAAGTACATAACTGTGTTACCATTAAGCGCATCAAGTAATAATCGTACTTATAATCCATTGTCTTAGTTCTTAAAGACTTTTGCCGCAGTAGTGTTATATCGGGTGTCAAGATGGGCTTTAAAAATATTTCAACAATAATATATAATATAAATATTTAATCCATCCTTAAAGTAACGGTCTGCGGACTAAACTATTGCCCTGTGCGGATATTAAATCCGTTAAACTGGACGTATTCGTAATTTGTGGTGACCATTTTTACTATTGTATCATCCACTAGCTTTTGCCTGCGCCTTCGCTCGCGTAAAAGGTGGTTAGGTTATGAATGCACAAGTGATCCCTGCGCCCCAGCCACAGATTGTGAGAATGAACATCGTGGTAGGTTTAGTCGTTGGGACCGGGATGTCACCAACATCTTTCCCCGGGTGACACCGACATAACACCTCCGCCGCCGTTGCGGAGGGACACGCGTCAAAGCATTACCCAAAGTTAAAAATAAGAAAAAAGAGGTTATTTTAGTAGCAATATAAAATATATATATATCTCTTTGTTACTCGGTGATAATATAACTTACTAATGGTGAAAGAATTTTTAAAATCAGTTAGGTACTTTTTCATTTGAATCCTTACAAACAAAAAATCAAACCTATCCTTTTTATAATATTAGAATAGATAAAGTGAAATGTACTTTTGCATGGAAAAACAAAAAGTTATTGTTGGTTGATAAATTAATTACAACGCTTCAAGCAAATGCAGCGATTATACTTGAAGATCAAGTTGGGCTTATTAAATCCAGGGTGAATTCTTACAATAAAATAAAGCAATTACAATAAGAACACAATTTTTTTCTACAAGCAATATCGACAGTAGGGCATGATGGGACTCCCGCTTAAAATGAAATTTCGTTCAAACTAACAAGCACCACAGCTTCATTGGGAAAATTCCTCTGCTCTAGAGGAGATTGTAGCCAAACAGTGTGTATTATGTTCATGCTATAAATAGGGCTTCCAGATCTTCCAGGACTTCCTTTAAGAAGGTTCTGTGCTCTCCACCGGCGACAAGTATGATCTTAGTACCTACAGTGGCATAGCCTGTATGATACCAAAATATGCTGTGATATAAGCAAGAGCCAATAGCCGCTTACCATTGCATGGACCTTAGATATGCTTGTCTGCCTTCTCAATAGTAAAAAAGAACAAAGTAAATATAAATACAATTATTATTTTAATATAAATTAAACCAGCAGACTCAAAGAACTTTACACCTTGAAACTGCTTGTGGCGACTCCGCACAGACGAAGAAGTTCCGCCTTCATCTAACAGATGGCGCTATACATAATAAGCGCTCAAATGACGTCACTCTATCCTGACTCGCTCAAGTTACATACAGCCTGTTCGGAGGGACCCTTTGTGTTGGAGGGACATCACCACGTTCCTCTACATGCTCAATCTTTTTTTATTATTACATTTGACGGCTCAGGTGCCAGTGGCCTAATGGTAAGGGATAGCTGTCGCTCGTTGATAAAGCTGTATAATATCAGCCCTGCTTATAAACTGTCCCACTGCCCTCATCTTAATTTAAGAAGGGTTAGGCTGTAGTTTACCTGGCCTAGTGCAGGTTGGCGGACTTCACACATCTTCCAAACATTATGTAGAACTCCCAAACGTGTAGGTTTCCTCTCAATTTCCTTCATTGAAACGAGCGATAGTTAACTATTTAATATACATCTAACTCCGAAAAGTCAGAGATGCGTGCCTTGAGATCGAACTTGACAGATTATCGCTGCAAGAATTTTTACGACAAAGCTGTATTTTCTTATTATTACAGAAACACACAAGCCGTCAAATATACGAACCTCTGTAGCTTTTTGTCTGTGGAAGCATTGTCGAAGTTACACAAGCCATCCACACAATAAACTCCACTATGAGTAAGACTTATTTCGTAGCAGCATAACTGTGATGCCGTGATGATATTTAAAATCGTGTCACCGTGTACTGTGGGTACTTAGTGAGGTAATTAAGTCCGGACGTGGGAATTCTAACATTAGTGTTGACGTCGGGTCATCACGACTTAACTTTATTACATATTTGTGTAATTCCACTCTCGTTATTACACAGCTATGTGCAATTGCTAAATTCTCAGGTTTCACCACAAAAATTAGTCATTTGTTTATTATGTCTAGAATTTAGTCTAGACTGTTGATGTTCCGCTGCTTAGCAGATCGATACTGTTTTTATTGATAAATGTTTAGTAAGACCCGATTCACTCTTCATATGGATGTGGAATAATCCTTATCTCCTTCTTTTTTCCTTTCCTTTATTTGAAGGGACTTCGGCAATTTTGACGATGACACCTCCGTAAAAACATATAACAATTTTGTGCTGCTTAATACTACTTTAACCTACATCAAACCATAATTATTTTTAATTTTGTTAAATACGCTTAAGGGATAATCGCTTTTCTTGACGAGAATATTGTTCACAGGTTTCTGGCCCCCTCTAAGGAAGGGGAAGCTAGGATGTTGTTACAAGTTCCAACATCATATCCAGACGTCATTAATTGTCGACGTTGAGCCTCGATCCGGGCGCACTCACACAACACATGTTGGATATCATCAATTGTATGACAAGAAGGGCAGTTCGGTGAATCATTTTTTCCCATCAAATGTGCAAATTTATTTGATGGTATATGCCCGGAACGTATTCTCAACATCGTTACAATGAATTCCTTATGTTATTCCATCTCTTGGAACCAAGGCTAACGAGGAGGTTCTGATTGGATGGTTTTGTACCATATACCTTTAGTGCGCGACCGTTCATCGAAGAATTCTCGCCATTTATCCAAACATATATTTCTTATTCCTTGCAAGTGATCGGTATTCAGAGGTACATATGAATAAGGATCTACTTCAAATCCTTATCTCTAATGGGGTTTTATCCGTAACAAATGTAGGGTTATATAAAATCGAATAAGTTTACTTGGTGGAAATCCATTGTAATTAAATAATTGGTAAGATTGGTAAGTGGACCTGCCACGCACACTCCTTGGATTACTCACTCCAACTATAGCAATAGAAAAAGGTTTACACTACCAAATTTATCTGATAAGGGTCAGCCGTTTCGTGGGATACGGATGTATTTGAACTTACAGGATTCCACTTCAAACACAAAATAATTCGTGTTTAAAGCGGAATACGGCAAATGGAGTGCCTGGATACCAATTATTTGATTTAAAGTAACGTTATTCTAATATACGTACCATCCCCAAGTTGGTAGTCATTTTTGAGTGACATTCATATTTCACTAGCTGTGTTTTTAAATTCCACGTAATACCAAAGAGCGAGCCTATTGCCATTTATCGGGCATATTCTCACACTTCACTAAAAATTTCCAGTAGAATAACCAACTAACACTTTGTGCGTCTCAAGCATCGAACTTGGGCCCTCATGGTTACAAGCAATCATAAGCATAAACTTATGCTACGAAACATAACAAGAGTTACTATGAATTTCAAGCTCTATAGTAGCTTAGCCAAGAAAAGATTGCTATAGTACCATAAGGAAGCCTGATGTGCAGCAGTGCAGTCTTTAGGTATGCTGAAATAAAGACAATATCAACCTTTCTTTACAATGCCGTCCCGGATCTCAAATATTAATTATCTTACGACTTCAAAAACAGGACACTAAAATCATTGAAATAACGGGCACAAAGAGCACTCAGATCACATGAATTAGGTAGGTACCTGTAGAACACAGAAGTATTATGACTGCACGGATGCGTACTGTATAATGATTTTCAGTCATTGAATCGCTATTACCATCGCGCCAGAAAAAAATTGTTTTCATTATTTGAATGTTCATGAAGTCACCACCCACGACACAGGATTTATTCCTGGTGTGGGAGTAGTCTGTTTTAGTTAATACCTAAAAAGCGACATCCCTGTCTCTACCAGTTTTAGAATTGCTATTGACAATTTCCGGACTGGAAAACTCAGCATCACTAATCGAATCATGAATCGTCGCTGTGACTCATAATCTTATGCGTACTCGCACTACTTGACAAAAGAGGCAATTATAACAATAATAAGGAAAATATGGCTGTTTTGTGTAGAGAACAGAAAACAGGTTTGATACTTGAAATAATACAACGAGATTAATTGTATTGTTTTATTTTTCAATGCGTTTACAATATTTAATATTTTTTAATTGAACTTGAAATTAAATAGGTACAAGTGTACTTAGAATAGACGCGAGCTTATTGTGTGTCGAAACCTTAACAATAGTGCCTCCGAGTGATATGATTACAAATATCTAATTTTACAAGTATTGCATTGCTTCTCTTTATATTACAATTGATTAAAGATACAAGCTTCGAAATCTATTATACTCTGTGGATTTACGACGCCATGTTCTACGCCAGATATAAAAATGCGCGGCGCTTACTTTTCAAAAATGGAAGCATAGCCGGTAAAGATAAAATCTTCGCGGCATTAGTTTCAATGATATGAAAGATTTACTTTTTAGTCTAAGCAGGCTATGGTTTGATTTTTGAAATAAGAACTCGGCATTGGGTAGTATATGATGACGAAGAAACATTTAGTGGTAAAATGGCTGAACAAGGATTATGAGAGACTGATATGACGTCATTAAAATTTAACTATTTATTTTGCAGCCAATATTTGTAATTCAATCGCATATCCAATGTTTACTAATTTTAATACCTACACGATAGGTAAAGAATAGCAAAGTGACAATCGATCGAAATTCTGTAGAATTATATTAAGTAGTTTATATCTTATGATATATTATTACATTCTCTAAAGATACATTTAACTTTTAATACGATCCTTATTACAATAGCTAAAACTTTTGAGCTTTGATTTAATATAAAACACATGATATGCATTTTGTATCGCAACTCCTATATACAACAACCGTGTAAATAACAAATTTAACAAAATATTATTTTATTGTTTTCTAGAGACGCAATAAAGTAACGATTCTATTCACAATGCCAATTACTGTGTTATTTATATTACGTTTAAATAAAATTTACATCTACTATTTAAATATCAAATAATTTTGATTAAAGAAAACTTTGGTAGTACTTTTGACTAAACGAAGGACCTCATTACTTTTACCAATTTCAATAAATTTACAAAATATAATGAACATACCAATACCGTATTTTGTAATATATGTAATACTTAACCAATGTTAAAAAAATATATAATTAATTATATGTTTTAAATTAATATACTTAAAAAATCAATTTTAAAAGTGGCCAAATCGAAATAAGTGTCGTTTACTTCTTAAACATTAATTAATTTTATTTTCTACTTTACACAATAACGACAGAACATATTTATTTACAAGTTATAATGAAAATACGTTTTAAGTCAACCTTAAATCACAAGATATGAACTAGGAACAAATATTTAAGTTATCATCAAAACGATCTTTTCTTAACAAATCTACATCTTACATTATTTCATTATTATATAATTTTAATATACTAAGGGATTTGTCATGTCGCTTAAAAATTACTTTTCTACTATAATATTTTTTACAATAAACAACAAGAAAACTGTGATTTATTTAGTCCTACGTGTAATAGTTGTCAAACAAACTCCAACAAACTTAAAATATATTCTGACATATACGCGACCGAAACGCGTGCTAAAGCGTATTTCAGTGACGGTCAAAGCATATCTCAAGAGATGTAAGCCGAAGCACAAACATAATTTAATTTAAAATTATTTTAAAATAAACTCTGATGTGAAGACTATAGGTACTAATTCATATGTCTCTCGATGTTAACATGAGAAAGACATCACTATACGTAATTTAGACCCGCATACTGAGACTTACTCGCGCTCCGTAAGTATTGACTCGCCAATTATTTACAACGAGACAATCCTGGGGTCCGCACCACAGATTTATAGAGATGGTTAGGATATAATGGACGAATTTACGCCATATAAAATGTTTATTATCAGAGCCCATCGAATGTAGGGCTGTTAGTCGAAGGGCTGCGTCCAAAGCGGCGGTGGCGGCGGCAAGGGGTAGGCCGAGGGCGGCGGCAGCGGGCCGGCGCGCGGCTAGGTGGAGATGGCGAGCGATGCGCGCGGCGCAGCCACCGACGGCGACGTGGCCGGCGGCGTGCGCGCGCCCGGTGAGCACGTCACCTTGCCCATGAACGACCGAATATCGTCGAAGTACGCGTCCTCGCGCTCCGTGTCTGCCGAGCTGGGCGAGTCTCCACCCTCAGCCTCGTGCTTCTTCAAGTGACGATCGAGATTCGTCTGCTGCCCGAAACACCTCTCGCACAGCGGACACCGAAATGGTCTCTCCTTGTTGTGAATATTCCTTACATGCCGTTGCAAGTTTGAGGAAATTGAAAACGAACGCTCGCAGTACTTGCACTTGTAGGGCTGCTCGCCGGTGTGAGTGCGGAGATGCCGCGTCAAATTCGCGCTCCGGGGGAATACCTTTCCGCAGAACTTGCACGCGTACCGGTCGCGTAACTTCCCAGACCCCGAGTTTAATTCCTGAAACTTAGCGTATGCGCTAGGTTGCCTATCGGGGCCGTCAGTGCCGAGAAGTGGGGATAAAAAATTGAACGGACTCGGTACGTAGGGCGAGTGGGTCGAGTTCAGGATCGAGTCCGACGTGTGGAAGGATGGAAACCGTGGGCGATACATTACGTCAATAATGTTGCGGTGCTGTGGATGTACGGGCATGGGAAACGCAATAGGTGGTGAGACGAGCTGTGGTGGCGATTCTTCCCTTTTCGGTTCTACTCCCTCCACGTCCACATCGGTTGTGTCATTCTCTGGGGTCTTGATGCGCTCTGCGGGACTTTCAGGCGGGGAATAAGATTTAACTGAGTTACGAAAGGAACGATCATCATTCTCCAGCTCAGAATCTTTATCAGTCTGTTTCCTTGTAACAGATAAATCTAGCGGTTGATCGGTCTCATATTTCTTTGAATCTTCTTCAATATCTGAATATTCTGATACCTTGTCATCTTCTATAACGTTCTTTGACAAATCTTTAGGTAATGATTTTCTGGATGGGTAATTGGATTCAGATTTATTGCCCTGGATGTCATTGTTATTAACTTTGAGTGAGAAATTGAAAGGAGACTTTCGTTTTAATTCATCTCGTGTAAACATTAACGGTACTATCGGTGTAGCCAAAGGCATTACCGGTGATGGTCGTTGTTGAGGTGGTGCTTCTTCACCTAAGGGTGGTGACTGTTTAGCGTACATACTTTGTGATTTGGGTGTTGACCGGTCAGCATTGTAGCTGTCTCTTTTTGTTTCAAAATCTATATCTTTAGGCTTCTTTTCTTCCAAGGAAGTTGAGCTATCCATGCTTTTTACAGACAAGCGACCCTCCTGTTGCTTTGATAATAAACTGGCGTTGGACATGGCCATGTCATGTTCCATAGCAAGCCTCGCGCCTTGTACATTGAACAATAAAGGATTCAGAAACTCTGGTGGAAAGAGAGCTGGGTAGTTAGGGAACGTATTGTACGGTAAGGGTAAAGTCGGCCCCCTGTACATTGGGAAGGGATTTGAATTGTTTGGATTAGTCATCCCGACGTTTGGTAGTGAAGGTATTTGTGGAAGTCCTTGTGGCATTTGTCCTCTTAGATTGACAGAAGCTGCCGCAGCGGTGTCGCAGAATCGCTTGTGTTTAGTTAAAGATGCATACGATGTGAAAGACTGGCCGCATTTTCCGCATTCAACAAGTGCTCTACAGGCAACGTGCATTCGCTTGTGACGGCACAGGTTAGAGAACTGGGTGTAAGCCTGTAAACAGGAGAAAATCCCTTTAGAAAATCGTAACTACTAAACTCAAACGTTTTCAGATGATAGGAAGCATACCGAATCTTCAAAACAAGAAAATGTACATTAACATCAGTAGAAATAAATAATATAGAGAAAAATACACTGAACTCACCTTAAAACAGACCTTGCACTGGAAGGGCTTGACGCTGGAGTGTATGTGCGTGTGCTGCTTGAGGCCGGAGGACGTGGCGAAGGTCTTGCCGCACTCAGGGCAGGCGTGGCAGCGAGCGCCTACGTGCTGCGCGCGGATGTGGCGCTGAAGGTTGGAAGGATCGGTAAATATCTGAAATAACATCAGGTTTCGCAAACGGTTAAATATAAACCACCACAGATAATGACTCAGTTACTGAAGTTAAAATTGATCTGATATTTACTGATTGAGCAACAAAGAAAAGGTGAAATTAACCGGGTTGTTTAATGTGCTCTAGTTTCAATAAAATGTAAATCGACTTTTACATATCATTTTCAACTTAAGTTATACTTATGTAAAGTCATCCATCCATATACAATATTGAATTCACACCTTAGGGCAGTTCTCGCAGGGGTATTTTCTTATGTCGGTATGTACTAAGGCGCGGTGTCGCAGAAGTAACACGCGGTTGCTGTAGGCGCAGTTACAGAGCTCACAATGAAATGCGGCTGCCGGCTGCGCGTGCTCCTGAATCAAGTGGAGATCAAGACTGGAACAAAATTCAACAAAACCTTATATAAAAATAACATCGACCCGGCGTAAATGTCAAGGCTGACAAAATTTCCCCTTGATATTGACATCCGTGTATTTCTAGAGAAAGTTAGTACGAAAATATATGACGTAGTTGGGATGCGGAAGGTCGTTTAGATTTAGTTGATATTTTCAAGGATGATTGCATTCCGATTTCCATATAGGATATGTTTGTGCACTCGGTTCTTTGTAATGAGTTTTAAGTCGTTTTATGGGCGTTTCCACATAAGTCAAAGAGTGGCAGTCAAGATTAAAACAATGGTGTAGCATTGACCGTGTCACGCGAGTTGACCCTATATCTATACGAGTGATCTTTTGTCCGTTGTCCTCCAAATGAAGTTGCGAATAATAATAATGAGTAAGCGATTTTAATAGACAGTGCCATTTTATTTTTAGATAATAAATACCAGACTGATTTATTTTGGTAATTAATAGCTGCTGTGTTTTATTGTCTAGAGTTTATATTAAAGCTTATTACTTAACAGAATCTATACGACATCTAAGACAAAATGTTTAAAGATCTTGGGCTTTTACAAACATTTAAACAACGCACACATAGAACACTCAGACTCATAACAACTATCTGTGAATTACAAAAATGTTTGTCTCGTGTGGGAAACGAATCCACAACACATGGCGCAGAGGCAGCGCTGAGACGGCCTCTTAAACCACTACGCCATACGTTCAATCTGGTAATTATTGCAAGCAGCCCACAAGGACAAGTAACAAGTTTGAGTCTCTGTCAGTAAAATAAACCTTTACAAATAGCACTGCATTATCTCCAACATTTTCATGCCGGCAGTAATTTAACTTCATTTTACATTCTAATTGTATTTTATCGCATACCACCAACAACAACAACTTTATTAGAAAGTGAGAAGATTACGCTAACGAACTTGAATAGAGCATTGCCATCTACATCTAGACGGTAAATACTAACAGGAAAAGATAAATAATAACATCTTTAAGCGAACAGATCGCCTACGCCACCATTACTTATGCACTGGTCTATATTTATTTTAACTTGTTTATTGTACGTTTATTCCGGTATTTAGGTATATGTTGTATATTTATATGCGATAGCTCAGATGGGAAACCAACAGACTGTAATGCAGAGAGTCTCGGGTTCGAACCCACGTCGCGCACCTCTGACTTTCGGAAGTTATATGACTTTTCGAAATTATGTGCGTATTGATTGACAATTATCGTCTGCTCCGTGCCTCGGAGAGCACGTTAAGCCGTCGGTCACGGCTGCCAAGAACATCTATGGCAGTCGTTATTGGGAGAGTGTCGACACAAAAGATCCCACTGGGTCGAAGTGTCGCCGGTCTGCACTGACTGGCCCCCACATAAGATAGATAGATAGATAGGTATATGTTCATTTTGCTATCAATGTATATATCAATGTAAAACACTGTCATGATATCAATACTATAACATTAAAAGGTTAACTTATTAAGTCACAGCGGCACACCGATGGTCAGACAATAGGTTTTCATATTATAATAGACATTCCAACCATTGACAATTTAAGCGGAGATAAGTATATCACAGTCATTTTAAAACTCATAAAATCGATCAAAGTTAAAACTAGAAATGAGAATTTAAACTAGTAACAAAATATTTAGGAAATAATTTAAGCTCGCAAAAAACTATTCGCCGTTGAAAAATGTGTGTTCCACAAATTGCTTTCCGAATCGTAAGTCTTATTTATTTCGGTTGCTTGAAAAGTCTACCAAAACACAGAAATGATACCTAGCGCGAAATAAAACAAGTGAGAAACGGCAATGAACTGCCGTAAATCTCAGAGTTCGAAAAAATGGTATCACGTTACCTTGATCGGAGGTCAAAGGTCATAGTAATTTTGGGGATATATCGACTATGCTGAGTCGAATGGTGTTGACCGCGAGTGTCTAACTCTTACGGTTCTTGAGTTGAAAGATGGTATCACGTGACCTTGAGGTCAGAGGTCAAAGGTCATAGTCATTTCGAGGTTATATCGACTATGCTGAGTCGAATGGCGTTGACCGCGAGTCTCTAGCTCGTACGATTCTTGAGTTAAAAGTTGTATAACAGACGGACGAACGGACAAAGCTGTTGTATAAGAGATTTTTCGAACTCTTAAATATATTACGTTATATCGTATAAGATTTTAGTAATATCTATTTCCAGACATCTGCTGCAATCGAGAATGCCTTGATATAAGTACCCATTATATTTTTTTGCTTGAACCTGAAGTTGCATTGAGATTACGCTAGTACCCTTAACACTATACAAATGAGGTAATCACTCCTATAATTTAAATCTAATAATCTCTGGCGTGAAAATTGTAATTGCCTCGTTTTCCGATCGGGTATCAAATCTAGAACATTGTTATCTTCGTCATTACAACGTGTGCCAATGTTTGATGGAAAACGTATATCATTTGCAAAAACGGTATCGATGACACTCCTTGGCATAACTGGTCTGCGGCACGCAACCCTTACTGCCTCCGGCGATTTTCTAGCGCTGCACCTGTTAGACCTCGTTAGTTGCAGTTTAATACGAGCACAGATTACATCGCTGCTTTTATTAAGGAAACAGTAGTGAATAGTTAGTTGAGGCGGAGAGATCTATGTCGATCTGTTTGAAAGCGTCGTGATCGTCATGAGGTTTCGATGGAACGTTTTCACTGTTGCGCACGGCGGCGGGCCGTCGCCGTATCTTTTAATTAATCTCAGGAATAAAATCTACCGTCAGTAATGGTTCCGTCGCTTACACGCTGTCCGTCCGTTCGTTGATATGTCGTGCTACTCTCTAGTAGCCAAGCTATCCAACATCTTTACGCGGACGACTTTAAAAATTTCAAGTAATGCTGTCTCCCATGCCGGACGAGCTAGCGGCCCATCTGATAGTAAGTGGGAACCGCTACTCATCGATTTCAGCCATCGACGGAATATACACATCTGAGCCGCTGCCTATTGTGATATTAAAACCTCATTTTAGGACACATCATAAGCTCTGCAAACACCTGGTAGTTAATTTCAGAGACTGCAACTATCTACCTTAGACCAAAGATCGATGAATAATTATAAAAATTAAATACACGATTACTTTCAATCCAACAAAAATACCAAGATCGATCGACATAGTAACAGCACAAATACATATATCACCGAAACTTATACATACACGAGCGCACGGCAATTAGATGAATCAATTCAAAATTTTGCAATATATCATCCAAATGAGAGCGCTATATTCGTCTAGTGGCCATTTAGTAGATTCGTAATCAACGCACGCGCAACTCAAATACAGCGCATAGCCCCGGGGCTCGCTTGCAACAGCGCACTCTATCTACGCACACAATCAACACGGACAACCGTACGGATATTTTTTCATTACAGCAACAACATCTAAGTAAACGTTTCTTAAAGAACTGTTGTGTATCGTTTAATAACTTATTGCGTAATACTGCTAACAATCGAAAGTGTATAGCATTCCTTTTGTTTGGTATAGAGACTAGTATTTTGAGTATCACCTGAGCGCTACTATGACTTGCTATTCTAATACCTATTACTTATGTCAGGCGTGTTGTTGGTATAAGAGGTTAGTGATACTAGAATATGTAGTCATAGATAATATATGTGTTATATGTGAGTGTTGGGCGTTTGTGTGAATATTAAAACATGTATGTTCTACAGATTTATGCATTCTTAGTCGGCTGTCTAAATGTCTGCTTTTATCCAAGGGTAGATGCGTGGGACGTAGTCTTTAAATAAAGTTTTATTACTTTATCTACGACACCAAATTATTACCTATGTTCCTTTTGTACTATTAATGTGGCAAACAAGATATATAGTACGCGGTAAGTGTGGTAGATAAATATATTATACAATTTTTAAAAGCTCCTTGTCTATACAATGCTATCTTACCATATGTAACGTTAGACATGAATATTGATTAAGATAAGTTTTATTATTATATATTTGGTCCGTCCTTTTTATATGTTTATACGCTATTAACTATATAATCTGGACACTGAGAATGGCATACAAATAAATGCTTCTAGACAAAGCGACCACACTTTCCTTGCGCACCACCTCGGCGCATCTGATGTTGCCGTCGCAACATATATAGTCATACCAGATTGTATCGCAAAAATGAGCGCTATTTTATCCAATCCTTTTCTTTTTGTCAAACATAGGGTGACGCAAAGATACAATCATCTGGGTCTTATCATATTTAAACAAGACAATATCGCGACAACAAGACAGACTAATAAATAAGTCTTCAAAGCTTACAACAGTTAATCTTCTGTGTTCTAATAACATTACGTGTGTCAAGATCGAGAGCAAACACGCTGTAGACGTCGATATCCTCCGATCATAGGAATAATCTACATGTTCACGAATTGATAACATCCAATGAACAACTTACGTTCCAAGCCGATCTATTAAGCTCCACCCACACAAGCCACCGATACCGAACTAGCCGCTAAAATGACGCTTGGTTTTCGCAATTTAATTTTACATATACACGTAACGTTATGTTGGGATTTCAGCGAAGGTTAAGCTAAAATGTGATATGCTAACTTCTTATAAACCATAGTTGATGTTTACTTATTAGCGTCGGGTCTTTATTTATATTCACGTTAGTAAATAAGTTATTGTTTCGCTTTCGAGCTGTGAAGTTTTGATCTAGCGATAATCTAGGCAGTCATATATACACATTAAAACAACGATATACAATAATCTGTGTCTCTTTTTAATTCTTATCGGAAATCTAACCTACAACTAAGGATAACATAAGTTTGTAGGTTAAATTTCAACATTCTTATTTCTTTAGATGATTTTTATCCAGAACACAGAAATACATGTTTTTGAATTGATCGTTGGTGTGACTTAATAAACACACAGATATTTACAAATATATATCTGAAAAGGACAAAATTTGTGTTTAAGTTGTGTTTGTATGTGTTATTGGCTAACTAGTTTGTAATCTTTGATATCCGTGTACTTAGATTTTCCCTAAATAATATTTAAATGTATAAAAATAATGTAGTATATTTTAAAGCGTCATTTTAGTTGGCTGGTAAACTAATGATGTACTACCGACGAACGTGCTTACATTTTAATAATCGATTGTAGATCCCGGCTAGAGCGCTAACAATCGGTTAAGAAATACCGTAGCTCACTCCATGTCCGAATAGATAACATCGATATTAACTATCAGGCCGGATTTGTTTGTCTGTTTGTACATCATATGGTACACAAACCTGTTATTACTGTTACTCCATAATATGTTAATCACTAGTCATTTAATATCGACGGATACTCCTTGAAATACTAGACAGGCTGACTCACCGATTGAAAATAGATCGAATTATCGTTACCGGCTTAATAATATGCCATTTTATATCACAAAATCACCACCTACATTGAATTAGCTGCGCATAAACTAGACCAACGCGCAAATAAAAACATATCTGCTTTAGACAAATAATAATCATTGTATAAAAGATCTGATCACGAACGGATAGCCTGTAATTTTTGTTTCAACTTTGCAATTGCTACCTAATCGATCTGATATCGATTCAAGGTGTGACCGTGCCGATGATCATTCGAATTGTGACAGCGCTCTGACGAAAGTAAGAGTGGAAGTAGGAGAATCGATAAGAGTGATTACAATGGTATTTCGTAATCGGAATGATGCATTATAATACGCCCGAACAAGTATTAGGCACACGCGTGACACTATAATTTGAGACATCAATAATATGTATAGCTTATCTCGTCGCTACGCATAATTTGTTATGACACTCCGAGATATTAATGAAACGTGATCATATTTCATAAAAACAGTGGAAAAGCGATAATAAACTATTGTCATTTGCACGGAACCAATACCTTTGATGTGATGCCAGCGTGCATAGATTGGGATAATGGCTTATCATGAGGTGGCTCTATGTCTCTTGCCGCCTTGGTAGTATGAATCTTAGTAGAGAAATAGATGATAAACTTTACGGTTTCCTTCGAATTTCAAATCAGGTCTAAGGACCGGGAAAGACGTGTTCTAAATATAAAAGAAAGCATAATCAAAAGTATATATCCAATTAAATGTTTGATTTTTATGCTACTTGTAAAATATATGAACTTCTTTAATATTAAAACTATACCTATAAAAATAATTATCTAAATCAATTTACTAGTTGAGCTAGAGCAAAATAACAATTAGTCCATGATATATTTGAAAAGAGGAATATATTTGCACTCTTTAATCATTCTATTCTAATTCATATAGTATTACTGAAATGTATTGTTCAGGTGCATGTTTTTCCTGCGTGTGAAGGACGGTAATATTTTTTGATTAATCAAAACAAACATTTGACTACATCGATTTGATTTCGCGGTATGCAAGTTAGCAGATGACAAATTGCGGGTTCTATTCCTACGTGTAATAAAAATTGTCTAGTAATCATTCGGGCGTTGGATATATTGAATGCGAATCCTATCATTAAATCGATAAAATATATTAAATAGGTTCTTGCTAACATAAAATGCGGTTTGACAGGCTATTGTGTATAAAAACCAACAATGTATCGTACATCTAATTACTAATCGATCTCCTGATGCCCTACAAACACTGTAAACGTTTAAAACAATAGTGATGGCGCGATAAGGACGGCGAGGATACGTTAGAACGGTGCATGTCGATAATCTCGATCTCTTGCATTATTGACGAGCCAACGCCGCTTCGATAGAATATGATGACACACGCCATTATGGCCTTCCATCGCTTGTCACATAGATAATAAATTCATGATATATTTTCATTCGTGATGAGACTTTGTGAGAGTTTATTTGTGTTACTGATTTTATCGTTGAATTGTTTTTTAGCTTCCATTACGATTGTTATATTGTGAGCTTTGTTTAAGCTACAACTTTTTGACTAAATGCTTTTTGCGATGCGTCGGTATGGCGAGGTCAGTGTCTTTTAGTTTGAGTGAAGCAATGATTTAGTCAAAGCAGAGATGGCATCGGCGCGTGCCATCGACCCGTCTCGCTACAAATCATCGACATGCGTCTTATCAAACGAGTACATCACTAAATAAATCGTTACTGCTCTCAGACGACCGAATAATATTAATGGCAGAAAGTTAATGGTTTGAAGACGTTTCAAATTGATAGAGTTCTGCATCATCGGCGATCATCTCGAATGAGCCGTTTAGATGACATGTGCACTGAATGATTTGAATTTAAAATATCATGCATATATTATGTAAATTTTATGGTTATTAAAGTTGAGTAAATAATATTAAGCTTAGTATGGTATTTTTACGAACAACGTTTGTTTTAGATATTTTACAGCATCAGCGATTACGGAGATTGTGGTTTATTTCTACATATGTGAATTTCATACACTTATATTATTTATTTAAACGCCAAAACGCACTTCGGGCCTGGAGCAGATTTATTATATTATTATCCCGTAAATGTTTTTACATTGTTTATAATTAGACCAGTATTTTACTAGCAACTATATCGCTTAAAAATTACATATACAAACAGGTAGTATTTAATTTGAGAACAGGCAAGAAAGACTCTTCTCCACTGCTGTCGTCGAAATACTGTGTCGTCTTGCCGTGAAGATAGCCACTAGGCAAATTACAATAGTTGTATGCCTAGAGGCAATGGGAAATCTTATGTAATGTTCTATTAGGGTTTTATATGTATACTCACACGTCGATGTTCGAGAAGGGCGCGTCGCAGAAGGTGCACCTTGGCTCAGCGTCTTCTCGCTCCTCAGTTTCTTCACCTTTTACCAAAGAGCTGAACTTCTCTGTAGAGGGGGTATGCTCTGAAATTAATTATATGTCACATCAGTTATTGTAAAAATAAATATATAACATTAGTTTATTAACATTGTTTATTTTGTAATAAATTGTAAAATAAATAACGCGATAAAATCCGTATATAGTAGTTTAATTTCAATTAGTTTATTACTTCGAAATACTCGTTTGCAATAAACAAGTAGAGCAGCCGTTGTATAAGTTCTGGATTCGATACACGAGACAAATTAATACGGGGATTTGGGTGATGGACGGCAATTGTCTCGGCTTCCATAAGATATTTATACGTAGCTATCGTAGTATTCATTTAGATCTGCCCAAATTTATTTGAATATTAATTATTATATTGTTACAATATAGGTCCTCTCTCAGAGCAGCGATAACTCAGTGTGGAGACCAACAGACTGCATTGCAGAGGGTCTCGGGATCAAACCCACGTCGCGCGCCTGACTTTCGGAACTTATATGACTTTTCGAAATTATGTGCGTATTGATTGACAATTATCGCCTGCTCCGTGCAACGGAGAGCACATTAAGCCGTCGGTCCCGGTTGCCATCAACATCTATGGCAGTCGTTATTGGGAGAGTGTCGATACAAAAGATCCCACTGGGTCGAAGTGTCGCCGGTTTGCACTGACTGGCCCCATGACATAAGATAAGAAGATAAGATAGGTACTCTCAAGTCTCAAGTGGTATTTGAATACTTTTTAGATACCCAAACCCAAAACTATGATATTGCATTTTTAAAGCACGATAAATTAGATCTAGTTATATATGAAACACCGTGCTGAGTGTTTTAGCGATCCTCAAATAAAATCGTTTCTTTATAATGTAGGTATATCAAAAACGATGTCTCTTAAAACTCTACAAAACTTTAATCAATTATCGTAAATAAAAATTAGGCAAAACTATTGAGTCCTTTTATAGTGTACATAGATAACTATGCTCTACACAAAATAATGCAAAATCTACGTTCGCAAACTCTACAAAATGTTGCACAGACCTCCGCAATAATATTAATCAGCTGACGAGTCAGACCACTGCGCACATCATACAGAGAAGAAGATCAGGATCTTTAAAACCCATCAAAGTTTATAAAGCCTGTTTAAAATACTACATTGTTAGTATGATAATTACGCTTCCTTACCGCTGTAAGAGCATAAAGGGCTCTATGTAAATCGATAGAGAGCGCAATTAAACCGCGGACAGTTTCGTAAGAGAGCACATAACTCTACCATGAGATGACAACACTTCATTGGTTATTCATTGAGTCTGGTCTCTACCGCTCTACATGCTCGTAATGGTTTGTTAACCACTGTCTTACTAGCTAACAAGATTGTTTTTATAACTGCTTGGATAGTGCTGTCTTTTAAGTGGTCGCTCGCTTCTTGTGCGAAATGCTGTGGGCTCAATCCCCATGCGGGACAAAAAAGATTGTAGTCCACAATTAGTTATCGCGTTATTTTCCCGTTATTTGAAATTTCGTAAAATCTCCCAACACAGGCATAATCCTATGTGCGAGATCGCTTATAATTAAATCATTACAATGAAAATAAGTTACTTAGACGGTGTATGTATACGAAAAGGGAATCAACGCAAGACTTATAATCCGCGGTCAGAGATAAAAACCTTAATGGATAAGCGAGATATAGAGCCTTTGTATATGTTGAACAAGTCTTTTCGAAATAGTAGCTTATACGCGTTGTGCGATAACTAATCAAAAATATTGTTATTGTAGTTTATTATATTACTCAGGTGGTTATTTCAATTATGGGTATATAGTATTATTATTATTACAATTTTCAGATGACGCTTCTATATAGGAAGACTTACAACAGAGTTATTTTCATAGTTACTACCAAGAAAACGGAGTGATGGCTACATTCATAATAAAAAATATATATATACATAGAGGTGGTAAAAGCAATAGAGTTATTTAGTTAGTTTAGTTATTTCCCTAAACAAACAATTACATCAATTATTTTATCAAGGAAACTGTAATAGATCAAGTGAAATAGTCCTATAATAACATCGCAACTACGGGTTGTCATACGTTTGCTTAGAATTGTCGTCTCACTGACGTATGGGATCACGATCGGGGCGTCGGAAGTATGGTACGATTCGCATTGACACATGCAGAATTAATTCAAGTCACGACAGGCGTAGCCACGCCTCGAGCATTGTCTAACAAGCCGCATCCGTGATAAGGCAAGGCTAAGATAACGATGTGATATCATCGGACAAATATGAATTGATATCGTGCATTAAAACTAGCATATGAATTATTACCGAGAACTTAAAAAAATCAAACATTCAAAAAACCAAGAGCTCTTAACCAGTTCTATTTACTATTTACAAATCTTTAATAGGTTTTTTAAAAGCACGAAGGTTTTTTTCTTTTATAGTAATGTATCATATTTACATTTACGTTGTTATACTACTGACGGGCGAAAATCTTTCAGTAGTAGCTATTGTCTTAACTTACGACAACTGCATCTACATATAAGGCTATTACCCAAAATTAATAATAAAGAAAAATGTTTGCTTTTCAATTAACCACACACATTAATATACTGTGATAACTACATACCCAAGACCGCGTAACTGTATCACGGATGGAAGATGGCACAGGATCACGAAGGATGTCACGGGAAGAGTAAGGGCCAAAGGTGAACTGAACTATGTGATGTCAATGCAGCACTGAAGTGTTTGTTACAAATTATCATGGGCTAGTCACACCCCCACCCCACCTGCCGGGCGAGGGTTAATATGCTCACTTGACCCGACCGATGGGGAAATATGGAAAATCATCTGTGCGTGACATATGCGCCGTTTGTGGCTTTAATTTTTTTTAATAGTGTATTTCGGTGAGATTCAGTTAACGTTTGTAATAGGGTGATAGAGCATTTGATTAGACTACTGGTAACAATCAATCAAAACCATATTTCATTCGGTTTAAATATAACCACACTGCCTTTTTATAAAACGTATGAGTATTTTATCTCCCAACTTCTAATGGAAGATGTAAGAAAGAGTATTTAAATTTCACATGTGTAAATAAGTATCGGCTTTTGTCTGTCTGAAGGTATTGCCATGACACACAACATTAACCATATTACCGAGAATAACAAATAAGCGCTAAGTAATAAACACTACAATTTAATATCTCGCCTCTATATCCAGACGGTTTAAGCAGTTGCTTATCATAGTCGCAAAAAAACAGTTATTTTAAACCTTACGTAATAGAAAAGATACTTATTACCGTCTACCCGAAAAAATGTGTAACAAAAATGCTTCATCCAATTCGAGTATCAAACGTGTATCTCAGACAGTTACAGTAAAAATAACGCTTTGACCACTGGGTCATAAAGCCAGTCTAACAATATAATGATACTTTTATCTTTACAAGTAATTACACGAAACGTATGGTATCGCACAAGTCGGAGTGTTCGATCGTTAAGTTTTCCCACGACGTCACCAAATGGCGCGAGCTGCGCGCGCGCACCGTGACGGTGACTTACCGATTTCGTAATGAATTCAACCCCTGAACGGCTACACCTGTTGTTTCTCGCAATTTATAAGTCACACATTACGTATTTGACTTGTTTATTAAATTATAATCAAGTGAAAATTATAATATTATTATAATTGAAATTTTTTGTAGCGTAGAGCGGAGTTTTTAAGATAAGATGTTTGTTTCAAAGGTTATCTATGAACAATGAGGCTTAAGATGTAAGTGTGTTAATTAAGACGTAACCTTCACCTATCTTCCGTTAAATAGAACGTTTAAATTTAAACGAGGCTTCTTCTTATTTAAGTGCAATGCAGTCAAATTACTAATCAATGAGAACATGATAAAACTATTTGAACTATAGAACGTTTATAGAACTGTACGTTTATATAAATACAAATACATACATAATTCATTATATTAAAAAGAATTGCTCAATTAATTTTAATAATCTAGAATTGCGTCGAAATAAAGACTGAAAACACGCATTTATTTCCATGCTAGCTTTTGCCCGTGGCTTCGCTCGTGTAAAAGTTCGTTAGGAAAAATACTTAAAAAATATATAGCTTATGAAATTTGGTGATAATATAGCTTTCTAAAGGTAAAAGATTTTTATAATCGGTTGAGTACTTTTCGAGTTCAATCCTTATAAACAATCAAACAAAAAAACAAATATTTCCGCTTTATAATATTAGTATTTCCATAAAAATTGTCCAATGTTAGAATTAAAGAGACAATAAAATAGTAAGTAATGAATGACAAAAAGCTAGTTCCAGGAGTAGAACAAAATTATAATTCTGATCTAGTTTACTAGCATATTAACACGTACAACAGCATTGATTTATCCTTCACCTCAATAAAGCAAATCAATTTAATTCCATTCTGTAACCGCTAATGCACAATCGTGTCGATAATCTGTACAGGGCTATGGGCTCGCTTCCTGCGTCGAAATGAGTCCTATGTGCGCTCGCGGCGGTCTCTTGAAACGCATCGGGTATCAGGTGCGACGCACGGCCATGTTACCGTTACGTCCCGCGGCGAACACACGCGCACACCAGTGTTAACGTGGTACGTTTGTGTAGATCTCGCAGAACAAGGGTTAGGTATTGATAACTATGATAATTTTACATAACATTAAATATATTATCACATATTGTTTTATGTTATGATGGGGTATGCACGCCGGCTTCCAGACACAATTCTTTTATCGTATCTCGATATGGTTAGATGACAGGTTAAGGGTATTTTGATTGTATGGTAATGCCTTACTGGGGCAGCGGTGGTGAATAAGACTGCTCATGATGTCTGCGGTTTTATGCCTGGCACAGGGTCATATTGGGTTTTCTGTTAAGACATTTTGTGTAGCGGCACGGAGTCTCAAACTGTGCTTGGTAGACGGCAATAAGCTTGCCTCTATTACGCGGCATCTTAGATAGCAGGCAAATTATGGTGTTGGACGTATTGCACCTCTGCTTATACCTTCGGGATATTAGTTTTAGCCTTTGTATGTGTGTTATTTAATTTGAAAATCGAGCGGTATACTTAGAGACAGCGTGTTTTCTTTAAAGATAAAATTCCCGAAATTTCATTTCTGAAAATAAAAAAGCACATTACCATCCTCGCATAGACCTGGTATTGAGCAGAGCAGCCCTATTAGAGATGTACTTTTCTAGTCTGTTTCTTTACCCTACAGATGATCGAAGTTAATAGCAACCCTAAGTTGTGTGTGTGTCTGCGGTTAGTAAGGGTTCCAGACTCATTAAGGAGGCGCTGTGCTGTGGGTAGGGTTTTGGGTCGACAATGTGGTAGTGATACTAATAGTATTATATATATTAGAGTAATTTATTTCAACGTTAGACTTAAATAATAATAATAATAATAATAATATTCTATCACATACACACAACACCATCTAGCACAAACTAAGCAGAGCTTGTACTATGGGTACTAGACAATGGATAAACATACATATATACTTTTTTTTTGTAAATACATACAATAAGATCGAGCTTTGGAACTACTATTTACCTATGCTTGTCACTAATATTTATATCGTTATAATCAGTATTGTCCAATAGCAGCATGTTGATAACCTAAACTAAAATGTTATCAGTCTAATAAAACTTCGTGTAACAGTCTAATAAAATATCTTCGTAATCCATTACTTCTAACTGACGAATATTATCAACCACATAGAATTAATTTAGCAGAAAATAATTACTACCTAAGAGATAATCCTAAATTCAATTGTGAAATCATGAATCATTGTATTGTGGTCTAAAAATTATTTAATTTTGCGTAACATCGAGATAAAGGAAGATCTAATCTGTGAATAAAAAACATGACGCACGACTCAACCCTTCACTGGGGGCGGGACTATTAAATTGAAATATTTCTATTTTATTATGCCTAATATTTATTTGATTGTTAAATAAATATGCGATGTGGGACGCCGAGCGATTGTCGCCAGTTTAATGGGGGCGAAGCCTTTGTTGTTGGTTAATTTTTTGATAAATCATTCTGTTTGCAAGGGATCGTTGCAATTGTGTGAAGTTTCAATTTCTGCATTTGCGTTACCATTATTACGTAATTGTTGAAGTTAGTGATATGTCTATTGAAATAAGTAAAATGTATATGTTACTTCATTCGATAGTCACATAGCATGGCAAATAATATTAGATGTCGAAATTACGAAAGTAGTTATTAAGCATATGTCAAAAGTTAAACTATATAGGTGTATTAAAATTACATATCATAAGTTATGTTTAGCTTCTATAAAATACAGGGGGCGCCTATTGCATAGTGTGTACGTGGGTAGTGTTCAGCAGTGTGCACATTTCAAGAACTTGTGAACTTGCAAATGCAATCACGCTTAAGTAATTGGACTAATCAGGCAATAAAAATAATGCTATAATTTTTATTCAACGAGTTTTACTGTATATTGAGCTTTATTTATGAGCGAGCAATCTAGAAACAAACAGATAAAATCGAAACAAATATGTAATCATAATCCGATTCTCTTATCAATATGAAAAATAATAATCACGAAGTGAGATAACAGGGCTACTACACAGCACAATAGTGCGTGCGCCGTCGGACAAAGCAACGTCATCAATTTTAATCTGCGCGACAATTGCCCGATGACAAATGTCAACGCGCGACACTCATTCATTACGTGCACGAATGCACGCAGCCGATTTGAAAATACACACAGCCAATGAAGGGTTAATTCTCTATTATTGTTATTGCATATGACGGGAAACGGATTATAATGATTACTTGCGCTATGATATTTTACAACTTTGATGTTGACATGCACCAGTCAAATCTTGCTTAGCAACAAGTAACATTCGTTAGTTTTAACGCTGTGTAAAGCAGTGGTTGTAGGTAATTGCTACAAGAGGATTAGGGTAGGATATGGGTGCAAATAAAAAACGAAGAAGCATAACGAGAAGTTTTGGCCAAGTTACGTTGGCGTTCATAATATTATGACCATGTCTAGTCTAACTTGATCCAAAACCTCATATGCAGGCATCATGTTAGATAAACTTTGCAAAGTACATAAGGACGTATTGACTACTAGTACTCCTATGACTTGCGAATTGAAAATACCCTATCTTTAAGTCTCCACTGCTGATGGTAGTAGTCAGTTAAGATTTATATCACAGGGAGATAGAACTCTTAACTGACTGCTACCATCAGCAAGCAGTAAGAGACTCAGAGAAGGGATATTTTCAAATCGCAGATTTAAAGAAACACTTAGACCGCCACAGTTCTGCTGCACTGTTTACAACGCTTAAAATCCACTTAGCTATAGGTTTTATCAACTTTACTGAATGATACCGCGTATAACTTACGACCCCTAAATACGGCCACAAGTTTATGCAACACTATATACAATAGACAACCTACTTTAAATTGATATTACTAAATGCTTTAACGGCCTATCGAAGGAATGAGGCTAGGCATACTAAAATGACCTTTTAGAAAATATTTGTGTACCAATAAATCTGTGTCATTATTTATGATGTTTATTATCTGCTCTTATCTAGAGAATTTAAGGTGTCTAGCGGGTGATGTAACAGCTTGGTATGCTCTTAGAACATACGTATGTAAATATTTAGTAATAAATTAGACTCGAAAGAGTAATCGATCAGCTTTGTCGTATAGGTTACTCGAAAATTTAGTTTATCTCGGAGCGAATTAATCCTTTCGGCAAAAAAGTTATTCTTATCGAGAAATTATTCAATGAATTGAGCGATAGGTGGCCTTGTATAGAGCACCATCAATCATGGCTTGTGCAATAGAGGTAATGCTCCGGGCATTATGACAAATGCTCAATGCTGCAAATCGTTTCTAATTAGGGATATTTAGGAGTCATTGTGAAATATTGAAACGTCATGCCGCGTATGTTTGTGCGCACTTATGTGGGTGTTGAGTGTGGTCAGAAATATAAATATTGTTAGTTTATAATAATACGTATTGGTGTATGGTGTTGATTACATATCGTTCACGAAATTTCGTATTTATTTATATTCCTGTACGATAATAAATGCGAAAGTAACCGTTCTACTTCCTAAATTTTCAAAGCTTAAGAAAATCTGCCATCATGTGCCAATTTGCATGATGCTTGGTATGAAAGTATATTTAAGGGACATAAGCTATGGATGAAATAACAATCAAAGATGTAAAAGACTGGGATAGAATTTCTTTGTCAGACCACCATCTACTCACTTAACTTTCTTTATAAAGACAAAGAATAACAGACTGTGAACTAGGTTTTCTTAAAAGAACAACACAGGTTTTATGAAATCGGCTCAGTTCAACTCACATCATATTTTAAATAGTCTTTAGATAGAGACTAACTATAATCATACTATTACTTGTAAAAAGAAGTTTTCAAATCCTTTTGTAGCTTAATAGCTTCCACAACCACATATGCATAATAGTTATTTTAAAATAATTTTGGTAAAATATTACCTCAATTGTTATAAAAGCAATATTGCTATCCTGGTGCGCTACGCATGGTGCTAAGTGTGGGTGGTTCCTTAATGACCTGGTAATTACCTATCCATAGGACCTGCAGTTCATTTTCCAATAAACAGAGCCAAACACATAACGATATAATGCAATTAGAGAAGGCGACAATTATGTGCAATTGGAATCGCATAAATCACACGCACGGTGCCGGCTGCGACGCCGACACAGCGGAAGGCGCTACAGGAAGCACTGAAGACCCTTACTGATATGAATACCACTACTAGATATGGCTAAGTACAACATTTGTGTCACAAAATAGGTGCGTCTCCTTGTGTAATGGATTTATACATATTATTCTAAAGGATTGAGAAGCTCTCTGTCGTTCAGAAAGAGAAGTTTTTAAAACTACCTGACATCTCTTTTACAAAAAGTAGCTGCTTTCTATACAGCAAATGGCTTACAGAATATTGTTTAGGTATAGGAATATAATTAAAATATAGTTAAATGCGTATATGAATATAGATTTATTAATAGCTATAAATAAAATAACTGATGACGGCACAGTACTGCTGTGCAATAAACCTAACGTTTCTTTTGAATTTAAAATTTTATTCGTTGCAAGGACGAAAACCTATGCTCAATTTTTTAGAAGATCTGTTTGAGAACTTTGACGCTGACAAAGTAAATGGTACAATTCAAAACCTCTGACAGTTTCTGAAGAAATTAAGTATCGTAGTATCAAAACTATAGGTATCTCTTCCAGTAGTCTACGATGCCCTACAGACGCACGACGCATAAACAGTCACCCTCGCATTAACAAAGCATATGCGTGATTTTTCACCAGCGGGTCGCGCGGCGCTTACGTCGCGATTTATCTAAATTAAATATCGCATGCGCGCGTGGCACCGGTGTGTCCAAACCCTTACTCCATTTTTTTACATACAGGGCGATGAAAAAGTTGATATGACATGATTGCATTCGAGCGAAGCGCCGTCACTTCGTAGTAAAGTACAAACTTCGAATAAACAATTTTCTTTGCTGGAAACCTTATCTTTCAGGTGGACAACCCTGGGCGTTGTCTACCTGAAAGATAAGGTTTCCACTTATATTAATAATGAAAGTACTATACACTGATTTTATAAACTATATAGGAAGGATAGCAGCGATAGCCTAGTAGGAAACCGTTGGACTGCCACGCAGAGGTCTCGGTTCGAACCCAAGGCGTGCATCTCTGACTTTTCGAAGTTATATGCGTATTAAATAATTAATTATCGCTTGCTTTAACGGTGAAGGAAAACTTCGTGAGGAAACCTGCATGTCTGAGAGTTCGCCATAATGTTTTCGAGGATATGTGAAGTCAGCCAACCACCCGCACTAGGCCGGCGTGGTGGACTTTGGCCTAACCCTTCTCACACTGAAAAGAGGCCCGTGCCCAGCAGTGGGACAGTTTAATACAGGGCTGATATTATTATAAATTATTATAGGAAGGAGGCCAAAATATTTTTTTATATTGTTCTGGTTTTTGTCATATCACATGAACATTCAGGCAGATATTGTTTGCGCGGAGAAGGTTAAAGTAGGGAACTAAACGTAAGTAATATAACACTACACAACTCCACAATATAACCTATGAATAAAGCTCTAAATATTTAAAAGTAACTTGTATAACAAGATGATGTCATTTGATTTATGAATTATAATATAATACAGCGGTAACTAGAGCACAATAGTTGACTCGAGCGCGTGAATGAATTCAAATACTATGACTAATAATACAATTCTCGTGATTTTCCTATATGAAGGTCGTCTAATAATAGTTGTACACATAATTTTCCTCAAAGATAATTCGATTATACACATTACTAATATTTAGTATAGAGCACGTTGTATAGAAGTATTGCTAGTTCGTACTAAGTAGGTATTTCATAGCACCATTGCTTATCTGGCTACCCTGCAATGGACAATACGGCTGACTTTCTTGACTGTACGGATTGCGTAGTGAAGTCACCTCACTGCCGGCTCGGTGAGTGTTATGAGTTCGACACGGGACGAAAAATTGTGCGAGCCACAACTAGTTGTATCGAGTCTCTGTGGGTTCTTTGTGTCCGTCGTTTGAATGTTATTAATGTCTAACGCGGCACAGATATGACTAGTAAGAAAGATCAGAAATAAAAAAAAACTTAAACAATTTGTTTTATTCTATCGTCTGAACTCTCTATAATCTAAATGATATATGCAACCAAGATTTAAATAGGTGACACAGGCGATATGTCTACTTCAGATGGAAATAAAGATGCATTGTTTTTAGAGTCTATACTTTTTAGGAAGAATATAGGCAACTATCTCATCATCATTATTTTTTCTTTTCCTCGTTTGACAATTTGAAAGACCGTGCTTCTACTCAAAAGTAAGCTGGCTTTATTAAGATTTTCAGTTGAGTTATAGCTATTTCACTATTCTATAAAACTAAGCACGTTTTCAAGATCTTTTTATAGAACTGTAAGGAATGCGTTTCAAATTGGTTTAATTACTCGCTTTAAAGTTAAATACTGTAAGAGTTAATTAATTCTTAATGAACGGTTGATGCGATAGTTTAAATGGTTTCACTGCCGCTATTGTAGGCAATGTTATGGATTCAATCCGGCCATTCAAGAGTTCACAAATAAAATTGTTTAATCCTTAGATATATGTTCTGAGTGTACTTATTTGGTCATATATTTCTAAGCCGGCTGTATTATAGATTCAATCCTTACTTTCGAGATTTCACAAATAGAATATTATGAATCTCAGAAAGATATTAAGCGTGAATATGTACCTACTACGTATGTACATAATACAATCACAATAGAGCAGTCTATTAAAAAAAATACAAGCTAAAGATATCATCAGCAAAAATATATTTTCGAGAATTTTATATTATGGTATAGATGTGAGTAAATAAGATCAGCCTGTATATAAGAGGTGGTATATGACCTGGGGTCGCAAGTCCACTAGTGCAAAGGGCAGGTGACTCCAATTAAGTGCCACCCCGTGGTTTCCGAAGCGTGAACGCGCGTGACCGTGATTCAACTGTATGAAGTCCATGTGAGAACTGGGAGTTCTCGTGAGTATGTGTTTATTATGTATTTATTCTATATAATAAATATTGAAACGTGTTATGGATACATTACTTGTTCTATATAACTTGTAAACATTGAATGGAACGTATATATCTATTTGGTAATTTCTCATATTATGTATATTTGAAATAGGTCATATTTAAAAGACGTTTAAAAGTCCTCATAATCCTTTTCAAAAAATATAGTATAACTATGTTTCTTTATACAGTAGAAGAACCTTTTTACACAAATAGGGCTTTATTTATTATAAATAAGAGAAAAGCGACTAAAATAGTTGTCACATGAACTCACCAGGAGACGGCATAACATCTTGCAGCGGCAGTGGTGTCCTGGGCCCCAACAGCAGCTCCTGGCCCGAAGGAATATCGCGGATCACCTTGTACCATACCTGGAAAACGTAATAGCGGAAATTAAGTATAAATCCTTCTGTAAACTAATCTTTACTGTTAAGTACCTAATTATAACTGCATAACTCTTGAGGTAACAAGAACAAAGTATGCCTGTTATAAATTTAAGGAAAGAGTGAAAACTAAAAATATTTGTTGATATTTTGACGAAGTGATAATCTTGAATTTGTTAGACATCAGGATCAAAATCCATAGGTTATTCGTAAATTGTTTTCTACGAAAGAAAATCATGAAGAGATAACTGATCATATACATATATTGCAAGACAAGCTGCTGGTCGTTGCTATATTATTATAATATTTTATAACTAGAGACAATATGATTTATTTATTTTACAATAAATATATTTATGTGACCTAAATCTTAAGACTTGCAGTGTTGCAAAACAATAGTGTTATACAGAGATACTGTTTGGCAAAGAGGAAAGTTATCATAAAATCCTATAAATACATAGTAATTTGTAATGTAAACTGAGTCCAACAATTTTTTTTCGTTTCTGTTGCCGACATAAAAATACTTTTCCTCTTACGGCACAACGAAGAATGGAATACTCAAACATATTCTTAACTTTTTATATGGCAATACAAAACACTTACTTAGACTAAAATATATAACATAAACCATTCATCCGTTGATTCATACTTCATCTAAAAAGCATACATACATAACCTATACCTATCCTTAGAGCGCAAAATTATCTAAAGCTCCAGAACATTCACACACCAAACGACGTTTAACCTCGACGCAGTTATTTGTACCCCCAAATAAGTGAATCTAATCACCGTGAATCACCTCATTGACCGGAAGTGCCACACAGTTGTTCAGTACACCGATTTTCTGCCACCGGAAGTACCAACGTTCCACATTCAAATTTAATTGGGGTATTTCTACAATGGAACCGAGAACCGTTGTGATAATCGTTCGTTGATTTGTTGATTATTAGTTTTAATTTGTCAGATGTAAGAAATAAGATGTAGGGACACAATGGAAGCGAATAAACTTTTATGGATCATATTTCAACGTGAGTATAAATTTGGTACTTCAAAAGATTCAATGCAATGTCCAGCTATGGACAACCCATTTTATTTAGCTGTAGTCCAATCTACTATTGCTATATCATAAAGACTGTTAACTATTGTGAACTATTTATGACAGCAAATACCATTTAAATCAATATTAAAATTATAAAGAGGCAAAATTTGTTTGTTTATAAATAATAAACTACTGAACCGATTTTAATAATTAATTAACAACTAGTAAGCTACTTTCTCCAGGAGTAACACAGGCTATAATGGCCAACTGCGAATCATGGAAGCAGAGCGAAACCACTAGGGATCGCTAGTCGCTACAGCTTACCATCAAACGGGCGGCGAGTAGATGCCACCGATGGCAATAAAAAAGATTCTTATTAAGTAGCAAATTGAATACGATCATACTTGGCCTGCCAACAAGAGATGTTGGACGTTGACATCATGTGAGTAGTTGGTGAACCGCACCAACTTCAGCCAGTTGCTCTTCTCCGTGGTCCCATCCAACCAGCCGCGGACGCCATTCTTGCCCAACACCTGGATGAACAAAGAAAACATTAATTGTGTGTGATTTTCGCTCTTGCCAGATACCAAATAGCAATAGCAATAAAAATTAAATACGTGTATTTCATAATTGTACTACCTACGTTTACCCTCGAAAGGGCAGGAAGAGGCAAGTCCAAACTTTGTCGCGGCGGACTTTACAAACTTGGTAATTTGTGCATTACGCAAATAATTGACTCTTTTGGGATTCGAACCCACAACACTCGATGCGGTGGCAACGGCGACGTGAGGGCTTGCCCGCTACGCCATCCGTGCAGATTATGTTTTTCTAATTTATATTTTATTGTTATTAGGGAATTATCAATAGACAATCCAGTAATATGTAAGTAGGTACTCTACCTAAACTAAGAATTGAACCTATACTCGTCCACGATAGTAAGCATAAATTTATAACTAACAGTCTATATGGTAAGACCAATGAACAATATAAATGCATAAACAAATAAATCCAAGCAATCCAGACTGGCCGTGTAAATATGATATTAAAATTATGAATTCTACACTAGCTCTCTTTTTTATAAAGGATTGAGTAGAGCGCCATCTAGGATTAACTTAGTAAACTTTTTGTGTTTTAAGTTAAGGAGTGTTTCGTAAAATTATAAGTTCTTGAAGGACGTAGGATTTAGGACGTATTCAAGTTTTCACACTTTCTATTAAAATAATATAATTTTCATATTATATTATCCATTGTTATTATACATTACAAATTAGACATGTATAGATAAAAGTAATTTAATCTAAAATTGAATTGACATCGCTACTAATAAAGTAAAAACTTAATTCAATAAATAAAAATAGGTGCTGAATTGACTTAACAACATTAACACTTAAATTAATCGCATCACATTAAATGATTACGCCGTCATTATTGCGCCATCTCGCAACCGAAGCTGACAACTGACAGCAAATGGACACCGCTTCGCCGCAATAGATGGCGCTATTAGTCAGCGTCGCGATGTAACGTCGATGTCACAGCTTGTCCATTTGTCATTAACCTCCCCAATCCTAACAGAACCCCTTTGTACTGACGAATTAATTTTTATAAATATCTATATTCGAGGATTATAAATCAGCTTTTTATTGCTCGCACTTTGTTTGAATAATTCTTTTGAATTTCATTTTGAATGTTAATAGGGAGCAGGGATATCTTTTTTCGTAATGGGATAGTAGGTGTTTGATCTGATTACATTTTGATACGAAAAAATGGGGAATGCATTATATTTTATCAATATAAAAAGGAAACAGCGCTAAGATAAAATTTACTATACCTATTCAGATCTTTCGCTAATTTTCTTTATTGATTAGTTCGAGACCTACTTACATAAATAAGATAATCACATTATAAGTAACATTCGACCTACTACGACTAGGTAGGCAGTATTAGGTACTCCTTATAAAATTACATAATCTACGATACTTAACTGCCTAGTCACGAATCCCTTATCTTTTCAAAGAAGCTAACCTTAAGTACTTTCCATGTAAACTGTCTAAAATAACAGGGTTGTATCGCATAAAAACAGTGCCAGTATAACAAGGGGGTGCGGAATGTACAATTTGCGGACGGACACTTGAGTTTCCCTTCAATATGCATTCGATTGAGTCATAACACCAATAACGGTATTTTATGAAGATGTGTACCTTTCCGACAGGGGCACCGTGTTTGTGCGTTAAATTAGGGCCTTTAAACTTGATCTATTGCTTTGGTAAATAGTCAAACGAGGGTGAGTGGTATTGATCCGATACTATCCATAATTTAGTGCATAACGTTCAGAATTTAAAAACATTACTCAGGGTCAATAACTTACGGGTAAATATAAAAGTTCCAATTTCAAATACAGTTGAAACAACGTCGGTTCGGAAGTGACAATTTGTCACGTATTCCGTCCATAAACAAATTAGCAGCGCAACATCTGACAACGCATTAATACGACAGAACAAGGTGGCTAATTTGGCGTAAAATTAAAACACGATCCCCGCTTTATCTTTACGGGGAGAGGAGAAAAATTGAAGAAAATTGCTTGGAAAATAAAAAGCATCTGTTGCAATGAAAGTAACATAACAAGTGAGGTATTAATCAAACGTGGATTCGTTCGGAAACCCTCCAGTTTACGCGTCAAAGGCAAGCCTTTCCGCGGCATTTATCACGTTATTAAAACTTGCGTCGGGTGCGCTCAGTAAAAAAGATAATTATCTTAGAGCACCCTCGTCTTATTTAGGGTTGGCGATTATCCACTATTTGCTAAAATACAATACACAAACACATACTTAAATGTATGTTACATAAGGGAAATTCCTAACATTTAATGATTTCAAGACAATGCATATGAATTACATAAAAATTTATTGTCAAGCGGCCTGACCTTAATATACAAAGTACTTAAATTCAAACTAAGATTGAAATATAATGAGTCGTAAAACAGAAAATATGACTAAAATAATACCCATTAACCGTCCATTACAGAGATACATATAAATGGTGACCCATTTTAATGGGCTGTAAAGTGAACAACGTTATGATTATCGACACCGTGGCCAAACGTCCCGCAAAATATTATACACGAAACTATTTATACAGCGAACGCAGCATTACCGAAAATGGTCGAATATGAAAATTGGATCAACCCTGCGGCTGCTTCGGGCGATGAGTTGGCGAGTGCCGACGGCATGTGTTCGCAATCACTCATCGATGCTGCCCGGTCAAGGATGACGATTGCGTGGACACTTGTTACCAGTCCTGCTAGGGTTACCCTACATGTGATATATGGGCAACACAGTGTAATATTTAATGATAGATTGCGCTCTACTGTCATTACGATTTGTTCTAGAAAAATAAGTAGCTCGGGCTTTATATAAACTTCAAAACTGAATTCTATATTCTAATATTTCGGTGCAATGGACTTGTATGGTCGTACGTTCGGTTCACAAACTCTGAATGTCCTGTAAGGTGTAAACTGCAGCGGAATATTTGTTCAAATCCCAATTACAGTAGAACTGGTAGAACGAATGTACAAAGCTTCGCAGCAGTATATTATAAAAAGCTCGGCCGCAATTTAAACGAACTGCGGGTAGATCTCATATTTTGCGCTGAACGCAGAGATCGCAATTTCCCGGTACACTCGGAAAAGCTACAAATGTTCGTGACTCGTTCACGTCAGAAAATTACATTTCATAAATTTTAGTGTTGTTAATACATCGATATGTTTTAATCTCGTCAGATCTAACAATTTCAAACTAATTACTATGTATTTTATTACATTTACATTACATTACATTTACCTGTTTAACTTAGATTGCTAGGCCATCACTAATTTAGATATTAGTTTTGACCACAATAAGAGATTATATCGAATGACAATTAACAAAATGTAAAACAAACAAAGTAAACCTAAAACATAATTAGAGGAATTCTCGCAAGCTTTTAAAAAAACGTAATAAATCTATAATAGATAATAGTAAATTTAATATGGTTACAGCTAAATATGTTCCTTTAGTACAAAACGCCCCATTATATAGGCTTAGTATTTTGATATTATAACTAAATTCTTACTCTAGTTTCGAGTAGTACTAGACTAAGTAGTTCAATAAAATATAACCAAAAACAACTTTTATGTATTTCCTATAACAGTGAAATCGACACCGTCCAATCGCAGTTCCCATCCAATTATCGTTCACATTCCAACTCCAAAACAAACTTCACATCACCCGGGAATCTACCGATATCGACATACAGTTTATCCCATCACTATCGTTAACTGAAGAGCGTTTCTCAGCACGGTTTGCAGGGATCACGCGTCGTTGCCCGAATCACACGTCTCGTTTCACAAGATAACAATTTGCGAGCAATGTGAGCGCTTATTTACCCTGTAGGTATGCGGCTGTGCCAAATTGGACCCGCTGTTACATACCCCACCTTATGTAAGTGCGTGTCTTCGGATTTGGGTTACAGGTTTGGTTGGTTTTTAAGTTTAAGTGAGGGTAATGAGCGCTGATGTTTTGGGTAACGAAATTATAAGTTTGTGGTTCTATTTGTAACTTGATGACGTAATGGTTTAATTATGCTAGACAATCGTTTTTGTAATTCGCACATGTTTCTGCCGAACCAATATAAGTTTTTATAGCTAAAGAATAACGTCTACAAATTTAATCATAGACTGGTCTTTCCAATCAATGACAGTACTAGACGATTATGTCTGTAATTCGCACATAGTTCAGTTGGACCGTAATGAGATTTCTTTGATTAAAAAACATCCATACTTTTGACTATACATAAGCCTTGAGTACACCGACGTTTCCGATGAAGCGCTTTTAGAGTTTAAGGAATGTCATTCCATCAAACAACGTACTTATTAAGTAAATCAAGATCTATTCTAGCAACTCATAGTGGACTTAGTCATTAAAAGGTTTCTAATGAAAAAGGCAATATTCCGTGCAACAGTGAAGCATCCGTACCGGAACAAAACTGTGAGACAATAGAAAAAAAAAAAGCCGAAAATAGGGATATTTAGGACAAAATACTTTAAACAAACGTAACACAGGTATACCTAGATATTAATTAAGACCTTTACCGTCTATACGCAGTAACTTTAAACATGAAGACCCATACCAGCCATGAAAAACACATTAAACTTCGAACAGACGTTCGAAAACCCCGTCTAATTAGCCTAACAAATCACTTAACGAAACCTTCCGACGGACGCAACGGAAAAATGCCCGTTCGCTGAAAAAAAACAAGGAAATACGGATAAAGTAACCCTCTTGAAGGTTCTATACATCTTGCTCACATTTCCACTGTTTCCTTAACTTGTCTGGTTTATCAGCTCCGGAAAAGCATTGCTTCCGGTGTTATCCAAGGTTTGTGAACAAACTTTTTCCTTATTTCTTTGTTTTTTTTTTGTCTGAAGCGATTAGCCTGATACTGTCTTGTTTTGTGTCACATGTCATGAGGGCGAATGCAAGTGGATTTGTTTTGCTTTCGCGAGGAAGTCTATCTTATTGAAAGGTGTTGTTTTGTTTATGTCACATAAAGTATAAATCAAATGAATTCTAAGAATAGAACAAGAAGTAGGATTAATTCATTATTATTAAAGATTTTTGTAAAAAAATATGGCTGGTATGAATTAACTTTATGTAACTTGTAAGGAGATCACTAAGAGTTTAGTTGCAACATCTAGACTAGTCTATCCGAATGACGTTAACTATAATAGGTATTAAGGAGTTATTGGAATTGACGTGTAAAAATGTTGAACATTCAGTATTGGTTATTGTACATATGTACTTAAAATAATGTGCTTAAAAGCGAACATAAGGCCTGCCTTTTTGGTGAATAGGAGTTAAGATATCATTCAGATGCCTAGATATTGCAGCGTATACAATAAAAGACTGCGTTAAGATTTTATAAAATAAACCATACAAAAGGTTCTAAACATTATTAGCATAATTCAAGAGATTTAAAGCCCCTTGAATTATAAATGTTAAAAATATATCAATCCTGTAAAATATAAAGCAATAAATAAAATGCCGCTTACTATAATTAGAGCCGACTTTAGCATCATTTATCAGAGATTAGCCATTCTCGACTATCCGACGTTAACGTTCATCAATTTCTTGTCGTACATAAATTAATCGTGAAGTCTCTATAGGATTTCACCGTACATCATTGTCACATTCGGTATATATTATTGTAAAATTAGGAACACCTTATACGGTCACGTTTCAACCATTAACATGGAGACAAAACGTTCTAATTCCTGACACCACCAAATATTCACGAACGGTCGCTATCATTGCGCAAAAAAAACGTATCACCAAACTTCTTCTGCAGATTCGAAAGGGAAAATTAGGCTTTATTGTTAAGGTAATTAGAACTATTTTAATGTTGGGGAGATGCATGTGGGTGTCAATAGTGTGGCCATTATTCGGGTATCAGCGCCCCACTGATTGGCACAAAGGACATCCATCGTTTGTTCAGTGATCGGTGAACAATCACACCGCTGCCAATTGTCCGTGTTTTTGGTATTGTTTTTTTGTAAAAATAACACAAACATTCGAACAGTAACATGATATTCCAAAGGGCGGAATGTACAGAGCGATATTTTAAAAAAATACTCCATACTGACTTGTACGCTGTCACGTAGAAACAGTATGTAATACATATATGAATCATGTTGGTCAGGGAACAATGGCTATTTATGAAACAGTTATGTAAATTGAGTATTAGTGAATGAAGTAGTAGGTACCTAAGAATACAGTATGCAGAAAAACCTAATTCATGATATAATAAACTATATCTAGAAACTATTGAATAAAATGAATCTTCAATAAAGGTGTCGATAACTGTAAAACAATGTTGATCTATTTTTCTCTCTTTTACATAATGATAATAGAAAAAGGATAAAGCATATCTAGAACAGTTAAATATTGTAGTCTTACTGTATGCTTGTTTACCACCTCGATTGTAAGACAATAGGAAATCATAATTATGGTTTCTAATACCATTAAATGAAATATATATTTTATATATTTTTATTAAAGTTATAGAATAGATAATTAAGTGAATTAGGATGTTTATGTTGAAGACTCACAATTTTATTAACCCTTTTATCATCTAACAAAATATAACGGAACCACTATAAATAGAGTATTCGATTCCTTTGGGAACAGCCGAATAGGCGCAAATCGCGCATAGAGGTGCAACCTCACATCTGGAAGCGTTAAAACGGATTAACCAGAAGATTACAAGAGAAAAAAACCATACACAGTGTGACAAAGACACCGGCGGCCTCGTCACGGTGACAATCGGTGGGATTCGGAATTATTCGGTTATTTCCAACTCAATTTTTTTGGAGATCATAGATGCTGTTTTGGTTTCGAATGTAGACCAATAAAATTGGTATAGATTGCGAGGTTTTTTGAATTTGGAATTGGGAATTGTTTATTTCATGCCAGTAGGACAACGTCACTAATATATTTAAACAGTGATTAGTACTTATGCTAAATATACCATTAACATATGTATGTTTGGCATAGTAATCAATAAATATATGTATGTATGTTTTATTTCGATATCACGTACACCTAGGGATAGAGGTATCCTTTTAAGCAAATGATACCTGTGTTAGGATAGAAATAGGTAATAGATATACTCATGCTCCTGTGCGTGTGTGTGCTTCTTAATTTACAAGTATTAGTTTTTTTCTTTAAGGCGTATGCAAAGGTATACCCACCTTACGGCATTTTAAACATTTTATCTTTCTTGTAGGAGAACGAGCCCATTGCCATATACGAGACTCCATGCTTCTCTTAACAAAGGCCTCACAGACAAAGGCAAAACTGTTTAGTGCGACTTTTAACCTAGACCTACGCAAGGCAAATATCCAAGCGCGCACATACGCAATAGGATCATCAAGACCATTATACAATTAACATAAAGTTTAAATAATATTAGCAACAGTTATTTACAAATTGTTTTTCACGAGTACGCTCGTGATTTGCTGACCTGTTTTAAAATAGAATAACAGTGCAACGTCAAAGTTAGCAACTTGGCATCGGACGCATCAACAATCGCCTCTGCCGAGCTTTCAGTATAAACAACGCTTAACCTAACCCAATAACCGGTGCTATATCGCATTGCTTTCGGAGTATTTCGTTATTTTGTCTACACGGATGCTGGCGATGGTATACACCCGGCCAGTTGTTAAAGAAACTTCGTATTCCGCTGCCATCCTCTTTTCACGTGTAATTATCGAAGTTTTAGAGAGGGCGAGGGAGATCTATCTACACTGGTGGTGGGTAACATTGTGGCACGAACGTGCCGTGGCTTCGACTCCACAGGCTATTATTGTTCTGGCCAGCTCAGATGAAATATTGCCCCACTGTGCACGCCCGCACTGTTTTGCGAACACGAATTTGTTGGGAAAAATATTGGAGCAAATAAGAAGCCGCAGAGACGACTCGTGAGCAAACTTTGCAATGAGATTACCTATACAATACGTATGTAGGGTACGTATGGAAAAAGTTTGAGGTAAAATGGGAAAAGCTGTAATGTCGGCCGCCGGCGTCAGCACTCGAATAGTTTTATTACAATAGACCAACGATTCCTAAAGTGGGTTCCGTGGAACCTAGGGGTTCCGTAGAAAAGTCATCAGGGTGCCGCGGAACTCTTTATTTTTGGCTGTTAACTAATAATACGGTTAAGTACAAATATTATTTTATAATAGCGCAAAATGTGATGAGAAGTAAAGTTATTGTTCTTATTTAAATTACAGTGTCTTTGATTTGTAATCATTTGATAAGGGGTTCCATAAAATAAGAGGTATTTGGTGAGTGTTCCGTTACCTTAAAAGTTTAGAGACCTCTGCAATAGACCAGGAAAAATACATCGCCATGAATGCAAAATATAGAAAATACCTCTATCTAATACTTCAACTTCGCTTAAATTTCGACGGAAATATTGTCAAGATATTACAGTTTAATTTTATTATCTATTAGTTTGTAGTTTTCAATCTATAAAAATTGAAATGAACTAAACATACAATGTGCAACCATCAACGTAAAGTACTATCGTGATTACATGATAGTAAGTAGAATAGCTTTAGGAACTATTAAAATTAGAAAACTGCCGACTAATCATTGTCCTTTTTCAGCAGTTTTCTTTAGAAAGCCGTCAGAACGAGAACAGACTCTTTACACATAGTTTGTGAAACCTACATCTTGTACATGGGCCTTAAAGATGGACATAACGAATCCTAAGAAATAGAAAGACAAACTACTACTCAATTAAGATTAATTAAGGCACTTGATAATCTGTGTAGGTATAATGTAAACATCCTTTATTAGAATCCAAACAAAACATAAATGTCGAAATTTGCAATTAATACTGCTCTGCCTAGCTCTTCGTGACTGTATATTATGTGTCGCAATAAAAATCGAAACATCAGCCGATTTCTTAAAACACGAAGGGGAGATCGGTACCCAAGTGACAATGACGGCGAAGCAAAGATATATTTCTATCACGCCCGGGATTAGCCTCTATTGTCCGCCATAAGATTAAATGATAAGTGTCTGCTTGTTAATAATAAGAGTAATGTTTATATGAGTGTAGGGTGCAAACCCCTGCCAACATGTTGTCAATATTTATGAAGATGTTTTTTTGGATAGCCAGCCTGCCAATTAAAAAGATACTGCGGTTAGCAAAAAGTTTGTATAACAGTCATCCACGGAAATTGGTTTGAAATTGCTAGCTGGATTCGATATTTGAATACCATGTTATTTAAATGTGGAACTTGTTTAAATAACAGTTTTCGTGTTGATGTGGTTCGACATACATTGTAACGTATAAAATGCTCATATATGGTTTATTCATTTAGGTCATATAGTAAGAGTTACATGTCAAAGTTGTACCCTTGATTTTATATGCCTGTGAAGTTACATTTATAAGTTTTAGCAAAGTAAAATGTGATATTCACTGAAATTAAACTACTATATATGGATTTTATCGCGTTGCTTATTTGACACTTTTTTACATAATTTAGCAAGTACTACTATTAATCTTTACAAATTTTTAAGCTAATTGAATTATTAAAACTATTTATATTTAAGTTTACACTTTCCCCGACGTTTCGGTTGCTTTTTAGCAGCCATGGTCACGGGGAGACTAAGATGGTAGTTGTCTCAATGTTCCAGTGTAGTTATTTCAAAGTACCTAAACATAATTTAATCATTGGTGTTTCTATTTACGCAGAATGAGCTCAAAGTATCATGAAGTCTAGCTGTGGTTTGCTTCTTCTTGGGTTTGACTAGGTACTTGAATTACTGGATCCCAAGCAGGTGGTACATTCCAATCATCTTCTCTATTAAAATTAGGATGTTTTTTGATTTCAATAGCCTCGCGAAGCAGCTAATCTTGTCAGTGACACCCCTTACATAAGGCAGTATAGCAGGCTGGCGCTCGACTGTGGCTGGCTTTTCTCGGGATCTGTGACAGCGGCGCGGCTGTTGGAGCTTGTTCTCTTGCAGTACTTGCTTGACATGTTGAAGCTCGGCGTCCAGGTGTATCATGTCACTCGACTTGTATATAGAATTTATTGTCCCACAACAAATAGCCAGTTGTTAAGCAATGCTTAAGTAGTTCTGCATATTCCTCAGGCATATTGTACGCTATTAGCTTCCTTTTAGTTATTTCAATACAGACATGTACAGGTATGCATGTAAATAATGACTGTACATCAAAACTAACCACTGTTTCATTGTGAGTGAGACGTAGGTGTTTAATCTCACTCACAAAATGGTATGAATCATTTACATGTGATCTCGAGTTACCTCTGAGTGGTGAGAGTATCTTCGCTACGTGCTGAGCCAGTCTGTAAGTTGGTGTGTCGATCTGACTCACAATAGGACGTAGGAGAGCGTTTTCCTTGTGTATTTTTGGTAACCCATACAGCTTTGGAGGTTTTACGCAAGCTGGTATTAATTGTTTAACATCTAGATCTAGTTTTTCGGAGTATTTATGTATGATGTCATTGGTTTTGTTCAATATTTTGTTTGTAAGATCTGTTTTAACCTGTTTATATGTTGTTTCATCCGAAAGTAAATTTTCAATTTTATGTTTATAATCTGACGTATCCATTATGACCGTAGCGTTTCCTTTATCTGTACGGAGTACTGTAATATCTGGCCTAGCCCGCAAGTTCTTCAGTGCGACGAATTCATCTTTGGGAAGATTCATATATAGTAGTTTAATTTCAATGAATAACATTATCGTTAACAGAAGACAATAATATGTGATATTCACTGTTACATACAATTATTGCGTCACAGAAAAATACGAGCGAGTGCTGGTTTCGTAATCGTAATATTCCAAAAAATATTATAGCATTTCTATTATAGCATAATCGATAGATATGATAATTATTAATATGAAATATTAGAAAACCGATATTTACAATCTATAAAAACAAAGCTTTCTCCGTATTAAAACTGTTCATTGTAAATATTAATTTATTAAAGTATTCGTTACTAAGAGCCGATACGGTACTTAAACATGACCAAACCTTTCTATACCACTCCGTATTAAGATATATTTTTATAATAATCGCTAAATATATTGTATTTCAAACGTTCGATCTCGATCCGATCGAATGGTGTCGAATGGGCCAGGTGTCATTTTGACAGCTACTGTCTGTCATGGATCTGTCGCATTGATCTGACGATTGCGATATGATGCAAAGCGGGACAAATAAATATCTGTTTTTATATATCTTTGCAGTCGCTATTTAACACAATAAACCCATATTTTTACTCTAGTGAAAATTTTAGCCAAATATTATAAAGTTTAAAGTTTATTAATAATAAAATACATCATTACAAAGTTTAAACAGTTACAATAAATGAACAATGAGTGGAATAGTGAAACTTTGTAAACAGCTTGGGAACATCTGTAACCGAACTAGGTGGTAACCTGTATCTCGGTGTGCAGCTCAACCGCTTGCAAAAATTTTACAAATTAAAAGCCAATTTCTAAACGTAGTGGTATCTACTTATAACAAATTAATAGGTTGTGTGTGTGTGTGTGTGTATGAGGGCGTGTTTGTGGATCATGTTTGTCCTGTAAAACAACAATAATAATTAAATTACTCTGGAATACTAATTATTGCCTCAGTTTAAAACCAAAGGAATTATTTTAGACCCAAAATTGGATTTTTAATAAAATACATACAACACGCGAATTAACGCAATTGTCAAATATATTACCTGCTGTTATACAAAATAAGTTAGCTGTTTATATCATAATATTTATCTACCATATATACCATACCAAAAAATTAGACCGTGAGAGTGATCGTTAAGCAATCTAAGGAAAATAATTATAAGCGTAATCGCAATACCTGACTCACATGAATAAACACAAAAATATTATGAAATTACCGAAAGCCATATTTATATGAATTCTCTCCATAATTTTGAAGATATATTATACAAGATCATACTAATATTTTGTCCGCCAGTGTTTCGGACTGCACACACGCGCCTTTGTCATGAGAGATCACGCTTGGATCGCATAAACATTATCAATGGAGGCAATAAACATAATAACAATAACATTTTTTATTGTTATTATTACTAATATAACAATACGCGGGGTATGTCAGCCGCCCACCGTAATGAAGATGTAATAGGGCCGCATGTATCGCTAATCCTTTGCCGCCATCACTGAAGGGGGTGACCAGCGATGAAAAGATGTCACACGAATATGACAGATATTTTGACAGTAATGCAACGGATTCAACGCTACTGACTGATGCATGGGTTTAAAATCAAAGCGTTTTAATTTTGCTGCGAGATTATAACATATTTTAATTCTCATTTGATCATTGTTGAAGGGAAATAACCGTTTGTGCTTATGAGCTCGAGGAATCGTTTGCGTAGTATATTGATAAAGAATATTCTGGAGATCCACCTAGCTGAATTTAATAATGTAAGGAACATTTTATGCAAAATGCATTTGTTCAAAAAAATATCTGCATACACTGCCGTTCATACAACTGTAGTTAATATTACGTTAAGTTAATACTTTCCTGTTTAATAGTATACTTCTCTTAGAATAAAAATGATAACAATACATAAAACGAGGGATCGCAATTTAAGCACTAGTTAATGTTTCCTCAATTTATTTCATTTGGACTAGTCCATGTGAATATAAAACATTTGTTCACACATCTATGAATATTTTATTCATATTTTATTAAAATAAAAAAGGTAGATGTTCAGCTTAAATAAACATCATTAACATATTACTCGAGCTCCAACGCTTCCCAACGAAAAATCAACAGAACTAGATTAATGATTCATGATCAACCTTTGTGAAGCCCAAACCAAATATTATCGATAGAGTATTTTAAATTCACCGCCGAATAAAAATTGCATATCGAAATAATAATTAGCGGAATCCATTACATGCCAATTTCACATCAAAAATGACAGTTTTGACGTTCTACCCTAACAGAAAATGCACTTCGATATCTTATAGATATTCATAACTTGACTGACGTATGATTTGGGATGATTCTTTGTCACAAACTGGTTTGTCTCATAATAAATTCATCATTAGATTAGTAGGCAATATCTCTGGATTACTTAAATAAACATTGAAATTTGCATTAAAGTAAAGCTAGATAACGGCCTGATGAAATTTATCCAAGCAATACTTTATTCCAAAATTAAGTCCTGTGAGAAAATTTAAACTTTACCTCAAGTAGCGACCAAATAAAAAGAATTCGATTTTTAAGAAGATGCGTTTCAAGAGATTTGGTGACGTTTTTATTGAACAAAAAACGAACCAATCAAGATTTCATTTTAAAGTGTGAATACAACATGTCTTTTATACAATTCACTGTTACTTTTTGGTTAAAAAGTGTAAATTTGTAAAAAGTATACACTTTTTTTAGTTGTTGACGGGGGCACGCCTAAACCAAAATTAGGGGTTTTCATTCGCAACCTTTCACTGCACTTTGACACGGGATGTTCAAATAAAGAATTCTTTGATTACCCAGATGTTTTTTGTAAAGATTTTATATTGAGATATCGACGTTTGGGAAACGGTGGTTAGATAATGTAGCCATCATTGATTCAACAATGTGTTTAACCCCTTGAAGTTTACACGGTGATGTGAAATATTTAATTCTAACGTTTTTTAACAAAAATCTTAGACGCATCTCAACCCTCAGCATTGCTAATAGCAATAACATTCAGAAGCAGGAATAATAGCAGCAAAACTGGTTATCAACTTATTCTATCATATCAGTTCTGTTTATAAACTATTCCACTTCTGGACTTTGACCAGTTTTAGTATGGAAAGCCTAGGTTGACTAACTTCAAGAATATTTTGTTGAATTCCCAGATTTTCAAGTTCAATCTTGATGGTTTTCCTTGCGGTTAAAATGGACTTAGTTAACAATTTATATTGAAATCAATAAAGTTCGTGTCGTGGGATTGCACTTAAAACTTCTGCTTTAGTCTATATAATACGACATGTCTTTTTGTTCTTTTTATAAAATATAGTTCGTCCTTTCTCACAATTCAATTTCTATCTATTCCTATTAAGTTGATTCATTGTTCACAGAAAACTACAAAACGGATAGTCATTACAACATTGTTAGAAGCTAAATGCCATCAAAGGATCGTTTTATGGCCAGCGAGTCGGAAGCGTGGTCAGCGTTGTTCTAATGACGTCACAATTGGCACTTTTACACTGTGTCACGTACGAGATCAATGGAGAAGAAAGCTTCAACTTCTAACGATATAATGATCGGTAACCGCACTTTCTATGTGTGCATCGGTGTGTGTGTGTGTGTGTGTGTTTGTGCGTATGTAAAGGGTGTTCAGATCAATCGGTTTCGATGTTAAGCTACGTTGTAGCGTGATATTTTGATGAATGATCATTTATAAATGGTCACAGCTCTACACACTCTGCGGTACAATGTGAGAAGACGTTAAGAGACGTTTTAAGAAATACGCAGTTTATAGTGTAGTTTCGAATAACCTGAATGACAGATATCATATTTATGTACATGTTATTATATTTGTTTTGTAGAGAGGATAGATTTGTTAGAATCTGCTTAAGTCAAGTTATTAAAATAGACAACGTGAGCAAAATCACTAGTGAAAGCTAGTTATTCTACAAAAAAACTATAGTATTATGTTAAATCTAATTTACTTATAAGACCATCGACCATTCTTTCACTATATACCTACGTGATAATTTTATCCAAGTTGACTAATAAACTTCCCTAGGAAATTTCCAGTTACAAGTTTCGGAATAATTCTGAAGTCTTCGGCAGTTAAATAAGATCCTTATTATATCTTTCCTTAATACCAGTCTGAAAGCGTGGGTTATGTGTACCTATGTGACTGCCGATTGTTCAGACCTAGGATCTATTATCATGTCAAACGTGGCTCTACGTAGAGTTGTGTGATGCGTGAATAATAAGTCTTAGTCTGGGTGCATTTTTTGTCTGTTCACTGTATATTCGTAAAGTCTCCCGCGACATGTTTTGATCCTAAAGAGGTAGAGCTGACGTAGAGCAGACCATAATTTTAGATCTATGGTCGGCAATCGTGTTAGCCGCTATGTCCCAAATAGCTTAACTAACTGACAAAAAGGAGTATTATGCTTATTTTGGGTCGATTTTTTTACTGTCAGCTTACTCACCTAAGGAATACTGAGTTCATTATACAAAGGTTGTCAATTAACCAAATTTATTCCTAAGTAAATGTCTATTGTCGATTTGTCTGGTGATTGATAATCCAAATTCGTCTTTGACTTCTAAAGATATAACATTACTACCTTGAGAAGTCTATTAATAAATATACCCCTGCCTAGCTGTACGAGAAAATACAAGCGACATGTGAGTATCTTTAGAATTATTCGTCTTAACAATTCCATCTATTTGAAATCTACTGAGAACACAAGAGCGTGCCACACCTCATTACAACGCACACAAACCTCCACTTAAACCTAATCGACCAAGTGCCAATGAATTCCATTTCCTCATACGCCCATTATTATTGAGAAGCATAAATACTAAACACAACATAAATAAGTGTGTACTACTCAATGAAACACAGACACGCGTCTAAAATCCGTCCTAAAATGTAAACTAACGGTGTATAATGCTTTCTACTTTGACATAAACTAACCTAACCCAGAAACGCGCGGCTACAACATCGTTTTATTTCCTCAAACGTTTCTGTTGGACAAAAACAAGATGGTATTTTTTATAAAGACTAGGGCTGTGACTGCAGCATAAGCAATTAGCGCGAAATGTTATTTAGATAGATTATATATCATAACTCCAGTTCTACTAAGAGGAATAAAATGAAAAGTCGCTCTGTTAAAAAATCCACATCCAAGTCTTTAGTGATTTTTAAGCGAAGCCAAACAAACAAGCTTAAATAACGAAAAATTATAATTATTTATATGAATGTATTACACGATAAAATCAGAAATGACGAGATCCGCAAGTAAACTAAAATTGCTGACATAGTTCTCTGCATAGCCAAGTTGTAGTGTCAGTGGCCAGAGCACATAGCTTGTAAAACGGATGGCCGTTTGGGCAGATATGTTCTGCAGGGGCAGCCACGCATTGGAAGACGATGCAGAGGAAGGCCCTCACAAGGTAGACTGACGATCTCGTAAGTAAACCTTGGAGGTGGCCTAGGTCCAGGAATAGACATCTTTGATACTTGATGATAATGATTATATCTCTGTCTTATCGCTAGCGGATACTCAGGCATAAATATAACATATATATGTTCGATAATGAATGTAAAATGTTGGTAATGAAATAACGTTGACCAAGGACCGGATATAGGCAACTTGTTAATAGAATAAGGACATTTTGCGTTTGCGACTACATTGACGCTTATACATATTAATAGTGAGTAGGTCAGAGGTGTCAGATGCTGATAACTGATGAGGAAAAAGATACACTAATGTAAACCTCGCATAATATGTGGTTATTCAATATCAATACATAGAATAACCCATTGAGTTTCTTTTATTAAGAAAGGTAGCTCACGCACTATAAATAGATCCTGTGTTGCGGGGTACAAACATTCAAACAACGGACTCAAAGAACACCCAAACTCGGAACAGTTATTGATCTCACAAATTTTGTTTCATGTGGAGACAAAATCGAATCTACGCTATCCGTCCATTCAAGTTACGTTATATTTTTATACAGGGTGTCCGGTAATTAATGGATAACCCTGAAATGTCTTAAAGCAGAAAAAAAAAGGCCGTTCAGAAAAAAAATTTAAAGAAAATCTATCCTAATTACTACCTGAGATATGATTTTATTTTTAATTACCATATTTAACTTTCTTGTACATTACGACCATAAATGAATGAATTCCATCGGTTTTTTGTTGTTTTATTATTAAATACTAATTATGCTTATAGATAGACTGTCAAAAATATGACTTCTTCCATTTCTTTTTCGTATTTTTTCTGAACGGCCATCAGTTCTACTATAAGACATTTCAAGGTTATCCATTAATTACCAGACACCTGTATACACACATACATAGACGTATTCTCATTCATCTTATAAAAGTATGCAAAAGTGTATTATATCCTCATTTCACCAGCTACATGTTAATTCTTGCATAATACGCAAGCGACTATATTGCCTTCTACCATGTATTTCTAGGCTCAACGCTGCTATAAAGAATTTCTTCACATAAATACTTAATCGTACTTTGCATAACCCGGCAATGTAACTAACCCAAATGTAAATTCGATAACTTCAATAACCCTCTAACTCATCAATTTCGAAGTTCATAAGTGTGACATTGTGACCTAAATGCATAAATGTTTTTTTACTTTGAATGACATTTATATCACGAGACTAACAAGCCATTTCATATATTTATTTTAAAAAAACGTAATTTTGGAGTCAAGTACTCTATTGTTTACAATATCTGCAAAAGCTAATAGCAGTATAAACGGGTCCACTAACTACCGGAACTAAATGTCCGTCGTACGCACAATACTACAATGGTGTGGTTTGACTGCAACACGACACCCACATTTAAACACACGTTATCTGTCGCGAACAGACTGACATTCGATGCGCTTGCGCATCTCGCTGCTCTATTATGATGTCCGATTCGCGTCCGGCCTTTTGTTGAATAAGATGGCGAAATAAATTTGAATTAAGAATTGATTTTATTTTATTTTAGATGTAATTTAGAACAACGTTTTTGTCATGTTTACCTGTTTGTTTAGATAAGAATAAAACAATATCCTTTAATTTAAATGAACGAGTACCTATATACTGTATACTGTGGTTTTGTAAATTATTATTGAACAATTATTTTTATATTTAATTAAGGTGGTTATATTAAAGTTTCATATGGTAACTGCGCCCATTTTTAGCGTATTTATTATTAGTCCATATTTCAGTTATCATTTAAATAAATTATAACCGAAATGAAAACTATTAAACTGGTTTATTAATAAAACAGACATTTTTCATTTGTTTACCCTATACTTTATATTCAAAATAACTTTTATCTGTTAATTAAAAATGTGAATTTAACTTTATGCAGTAGTAATAAGAACGCTGTACCAGGAACGTAGTTTGTATAAAGCCCACCCTTCAAGTAAGGGTATGTTGTGTTGCGAGTCTATGGGACAAAGACCATGCTAAAAATTCTACTCATATATGCCCGGGATATGTGAGGTTATTTGGCTGCACTTTTACTGTAGACCCAGTCGGGCTGATCTAGAATTATAAACTGATGCCGCTATGCCATGTAAGAGGTATAGTTTCTTGACCGACAGACACTTCTAGACTAGCAAATACGTATACTACTGACGATATTAGACCACCCGAGGCCTTTCTAATTACTTAATCAGACAATTTATATTATGCAAGGAACTGGTCCAAATTGGTAGCTGCCGATATGAAATAGAATACACAATTTTAATAATACAATATTAAGCTACCTAAACCTTAGCAAATTGTGAGTAATCCAATACTTTTACTGTGCTTAAATATCATCTGGTAATCCAGGAATCTGACACAACAATTGATTTCCGTTTCCGACCAGAGATAACCGAGCCACACCCCTCGTCGCGAATTCTGCGATGCGTTCAATTGAACATTGCATGTCTTTATCTGCGCCATTCAAGATTTGCACACACATTTACGACATACAAGATCTCTTTGGATAATCTTATTTCAACCTCTATGAATAAACATAATCATAACCTTATATCGTTTAAAAAATAATTCAACATGTTAGATATTCTTATAAAGTTAGTTTTTGTTCAAAAAGGATAACTATAAAGTACCAATAAGGTAAATTTATTGAATGAAATAATTGTTTCATTATAGTAATTTACACTGTAATTGAATTTGTATGATGATAATGGAAAACAATGTAATTATAATAGAAACTTTTTATACCCGACATCGTTTGTATTCCTTTAAATGTTCCTGAGTATATTAACCTAGTGTTCACGCTGTCTGCATACTAAATTCCTATTTAATAATTATTTTTGTGTCTACTTATAACACCCTACAATTCTTATCAAGAGCCAAGACTAAAACTATATGTTTAAATATTTTTCTGTCTTCATTCTAAACGAGCTTCGACTTATTAAAAATAATGAAGTGTGCAGCCACTTTAAAGTGCCAGTGCACTCAAAGGACACGGAGGTAGTAAAGTGATCAATAAACCCGACAGTTTATTGCATCCGTGCTTGACAGCGCTTCAGTTTTCGAACATTATTTATTGACAAACCAACGAACGACGCACGCGTTTTTGACACTCTCACACTTGATCTAAACACAAGTGGTTCATTCATAATTTAAATTAACTTGAACGTGGAAGAATGGGTGCCTTGTCATCACTTTTTATATGCACCAATATGAACTGATTTGTGATGTGTGTTTACCAGTCAAGTGTCAGGTGGATCGTTAGAACAGACTTGGAGAGACTTAACCACTAAAGATTAAAAGGTTATCATCTGTTAAACATAGCTCAAATGCCTGCTTCGTCATTATTCTACATTCATCTATTGATATACATATATGTAAATGAATATGACTGTTATGGTGAGGTATTAAATAGTGCGCAAAGGAATATAATGAAAAAGACCAAACATGAAAAAGGCATTGCAACCCTGCCTGGCATTATCTAGATAAAATTAATGGTAGTAAATATGTTTTTTTATTTATGATATCTGTATTAAAAAAACACTTACCTCCCAAGCGAATCTCCTGTCCAAGGGCTGTGTCTCCCACTTGCCAAGAAAGGGTCCGTATTTAGTCCCATTATTAATATTCACTCTAGCAAAAATTCCACCACTTTTGAATACCAGTTCACTAGGCAGATTAAAATCCGTTTCCCCGGGATCATCATCTTTCGTACCGTCTTCTTTCTCCTTCGGACTTTTTGGATCTATGAAGCTTTGACTATGTAGTTCTAAGGGTCTTGGTAGATATCCTCGTCCATAATCGGGAAAGTTTGATGAAAGATATGTATCGGACAGTCCAAAGTCGAGGGATCCGTAGTATTCTTTTACATCAGTTCCAGGCGGCATGGTTTCCTGTTTGATTTGAACTAGGGTGGGCGCTGATTCAGAAGTGCCAGAGTCGGTCGGACTCGCCGGTGCGCTGCCAGACTCCTGGCTGTCTGCTGCTGTAGACAAAACATAAACATTAGTCATCACTAGACACTCGTAAGTAATTTTCATATTGTCTCCGTAGACGGACGTGACTCAGAGACAAACGTAATCTTAGACTTACCATTGTCAAATATACCTACTGGCTTTATTCAGATTGTAAGAAAATAAGCTATAGTTTGTATCGCCTAGATGGTAGACATATAGGCGACATCGTTTCATATTTATAACCGTTCCCGTTTGTATTGTTATGGATGTCTCTTGTGACTGAAATATGTTTAAGGATATTTATAAAGCTAACTAGACAGACCATAGGTATGTATGTTTACTCCTGTAACCGCATTACTTATCGTCGTAATTATCATTTTAATAGCTTGTTCTAATAGAATAAATATACTTTAAATTACAAAGACATTAATTTAAAAATAGTGACAGGTTATTGTAAATAATTCATCAATATTCTTGATAGTATTTCAAAATTCAAGGCCAAGATGCTCTGATTTTTTTTTTGTATTAGGATCAAAGCAAGAATAAGTATTTCTCGTTTCTGAATTAAATATATTTTAAAAACAAATTCATCGATATTTAGGACATAGTGGTTTATAGCTTTTGTAATCCAGACCAAGCGCAATCATTCAGATTAGGTAATTAGAGGCTTTAACAAAAACACTGGTGATATGCAATCCATTTTACTTTTTATTTTTAAACACAGAACGGTGAGCGAGCGTCTGGTATGTTGTATAGTTTAGCAAAAGGCTCAGTATAAAAAAGTGAAGACGTGTAGATGTTGATCGCATTATGTCTGTTTCCGCTGTTCACAAAGCGTATCCGCCTGTCTCTTGTCTCTGGGAGCATCCCTACAATATGCAAATCTCTACATTATTTTAATTTTATTTAATCATGAACTTAAACATATGCTCTGATGTCTGCTAAGGCTAGCCATTTAGCCAAAATGTATTATCCTCTGTATCTTGTAAGAGTATGCTTTTGTAAACTTTGTCATATAATACATACATACATAAATTCACGTCTGTTTCCAGAGGGGTAGGCAGAGACTACGGATTTCCATTTGCTACGATCCTGATACACTTCCCTGGCTTCATTCACTTTCACCACATTCCTCATACACGCTCGCCGGTTTAAGGTGCTCTTAACCTGGCCTTTGTCCAGAACGTCTCCGACCTGGTCAAGAAACGTTCGCCTAAGTCTGCCTCTTACGACTGTTATGAATATAATCAAATCTGTGTCAGTCTTTAGGATTAACGATAATTAATAATAGGCGTGCTTTAATTTTAATTTCAATGGTGATTATAAATACTGGATCCGTCTTATGTAAAGTCAAAGCGTGTATAAATCATTGTGTCTAGATGAAATATTTAAAACAAAAAGCTGTCACGCTCTAGGACACAAACAGTGACATTTATACAAGGCACTGCAGTTTAGTGGCATTCTCTTCTCCACGTTTGACAATAAATTTGGATCAGCAGCATTTTAACGCCTGATTGAAATAATTTGATCTTGCACCAATTCAACTTCTTGCTATACCGATACCGGATGTGTCGTATTTAGAGTAGATACTGAATCTATGTTAAAAAAAAATTAAGTGGAAGATGGATAATTACAAAGTAATTTTAGCAAACAGCTATTTGCATTGTATTATTTATTTCAATGACATTGTATTCATTCCGTTTTACGTTTGGCAGCAAGTTGACACCACTTTAAAATAAATACCGTATGCTGTTGTGATTTTAATTATTATCGAAAAGTTCATAATAATGAAATCTTCATTTTTTTCCTAACTGTCGTGATACATGTCAAGTAGTGTGATTAATACTAGTTTCGATGGCTGTAATTAAAATAACAGATTCCATTTGACCGGTCGGTCTAATAAAAGACTTTTAATTGTCATAAGTTATGACAATTAAATAAAAACCTAATTTAAAATGTGTTATTTTATAAGTATTCAGCACGACTATAAACACAAAAAATGCCCAAATATAACATAAATAGAGTTAGTATGTTCTTCTACATTTTTAAAACAGGGCTTTTATAGAATCGATAAAGTTAATACGTCATCGCAAACAACTTTTCTGTAAGTAAGTATACCTACCTAAAATTTTCAACATAACATGTTTACTGAAGGAAACTAAATTCATACCGGGGCCGCCGCGTGGCATCAATAAACGCGACCCTTCGCAAATACAGCTGAAAGAGACACACCATTTATCATACCTACCCTATGATCACTAATATACTTGTTAAAACAACCCCTATCTTGTCGGAGTCTTCCTCGCACGTGGCGAAGAAAAAAACGCCGTAAAATTAGACGATAAACGATTATAATGATAACTGCTTAGCATAATAAAAGTGAAATGAAAAAGCAGGATGTACGTGCGCCTCTTTATATGTGGTTGTATGCATGAAGTATTGTTACTATGCCAGTTCACCTGTCTGCGGTATTATTTTAATTTTAATTGGTTACTTGCAGTCTTAATGTATTTCGTTTTTGAATAGTATTATCTACGATAGAAAAGCTATAGTCTACCAAAAAAAGTTATAAAAATGTATTTGGCGATGTGTAATTTGTTGGTAATTAATGACTATTGGTAAAACTAGAGTCAACGCAGATTTTAGTTTATTTATCTTTATAATAGCTAATTTGAAAATCTTTATCCATTTGACAGATACCAGTTGCTCTATGATAATACTTAGATATATCCAGTCGTATCGATTAGACCAGATAGCTGATCACCATAGATTGAAGAATAATAAGGCTAAGAAGAAGACATACATAGATAGTATATCATCTAAGAATAGCGTCACTGATACATTTTATCCTTCTGTTATAATCGGCAGTTTATAATTTGATATTATCATTACTTTAAATTTCATTTAGGGTGAAGAATTTCAAACCGACTGTGTGTTCCTTACATTAACCAACCGCTTTTTTATCGAGAGTTCTTTTTGGTAGATGCTTTAGTACATGTATTGGATTATAACCATAGGCGAAATGATAATTATATCACTTCATACGAACAAACAGCGGTACAGTAATTCAGTCATTTAATTTTTCGAAGTCGGTTAATAATATTTCTTTACTATAGGGATGGATGTTAACTTTCGTAAGTGTCTGTAGTAAATTTGAATTTAGTATGTACTCAAGTTAACGTGAATAAGCAAGCACAGTTATCTCAACACGAAATTCAAATTTAGGTGACATGCGTCGACATGACCGTTATGGACGCGAGCTCTAACTGCTAATTGGCGATGCAGGTATTTTCGTACTGTCATATACAAAAACAAATAAAACCGATACGAAGCTAGGACGTCTGCTAACTTATGGAACGGTGCGTCATAAAACTGATGTTCGAATTTCATATTCAAATCAGCCGTCGCAAGGTCCATTTGACCGCGAACGCTTCGTGCGCGGACAATGCGGACGACTCGTCGTTAAATCTCCGGTTTCCGCAGAAACCCGCGACAGATTTAAAATAAGAACATGCACAGACATAGAACAACATGGAGTTGTGCAAATGTTCCTCAATTTTTATTTGGATACTGGTCTTTTGGGTGCTCGTTTGATTGGGTTTAATTAGCAATTGATTATAATAAACTTGTCTATATACTAATCTACATTTTTAAACTAAGTAAGCGAACGTTATTTCATGCCTATCAAGCTTACAGATAAATTGGAGTGGTTGTAATTGGAATCAAAGTTTTTATAAATGTGTTATTTTATGGCTAATGATGTTATTGAAAATTTGAAGAGCATCTGATGCATTTTTTAGTCCGAAAGACCCCACGGCAAGCCGATTTCACGTGTTAGCCACGGCGACTGACAATAAGCGCGGTTTACGTCGCTCTGTCACCGAGAGTTCACGGCCCGGCTGTGTTGACTCATAAAACACGACAAAAGACGCGCAATCGACGCACTATTACAATTATTTCTTTAAATGCCGCATGCTAAGGTTGAAATTTGTTTGTCGATTGTCAAGAAACAGGTGAATGCGAGGCTAGATGAGTGCAGGACTATGCTCATCGGAGATTCGGCGGCACCGTTGAGAAATTCACTTGGCTCGCGACACTCAATGGCCAGCCATTCGCGGAAAGCTGTACTTTCTAACATTACTAAGGTGCGGTACGCTTTAATGAGTCGGTTGTAACCATGGTTGCTTATGTAAATTTTCACATAAGAAATTAACTGAAAGATGCTTTTAACTTTAACATTATCATATGAAAGGCTCTTGGTATCTTAAAGTGGGTGTGTAGTCTTATTTTATTACAAGCACTGTTGCAATCATTCATCGACATATTTGAAGATTTCGTAACACTCAATATGCATGATGGCGTGTATGGTAATACGCTTATGTCTAATTCACTGCGATTATATTTATATTACCTATAATGCTATACGACACTAAGCAGTTTGTGTTGCCCGCTAATCGCTATACCTTTTGCGTCTGCGTATGACTTCATATAACATGTCTATAGCAGTTACATATCGTAAAAAAGTAAAGGCATTGCGCGGAACAACTGTATTTTGTCAACCAAATACATAAAGGCCGGTGTCGTTTTACTTCTCGGACACAAACAAATAAACCTATTTATACTAAATCTTTATCACACCAACGCGATGTAAATAAGGTTTTTAACAGCATGAGATGTGGCAAACTTAGAACAAATAATCTTTCATCCCGGCGGCGTCCGCCAAAAAACTCCGGTCCAATATATTAACTTAAATGAACCACAAAGTATGATAATCATTTTTTTGTATTTTTCGCACACCCTTGACAGAACCACTAGACACAAATAATAATGGAGAGCATAGATAAAAAGCGACGGTTAGCGATGTTTATTTGTGGTTAAACAAGCGAAATAATTTGAAGTGCTTTGGGTTATCCTCTTATCTGATTTTACAGTGACGCGATGTTTATGCCTTGTTAAATACAACATTGATAATTAAGACTTTATTAAGTCCGTTTTGAAATATTAGATACACTGTATTGGAGTATGCTTTTTATGCCTAATATTAATTAACACACAATCATTTAAAAAAATATTTATCTTTATATTAAATAATAAAAGAACTAGGAGTCTAACAAGCCTAATCGAAATGACGTAACAAGATATGTATTTGATAGATAATTTAGTGATATCAAAAGTAACAGATAAAATAGTCTAATTAAATGATAAAAGCGTTGATAACGCCCCGCAACATACATACTAAAGATAAATAATAATTACCTATATAAAATATATAACAGCCACCGCTTTTTAGTACATAACACTTTCTTTTAAATAGCTACTTACCAGACATTTTCATATTTATAATGTTCGTATCAAATTTCAGCATTTGTGATGATTTATTCTCATTGTCCGTATCCACTGTCTAACATTAATCGCGATTCATCTAAATCACCAATACGTCCCAATTATGTCACAGTCGTTAAAATAATTAATAAAATTTCACTAATCGTCACAACACTATCTAAACGCGTTCGACATTTAAAATCCGTTTAAATAAATTCTAGAATGCGTGTAAATTATTTCTAGAATGCGTTCAAATGAATTCTGATTCACAATTTGAGATGAAATGTGTGTAGTGATGTGCGCTCGTCGTGTTGTCGCGTGCGATTTGCGTGTGATAGTGCGGCACCGGTTGTATGTGCGGCGACGGCGACGCACTGTGCCAGAATAACGCGAGAGGAAGCGAGACCCAGCTCATCCCTAGAATCCCGAATCACATACCCTCGCCCGGGACACCCCCTCGCCTCGCCCCCTCCGCGCCCCGCCTGTGTCTTTGTGTTACACCCCTCTCTCTCACACAATTCGGGGTCGCTATACAAGGTTATCGTCTGAAAATAATTGCAGCTTTTCTATTGACGGTTTTTATTTTGATAATTGTTGGATAGCTTTTCAATGCGGAAAGCTATGACCTATAAAATTTTCAATCGATCTAGTGATGTAACTTTAGTACCTATAGTCTCTAGTATCTTTAAAAGTTCAGTTTGCTTACATTAATGTCCACTTGATATCAAATTTTCTATTAATCCTAAGACACAGTGATGTTTATTCAGTATAAGGCGCTTAATCGTCTTCCTGAAAGGCTACATTTCTTTATAAACTCAAAACATGATTACAATAACAACACTATTACAATATTTTACATCGGGAGCGACCTACAAACAATGGCCCTTCAGTTATCGACGGTGCTTTATAACAAATCACTTGTACAACACGACCAGGTATCGTAGACCTCTGACATGTTACCGAGTAACCTTTCAGTGTACTGCGAATGTGTTACCTCCGGGGGGAGAGTGGGGTCTATAATTGTTGGTCGCTGATACGAGACAAGGCGCCGATTAAGAAAACAAACTTGATTGAATGTGAGCCAGCAATCTTGCTCTCTTATCGTATCGTATTCAATAGTTCGCTACTTCGCTACTGTGCGAATTTAAATCATCACTACGTCTCAAATAAAAAAAGACATTTTAAACGGCTGGTTTAGGTATATAATAGGAGCACTGTTTTATTATTTAAAATAAATTTATCGTTACCTACAGGTGTGTTAAGTAGCGTATGCAACTACTTACCTAATTACTTACATAACACAAATTGTATATGATTATAATACTAATTACTAACTAAAGTAGGATGCTGGGATACCTTTACCTACTCTAGTAACTTTTTTATGTAATTATTGATACCTACTAATCACAAAATACATTGTTTCATATCAAACAACAAAAAAAAACTAAACGTTCCAAAAACAAAACATTCAAAATTAATTACGAGAAAATTCAAACACGTTCGATATTCAATCTGAACAATTTTCCAGTGCATTTATTCAGTGTATGAAAATATCGGCAGTAGAAAGTGCCAAGCGAGACGGCAGATAACTAGATAACGCTCAAGATCTGTGCCGGCCGTTGTGATTGGCCGGCGCGGCCAGTGGGCGGAGCTTCGGCTGTGATGCACCAATGAGATGAGCCTTATTATCTGCGTCTTTGTCTGTCAGAGTCTGTGATGTGGCAGGTGCTTTGGCATCGAGAGCTGGCATATATACGTAGGTACCTATTGCCTATGGACGTGTGGGTGAAATAGGTGATGCTAAATGGCCGTCTCAGTTTAGTTGTCTTTGATGTGCGTCGATAAAGATTTTATTACGCTCTATGTTTGATAGACTTGGGTGGTAAACTTATACTCGTATAACAAGCCATGGTGTAGGTACTTATTACTTTTCTTAGATAAACTATAAAGACATACAAATATAGAAATTGATATTATTTTAAATTTAGATTACTTTTCACGGGTAACACAAACTGTTATTGGATTTTCTCGTTAGAAAACTTTTTGTAATAGTACAGATTCTGGAAATGTCTTCGGTGGACGACCCTTCTAGCCAGCTACGTTTTAAATAAATCCTCTGTAGATAACGTAATAAGACCTGCGTTGAACCTAAAACATGGCTAGTAAAATTAGATGTAGGCACCTACTGGACCCTAAATTAGACCATCAAAACTGAATATTGTATATAGTTATACCTACTATATAGACTCAGTCCATGTATTTAATAAAGAGATAGACTATGTTTTATTACATAATAACGTAAGTATATTAAAGCGAATGAAGAAGATTGATGGATTGCGAGTTGCTATACTTACTTTTTTACTTTTGACAAGTATGTAGAGCATTTTGTCGCTACTTTGCGAATACATTTAGTTGTAGATATTATGCATGGTTTGTTTTAACAAATAAGATTTTGTATTCTGGAAAACGACAATTGAAAATTTAATTTGACTTGCAAAATGGATGTTGTAGTGACTGCTTTGTTGATCTTTGGCATAAGATCCAGGATCGATTCCTAGTTATTGACTCGTGAATTGATGATGATTTTTCAGTGATCAAACTGTTAGTAGCTGTGTCTGAAATGATGCTTAGTGAAAGACCAACATTAGCTCTCTATTACAGGAGGAAAATCAATAAATATCACGCTGGAATTAAAACAATGTTGGTCAACTATAAGTGAAATATAACCTTACTGCTGGCTACCCTTTCTGAAATATACTTACTTAGTATATTTCTATCCAACCAAATTTTACGAAAAAAAACGATGTCCAAAGTACAAAATTAATTACTTGTATTGGAACTGTTTCACATAGTAGACACAATTTACAGAAACTTAATATTAGTTATGCCAAATATCTATCTCTGCGGGAGAGGGAGCGTTTAAACCCCTCTCCAACCGCAGAACCGGGTGCCGGAGGGCCCGAGATGACCTCCAGCCACCCTGAGGATTGACCTGGGGGTGGTGGGCTTTGTGGGCCTGCCCGCCATCCGTTCAGCACCAGGTCCGAGAGGCGGCGTGCGTGTTCCCACGCGCGCCTCTGTGTCGAGTCCGTCTCCCCTCTAGGGGGGACAGTAGGGATTATTTGTGCGAAGTGCCTATAGGGTAGGTCTTATCGGGTAGTGGCCTGCCGTTTCATACGGCGGGCCGAAACCTCGGCGGGGTCGCGACCGCATGTGCAAGTGATTCGTGCGGCCCCGTCAATAGTGGTTTTGTCGAGGAACACCGTGGTAGGTTTAGTCGGTATTCCGGGAGGTACATTATCATCTTAACATCTTTCTACTAACACGGCGAGTACGTAAAAAAAAAACCATCTATCTCTAGTATAAATATTCGAATCGCTTATATTTAAGTCGTACCCACTATGTGATGGCATGAAACCAACGCCCTTGTCCTCTTTAAGCTTCGTGATAAGACGATACACTACCTAAGAAATGTCACCACTGTCTATTCCGAATACCATAGATTAATCGACGATAAATAACTATATTTGTAGTGAGGTCAAATAAAAAACATGTAGAGTTGTTTTCTATGTATTTTTCAGGTGTAGCAAGAATCTCGCAGTATCACACTGCTGTAACTCGATACAGCGTTACAGTAAGAAGTTACTGCCTTTTAATATGAAGGGTATGACTTGCGTATTCATGACCCGCCAAAAAGGCTGGTCGCTGGTTATTAATCGGGAATAGCACGACTCTTTAAGGCATCTAAAAAGTAATCTGGGGATTTTAATAAAAGGTTACACAGCGCAGCCTTCTATTTAGAGCAAAATTACTTATCTATTAGTTATAATAGGACTCTATCTTACTCCTAGTCATCCTATTATTAAGGAAAGACATTCCATTAGCAATCTATGTGTACATAAATATGAATAGATACGCCACCGTGTGTTTAATTCACACTTTATTAGTCCACAGTGTGACTGACACAACACGAGAACGTGAAGGTGACAACTAGAATCAATTTGCGACAGACACGACGCTGATAATCGATTTGACGTCCATACCGATGTTGTAATCGATTCCGCGGTTCTTGTTTAATCGATTCTGTGTCAAGCTTTTATGGAATGGTAAGAACGATAAACGTATTTATAAGGAAAAAGAAGTACTCACTTTGTGTATTAAATGGTAAACGGATGAGACGTTACGGCGATTTAATACACTGAAACGATTTATGTTTAATTGTAATCTGTTGAGATATGTACTGCTTGGTAAGGCGATTTATAGTTGTACATGGTTATTATGGTTATTGCTATAAGCTCTTACATAGTATCAGCCCTGTATTAAATTGTCCCTTTGCTGGACACGGGCCTCTTCTTACAGTGAGAAGGGTAAGCCCATAGAACACTGCGAGTTGGCAGACTCCATATATCTTCGAGAACATTATGGAGAACTCTGACATGCAGGCTTCCTCTCAATGTTTTCTTTCGCCGTTAAAACGAAGGATAATTAATTATTATTTAATATGGACATATATGCCATAACCAACAGACTGCAATGCAGAGGGTCTCGGGTTCAAACCCACATCGCGCACCTCTGGCTTTTGGAAGTTATATGACTTTTCGAAATTATGTGCGTATTGATTGACAATTATCGCCTGCTCCGTGTCTCGGCGAGCACGTTAAGCCGTCGGTCCCGGATGCCATGAACATCTATGGCAGTCGTTATTGGGCAGTCAGTGCCCTATAATATCTTGACACTGGTCTAGCCTTAAGGTATCGTTAGCCTTCGGGTTGCGGAGGTCAGGTGGCAGCCGCTCCGTGTAAAAACTGATATTTACTCAAATCTAGTTAGACCAGAAAAGCCGACCCCAAGTGACTTGGGAATAATAAAAGCTAGGCAGAAGAAGATGCACATAACTTTGAAAAGTCAGAGATGCGCGCCTTGGATCGAACTCGAGATCTATGCCTGACAGTTCAACGGTGTGTCACTAAGCCATCGCTGCTTTTTTATTTCATACTAGTAGTTTTCCCGTGATTTCACCCGCGTAAGTCCCGTTCCCATGTGAATATCGGGTTTCACCCCTTTCACCCCCTTCGGGGTGGAATTAGTGCTCCGCGATAGAGGAATTAAGCCTAGAGTGATTTTGTCTCTTTAAAAATAATCTCTTTAAAAATAAAATAAACAAATGTTATGACATCAACTTATTTACAAGGATTCTTGGCACAGACAGCAATGTTTCAGGTGTCTGCCTTGCTAAGACCATGCATTGTATTCTAGAAACAATCCCTAATAAGTACATTGTGATTCGTAATGGTCGCGAGTATTAAAAGTAGGTATAGTTTGTCACCCAAAACACACTCGCAATATTGACACTATTCGTTACTCTGTAATGATTATAGTTTGTTTGGACTCACTTTGATTAGTAATAGATTGCAAACACAATGCAATCGTAAAAAATAAAACCAACTTAACTGGGCAAAATTATGTATACATAAAATATTTCTACACATCGTACGCCGAACACCTGCATATACGACCAGATGATTCGCCACCTACCGGTGGAATTTCGCAGTAATTATGAAATTTTCACAAACTGCAAAATACACGGCATATTTTTAAATAATCTATACCGATAGCGTAGTGGTAAAGTAGTCTGAGTGTTTAGGAATCAAATCTCACGCGGGAAAACTATTTGTGTGTGTGTGTGTGTGTGTGTGTGTGTGTGTGTTTTGAGTCTGCGTGTGTGTGTGTGTTTGTGAAAGTCCTCTTCAGAGATTGAAGGCTAATGCGTGAGTTAACAAAAATAGACAATAAATCTTATTATAAGTATCTAAATTAATTATTCTATAGTATTAAAAAAATGATTAGCCACCTTGTATTTTGTACTTTACAAACATACAGCAATGAACACAAATAATCTTAAAGCACATAACCATCTGTGTATATAAACTACAATGATAACCTAGGACGTAATAATCGATGTATGCAGAATGTATATACCAACAATAATGTCTTCCTTTTCCCACTAAGTTTTAACCCATATGCAACCTGCTCGCTCTAGTATATATTTTACAACCATGACGCCTCTTACAAAGCCTAGTATTTATAAAACAATACCTGTATTTATACTACACTGTCCCTCATATCTGTCCTTAGGATTGAAACAATGATTATGCGAAATTAATCCGAAGCTTAGCTTTAAATACATGACAAACAGACAGAAGTATGTATCTATTAGAAAATATTAGTATATGTATCGTCCAGTTTACTGAAAATATTCCGCAATCTCCGTTACACAATCATATACATTCCGTTCAAGAAAATGTACATTTTCTAACTCGGTGAGAATTTATACGTTTAATATGCGACATTATTCCCTTATAATGTGAGTGGGAGACTAACCACAAAATATTGCTACTACGTCTTTATTCTACTGTAAATCTGACTTTATACGTTAATGCCAACGTAAAGAATGTCTTTATACAAGCAGATGAAGCGGATTTCTGCGAGCTACCATTTAAAATATATTTTGGAAAATATAAAACAATACGGCAATTTGTGATGCGACAATAAAATTATCGATCGTATTTTGGGCTCTGATCGAAAGAGGCCATTTTCAATAGCCTTAAAGGTATAGTTCGTAACCCAGCTATAGTATCAGGTCTCGAATGTAAATCCCGTGATGAGTAAATCATCAAAAAAATATTAAAAACTCCGTGAATAAGTTTCACACTACCGTGCCAAGCAGTAACCAAGCACGTGAAGTAATTGTTCCTGCAGCTGATCTCTCCCCAGTCTCTGTCAGTTTGTCATCCCATCGGAGGGATCGAGGGTTAAGGAATAGAGAATGTACTTGTGTTTATGAATATACTTGTGCATTATAACGCGTATTGAGCCAGTTTCCATTAAGATTGCTAGCCTTCACGGAAATTCGGCCTTGTAGTCTCAATTTATCGATGTACATAATTGTCTGACGAATTTTTAATCAAGGGCTACTAAAAAGATTTATCCTGATATATGACGGATATAAGTACAAAGAAAGGACTTATCTTTGTACTGTTATTGAACACAATAGCCAGCTTCCGATGCAAAACTCAAAAGTCAATAGATAGAATTGTTTAGACCGCGTTACATTTCCATTATATAAGCGTGTTTTGATACCCCTTTTAACCCGAATTTTCCACAAGCACGGGTAATCAAATCTATCAGACTGCGCGGAGTTTAGCTAGCGTTTGTATAAAAATCTCATCCAAACTGTCAACCGTAACAAACTGATTTATCTGCACAACCAACACTTATGTTCGTAGAACAACGTTGTACATAATTCTAAGCACAGATGCGGAACTATAGAACTACAGTACGAAACAAACTCGCGGCTCCGAGCAGCCATCCTGTACAGAATACGAAATTACTTGGCTACGTGACACATAAACTTATACCTATTATATATGTGGCTTGTGAACCAGGGTCGCTTCTAAGGAAACTTATTTTGACACCCTTATAACGGGCTTAGACATGTATGAACATTATATAGTGCTCCTTTATTATCGCAGTTCTTAGCCTTTTTTTATTATTGAAACAACAGACACAAGCAATTTCTTAACAGTTATCTGTAGATGATGCTTCATGCCGGATTTATTACTATATATAGTAGATAAAGCACATTAACGAAATATGGCCACAGATTTTGTAAACACCAACAAATACTTGGCACTTTATGGAGAGCTTCTGGTTAAGCCTGTTATTTGGAAAACTTTGAAAGAACACTATACTCATATGTACATATGTTTAGAACCTCAATAAGGGCAAAGCCCTTTAAAATAGTAAATCGATGATTCTATTCTTAGTAAAATAATATATACATATCTGCATAAAGATTTTCTTCATTCAGAGCTTACAAATTTTAATATTGATCTCTTTTCTGTGACGAATCAAGTCATTTTAACTAACAGTACTATAAAGTAAGATTTTGAAATATGTTGAGTTTTAATCATAAAGAATAAAAGTCTTAACAAATCTGTCTTGTACCAGAAATATAAGCTGAAAAGTAATACTGCAACTTTTAAGATAATTTTCCTATGTAATCGAAAACCCCGCATCCTTATGCCTCATCGCCTTACTACATAAACCTTTTTACCAAGTAGGTAATCTACAAGATACATATCAGGAAATGTGCTTGGTTTCTACTCGTAGTTGAAACCGGAGCCTGCATTGTGACCGCTGCTATCGAAGTGATAAAGTACCGCCGCTACTGTCCGCCGAGTTTCAAAGGATAAACGATAGTTTAAAATGTCCCTCCACGGACCCCACACAATGGATCGCAAATGTAATAGACGAATAGACGAATGAATGTAGAGATTTAAACCTAGAACTGTGATGACTGCACTTTAAACCTACCTATTGGATTTTCCCAATCTATTACTCGCTACAAAGATATCTGTATGAAACGGTAACTTATTTAATCCACAGTTTGTTAGTCCTATTCGTATTCGTGATTTCATAGTTTGTACGGTCTGCTGCTATAAAGTAAAGTATATAAGATTGTCTTCTTTGAAATTAAACTGCTATATACGGATTTTATCGCGTTGTTTATTTGACACTTTATTACAAAATTTTGAAAATTGTTACACTACTACTACTATTAAACTTTACTAATTTTTAAGCTAATTAAATTATTATTAAAACTATTTAGATTCATTTTATTTTTACACTTTCCCCGACGTTTCGGTTGGTTTCAGCAGCCATGGTCACGGGGAGACTAAGATGGCAGTTGTCTCAATGTTCCAGTGTAGTTATTTCAAAGTACCCAAACATAACATTGAGACAACTGCCATCTTAGTCTCCCCGTGACCATGGCTGCTGAAAAGCAACCGAAACGTCGAGGAAAGTGTAAAATTAAATTAAATCTAAATAGTTTCAATAGTTTAATAATAATTCAATTAGCTTAAAAATTAGTAAAGTTTAATAATAGTAGTAGTGTAACAGTTTTCAAAATTATGTAATAAAGTGTCAAATAAATAACGCGATAAAATCCGTATATAGTACGTACGTACGTAGTTTAATTTCAAAGTATATAAGCTTATACGCTAAAATTAACTAAGGAAATATTGCCGTAAATCGTTATACTTGTCTTTATAATCCGATTTTAAACAGATAAGTTAAGTGTTATGTAAATTCTTACTTATATTTATCACAATATCATAACACCTTAGTTAGTAGTTAGTGTCTAATAGTATTACTTCAGGTAGGTATACTAAGAAGACTATCACTACTTATTTACATCATCATCATGATCATCATGATGATGGTCATCAAGATTTAAATAGGCATGAAACGATGATGTGAAAATGTGATGGGATCAGGTAAATTACGCGGGATGATATAAATGCCCGACTTAACAACCAGACACGAAAAAGTGGTCAGTGGAAAAAGAAACCACTATCCACACTTCTAATACTTCATATAATTAAGTCTCCTTCTTTCTTAGCCTTTATTATTCCCAAGTTTTTTTGGTCTAACCGGACTTGACTGGATATCAGTTTTTACACGGAGCGGCTGCCACCTGACCTTCGCAACCCGAAGGCTAACGATACCCTAAGGCTAGACCAGTGTCAGGATATTAGAGGGTACTGACTTTCCCAATAACGACTACCATAGATGTTCATGGCAGCCGGGACCAACGGCTTAACGTGCTCTCCGAGGCACGGAGCAAGCGATAATTGTCAATTAATACGCACATAATTTCGAAAAGTCATATAACTTCCGAAAGTCAGAGGTGCGCGACGTGGGTTCGAACCCGAGACCCTCTGCATTGCAGTCTGTTGGTCTCCCCACTGAGCTATCACTGCTACTTCATATAATTAAGTGAACTGATTTTATTACTTACTACTATCTAGCTAATCATTATGAAGCTGAGCTCACCCAGCGGAACGAGGAAAACCGAATGATGGCACTGCAGTACTACTAATCATATTACTAGGTATGTGAGTGTGTTTTTTGTCTACATAAAGTACTAATTAAATTTGACATAGAATAATAAATGGGGCTAACCAGGAAAATATTACCCATTGAACTATTTTGCGTACTCATTCAAATTAAAGAATATCATACGATAGCATCAGTGGGTACTCCAAATGTACGTCATAAGTCTTAATATTTAAGTCATGTAAATAACTTTATCAGTCAGCACGTCATTTCGACAAAAATTACCTAAAGTTGTAATCAGCTTACATTTCAAATTCATTGTTGCTTAACATTTGGTATCCTGCAATCCGTTAACCACGTACTCCGAACAGTTGCACCCTCCCGAATTCCGAAAGACCGTTCACCGAGCGACCACCAAAAGAATTGCGCTTAAAATGTCCAATTTAAATTGTTCCGACAAAGGGGCGAGCCATTTCAATTTTGAGTGAGGAGAGCTCTAAATCGAAAAGTGCGATAGCCACTCGGTAAGCGCCTCCTGGGGCGAGTCTATACAATTTATAGACGTAATAAAATAGCATTAGAAAGTAGCTGTTACCTACTCGGATAGAGATTACCTCACGATCTTTGCTTAAGCGCCCATTATGGATAAGTGGTAAATATAAAACGTCAAAGAAAATCTACACTGCAAGCACGCGATGTAAAGGATTATGAATTTTAACGTAAAATAAATGTTAGATTTAATGAAAAATGATGAAAGATATTGAAGAAAAACAAACCGAATTTCCGACGTTGGCTGGATACAATCCCACTTAGCCTTAATAGTGTAATGGTGAGCAATTTGGAGAGTAGCACGTCAGGGGCGGAAGCAACTAAGTTAATAATGCTTCGAAACATGATGGAAGCGGTTCTCGCATGACGAACGTTCGTGCCGCCACCTAAACATTGTTGTTTGCTCTCATCAATGGATCACTGACCAATTATGCGATTTGATTTAATAAATCACTGTACGGATCAGTTTATGTGGCCTAATTTTGTGGCTCTACATGTTTGTGTTTAAAGCACTAGACGTTGCGTGCGTTCGTAAAAACTCGTAACTTTAATTTGCAGCTCATACATTTTAAGCAAGGTATAGGTAACGAATTATTAGATTAACTTAATTGTCGATGCTTTTCTTGGCAGAAGTATCAACTTGTCATGACATTACAGTACTCTATTATTGTCTTAACTATTTCCAAATAGTTTTATGTAGCCTAGAGCGCGGTCAGTTGTACCGACAAAATTTAAAGCATATTTGTATTCACAAGTAAATAGCTACCACTAATAGTCTATAAAAGTTTGTTCATTAAGGCAAGAACACTTCCCAACGTAAATCGCGACGCGTCAAGAGTTAGTATCATGTCAAATTAAGTAATCGTAGTGTAATTGAGCCCGCTATCAGAGAACAACAGTGTCTCATCAATCAACCCTCCCTACTAGTCAACATGCCCACACCAACAAGTTATAAGATACTAGTGACTATGAACGGCTAATGCATTCTTGTTATAGATGCGGACATTGTGTGCTGGCATTTCGAAGAGTAACATACGTCTCGTAATTTCTTTTATATCTGTTTTTCAGTATACCGCATTAACAATAGTAGAGTTGAGTGATGAGTTTCTTCCAAATGTAGAATATCTATGATTATATTTTTATTTGAACTTTACCAGGCTATATGGACGTACCACTAACTAAATACCTACATATATGATAATAGTATTTGCAAGTAAAATTGATAGAGTTTTCGGTTTATCGAGGATTCCGTATTAATTGGGGTGTCTCACTTAGTGCTGGCCCCGAGTAGGTTAGTAGATTTGCGTTTCGAGTGAAAGGCAAAACAGTCGTTGCTGTTCCTCCCATTCATTATGATAGGCAGCGGCTTGGTAATTACTTAGCCGCTTGACATAGAAGAAGCAATTCTAAGACAATTGTCTTAGAATTGCTTCTCCTGTGTCAAGAAAATACAGCTCTTGCCTTAAGCCACACTTACCGCTTACCATCAGCTATATATTAGGAATATTTGCTTGCCTGCTAACAAATTAAACTAAAATATATTAGGGATTCATTATAACGTTAGGTATTAGTTTCGGTTGGTCAAAATCTTTGGTCAATATCTTTGGTCAATTTATCATAAATTTGCCATTTAAAGAATTAAATTATACAATATTTTATTTATTTCCTCTTTCTTATATGTCGGTGGGTACGGTGATATGGTTTCTAGTAGGTATTAATTGAATAAAATAGAAACAGGTAACCGACACAGTTTATGGTAATAATAAAAATTATCTCCACTTGACAAGGCTTTTAAAGAAGATGAACATAATATACGTCATAAAGGCACGTCAGACGCATTCTAAGAGAAACATATATTGTTGTAAGTCTTTCGCTCATGCCTTGTACCGTACAAAGCAAGTAACACTGAACAGTCTTATCCTTACTTCAGTTTTAGTAGTCATTACGTGAAATCTCGCTTATGCGTTTTGAGTTGCGGTTAGGCGCCGTACAGAGGGGAAAGCTTTTATTTATCACAATAAAATATACTTGCTCTACGTTGTAGGTACTTCTACATGTTATTTTTAGTTTTTGGTGTAATTTGCATTGTTGATATATTTATAAGTTTATAAAGGATTACTAACCTATTGAATGACAGCGGCACACCGGCGGCCAGATAAAATAGGTTTGTAATTTTGCCTGGCATTTTAACAATTGACAGGTCAAATAACATATATTTTTTGCTAATATAATCATTTCAGTTGTATGGCGTCTTCGAATAAACATAAACATATCCTCTTTATCATTAAGCCTTTGAAACGTACAATTATTTACTTTAATCGATGCTGTCTGTTTAAAGTATTTATTAAAGCAAGTACTTATTCTCACGAAATTTTACATCTTTCGCAATCCGCGTACGTTCGGCCCCTACCAAGTATATTCGATTTGATAACAACTGCGCTACGCATTGACTTCGGCACAAAGGGCTTTCGCAAATTACATACCAGGCCGGCAATTACGTGCACATAACAACAGATACATTTGTATGACAATGATAAAGTTTTTTTGCGAAATACGATACAGCACGTTTTCGACTTTGTTGTGAGAATAAACAGTTTCGTTATAGAATCGGTACTCAACCGATAACAGTGAATTTATTAATTAATTTATTCGTCGATATTTTATCATTTATTTTAATTAGTGGTGAATGGTATCCCATATCGATAAACCTATTCACGGAGTTATTGGGATATAAAACACTGCTTGTTAATACATATGATAATTTTTTACTGTTAAATTATCTAGCCAAACATTTCGATATAGACGTAAATGTTGCTTGGTAACGACTATCCAAATATAATTAAAGTGTATTATATCTTTTCGTATCTCTTGCATTTATGTAAACAAAAAAATGCAATCAGACTTGGAAACAGCATTCATTTATCAGCGCGTTATCAGTGTGAGATAACACCAAACCGACTGACCTTCCGTCGTTCTCTGAGAACTGATACAGATCTGAGACGTCCGTATGACACTACACATCCGATCTTCACGGAACGGTTGACACATATAACGAGAAAGGAGTGAGTCGGTGTGTTTGTTGATGGTCTAGTTTCAATAGTAGGGGTCATAGGTGATTCACAGAAATGATTAATTTATATTGAAATTGATTGTTTATTCGTCTTTACTGTGTAGTTCTCTATCAGAAGGATGAAACCCGATACATAGGGCTCAATAGGTACAGCAAGCGAGAACAGACGTAACCATACTCATATTTTTAAGTTAATCGCCATGAAACTATACAAACAAAAAGAAATGACGTATTTTTGGACAGATTTTATAAAAAATATTTATTTTGGCTATTTGTCTATTATTATTATAATCCCGGTTGCTGTTCCACTGCAGAGCAACGGTTTCTACTTACCCCTACCACCTTTCCTTATCTTTTAAAATCTGATCCAATTTCTCTATCAATGTGTCTATCACATATCTTAAACTTAGCTTTAAATTTGTGTTTAGACGAATGTGTTAAGTAATTACGCATCACGTCGAGCGGAAATCCTTATACAATAATTTATAGTTGCCATCCAGTAAACATCGTTATCAATTGATAAAATACAGTTTTGGATCGATATATCTCAAGACATCGATAACATTCGCAACGAAGGCGGAATTTATGATAAATACATATTTCTTCACTGTTCAAGTACTGGACATAAAGCAATATGTATGCTACGTGTTCTGCAGACCTTTGTCTTTTAATATTTGTAAGTGCAATAGTACTAGAGGTGCACCCCATTAGTTTTAAAGCTTCCAATATATTTAGAAACTAGTCTCACAGTCTCGGCTTTGTCTGAGTGATATGATCTACGAGTACATACGTATGTCTACGCATGTATGGTAAAGATACGTAACGTTATCTACCACAGCGTCATCATTACTTTTTATTATTAGGTAGTAAAACAAGTGATTATATCCGCAGCATAGATATAATAATATTCTATCACATACACACAACACTATCTAGCCCAAACTAAGCAGAGCTTGTACTATGGGTACTAGACAATGGATAAACATACATATATACTTTTTTTTTTGTAAATACATACATATTATATATGGAAACACCCAGACCAAGACAAACATCCATGTTCATGCACACAAATGTTTGACTTGTGCGGGAATCGAACCCGCGACCTCAGGCGTGGCAGTCGGTTACACTAACCACTACGCCACCGAGGCCGACAAAACTATGCACTCTAAAACAGGAATCATGGGCGAGGTAGATATGGTGAAGCATGACTGTAATATTACATTCGCAGAGTTGGACTCACATCTCAAACACAGGCACACTGCCGTGTTTTCGGAATTGGCGGCAAAATTGTGGTGACATGAGCTTGAGACTTCTCATACGGAATTATAGACTTAAGCTCGATTTCATGGATGGCGCAGTGGTTTAAGTGGGCGCCTCGACAATGCTATTACGCCGAGTATTGTGAATTCGATCACCACACCGGACAAAAATTTGTGTGATCCACAAATAGTCGTATCAAAGCTGGGTGTTCCTTGTGCCCATTGTTTGAATGTTTGTAAAATTCTTCGCGATGTGCTCGCATGGGTACATGCAGCAGCGGCAGTAGCTTGCGCATGTAACTTGCATAACTATGTAACTTGCACATGCAATTGTTTCATTTACCTTGCACATGTAACTGGCGCATGAAGCCAGCGGAAGTAACATGCGCATGTACTCACAGCAAATACTTGCGTCATGTACAATTACTTAAAAATCCAGTACCTACATGAAAACGATTGTATTTTCTATAAAAATTGACAATCAACATAATGTTCAATAATTTTAATGTGCTTGATGAATCGGCAAGAACAAGCTTGTTTATATGTTTCTCCTATGCTCAACACATGTAAATTGTTTAAATTGAACGATGCTATGCCAAATGCGTATATGCTTCATATATTTTAACAGACATGCTTGTTATTATAATGCCAATAAGTTCCGAAGGCTATCGTTTATCAATCCACATGGATATGTGCAAACAACAAAACGTAGTGTGTTATTTATGTTTTATAGGGTCCATGAACACACAAAACTCCCTATTATATAACAGTGACTTCGTTTTGTAAAATCTAGCCCGTGTCCTTTTCTAGAGTTCAAGGTACTTCTTCATAAAATTTCATTAAAACAAGTGAAGTAGTTTAGACGTAAAAACGACACAAACAAACAGAGACACATATTTTTTTATATGTAAAATAATATTTTTATGTCAAGATTTGTGTGTATTGCTGCTGCACTTGCTCTCATTATTATAACTATAGAATATTGGAAAGACTGTCCTAATGCTCCATTTACACATAAAAATAGATAAATGCGTTTTGTAGACGGAAATGGTAAAAAAATCTCTATCATTAAAAACATATGAAAGAATCGCAATTGTAATAATAAAATAATTTACCCGTGCCACTTAAATCGTGCGTTTGTATTCAACAACCCAAAGTATGGCCGTCATAACTGCAACTGCGATGATCTTTACTATAAATCAGAGTTCATAACAGTTACATATAAATACCTATTACTGACTCTACATACTGTATAGCACGACGATCTATTCTCAGCTCGCACAAAACCGTTTCGGCAATGATAATGGGCTTGTCAGCGAGGCGAGAGGCGCCCGACTGCGATCTGTCACCGTTGAATGCGTCAAAGGGTTTTTGTCAAGGCGCGAATTAAATCGACCAGCAGGAGGCAACGCGATTGATCGGACCGGTTTTATCCCAGTATATGAGTTTCACGTTTTCGTTTGCCTATGTTTTCTCATTCAGATTTTTACTCAAATATTTCAGAAATAAATAAAATTAATATTTTGTAGTATTCCGAATATTTATACAATTATTTAAGGTTTGCAAAGATTCACGCCATTATGTCAAAGATATTAGAAGTTGTTTTGCACCTAGGTACATCTCACAAGATATGTCTGAAATCTCACGTATTAGGAAAGAAGCCTAATGTTAACTATCAAGTAGGTACATTACCAGACTTTATATCGCTTAGACGAATTTCCTGCTAGAAAAAGACAATATTTTGATGTTCTGAGCATTTGTTTCATTCTAATTTAACAATATCCTAAGAGAAATATTTTATTGCATCTTTCCTTTCAATTTAGTAAAAACACGGTGTCAATCCCAAGAAACACATTTTTGTTTAATGGTGAATCTGGCCAGTACTTTCGTGATTTAAACAATTTCAACTCCCTGCAAAACAAAAGTAATTTGCCACTAGTAGTAGTAGTAGGTATATTAAATAACTATCATTAATTATACTAATGGCATTGCATTTTAAAAATAATTGCATTTACTTCTAATCTAACTTGTACCAAACAATACAAGTGACCCGATAAAAACAATTATATAATAATATTTTTGCATATTCTTTTTTTTTCGTGGTCGTATGTATTGACGCATTGCCCTCCGCGGGGGCGGCCAGAAGGGTTATGTCGGACTTACCAGGGCAAAGAAACATGAAGACTAGAGCCATCCCGGTAATACCGACTAAGCTTACCACGGTGTTCCTCGACAAAACCGCAATCGGCGAGGCCGCACGAATCACTTTCAGATGAAATCGCGATTTTTGCATTTTCCTAGTCTAACTTATACAACACAAGTGACCCGATAAACACAATTATGTCATTACAAAATAGGTAAACTCTTCCTTCACACCACCTTGGCTATAACTTGACTCAAACAGTTTACATAATAATAGGTAGACTATACGAAACAACACATTACGGCAATAATTACTTGTAACTTTCCAGGTCACACCTACATCTCACTATTGATACATTAACAATAATCGAGAAGATTCTACGGAAAGGACCTGTTTAATAACCTCCAGGTTACATGTATCTATATGATAGAAGTCACGGCATCACTTTTATTTCAACTTACAAGAGTAAAACAGCATGCGATTAACATCACGGATAACTTTTACTTAATCGTTTTGAAACAGGTCACAAAATACGACATTTGCTCTAACACAAAATGAACAAGTGAAAACGAGTGTAAACGAGCAATATGCTATTTCTGCAATATGTGGCTGCAATGTTTTGCCATATAGCCCGGTCAGCTTAACATAGCAATTGAAACATAATTCTTTGTATAGCCACATACAAAATATTGACGTGTGTTTAAGTAATGGAGCAGTTACACATACTGCAGTCAAAATAATGCCCGCTGAGAAGTCACAAAACGTATACATATCTATACTAGACTGCGGCAATCATAATTATAAAACAAAATAAACCACAAAAAATAAAATTTGTACAATTTACGATCTCACACGACAATTATAATTTAATCATTAATCATTTTTCTAATACAAAGTATGAGAAAGACATTAGCCGAGTTTCATCTGCTACCCCAATGTGCCGATCAAATAATTACCTTCTCGATAAAATATTGGCAGGGCTTTCCCCAACGTCGTCGAGGCACGTCGTCCTCCCGCGAGCCACAACTGTCGATGTCACCTTAATTTACGGCCTTCAATTATAAATTTTACATCCTACGAACTTCACCGTCCCTCAATTTGATCTCTACCCTAACTTAAACGAAATAAAGTCGCAATTTCAGTGTGTAAACGCTAAGAATACAAAGTACAACGCACAAAGTCTTCGTTCAGGGAATAGAAATTTTAAGAATTACAATCAAACTTCAGTGTGGCTCTCATTTTTAAACAGAAATTATAGCGAGTGAAATTTTAAATATAAATTCCACTCACTATAATAATTAATATTGTAAAAAAGATAAATGTGAAATAAAAAATGAGATAAGTGTTTTACTGATACTGGTAACATGCTGCTTATTAAAATTGTTTGTCGTAGTAAAGTGATCATTACAATTTTAACGATGGTGTTTTGTACCACGTTATTTATAACAGAAGTCATGTTTCCTGGTATGCCGACCTCTGACACCAGATATCTATCATCCTGTATTATGTAGCTTATCGACAGGAATACTACGACAAAAATAATATAATAAGCAGAGTATAACGTAATATCGTTCTTAATTGGCATCTCCGTATACGTATGCGCCAGACGCCAATTAGTATCTCATTATTAAACGACCTACCTACGTACCTAGTCTTTTAATAATGAGATATTCCACGTAGATTTAAACAAATATCGGGATTGTGACATACGTAATGGAACTTATCAAATAGGTATGACTAGGTGACCTACGGAACCGCACACTGGGTTTAAAAAAAGTTAACGTGTTAATATAGAATATTGCCTCTCTGTGTACGAAGCTTTATCCAAATCAAACAGTAACTTTCTCAAACTTTCACGCTAATAATATTAATATAATAATAAATATTTTTTTGTCAATAAACTCAGAAGAGATATTCGAATTGTCAATATAGTGCTCATAGCTTGGAACTGTTTCAAATATGTAACTAATGTAGTAATATAAAATTAAATTAATAAAAACAAATCTCTCTGAATATGTTCGTTCTAATTCCAATCAATCTCGGATGATCTCTTTATGGATTTTGGAATAACACTCTTACTATATTAGTCCCATAGATTGACGCAAGCTACTTCCAAATAGGGTTACTGCGCTGTACACTGACCTACCGCGCAGGCTGCCTAGAATTGTCAGTTTAGTTAGATCAACTTAAACTTGCTCCCATAGTCTAGACATTCCCATTAGCAACACAAAGATATGATTAAACTGTCAGAAGCCGTGGCCTTTATTTTATAAAATAAAAATCATTTGACGAGGGTTCACCATTAATTTCGGCGACAATGTGATAAATAATGAGAGAGGTGTAATGCGGGGGCGACATCCCTCTAAAATGTCGCTTTGATGGGCTGGTTTTGAAGTTTTGACGGCTCACATCCTAATTTTCTTTCTGTGAAGTACCCTCGGCGGTTGCCACTTTTCAATAAGAGTTTCTCTTTGTGACAATACTTCAATTTTCAACGTTTTTAGACACGTTTACGTTCAAACTATATTTACTGCAGAACTTTCTGTGCTTTTTTTATAAACTTGGAACTTTGTCGTAATTATAACTGGCATAGTTTGTGTTCTACTCAAAAGTATAAAGTTGACAGAAATAGGTATTTAAAAGGCCATCAGTTTATTATCTTTTTTTTTTCTTCCGAGACAAATTTTATACGTCTTGTTAGTTCAGCAATGAATACAATAGATTTCCGCATAGGAATAAAATGATTATATGAATTAACTGTAATTATTTCTGATTTTCTTTTCCTCAAGTTATGCTAAATTATTAGCAGCAGCTTAGAACCTGGAGCATTAAATGCCGATTCCTGGTACTTTAGACCTGCTGATTTACTAGTACATCTTCACAGATACCATTAACTAGAATTAAAATTGACGAACTTCAAAATACAAAAAAAAGATAGTTCATCAACATAAGTAGCTAATTTACAAAATACTGTTTTTGTTTGTAATTTGTTTACCTTATTGGACGGCACACCGGTGACCAGACACAATAGGTATTGAATTATGTTTTGCATTGTAACAAATAACAGATTGACGTTCAAGTACTTATATCTGCAACGATACCACTGCCACGGCCAGTTGCGCCTAAGTACGCCGATAATATATCAACAAACACAATTAATAAGATAATTATCTAATCGTTTTAATTCGAGTAACAACCTACACTAATACAAGCTTAGGCTATATATAATATAGGCTTTATATGACTACATGGAGGTATCACGTTCATCGAATTAGCCAGCGATGGCGAGTGTGTGGCGTCAAAGCTACTGTCGAACGACAAAGGGCTTGTCAGAGACACACGTAATTGATTACGTCATCGCTACTCCTATGACGTATTATACAGAACCACATATTGCCACGTGCAGGTAACATTAAGGTGCAGTTATGATTGTAATTTGTATACCAAATATAATGCACGTACTAAACGACTTTACATATATTTAAATTGGGTTTTCTTCCTACATCTAAATTCATGACGCCTATCTTAAATATAAAGTTTATTTTGAAAACGCAATTATATTTTATGTACATACCTAAAGGTGATATGTCAGCATATCATAAATATGTAGATAGATCATAGACTAAACATTCCCCAAAATTCTATCGATATATTGTTTCTATCGACAATACTGTAATGCTGGGAACGACATAATTTTGGTATAATATAATTAAGATACTATCAATAAACACAATTCTTTAAAACTAACTTAAGCCTAAAATATTATAAAACAGAAATAAAAAAGAAAAAGAATACTAACCTTCTAATAGTATAGTTTTGCTAGGAACTCTTATCCATGACCTAAAAAATGCGGCTGTGAAAGCTCTTCTGCGATCTTTTTCTGTCAGAATCTTAGACTAGCAATATCGCAGCCATTGGTTCCGCTTACGTTTACGTTGCGTTTTCTTACACTAGTGGTCCGATGAGGCTTCAGACAGAGTCAACATAAAAGAAATCAACTCACAACCCTTGAAAGTTGAGTCATTTTCATAGGTTGGATGCGTCATGTAAACTATTATATATTATTATAATAGTTTTAATTTTTTTATTATTATATTATACACACGCGAGTATAATATCAGCCCTGTATAAAACTGTCCCACTGTTGGGCACGGGCATCTTCTCAGTGTGAGAAGGGTTAAGCTATAGTCCGTAGCTGACCCAGTGAAGGTTGGCAGGCTTCACATATCTTCGAGAACATTATGGAGAACTCCTAGACATGCAGGTCTCCTCACGATGTTTTCTTTGATGATCGAACTGCACATGAATATGTACCAAGTTAATAAAAAAAATGACACTAAAATGGTTACGTGATATAATTAATTGATAAAAGTGTATTTTATTCACATTCTATTCTATAGCATTATCGATTAAATACCTCTCAACTTCTTATTAGATTATTTTTATTCGTTGCAAATACTTTTCTACTTGACATTTACTGTTGCAGATTTTACTATCATCTACACTATTAATTAACAAACCTAACCAAGAACCTACCAGGTTAACCCGACTTGAAAATAAAGGAAAAGAAAAGCTTAACTTGTGACATCACACACAAGTATATTACCAGAGAATGCAAGTTGCCTTTGCAATAACGGAATTGTTAACATATATTAGTATCACCATAATTATAAAGAATTTTCGTCGCTATGCCCTACGATTCCGTAAAACCGCGATGAACATATTAAAAATCACTACCACATGGGTATTTTAGCATAAAGCCACATATCTTTAATAGGCCTTTTTATAGGTAGTGGAAAAACCACTAAATCTAATTCATTTATTACTTTTTCCGTGTACAGATACGACTACGTATATTGTAACACGGCCATTACTCATATAGATATCGCGCACACATTGAGACCAGTAAATCAAAATTAACACTCTGGCTCCAGCAGGCGCGTGCGTGATCCGTGAAAAATTGCTTATTTTAAAACGAAATTTTTTCAACTCACAGCTCTATGGGGATGTACCGTGTCATACAGTACAGCGGTGTTCACAAATTGAGGAATAGGTTTACGCATATCGAAGTGAATCAGAGATTAAATATTTCAAATGTAATGCGCTATTATTAGCTAAAATTATGCAATTTAAGGATACGATTTACATGTCTTCCAATCACTGTACTTAAATACTATGAAACTAATGTCGCTATGAGATTAAAAGTGAGCAATAGCACTTTAATAGCCTTGTCCTCGACCTAAAACCGAAACTTTCGTTTACTTGCAAAAATGTATCCGTTACAGAAAAATACCTATTTGTTTCTTTGATTGCATTACAAAATGTAAAAGAAATATATTGTCGAAACTGTATATTAACTTATTAAACGTCCACTATCTATCTTTCTAATCGATCGAGACAAATTTATAACTTAACAATTACATATAAAAATTCTTCGTAATCGAGACAACTAAAATGTTGTCCAAATTCATATATTTTAATTCGGACAATCACCTTGATATTTTTACACAAAAGAACTCCTAAAAATATTGTATTGCGTGTTTGCAAAACAATCTGAACGGAAGGAATAAAGTCGCTAAGTAATTTGCAGGCCACCCTCATTTGTGCACAGTTTAGTTCGGTGCGATCGCGGCCATATATCACGCAGAGCTCATCACGTTTTTAATAAAAACCAAACCTAGCGTGTATGTTGTTTTTCCTTCGTATAGCAAACAGGTTTATTTAGCTTGGTTTGGAGATAGTTCTTGATAATGACTGGTAGTACTGACTTTATTTTTTGGTGTAGAATTATTATAATATCAGTGATTGCACGGATAGCGAAATGGTTTGAGATGTCTAGTTGTAGTTTCATCACTGCATTGCGCCGAAGACTGTGGGTATGCTTTTATTAACCTCTGAGTCTTCTTCGAAAAGATTAATGAAAACACTATGTGGGTCTGTGTGTCTGTCTGTTAGTGACAGTTTGTTAGTGACAGGCATAGCTCTGTAACCTCTGGACCGATTGACTTGTAACTTGGTGTGCATACACGTTAGGGTCTTCCCTCGGTCGAGTTTGAATATGGGCCCTGTGGGTCAAAAGACCCCCGAGATATAGGTCACAAGGTCAAAAGGTCAGGGGATATCCACCAACAGAGTGATTTGGAAGTCCAAGGGAGAGGCTTTTGCCCAGCAGTGGGACATTACGAAAGGTGATGAAAAAAAAGTCACATGAAGACAAAGAGGTTGAATCCTGAGTTTTTATACCCATCTCGTTCTATTACTCATACAATTGAACTAAAACTTTGTTTTTTTTTAGAGTTTTGTTTCAAAGTCCACTGAGATACAACATTATTCCTAATACACAAGATATCTTTAGAAATAAATTTATTAAGTTATTTTATTTTGGACTGCCTTGTTTTCTAGTGCAAGTGTGAATTGGCGTACAAAATATGTTTTTATTCTATTACAAAGCTCTTGGTAACAGGTCTGAAAGAACATAGACCCATTTTTCAATAGTAATTTTAACTCAGATTTCTTTTAGAATACGCCTTTGGAATAAACATTTTCCTTATTGGATATGGTCACCCACACGTTTGTGTTACCGCTTATGTATAAATCACCCTTAAGATACATATACTCGCGAACTTTTATATTTACTATTAAATGCTTAAAAATTCTTCATCTGCCTTCAAATTATAGTAATTATAAACCTCGGGACCACTTCAAACCTCTCAGGTTGCTGTCCAAATATACGTTAGGGTCCGTTATGAGTCTTACAATCAAAAGAATTCTATCCAAATCGGACCCCATATCTATTCTTTGGTACCCCTACTTAAAGAAACAATTCAATAATTGAATTTAAACTGTAATAGTTTGGGATAAGCTTGAAATTGATTTGCAATGAGTTGTGGTACAGTAAAGTTGAGTGTCTACTAAAGAAATCGTCAATAAACAAAAGTTTAAGTTAAATTAATGCTTTACTTCTTAGTTTTTATAACTAAACATACAGAGTGCTGTTTTTTTCAAAAGGCTTCTTTTGATCATAATTAAATTTACCGCAAATTAAGAAATTAAATACAGCAATAAATAAAATTATTATAAATCATGAATGGTGACAATTTGTTAAAAGATATAATATATAAATTGACAGCAAATTTAGAACTTAATTCCAGCAATAAATTAAAATATTATAAATCATAAAACTTATAACAATATATATAAAAGGATATAATACACATATAACTATATATATATGTAATAACACAAAACATAAACAATTAATTGGTAATAAATAAATTTCAAATACGTTGATATTGTTAAAAATTATATTAGAATAATTTGTAATATAATAATTAAACTACGACGGTGCAGGGGTAATGAATGTAACTACTGTGCATGACATCGCCGGTTCGATGTCCGGATTGGGTAAAATATTATGGCGTTTTTCTGTCAAGCAATTCTCATTAGCAGCACGAAGTTTAGAATATTTCCATTAGGTAGTAATAGGCATGCCTCGAGTTACTACACCTCTGCCTACTTCTCTGAGACATACGTGTAAGACTGCCTAACCTACCTACTAACTACATCAATAGCTCTTAAGCTTAACTTATGCAGAAAGTTCAAAAAAATACTCGTATAGCGTGCTAACAACTACACACAACCACATACACATACACACATGCACCACACGCACAAACACACACACGCACATTCACTCATTGGTAGTGTAGGTCTTGATTTTTTTAATTTAATTAACCTTTATTGATTAAATTTTAGATTATAATTTTAAAGATACCTTTAATAACTAAAAAGTTACTGTTGCAAACCCGAACAATACTTGTTGTGTATAAATCGTTCTGGAGGGAAGACGTTGGCGACTGTGATACAGTTCATACTAGTACGGTCGTCAACGATAACCTCTTATTGATTAATAAATTGTTTATGGTTTTTTGTGTACCTAGCTTAAGAGAAATTTGTAAAACTTTTTAGTGTAATAAACTATTTTATTATTATTATATTTACCCGGGCCGACTTATTCATACCATGACTAACTAAGTGGCAATGGCACGCTCCTTTATTCAAAAACGTTGCCACTTCTTTGAGTTGCCACTTTTTCTCCCGCTACACACGAATTATACCTAGAGAGACATATTAAAACTTTATATCCACCTTCAGAAGCCCTTGTGAGGCAATTATAATCCATAAATACGAGTAGTTGTTCCGATTCTGGATGTATTCAAATTCAAATTCAAAATCAATTTATTTAGATTAGATTACAAGGTTTTTTTTCTTTGAATTTACATTTACTGCCTCGTTCAGCAAAGCAAGGGTGTAGAGCTCATGAGAAGAACGGGCAAGAAACTCATGCTCAACGTGACGTGACGTAACGGCTCAACTCAAATGTATCATTCGTGCTTGCTCAACTAGTTTCAAACCAAATCTGGGTTCTTATCTATGAGCCTATGCAGCCTGAAATAAATGATTATTATTATATTAATCATGAGCGCAACTGACTAAATCGCGCCAAGATACTACAGTTTAGTTACAAAACACACTTCTAAGTATTCGACGTTTCATAAATGATCTAAAAGATATGAATTAAATTATTAAAATTAATCCAGGAAAGTTTAAATGTATTTATTATCACAGATATGGATGCCTACGCATTTTTATCCTTCGGTAAAACCAATTGATTTTGAATCCTCTGTTAGTTACGCACCTATGGTAACCGCCAATTGCCAATTCCCGGATTCGATACCCGAGTCAAATGGATTTTCCTGTTAGGCAATTTATATTAACAGTACTATATAAGTGCTACTGGTAGGTGGCTATAAGCTCGTCCGTTGTTACATAGGTCCTTAACATGGTTTTTTTTCATTTGAGTACAATGCACAACGGTACACAAATATCCATTAATAATAATTATTATAATATCAGCTCTGTATTAATCTGTCCCAATGCTGGGCACGGGCTTCTATTCAATGAAAAAAGGCTAGGCCACTTTCCAATGGAGAAAAATTGTAAAAAATCGTTACATTAATTCAAATCATTGGTCGGTACATTCGTATAGACAGCGAGATAAGTAGCTAAATATCGAATAAATCCCTAAATTTTGTGTTTAAATCAAAACTTTGTATTATTCTGGTACTTATGGCACATATTTTACCTGTTTTAAGTGCCAGCCGCAAAACAATTTGTATCTAACATTACCGTTATGCTTGCATTTAAAATTGCATCTCATGTATGTATGTTTGTAAAATCTGTGTCTGTGTCTCATGTATGTTATAATCTGTGAAACAATAAATTAATTAATTCATTATAATGTATTTATGAACTATCATTAATATAACTAATCACTCTTTTAAAGTCAAGAGAACGATGATAACATTGAATATTAGAAAAATTAAAACCTTACAAATATTCAGCGACTTACATCTCTTACTGTAACAAACATATTTTATATACTTATAAGTATAGATAAAAATATGACATCAGGTTTTGCTTAAATGCGTAGACATGATTGATATGATTCCGTCCTATCAAGCCATTTACGGGGAAGAAAAACCCAATATTTCTTCATCTGGTGACATACCTCACATATATATCGGCAGTGAGGCAAGGATATAAAATCGATCTTAGAACTCAATGTATCTCACGTCTTTATGTTTGATTGGGTCGGTATAGGTGTACTACACTCACATTTACACGTAATATACGGGTATATACCCATGGCATACACAGCAGACATATAAACTACCTCTGCGCCATCATCTACCATTCGAAATTAGTATAACTTTATATTAAAACATTGACATAAGCTTAGTAGTCCCATGGCAAAAGTTTTCAGATTTCACGCTGGTCGTGAAGTGCCGGATTAGATTCGCAAGTTAGACAAAGCCTCACAATTATTTTAGTAAAATAAAATCTCAGTAGCCGCACGGAGTCAGACAATGTAGGTATGCCGGTAGTCGGCAATTGCCTGGCCCCGTGTTACGTAGGGCAATGACATATCCTATTAAATGGATATAGTGCGCTTATATACCTATTATATTATTTTTAATACTAATTATATTGAATGAAAATATTATACATCTATACTAATATTATAAATCTGAAGAGTTTGTTTGTTTATTTGAACGCGCTAATCTCAGGAACTAAAGGTTCGATATGAAAAATTATTTTAGTGTTGGATAGCCTATTTATCGAGGGAGGCAGTAGGCTATATAACATCACGCTACGACCCACAGGGACGGGGCAGTAACGATAAACGCGGGTGAAACCGCAGGCACATCTAGTTATTTATAAACTAATCTAATCACAGGTTTATACATGAATTAAAAAGAGCTAATAATGATAAAATGTTAATAATTTACATAACTGATACCGTTAAATTCGTAAATCGCAGTCTGGTACCGTGCGCAGGAAACTGACAGCATTACCACGCAGAATAGCAAAACTGACTCATCTATATCTACATCTGTATAGATGAGCCAGTTTTGCTTATATTAGAAATACTAGTATTATAAACGAAGATGGCGGGATGACTTGGACGCCTTTGAAAGGAGCTGGCAGAGGATATCCACCAACACAAAGATTTGGAAGTCCAAGGGAGAGATATTTGCCCAGCAGTGGGATATATCAACAAGCTAAGGGAAAAAAATAAAGAGGAAAGATTTGATTTTTTGTTTGTTTGTTTGAAAAGATTAAACTCAAAACTACTCAACTGATTTTAAATTTCTTTCGCATTAGAAAGCTATATTATCACCGAATAACATAGGCTATATTATATTTTTTTAAATCTACTGTGTCTAATATAACCTTCTTTTATCTACTTTTCTGTAACTGTAACTATGTTACTATTTTATGCGGGCAAAAGCTAGTAATTAAATAATTTAGTCCACCGTATTCGTATAAAAATAAAACACCATTTAACCAGAAGAAAACAAACCGCTACTCACTTGATATTGCCCTCGTTATAATAATAGCATCCGGACATTGAAGTCACTTCTGATTGTTTTCATCCCCTGAGCGATTGCACCACAATGGGTCTGATAAACGTTCATGTACCTCATTTGTTCCGCTCATTCGTATTATTTCAAGGTATACAAAGACAATGTTGAGCTTGGGAAATTGCGAGAGAGCTGTGTAAAATGTACCTATTAAATACCAATGGCGAAATTAATTAAAAGTTTAAAGGTTTTTATATCATGTATATTTGTAGGCTTTCATTTTACGAATATTATTTAGATGATTATTTTAAGCCCATTTGTAAGTGAACGGAACCTCAAATGAAAGGCGAATCAGTACCTAAGAAAATAAAAGAACTGCTCCACTTTCATGTCGGCGAATACATTGTTTCCGTACATATTTATTGGAAGACTCAGCTTTATTATATGAAGGTATGTGATACTGGTATCTTCTAGGTACTATAACCACAAAATTTTAATGTCTTGGCTTAACGATGATCTCACCCGCGTGAATCCCGCAGGAAAGCAAACCGAGATAAAAGAATCGAATAGTTAATCTAGGACATGATCTATCTTTTAGCGGGGTCGGGATTCTGGTTATGCTGAGGAACTCCGTGGTAGGTTTATTCGGTATTACCGGGATATCGCCATCTTTCCCTGGGTGAGTCCCACATAACCCATCCACCCGCTTCTGCGGAGAGATATGCGTCAATGCATTCCCACACGTTAAAAAATAGACATGATTTATATGTGTGCCAAGTTTTGTCAAAATCTATGTAACGATTTACGCTTGCTTGTGCCATAAACGACCAAATATCTTCGCAAACTTGTATACAATATTAATAGAATGAACACTCAACATACTTAAACAGTAACTATAAAAGACGTTATTTGAATGTGTACCCACAACGCCATCTACACGAGCGATATTAACCTATATCGATTAATTAATATTATCTTACCGAACGGTATTTGCAACCAAAAACAAACAATCAAATTGATTACGTTATCATACAATGCTGATAGGTACTCATTGTGTCAGATCTAGGCCAAACGCGTATTTAAGTGCAAAATGCCTATACAGGCTTGTAATATTATACAAAGTACGATAAGAAACGTTAGACTTGGAAGAAAATTAGTGTCACTGTATTAATACAGACTTCAAGTCCCATAAAAAAGTGTCACGGCACAATTAAAACGTGACGGAGGGTGTCCCGGACGCGGTAGTTTCACCCATTCGCGTACTTTTTTACTACAATTTTACCCGAAAAGTATTTTTTTACACATTTTTTGTTAAACTTTTTGCCTTTGTGTGAAATTTCGCACGGTTCGTTATGACTGTCGGGGTGTCACGCCGATTTGAATGCAACTAATTTTGGTTTCGTAAACCCTTTAATTGTACAATGACATAGCTATCTCTGAAAAGGGTTGTGTATCTCTTCTTGTCAGTATAGAGACGTCAAGGGTCGATCCTTTTCCTTGACCTTTTGACATAAGGGTAAGGGTTAATTTTTTGTGGAATGTGTGAATCTCGTATAGGTTTAATCAGTGCCGATTGTTATATGATAATAATCGTTTTATGTGTGAAATATCGGCAAGGTGATTTTAAAGATTCTATTATATTTTTTACTGGAATTCTGTGGAAAATTTGGCCTTTGTAACCTTGTGATTGTTATACTTATCAGTAGGTTACTGTGTTATAAGTAACGTGGTATCTGGTTTTTTATTATTGACGATTTATTACTGATCTCTTGCAGCCGCTTCCTTCCATAGCATAATCTAGACCTAACGTGTGCATTAATGGTAAGAAAAATGGATTCACATCCATGGGTTAGATAAGCACGCGTCACACGTAATGATTTGCCTACATCTGTTTTAATTATTTTTGTAGTCTTATATCAAATACTTATTTCGTAATCTATCATTCATCATTCGTGTAGTCTTATATCAAATACTTATTTCGTAATCTATCATTATTCATATCATCTATCGTTTCTTTAAATTATGAATATTACTTTCATATATTACATTACTAAACGTATGTACTCATATATTTCATTGAATTTCAGTTATAATAGATCAAAATGAAATAATCCATATCCACATATACAATAATCTATATATTTTTTACTCATAACGATAGTTCACTCTGTGTTTACCTAAGTTTTATGTACTGTTTCTAATTATATGTCCACCACTGTATAACTAAAATAGAAATGCAATTTAAGCTAAGCTACAAAGCACAGAATGAGAGGCACATAGTGACATAGCTTCATAAAAACAACTAAATTGGGTTAATTTCGTCTATATCAATATTTTCGTCAAATAATTAATAATAAATTCTTCTTTCAAATACCTCCCTATGTTTTTAAATAAATACTTAAAGCTTGAATATCCGGTATATTCAAGCTCTAAGTATTTATTTAACCCTACGTCTAACTCAGTCGCTAATCAAACAAAATCTTAAAAGATTTGTCTCATGCGTTCGGATTATATTTGACATTCAACTTCTTCATTCAATCGATTTGACTTCCCAAATAACATGGACATTACAAGGTACAATTGTGAGGACACCTGCTGAGGCCCTTAGGTGTCCTTGTTTTGTATTCAAAACTTATGTTAACCCTTTAATCTTTGCAAAAACGAACTCTATGTTTAGTACACTAAAGTGCAAAACATAATTTCGATTCTTTCAATAGAACTTGTAGCCACAGGGCGTATCTCCTTAGTTAAGGTAGTCATGTGAATAATTCCACACAAATCCTTTTACTGATTATCATTTCAATGACAAAAGTCATGTTATGAGGGGTCATGACAATAGCGAACACATAATAATTGTGCTCTTAACTGAATAAACACCTATGTGCAACATCTTAAAATAAAAACGGCTAACTGATTTCAAGTTGGAACGCAGTCGACCGGTGCAACTTAAGTTCGTATCATTTTAATCATAAATTTTTTAGCAGCACACCGTCGGCCAGTCGAGATAGGTTTTAAATTATGCCTGGCATTCAAACAATTGGCAGGTTAAACAACTTGAGATGAACAAAAATTTTAAATCAAGTTATATAGTCTGATATTAAGTCAAGTTAATTATATTGTTACACCCAGTGCCATCTCTCGGCATTTTGGGGCAGACTCAGCAGTTCCGTCTAATAATTTATTACAGCGCCATCTATTGACGTCTTACGGAACTACGTAGTTCGTGGATACGAGAAGAGTAGAGACAACGCTAGAACTTTCTCGAATCTTCGTACTGTTACATACCGGGTATGGCTTTTCTCGAAATCTCCAGAAACGCTTTACCTGCGTATAAAAGGCCAGGCCCGCGCTTGCCGAGTCAGTTTAAAATAGTAAGCGGTCAAGTATTCATGGAAGCGAACGGAAGCAAAAATACCACAGAGTTTGAAGCAGTTGCAGTGGAAAAGTGTAGTATAGTGTTTGTTGTGTTTTAAATTTAATTGTGTGCTAGAATAAAATGTGCTTTAGTCGGTAATATTGTTTACATTCTTATCCCTCGAACCCAGCACGTAACAATATTAAGTAAATTCTTAAAAGTAACACAAAACTTAAAACTTTCTAGTAGGCGAGGCTAAACTCACCCACTACAAGCAAAAATATAAAAAAAACATTCCTTTTAAAATCTAATAATTCTGCTTAGCCTTTTAAGAGAAGCCACTGCTTTTTAGTTACGTGATACTATGTGATGTAATTATAACATTTTTAAGTAATCTGTTTTAAAATAAAGCATTCAATTGCTATTACGATCGTAATCTTCTTTAGCAACTAATATATTATCTAAACTTGGAAATTGAAGTAAAATATATGTGTATACATGATACAAGTACATTTACGGCTTCTTATTGATGACTCAATACACAGTCTATTTACTTGTAAATCGGTACTAACGCACTAAAATAAGATATCACCTCGCTGATAAAAAGTTACGATAATCTGCAGTAATATAAAAAATTTAGAACAAATACGTGACTATATCTTCCGGGTGCACTTTTTTGGTTTAGATGTTTATGGTATCTTTAATCTCTTGTTTGTTAATAAAGGAAATTGAACGAAATAGCAATATGTTATATTATTATAAATAAATTATAATGAAAACGTATATTTAATTATACTCCTCGGTTCAAATTATATTTTATTTATGGTTGTCATGTAAATTTACCTTTTTGGGTGTTATATATTACGAATAACTACACAACAACTAACTACAAGAAATAGATTTGTTAAATCATAGAATATATTTTTATAGTTTATTGCATATAATAAGGACATTGACGTTTTGCAGATATAACCATATTTTTTATGATATACGTAATTATAGCTCAATCGTACAATGTATTTAAGTCCACCTTTTAACCTTTGATAATGGTATTAAAAAAAGGATGCGTAAGTAACAAACTATCTTTAGCGTGGCATGAATTGTAAAAAATAAACCTCGCGTAGAGTATCTCTACACACGCCTACACCGTTACGTAGACGTCGTAGACACAGATCGATCTGCGGCTACAAGTGACAAAGTTTTTCAAGATGGCGCGAGGGGCAGGGAGGCGTATGGAGGGGGATGCTCATATTTTTTACTGTCGGCCGGGGTGAGCAGTCGAGCCGATCGCAACACCGCTCTCCACTCACTCGGCCTCTTAAAAACCTCTCTTAGCCTCTCTTCCTATAAGGGACGTTTCTGAGAAATACATGTGCGGTTATACACGTAAGTGTCTATGTGGCCTTATGTCGAGGGATCTGTAAATGGGCAATCGGAGTAAGTGCTGCTTTGATAGCAGCTCGTGCTTTGAATGCAAACCATTTGTAATGTGAACGTATTCATACCTACGTTTTACCTGAAGAATACATTATCTATATATTAATACATGAAGCAAAAACTTTGTACCTCTTTTTACGAAAATTGCGCGTACGGAGGAGTATGAAATTTGGCACAGTTAAAGTTTATATGGAGGCGAATCCTAATATTTCTATAAAATATGCATTAGAAATACATTAAATGAATGAAAAAACATTACACGCACACAACCATGCATTTTACAGTAGTATTTCGGCATTGTTCGTCTGACATCGTACAATTCTTCGTAACTATGGTTACATATACCTTATTTATACGTAATAAAGAAAAAAGAAAACAAAGTAGCTAGCTTAGCAATATGTATGTATCTTATGTGGGGGCCAGTCAGTGCAGACCGGCGACACTTCGACCCAGTGGGATCTTTTGTGTCGACACTCTCCCAATAACGACTGCCATAGATGTTCATGGCAGCCGGGACCGACGGCTTAACGTGCTCTCCGAGGCACGGAGCAGGCGATAATTGTCAATCAATACGCACATAATTTCGAAAAGTCATATAACTTCCGAAAGTCAGAGGTGCGCGACGTGGGTTCGAACCCGAGACCCTCTGCATTGCAGTCTGTTGGTCTCCCCACTGAGCTATCGCTGCTCTTAGCTTAGCAATATTGTCAATGAAAGAGTATCTATAATTAAGTCAATAATAATTTTGTTTAAATGTTTAAAAAAGATAGGTATATTAACGTGTATAGCCTTGGCGAAGTCTAAATGAAATGGGTGAAATAAGGGTATAGTTATAGACAATAAAACCTTAATAAAGACCAAACTTTAAATTTAAATTTATTATGGTCGAATTTTGACCACTAGGCGATCACTAGTATCTTAAAGACTTGATTTATATTGATTTGATTGATTGATTTTGTAACTTATTACTCACTTCTACCAACTACTATCGAGCCAAAAAGGGTAATAAACAGTATATTTGAAATTTTAATGAATAGATGATATATAATAAAATGTACAGGCACTAAGAACAAACAAAACCCTATTAATTAATTTAAAAGAAATTAATATTATTTTGCAATACATATGCTACTGGACAGCCTTTCATTACAATTAGAAGGATAGAATCATATAAGTTTTCAATCTCTGACATGCTTAGACGATCCAACGGTAACTAACCTAGTAATTTTCCCTGATCCCTCGTACTTAGCTAATCAAGAATCCATGCTTGGACATACAGGGTGCACAGTGCATATAATACAGGGTGTAGTAAACAGAGAGTAGATAAATGTTAGTATCTGCGGATAATACGGGCCGGCGTAAGCAAACATCCTGTACCACTGTTTACAGTTACACTCAACGTTAATAATGGCGTAAGAGAATACATATTAAAATCTTTTTAGATTTTAGATGATATTTTCCAACACTTATTTTATAGTTGGTAATTCGGTATTATAGTTTCACGAGCTAAGAATTAAATAAGACATACTTTTAATATTATTTATAGTATTCTAAGTTTAAATACAAAGTAAGACAAGATTATGAATTTCAGTTTGCGATGATAATGATTTTAATCGGAAGTCAATTCCGATATCAATTTATTATAAGTTTGGAACAAATATTGATAAGCCACCAGGTAATAATATTAAAAAGAAATATTTTATCTCAATTTTGATTTTTATATTGGGGCTCGTGACTAGTCCTTCTTAAAATTTAACTTAGGTAAGTACACACTCTATCTGGTCCATTATGGCGTTGCTTACAATATCTACATATTAAGATGCTTTAAATTATGTTTTTATCTATTAGGATATTATTAAAATATCTTATAACATTTATTTGTACGTAGATAACTATGATGCTTTCTAATCGTTTTATATTCCTATATAATCAAACACATTTATACATTATATTAACCTTGCCATTATAAACTTGGTACGCAACCCTTCACCAAAAACGTCCAACAAAACTCCGCCGTCCTAAAATTAAAACGAACATCGGAAAACACAGCTACGCTCACATTACCCGGATATCAGTACACAGGCAATGTACACAAATCCTGCTGCGCTGTACTTGAAATTAATTTCGTATAGCCTGCGGGCGAATCCGTCCCTCCCCTCCCTGCCCTCTCTGCCCACCGCTCCGTGGTACAGACACGTGCGAGCCGCGATAGCTGTGTTTCACCACCTCGCAAATATCTTCAGGACATTTTGATTAATACCCGATTGAATAAGTTAATCATCGTTTTAAGTAGATAATTGTGTTAGTGTCAATATTTGGATGTGTGTCTGTAGAGGGGTTGTGAATGAAAAGATAATATGTATCTGAATACTGTGGCTTGCTTGCCATCGCGAGAGAGAAAATGTTTGTGAACATTCATTTTAGACGTTTTCCTTTAACTAGAATGCTTCAACTAAATTGTTGAACTGTTCTACATATATTTATACTGATTTTTTTAATCACTATATTTTTTATAAATATTCTAGATCATGTAGTATGGGATAAATAAATAATAAATAAAATACCAATAACATTCATGCGTTCATTCTATTCAGTTTTTAATAAGGTAAAATGTTTCCCACCTGGACTTTTCTGTGAGTGATAAGGCTGGATTGTGTTACCAGTTAACTAATTAACTTACTGTACAAAATAATGTGCAGAAGAATAATGCAATTTGCCGCTTCGGAAATTATTCCGGCACGTGTTTCGCTTCAACACGAGGCATCCTCAGCACGACTTGGCAATGTTTAGGCATCGTTAACGTGCGTTTCTGCTTAATGGATTGTTCTGAAGGAAACTCATCTTATTGGAATGGCATACATACACACATACATACCTATATCTTTGGATTAATAGCCTGCTGTGTATAGTATCTAAATATTTAAATCATAGATGCGCATTGCTGTGTTTAACCTACTGAGTCGCAGCGGCATACCGGTGTCCAGACACAATAGACTTTTAATGATATTTCATATTCTGAAACTTGACAGATTAAATACGGTTATCTGTCTAAACATTAGGCTCTCATCTCATCTGATACACAATGCCAACATGACATTTACTTTTAAATGTAATAATATCACACTCACTTGTATTGAAAATTGTACACTGGTGATATCCATATAATGTGTAAGCTCACTGATTTAATAATAATAATAATTTATTTCAGACCAGAGATCCATATGGGGTTAGTAAAATTCTTAAAGTTAAAGTTAGTAGGTAAATGAGCAAGTAAGATAATATTATTTGACATTGCCAACATGTAGCCTATTGCAATGCCTCCAGATAGGACTTTCTAATTTTGAAGCGATTACTTTAAGGTATCTGTTGGGACTGTCCCGCACTCTGCGCATCATAGACGCGATTCTTTTGCGCAATATAGCTGCAAAGCCATCTATGTTAGCCTCTTTTCTCACATTTGCATTTATAATATTAGTTAGGACTCCTTATCAACAAAATGCTATTCAACCAAAATGCGAGGCCAAATTTCATTACATAATCCTTTGACCTTGTGTCACGTGTAATAACTCATCAAGAAGTTTTACTGTGGATTCTGTTGTGTACAGGATTACAGTAATACTTAACGTAACATTCAGCTGAGAGGCAAGATATAAAGTGTATTATAGGACTCTTTGTTTGCTAAGAGCGAGGCAGCAATATCCTACAATCAGAATCCACAGTAACTTCTTCATGAAGTTATTATACGTAATACAAGGTGAAAGGGTTATGTATTGGTATCCTTTATATTTAATGTTGCTACATAATATGTTGAAACACTATTGTAGCCTCCTGTATTACAGCCTTGTAAGGTAAGCTTGATATATGTTTAAGTAATTGTTATCAAGTTAAATATTTCTTGTTACCTTTTTATTCTTTAATATCGTTTGTATGCCGTCTCGGTCTCGGGTTCGAACCCACGTCGCGCACCTCTGACTTTCGGAAGTTATATGACTTTTCGAAATTATGTGCGTATTGATTGACAATTATCGCCTGCTCCGTGTTTCGGAGAGCACGTTAAGCCGTTGGTTCCGGCTGCCATGATGTTCATGGCAGTCGTTATTGGGAAAGTCAGTACCCTCTAATATCCTGACACTGGTCTAGCCTTAGGGTATCGTTAGCCTTCGGGTTGCGGAGGTCAGGTGGCAGCCGCTCCGTGTAAAAACTGATGAATCCGGTTAGACCAGAAAAGCCGACCCCAAGTGACTTAGGAATAATAAAGGCTAAGAGAGAAGAAGATCGTTTGTATGCCGTCGATGAGTTCACCGAAGCACAGTGAAAGCATGCTAGTGCTCAATAAAGCATAATGAACACACACATATGACGACCTAGCAGGTTTTTGGGCTTATACATTAATATTGACGTTGCAAACGAAGCTCTGGTATGTTAGATACCTACTATAGAAAATTAAATCATCACACGAAGGAGGAAGAGATAGTGCCATTTTAAGCAGTCATCAGTTTTACATAATTCGAGTGTATATATCAGAAGGTATACCTTAAAAACACGCAGCGAGTTTCAGCAGTGATTCAGTCGCAAAGAAGAAGTGATTTTAAATATTAAAGATTTTCTTTAAAAAGTTAAATAATTCTTGAGAGCATCTATTCCGATACAATCACGCGTATAAATCTGTATAATCACTTATTAGCATTTTAAAGTTGACAGTGTCGCGATGCAGAAAGCAAGCGATTACATTACTCCAAGATATCGCCGTACGAAATCTCCTTTAGACATACCTACCCATCTAAATATATGTCTAGTATGCAAATCCCTCTTAAGACTTGTTCAAATATGTAAAAGAAGATATTAACTGATTAAAATTAATGTAGAAGATATAAATAAACTTCAGTGTTCGATTAAACTCACACACTCCAAATACCTGTATTTCTTTCTCGCTCATATCTAACCGTGAGCCAACATATTATGTTTACTACGACATCGATGATTAATTGATCGATGAATTTTGGTGAGTTTACAGCATTATTAGATACGCTATTTTAATCAACTGTATCGGTGGTTGCACAGCGGTAGTGTATGCATGCGATTGCAACCAATAGAGTCTAGGGTTCGATTCCATTAAAAAATCGTCGTGGTTTTCTGTTACGAAATTCTTAGTAGCAGCAGGAGTTTGGAACTGTGCCTGAAAAACAGGAATAGGCTTACCTCTACCCCTTTTTACGTAGGATCTAAAACCATAGCTGGCTAAATGTGGACAAAATATACCTCTGCCTAACTCGTCGAGGATGTCGGCGTGAAACTGTGTATATGCATGTATATTACCTTAGTAACCTAATAAAATAAGTACTCTCATCATTCTAAGCAGGTACATAAGCGAAAATTCTGATGAATGCCAGATTTTTACATACACATAGCTACTAATTATAAGTTAAAATATCTTTTTCCCTATCGGCGTTGGTGCTCTGCGGAGCGACAAAAGGGGTTTTAAAACAATAAAAAAGAACAAAGGCTAAACACAATGGTCACAGTTTAATGTAAGAGTTTGTTCCCATTATGTTTGAATATGGGAAGAACTGAATTCCGCGTACAATCGTTTGTATTGAACCACTTTTAATTATTATTATAGTTCTTACTGACACTGAATAAAAATAGAACTTCAAGCACAAATATCACATGTTAAACTTAAAAGAGTATGCATTACGACTATAAAACAATTATTTCTGTTAGAATTTTTGTGATTATAATTAAGAGACATTCTGGATATATAAATAGATTGTATTTAATATAATTAGCCGATAATAGGTATAAAATAAATGGGGAGTGATATTAAACTGAATAGTTATTAACTACCTAAAATTTATTTGCTCTTCATTATGTAATGAATACTGGTTGGTTCAATGTTTCAAATGGTAAACTTGCCATTACGCTACGTCGAGTATTGTGAGTTATATTCTCACACGGTACAAAAACTTATTTATTTTAATTATAGATGTTCTATATTTCTGTAATTTCAATATTTAGTAGGTCTCCGTAATGCTGGCACTATCTCAAGAACGTTAATAAGATCATTTTAAAGATGAAGAAATACGCGTTTAATATATCCCTATAGCCGTATTGTCTATTATGCATAGAAATTGCCCAATGAGAAATATTAAAATTATAATAAAAATATTTTCACTGACAAAATATATATTGATAGATAACTATAAATACGAACGTCAAATAAGAAATATAACTATTAATATTAAACCGTTTGCTTTTAGCAAAGTCAAAAATACGCCTTTTTGACATGATGTATGTTGGAGATCTAAATTCCAGTACTTTTAATCATAATATCTGCTTTCCGCACAATTGAATGCCGCTTAAAACGAGAATGCCTAACATTCTTGTTGTTTTGATAATACAATACTGTAATGTTGCATTTTCTAAGATAAGGCAATAATATTAAATGCATAAGTCGTATCTAGCTACGATACGCGCGGAGAAACCGCGTCAATTATTAAAATTTCACGGAAACACATTAAAATGAGTACGATTTGCCACCGTGAAAAATTCGACGACGCACGTACAAACGGCAACAGTGCTTGTTCTACTATCACTTCTGTCTTAATAACACACACCATTATACACTTTAAGCGTAAAGTAATAAAGGTAAATTTATCTTATGGGTATTTGACAATGTGTGCGCGTGCGTTTGACATTCATCGCTTTCGTACCGCGGATATCTAAATATGCGGATCCTATTAAATCAGAAATAGGTATCCAATCAGTGCGCGCATGCTTCACTGCATTTATACAGTCGTTAGGAACTGTAATGTTCACGATATTAATACATCGACAGCCCTCCGCTTTGACTACATTCCTACTTACTTTAATTCAAGTTTACGCTACGTTAGTTTCACTGAAAGAACTGTTGCTTTACCCAGCTTTGCGTCCAACTATATCAAAGGATTTATAGATTTTATTTTGCATGTGGAATTTCCAAATGACCAGGTGTGTCATTAAATTCAGCAAACCGATGAGTACACACAAATTACGGATAAATATCAATTGGTGATAAGATTAAGTAATACGAAACAAAGCATAAAGTAACTACACAATATCAAGTAGATAGCAATAGATTAGTGATAGAACGATTCAGATCTTTTTTCGTTATCGTACAACAATCTGTAATGATGGTTTATTCCGTTCTTGGTTATTACATAAAACTGTTCAGAACGTTGGACGATTTTACACATCTATGGCGCTACGTCATGCTAGGGTTGTCAAAACGAAACATACTCCCCCACGGATTGACAAAATAGCTGCGCCCATGAGCCCGCCGAAACGATAGAAAACTTTACAAAAGGCTGAAAGTACTCGACGACTCTCGACCTAAACGCTTTAACTATGTTCCAACCCCATACTTCAGGATTGCTCACTCCACTTGTCTCCAAAAACCCATGAATATTTTATAGAATTTTATGCCTAAATTGTAGGGGAAGAAGAGTTAGCTTCGCGTGCGACATCCGAGATAATGATGGCACTTCAGTCAACGGTTTTGATATTGCTTCTAATTGGTGGTGGTCCTCACGTAAAACTGTTGCACGCGCCACCCCTATGTACTATGTAGAGTGGAAATGTACGCCCCATTATATCGTAATGTTATAATGTCATAGCTAATCATCGTTATTCATTGGCTACACAGTGCAATACGTATTAATGAAATCAGAGCAAAACGCGTTACCGCAATCTTAACCATCGACTCATAAAATTTATGTCAAATACTAAATAAATCGTTGAGTTACATTTTCAGTTTCAGCTGAAAATTATCGATATCGATTAAATGAAGATACCGACTTATATATTGATAAATTATAAGGCTTATATAATTAGGACGGTTTAAAAGAACAATATTAGAAATTTACTTTCAACAATTCTCTTATTCTAAAGCTCAGATTGAGATCCATTTCACCCATAATTTGCCAGCTATATTGAGATCCAATATGCTAAAGGACTAGCGTTTACCATTTAACGAAAACGGCCCAAGGATCCCTGCAGCTACATATTTAGTAGAGTAAACAGTACAAAGAAATCTTTAGCCGTCTTCCAACCACCGATTAATCATGAGCATAAGCCTTCCTAATAGCCTTCACCTATCACCGAATATTTTAAACTATAAAAATTTGTAAGATTTATGTGTTCACGAGTGTACTAAGATAACAAATGACTAATTGTCCGATACATCGGACACGTAAAACGAAGTAAATGCGTACATGCATGTGACTAATATATTTGTGCCAGGTGTTTGTTCGGCGAGACAACGCCGGCTCATTTTAATTAGACCCCGAGACGAATGGCTCTCGCGAGCGGAGCGGAGCGGCGCGCTCGTAAACCAACCAAGCGAGCGAAGCAAGGAGGCGCTTATTAGCGCCGAGACAGAAGCCTTTATCGAAACTAGTGTTGCCCACCTTGGTATTACACCACATTACCTACATATTGAATATTATGTGTAAATTACAATACATCCTAACTTATATTATAACTGCGGATGTGAGTTTGTTTGTTACGCTTTCACGCCTCAACTACGCAACCGATCATCATACAATTTTACATACACGTTGTCAGGGGAACAGAAAAGGACATATAGTACCTTTCAACCAGAAAAAGTACTGTATTTAAACTAACCTAGATTTATGCGAGCTGCGGCAAAATCTAGTATTTATAAAATGACAGTACTAGTGCCTTGGTGACTTATAGTCAATGTGACTGCTGTGTATAAGCTTCCAGGTTTTATTTCCGTGTCGAGTTAAGATATTACTGTCAAAAGATTCTCTGTAGCAATACGAAGTTGGGAACTTGCCGGAAGATGATAATAGGCCGTCTATCACAAGGATTCTAATACTTTAGGCGGTGAAATGTGGGTGTTAAAGGCATGCCCTTCAGGAATTTAGACTATTTATGTATATTATACATACCACTAATGTAGTCTAGGTAAAGCTTATTCATAAAGTTTGCTAACGATCGCACTAAAATAATCATGCGGCGAAATCATTTGTACGCTGCTGACTTTATCGACAATCGTTACTAAATTGTAAGGATGACAATCGTTAAAGAGAACTGGAAATTGACAGTCAGGTCTCAATACATCAGCCTAACTTATACTAAACAAAATAGCTCTTCAACCATGGCAACGCTGGTCCAGTTATCTTCTACTATCTTGAATACCACGAACTAGTTCGTATTGCCTTTAATTTCAGTATCATCACTATCATTTGCAACCTTCTAATTCAAAAGGTCACAAAACAATTTAAAGCTATAGTAAAACACACTATATATAAAGGCATTAAGATGCCTATTTGTATACGTATTTTCCACCATAAGGGTAAATAATATTTAAATAGTACATCAAGTATATACGATTCGCAGTATTTATATGGAAACGTCAGTACACACGGCAACACTAGACAGAAGCCGGTTTATCGGCTCGCAGGCGTGCCTCAGGGCGCATTCCGATCGTACCGACTGTGGCTTTACGATCTCACCATTAATGACACGCGGTTACGACCGGGAACAGAATCGATTCACGACATATTTTACTATCGCGACCTATACGACAACTGATTCCACTTATTCTTCGTTACTTAAACCTCAACTGTTCGATTAGACGAACAATTCCAATTTAAGATCTGTCGATGCTTTTCTTACTACTACTTGCACGATCCTGTTTTTATTTGTTGTACTTTATAACAGCACGGATGGCGTTGTGGCTTAAGTAGTCGCCTCGCCCCTGCCACTGCGCAGAGTGTTGTGGGTTCAAATCCCACACGGGACAAAAATTTGTACGATCTCCAAATGGTTGTTCAGAGTCTGGGTGTTCTTTGTATCCGTTGTTTAAATGTTTGTAAAGCCCCCGCGACACAGGAATTATTCCTAGTATGAGAGTTGTCTAAAAAACAAGAAGGATTTTCCTTAAATTATTATATTGTACTTCTTGGGGCATTATGATGTAGGTATATTCTTTCACTTTTAAACTATAATTAACTATTGATTGATTTATAGCACAGGTTATCCTATTTTTTTTCGTGGGTGAATGCTCTATATGCGTACCCACTCGCCACAAGGGGACGCGAGAGAGTTATGTCGGGCTCTTCCGAGACTTCGGGCCTACAGACTAAAACCACCACGATTTTATCCTAATTTAAGTACCAGCAGAACATTATATTGTTAATCTTTATCTTGTACATTCAGTTGGACATTTTTCTATTGTATGTACTATTTTGTAAGTTTTTTTATTTTTTATTGATATAATGTTAGTATCCTAACATTATAGCAGCGATAGCTCAGTGGGGAGACCAACAGACTGCAATGCAGAGGGTCTCGGGTTCGAACCCACGTCGCGCACCTCTGACTTTCGGAAGTTATATGACTTTTCGAAATTATGTACGTATTGATTGACAATTATCGCCTGCTCCGTGCCTCGGAGAGCACGTTAAGCCGTCGGTCCCGGCTGCCATGAAAATCTATGGCAGTCGTTATTGGGAGAGTGTCGACACAAAAGATCCCACTGGGTCGAAGTGTCGCCGGTCTGCACTGACTGGCCCCCACATAAGATACATACATACATCCTAACATTATATCAATAAAAAATAATAAAACAATCAATCAATCAAATCAATCAATCAATCTAATATTATAATAATAATAATAATAATAATATAATAATATTATTAGATTGAACAGTCTAATAGTATTTCTAACAGCTACCTCTACTATATATTATCTTGTGAAATAGCCACAGACAAATTATCCGTTTTCCCTCAGAGCGCTTATCACCAGACCTCTGAAATCTAAAGGATAACAATTTTCTAAGCTGGTAATTTGTGAAGAATGAAATATTATTTATTAATTTGAACGTGACGAAGCACATAAAATAATTAATGAAATATGTGAGCTATTATGACAGCACGGAAATATTAACAGAGATAATAACATTAATATTGTAATCCATTTATCACTTTAATCTCCCATAAAATTTCCATTATATACAATAGCTATTTCATACTTAAGTATCCGGATTTTCGATGAAACTATTAGGCTATTCTTAGACTAGTTGACAGCACGCATGGTGTCACGCGCCGATTGTAGTGGTTCATACCCGGTACAAAAAAATTTATTAAATCTTAGTGCAGTTTTCTCTATGATCAATGGCTTTAAATTATTAATTGAAGCATATTGCGTAACACAGTTCTATTACTGAGAATTTCTTCATAGAAAAGCCTAATGACCTTCTGTTGATTTAACCGAAGGATGCCAGTCGAGGACCTTATGATTTGTAGCCGTATACACTTAGGCAGACTTCGGAATAAGAAGTGAAGAATTTAAGCGCACAATATTACACCAAAACGCTTACAGTTTTACCTCAAAACGCTTATACAATTACATCAGAACGCTTAGAATAGTCTTTTCTAGATATTCTCCCGCCTACAATGTCTTATCTAACGCCGTCATAATTTTACAACATTTTGACTTTGTCTTATCACTATTACTGGTAACTACGATCACAAAAATATGATAACACAGCCACGAAACGTGACTGTTATCATTTCTTATATAAAATGACGTTATATCAAATCATCGAAATCATATCATCACACTTGGACGCATCAACCAAATAAAAATAAAAAAGAATTACCAGTCGCAATGGGCGTGCCACAGGGCTAAATTTTAGGACCCTTTCTGCTTCTAGAGTACGTGAATAATTTGCCGTTCTTCGTACAGTAGTTGTGCAACATTGTATTATTTTCTGATGACATATCATTTATTTTTAAACTAGTCCGTAGGGCACCAAATTTACAGGGTGTAATTCTTTAATCGCGTAAGTCCTGGACTTGTTCACGGCGAATAATTTACTAATCCATTCTAAAAAAAAGAAATGTATTAAGTTTACATTGCCTAATGTAAAGAGTCCTAGCATAGGCATTAATTTAAATAATGAAACAGTAACATTTGTACAATCCACAATTTTCTTAGGCATTACTTTAGATGATAAAGTTCTGTATGGCGCTCAAATATCGTGTATTGCAGCGAGACTTAGTTCAGCCGCATTCGCAGTTCGGAAAATAAGACAGCTTACTGATGTAGATACTGCGAGACTAGTATATTTTAGTTATTTTCACAGCGTCATGTCCTATGGCATACTGTTGTGGGGTAAGGCAGCTGATATTGAAACAATTTTCATTCTTCAATAGCGTGCAGTACGTAGCAATTATAATTTAGGCCCACGAGTTTCCCTGAAAGAGCGTTTTAAAGAAATTGGTATACTTACCGTTGCGTCGCAATATATATTTACGAATATTATGTTTATAAAACATAATTTTCACTTATATAATAAGAATAGTCATATTCACAACTTGAACACTAGAAATAAGCATAAGTTAGTAGGTCCGTATCATCGTTTACATAAAGTTCACAATTCTTTTGCGGGATTCAGTATACGCTTTTTTAATAAAATACCGATTTATTTTATATATTTACCTTTACTTAAAGTTAAAAGTGCTGTTAAATGTCAGCTTATCTGGAAGGGCTATTATTCAATCAATGATTACTTAAATGATAAAACTCATGGAACTAGTTGCTTGTTTCATACAGGATTCAAACAATGTATTATATAAGTCAATTTAGTTATGTGAAGGTACTTCGTGTTTATTTTGTGATGTTAAAGTATCTTTCTTTTCTTTTAAACATACGTTTATAGTACTACGTATATAGTAGTTTAATTTCAATGAATAACATTCGCGTAAACAGAAGACAATATTATACGTTGTACGTATTAACGTAAATTTTGTTTTAACTACCTTTTCATGTCACAAAGTGTAAGTGTATGCGTCCTCATGCAATACTGCTGTCTATTACAAATGACTACCTACTGATAAATATTATTTCAAACCTCAAATGCTTCTTACATAGCATTATTAACTTTTTCTGTATTTTTAGAATTTAGTTTTATATGGACTGACATATGGCATACTTACTGCAACACCTGGTACATAAATGAGTTGTAAAATACTGAAATTATAAGTTGTTGGCGAATTAAAAGAGTGGCCTTGAATTTCTTGCAGGTATCTTCTCATAGGCTCAACCTTTTGCCTGAACTTGCCAACTAACATAAATGTAAATTCAGTAAATGTAATAAACTCACTAACCCTTTTGACGTTCATAAGTGTTACTTTGTGACCTAAGTGAATAAATGATTTTTGACTTTGACTTTGGAGTACGCCTGTTGTCGGGTTTGAAACTAAGGAATTTATAGCTGTACTTAATCTCTAATACGCTTAGATATCTAGTAGGTATTGGTTAATGCATTATATGTCCTCTATATGACATGCTTGTATGGCCTCGGGTGGGCAGACCTCTGCCTGCCCATGGCTGGCATAATATATGTATATAGGTCTGGCAAAAACAACAGTAGTCTATATACATTTCTCTTGTTATACTTTTATGTACTACGCATTAAATGGCGAGCTTACTTCCGTTTATATATGGGAATTTAATTAGAAAATATCTATTAACACTTTTCTTAACCGAATACTGGAACCGGGACTTAACGATCACATGCAAATATAAGCACAAGGAATACGCCAGGGGACCGACGATTTTATTTCGCAAATAACAAAAACGGTGTACACTATAAGCAATATTAGCCAAAAGAGTAAGTCAGAAAATTCTGTAAACAGTGCAGGATTGCTTTGGAAGATACCCTCAGGTAGGCAAAAACCAAAGTTGAAATCATATCGAAAATTATTCGCGTGTACTTATACAAAATAAAACTCACGTCTGTCCTTATTGTACTAGCTAATCTCATGATTAGCCGGTACAAGCCACGCCTATATTGCCCTACAATTTGCCCTTAACAAATAATCTACAATTATCCGTTTGTTACCATACTGTACAGATTACTTAATCACTAAAACGTCTACATATGGCCGGCACGTCATTTTAACACAGTTAAAATGACGTGCCGGCCATTTTTAAATCTATTAAGTCTTAGTTAATTCATATTACGACCACTAAGTGCCGAGAATCTTTAAGAAATCATAAGTAAACAATCATTACATAATATAGAAATAAAACTAGTCATACCAGATCAAATCTTTTAAACGCACAATTCATTCCAATATGACCTTCAGCAAAGTCAGACTAACCATACAAACGCGAAATAACTACAATAGACAAACAATGGTCTCCGATAAGAAGACATTTGCAATGATAAGTAGAAAGATTTCCTAAAAAAATAAAAAACAACTTACCATCCGCTGAAAATAGTGATTTATAAACTTTGTCACTTTATAAAATCCGATGGTAAACCAAATAGACGAAACAAACACATTACTTGTAATACTGATAATGTTATTCAAATACGAACAAAATAGACAACATTTCACACCAAAGTATATAATCATCACTAAAACAAAAATATTCGAATAACAGATATGATGATAAGCCATGATACAGATTAGACAAATGTACGAACACATTTGATAAGTGTAATCGTAGCTCTCTTAATCTTAATCGATGGTATAACCAGTCAGAAATATGATAACTGCTGATAAAGTGCAGTGGAAGCAAATTAATCACATTATTTATAAGATATGCCACGTAATGTCTCATGACAAAGATGTAAAGTATCTGTAGTGATTCTTTCGTTTGTTTTTAAGTGGTTCACCACTTGGCTGTCGTGGACAGGAGAAAATATCTAAACAGTGGCATAAGAAATAGACGAATCTATCCACGCTGTAACGCGTTGTCTAGACCTAGTAATATGAAAGTGCTTTAAGGGATGGTGGTAAAGCCCTAGGAGTGAATAACAATGTACGCCATGAGACGGGCATAGGCCTCATTTAAAGCATAAATACTATAATAATAAAGTGGATACACCTACATCTGTCTGTGGTTAATATAAGGTGATGTTAAGCAGCGACTTCCTTAATTATAAAACTTATATTATAATGATATCACATTAGTTACACTGAAACATATCGCGTTGGTCAAAATAATACTTTTCATACCCGTATTTTCTTCGTTTAGTATGGGTTCGCCATCTTCCTCTGTTCCTGAAATAAAAAAGTATATTTTAGTGATACGTTTACTACTCTACATTTTGATTTCTTAAAATCTTTCAATTACAAAATTCCATTTACAAATGTCTATCTATACCTAATAATATTAAAACTATAATCAGGCTGTGTCTAAATGATGAGATACTTTTGAAAACAAACTCGATTGCCTTTTTAGGAGCCTTAAAACAAAACAATGACCATATTTTTTTTTGGCCATCTATCAATCTGCATAGCTTGATAGCTTAAGGTTCGACTATATCAAAAATCTAGGCCACGTTTCATCTAATATTGTTGAGTAAATTAGTGCATTCTGTAATTGAACGTGCATACTTAATAAATTACTAAAGGGATCTGTAATCCACGCGCCAAAAATCGCGACATAACAGAATTAAATATATTATAGTCGGTTTATGTAATAACATCCGAAAGAAGAACATATGTATTTCGTACTAGTGGCTTGTTGGCCCCTTAAAAATTACCATAATCCATACACCCGAAAACAAAGGATCAAAATACGTTCTAAACTCATCCAAATAATTGTTTGCCAACATTACCTAATAAATTGTTACAAATTGAAAACGTGAGCCATCAAGAGGGGCTGTAGTGTGAATTATCTAGAGTTCAGACACGATGTGCTGGCACCGACATGCACTGAATGGGGTACAGGATATTAACCGGAAAATTATACTTAATTGCGTGCGTAATGGATCACCTCAACAACGCATTCTTAGTACTTTTGTACAGAAAATTGTTGAATGAAATGAAAATATAGGATGACAAATTTCTCTAACTAAAGAAAAGTCAAGGGCATTTTTTTAAATTGCTTCTGGAAGTAATTAGTTCAAGAAAATACAGTCATGGCTAGCGCTACGATTGTATTTTTTCTTGTCTATTATTTGAATATTTCTAAAACCCCGTACGACACAGGAAATAAATAAAAGCAAAAAAAAAACACATTACGTTATTGTTTCAATTCTAGGTGTTTTTGAGTCCGTTGTTTAAATGTTTGTAGCGCCCTCGCGAAGCACGAATGATTGCTAGTGATGATATAGGTACATATATTACAGTAGACCAAGATAGATGTCAAATCTATTAAATCGAGAGCAATATACAGATTTTCACCCAAGACTCATAGCCACACATATATTATCCAATGATAAACCTGCTGTTGAAGTCTTGTAATCTACATAGTAGGTATTATATAAATAAACCATCTCTGTGTACACGTACATAATATATTGTCTGCAATTTGTCCATTATCTGTAATTACACCGATATAATAAACGTAACCGATATGATTTGATTATATTTATCACTTCTGTATCTTAATCTATAGAATGTGTAACAGAAAGTGGTCATATAAGAATTGGCTATATTAACGTATGTTTATAGTTATGTCAGCCGTAGACCAATATGGACCAATATAGACTACACGGATGACGTACTGGTTAAACTGGGCGCCTCGCCAATGCCGCTACGCCGAGTGCTGTGGGTTCGAATCCCACACGGGACAAAAAATTGTGTGTTCCAAAAATGGTTTTTCCGAGTCTAGGTGTTCTTTGTGTGCGTTGTTTTAATATTTGTAAAGTATTCCGAGACACAGGATTTATTCCTAGTGCTGTAGTGAGTTGTCTTTAAAAAAACAGAAACTGAATATACCGCCAATAGACCACAAATGTACCAAAGGCAACATCGTAGAAAGTCACCAAAAGAAGCAATGGGCATACAGCAAGCCCTTAGTATGCTAGTTATTTGTCTAGAGGATAAAAGCTATTGGCACAAACACACCGCCCTGAAGAAGACCAGTGTTTCCTGTCACCATCTTACTTGATTAGTACTTGCAAACGCTGACTACACATAAGCTTGCTCGTTTTGAATCATGAAATTTATATTCTTCACTAGCAATGTAGAGTCTTGAAATGTCTGCCCGTCTACTACACCTATTACACCGTATACGGGTGTAACCATATATTTTTAGGGTACCCCGTATTGTAGATTTATTCCCACACGGAAAAACATTTGTGTGATCTCTTTAGTTTTTGTTGTCAGGATGTTATGTCAAAATGAATTGAATTATTCTGAATATTTGTCATCCTTGAAGCTGAATCAGCTGAACTCCATTCGTATGACATAAATAATAATCTATTTATTAATACGTGAAGCAAAAACTTTGTACCCCTTTTTACGAAAATTGCGCGAAGTATGAAATTTGGCACAGTTAAAGTTTATATGGAGAGGGGGGGACGAATGCTAATATTTTTAATAAAATATGCATTAGAAATACATTAAATTAATGAAAAAGCACTACACGCACACAACCATGCGTTTGATACATGCAGTCGAATCGCGTTCGTAGTATTTCGGCATTGTTCGTCTGACGTCGTTCAATTCTTTGTAACTATGGTTACCTATACCTTATTTATATGTAAGAAAGAAAAAAAGAAAACAAAGCAGCAAGCTTAGGAATTTTGGTCGAATTTTGACCACTAGGCTAGTAATAATAAATTACGTTTATTTCATAAAATTGATAAAGTTTATGTGAAGTCCCTGACACCTGTGCTAGGTGATAAACCTGTGTTACAGGAGGATATAAGAAGCCTACTTACAAAACTTGGTAATAATAACTTAATTAACACAATAAAAATACGGTTTATACATTTAAGCACTGGACCGCATACTAGGATTATCTGTGTCGTGAGGTACATACGTTATCTTGCTAAATTTGATGTAAACTAAATGGTATATAATACTAATATTATAAATATTAGTTTGTGAAAAATGTGGATATTTGGATGTCAATCTCCTTATCACTGATAAACTGTTGAACAAATTTGGATGAAATTTTATAATTTAAACCATGTCCTGAATTAGCACATTGAATATTTGCTTCCAATTTACACTCACGTGGGCAAAAGAACGCTTATAAAAATGATGTAATCACATTAATTTATTTCAGTCATATAATATATATCTTATATTCTTTATCATACTAGTCTTACAAAACTGATTGTATGAAACTATGATCCTTATTTACAATAAAATAAAATAAAATCTGTCATGCAGTAATGTTTTACTTGACATTGTAAATATTATCGTCATCATAGCGATAACATGTTAAGCTTAGATAACTTTTTAATAACCGCATATTGGAATAACATTATACGTTGACTAATGATGGCGATCGTCTGGTCAGGATTTATATTTTATAGTTCAAAAATATAATAATGTCCTCCAGACCGAATTTCGGTCACGGCGGCCAATCTTAACGGAAACTGGCCATCTGCTAAGAAGATATTATAGTGCACAAGTATGTGCGCAAACATAAGTGCACTCTCTGTTCCGTAAACCTCATGATTCGATGGGACGGATAATCCGATACGACCGGAGGGAGATCAGGCGGAGTTCGGAGTTCTGAACAGGGTGAGGCGGTTCTTCACGCCTAGGCAGCTATGCCTATTGTATAAGGCACAAGTGCGCCCTTGCGTGGAGTATTGTTCTCATCTTTGGGATGGCTCCGCGCAATTGCTGGAAGCTCTCGACAGATTATAGCGGCGGGCTGTCCGTGTCATCGGAGATCCAGAGGTCACAAGTTCACTGGAACCTCTGTAACTCCGTAGGGACATTGCTTCATTGGCATGTTTCTACAGAATATACCACGGAGAGTGCTCTGAAGAGTTATTCCACCTTATCCCGCCCTCCCCTTTCATATCCAGAATAACGCGTGCTGGGCTCAGATGCCATCCTTATACGGTAGGGTCGACTAGAGCGCGTACCAACAAGTTTGGGTCCTCATACCTATGCCGAACGATCAAGGCATGGAATTCTCTGCCAAGATACGTGTTTCCTTCTTCCTTCAATCTTGGGTCCTTTAAGCGGGGCGTGAAAAGCACGTTCTCAGGCCGTCAAAGAAGAAACCTCAACATCGCCTCGGCTGCTATAAAGACGGTGTGGAGGCCTCTGCTCTTAGACCACACGACTGCTTACCATCAGGCGCAGTGCGGTCATTTTGACGAGCAAAGTAAAAAAAAAAAGTCGCAGGACTAACGGTCTTTACGTGCTTTCCGAGGCACGGGGTGTCTAATACCGCCTACTTCCTATCTCCGGGCTGCTATTGAGATCTCTTAACAGAAAAACACAATAACTTTTTGTTGGCCCGAGCCGGGATTCGAACCTGAGACCTCATGCACAGCAGTCGTATTCAGAACCGCTGCGCCACGGAGGCAGTTAAAAATATACATACATACATAATCTCACGTTTCTGTCCCCAGTGGGGTAGGCAGATGTGTTATTTTTCTTTATTTCTGTATTATACTTACACTACGCTAACTATGTTCCAGATCCTTCAGAATAATTGGCAGGCTATTGCCGTCTCCCTGGCTCCAGCCTCCATGCTGCAACTGAGCATTCTTTGACACAAAAACTCAATAACACTTGGCCTCACCTGGGATTTGAAGCTGACACCTCATGCACTGAAGTCGCATTCACTACCCTTGACGCAGTCAAAATTTGACAAAAATATTGGGAATAATACAATATTCCAGACTTTACAACGACACCATAATTTGTGAATAAGCCTATGATGTGTAGGAAATAGGGTTGCCCTCTGTTTCATGAAACCTTAACAAACCAAACTAACCAAATGTATGTTTAAAACACCTCTTTCTATTTTCCATATTACTTTGTGCGACATGGAAGTCTTATACAGTATGTTCTAAGTTTACTTAACTAGTGTTGATATTACTTCCACTATAAACAAAATGGTGGCAATCATATTATATAGTACAGATCAAACATATCTATAAGTCGATATTTGTAAACCATCGCCATCAATATCTTGAGTGAAATAAATAATATAAGTCAAATGAAATCTTATCATCTACACCAACAATATGTAAGATTTACGGAGATAAACAGCGTAACTCCAAATCTCGGTGGGCTTAGCCTTTCAAGATTTCTGATACACATTTTCAGGTATTTACACCGCTTCTACTAAAGACGAAAGTTATCATAATATTTGTGCAAATTAAACATCGTAGTCGGATGCTTGTCAGTTTATTAACCAAGATGTAACTAATTCAAAAACTAACAGAAATTGTCACTGCGTTGTAATGTGGAGTAATAACCAAAGAAAAACGTTAATTAACAAATTTTCAGCGTATCATGATATCACAGCTGGTATAATTAAACACAAATATGATTTTAAAAGTAAAGATTATTTTATTTAAACATTTACTTGTTTGACAATAAAAAATTACTTGAGTTACAAAACTTCAGCCTCATCTTAGCCTAATCGGTGAATGAAATAGGGATATGACAGCTTCGATGGCCGCATATCGATAGTCTATGTTAGCGTAAATATATGTAAATTGCAAACATTGTTCTGCCCCTTCCGGTAACTGACGTAAAACATCGGCGCAAATTCAACTTAGATAGCACTATCAAATCTTGCTATTATTTTTTGTCACCTCTTTACCTTATTTTAAATAAGCTAACTTACTAACCATTGTTCAGACGCCAGCGTTTAAACTGCTTTTATCACTATGTCTCAATAAGGCTAAACTGACAGGCTAGTAATATTAATCACAAATTCCAAAATGATATCAAAAAAAGCTTTGACTATAAATCGCAGCACTACGCTGCCAACGACAAATGAAACGAAAATATACATGACATATTATACTGATGATGAGATAATACATGAGGTGCATGCGATATCTGTTGACAAAAAGTGAAAACTTACACGCATGGATCATAATCCATTCGTGTAAGTTATCATTGTTGTAGAATGTGACAAGCGTGGGCTATAGGCTATCCAAGACTAAAATAATTTTTCAAATCGAACCAGTAGTTCCTGAGATTAGCGCGTTCAAACAAACAAACAAACTCTTCAGCTTTATAAGTATAGATTATCGATAAAGAAACAAAGAAAATACTATGGTAAGCCAACATGAAAATATAAATGTCATTCTACTGGTACCATATACCTATTAATAATATTCTTATTTTTATCATTTTACTAGATATTGCCCGCAGCTTCGCTCGCATAAATGTAGATCAGGTGAGGTTAGATTAGTAACAGAACATTTTTTCTGGATTTAAGATACCTATATCCTTTTATGTTCCCCTGACAATGTGTATGCAAAATTTCATGATGATCGTTTGAGTAGTTAAGGCGTGAAAGTGTAACAAACAAACTCACATTCGCTAGGATTAGTTAGGATTACCTTATCACTCTTCTACATCATCAGCAGGTGTGACGTATCTATCTATAAATATATACTTCATGGTAACACATTTACAACACGATAATATTATGGTACTGTTGTAGATAATATCACAAAACAATATAAGTCTTCGTTTTAAAGTCATAATTATATTAGGTTACTTAAGATTTGTACTATCAGATACTTGGTTTATCTTATCCGAAATATTCTATCATATCAGATGACGTAACGATAATATCGAGGTACAAATCTGCAGGATCAAGATTGAAAATGTTTTGCGACGTAATACCGTACGGTATGAAAAACATAGATCAGTTCTTGGGCAGTATTGACAATTATACACATTAACTAGGCTGTTTAAAAAATGTTTGCGGGCAATCGGTCACCTTGTTGCTACCGCCATGCTGACTGTTGTGGTTTTAAATGCTTCAGACGACTAAAAATATTGATGTAATCTACTAATGACTATTCTGGGACTAGGTGTATCTTGTATCTGTTGATTGTATGCTTGTAAAGTCTTCCGTGGCACAGGGCTTGCAGACTAGTGCGGCAGTTGTCATTTCACAAATAAATATTGATTAATTTGTTCATTTCATCTAACAATTGTAAATAAATGTAATGTAATGTCTTGTGAATTAGACCCTAATCCAAATAAAAGATATTTCTTTCTGTGCAGGTTTTTCTCCCCACAGGAGGAAACACATTAAAGTACTTTTAAACTTTCGCATTGCATGATATATATATAATATGTAACGGGTATTAACGCGATCATGCATAATGTTACCTTTTTTTTTTACCTTTTTTATGCTTGACGTTTCAAGTCAGCTTGTGACCACGGCCGGTGTAACCTGGTCGAAACGTCAAGCATAAAAAAGGTAAAAAAAAAAAAAAATCGTTATGATCGCGTTAATACTCGTTACATATTATATATATAACATTAAAGTACAGTTGTAACATATTTTACATAACAGTTATCTTCTTCTCCCTAGCCTTTATTATTCCCAAGTCACTTGGGGTCGGCTTTTCTAGTCTAACCGGATTTGACTGGATATCAGTTTTTCCACGGAGCGGCTGCCACCTGACCTCCGCAACCCGAAGGCTAACGATACCCTAAGGCTAGACTAGTGTCAGGATATTAGAGGGTACTGACTTCCTAATAACGACTGCCATAGATGTTCATGGCAGCCGGGACCGACGGCTTAACGTGCTCTCCGAGGCACGGAGCAGGCGATAATTGTCAATCAATACGCACATAATTTCGAAAAGTCATATAACTTCCGAAAGGTAGTGGTGCGCGACGTGGGTTCGAACCCGAGATCCTCTGCATTGCAGTCTATTGGTCTCCCCACTGAGCTATCGCAACAACATCGCAATATCAGTTACAAAAAAGTAACAATATCGCAATAACAGTTATCTATGGTTTGAAATTAAACTGCTTTATAGGGATTTTGTCGTGTTGTTTATTTTAAAATACACAAGTGTTTTAAAATAAATAACGTGATAAAATCTTATACCGATTTTATCACGTTATTTATTTATTACTAGTTTCATTGCAATGTATAAAATTTGCGTAAACGTAAGACAATATTAAGTTATCTATGGGGTGGACCATTTGGTACCTACTGCAAAATTTTTATACTGTCAAAGAATTGAAAACTTCTGGATGACTATTCCATAGAAACAGAGCGATTGCATTACATTTAGTTGGCTGAAAGGGCTATGCGTTTCGTGATTTTACTTCTAATTGTATTAATTATAGTTTGATCACTCAACAAACTATCACAAGGTCAATAATTCTTATATTTAATATACAAAATGGCGCGAGTCCTTTACGAAAGATGTAGTCTTACCTATTAATGCAACCATTAATAGGTAAGACTACATCTTTCGTAAAGGACTACACATTAGCAAGATACTGCAACCAGTATCTTGCTAATGTGTTTCGCCAAACCATATGTAGGTAAATTTATTTGACTCACAAAAGGGCGTAATGGTACGTTTGTCTTGTGAACTTTAGGCAAACCATGTAGTTTCGGTGCCAACCTGGGGTCAGCAGAGTGCATAGTCAGTCGGCATACATGCCGTATATAAAAGGAGTAACGGACAAAGTTGGAACAGCACTAAAGAAATACTCCATAAAAACTGTAATATAGTCCGTTCTCCAAACTAGTAGGCTATCTACGCACTCCAAAGGATGTTATCCCTTTTCAAACACCTGGCGTCTACAAGATGGATTGCAGTTGTGGTAGTTCTTGTATCGGACAGACCAAACGTACAATCGCTGAAAGGGTCAAGGAACATATCACAGCTGTCAAGAACCGGTTAGTAAACAAGTATGCTGTAGCCAAGCATTTGCTGGAGTCTGGACCAAACCACTCGATTGAGTTACATAAACTACAGGTTTTATCCACCAATCGTCACTATTACTCCAGGATAGTACCTACGTGAAGCGGTTGAAATTAAGAAATATCGCAATTTCAACCGGGAGGACGGATAGCGTTTGTCTACATCTTGGAATCCAGTCATCAGCAAATGTAAACGTCACCGTAGTGACTTAGGTCACCAGTGTGTAGACGTCGTTAGTATTGTGTGTCGAAATACTGACAGTGCGAATATAAATAATAGTTACCAAGTGAGGGTAGTTGCCGAAACCCGCCGCTGAGCTCACATCAGTCAACCCGTGACCACGATCGATGCAAGTCGGTCGAAACGTCGGGCAATCAATAGGTATTTATTACCTTTTAAATACTTTATCGCGAGTAAGACCCGTTGTCTAGCATTATATTAAGTACTTGTACAAATCGAGATAGTCTAAAAACTTTCAATAATTTTTGTATTAGTTAGAAAATAGTGTTACAAAATATGAAGAATAGCCGAATGTTGCTTATACATTTCTGTTACTACATGAACTTTTTGTTTTAAAGTTAGGCATAACACTTATACATCTTAGCCACTGTCTTCTCTCTGTTATATATTTTGAAATACAAAATCGACGAATCGAATCAAACTACTATTATGACTGCTTAGTTCAATCAAATGAAGCACCTTAGTATTTGTCTTTACTATTACTAAATTCTACCTGCTACTTTTATTTAGAACGAAGTCTAATGAGGAATCAGCCCCTGTTACATAAGTTCTAAAAGTCTAGTGGATAATTGTTGAAATATGGAATAAATAGACGCGTCTATGTTTGTATTCATAAGTGGTTTGACTATGATATTATAAAGTTATGCTCCAGAAACCATACTAGTATCGACAAGTCGAAAGTTACATAATACTGAGTCCTTAGGAAAGTCAGCTTACATAACATCGACTTGAACTGTATCCGATATTACACGACGTTGGTAAACAAGAACTCAAACCGACCTACTGAAGCCCAAGTACTGAACACATCTGCAATCAATATTTTATATTTTATATGATGGCGCAGCGGTTGTATTTGCGACTAATGGGCATAAGGTCTTGGAATCGATTCCCGGATCGAGCACAGGTTTTCTTATCAAGAAATTCTCAGTAACAGCACAGAGTCTGGAACTGTGTCTGATAATCGACAAAATGTTCGCCTCGTATGACGTAACCATAGCTGTTGAGTTGTGGGTGTATTAAACCTCTGCCTACCGCTGCATGTACGATATGATAACGTTGCAAATTATCATAATAATATATCACACTTATCTTTAATACAAGTAAAACTATTATAATATGTAATGATAAGATAATCTTTGACAAAATCCAAATATCAGACATATGGGTATCGATGAGCGCGCAATTACGTTTAACCCTCATAGCACAGGGTATCAAATCAAAACATCTTGAGACTCTCAACGGTACATTACCAAACACCTTTCCACCTACTTACTTAAAGAATAGACGCGCACGCGACAGGACATCGGAACAAAAGCGCGTTGCACTACAAACCATCATTAGACCGAAAGAAAAGAAGTCAGACCAGCTGCCTTCCTACTTCCTCTCCTTTCAATATGTGTAATACAAGATGGTAGTATTGTATGGCGGTTTATTTTAGGGCACATTCATTACGCCACTCGATTTGGCGCGTGTTCTTATCTGTGTATCTGTGTGTGTTGCGCGTGCCTACGGAACCGGCTGCTACTGTAGGAAGTAGCTCGCGACAAAATAGAGCACTACATTTCTTCTTTTATTATATGCAATTACATAGATACTAGCGCTGTGAGGAATTTGGTGAGACTACTTATTCTATATTGATTGTCTTAAAGTAAATCTAAGCTAAAAAATCAAGCAAAAAAGAATCGAGTGCCTAAAAATATTTTTTATTTTCTTTTATTTAAAAACATTTTTAATGAATTTGATTAAATGATCGGCAAAACATTTTAAATTGCCATTTCACAATTATAATTAAGAGATAAGATTAACTATTAAGTTATTTTAATAAAGTAAATCTAATCAATGTATGCCTATATGTTAAATTATGTATAGAAATTCTGTCACATCGGCTGATCTCAATGGAGACTAACCATTTACGCAAAAGGTATAGTGCACAAATGTGAGCGTAACCTTTGTATTTCCTCACTCTCTCATAGTCTGACCGATCGTCCCATCGGCAATCCGATATAATCGGTGACTGACGACTGACGAGCACTGTCTATTCTATCAACTTTGCGAGGTGGTCAAATATCAAATAATATTATATATAGGTATATATAGATCCAATGACAAATTCCAATAAATAATGTAAATATAAGTAGAATTCTAATTTCTTTATTATAATTTTATCGAAGTGCGTGGTTTTCGTGTCTTTTCCAATTTTCTTCCTTTACCGATTACATTCATCTTTTTTTTATGTCTTCTTGTACCTTGTAGAAGGTTCTTACAGAAAGAAAAGTGAATGAAATTGCGCAGAAAATTGGATAATTTCAGAAAACTTAACGATTATTATATTAACCTCGCGAGTTTGACAGTTTGTCTAAGATAGGCCAACGTCTGTCGGGTCAGCTAGTTTAACAAATATAATTTCAATATTACATAACGATGCAAATTCACCATAATAATATCCTAATCATTCCGCAACCTAAACTAAATATGATTATAAAAATTATTATTATCGTTTTTATTCTTATTATGTCAAGTGCTATCAGTCTTAATTATTATAATTGTGATAACTGTATCCTGTTATTCCAGAATGTATTGCGATAAGTTGAATCCAGAATAATGCTTTTGTATATGCATTATTCTGTATCAATATCCTATATCTAAAATACGAGTTAGTATACTAGTGCATATTAAAGTGTTTAACCATTACGTGTGCGAATGTACATAGGTATAAAAAGGCATTTTATGCTTTTGCTCTAGTCACTCGGTAGACATGCAAAGCAATATGTAGAAATTGTATCATCTGTAAATAATTCATAAATTATAAAACCATATTGTAATACAAGAATTCATTTCTATTTACATAAAATAAACTAAAACAAATTCGATTAATTACCAGTCCTACCAAAAAACTTAACAAGCCCGGTTCTAAAAGACACGTGGCTCAAAAGACTATGAATAATAACATCCCCATAAGGTCTGGGGTCAATAATATCGCATTTATTAGAAACCAGTTTCAGCAACGCCATCTGCCGAGGGCGGTGCGCGACGTCTTCCGCTGCATTGTGATTGAACACCGGTCGCCTGCGCACGCGCTGCTCTTGCAACGAAATTCCTCCTTTATGGTGTCAGATGTTCTAAGGTCATTCAGTCTGCCGGGTCAGGGAACTAAAGCATTGCAATTTTAGCCGAAAATTATAGTGGGCGTTACTAATGCGCCGATTTCTTTTAACATAATAAAAAATATTTATGCATTTATAAAAAGACAAAAAATATCGTTTTGTTTTGAGACACGAGCTATCCTACAATAAATTTGTTCATAAAATAGGATCCAATATCTTTTTATGATATTTATTTAGCAATATTAGCGGCATAGTCGGAGCTAATAAACAGTTGTAACCCTCAAACGCGCGGTGGTATCATTGCGACCCGCCGCCCTTGTTTGCCAGGAAGCTAAGCCGCTGTAACGGTGTTTGTCCGCACAAATTTATGTGTGTCGTTGTAGTACTGTCACAAATCTACTTATCTACCAGAACCACGCCTTCATAATACAAGCTTTAGCGTTACGGACATCTGTGAGCTAATATAGTTTAATGAATATGTCCACCAAAATAGCCAACGTATAGACTACTAGTTTGAATAAAAATGTCTTGATATTAAATATGTATTAATGAAGTTGTAAGTTTTATCGTAAAGATTTTATAACTTTAAAGTAAGAGTTTTAAAGCGTAAGTACAATAGCAAACAAACACAAGAGTTATGCAATATAAAACACATATCGGCACGCACACAGACAAGCGTTAGATGAGTGTATTTATCGTATCGAAGGTACGGGCATTGTCCATTGTGTCGACGCCTTGGCCTATTGTTCCGCCTTGTGTATGTACCCATTCCAGCCACATCGATCGGCTTACATATACACTGTTATGACTTCCACTAGCTATGTACTGATATAGCCGCACTAGAAACTACTGAAGGAAATCTTGATGTGTAAACACCGACGCTAGTTTCTACGGAATGCTTGTTAAATGTGCATATAAAGAGAATATTTAAGTAGATTTGCGTGCAAACCTTTCTAAGAATATGACAAATCCATTTGTCCCTAAGCGACAAGATTTACAGTTAATCGTATGAGTAAACTCCCCAAAATGTAATATGCTTCCGAATATAAATTGTCATATTCTTGTAATTCTAGTAATAACCGCATGTCGCTGTCATATGAACAGTAAATCCAGTGGGGTATTATGTGGCCCGGGATACGGAATTCGCTTTTCGTCACCAAATTATATGATTTATTGTCATCGCGGATCATACAATTGTGCGCACAAATACACAGGGTACATTTTAAATTTTGGAGAGAACTATTTAAAGAGTTTGAATGTTAATTCGGCAAAAATGTTAATATTTATATTAATGCCTGGTTCTTTGATAGATGGTATACTGATTAGTATTTTGAATTTCATTTAAACAATATTGTTTTGTTAATTTTTTTTTAAATTTAAATATATTAGTCACTAATTTATTTAATAAATTTATTAGTATTGGTATTGTTTGTATTTTTACTGTATTGTGTGAAAACTATTTTCAGAGGAACATTTTATTTCAAAATACAAAACACGACTGCATTATAAATTCAGTAGTGTGTAACGTGTCAAACTGTTAGGGAGGAATGAGGGCAATATTGAACAAAAATATTATAATAAACTATGAAGCTATATTGTGAATGTGACAGTCCGCGTGTCGGTTCGAACCCCACACCACGCCATTTAAGGGTTAATACTGCTCCCTGACAGAGGGTCGTCATTGTAAACTGAAAGGATTATTTAGAACAATAACTTCCCAACATTTATCACTTTTGTTCACGCCCGATGTACTAATAAAGATTAATAAAGTTTTGACAACGTCTTAAATTGCTGTTATAACTTTGTCACGGTTTACGAAGACATTGTTCGAATATATTCATTAATATAATATGGAGGTATCAAAATATTTACTTGTCCTAGATTAGATAACTATTACATAATGCCAAAATTAGTTAGTTTGGTCGTTGTTCCTTCATTATATGGCTGATATTTTATCAACTCATTGATAAAATATAGAGCAATGCGAACTGAAATGGTAACGCAATGACGTAACGACATTATTTGCGGCATCGAATTCTAAGGTGGCCGTGATAATAATTCATGACATTGCCGAAGTCCATTATTAAACTACTTACGGTCCCTCTAATTCATATCCTATTCGAGAAACTAAGCAGCATTTAAATAGCCTGCTGATAATGCTCATCTACTTTACCCAATGAACGCTTGAAATACTAGAATTCTCTGTTTACACCGTTCACAAAATAGGTCTTCATTTAAAAACCTTACTCAAGGTAGGCTATCGCTAACATAAGCCTCTTTAGAAGAAAGGTACCAGTTAAAATTCTTCAAGTTTGAGCGGAGTTTGTATTGTGACCCACCTCTCATAAAAAGCTTCATCATTAGTTACTGCTAATACAAATTTCATACATTGTCGCATTAGAAAACCAATTATTTACTATTTTACCAACATATATTCTAATAAAGTCCCTAAATTGTATGTTGATAAATATTTAAAAAAAACCACTAAATATTTTACAAATAAGCATTTTATATAATAACCGTCCCACCACATTTCATTACTCGCAAGCCTCTTTTCGCCCGCCCCTCATCTAAGACTTCACAAGAAAAACTGCATTTCCTCTAACACGTAATAAAGCGACTGCATTGACACCAAACACGAATTAACTTTCAACAACGACCCTCCGTTCACTATCAATCGTAAGACACGAACACGATCCGTTAAGTGGTCGATCGGACCCCGTGGCGATTTAATTCACTTCTCACGCGACGCAGTAGGCGGAGGGTTAAGGGATTACTCGCCACGCGACGCTACAGATATTGTCGATTTAGGGAGATATCGCCTGAGTAATGATGCTGACATAATTATTGAGAGGATTTACTAACTTTTAATTTTGTTAAGTGAATTTATTTGGGTGGACATTGCCTAGTGGTTCCTATGATCTGCGCATCGGTATTTCTTAGACTAACTTCGCTACGTCATTCAAAAGTTGTTGATATGACTAGTTAGTTGCAATTTGTTACGTAAGCCAACATGTGGCAAAGTTAAAGATGCGTTAAAGATAAGATCAGTGGCTTATGCAATATATTTTATTAATCTAGCAGCAACTACATATCATATCAGATGACTCGATTGTTAAAATTCGAGATATTAATTTTGCATAGTAAAATGACAATAAACAAACAATGACATTTTAATTTATCAATTAGCTTCTATTTTGCTTGTCATTTTATCTTGGCCTTAAGATCTATTCAGAGATTTCCAGTTCAATCATGAAAGCATATGCATATAGCAGATGATCAGAAGTTCAGATATTTTTATCTAAAATAACTCAAAACGTCGTTTTTTATCAGAGTTATATTATAGTTATATAATAATAATAATAATAATATTCTACCACATACACACAACACCATTTAACCCAAACTAAGCAGAGCTTGTACTATGGGTATTAGACAATGAATAAACATACATATATACTTTCTTTTTGTAAATGCACACATATTATACATAGAAACACCCAGACCGAGACAAACATCCATCCATGTTCATGCATACAAATGTTTCACTTGTGCGGGAATCGAAACCGCGACCTCATGTTTATCTAACTTCAAAGAATAACGCAATTTATTTTATACTCAAAATTCAGATACTACTTTGCGTCTTTTCTGTGCATATAAAACGTTTTAACTAAGCATTTCACACACTTGGAATAATTTCTGTGTTGCGGACTTTGCAAAACATTCAAAGAACGGATACAAAGAAAATTTAGACCAAGGATAACCATTTGATCATACAAATTTCAGTCCCGTGTGGGAAACGAACCCATAATACTTGGCGCAGTGGCTCAGGCGAGACAACCACTGCGCCACCGGTGTACACAATGAATAGCGACCGAACATTACATTGAATTTCTAAAACTTTAAGTAGCGTCATGGTTTAGTAGAAGACTTACAATATTAGAATAGAATCCTATCCTTAACTCAAAATATATTACACATTATAAATTCTACATACATATAATCTTAAGGTGACAGGTAAAAAACATTATAATAGGTTAACTTGTCTCCTGGTATGGAGACAAGTTAACCTATTTACATATATACGCTAAATCAACTCAAAGTCTGAACAAATTTTATTAAAGCATTTAGCTCAGGATAACATTTAAAATAGTACGTTAATTTTAAAATACGTCACGATATGAAATCGCCTTCGCAGCTAGATTTCTGTATCATAGTATATCTAGCATTCGATCTCATATCACACATGAAACATAAATTAAAAAAATGTATATAAATGAAATATCATCGTATAACTCAGCATAAAATAACTCTGTAAACACGATGATGATTTTTGGTTGTAACGCCACAATATAAAACTCACTTTCAGATGTTAAAACTTTAAAACCGCTCAATACGATTATTAAAGATTTAAAGCTTGCTACTGATCCAAGTCTCTGTGACTGTACATTCAAGCGCAAAAAACAAAATGTACCGAACCACCCTTAGAGACATATTACGTCCAGCAGAAGAAGTACATTATGATCATAGTTTACAATCTTCACTTTTATTTATGCAGTATAGTCTGTGTACGAATAGTTTTCAATTTATTGTAGGATTATAAATGCTATATGATTTCCACTATCAGAAATTCTTTGTTAAATCTTCGAAAAGAGATCTTCTCTTATTTTTCCTAGATTGATTACTTTCGAGTGTATCGAAGACAGCTTAAAGCTTAACTAGATTCGACAACATAAGTAAACACAAACCAAGGAAGCAAATTATACAAACACGATGACCTCTGACATGAACGATCTGTATGTCTCTGAAGATCTAGGTAAATAAGTAAAATCGCAAATAAAGCACGTTAGTAAAACACTTATGTATACTTCGTACGTAATAGAAATTGAGCCCATTGTAATTAAGTAGAAAAATGACACCAACTATCTTCTAGCAAAAAGAAACCAATACCACCTTGCCCGACGCGAGCATTGAGCCCTACTTATACAATTGAAGCTAGATAATCATTTCACGTTATTTCAATTACAGTAACAAAAATAATAGATACGGAGATCAACGAAAACAATAAAATAATCAAGCGCACATTTATTTGCGGCGGGAACATTACGCGCCATTATAGAGTTGTCATATTTTTTCATCCGGAGCTGTTGGACACGGGGCCTACCACCCTCCCCTGCGTGCGCCAAATTAGCGTAGCATTGACGAATTTAAACCGATATCACAATATTAAGGATTAGTTGCGAAACATAACACAACTCTTACGATATCTATACTAATTTGTGACGAATATACCCACAGCGCGATGACAATAATACATATAATGATGAAATACTTGATAGGATACTAACGGAAAAAGAAAATCTGATTTTTATGTCAATATTCATTTTGTATCATATTTATGCATTTTGACTTGGCAGGAAACTATTTAGGCACATTATTACCATTAAACGTTACATGACTAAAAAATTTTAAAGTACTTCATGGAAATAAATTGTATACAGTCTTTTATCATTCATTTTGCTGAACGTATCATTTAATAGCTAAAAATATGCTTTCCGATTTAGATTATTATTAGATAGATATTTATTACATTATCTTTATTCGCTGGCCTATCTTTTAACCGGTCGTATTCCGCCGGCTCGCATACCAGCCGGCTGATTTGTACGGCTATTCGTAGCCAATAGGCAATTAGTTTTGATCGGTAAGGTTGGTAATATACGGTTTTAAGCGAAGGCGGCGCGCGGCGTTTTGGCGCCAATTTGGTGGCTCGCATGCGAGCCACCGGCCTACGACGGGTACAAATCTGCCGGCTGGTATGCGAGCCGGCGGAATACGACCGGTTAAGTGTTATCTGAGGTTATAATATCAAAATAATTATTGTAACTGTAGTGTTTTATTTGTCTTTGCCTTATGATATATAAATATTTGTTGCTTTTGCTGTTTTTATTTTACAATTTTGTAATATACGTAGTAACTTACTTTAATTTATATGCACGCTGTTTAAACCCGCTATGTAGGTCTATTACTTTGTATGTTCATAAACGTATTCTAAAATTCACATATATTACGGCCGTTTTTCTTTTAGTCGAAGTAGATTTAAATATCCTAGTTTGTGAACCTTTTTATACCTATATTTCGTTAGTAACATTTAGTTTTGCCCACCTAAGACTAGTAATTACCGCAAAACACTTAATCATATCATATCTCCTTTCAGATACCTCGACGGCAAATCGTCATAGATAACGTGATAAACAAATAGTAGTAGATATATGATAGTATTTCAATTAACATACACACATAGACCGTCTGCACGTCTTTGAAGGGTAGGTAGAGTTTTATTACACCCACATTTTTCCAACTATGTTTTAAGGTCCCAAGTAACCAGCCCTATTGGCAGTTATCGGGAACAGTTTCAAACTCAGAGCTGCTTCTAAAAAAAGGCTTGCAATAACACCTTGCTCGACCCGGGAACCCGATAGCTCATGCCCAACAATCACATGCACCACAAAGCAGCCAGACAAAAACAGTTATATTAATAAATAAAAAATGCAGTCACAAATAAAATACATCGTAAATGTGTAACAAAACATGCATAGCATCCCTCAAAGTAAGGCAGCATACGTCCCGCCTCACCCATAGATAATATTTCATACAATAGTAACCCCATGCAATACAATTAAGTTACACATGTCCTGCCCACAGTGCAAATACAGATATAAAATGTACGGCCATTAACTATTTTCTGTAATGACCCCATTACTGCTGAATGGGTGTTAATCTTTTTTGTGGTCATTTGTCATATTTTATTGTTTTAAATACTTACGTCACTATTGTGATGTCATCGTTATTTTTGATACATTGATATCTCATGCTATATATAAAATTACTTTCAACATATTATGGAACTCCCCGAAGGGACTAAATAATACATCTTGCGGTAGACAAAGATGATTACACCCAGTTATTCAGTTTAAAAATAAAAGAGTGGAAAAACTTTTTCTCTTAGGTCTCAAATAATATGGAGCAAGTCAATTACTGTTTACTGTTACTGTTGTCGAGGCTGAAAATCGAACGCGGAACCTTACGATGGCATGCAAATATAAATGCAAGTGATGCCAAAGTACCAACGAAGTACCATAAATATTACTTTTTAAATCTGGTATCTTTTAACAAGTTATATTTTGTGTTATCTCTTCACAAATGGTAAACATTGCAGCCGTCGCATTGCGACACTGGCCGCAATAAACTTCAGTTAACTCACTAACCACTATACTTTGACATGCATAAGTGTTACTTTGTGATCTAAATAAATAAATAACCACATACAACTCTTGAGTGAATGCCTTTCTGTATGTATTTTTCATATGTATCTATGTAATATATTTTTTTTTCAGATCGCGAGTTTAGAGCTCGCTTGACACATTTTTAACACAAAAAGTGTTTTATTAAACTGCCAACTTCTTATAGATACCGTTATAAAATAAGGATAAAGAGGAAAGTGTATAGTTTTGTCTCGTTTTTGCGCCTACAATAACATTGCTTATAAGATAGTGTTCGTCGTCTGTTGGTCGTCTCTCTATTTATCAGTATCTAACTAAACTAAACTAAAATATTTTTACTAGGCTACTTAACCGCAAACGGTTTAAAACTTATGATATTTAAATACTAATTGATATCCAATCAACACGAGATACTCCGAGGTGGTCCACTTCTGGTGAACGCTCGAACGCTCGAACACATCTCGACTTTTTTGCATCATAAAGCTGGAGACACACGATCCGTCATCGTTCGAAAGCGTTTTCGTCTCGGCCGTCACGTACGTCGTAAAGCCGACGCTTTACGACATTGGCTCCCGATCTTTAAGACTTGCTCACTCCAATATGTTTGTTACTAGATTTAAACACATTTTGACATTTCCACTATTATCGTCGTGAGTGATGGCATGTTTACTATGAATTACTCTTACATTTATGGTAAATAGATGTTGCTTTATCGATAATGCCAAGTTGTAAACCTACTTCGCACGAACTGCGAGTAAATACAAATAATTTTGAATAATTATATGCTACATAAACATATATACGATACAATATGCAAAATAAATAATTGTAACGAAACGTTAAAAGAGGCCTTTGATGATTTCTTTTCTATTATCAATAAAGCAAATATCTACGCAGTTACACGTTCCAAAAACATATCTAAAACATCACAAAGAAACGAACGTTTTTGTTCAACAATACGATGGAAATAAGCAACAAAGTTATGTCACCTACACATTTCGAATTGGCACAAAAGAAAAAGTCGAAGCCAGAGTTTAGGCGGGCTGTCAACCAGAGATAAAACAAAGGTTCGTTTGATCCTTCGCCCTCAGACACTTGTGGGGCATCGCCACCAGTCACGCAATTTACTTGAGACAAGTTACCTCCATTGTTATTATAATTGAGCCGTAACAACACCCCGGAAGATTTGCCTTCGTAAGGCTTCTATCCTGAGCTCTTGTTTCACTTTACGTAAGAGAAAAACTAAGCGGTTACGCGTATTTTGATTTCACTATTCCACATTATTATTATTTAGGTGTATTTACGAAGTGGAATTAATCGATTATTTTACAGCTATATATCGAATCTCGTATGCTAATGGAGTTGGTAAACTGTTTAAAATATTCCGATAAATAGCGTACGATGCCACAATTATACCACTCGCTGTGGCACTGAGAAACACATTATACTTTAAACTAGTTCCTAGTATTGTGTTGAGTAAAATAATTAAGGTGACTAATAATGTAGTTAGTACTAAGCGCGTGTATTATATCGAACGACTAATTAAATAATCTAGGATAGCAATTTAATCACTTTACATTAATTTGGCTATTTAATGGTTGAATTCTTAAATTATGTTTCTTAAAGTAATTATTTATTTTTAAATTACTGTTTTATTGTTATTAATTTTATTAATTATACCTTGATTAATTTTAATGTTTGTTCTACATTTTTAGACGAATGGCAAATTCAGCTTACTTTGTATTTTACAAATTAGTTAAGGTAAGAGCAACGATCGCTCAGTGGGGTGACCAACAGACTGCAAGGTAGATGATCTCGAGTTCGAACCTACGTCGCGCACCTCCGACTTTCGGATGTTATATGACTTTTCGAAATTATGTGCGTGTTGATTGACATTTATCGCCTGCCCCGTGCCTCAGAGAACACGTTAAGCCGTCGGTCCCAGCTGCCATGAACATCTATGGCAGTCGTTATTGGGAAAGTCAGTACCCCCTCTAATATCCTGACACTAGTCTAGCCTTAGGGTATCGTTAGCCTTCGGGTTGCGGAGGTCAGGTGGCAGCCGCTCCGTGTAAAAACTGATATCCAGTTAAATCCGGTTAGACTAGAAAAGCCGACCCCAAGTGACTTGGGAATAATAAAGGCTAGGGAGAAGACTCAAATTAATTAAGGTATCTAAAAGGTTTTAATAATATATAAACTTTGAAATGCAAGATTAATCATAAGTACAATTTTGTCACTTGTATTCATAGAGTTAAATAGACTTAACCCAATAAAATACCGTCAAATAGTACTGACATTTACCAGCACAGTTATTAACTTAATACATTTAACCCTCAAATTGGTATTATTGAAAATAATAAGCCACAAAACTCAATAAAACTTCTGTCCAAACCGGAAATCAACCATAAGACCGCCAGTTTCTCTACCCAAAGAAACAATATATATTTAAAATACGTTCACTTCAAACGAAAATAAAATGAAAAGTCTTCTGAAGAGATCGGATTATAACAGAAGCGATCCCTTTCATAAGAAATTCTTTAGAAGGCGAACGGTCACACCAGCCGTATGTAACTAAACAAACGGTGTCTAGTGTAACAAGACGAAATAATACATAATCCAGTGTTCCAGTTTCCCAGACTCTATTGTTCCAATTATCCAAAACAATTAAACTTTATTCGAATGAAGACTGTGGAGTGTTGGGTGACGTCAGATGTTGAACGACAACTCGCTAAGGAATTATTGTTATTAATTAGAGAGGGCCCTGCGATTAATTAAGTAGCGCCAATCACGTCGTCATCCGTTCCTAAGTTACGCCCGTCTTACTGAACGTCTTTGTTAACATCTTGAGTATAGACCCACTCGAGTGTAGACGCGACCGTGTTAGTTCATCGATTAGTAAAATTGATGATTATCTTCTCAAATTACGTAGAATTTTTATGTCTACATTCGGTTATGACAACATACGAGAGTTGGATTTACATATCAAATAATATAAATATTATAAATATTATAAATAATATAAACATTATAAATAATATAAATATTATCTGCCCAAGGCCTCCACTCTGTTACTATCACGGGTACGAATTCCGGGATGCCACATGCCGAGGACCGCATGAAAAATATCTTCTGTATTTCTCTAGGATATGGTCTAACTATGAGCTCAGTTTCTTGTAAATCCGACCAATGGGTTGTGCATTATTGAGTAACAAATATTTACAAACATCTGCATTCATAATATTATTAAGATACAAAGTCCAGGTTTATAAAAATATAGAAACGACGTGCGCTTTTTGCAGAAAGAGATTTTAATCATTATGACTATATTACAAAATATTACGATAGATTAATATGATGTTAGTATTACATTTTTCATAATTCATAATATTTTTTCATTATTCATTTATTCATTTGCGAATATGGGTATACATTTGCAGATCTTATTAGCTAACAATAATTGGTCTTTCACCATATTCAACCATTAGGCACGCAAAATTTACAAATTTGATAAATGTCAAGCTAGTTCTAGTTGTTTATGTATATGGGATTATATAGTCCGCGAAGCATTTAACAAATTTGTTGCATACGCCGCTTAAATTTCTAGTCGCCAGTGGCGCATTCTAGTGGCCTTAAACCTATATAACTCTAAATAATTACATGGTAATATTTAATTTTAATTTTATGACCACACGATTTACGATTGACCACGCATACATTGAGCATAAATCAAATTCGCAGTTTTGTTAATGGTGAGTCTAGTTATGCGTAAGTCTGTTGCACTCGTCACTCCCTCAGCGATAACTGAGAAGGATAATTTTAATCGTGCGCGAATTGCCAAGCGTAATGTTCCCACCACGTGACGCCATCTGAATTGTAACATTTCTAACTATACTCTACACGCCTTCAGGCAATCTCTTGTCATCGCCAATTATTGTAAATTTCAACTTTATTAAACAAACTTGCTTGTCGCCATCAAAACTTGGACAGTTAAACGTAAAAAGCAGGGTCGACTCTCTTCCCTAAGATTTTAATTAGGCGAAATCTTGCGATCATTTCTCTGCGTGAATGTGCGCAGTTGGGTGTTATTATTGAGTTAATTTATTTATTATCTTAATAAGTAACAAATATGAAGCATATCTTGTTAAATTCCATTGCGCTGATGGTGCTATGGTTATTGTAGTCATTACCAATACGCTGAGTATGGTGATTTCGAGCCTCGTACAGGATACAAATAATATGTATTGCCCACTGATGCTGAGTCTGAGATCTTGATACCTGTGATATAACATATTCTCAAATGAAACACACAATATCTAATGAAACTAAATTACTATTTTCATAAGAAAATATATACTATATATAATTCATAAGACAACATTCAAATACACCACACCAATATTTGTAACTAAACTACAAAACAAGACATTAAACACAGCAGTTTAACAATTTTTGGGTATCTGTTTCTTATAAATGCTTAACTTTTTTAACATATGTAGATATTTTTTTGATTTGAATGTATTATAGAAAACATATAATAAGATTTTATATCATACAATTTGTGTTGTATTAAAAAGTCAAGTTAAAAACGGAACTTAGTGAAGAATTCATACACCATCCCAATCGATCATCTTAAGGATAGTAGAAGAAATAACCATCTAGTAATTACAAATATAACTTATAAATAATTTTATATTAAAATGCCAATGAAAGAAAACGACATATGGTACAGAATAACTAAAGATGTAAGTGTCATACCAAGAACAAGCCAACAACGACAGCGAGAACGTTTATAAATAATATCACAACATTTAGTTCCCCCACGCACATAGGCCGTCCCATTAATTCACAAGAAGAACGGAAATTCTTTAATTCCTTGTGCAATTACCACCCGGCGCTGCGACGGAGGCCGAAGCTCGGTGCTCGCCAAGTGTCATCGTAAGTTTCAAACGCGTCATTAAGGGCATCTGCACCATGCTAAATAACGAAAAAACCACCCCGGGGAGGTGCCTAGATGAGAGATTTTATTTAACAAAGTCTATATTAACCCGATGCAATTAGAGAGCGTTAACGAGCGACCCCGTAATGACTGGCGGGCGACTATTCTGCAACTCCTCGACTTAACGTTCGCATTATATCGCACACGACATTTTACTGTAAGTACCTTCCGCTCTAGAAATAATATATTATACAGGAATATGACAAATTAAATACTTTAAGATGAATAAGCCATGATAACAGTGACAGTGACTTAAGTTATACAGACATTGCAAAATTGTCACAAAGCATCTTGCTATCTAAAATTATAAAATTGTCAGCCTCCACTTCCGAAATTAAAAAACTCAGCTCATCAATAATAGAGATGACAATGATATTTTATATCAGTATTTCATTCGTGTTGTCGAGAATCTTAAGACTTTTTAAACTTTCCGCGAACTGTTTGTACAGTCATCTTTACAGCAGAGCTGCAACATAAAGAGTAGAATACCGTTTATACGATTAGTACGAACCAAATTTCTATAAAATCAATTTCAATCGCTTTGAAGCACAAAACTTGCACTTCCACTAACGAGGCAGTAAATCTTTGATGACGTTTCATCAATTATCACCAATATCACATGTTACGTACAATGGTATAAACAAATATGACGTAAGACGAAAGTTGGCGGTGCGAGCGTACTAAAGCCCTAGAAGTTGAACTTGCTTAGAGAATAGGTGGCCTCGGCCGTGTTGACACATTACCGGAGAGTGATGCGAATTCAAAGCTGCTTTTGAATATAATAATCGTTAGGTCGGCGGCGGACGGCTATTTATTGTTTAATTAACCCCCGCCTCGTCCAGTTATGCCACCATTACGCCTTACGGTCCCGCTATTGTTTATGTAATCGAGAAACGGCTAAATTGGACAACTTGAGAAAAATCTCACCCTGTGATATAAGAGATGTTGTTTATTTGTTATTATAATGGCTGCCCCTATTTCTTTTGTGGCGATTTTTCTTGCTTCTAATTACTTGGAAACGGTCGACTCGGATATTTACAGCAATTGATCCACGAATTAATTAAGTTTCAACCATTTTGGAGATTCGTTCCTATGAAAATACAACAAAACCGTTTCGGAAAAGATTATTTCAATGTCTTTCAATCTGTACATACATATATTCTTCGAAAGACCATTTTGAAACATAATAATTACAGTTCTATTTTAAAACGAAAGTCTACGGTGATTTTCTTTTTTAACGCATAGGTACTCATTTTTAGCCTTTAGTATAGTTAAAAGAAAATCTGGCTTCTATTGAATTAATGAAAAAGAAAAATATTTATATAGCTTCTTCTACAAAAAGTCTCGACTACGGCTAGCATTCGTTTTTTAAAGATAAAAAGAAAAGATGGCAAATTTTCCAAAAAAGTTATCTTAATTATTTTGTAACTTTTATAATCCTAATCCTAACTAATATTATAGATGCGAATGTGGGTTTGTTTGTTTATTTATTTGTTTGTTAGGATTTCACGCCTTAACTACTCAACCGATCATCATGAAATTTCGCATACACGTTGTCAGGAGTACAGAATAGTACATAGGGTATCTTTAATCTAGGAAAAAGCACTGTTACTAACATAACCTAACCTATATTTACGCGAGCGAAGCCCCGAGCAAAATCTAGTTTAATCTATACTAATATTATAAAGCTGAAGAGTTTGTTTGTTGGTTTTTTGGTTGAACGCGCTAATCGCAGGAACTACTGGTTCGAATTGAAAAATTATTTTATTGTTGGATAGCCTTTTTTTCGAGAAAGGCTATAGGCTATATAACATTACGCTACGACCAATAGGAACGGAGCAGCAATGAAAAATGTTGCAAAATCGGTGAAAATTCTCTTACCTTATATGAAGCAGACGAAGTTGCGTAGGTCAGCTAGTAATAAAATAAACTCAAACGGCAAATTCCATGCGCAACTATGATGTTCTTATATTAAAGCACCGTACACTGTTACTGATTGCGACGGTGGCGTGCGGTGGTGAATACGACTGCTATCATGTACATCAGTCGTATTCGGTTCGATGCCCAAGTTGGGCAAAGAGTTATTTTCTGTAAAAGAATTCTCAGCACCTGCTAGGACTGAGACTGAGGCTAGCGAAATGTCAGGTGTACACATTTAGCTTACACTTGCTCTTTTGGAAATATGGATATGAAACCATGTATGTATTTATTCTGTTAGTTCGTCGGAATTAAGGTTAAACCACAAGTATAACAGCGTAAGTATATTTCAAAAACTCATGTAGATTTTCACACACTATAAATCTTTGTAAGCCAAAGTTAACTGCTTTTGCGACGTCGATTTAAGCCTTTCATCGCCGCGTAGTAAATTATCATTTAATGGCCAATAAGACTCGCCACCTATAAGATACCTATTCAGTTTTCCGTTTAAACTTTTCATTGGTACCTTCACGGTCGGTCCAGTGTATTACAATACTCAAATAAGTAATTTGTTACAATCTTAAACCGCGGTAAATCTACACTTTACTGATATTCATAATAACCAACGCTTATAAAGATGCATGTTTTCTTTTGTTGGGAATGCTTCATATTGAAATTAAACTATATTTTATCTAATAGTTTTCTTATAATACTAAATAATAATAATATTCTATCACATACACACAACACCATCTAGCCCAAACTAAGCAGAGCTTGTACTATGGTACTAGACAATGGATAAACATACACATATATGTACTTTTGTTTTTGTAAATACATACATATTATACATAGAAACACCCAGACCAAGACAAACATCCATGTTCATGCACACAAATGTTTGACTTGTGCGGGAATCAAACCCGCGACCTCAGGCGTGGCAGTCGGTTACACTAACCACCAGCCATCGAGGCCGACTTATATACTTTATAAGCTGCTGTAATCAGAAACCTGTTTATATATTTACCGCACGATTGGCGTAGCAGTTTAAGTGGTCGGCTCACACTGTCTCTGCGATAAGTGTAGCGGGTTCGATCTCCAAACTAGACTAAAATTTCTGTGACCCACAAAAGTTGTTCCGAGTCTGAGTTTTTTTTTGTATCCGTTGTTTGCATGTTTGTTAAGTTCTCCTCGACACGGGAGTTATAACTAATTCGAAAAAGAAAGAGCTTTATATGAAGAATTTTGACAGTACATGGTTTGTGCTTGTACATGTGCTTTGAAACTAGTCAAAAAGTTAAAATTGTTCGGTACATAGTAAGTGTGAAAAATTATTCACAAATAGCCCAATGGTTTCAAGTGGCAGCCATTGCACGTTCAATATAAATCTACTTCTAACACAAGTATCTTAGCTTAGCTTTAGCGGTTATCGAGAATACCTATTGGTAATTTGGCACCCAAATTGCGAATCGTCCATTAAAAATTAAAATTAATATAATGCGCGTCTACTATCGTATTTGACAAATGTAAATATATCTCTATTATTACTTAGACACTTATGCATTGAAAGAGAAAACCAGTTTGTAACTCCGTGAATATCTTATAGTAACGCCTATAAGATAATAATAATAATAATAAATCATTTATTGCCAAGAAAAATTTGTGTGTATACAGTAGACAAAACCGTCCACACTAAGCTTGGCCTGTCTCGTGGAAGGTTTTACAAGAGAATTAACAAAATTTAAGATTGGTACACAGTTCAAAGTACTTATAATCTAAACACAGTTAATACAGTTACAGTAATAGAAGTAAAATTGATATTTACAAACTACTTTTCTCTTTCTAATACCAATGATAAAAATAGGATATAAGATTTTTAGTACCACTTTATTTCTTACAAAACAAAATAGGCATCTGCTACATCTGACAAAAGAAATAGTTTATTTAAACGTGTTACAAGTGATTGCATGAAATCATATCTTACCGGAAAACTTGAATTATGATATTGTTATGCCCTGCTATCAATAACTGGCTGCAGAAATTGATGTTATACCGTAACGGATCCTTTTGACTCCTAACCTTCTAGTACATCACCAGTGTAACTTGAACTACCCACCCTCCCGGACGCGTAAGAATAATCAAAAGCTGAAAGGGGAGCGGGAATTAGATCGGGTGTCGAATAAGGTTGGTTAGTATAGGGCTGCAGTAAATGACATGCGCCATCTGGCGGACGTTATAAAAACAACCCTCTTGTAGCCAATACTTGTGTTAGTTGTGATAGTTTCTTGTAAGGGGTGGGAGCTCATATCACCGGGGTTTTAGCTTTCACACATACACACGTGTACGAACTACGTTGTTTTCTTACATGGTGACAATTGTTTGAATTTAGTAGGGCCTTTTTACTTTTTCTGGCAGATATATACGTGTCTTATTAGAAATTGAAAATTAATGAGAGAAAAATGTTCAATGCTTATACATTTTAATATATTGTGTGTGAGTAGTAAATGCTTTTACTATACGGTCTCAGGTTCGATTCTCGGATAATGGTAGGTATATTAGGTTTATAAAATGCTTAGTAGTTGAAATCCAATGATGACATGGACATGTCATGAGAGGAGCAAAATAAATAATATTTACCTACATAGTAAATATTATTAGTATCATACCATATGTTTATAAGCAGTGATAGCCTAGTGGGAAACCGTTGGACTGCCACGCAGAGACCTCGAGTTCGATCCCAAGGCGCGCATCTCTGACTTTTCGAAGTTATCTGCGTATTGAATAGCTAATTATCGCTCGCTTTAACGGTGAAGGAAAACATTGTGAGGAAACTTTCATGTCTGAGAGTTCTACATAATGTTCTCGAAAAGATGTGAAGTGCCAACCCGCACTAGGCCAGCGTGGTGGACTATGGCCTAACCCTTCTCACAGTGAGAAGAGCCCTGTCCCCAGCAATGTAACAGTTTAATACAGAACTGATATTATTATTATTATTATATGTTTATTAACTTATTATTGACTACGCAGGCAATTTAGTTTTTTAGATATATATTATTATTGTTTATATTTAATACAAAACATAATTTATATAACACTGTATGTAGTTATGACATAGAGAAATTTAAGGCACAAGCAAACATAATTGGAATTAAAAGAAACGTCAGAAAATATAAATAGTTTGATTCTTTTAAAATGATATAAAATTTGTGCTTATAAGTAAACCGTAATAAAATCCGTATAAGATAGTTTGATTGCAATGTGAAACATTAGCGTAAACGTAAGAAAATATTAAGCTAAGAATTTTCGACTGTCGCTATCCAATATGAATCTATGTACCCAATGGTGCCAATACACTCTTATTGGAATTAAACTACTTTATACTGATTATATCGCGTTGTTGATTTTAGACACTTATTACATACATAGATTCACGCCTGTTTCCCAGAGGGGTAGGCAGAGACTACTACTTATTACATCATTTTAAAAATATGAAATTTGTGCACTTCTATTGTTTATCTTGACTATTGTTTAAACTGTTTAAATTGTTTCATAAAGTTACATTCACGTAAACGTATGACAATATTACGATTAAGATATTAGTAGATTATTTGTTACGTTTGAACTGACGTTTAATGACGTCATACTTTGATTTCAAGCTAAACATATCTACGCCAACGAAATAATTAACGGTATATAGTTAATATCCATCGCGTGATAACTATCATACACTCAATTAAGAAGTTCAAAATTTCATATAGTAATGTTCTGTCTTGCGATCGCTATCATCATATTCGATCTGACTGCGCGGTTAAAATTACCCCATTTTATGGATATTTTTACCCCCTGGGGGGACACTTGACCCCTATCTGGACATCATCTACCCCTAAAATGAACTAATGGTGTAACACTGAGATAATAATTACTAGATGTGTCATTCAATTTTCACTTGAAGACTTGTTTAGGGTGTGAGATGAAGGATTTTTATATTTTCAGTAAGGTAAGCTAACTGAAAATATAGCTGAGGAATATATTTGAGACTTTATAGACAACAAGTACATTAGTAATTTATAATCCCTATTACCAGTATAGTTATAAAGGTCGTGGACACATAAATATATACAGTCGAGACATTTTCTGTGACACAAACGACCTGTTTGTTGTTGTTAGTAATGTATATACATATATGCGGCGGTACCACGATGTATAAGGTAAGGTATTGTACTTGCGATTAAATGGTTGTGATATCAAATCCCACCTATCGCAATACCGACGTGAACTCACAAGCGTTCTAGCTTAAATGGAGGCATTAACAAAAACACTAGTAATTTGGAAGTAAATAGCTGGTAATCTTTAAAAAATATATCCGCTGATTTATAATATTTAGCTATAAATAAGTTATGCTCAATAATATTAAGATTAAATGCGATGAATCCCTAAAAAATAATTTGATCTATATGACCAATTGCTGGAATGACAGACATAATTGAAAAGCAATTGTATGTGGACACCGTCGGCGGATCACTACAGTTAGAATGTTAATTTCAATATGTAACATTCACCTGAAAGTAAGACAATACTTTATTATAAGTTTTGGACGTACCTTAAAATATAGTGCGCGGATACCACATCCAGTGACACGACATCACGAAAGTTAACATAATCACAATTCACAGTTCACGATTGGCGTTAAGTGGTTATTATAATAAAACACAGTCATCACAGCACACAGATTTATTCCACGATAAATCTTATCTACCCAATATTATATTATTTCATATACATAAAATTATGAGTTGCTTAACTTATTGATTGTTAGTTCGTTTGAACGGTTTATTTTCATGTGTAATCTATAACTGGTAATGAACATAGAACAATGTTCATCACAAAAATAAACATTTAAAGAAACAACGCGCGCACTGCGAATTATTTCTCTGTCGCCAGGGACTGACAGTGGCAGAGGCGAGGCGACTACTATACCAATACGATCTCAACAATCATTTTCTTTTTTGTATCACAACTTTTTACATACTTACTTTTACGAATTTGTCCGATTGCCAAGGTACTTAGTTTTGATCTGAGCGCCAGGCACGACGTGATCACATACTACAGAATTTACCACCAAAGATTAATATCGCAGCTTTCATACATCACACCTTCAATAAACTAGCAACTAGAGAAGAAAGAAAGGATATTCTGTTGCTGCTGTACTGTAAATTCCTACTTTCGTTGACAGTTACTGTTTTTTTTTATTTGACCAATGTGTATTGCAAGCCTTTCTCCCATCGGATCCTAATTGATTACGATCGCGACACTAGAGGAATGTCTCGCACGTTGTCGGCCCTTTAAAAAGGAGATGCTATCAGCACAAGAGCTAAAGTTTACTAGTTCAGTAATTTTAGTTCTTCGACATACAATCATCTTACTTTAATGCCTTCATAGTAAGACATCACCCGCACTAGGCATAATGCCTGTGAAATGTAGGACTTTAAAAATATTTAACCAACGGACGCAAATGTCTCCCAGATTCATAACAACAATTTGTGGATCACACTTATTTTTGACCCATGTGGGGATCGAAAACACAACAATTGAGGCCATGGCAGCGGCAAAGCAACTACCAAAACCACAGCACTACCTATGCAGTCAAACTTAGAAGATAATTGTAGGAAATTGAATTCATCCTACGTAAACATTATATATCTTCTACTGCTAAGCCATTCAATTCCATAAATAAAACCTAAATACCTTAGATATTAATCAAAACCCACTAATTATTGTGGTCAGCACTAATTACCCTAACTTGCCTCAAAAAAGTTTATCTTTACATAAATACGGTTACAATAATGTCGTAGAGGGGTCAACGAACTACATTTTTGAGGTGGAAATATGAAAATGACTTAACGTTGTAAGCTTGACTCACTTGAAAACTTGAAGGGTTGGATACATTAGATAATACATATATTCTTTTTTTAAATAATTTCTGCTGGTTTCTGGCTGGATTTCAAAAATTCTAAATTAGCTGGTTCCGTGGTATAAGTTTGCGCTTATGGATGCAATCGATAGTTATGTCTTAGGGCAAAGTCCTGAGCTGTAAAACGACCCGAAGACATCTCAAGTGTATTTTCGCTAAGAAATTGTTAATACCAGCACAAATACTTGATGTCTAGGCGGTAGGCGGCAATAGCTTCGCCTACGTAGAACCTTAAAACATGCTACTACAATATATCTGTGTCTACCCGTGTGTCAAGCGTGAGTGTATGTGGTATGTACAAAAATTCATATGCTTACCCAAGGGATGCATTGCCAAGTCGTCACTTACTTTTATTGCGTGGAAGACCACGAATATACTCAGAATAATACAAATATGCCGCTTATTTTATTTAAAAGAATAGATAACTATTATTATAAACATATCAAATAACAAACAGCAATTTACATTTGCGCGCTTCAATCATGGAAACAACTATAAAAGAAAACAAACCTTCACCATCAATAAAGTGGATCATTTCATGTATGCAAAACCTCTACATTTTATTAAATATAAGGGGTGTTGGCAATATTGTTTTATATACCTTATAACTCAAATAGGAGTGAAAATAGTAATATTTGTATTTTAAATAAACTGCGATAAAATCCATAAACAGTCGTTTATTTCAATGTATAACATTTGCGTAAATATAAGACTATATCATGTAATTCAAAGATTGTTCGACAATACTACTCATACCTATTTTTCTCTTTATTATAAGACTTACACATGAGCCAGTAAAACAACTTTCAATGAGCCTCACAAAGCAACATCGAAATGAAGAATCCAAGACGTTTGCTTGCATGACAATCGGCACGGCGGACGGTATGGTGGTATGGCAGTACGCGCCATGCAAGGATATCCGTAGCATTAGTGGCTACTTATTCATCGCAACACTCATTATCATGGCGGACGAGTGAGGTGCATAAATTAAACACACTAACCGCTTACGAATGCCATTTGTCTGTGAAATTACGGCAGATAATAAGCTAAGATATGTGAGCGTTCCGAGAATTTAAATGGGTAATCGATTTTTAATGTACAAATGGTAAAATAGCTTTTATATGTGTATCTTGTATATTTTTATAAATAAGGGAACTTCCACATTAGAAATAAGTCCTGTTGACTTTACAAACATTTAAGCAACGGACACAAAGAACATTGATACTCAAAACAATTATTTGTTGATCACACCTGTTCCGTGTGGGGATCGAGCCTACAGCATTCGGTGCAGTGGCAATGCAGCATCAATTTAAACCACTATACCATCGGTGCAGTCTTATACTGAAGTAACGAATAGAATAAATAAAAAAAGAAAAGTGTCTTGTAGAATTCGTATTTAACCCAAAAATTTTGACTTATGACGTATGTATAATAAAGAAATATTTAAGAAAACTGTAAGTAGAAATCGATAAAGCAGATTGTACGTTATTTAATAAAGACTAATTTTGACCCGATTAATTACAATTATTGTTCAACACATTAAAATTTACCGGGTCATTATAAATACATTACAAAATAGTTGTATTACCTTAACTATGTAAAGTAACTTGTATCTGAAAATAAATTTTTAATGTTCCTTGAGCTAATATCTACATATATTAAAGGAAGTCTTTAAGGCAAGAACACCAACAAGAACTTGACTACTATTTTCCAATAGAACCAGTGAGTTACGGTCTTGTCATGAAAGGAAAGATAAAAGGCATTTACAGGCAATATCTATTCACAACTTCATAAAGCTTTCACTTCATATAATTTGCATCTGACACGTCCATATCCCTCCCCACGCTGACTGTACATATACAAACTCAATACCCGTAGATACATTCAAAGCATCCAATACAAAAAGTATTTTTAACCACAATTACGCGTTCACAGTGGCCGCTAAACCACACTCAATTAAAACCTGTAATGAACAATAACCGATGGGTGGAGTGCGGCCTACAAAGCCACTTATATACCGCGTGTAAAAACTCTACATACCATGTAATCTGGACCTATAAACCGGCCGTGATAACTCCTCCGATAGTGAAGCAATTTCTGAACGACACAGTAATGACACCTATTACTGGACTGACCGGCATCCTGTCGCGTAATAGCACGGTAGGTAGGCGGGGCACGATGGACAACCTACTTTCGACTGTGGACTATTACGTGCTCTGTTCCGACTAGCTGACCAGCCTAGAATACACGAATAAAAACGTACTTTGTCACGGTATGGCGCCCATTTTGTTCAAGTACTTGATCAATGCAGCTCTCTACTTTTTACATAGCGTGCCATGACATGGCAGATATTTCTGAGGCATTTGAAAGTTAATCGAATCTAAATATGATCCGAAAAATTCTGTTTAGTAAACAATTTTTCAGTAAATTCAAGATGAGATTAACTTTAAAATTCTTAAGAAATATTTGCTAAGTCACCCAAATCCTACTCGTAAGTTAACTATTAAATTTACCACAAAAATAGTATTAGAAACAAAATAGTTAAAATTATACGCAGGTAATATTTCATGACAAAATTATTACCCATATAAAATATGCGACTGTAATTAGACAGAGCTTAATAAAAATAAAATATTACTAAGTTTCTGTACGTTCTAGAACTAAAGCATAAACTTGTGATTCTTTTATAACTGCCCATCTATAATGGAGCTTGTTAATTCATTCACGCGATATCTCCATAAGCACGAAATAGAATTTCAAATCGGCAACATTTTTGTGTAAACCTAGCGAAGCGAGCGCTCGACCTATCAAAATATTTTAATCATCTACTTTATATTACCGCCCAATTATAATTAATCTGTCACGAAGGAGCGAGCACCTAAGTCTAGACGCGTAATCTCAGGTGAGATCTAATTCTAAATAACTCTATAATTAGAGCGGGGACAATAAAAGCTGGATCCGTGTGTTGTCGTGTGAGGCGTTCGAGCGTCGAGCGGCGAGCGGCGGCCGGAGTCGCGTGACGCCGCCGCTGTCGTGTCGCCTTCGTCCGACAATAAAATTATAAGTCCACCGCAGTGACAATCCAGTGATTTACGCCACCACACACGCGAATATTCTAATATGAAAAGAGCTTTACTGCGCCGTAGAAAAAACGCTGGAGGCGGACAAGTTAATGAAGAAAATGTGTTCGCGCCGGTGAGATACGCGTCCAGCAGGCGACATGCGTGACCAACTGCGCCGCTTATTAATGACTTCGCCTAGGTTTTATGACTACCACTTAGATTTGATTATGAATATTTTGATTAAAGAAGCACTGAAGCGACGGTTTGCTTCTATATCTACGTGCTATTTCTTCGGTTTTATTTCACGCAACCTGATTAATAAACATAAGGTTTTCTTTTCATTTAAAAGTTATTTAAAAGCAGTAATTTTGCCCTGCATTTTAATAAAATTAAAACCAACAGACAAAATCAAATTACTTTGATAACGGTGTTTATTTTCCAATAAAGCTGTGTGTACATTAGTAGGAAACTGAGTTTGATTACACAAATCCCTTCAGCGAGCGATAGGGTGAGGGCGGCGCGGCGGTGGAACGGAATTCCTAATCCGATAACTGCGGTAAGTGGATCACGGTCTTCCGGAACTAGACATGCGAACTTCGTCGTCTACTCGCTACACGTATACATCATACATACATACTATATGATTCTTTTATTATAAATACTGCAAATCTTCCATAGGTTTGGACTCTTCATCAATAAAGATATTGCAAATATTACCAAATCTATCCATCACTTATCACTTGAGTCTTTTTAACAGTACACACAAAGAGCTATTGAGTCTTATACTATTATCTAGTATTATACTTAATAAGTTTCTGAGCATCTAATATTACTAGAGATACTAGTAGATACAGTTATCCAATAAAAGAATAATACTTGGCTTTTGATATTTACCTGACATTTTATCATATGATTAGCAATAAAATATTAAAAATAAATCTAATGAACATGTTTGGCTAATTCATTCAGTTAATAAAGATGGAAAATATCGTCCTCTCTTTCTCGGAAAACCTCGAAAGTCTATCGGTATTAATATCTCAAATAAAACAGCTTGTAATCTTACTTTCTAAAATAAAAAAGAACTCACAAAGTTCTTAAAATATATATTAAAGCAAAGGAAAAGATAAAAAAGCCTCATATATTCATTTTGATTGTATTTAACCAAGTATCAAAGTTTGAATTAATAGAGTAAGGCTAATAATTTGACAAGCTATAAGAGTGATTTTAAGGTTAACATATCTATGTTAACCTAAAAGTCTCATAAGCATCTGCTTATGAGACTTGATATCGAATACTTCACATGCTTTCTAGAGGACAAAGCACTACGCTCAACTATTTCAACTTCATAATATCGAAACATAGAAAATCCTTTGTTCGCGCTAATACATATCTTTGGACCCAAGAAAAGCATGCAAGAGTACAGCTCGATTTCTAAATATATGTCTAATCATTTTCGTTGCCTCCACGATAATTTTTTTCCGTCAATAATTATATAAATCACTAAGCGTACGACGCGTGACAATATTGTTGTGACGCATTACGTATTTTTGTATTAAACAGGGAACTGTCAGTAAAAACTATAAACGTATAAAAAGCCTCTGTATTACCTCATAAACTAGCTGTAATTTTCACTCGCTTACGTTGAAATCCAACGAATTCCTTCACGAAACATAATGTGGCATACACACTGGGCAATACTACATTGTAAGCTCCTTGGTAGACACTTATGTCTATGTAAGTTTAATCTTATTTATTATTAGTCTGCTTTGGTGGCACAGCGATACAATCGCTGTCCGGATTCGACTCCCAGGCCCGGCATAGTGTAATCAGGGTTTCTTGTCAAGACATTCTCATTAGCAGCACGACACCTGGAGCTGTGTCTATTAAATGGCAATCGGCTAGCTCCTGCTACGTGAGTCTTAAAACCGTAACTGTCGAAAGATAGGTATAATACACACTGCCTACCTCTTCAGGGATAGTATCGTAAGAGTATGTGTGTATTACTAATAAGTCATAATGTTTAAATGATTTTGACTGCCAGTGAGTTTATAGTTTAATTTACTTTAGCACCGATACTAAAAGTCCCAAATAGTATAAATGGTTCTTCGTATCTACCCAAAATTACTCATCCTCAAAATTACTGATGACTCCGATAATAATAGCTATAACAGAAGGCATCCGTGGGCGGCATCGGCGTTGTCAACCGTCCAATACAAACATTCGAAATAAAACGCCATGTTTTATTGTTGTTTTATGTCTTAAGGAAAACATCTCGCTGTAGATATAACATTTATATATCGTGGTATTCTTTACAAACTTTGAATAAACTTTGATGGATCACACAATTTTTGTCTCAAGTGGCATCAAATACGCAACATTTACTCGCGATATATCACTTAAATTATTGCTCCGGCGGAAAAGTTAGGTTTCAAGGTTTTATTCTGTAACTTACTTCGTCATCGTCTCTCAGGCATACTGCTTCTACATACAGTTTTTCTTAGGTATAAAGAATTACACACACCAACCGAGTCATTTAAAGGACTCTCAGTCATTTAAGGTGCCATACGCATTTATTTCTTTACTTTATATTATAAATGAGAATGTGAGTTTGTATGTTACTCGACCGTTCATTATAAAATTCTGCATACACGTTGTTCACAGTGTACCTTTCATCGAGTAAAAAAGGACTGTTCTGGATAGAAATTTATTGACATAATCTACATTAACACGAGCGAAGCCGCGGGCATAAATGTATCATGATTCCTTACAGAATTTCAAAAACCTATTTTTAAGAAATACTTGTCTTAGAATGCAAGGTTCATCCATTTAACGTTTTATAATGTTCTAAGACTGTGTAATGAAGCCGTGCTTGACCCTTACTGTTGCCCTTGCAGGCTACATATATTTATAAGAAAAATAAAAGTTCTAAAAACCTCGAACTTGGAATTTTCTTTGTCGTCATCAAGTTATTATTAAATATTCCGTATTCATTCTGACTGGCACTTTTATTTGCTAGCATAAGTTTTACGCTTATTATTGTGGCCGTTCTTGGGGTCTGACGCTAGCGTCGAGGAAACTCTCAGTAGCACCAGCTAGTCCTTTCCGTGACAATATCTTAACCGTGCCGTATCTCCCCCTTTGGGAAATAGATAGTCATAGTATGTATGTATCTTATGTGGGGGCCAGTCAGTGCAGACCGGCGACACTTCGACCCAGTGGGATTTTTTGTGTCGACACTCTCCCAATAACGACTGCCATAGATGTTCATGGCAGCCGGGACCGACAGCTTAACGTGCTCTCCAAAGCACGGAGCAGGCGATAATTGTCAATCAATACGCACATAATTTCAAAAAGTCATATATCTTCCGAAAGTCAGAGATGCGCGACGTGGGTTCGAACCCGAGACCCTCTGCATTGCAGTCTGTTGGTCTCCCCACTGAGCTATCGCTGCTCGAAAGTCATATTAAGTAGTAGGAAGTCTAAGTAGGATGTGCTTACACATTATATAAGAATTGATAAATGTTTGTTGTCTCGCAATAGAGAAACAAAAATGTTTAATAGCACAATGTTTGTCATGAATGCGTATTCTTTTGAGCGAACTTTTGTCTATTGTGCCCCACACTTAAACCAACAAGAAAAATAGTATCTGTCTTCTGTCTTCATCTTGTCAACTGGTTAAAAATTATTTCTATAGCACACTTAATAACTCTACAAAGTAATTACTTGCGCAGGAAACCTTAAAAACAACCCCAAAATCAAAAAGGCAAATAGACAATCGAAAAACTAATGAGTTATCTTACATCTTAATGAAGCTTAATTGTTCCCACGATATGGGAGGGGTTCGCCCACAGCCCTTCGCCCTCTGGCCCTCTATGTAAATACTCCTGTATCAGATGGCAACTTTCTTTCTTTGTACGTGCGCAAATTGAAACTTAATTACCGCCTCCTTGGGTACTGACTAGTTTATGGCCGAGTTAAACACTAGAAAAAAATAAAGATGTAGTTTATGTTAACGAGGGCAATTTGCCCGTCCTTAGTTTTAGTTTACAATGTGTTTCTTATATAAAGTCGTGTAAGGTAAACTTATTTTGGCACTCCATAGCTATTAAGGCAGATAAGGACAACACAGGCTTAAAGTAACATATAAAGAAAGAAATAACAGATACCGAATAACTAGCATCGAACCTTTATAATCGAAAACAATTGAACGGTTATGTCAGTTTATTTAGGCCCAAATTTTACAGGACGAGTACATCACCAACTGAGCACATTTCTAACCTTCTTGTGGCTACTGAGAATCCTAACATATATTAAACGAAAATGTAAATTTATTTATTACGCTTTCACGCCTTAATTTCTCGACAGATCATAATGAAATTCGTACGCATACACGTTGTCAGGGGAACAGAAACAGACTAAGGGTACCTTTTATCCAGAAAAAAGTAACTGTTACTAACCTAACCTAAACTTCATGTACGCAAGCAAAGCTGCGGGAAAATCTAGTCACTTATAAAGCCCAAGTATACTTTGCTCCAACCAAAAATCAAATTAGAACCCCGACAAACAGCCGTAAGTGTTAACATAGCGAGGCATTCACTGCAAATAATCTATACTAATACTATAAAGCTGATGAGTTTGTTTGTTTGTTTGGTTGAACGCGCTAATCTCAGGAACTACCGGTTTGAATTGAAAAATTATTTTAGTGTTGGATAACTTATTTATCGAGGAAGGCTATAGGCTATATAACATCATGCTACGACCTATGGGGTCGGCGCAGTAACTATAAACGCGGTTGAAACCGCCGGCACAGCTAGGTATAAATATTCTCAGAAAAAGGATTTAGGATTAAGTTAAGCCTGTATTTGTATATTACTTATATTGTATTTTATTCTTAATTTGTATAAGGAAGGTCCAGGTGAGCCTTGAATAGAGTTAATCTGATTATCATAAATCTATGAGTATCCGAAGTCAAAGTTCAAAATCATTTATTAATTTAGATCACAAAGTAACGCGTATCAACGTCAATCTTTATCATTTTAGGATAATCATACATCCTAAAATACTCTTTGTCAAGTTATTAAAATGTATATTGATAATTATACGCAAATCCTACATACGCATTCCTTTAAAAGGTTTGTCCTTTTACCAATACAACAACAACAAGTTTATATTTTAAATTTTATCCATAATCTCATATCTTTATGGCATCTGTGTCTGAACTAGATAAATTATTATCTGTATTTCAGACAACAGCGCTCTCCCTGTAAATGATGCATTTAAGAGACAATAGTACAAAAGAGGACAATAACAATAACATGAATTAAATAAAATAATAATAATAAATCATAATAGTAATACAAAAAAGAAAAAGGTATTAAAAAAAGTCACTAAATTTTATAATAAATACATTGTAAAAATGTAAAAAACTGTGTGTGGACCAATGATAGTACATATAGAAAAGAAGGAGATAGGTACATACCTATCTGCTTCTTTTCTTGCGCTAGTAACATTACTAGCGCACGAAAAGTTAAGACTTATAGTGTATAATATAATTGCCTGAAACTTTGTCTTTTTCTTCATCTTAGCGTTATCCCGGTTGCATCCGCGGCGCTGGCGTTGGAACCCAGGGTCTGCTTTTTCGCTAAGTCTCCTCCATTTCGCACGATCTTCAGCATCCTGTGGTGTGAGGTTGTTGGCACGCATGTTATCCCTTATGACGTCAAGCTAGCCAACTTTGTATTTGACCTTAAAGTTCTCCAGCTTTTAGTTGGGGTACTTTTATAATCATCGGCTTAGTTGTACAACAAACAGAATACCTTTTTAGTATTGGTACAGATATAAAACATGAGCAAAAACTGTAAACGAGAATAAAAGAGTTGTACTGACAAATGAGCCTCCTTAGAACCCACTCTTTAGAATAATTAAAATGATTAAGTGTTCTTATACCTAATGCCAGGACCGAAGGAACAATTCTACGGGGCTAAGATTAAATGAAAAAAACACTACAGAACTTATTGAACCAATAAAAAATAATTAGCACGTACTAATTGCCTGCCGTAATTAAAACTAATTTGCTGAAACTCCTCGAATCATTGACAAAATAATCGTAAACTTGAAAAATAATATTGTAGCAGTAATTTTACAGTTAAGTGAAATATTTTTTCTTGAAAAGAATTTACAGCAACGTAAAAATATAGCGAATAATAAATAGAAATGAAACCATCCGTGTTTATTGTTCAACAGGCATAATTTTCCGACATACAAGATTGCTATTAAACCGACATACATTTATATAAAGCAAGTTAAAGTAAGCACGACTTATGTACGTGAGTTACCGTTGTAACTTGTAACTATTTAATTATTTTTATTTACACACACGTTATGTTACGTATATACGATACAAGGCCGCGGAGTGGTGACAAATTTACACCATTAAACTATAAGCTTTCGTACATGTCGTGATCATATTTATTGTGGCCCGATTTCTTTGATACGATCGTGAAATGGCCACACTCGGAGATCGGCCACCCATAAGTCACAAGTCACGAAGCAAGATTACGGACTAATTGACGTGTTCGCCCTACGCAACCTTAATAAGCATTTATAACGATATAACCTCCTATTATCAAAAATACTTAACCTATTTATAATGTGGAGTCGCTACTCCATTAGAATGTTAACGGCCAGCTTTACGGCTGCAATATTTTTTTTATATTAGGCGTTTTACTGAGACGGCTGAACTACAAGCTTGTGACGTAAATTAAATGATTATTGTATGTTTTTGATATGATAAGTCGCTAAACGTAAACTTGATCATCTCGAAGATAGAAGGAAACTGAATCAGTTCATATCTTTTGAACATATGATACATGTATCTACTCCAAAGATGTAATCGAAGCGAAAACGGTTGTAATATTGCCTGTCTGTCACTACCGTGTACAATCATTACATTGCATAAATCTCTTATAATTAATTGGTCGCAGTCCGTCGTAAGTCTTGGCGCTTCCTCGTCGTCATAACATACGTTTACTGAGATACGAAACTCAAAATCAATTCTATTTTATCGAAAATTCTAATCTAAGCCCCATCATCCGTCGGCGACCGTCGCTCATACATTTTACTTGAACATTCTTTTGTAATCAATAAATGTTGTGGAGTTCACCGTTGAGTGTACATATTTACAATGTGTCGTCAAAGAAAAACAGAGTATGTACAATTACATACGAAATTATTAGCAGTTTGGCGTCAATGTAAATGTAATTTTACTAACTACATTTACTTTAAACTACAGTAAAAGACAAGAATATCATGCCAAATAATAACCATTTTTTATATATACGGCGTAATATAAAAGGCTTTAGAAACATAACAAATTAATTTATTATAAGAAAATCTATTTTAACAACTGAAAAGATACATGGTTGTTATCCTCTATCTTTCATCAAAGTCCTATAAGAAAAAGATGCGATCTAGATTAAACTCCTTTCAATTTGTAACAAGTGAATCAACATGAATATTCAGGTCATTGAAGAATATGTCAATGTACAACCAAACGCTTCATCGGGATGCAATGACAATCACTTCATTTGCCCTCGTAAATGAACTTTACAATGGTCGCAACGTAATATTGACAAGTACAATTGATCGTTTCGCGGCGTATTCACACAATCCTAATAATAAAAAACTGATATATACCTACTTTCCTGTTTACATATTCGTCTCGGCAGCGATGGCCGTGCATCGTAAACATTTAATTGGTGATAAAGGCGAATAATTGGTTGCGGCTATCGATCCATGCTAATGAAACTGAATTACACTGTTACTGCCTAACGATCTCCGTATCTGCAATCTTTTATACGCTGTCGTTATATAAGCACGGATATAGACTAATGGGGTTTTTGTTTACGTGCTTTTTTGCTTCAATGGTGAAGAAAATCTGAAGGCATTAAAGTTCTGTTTCCGTATTAAATGTTGTAATGAAATGCGTTTTGTACAGTTCAATAAACTACGTAATTATATGAGCACCGAATCTCATATATGTGTGTATGTGTTTGATTGGTTCAATGTATTTTGTTTTGGGTATATGATAAAGATAGAAAATTGAAGGCAGTATTGTTGCTTTATTATGCTATGTTGTTGGATGTCTATTTTATTAAATAGTATTGTGACATTATGTTCGCATAAATGAATGTACATTATTAGACTACTAGGATTCGCAATTGTTGCAATGTTGTAGTCCAAAGTTATGATGATTATATTTTGATCTTTTATAATTATTTTATATCCAGTGTAGCAATTTTGCATTTAACTAACTAAAAAAGTCTTCATAACAAATTATTCCTTAGCGTCACTAAGTAACGGCAATGATTTTTCAAGAAAAAATTGCTAATAGTAAGCTGATAGACTCTCAAGTTATCTCTATAAATCACCAAAGACGAAATTATCTAACAAAACAATCTCTAGTGACATTTGGTTAGTATAGTAAGAATTAGGAATTAAAAGTGAACAGTTTTTCAGCGGTTTCATATTATATAACGTACAATATATTAATATTATTGTCTACACGGATAACTTAGTTGTCTTATGGCTGCTTTGCCGCTGCACCGAGTATTGTGAGTTAGATTTCGACAATGGAGAAAAAATTGTGTGATCCTCAAATAGTTATGCCGAGTGTGGTTGTGCTTTGAGTCCGTTGTTTGTTTAAATATGGGTAAGTACACAGGACGACACAGGATTAATTCCTAGTGGGGAATTGTACTTCAAAAATATAGATATACAACTGAAACCACTTAAAAGTTAAGATATTCTGTTATGGTCATATCTACAAGTCAGCTTTAAAACATCTTATACTTCAAGATTTACGTAGCAAAAGCTTAATTAACATACATCAAGAAATCCATTCATACTATTTTATTTTTAAAAGTCGCATATGTTTGTAACAGCTTTCATTCCTGACCCATTTATGAGACTACATGTACGAAGGCTCTTCAGAGCTTTGGCTCGTTAATTTTAAACTGTAAAGGCTACCATATACTAGCCGTACCTAGAAACATTTTTGGGGTTTAGTCAGAAGTGAATGTGGATGAACAGATTTTTGAACGCATGTCGACTGATTAGCCTTATGTATAATGGTAATATTGTAAAATTAGGTAGTGAGCAAAAGTACACGACCGCTTTTTAAAAAAGTCAATAATTTCAAAGATATGATTGCAAAACAATAATTACTTTCTCTACGCTTTTTCTGTTTCAATTGGTTGCATAAGAGTTAATTTGAGTTGAATATTTACAAAGATCTTTTTTTTGTTTTCATGGTGAAATTTCTTTAGGATTGTTTCAGTAGTTGAATCAATACTAATGATATAAATTTATTAATAAAATATGTACATATCAAAGCACACAGTATAATATACAAAATATAATTTCTGATTTGAACAACCTATATCAATGAAATTAAACAAATTAATACGGATTTTATCGCGTTATTTATTTTTTATAAAACACTATTATTACATAATTTTGAAACTTTAAACTACTATTATTAAACACTTTTACTAGTTACTGTTTACTTCTATTTAAGCTATTTAAATTATACAACTATTTAGATTTAATTTTACTATTTCTCCGACGTTTCGGTTGCTTTTCAGCAGCCATGTTCTCGGGGATAATAGTGTTTTATAAAAAATTAACAACGCGATAAAATCCGTATAAATTTGTTTAATTTCATTGTATAACATTCGCGTAAACATAAGACAATATCATCTATATCAGTATTCGTTTGTTCCATCGCTATCAAAACAAATAATAAACTATCTATTGTCATTTTCCGAGATAATTTGACTGGTTTTTCGCGAGCATGATGTTTGACTGAAGCATCTAGTGTGTAGAAGCTCTAATTGACTGGATTGACGTATATTAGCGACCTCGTAACATGTCATGCGGGTTCATTAGTAGCTCATGCTCGCTGCTACAAAAATCCGCAGCCAGGTATGCGTAGCCAATTATAAATTTTAGCCTAATTACCTTAATAACTCAGACTGAATTTTAAAAGCAAATCCTTTGGTTCATCAATCGGTAAGTCTGCCATGCTTATTTATTTAAATGTAGAACAAAGGCAGGAGGAGTACCTTAAATTAAATGTAACAGTTTAAGGATGAATTCTTGTGAGATTACAGTTTTATTGATAGTTTTATTTTTCTACAACTAAATAGTAAGAAAATCAGTAGTTATATTAACAGGAACAAACTGCCTCGGTGCCATGAGGCTTGAGATATTGAATTCAGTGTTGTTTCTTTCAATAAATTCTCAATCGCAGCATGGCACTGAAGCTATCCTAGATCGACGGCTATAGGCTCGCCCCATTGGGACCTTCGTCCAATGACCTTATGTGGACCACAGCTGACAAAATCTGATTCGGGAATAAAAGCGTGAGACAAAGTATAATAATATTCTATTCTATAATATTCTACCACATACACACAACACCATCTAGCCCAAACTAAGCAGAGCTTGTACTATATATAGTTTTTTTTTTGTAAGTACGTATATATTATACCTAGAAACACCCAGACCAAGACAAACATCCATGTTCATGCACACAAATGTTTACTTGTGCTGAAATCGAACCCGCGACCTCAGGCGTCGCAGTCGGTTACACTAACCATTACGCCATCGAGGCCGACAGAAACAATGGTTTGCAGAACATAAGCTAACTTCGCCGTCGCCGAACAGAACCAATCGGGCCTAGGCCCACTCTGCAAAATTTTATTACATTACAATAACCTTTTACCAAATGAGAATCAAAGCGTCACACAGACAAATCAACAAATCTGTAAAAGATTTTGAAATACAAACGCGCCTTGGATGACCACCTCTATGCTAGATACAAATGCTGAAAAAACACTAAGATCAAAGGTATAGTAACTATATTCTACATAAAAAGCTCTGTGCGCTCTTGATACCTTGCTTAAATCGTTTAAAAAACTTTTTAGAACACTAAAGCAATTACAACGTCACTAGGGCATCAAAGTCGACATTCAATTACAGAACATCAATAACTTAACATTAAAATATAACTACTGTATTATTCTCAGAAGCAAATGAGCTATGATGTTGACTATAGTGACGTTCATTCAGGGCCCGGCGCCCAAATCTTATCTCTAGATTTCAAGTAACACTATCCTTTAAAACATGAACAATACACAATGCGTCGAACGGTGTTGTGGTTCGTGCCATTATTATAAACAGAAAATGTTTTGTCTCAATGTCAAACCGATCTTTATTATGGCTACCGATGGACCAACTCTCAAATTAAATGATGCATTGTATACTGTGAAGGTTATATTGTAATGTTATTAAGATATGTAGACTGCTTATATCCAAATCGCTCAAAAATTAACTTAACTTGGTTAACAGTCTAGGAATGTGTAAAGATATATTTTTATCTTCAAAACTACCCGCGGGTTCCTATTGTCTGCTCGTCCACAAATAAGTCTATTATTGAGTTTAATGATTATTATGACCTAATATGTTATACATTATTTTCACTTGGTTTATTAGGATACTACAAAATATTAGTCCTTAAGGTGGTAAGAAATAAAGTATATTTTACCCACTAATAAGCCATGTACCGTTGCAGTGTTTCCTTGCTGAATGTAGAGCTTACAGGCTGCTTAAGATGCTATTGACCCGAGATTCAACTAAGAACCATAACTGATTGATCCTCAGGGATTAGTTGTAGTTTAAACTTGTGTAATTGTACAAAAATAATTATAGTTAGTTAGTTGCAATCAGTATAGACTAGCTTATCAGTTGAGGCTAGAAAACACAACATAATTTCCTAAATCTCAACTATTTGAGCATGTTGTAAATAGTTGAGGCTAAAGAAAAAATGTGTATGAAATATAATCAATTGGACCTCAGGTCAACACCAGCTTAAGGAGACACTGTAATGCTGTAGCAGAAAGCTAGAAACCTGTGTCCTTTTTACTGGTTGTACAGCACCGACGTTTTTAAAGGTCAGTAACGTGCGATTAGTGTCTCTAGCGTGGTCTTAGACTACGACAACTGCTTGATACTGAGAGATCCGTACGCTTGTTGTATGTATAGTATATACACATATATTTAGTTACTATCCCTCAGAGATACAGAGCAGTGATAGCTCAGTGGGGAGACCAACAGACTGCAATGCAGAGGGTCTCGGGTTCGAACCCACGTCGCGCACCTCTGACTTTCGGAAGATATATGACTTTTCGAAATTATGTGCGTATTGATTGACAATTATCACCTGCTCCGTGCCTCGGAGAGCACGTTAAGCCGTCGGTCCTAGCTGCTACGAACATCTATGGCAGTCGTTATTGGGAGAGTGTCGATACAAAAGATCCCATTAGGTCGAAGTGTCGCCAGTCTGCACTGACGACTGGCCCCCACATAAGATACATAGATACTATCCCTCAACTCTCCACGGATAGGGACAGCGGCATCCGTAGCAACGTAGCAACGTACGTAGCGTATCTAGTTATAACTAGTAGCGTATCATAGTTTTATATTTTATCTTAATTTTTCTCTACAAATATATATTTTGAAGTTCATTGATAGCACTGAGTGTTATAGAATGTGACTGTGCATGTGTGTCGTGTATACCTTCCGAATGTGTAAATTTGGGTTTGCCATCCATGTAGTCGCACTGTGTTTATACACGGTACGACTACACGCACGCTGCCGCTGCGCTATAGATTCGAATCCCACATGAAACAACTATTTTTGTAATCCACAAATAATTTTAGGTATACATTATGACCATTAATTGTTTGTAATGTTCCCTATGCCACATTTTGCTTGATACATCATGCGACCATTGTCTTCTTGTAAAACAAACTAAAAGATAAACTCCTGTTTTCTTTGACAAAATTTTATTGGTATAAAACCATTTCACCAGAGTAGGGATACTCTATCCACTTTCCAACATCTTAGCTATCAACAAGTGACAGTATATCTAAGTAGGTAAGATGATCCGTCACCCGAACAATAGGATCTGGGAATCGAACGCGCGACCCGTCACATGATCATCTATCAACGTGATAACGTAATTGATAGTTTGCTCAAGTTGATAGTTTCTTCAAGTAGATTATTTAAATTCCGATCGATACTGAGACTTGTGTCGCCTTTACGATATAAAACCAATTTAATACATAAAGCGATAAGAGATACTCCTAATATTAATGAGATATAAATCTAACTTATATGCTAATGTTATAAAAAGGTAACGTTTTGTAGGTTTAGATATAGGAGGTTATCGCTGGAACTACTACAACGATTTAAATAATTCTTTCACGAAATCGAAACAAAAACAAAATCGGGATTAGATACTTATACAATAAACTAATTTCTGATGTCAATGCCACGGAAACACATATCTAGATAAAATCTCCTATGTGCTAATTTATTGGACGATTTGGACGACGTGCAATTTACGCGAAATTGAATAACAGACATCCAAACAACTTTCCAACCTTTTACATTCATAATATAAGTAGAAATTAGAATACCAATTAAAATCATTTTCTGAATCTACTTTATCTTACATGATTTACACCAAAGATGATATATATTTTTCCAAAGACTGTTATTTATACAGAGTTGTATGCCATGAATATTTCAATCAATCATATTTGTGTTCAATATTTTAGGAAGCGTTTGTTGTTATTTATCCGGCACAGTTGAATTATTCCTACTACTTTTGAAAATATCAAAAACACGTTATATCATGTTTAGTCTGACGTGAAAACCTAACTAACGACCAACGGCACAATCTACATTTCCACTTACAGCCCGCGTCAAGCACTATAAAATACTAACTTCACAATTGAATAGAAGGTACTATTTTATTTCGCGTGATAATCATTTTAAGTGGACAAACCTTCACTCTTAGTCCATTAAAAAAGTGCTTATTTTTAGTAACAACGCGCGTCCATTAGCCATTAACCAAGTTTGTCACAAAGTTACAAGACATAATGAAGTTAAACTGATTGATCACAGCACTAGTGCCCTTTATAATAAGTTTCGTGTCTCAAGGCTATTATGATAATAACGTCGGCGCGACGCTCGGAAGCAGATACCATCGCATCGCGCGCACTGGACAATAACCCTTACCTACAATCATTTATAATAATTAGCATAAACCACTGTACTGATATAGCTTACTATATTTTTTGCTGTTCTAGGAAAAAATATCAGGTTTTTGTAGGTGTTGAAGTGGAGTGGGTCCCGTTGTTTATTGAAGCCTACGTGTTACCTACTTATTGTAAGCTCTTTGAACCTGTCACGTTATTGTATAAAGGGAGAGAACACACGGGCGTTACGCCTAGGTGTTTCATTTTTTATACAAAGCACAAAGCAGCGAACTTGTATTTTGTTGACTAGTGGTTACCATAGGCTAAGGATGTACTGCCTGCGTTGGGCACTGCTGGGTGGGTCACTGACGTAGTTTCAGTTCCAGCGACCCACCCACCACTCAAGGCAGCGAACTGGCACTCCGTGATGGGTTTAGTCGGTAGTACCCGGGACGTTTCATCTTCTCCCGGGTGAGCCCGACATAACCTCTCCACTCCCCTTTTCTGCGGAGAGGAATACGTAAAAGCATGCCCCACGTTAAAAAAAAAGGTAAACATGTATGTAATACCAAAGCTAGGGTTTAGTAAGGGTTTAGGGTTTATTACTCACGTTGCCGACTATTCAGAATCCGTTTATGTCCCACTTGAAAGATCCCCTGCTGTAGTATCTAGGAAAACCATGCCAGAAAGATCATTCCACAACCTAAAGACTTGTACCTACTTTAGGAGAACCTACTTTTAACCGTGTTTTATTTTGTCATAAGCAGCTAATCATATGCTCCAGCTCTGTTGATTTTACAGACACATAGTTTACAAAACTGTTAAATAGCTCTACTAATTGTCTGTATCTCGCTTCTAAGTTATTACAACTTAGAAGCGAGATACAGACAATTAGCTTACAACTTTTACATACATACATACATAGATTCACGCCTGTTTCCCAGAGGGGTAGGCAGAAACTACGGATTTCCATTTGCTACGATCCTAACACACTTCTGTGGCTTCATTCACTTTCATCATATTCCTCATACACGCCCGTCGGTTCAAGGTGCTCTTAACCTGGCCTTTGTCCAGAACGCCTCCGATCTGAACCAGAAACGTTCGCCTAGGTCTTCCTCTTGCGACTGTTCCATTTAGCATACATATTCTAGGTATATTTAAATATGAGCGTTATACCTACTATGAAATTAACGAGGAAGAAATATAAGTTAGGTAGTCAATCCGACTCATTACTAGTCCATTATTGTCAATGATTTAGTGTGCATCTTGCTACTACACAGTCCCAAGTTCTTATACCATCCCTGCGCCAGACAAAAAATAATGTGTTCCACACATAGTGGCTCGTAGTCTGAATGTTCTTTGTCTTTGTATTATCGATGACTCTAAAGTCATCAACTACAGGAAATATTCTTTATGAGATGTCTGATTAATGTGTTATAATATTTGTTAAGTCATCACATACACAGGCATATACAGGCCACATAATGTGTAGTTAAAGAAATTAGCTGATATCAAAAACCTTTGTATTACAAAATCTGTCAAGCCAGCAGGCCTTAGTCACATATACTATAAGAATAGTAGAAACAAAAGTGTTCTAGTCACTAAACCTATCAAAGCTCTCTTTAAAAGGCACGTAGACAGTACCTACTTCCAAAAAAAAAGACACGATTACACACTCAAATCTAACCACGAACAAAATAACAAAACAGCATTTCAAAACAGTCCAAAAATTTAGAAAACACCTAAAACCGCCATTGATCATAACTTACACAATTAAAGATCATAAATGTCACCGATATCTGAGTTCGGTCGCGGTAGAAGATGTAATTACGGACTGAATTATGTTTATCGTTTATTGCCTGGACATATTTCTTAATGCTGATAAGGCCCTTTTCTATTAAGGCCGTTTCCCCAAATTTTATTCAGCTATTTCATTATTTTTTATTTAGTAATTGTTATCATGAAACCTGAAACTGCGTGTCGACAAAGGCCCTACACGTACGTATATCCTGCGTATTTCTTTATATAATAATGGGCAATACGAATGGTTACCTACCACATACACTTCATAAACGTATTGCCGTTTTTGCTCTGTCGTTGTGTCACTCAAGGCAAAGAGTAAGTAACGATGTATTACATTTACATTTTGCCAGATATGATTTCAAGTCTCACGTAATAAGGATTGCACTGCCTTCTAGCGAGTAAAATCCCTTACTTTGCGGAGAACTTCTTGACAGAAAAATCCAATAAAACTTTGTCCAAAATTGGACCCGGAACCTCATACTGTGCAATCGCATACACAGACGCTGTGCAGCTGGGTTATTCTCTCAAAAGGTCAAAGAAACAGCACAGAGTCTGAAACTGTGCATCCTATTATGTGAGACCTCAACAATAGCTGGTGAGTGGTTGCAAAAAAACACTTTTTCTACCTCCTCGGCAAAATAGGCGTGACACTTTAGGTACCTACATATATTTATCAATATCCAAAGATGACCTTGTATACTAACAATTCAACACCTAGAACCTTTTAACCCAATCGTGGCAACATAACAGCATCCTTGACCGATACCAATAAGCCTGATATCTGGCCAATCTCTCGCCTCTCAGCATATTGCCGGCTATTATAATAACTATACACATTACCCTTGAGAGGTATCGCTGCAACGTTACAATAATCAAGGAAATCGATGTGTATTGACTATTGACCATCACACCCGGGTAGACCCCCACTGAGTCCAATACTTAGGGTCAAGGTTTCTTCCGTTATTTCGTACGATTTCCGCATGCGTTTTTTGATAAAGCTTCGGCCTCGCTCGCACTAATGTAGATTTTATTAATAAATTTCTATCTTTCGTAACGAACGCGTAACAAACAAACCAACTCACATTTCCATTAATAATATTAACTTGATTTTTGCCTGCATCTTCGCTTGAGTAAATATAGGTTATGTAACTTTTCTATCATTCGAGGACAGTACCTATTCTGGATGTAAGCTATCCTATGTCCTTTTCTGTACCCCTGACGTGTATGCAAAATTTTATAATGATCGGTCGGGTCAGAGCGTAAAAGCGTAACAAACTCACACTCACATTTATAATATCAAAAAATTAGGATCAGTATTACTTGGACTCACAACTTCACTACCGCTGTCTGAAATAATATATACCCTAAATCCCTCTGGAAAATGTACCTTTTAAATAGCGATCAGTTAGTACATAATACAGAATATCTATGTGACTTTTACTTTCGCCGAGTGTTTTGAGTTTGATCCTCATACGAAACAAAAAGGGTATGTCCTACAAATAGTTGTGCCGAGTCTAGATATAAAATCCTCGAGACAGATTTTGGGTCACGGCAACCAATCTTAACGGATACTGACCATCCGCGCAGGAGACATTACAGTGCATAAGCGTGTGCGCAAACACAAGTGCACTCCTTGAGCCCTAACTCTCATAATCCGATGGGACAGCAATCCACCACGACCGTAGAGGGATTAATTGCAGGACCAAAGGCTTTATGTGCTTTTCGAGACACGAATACTAAATATTACTAGTAGTACTAGATATTCTTTGTATTTCTAGGTTCAATGTTTGTCAAGTCACATGCGACTACAGGACTTATCATTTATAAGTTTTTTGTTTCTTACAATTTGGTTTGCATATTACTAGTTTTCTTGTTAACCTCTCCAGCTTAGCTGCAATGCTTGGCGTAAAGAATAAGCCCCAGTAGAGCAATGGATGGGATTTTAACCAACAATCTCTCGATCGCAAGCCCTTATCCATTACTTTTCAATAATATACATTAGTGAAGAGTGTAAGCTGCCCGTGCGCATGAAACATGGCGTGAGTCAGAGATAAGCATGTAGTTGAGATCACCGTTCACGTGTTATCACATCGTCCTCCACGGTCTGAGTGCCACTGATTGTGTATATTAAATCACTAAAGACATCTGCGAGTATCTCATATCGATTTAATTAAGATATCGATTTATAGTCACACTCAGATATTAGCTTATTGTCTACACAACACTATTAATAGGAAATATAGCGTCGATAGAGAAATATATGTCTTTTTTCTTTTCTAATCTAATTTATGATTTTGTGATGATGACTTCGATATTGAAAATATTGTATTATATTTACATAACTGTGTATTTATATTTATATAATAATATAGATTGTAATGTAATGAAACTCTATGTAGTTAGGCTAGGGATATTTTATTATGCCGGTTGTCACCACTGCGGCGACTGCCGCAACGTTGTTGAGGACACGGCGCTGCACACTTTGGCGTACTGCCCTGCCTGGGCATCGCAGCGCCGTGAGTTGATCGCGGCAGTCGGACTGATTGCCCTCTCACTTCCGGCCGTAGTTCAGTCTATGGTCCGGAGTGAGAGGTCGTGGAACGCCGTCGCCTCCTTTTGTGAGGAAGTCATTTCCATCAAGGAGGCGGCGGAGCGGGAGAGGGAGCGTTTAAACCCTCTCCCCAACCGCAGAACCGGGTGCCGGAGGGCGCGAGATGACCTCCAGCCACCCTGAGGATTGACCTGGGGATGGCGGGCTTTGTGGGTCTGCCCGCCATCCGTTCAGCACCAGTTCCGAGAGGCGGCGTGCGTGTTCCCATGTGCGCCTCTGTGTCGTGTTTTTGTCCCCCCCAGGGGGACAGTGGAGGAAGTATTTTCTGTGAAGTGGCCTGCCGTTTCACACGGCGGGCCGAAACCTCGGCGGGGTCGCGATTGCATGTGAAAGCGATTCGCGCGGCCCCGCCGTCTATGGTTATGTCGAGGAACACCGTGGTAGGTTTAGTCGGTATTACCGGGGTATCTTTCCCCCGGTGAGCCCGACATAGCCTCTCCGTCGCCCCGCGGAGAGGTATGAGTCAATGCATTCCCCCACGTAAAAAAAAAAAAAAAGGGATATTTTATTATGGATGGTTTCAACTAAGATACTTTTATGTTGTTTTACAAATATATATTATAATATACAATATAAAATAAAGGATACAAAACTAAATAAAGTCAAACTATATGTAATAAATAAAAATATCTTTAAATATAATTAATATATAAATATAGTGAGACTGAGGTTTTAGTTTCAGTTTCAATTCTTTAATACGATGGTTTTATTTTTGTATCTTCTCTCAAGAAAAGAAGATAATTTGTATGCGTTACAAGTTTTTGATCCATTTGGTTACTTATAGTAAGTTATATTATAAGTTAATTACTATACTCAAATACTACGAAATTTAAACTGTGACATAATAACTTGTTATCTCTACCAGCTATAAACACTAACCAACTTTTTCGTCAATTACTATTTACTTTTGCCTAAAGAAAAGTAGTTAATTAACGACACTATTTTTAGAGTATTTGATAACGCTAACTGAATTTACTCTTACCATGTGTGCGATATAGAACACGACAAACAGGATAAAAACAGAAACACAAACACAAAAAAATACTGGCGTAATGTGGTAAACATTACAAGTGCGTATAGGGAGAAATTAAACCTCGTGCTCGACAATGCAATTATCTTCTGATAAATGGATTTATTAATAACTAGATTTTGCCCACGGCTTCACTTGCACAAAAGTAGGTTAGTTGTTACTAACGTTGTTACTAGCGTACGTTTTATTAAATGAAATATAGCCTGGTAATAATAAAGCTTTCTAATAGTCAAAGAATATATATAATCGGTTGCATGGTTTTTTAATTAAATCCTTACAAACAAACAAACAAGAAATCAAATCTCTATTTAATATTAGTAAGTATAGATAAACATGCCTTAATTTTTAGTTATTTATTTTACTTGATACGTTCGGGCCCCATTTTAGATAAATAGGTACGTAGGTACACAAAGATAAGAGAAACATTATTTTAGTTTTCCCGTCCACTTCTGAGCATATTTCTCTCGGGCCGTAATTGAAAGGTTTCCCGTACAAAGCTGAAGCCCCGCTGCCGACCTGGTTTCCTTGACTCCCAGGTTTAATTATAGCTCGCCTTCGCCCATATTCCTATTGCACTAGTTTTATGCTAACAGTTGTCTTGACGCACATTTTAATGATTATCAAGCGTAATTAAGCACTTATTCAAGCCGCTTGCATGCTTTTATTTGATTAAAATAAAGTAAGACTGTAATGCTCCAACACAAATGAGGTTTTTATCTCTTTGAGTTGTTGTTTTATGTATAACCTCATTAAAGCACGCAATAAATAAAATAACGCAATTGAAATTAAATTACTTAATATGCCTTCTATGCCTCGGCCCGTTTCTGTATCTTCATAACTGTTCACTATAGATATTCCGGGATGACCATAACTTTAAGCATCAGGTCGAGAGAAAATTCTTTATTGTAATCTATCACGTACAAATAAAATATTTTAGGGCTGTATTTGTTCTCCTTTATTAGTAAATCAATACACACATTAGCTTAGCGTAGTTTTTAATAGCAACAATATTAAAATTTAATTTACACGAATCTCCTTTGGCTTAAAAGAACCGGACAAAGGATAATAAATTTATATAACGTGTGTCCGAACTAAAATAGTTAATAGTTGTGGCCAGCTGATGTCCTCCTGACAAGCATTAACCGGCGCGTCGACCGAGACCGTGACAATACGCAAATAGTGACACCCATTAAAAGCTGAACGAAGCAAGGTTGCAGTGCCACGAGCTTCTAAAACAAAGTAAACTTCTACGTAACGTTAAACTAATGTGTCGAAGAAGTCGAAATATTGATATTCTTTATTTTGTGTCTTGGACTGCGAGAAATGTACCTACTCGCTTTCTAGGATAATACGACATTTATTTATAAAGTAAAGATAGATTGCATTATATATGCGATCGTATAATAAAGAAGAGATATTTAGTTAGAAGGGGTATTCAGAGGTATATGACACCCACATTTTACTAGAAATACCTTATATTCCACGTAATAGGTAAAATTGATGAGCCTATTACTGCCTATTTGACACTGCTCCATAATTCGTGCTGCATTAAATCTTGAATTCACTGAAAGTGCGGTAAACAGCTCCTGCAAACTTGCTGCAAGCATTACGAAAGCTAGTATGACAGATATTATGGGGTGACTTTTCGCTGTGATCTTTCATAGAATATTATTCGGCTGCTGAGGAATTACGGTCAATTTTAGCGTTGTGTAAAAAACCATGTCGTTCTAATATACTTGTTCCAGCTGTGTAAACAAAAAAGTGTTACTCAAAACTGCAATAGTACACAAGCAGTGTGCAAATGACTACAAAACGTAATTTCCGAACATAAAAAGCGTCGACACAATGAAGCCATGCTTATAAAACGAAAGGAATCAAAACAAAAGAAATCAAAACATTTGTTATTGTTACCACACATTTGTTGCCGCCTGTCAATATGTTAACGACTTCAAGTTAACGCCTTTCCCTAATAATTTCTTGTTTTACATACATTTGAGCCGCAAATCGTGCGGCGGATTAGGTGGCTTTGCTAGCGATAACAGACGCTAAAACATTGCGCATGGAAACACAGGCTTATAATAATAATAGAACTAGTATCCTTATCCTATTCAGAACTGAGATAAACCGTTAATAATTAAGAAATGCAAACACTAGGCTGACCTTTTTGCAAACACAGCGCTTAAAATTAACGGCACGAATTATTATTAGATCATGAATAAATATAAAAACAATATGAATTAATAAAGCATTGTCTGAGTAATAAAAAAAGAAATGGGTCTCTTCTACTATTGGAAAAGGCAAATGAACATTCTTGAATTCTCATGTACCTACTAGATTTTAAGGTGATAAAGTCGTTTACAGATTAACATATCAGAGAAGATAATAGATAAAACAGGTGGCATTAGAAGCACAAGCAGTTCTTCAAGTGCTGTACTGTTGATACTGCAGACGTCTTAAAGCCAGCTAAATAATGTAAAAAAATTGTTTCACGTTTTAAGCCCGGATAAACATAAAGTCTTTTATATTTCCTATAAATATTATAAATGTGATATTTGGCGGCTTGCGGATGCTTATTCCCAAGTAACGTCCAAACGTATTTAGATGTAATTGACTATAAACATAACTTGAACTACGGGGCAGGATGTGGAACACATTTCAATGAAATACGATATATATTGCGCGTAAAAGAAAGTGTGATGTATTTAACAATCCAAACGTAAACTCCAGGTGCATCCTTTTCCAAATCTTGTCCATTAGCAAGAGCCTCACGAAACCGATGTTCAGAAGCCAATACAGCCGCATTTCATACCATAGCAAATAATGGCTTGTAGCCTATACCCCGCTTACTCCGAGACCTAGCCTAACTTATTTTACACGCTGTTATTGAGTATTGAAACTCAATCTTAATTGTGCCGGAAAACAATTTGCAGGTAAAATACATAATGGTTGTTTTATCGTGAACGTTTTATCATGGCATTACCAGCCGCTCGCTTTGTATAAACATCTGCTGAATAAAAGCTTTGCTTGTTCTTGTTTGTACTGAGAAACTGACTTACTCTGTGAGATCCTACTATTGTTCTTACGTGACGAAGACATACTTCTATATGAAGTATATGTTTCATTCTTTAGTGTTGATTATAGAGTTTATAACATTGCATCATAAAAACGACAAGAAAAAAGCCAAAGTAAATATTGTAAATATACCAACTGTGTTTAATAAATGCTATTCTATTTCTACTATTTAGGTGCACATATCAAAGATTACTCAATAGAAAATCTATTTATAAATCGCACTAAAACTGATAATTAATTTATATGAAGATTTCATTACATAATAGTGAATGTATGTTATATAAAAATTGCTTATTAAGTAATAGTCATCGAACAAAAAATAATGTGAATAAAAGCATTAGTTGGAAAGTAATTTCCCAGCGATGTATAAAACAAAACTGAAATAAGCACGGTCTGAGACGTCGTTTCTTAATTTATGAGGGCGTTGTGTGGCGAGTGAGGCTGTGTCGCGCGTCGTCATATCCGAGCGCCATCTGCAGGTAAGTTACGAGCGGCGCAGGCACGCACCACCCACACATGCGCGCGCGCACGCACACCGCGCCTCGCCTACTGTCCACCGGCCGAACAATCGATCGTAAATCAGCTTCGATAAAATTATAGGAGGGAACACAATGGATGTCGCCCGGCAACATCTGCGACGCATAATCTGCCCTCCTGCCATCGCAAAGAGTCCGCTTTCACGCGCCACCTGGCCGCTCCCGTCACCTAACTCTCCGTCTCCGAGATAAAGTCGACATTCGCACGTGTACAGACAAGAACTGTTTATTTTGAGAAAGTCGCGCCAAGCGAATGTAATCTTTAATAGTGAAAGCTTTACGATGATATTGCTCTGTACGGGCCGATACTCTCGTAATTGCGAAATTCACGCTTCGCGGTGCGGTACAAAAATAAGATTATGGATTCTGCTGAGCTCCAGCGTTATTGTGATTCGAGGATCCGTCCGTAGGTATGTCTGCGAGCTTTACGACTACTATTCCTGGAGGAATAAACCAGCGTGCTTATTGAATATTGTTCAGGTTATTTATGGAAGACATCGCCATTGTCCGGAACGCGGCGAGAATTCTCCGCCCGGGAAGTTTGTTTAGAGAACTATTGTAATCATACTCGGAGTCTATTACCTAATGTTACCTTAAAACGAATCCTTTCAAGTCTCGAAATGAGTTATGCTCGACAACAACGTAAACAACACCAGTACTAAAGACCAGACGTATGCGGTGAAATCCTAAAAATATCAATATTGTAAACATTCGACAATGTAACGCTGCACAACTGTACCGAGTAAACTTTATTTTGTAAACATTTGCCTCTTAGATAAATACAACCCTTGAGGCAATTTTTCGAACATGATAAGATCTGAGGAGCAATATCGATAAGTTAATCGATACAGGAAAGCATCGGCTGTAGTATCGAATACAAAGCATGTATGCTGGAGCAATCAACCTCTCGCACAAAGGGGCAACGGTCAGGGATCGAATTTCCCGACACTTAGGTGAAGATCGTTGCGAGCGAGCTCACGTTTACGATTGTCGTAAAGACGTGGCCAGATATTGAACGAGCTCTCCTTATGTATAATATACAATACATAACTACCTGTACTGAATACTTGCATATAGGTATAAACCTGAGCGAGATTAAATGTTTCATCAAACAGGTAGCTAAATCGAAGGCTATTCTTAAGATTATTATTTTGATTTTTAATAACACACAGTATGTAATAATAAAAGGTTGCTTTTAAGTAAATAGGCCTTTTAACTTATTTTAGTTATTTATTAGATGCCATAGTTTGAATTTTAAAATAAATAATTAGTCCAAAACTTATAATTATTTTAACTAAAATAAGAATTATATACATTATGGCAAAAACATTTTTCTCTAATTATCACAAAAATAAAAAATGGCCTTGAAAATAAATGATTGTTGCCGACGGTGTTATCAAAAGATATGTTTAAAGATATTAAAGAGATTAAATTACACAATCATCACTCAGGTCTGCCCGTTGATGTGATAGCAGAATGAGATATTGCAAACTAGATAATACACGTAATTCATGATATACCCATCCAAAATTAAGGAACATTTGATACCACTAAATTATCAACCAAATATATTGTTGGACTGATACCTACTAAGTAGTTAGTCTATACAGGGTAATGTATTGTCATCGTCGTAATATTGTTATTTCGATAATAACGATATTTCGAAAAATCTTACATATAGAGGTCCCTGAGCGGCCAGTACGAGGCAGTAATAAGTTCCTACTGCTAACAGCATACAAGTTCAGGAAACCCAAATACAGCCAAACCAACAGCATTGCTGACTGTTTTTAATCTTCGATAAAGTGGAGACATTTTCTAAACCGGGCTTTATGTTGGTTCTTACTAGCAATATTTATCAAAATTATACCTTTCATAGTCCCTTGTCCTTTGGAGGTTACTGTAGTACCTAGTATCTATATATTAATACATGAAGCAAAAACTTTGAACACCTTTTTACGAAATTGCGCGTACGGAGAAGTATGAAATTTGGCACAGTTAAACTTTATAGGAAGAAGGAGTGGCGAATCCTAATATTTTTATAAAATACGCATTAGAAATACATTAAATTAATGATAAAACACTACACGCACACAACCATGCATTTGTTCGTAGTATTTCGGCATTATTGGCTGATGTTGTAGAATTCTTCGTAACTATGGCTACATAAGTATGTGGAGTAGGTGACTATATGAAATGTGATTATAAGGGTATAACTATAGATAATGAAACCTTAATATCGATCAAACTTAAAATTTAAATCAATTATGGTCGAATTTCGACCACTCGGCGACCGCTAGTATTGATAAATCGATGTTCATAAGCCGATGTCTAAAATATGAAGATTTTAATCATAGGTTTGTTGATACTAAAATCTCTACTAGCATTAGGTATAATATATCTTTGAATGCATATACTTGTCTGCGTTCTAAGTCTACCTGAATACTATCACAAGATAACCTAATTCTATAGCAAAATCTATAACTGAAATGCAAATAATATAAAATAAAACATTTACACGCGTTATGAACGCGAACACTGTACAGTAGTGCGGATAGCGTTTCGAAACGCACCCGCGTTCCGTTTTAATGACACGATAAAAACGGCCAGATATCGACGCTATATCAATATAATCTTTATGTTCTAACATACAACATATCTAACCTATGTACTGGGTATATACTTCAAACATGTGTATACCTAAAGAGATAGTATTTTCATTGATTATAGAAACGTAAGTATGAGTCTTCGGTCGAGCTAAAAGTAATAGTACTCTTCTATTAAGCTATAATCGTTATCAGTTCTGGGTTCGGCACTATGCCTTATAGATAACAAGTCTGTCCTCTATCAGGCATAGTCATAATAGTGCAAACAAACATGTCAGGCCAAATAAATGTGAACAGAAAAGTGCAACTTCAACTATACTTACGGAAGTGTTAAGCAACCATACTATGTTATGTTTCTCGTTTCGAAACTGTAGATATTTCCATAAAATTTATATGCATAACATTCCCTGTAATTCTATTAAATGTAATACATAACATACTATTACTAAATGCAATATCGTACTCATATAAAGAGACATACATAAAAAATAATCATAAATCTCGCAATAGTCCTTGTCTTATATTGCAACAATTTCATTCTGTGGCCTACGAGCCATGTTACATGAATTTTTTTCTGAAATACTACGGTGTACAGATCGCGTTTTATAATAAGGCCGTAGACAATTATCTATTAGCTACGTAGTATCTCCGTAGCCACTTGACTGCTACGAGACACCATTATCTTGTCGTAGCTTCTTTAACGTATAACGGTAGCGGTTCGTTTTTTAAACTGGCATTTATATAATATTTGTTAACGTAAGTTAACTACATGAAAATAATACAGGTTTGCTAAAGTTCCGAATTAATTTTATGATGTAACTACATTTCAAATTATTGTTATCCAAATATCGTTAACTCGTTAACAGAAAACACATGTTTTATTAAAATACAGATAAAATTCCAAGATTTAACAGTAAGCAAAACACGCTTCTTGAGATTTTTACATTGCCATGCTTGACAAAGTATGCTTTTCTCCGACTCAAGGTAAATAATAATTATTTGCATGAGTTTATTTCTGTATTCATTCAAATTCGTTACTCTAACTTTAAAACATTATGTTCCATTAATAAGTCTTTGAGTAATATCTTATATATAAAATTCTCGTGTCACAATGTTAGTTACCATACTCCTCCGAAACGGCTTGACCGATTTTTATGAAATTTTATATGCATATTTAGTAGGTCTGAGAATCGGCTACTATCTATTTTTCATACCCCTTAGTGATAAAGTAAACATAAAAAAAGAATAAATTACTTTTGACAGAACGAAGTCTATCCGGGCAGCTAGTATACTCACATAAATGACATCTTTATACAAGGATTTTAGCTTTGAACATGCTTTTATAATTATACAGTATAAATTTAAATTGTACTCCTAAATTCTATTCGCTACAGAAATATCAGTACCAACATCGAAAAAATTGGTGTAAATGTAAACTCGGTCGAATAGTGTAGGTAAATATAGGTATCAACGAGCAACATAGGCCGGCTGTTATCAATGTATCGAGACAGCTATTTCCAAACAACGGTTGCACAAGCGTTGAGGCAATCATCAGTTTTTACGATTAGGTTTATAGCACGAATGTACTCGCAGATAGGTGTACGGCACCGCCACTTCTGTGTTTCATATCTATAAACTTTTATGTTTAGGTATAAAAGTATTATATGCCTACAGCGTGTACGAAAGGTGTGGTCAGGTTTTGAAGGAAATAAAGGGAATGAACTTAAACATTGTCTAGCTAAAGAAATGTTTGCAGTACAACAATCTTTCGGGATTGCTAAGTAAGGAAATACTGCCCAACAACTCCGGTACTTTCTGTCATGTGTCAATCATAGATTATATAATGATAATAATAATACCAGCCCTGTATTAAACTGTCCCACTGCTGGGCACGGGCCTCTTCTCAGTGTGAGAAGTGTTGGACCATAGTCCACCACGCTGGCCCAGTGCGGGTTGTGCAGACTTCACATATCTTTGAGAACATTATGGAGAACTTTCAGAATGCAGGTTTCCTCACGATGTTTTCCTTCATCATTAAAGCGAGCAATAACTAATTAATTAATACGCACATAACTTCGAAAAGTCAGAGATGCGCGCCTTGGGATCGAACTCGAGACCTCTGCGTGGCAGTCCAACGGTCTCCCACTAGGCTATCGTTGCTAGTATATGCATTAGTTAAAATGTATTTTCAAATAACAATTATTTGAAAAGGTTCTCTGTCCGATAAATCACATATATCATAATACATAACAATATAAAGATGTTCTATTTCGTCTAGACAGAAAAAACATTAAACAGCATTTAACAGATGTTCAACGTAATATTTTCAAAGTATTTGCTTATTAGCACTTATTCTTGTTACAAAGGATATACAGATGTTTTTGTTATTACCTAATTGTTTTAATAAATCATGCCCAATCAGCTTCTAAATATTATTAATATAATATCTTTGAGATGAGCGCTGATGTCTGAAATACTGATTATAATTTATCTAGTTCCGACACAGATAACTTATCAATTAACGACTTGAGCTATATCTCATTAAAAATGTTGACTAGTTTTATGATGTATCATACTGTTAAATTAATCAATAAATAAAGTACCTTAAGAAAGATCTTTCGAAGTTGCACTTTGTAGAGTATTCATCATTGCTTATTTTATCTTCTAAATATTTGTTATCAGCATTGCAAATCCTTATTGACACTATTTGTAAATATCACGTAAGCAATACCTAGGTAATATATCTCCCAAAATAAAGATAAAATTATACGGTACATTAACAAAAGCGTATTAAATTATTACATTCCTAAGATAAAAGACTATTAAATACACGTAATCCTTAGTTGTCTTTATTTTATCAAGGCTTGAAGGCACTCAAGGACATTTGATGATTAATGAAGTGACTCTTTAGTATTGATTTTTTATAGTGATTCTTTATTAACTTCGTCGCAGCAGCACACCGGCGGTTTTCAATTATGTCGTGCATTCTAAGAATTGATAGGTGAAGGAGTTTTTAAAGTTATCTTGCTGAATGCACCAGTGGGTACATATCCATCTCTTAGTAAGCTTTCTAATTTTGAACTTTTTGCTATGATTTAACTAATGTAAAAAGTTCGAGTCAATTACGCAAAGAGCTATCCAACTCAGAATATAGCCATTGTGTCTTCATTCTTATTGCCATAAGATTAAATCGTCTAAATTGGACTTCTCAATAAAAAGTTATGCGTGAATGACGATGTAAATATAATGATTTAGGAATGTAAACTCCCTCCTTATATGATAGCGCCTTGCTTTGCCGGTTGCCCAATATATTTATTGAGTGATCACTAAGACAGTTTACCTATATGATCATTGATCTCATACAAGCTAGAATTATGCTTAGGTAGAGATAGTTACTCATCCCTGAATATTTTCTTTAGTGACGTTTCATGGCGTCACAAGTTGACCTAACTAAAGCTAAGCATATGAAATAAATAGTTTAGCGAGTATAACATATACTTATATACTGATTTTGTTTAGGAGAGAAGAGGATAGATAATTATTTCTTGATATATTTTAATACCTTGTTTGTTCTGTTGAGATGATTGCACAATAAAAAAAGGTTTAGGTACTCTTTTGAGATGATGGATGGACCGTCGTACCTATCAGGATTCTAACTGAGCCACTGTGCTTGTTAGCAAGTTGTATGCAATAAGTAATTTTGTATAACACAAATCGTGAAAAATAATAAATATTAATTAAAATTATTAAGAAAATAAGATGTATATGACGTATAATTATGAATAGTTTAAAAAGTTGTTAAAGAGCCTTAAAAATTACTCGTAAATAGTAAATATATTTAATAAACACACGCCCTCATTGGATTTATATCCATTTTATTTTCATATAGATCTAAATGAATCCTATAAATCCGAATGTAATTCTATCTGTATGCTACCTTACGATAACAAAAGTGCTTATCTAAAATAAAATAACCTATAGAAATAGCTTGTGAAAGAACACAGGCTATCACAGAATAAGTACAGGAAAATATTTCGTTTAAAATGTTATATACGAATGCTCTAAAATATAGTTGCATCTCTCTTCAACTGGTTTCTTCGACCGATACGCTTCGATAAATAAAATATAAATAGCTAATCGGACTACGGATGATGAAACTGTGTTGCGACGTAACCAAGGAGGTTTATAAAACATAACCAATCTACAACCTCTTGGTGAAATGAGTTTTGTCTTAGTTTGGCATGCGCAACTTTAAAGTAGCGAGAGCAAGACAAATATATCTAAACCAAACATAAATATGAGGTGAATCATTAAAGATAAAATATTTTTATCTTCGTATAAAATAGCTACAGGTTATACATGTATTACCCAAATAATATTCTTATGAAAATCATTGACGACTCTTTCGCATGCGAACACAGTCACAACCTTAGACTGCAAAAGAGTCATCATCAACATGATTTTCCAGAATATTATCTTTGCATTAGTCTAGATAATTTATGAATTTCATTTATAAAGAAACTTTACATTTGTGCGTTATGAAGAATAACTTAAATATCATATCTCTTAGGATGGCAATAAACTCAAACTTTCTAATAAATTTGTACAATTGTCAACGATTTTAGAGACTCGAGTGAATGCGTTACGTATCTCATTTTGTTATCATTTTCCTACACCTGGCCAGTAGGTACAAATCTAACAAGTGAGCACATTACACGACCATTATACGTACTCACTTACATCTGAATCATCGCAGCCTGCATCGATTCATCGACAGAAACTGTGGAACAATAGTCACTTGTCTTGTGACTAATTTTCTTATCGTGTCGATGGAAATATGCAAGTTTTCCACCGTTCCATAAGTTAATTGGAGAATAGAAATTTTATAAACATTGTATGCAGACAAATCGTAGGTACTTACAAAAATGATAAAAAAATATATTTATGAAAATCTGGTACATAGGTATTATTAATTACATTATTAACTACTTACTTAAATAATTACAATCAAAGCAGAATTTTTTATTCTTGTTATAAATAAACACGTAATGACGTAAATATAAACAATCAAAACCATTCACGAACGGACAAAAATAATTCCAGCTACTCTTGAACAATACCCACCCACTACATACCGCCTATAAAACAATAGCGTCACGTTTATATTTATTATATAGAGAAAGTAAATAATGAAAAGCCTCCGTGCTCATCCAATGACAAATGACAATGGAGGGAACATCCCTCCAAAATGAACTACATTTGAAAATAAACTCTGTGTACCAATAATAGAGTGGAGTTTGGTAGAGCGGTCCGCGGAGGATGTCCCTCGCTATCTTGTCAGGCGGGGGAGGCGTCGACCAATCGCGGCGCGCGCCGGGCGCATCACACTGTCCTTATCTTTATATACCTACTGCGCATCCTCATTTATATAAAATTGCTCTAATTTCGAAACTTATTTTTACTTTAAAACTGCAAACAAATAAACATAGTTTGGAAATTATAACAAAGTGAAGCAAAAACTCACCTTGCGCGTGAAGCCGCCTCGCCACCGCCTTGGACCGCATCGCGTCAGGCGCGGCGGACAGGACACTCTCCTCAATTATTTACCGCGATCGATGACACACTAGAAGCTAAGTCGAAAAGTTTTTCAAAAATGATACGCGCTGAATGGTAGGTGGTTGCGCGCGCGAGTCGGTGGCGCCGGGCGGCAGTGCGGTGCGGGCGGGCACCGGGTGCGTACGTCCTGCAGGACAAGTGGGGTGTACGTGCGGTTTGCGGCGCGAGGAGCGCGGCGTGTCACGCGAGCGGTCGGCGGGACACTGCGTTCACGTGCTCCGCCGCTCCGCCACCGCGGGGAAAGCGATTTTCACGCGGGAAACGCGATAGTGACCGGCCGCGCTGTCTCGGCCCGAGTCGCGGCCGCAATCCAACTGTCTGCTGGCACGTTTGACACTCGCCGCCTTGCCGCCACCCACGGCATGGCTCACGCCTACACGCACCACCATTGCTATGACGACAGCCCTACCACCTAGGATAGGGTGAACTAGACAGCCACTTGAACCTAAGATAAATACACTTACTTACAAACTACAACTGAATCATAAGGCTGTACCTATATACATACATATAGGTCTACAACACCAAATAGAAACAAGTTTCTTAAAGGTTAAAGTAGAGAATTAGTAAACTTCGACTTTTACAACCATTCACTGCGTATATGATACCTACATTTAAATTGTCATAGAGTATCCTAATCAATTCTCGAAACCCGAAACTCTGTACTCTAACTAGAAGATCAAGATTGTCTATTCCAATAAACTTTATAGCTAAACTGAAATCTATCTGCCGCCCACGGATTTGCTCACGTGGTACGACATTTAAACTCAACTTAGTTTACTCAAGGATAGCGTAGCTTTTTACTGGTGAGAGTAACTGTAATATGGGTCTAGTAACCCCAGAGATTAACCCCTACATACATACAAATAAAGTTTGCCTCGTGATAATATTTATGCACGAAGCCATTGTCAAAAACATTATCTAATATTAAAACAATAACAAAATGTCAGATCAGTTCTAATTTGGTGCTAACCGATCGCCAATTTACGCTACCTACTTAAAATAAGCTTAAAGTTGCAAATGCAACGAACATTCTGTTGTTTGTGTTAATAACACTAAGGGTCAATTTTACCGACCGCTCAGACTTTAGGACAAGAGGGAAAGAAAATCTCCATTTCCCTTTTATCAGAGAAAGATAATAATTATACTGCTAACTTACCGATGTGATAAAAACGTTCTCAGTTCTTAATATGATACAACATCACTTCAAAACAATAACCTAATTCTTTAACGAAGATAGAACGACATAGTGTTAACTTGTACTAATGTTAGGTATATATTCTGTAGCGTAAAGGTATTTTTGACCTTGGTGCAGTGGTTCCACGGATTACCCGCCCCTTATACGCAACCTCACGAAATTTGCACTCAGTCTTTATAATATTACTAAAGATTAAGATAAGTACGCCTATACTCACCTACTGCTACAAGTACTCCGGTAATTTTTCTTTCCCATCCTATGATCCTACGGATGTCACAACTTATAACAACTATTCTCCTGTACCTACGACCGGATGGCGTAACAGGCAAGCGGTGGCTTTGCCGCTGCCGAGGCGCTGAGAGTTATGGTTTCGAATCCCACACAGGACAATATGTGATTCAAGAATAATTATTTAATAAAAAGCAAGTCTGTATGTACTTTATGACCGTCAATGTGCTATTACACAGTATAAAAACAGACAGACAAACAGTACAAAAACATAATTACTTATACATTGCCATCCGCATAGATTATGGTTATTAAAAGCAATTTGCAATAATACACAAATATCAAAAATATTATTTATATTATAGGTACTGAAAATATGTTCTAAAAATAATAAAAAATAAACATTTTTTAGGGTCCATGACACCACTAACGATTTCCTGAAACTACTCGAATAGCATAATATATTAGGTATAGGTACATAATATATGTATGCAAATTCTCCCGTGACACTTGTGTCACGTCTTGACGTGATACAATTGTAGTTATGAATAGCAAGTTAGTCGTAATTCTAAACAAAATAAAAAGCAGTTTTCAAGCATAGAATTTTCTATTGAAAGTTTATATAGGTTAACCAGTACCTACATCGTATGAACCAGCGTTGGACAGTTTGTAGGAGAGGGGAAAGGGGTTACTTGTCTACCCTCACCCACCGGTACCTCCAAGAATCGGAGACAAACGAGACTGTGACTTCTGGTGCACAAACTACGTATATGTTTTAGCTACATAGGTACATGTAAGTTTTAGAACTTAAAGCTTTGATGGATAATATTTGTTTGGAATTCTGTATGATAGTTGAGAAAGTAACACTGGTTGGTTGCTTACTATAACAATAACTTCGTGATATGTAAATCGGTACTTAAATAACTTCGTCTTTATCCCTGACGGGGTATAGTATGTCACACCGAATTCGGCAAGGATTGCAGTTCTTACTTAATAGGAATCCCGAATACCGTTCAAGAATCCGTACTACTGAGAAATACTTGTATAATCTTTGTTCAACCCTAGAATCAATCTCAAAATCAAAAGTCAAAATCAAAAATCATTTATTAATTTAGATCACATAGTAACATCACTTGGGTTAGTGGGTTTAAATTAGACATAGCAGTAGAATTTTTTACCGCTACGCTGTAAGTATCGTATCCTTAAAAGTCTGATATACCTACGGGATATACCTACATATGTTTGTATTGTAATATCGCTTCGATTTGATGACCGCGACGTTAAACTTAACCTCTTAGCTGTTCTCTTGGCTAACGTTCAGACCCCGGCGCCTAGACAATGCTTTTTCCATGATGTCTGGTTGCCGCCTAATTGATGAGACTTTAAACTTAGCACAATGGTGTGCACCAGCACAAAATTTCAACAGCTGCAATTCTCTCACGGTACGAAATTAATATGCCACTCATATCCATAGGTACATATATTTTTTACGCAGATATAATAAATAAAAAAACACAATATAAACCAATAATAAGATACCTTTGTATCTCATAAAACTTTCTCCATTATAATCCTCGTAAAGAAAAATAATCTATTAATACTTGGGCTGTCATCAACACACCTACGGAGTTGCATTATACATAGCAACCTTATCCAGTAGGCGAATGTTCTTTGTCCAAGGGGACTTTATAAAGAAAAGCCAAGTTATGAGCGCTCTAAGCCCACAATTAAATAGTGCATAAAGAAAATAATGCAAGAGATACCAAGATTGTAGGTACTTGTTATCTTGGAACGTAGTGACTGTCTGTTCCTTTGGAAAACAGGCGAGGGTTTATGTAAGCACACTAACAAGTATCCTGCTTGTTATATAGAAACCTATATTCAAGAACATGTGATAGATTCTTACTTTGTTTGTAAGATTATTAGCATTTGGTTGCTAACCTAGTTAAGCTAAGTGCTGATGCTTAGGTAGTGTGGGGATCGAAACATCGTAGCAAGCTCTCGATCGCGAGTTTCATGCCTTAACCATTAGGAACTCTTTATCGCTTTATAGATCGGTATGTTACAAAACAATATGTTACAAAAATAATATCAAACGTACGATTTTTGTTACATCTTGTGCCCATCAAACTGTATCATCAAATAATAATTGTTTTTAATTTTTGGTTAGATAATTACCGTGTCGCGGTGGACTTTACAAACATTCAAATAACGGACCCAAAAAACAACCCAGACTTGGAACAACCATTTGTGGGTCATACAAAGTTTTGTCCCGTGTCGATTGGAACCCACAACACTTAGCGCAGTAGCAGTGGCGAGGCGACCACTCAAACCACTACGACATCCGCGCAGCCAAAGTTGTGGTGTCTATGACCTGATCTTGTATAGCTAGCATAAAGGCTTCGGTTTGCAGAAACAGTTCCCCTTTTATGAGCCATTTGTTCGACCTTACTTTATCGACGTAGTTTTGACTCAGGTCGGTTCGGTGTTTTCCATGGAGAGCTTTCCCTGTCCATTTGGCAACTTTTTGCTCTACAGTCGTTAACTTTTCATCATGTTGCAAATCTTTATTTTTTTATATTAAGTGGTGTGAGTTTGTGGTCCATATCTGTGATGTGTCTATGAAGTAATGAGTGAGAAGTAGTTACAGCTCTAATAATAATCTGCCTGTCATGCAGGATGAACAATAAAAACACTCATCTGATCTGTTCAGATCTGAGAGAAGTTCTAGGGAAAGACTATGTTCGGAGTTATATTAATAAACCTCATATGCATAGAGAAAGCGACGAGAGTGGATGACGCAACGAAGATACGTCCGCGTCGGCAGCAAGTAGCAATAGCAAATTGGAAATAAACTAACGTCTAAGATATAGGCTCGCCCTAGTTTAAACGGTAGAGTTTATTGAATATAATAAACATCCAGTTAGTGAACTAAATAAGGTCCTGCAGACCTAATTTCGGTCACAGAGACTAGGCATGTGCGCAGGAGATATTATAGTGCACAAGTGTGTGCGCAAACGCAACTGCACTCTCTGTTCCCTAAGTCTCATAATCAACACGACCAGAGAGAGATCAGACGCAGAACCAAACAGGCTTTTATTGCTTTCCGACGCACGGGATTGTGTAACACTGCCAACTTCGTAACTCCGGACTGCTACTAAGAATTTCTTGAAAAAGCTTTTATTTCAACTCTGGACTGCTTCTAAGAATTTCATGAAAAAGCTTTCTTTTTTTCGTATGTTCATGTGCGCGTATGCGCGTGTGTGCGTGTTCGCGTGTGCGCATGTGTGCGTGGGCGCGTGTGCGGGTGTGTGCATGTGCGTGTGTGCGCGTGTGCGTGTGTGCGTGTGTGCATGTGTGCGCGTGTACGTGTGTGTGTGTGTGAGTTTGTATGTATGTGGGTAGGCGAACCCTCATGCACAACAATCGCATACACTACGCCATCGAGGTAGTATCATTACGTATCCATTATCCATATTGTATAGGTTAAGAAATTCAATTTATTGTGATTTTTCTTTTATCTATAAAGATTATTATTAATTATAATAGTTTTGTTTCGATCTATTATTACCTTATGTTCGTACCGTATCCATACCTAATCATTAGAAATCACTACCGCAGGCTTGACAATTCAATAGTGACTAAAAATAATCGTAGTATTAATACCTACACTTTCTGGTCTGGGTGCCATGCAGTTAAAAAACATTGAAAGGTAGAAAGAGAACGTATTACTATCTCTCAATGCTTCTTATATTCATATTATAAAATAAGTACTATCAAGTTACTCCAGTACCTATGTCTACTCACACCTGCAATCGAAATATTAATACTTCAGCCTTTATCCAATGATTTTTTAACAATAGGCATTATAGGAGTACTTCTTATATAAACAATTATAATTTACATAATATTAAAACATATTCTACTTCTCTTTTTAGCTAAAACTTTTTCTCTTTTATATATTCTCGTTATAAAACTCTGTAGTGCCATTACTGGCTATTTTTACCGCTAGCCGGTGCGTGTCAACGGCAAATCTGTTAAGACAGGCTTACAAAGAAGGTTTATAATAATTTTATTACTGCCTACATAAGCTGGATGGCATTCCTCAAGCCTGATAGACGGCACGCGTCTGGAGAACATCGAGGACGAAGCCACCACTCGGGGAGGCCAAGAGGGGTGAGGGAGGAGGGCACCCCCCACTCTCGTGAGGCGCAGGGGGTAGAAGCCGTAAATATGATTATCAGCGGGGGAGGCGACGCGGACTAATCATATTCTCTGCAATTTACATAAATATTAGCGTGTTCCGTGTCACACGACCGCCTGCCAGGGTTGTCCAGTACAGGTGAACGAAGAATTTTTTTAATCTTTGCTATCAATATTATAAAGAAATCTATACTTGCCTGAAGTTTACGCGGTAAACGGTAGTAGGCTCGCAAACGGTTACGGGGAATTTAAAACTATAGCAAGCGACACGTCGATGTAATAACACACTTCTGACCATCTTTTAGGTTATATAGGCTCGGCTAGACTACGTATATATTATATACATATGTCAAATTTAAGAGCTTCTAATGATTAAGAAATAATTCCATATTTATAAAAAACAGAACCCATATAGAATCGTGCTTCCTATCCATAGACTAAGATTTATTTAATTTATGTTCTGTGGTCTTGCCAGTCAAAACTCTGTATCTCAAACACATATAGAGATTTCAAGTTGCAACTTATTATTATTTAGGCATATAGGTACCTTTCTATACTATTGTTTCTTTGCATGTAAGGAGAACCTGATCTACACAATCATATAACACTCGACTTCTAGGCGGCGTCGCAATAAACTTACACGAAATATTTCAGTTAGAATTCCAGAAAAAATGCATTTACTTTCGCGTAGTAGTTTTCCGTGATACACGTACAAACTTACGGACAGAAAGAGAAAAATCTAATAATTATTGTTTCGACTTCTATAGTTCTTGTAAAGATCTCTTATATTTTTTTATGTATTTCCTATATCAGACGACCAGTTGCAGTTTTAAAATGTGTAGATTTTCATAATATTTATTTAAAAAATTATAATTAATTTTAGGTAATTTTAAATGTAGGTTAGGTTAGGATAGTAGCAGTACTGTTTTCTGGGTGAAAGGCACAAGTCCTTTTCTGTACCGACAACAACAAAATTTCAAGATGATCGGTGATCGTGTAGTTAAGGCGTGAAAGCGTAACAAACAAACCCACATTCGCATTTATAATATTAGTTAGAATGTACAAACATCGACCAGCTATAGTCGTAAAAAGAGCAGATTTAAAAAAACAATTTTGGAACCTTCAACCTCAGACTATGCTCGCTAGTTTTTAAATTTAAGTAGGCTCATAAGCTTGTGTTGTGGCCTAAAGACAGCCCTGTGCGGTCATTAGGAGCGTCGTCCACGTACCTTTTAATGATACCGTAAGGTCGATGTTAGATACGTAACTCAGAAGTCGCTTTGTCTTTTTTATGAGTGATTAATGTTTATGGCAGGCCCCGCCATGTTTGCCTATGCATATTCAAAAAGAATAACGATTATATTTAGGATAAGTCAGTTTGTTTGAATAACGTAACAATAGCAACTGGCTGTCGATATTATGGTACAGTTTTTATCTTTGGTGTTGGTTGTACGACTGGTTAAGAGGTTTTATATGACAGTAAGTTTATACATACATATAACTCTGTATACCCGAAGGATTAGGCAGCAGTGTATCATTTCATCATTGACAGACGTTGTTTTGTTTCCACGTAATCGGCAGTGAGCCTATAACCGTCGACGGGGTACATTTCCAGACTGATTACCCAGTGTTTGCTGCGTTGTAGTGTTACTTGTAGTTCAGGCTACTACCTCACCTAAGCAAACACATTCTGTGTTAAAAATAATTTAATAATACTTATCAAATGGTTTATAATAGAGAACCTACACCACGACGAAAATCCAAAAGCATGTTGCTTGGACATCAAACCCCGCCTACATTACGATCGACCGAAAACGTAAGAAGTTTATGCCAATTTGAAATGAGTGGCCGTGAGATTCCTGCCTGCATTCCTTATTTAATGCAATTCTTCGCTTGCGAAACTGGCAATCGTCAATAAAAAAAACTCTGAGATTTAAAAACAATAACTTATATTTACATTGGGACACAAGATAAGATACCGAAATGAATAAATTTTATATAATTTAAATAATTAAATAATAATACGTGGATTTATTATAACGTTTGAAGATTTTCGATTATCATATTAATACATCCAATCGACCATTATATTAGATTATTTATCTGCCTGCCAGCAACCTTGGCTCGCTCAAAACATGCAAAGTATTGCGCCATATTTAACTCTGAGGAAACCAAAAAAATGTGTCGTTACTGATTTAATTTCCTGCCGATGAGAGTTCCCTCCATAACTTTACATTGTGTAGATATTATACATAAATATAAATACACGAGTAAACCTTTCGTTAACAAGGAAATTACCGTGAAACAAATCAAATTACTATAAGGCTTCAAGATTTGATAACATCTAACAAATTGAATCCCACAATCCGACCCTCGCAAGCAATCATGAACAAAAATAAATTATTAATTACTACACCTTGAGAGCAGATTTTACCCTTCCCATAAATTAAGGGGCCAGATGTTAACAGACTTCGAACAAACCCCAAATATCTTGTTAAGCCACCCACTGACTGTCACCGCCGGCATAGGTAGCTAAATAACACATTCGGCCCCTCCTGAACAGTTTCCTGTCTTATGACGAAACCACCAAGACTGCATTTCCTGGAACAAGGCCGGTGTTTTTGACTTTATCGACTCGAGAATGTTTCCTCCTTATATTAGAACGTACGAAGATGTGCTTGCAGCGAGAAAGGACTTTCAAAACTTTACCTGGCGCTGAAACTTCAACCTTAATACTAATTGCAGAAAGTTGGAAGTTTGTTTAAGTTTGCGGTGTCTTGAGTTGTTTTTCTCACGAATGTCATGTGATATGATATCAAGGCGAGACAGAAAGGGACAGTATAGCGCAGGCTCCTCGGCAGACGTCGCGGTTGCTATGGTAACACATCGATTTCGACCCCCCACCCCAGCTTCGTCCCGACGGCGCACCCGAGCAGCCTCCGCCCGTATCCAGGTCATCCGACACCATCAGAAAACCGATGTTTGTTAACATTTAATTAGCTTGTTATTCGCTACTACTAACAGCAGAACTGCATACAAAACTAATTAATGACGAGAAGTGGATACACTTGTTCATAAGTACTGAATCTAGCTATATAGTTATTGGTAATTAGTTAATTTTATAATTACTTATACCGCTTGCATGCATAAAATATAAAGTATGTATACCTGTGCAAGACCATGCAGTTACATCCACTTGAAATAAAAATTAAAGTTATAAAGAAATACATCTATCATTTTTAAATCTTGGTTTGTTGCAGTCACTCAAGTAAATAGTCATAAAAGTAATAGGATGGATTGACTGGGAAAGTTGAAATCTGTACATAAGTAAACTGTAATATGCAATCATAAGACTGTTAAATAATAATCTCAACAACTTCCCCGACTCTTAAGCAATATGATAGTAGACAGTATTAAGCAAATGAACGGCAAACATTATAATATGACTAAATTAGACACATTAAAACAAAAAGAATATTAAAATGTCTTAAGTCAGTAAGTAGACATCAAGAATAGCAAATGAGATATAATTATCAGGATTACGATCGTAAAATATCTCTTTGCTACAGCAAATGATAAACCGTTGCCATGCTGCGAGAAACAGCTACGAATCTATGTCACTAAAGTATTTTAATATGATGTAGTAGGTATATAATACTTTAGAAACTTTTGTGCCAGTATACTACGAAGCATCAAACTATGCCTTGACTACCTCGGTCACAACAGTAATAAATGCAACTGCTGTGAGGTCACGCATTCAATTCACAAATCGGGCAAAGTGTGATTGGATTGATCTGTTAAGAAATTCTTAATAGCAGTTTAAATTGTATTCTCTGGTCATCTACAATAACGTAGGATCTAAAACCATATCTGGCGAAATTTTGGTGAACTACCCTTCAGAAACATAGGCCTGAGTCTATATATATGTAGTATAAAATCAAAATACAAAAGCAGACTGCCACCAGATTGCCAGTTCGTATTATTAAAGACCTAGTCTCTTCCTTGAAACACTTATTTTTGTAAACATCTAAACATTAACTCTAACGGCAAATTCCACGATCATCACGGTAAATACCCAACAGCGGCAATTACATAAACATTATTAGGTACTTCAAGTACAAATACCGTATAATTCCTGAGAACTCGATCATTTACCCGCCTTTTGATGTTCCAAGGAAAATGTCGACCTACTTCTTATCTCAAAGACACGTCAAGCCCCGGTGCCTTGACAAAGGAAAGAGGCTGGACCTAATAGGGCCACTCGAGGAAGTATGGCTGCCTTCCCGTGCCCTTTCCGACCTGCCTTTGACGTGCCGACGGAATGAAGGCAATTTAAAAAGGTACAACGTCAGGCGGATTTTGGCTGCAGCCTGCTTATGTGACGGTAAAGTTGAAAGACAATATACATTGGCAAGTATATAATATAAAGATCTCAGTATTAGTAGTAGTCTTAGGTATGTCAAACAGAAAGTTGTCAATGAATGGAATTATGGTTTCTTTTGTAGATGGTGCTTTGCTTGTTTATTAGCAGTCTTGGATACTTCAACCTTTCGAACCGCGGTTGCACACCAGTGGATAAACACAATAGATTTTTGAATAGATATGTCTGGTATTCTAAGACTTAGCAGATTAATCAAGTGTGCCTTAGACTATTTCTCTACGTCTATTTAAGCACCATTTTGGTAATTCTACATATAGTTAAGTTATTAAGTAAACATCTATTCCATATTTCACCGATTAGCTAGTTTCGATAACACCAACAATTGTTTTGTGTTAGTTTTGGGTCATGTATATTTTGCAAAATAATTTATGTTTAGACTTAAATATTATCACTTCACGAGATATACCTACCACCTCGCTGGTCCCTTAGCATACGTTTACACTTATGTATGCGTGCGATCGTGATTTCCGAGATTTGAACCCTAAGCAAAGTGTTATTAAGTTATTCCGTTAAGAAATTCTCAATAACAGCACGAAGTATGGCAAAGTGGCCGGTAGACGCGATAGGTTGTCACTAATTACGCAGTACAAATAAATAGCGTAGCTTACATAATTTTAGTGTAATTCATCTCTGAGTTACCCTTCAGACATAGATAGGCGTGAGCCTAAGTACCTATGTATACACTTAGAACGTACTTACGTATCTCGCGACTACGAAGAACGTCGCCATCATCATCTTAAACTTTTGCCATACATTTCCGCCATCCGATTACTAAAAGCTAATTAAAAGATATGGCGAATGAGCCCGATGACCCATAATGTGATTTCCTGTACTAGTACATCTTACCACATTCCACATATGAAAACGCGATGTAACAAAAAGAAATGCCATTGTCAATCCATGCTGCTTGTGATATCAATAAGTCGACTTAAAATATTTAAGACCTTTCATCTGATTTGGCCTATAACTCGAGAAGAAGGGCGAAAATAAAAAAAAATGCTCATTTCTTCCATACACGTACAACCTCTGAAATAAACTACGTGCCGCTGTAGATACAGCGCGCTATACTTTTTCCTTTTACAAACGGAATTTAAAGAGAATATTGCAACATCTTAGCTGTGTAGACACCTTACATTCTTCAAGTCCACGGACAGCGGTAATCACTTACCATAAAAAGAGCCGCTGGCTCGTTTGACATGAGAGACGAGGTTTTTTTTTTAATGTCTCAGTTTATGTTAATTTGAGCAATAAATACTTTTCTGATATCACTAACCAACTAAGTCGTCGCGGGTCGAGTGACTAATGGTTAGATACACCATGAGCTTGAAAGCTTTTGACTCTCTCGCTGGATTAGTCTGGCATCTAAAACATATCTATAAAACATTCGTGTCGCAGATATCAATCTGCTTTACGATGTTAGGAACCGGAGCGGATTCTGCCGCAGTAAACGAGCGGCTCCACTTTATTGGTTTTCTCGAAATATTGTCTTCGTGTGATAATCACCGTGAAATAGGCAACACTTCGACGGATTATTTATTTATACTCAGAAGTCGTGAAATTCTATTAGAAATGCAATGAATATGATCAACGTCTCCAAGCGGTAGATAAGATAAAAAAGAATTATGAATAAGACCGTTAATCTACTTCGTAAAAAGATCGTACCTATTGAAGACTTCACTCGCTGGGTAGTTAAAATCCAAACTTAAAATTATAAATGCAAATGCGAGTTTGTTTGCTTGTTTGTTACAGTTTCAGTCCTTAACTAAGTACTTAACTGATTATTATTAAATGTCTCATACACGTTCTCAAAGATACAAAAACGAATATAGGGTACGTTTTATCCAGAATAAAACTCTGTTTTCTTTGTTTTCCGAGTGAACCTGCGGGCAAAATCTAATACCTACTTATTAAGTATATTGACTATTGTATACAATTATTATTCATAACGGTATTATACTTTCTGTAATCCTTTAATATACACAACATCATATATAATCGAAGTCGTCTATTGCTGTTTACTCGGAAAGTATCCAGAATAAGATCTATTTTAAAAAATAGACGAAGTCCCTTATTTTAACCTTAAAATTTACCCCGGTACCGACGTTACGATCACCAAAATTATCTAAACTAATAAGGTTCATTACATAAGAATGTAAAAATAAAAAGGGAAGAAGAATTATTTTCTAGGAATATCGATGTTCCAAAGACCGCACGCATTTGCGTCTGTTTAACGAGCAGAAATGAAAAAATAACCTTTTTTTATATCTATATAGTAATAGATTTTACATTTTGGTATTTAATCGATAGATAGTCAAGATTTGAAATACTTATACTCCATTTGGTTAGGTACTTAACTAAAGGTAAACAATCTTGATGTGTCTTTTTATCTAAAAACTCAGTTTAAAAATAAAATGCTGTTAAAGATCAATGTAAATACAACAATAACGATTACTAAATCAATTTAACCGTTAGTTTAAGCAGTAGTTCATTTGTTTAATATATGTTTATGTAAAAAGTCACATCAAGATTGTTTATCTTTAGTTAAGTACCTAACCAAATGAAGTATGGGTAGGTCCATAGGAAATAATGTAACATTAATCAGTCATGTAGATACTAGTTATGTATATTAAGGAAATAAAGAATTATTATTATTATTATGTGTAATTTTATCACTTTCTCGTCCAATGGTCGGTTTTTAGAAACAGGTACGGGTTTATACCAAGTATCCTGGTCCTTGTGTACTAGTTTATAGTGTTATGCTGTGTGATGTATGACCAGTGTGACTGTGTTGTGTGGTGAACAAGATTTGTGCGTGTTGATGTGTCCCGTGTTGTAGAGTCTGTGTGTTCGTTATTTTGAAGGAGCAAGGTTTTAAGAAACGGCGAACTACGGAGCAGGTGCCCATTACTATAGATTTTTGAAGTGGTATGAATGTGTTTTCATAGAGGTCTAGCTGTTTTACTGCTACACTTAGATTTTTTGGTACGACACCAGTCGAAGAAATGATGATGGGGATGATTTTAACTGTATCTTGGTGCCACATTTGTTTGATTTTGTTGACTAATAGTATGTATTTCTGTATTTTTCTGTATGTTTTTTTTTAAGGTTGTGTGTGTTTGGTACTGCAATGTCTATTAAGTATGTTGTTTACCGAAGGAATAGGTAAGAACAGGTATTGCATAGGTATTGATTGCCTTTATGATATTGCGAGAATTAAACCGGGTTTTTAAAATTTGGTTTAGTCTTACTTTGAATTGTTTAGTTTGGTCTAATTTTGTTTGTTTTGCTGAATTTACTTGGATTGATGAAACCCTAAATATTTGTAAGTGCTATGTTCGTTCATGGGTTCTATTTGTTCACTTGTATTAGGAATATATATATATTGTGTTCAGTTTTCCCTCGAGTTACAGAGTGTATTTTGCACTTATCAACTCCAAATTGCATTCGGATGTCCGTTGAGAATGTTTGTGTGGTGTCGGCTAGTTTTGTAACCTCTGTGTTGTTTGTTGCATAAATTTTAATGTCACCAATGTAAAGTAAGTGTGAAAGAAGGTGAAAAGTTGAAACGAGTTATTACATTTTATTTTAAATCCTATATTGTAATTATTAAGTAAGTCTTAAGTAGTTCTGACAATGGGTTGAGTGCTATACAAAACCATAGGGAACTAAACGCATCTCCCTAAAATAGGTATGCCTCGTTGAATTTTTATCGGTGCGGTAATAAAGGGTTATCAAATAATCTTAATTTTGATTTCCAATTGTGCATGGCTGCACCTAAAAATGACATAAGACTGGGATGAATTTTTTTATGTTCTAATACAAAAAATAACCAACTATGGGGAACAGAATCGAATGCCTTTTTGTAATCTATGTACATTGTATGTATATTCCTACTTCTAGTCTGTGCTTGTTTCATTACTATTGCGTCAATATTTAAATGCTCTTTACAGCCCTGGCTATTTTTCTTACAACCTTTTTGTTGTTCTGATAAAATGTTGTACTGCTCTAGCGACCTCAATATCGTAAATCCAATGCGATATCCATTGGAGTAATATATATAGCATCATTTATCAGAAATTTTATATTTTTCAAATTTATTCTTTTGGTACCTAGGTACCTATTGTTAGCTACTGTTAAATGACTTCATTAAGAATATTTCTGTTAATATAATAATTAAATATTCCAATTAAATATTGCGGATACCTATTTGATTTCTTACAACTTTGTCTCAAAGCATGACGCTGAAGGATAAAAGTTAAACAGTACACAAAACAGAAATACTAACTGCAACTTTTTTTTAAATATAATTGAATACAATTTAACAACAAGTAAGTTAAGTGACAATTATCTTATTCATGAGAAACTTAAGAATGGAGAAGAGTTTACCAAGGCACACTGATAGCATTCTAGTAATAAATGAAATAGGTATAGTAATTGATTATACATAGATATGTACTGAATGGAGCATTTTAGTACAAGCAGTCTACTTATTGATATAGTAGTTGGATTTATCTGACACTGAGCTCTTTTAAACTAGTTAATTAATCAACATTCAACATTGTGTAGATAAGTACCTAATATCCAGTAAACTGTGTTTAAGTATACGATATATAAGGAACGTTTTGGCTTGAATAAATAACATTGGTCATTTTAAAATATTAAAATATTTAATCTTTTTATTAAGAGTATTATGTAGTCTGTTTTTGTATTTCTATCAAAGTTTATTTTGGAACTATACTCCATCTATGAAGTTGTGGTGACACCACTGTCAAAAATAGAAACCATCATGCTTTGTTTTTACCGCCATCTAATGATCATATTCTAAATTACGAGCATAAGTACTTGGCTAGATTGTTTTTATTAAATTACTATAGATGTCGTGTTTACTGTTTTACCGACTAGTGATGCTTAAAACTACTATTGAAATCAATATTAAAGTATTCATTTTAAGGCATTCACTTTATAGATATATAAATTATGAATCATGTTAGTGTAACATATTGTTTATACAAGTTTAAATTTTTCTTGAACAAACATGCACAAGTTATCTATCCCCATTCATGTCATTCTCCCATGCCTTAAAACTCCATTGCTAAAATAAAGTCTACAATACTTAGATTAACTTTTACAAAATTATTCGCTTTATTCATCTTATAAACTCAAACAGAAAGTCACATATTTAAACAATATCACAATTTGTTATTCATTATTCTATTTATTCATATACTATTATCAAGTGAATAGTAAATAGTTTAATCATAATTTATGTAATCGAATAATATTTGATAAATTCAGTATCAATGCAGCCCAGCCCTATTATTGATGTTAAAAATAATAATGCAACTGCTTTACCGACCGTATACAAGAGACGCATGCGCGAAACGCGTTTTGTTTTTTTTCTCTTTTTCTATTGGTTTGTTTTGTGATTTGTGTCATGTCCCGAACCCTTGCTTGTATTATCCATAGCTTGTGTATTTTATGTTATTTAAATTAATTACGATTATTATTATAGTTTGATGGTAGAATTAGCAACTAATTTATTTATAGTATTGTGATGATAAGTGCTGTGAATAAATATAGTATTCAGCGCTGGGAAACTAAAGCGGCACCGTGGAGTCACGAAAACGAAGGTAAAAAATGTTTTCATTGTGTCTAGTGACGCTTGCATTGTAAAGAAAAATCGAAACTCGATGTTAGGATTACGTGCGGACTATGCATTTGCATTAGTTTCACTATATAATACAAATCTAAAAGTTCTTTTTGGTTACTTTTAGTATGGTGATAAAGTTTTAGCTGCCCCAACGCTAGCCACATGGGTCGATAATCATTAAATGTAACCTGTCGGCTTTCATTTAAACTTTTTAAATGTGGTTACGACATGAGTGACTAGCCATATCTTGGTTTATGCTAGTAAGTGGATGATTTTAAAGGAGTACATGTCTGCGCAAGTATACAATTATGTTCTAAGAACAGCTGGATTATGTACTCTATATGTAAACAGGCGTCACTACACACGCCATCCGAGTTTCCTTGTCACACCAAGATCTAATGCTGTCTTTTAATTTTAATGTGGGTAATTAACAAACTATTCCTACATTTACTTGCACATATTAGTTTCCAGAGACCATTGTGCATTTATCTTTCTAAGTTTTCTAGTGTTTCAGTATGAATAACTTACTACTAAATATACTATTTGCAAAGAAGGCAGTTACTTTAAAAATAAAGCCACTAATGTCTTTAAAAGGATTAACATTACTTAGATTTTACTAAGTGGCTTTTCAAAAAAAGTTAATTTTATCAGAAAATATTAATGTACTTTTTATTAATTTGTTCATGTGCTGGATGAACTATGTGAGAATGAATGTAGATTCATTATGTTCATCTAACAGGCAAGTAACTAGAGCTCTAGAGCTTCCTTCACAATCTTATACTTGACATGGTATAGAATTAATGGGTACATATAAAATACCAATAATAATAATATTATAACAGGAAATAATTGTTCTTAGATTTAGTCATCTCATATGCACCAGGTAAATACCCTCTAACACACTTGAGTCATGGTTTTAACTCTAAAAACATGTTGACTCAGCTAAATGTATGAATATAATAAATTAAAACTGCTATGGAAAATAAACATAGGCAAACATATTTATTCAGAAGGTTCTATCCAACCATTGAACACTAATAGGTATTATAATTATTATTGTATGTATCATTTAGTCAGCATTTTATTAGTATTAGTGTGTGCCACTTATTCATGAAAGCATTGTTCAACAATCGCATAACTGAGCAGTGATTGGTGTTCTTATTTTGAATTTGAAATTCAAAGCATAATTTTTTTTTTACAGGAAGCCTATTTTTGTTTTCTAATACCCCTGTCTAGTCATGGCACTAGACCACAAAGAAATGAAATTAATGAAATAGGTGCAGAGTAATAAACTTATTTTAGTCCAGCTACAATATTATTCAGTATGAGATTATAACTAAACAGCTGTTTCAACTAAATGCAAGAAACATATTGGTTACAAGTGTTCATAATTAATACATCAATTGTTTGGTTACAGGTAAAACTTTCTAAATCAATAAAAGCATGCACTGTTAATAAGTGTGTTCCACATGAATGGAGAATAGTAAGTACCTAGAGTTATAATTTATTACAAATAGAAAATGTATGTCCTTTGGAGATATTTTAGTAGAAGTGATTGTATGGGTTAACAACCGTACAATAGGTATAAACTGGAGTCAGCAGAATTGCGACACTGCTACACATCATTCAATCGTTTGTGTAAATTAGTGTGTGTTAATTCGTACACGTGTTTTGTCATCGTCCGCACGCGACTCATACTCATCCCATATATCTCATTAGTTGTAATAGTACCGAAATATAGTTATCTTTCTAATATTTTATTCTAGTTTATCTTAATCTCACCCCAAACCCAAACAGTGATATTCAAAAAGATTAAGATGAAGTGTACTATTATTTATTTATTTCACACAAACACATAAAACTATTATTACAGATACTTACTATCTAATGCAATAAGCCTATGTACTTACATAAATATAAAAAAAGAAACAAAATGGTAACTCAATAATAAACTAAACTAAACAAATTACACAATAAGCGGACTGTATGAATTCGTCCAGTGTACACGAAAAGAGATCTATTCTGTGAACCAACGTGTTGGGCGCACGCAGCGCACGCGCGAGCGGTTCGCTCTGCAGCAGGCATGTGCGCGCACGCGGCATGGCCACCAGATCAAGCCGCCGCCGCCGCCGCCGCCCTACATACTCGTTCGGGACGCACAGCTGGAGTACCTCCAATTATATACATGCCACCAGTCATATTATATTAAATCTAATTAACTAAAGCCAATTGCAATAGTACCATGCACAGCCATTTAAAAATAAATAACTATAAATCTAACTTTATTGTGATTTATTTATAGTTTTATATATTTTGGATTGCATTGTAATCTATGTAAGTTAGATCAATACTTACTGCTTACCCTATCCAGAAAACAGGTATAAGTCTATGTTTGTATGTATTTTAGGGAGGACCATTGCTTATCTTTTACACTATAAACTATTGAATCTTCATCAAGAACATCAATAATTGAAAGTCTTAATAAAGAAACTATTAAAAATATAAGAATGCACTTGAATACAGTGAATTAAGTTATGAAACTGGTTGTGTAGAAATAGTCCCTAAAATAAGGCAAATCTTTTTTTATGGTTTCGTTTATGATTTGTGATTATCTGTATCATAAGTATGTAGAAAATATTCGAAATACCTAATAAGAAGTTTTAAGTATACTTAATTACATTCAAATTCAATTACAGTAGAAAGGCTCCAATTATCTATTGATGAATCCATCACAAACTGACTGCGTCATATAGTATTATACCTAGCTCATGAACAGAATGAATGAATGTAATTAGCTATATACACGTCACAACAATGGGCCGACAAGTTACCAATAAATTTACACAAAGCATAAAGACATCAATTTCACTACAAAAACACATTAATTTGTACAATGTTACGTTTGTGCGTAACAAAGGAATTGTTGTATAATTATATATGGTCGTTACGACCATAATTATCATATATTTAAATATATTCATTGCCTACATTTGTAAGAAAAATAACGTATTTCAAACAAGTCATTTAACTTAAGCGATTCCATTAATGACACAGTGGCTAAAGTTATAATTTTGATTTACCCAACGGGCAACATGATCGAATCCTGCACGTACTATTTAGTACATTGCGGATGGCAGAAAATTCCATTCGGTGCGGAGTTCGAATCGACAATCTCAGCACGTTCGCATTAGCGAAATAAATGACCACTTAAATTACTGCGCCATCCATGCAATTTTAAGCACAATGTGCTACCTACGTAACTGTAAATTTTATCTTAAATATTCTACATATAGACTTACGCCTGCAATAGTGTTATTGCACTAAGCGTTATTGCATTTAAATGATATCCGAATACAGTTGAGCACAAAGCGATATCTATTTTGCAAGGTCGCACGCAGCACATGCACTTATTATGCGTTGTCAATACATTCGAATATTATTCGAAAAAATTGTGCTCTATAGTGCTAGACAGAGATGTATTACACCATATTTCATCCACTATGTTTTAAAATTCACGTAATGTAATCCTCAACCAGGCGGATTTTCGGCTAAATGCTCTTACTGATATTTTCCTTACAAAAATTCAAACCAGAGATCTCAAGATCGCTATAATATCTCGATCTCATAAATATAAGTGCGAAGTTATGCAAAGGGACCAACTAGGCAATAAATTGATTTTAAAACTACTATTCAAATAGGACATATTCATTTATATTATATAATTATATTTTATACCATATGGTTATGTTCTAGTATCATGTTATTAATTCATAGTAGGTCATTAATACCAATTTTAGTTTTTTGCTCGACCAATATTTCGCAGCTGGTAATGGACTGCTTCCTGGTGATTTTCCATAATGTGTTCATTGGTTTAGAGTTACTAGGCTCACGAAGATATTATTACATACGTATGCTCACGCCATATCCTTGAAAGGTAGGTAGAGATGTTTTATGCCCGCATTCAGCGAATTATGGTTTAAGTTCCACGCAAGCATATAGGCGTTAATCGACCACTTTTTCAAACGGTGCTACCAAAAATTTTCTTGGTATAAAGTTCAATATAGTAGTAGAGCCTCGCTGATTTCAGGCTCGAACGGGGAAGGACTATTCCTAATGCGAAAGTTGTATTTAAAACAAAGAAAAAAAAACCTGTATACCAACATATATAGTTTTTCAGAGACTACGGCTTCTCTCTTGCGCCTGGCATATTATCTGCCTTGCTTATTTTATTCTCATATCATTCTTTATCCGTAAATGTTCTATCATACTTAATAATAATTATGTTCAATAGTTTATTGTAGTAGAATTTAAAGGATTAGTCTTTTAAATAACGAACTGGACAACTTTGTTACACGTACCTTTACATAGTTATTTTTTAACAACTTAGTGACAAATAAGCATTTGATCAGCGTTTAGTAGTTTTTTGTGTAGTAGAGCCTCGCTGATTTCAGCATGAATGGGCCAGCTCAACCGGGGAAGGACTACCCTCTCACAGAATATTGACGTGAAATAGCAGTATTCCTACTGTTGTGTTTCGTTCGGTGAGTGAGAGTGCCGGAGGCCCAATTACCCTCTTTCCCGCTTCCTGCTCCTTCTCCTTCCCACTTCCTCCTTTCCTAAAGGGTCGGCAAACTCGCAAGTGATGCCTCTGGTGTTGAGGCTTCCGTAGGCTACGGTGACCACTTACCATCAGGTGGGCCGTATGCTTGTTTGCCAAATTAGTTGTAAAAATAAAAAAATAAATTTCGTTCGTCCCGAATTCCTAATGACCACACCGGGTTCACTTAATTCTCTGCGTAGGTATATGCACTCAATTAACTCCACTGAGTTATTAAGACTACTTACAAAAACTTTATTATTTTTTCATTATCTCAAGGCTCCTCGAAACGAAGATAGTTCCCAATTCCAATAATATGCAAATAATATCCAATAAAGGTCTGGCCTTAATAAAAGTCTTTTAATTAAGATAGCTTCAGTAAATCTATTGCTATAAAGTACTAATATAGGTACCATACTACTTTAAAAGAGATTATACTTATGAGATTGCAACTTTTTTATTGTACCTAAGGAGAAAAACGTAATCTGCCTATACATTCGGGAAACAGGATTAAGTCCATATACCTATGAACTTTTTTATTATATTGTTACAATTTGACAAGCATAAATATGCTTATAGCATAATAGTTATATATCATTAACAGGATTGTTTCTGGTCGTATATTGCACTAATCGCTGGTTACCAGCTTGGAAAAGGGTAACTTCTTGTTGCGTTACAGATCCTAAAACATTTTTTAGGAAGTTTCTTTGGTGATGGCATTCACGGGCTCCGGTTCCGTAGAACTACGGTACTGTATTATTCCACAGCAACCTTGCATCTTTTGGTATAAAAAGCCTGCGTCATTTTTAAACCCTTAAACTTTTTCAATGCTAGAAATCACAAAGGCACGTAGCTCCGTTGCTTCGTAAAGAGACAAACACCTTTTCGCATTTATTAATATGATACACAGTAGTGGAATTCTAAATCTATACTAATATTATAAAGCTGAAGAGTTTGTTTGTTTGTTTGAACGCGCTAATCTCAGAAACTACTGGTCCGAATTGAAGTGTTGGGTAGCTCATTTATCGAGGAAGGTTATAGGCTATATATCATCTCGCTACGACCCACGGGGGCGGCGCAGTAATCATAAACGCAGTTGAAACTGCGGGCACATCTAGTTGTCTATAATTCTGGCATTGAAATATACTAAGTACCGTGTCCCTACATATAGAATGTTTACGAGCCCTTTATTATGCCCCTTCTATCCTAACGGCAACTATTAATAATTCACCGTATGGGTAATTATTAATAGAATTCTGTATTGACTGTTGACTACACTGTTGACTGTTGACTGTCTAAAAGCTTTATATAAAAATATAGATACAGGTTATTACACAATGACGTCAAATTCTCCATTTTGATTGAATATTTCATAAGATTTTAAGACGAACGGCTAAAATCGATTCTCTTTAAAAATTAACACACAATCTTTATTCCGTGTTTTAAAATAGGGACGTTTACTGAACGTGCCCTGGTCAAACACGCTTCTATAGTAGGATATAGTTACGCATAACTCCGTCCTCCAAACGTTACCTGAAATGTGTACGTATAGAATAAACGTTTATTATATTCAGCAGTCTACCTGCTCGGGCGGTCCGCTCCGCTCCGGGAGAGACTCAGCAAAAAAGTAAAAAGATAATTTTTCGTAGAGTCGGGCCACAGACGAGAAAGAACAAAGGTTTTACTCTCTTACTTAGTTATAGCTAGTTATACGGGCTCCCCGCAGGTGTAACTTGTTATCTTTTACCGAGGATTTCTTTATTTTATTTTCCTTGTGGATTATGAGAGAAATGTCTATGTTCTATAGTGTAAAAAGTATCGTCGTAAAGTGTTTAGTGTTTAGACGGCTGATGATATCATTGTACAACATCCTGAACAATCTCATACGTTATTAAAGCTCTGTCTACCCACACAGAGAATCGAAATTTCAATTACTCATGTGGTTCGGTGATTTTTTTTATTACACGCTCATGAGCGGTTGGTTTATTTATCGGTAGATATTGCTGTAAACGATAACGTGCAAAAGGAACTTTTACAAATCTGGAGGTCGACATAAGGTGCTTCGAATTCGTTAGTTATTAGCAACACTAAATGTTCATCCGGCTTCGATAAGACCAGTCGTCACGTAAGCTAGTTTTGATGGTAAAAAACCTGACTAGTGGCATTCACCCGATACCCTTGAACTGGACGACGGTTCACCACTCAGCTGGTTCGAGCTGTTCTAAGTCTTAAGAGTCTAGGCCATTCACCTAGGGCCTAAAATAATCACTCGGCCAATTTACATCTGAAATAAACGCCTAAGTAAATATACAGTGACAGTAGATGACGACGACCCCGTTCTATTTATACTGCCTTAGTGTCTAGGTACATTACGATCATTAACTTTATTATCCCACTCGAGATGGCACTATGTTTTACGGTAAAGACGTTACCGGTCATAACTTTCAGCCGGCTCGAACACGGAAGATTGCCGGCTAAGATATTATGTGTCTACTATAAACAACTATAAAACTGCTTGACATTTAAGAAGGCAAAATAAACATATTGAATACAAATTGATCAAGTCTATACTCGATAATGCGAGCCATCCAACATATATAATTACACATTTGATAATTAGACGTTTTGTTAGATTTATAACCTGATATGTTTTTATTAAGTATAATTCACAACTTGGCGTTTGATAAGATGTTATAAATAGTAACATTTACAAGCTAAATGTAGAATTGAAATAGTGAATAATACGTGTATCAAATATCTTATGTCTGTGTGGTGCTTTATGAAAATGTTTGTTACGACGGTGCCACGGTAATGTTATCTAACAGTATTCTATCTTCATACAAACGGTCGGAATTCGAGTCATACATACGCGCCTCGGCGTTGGTATGCGCTTGGTTCGCAACCAGTCGCGAATGCGCCGCAGTGACGAACGGACGGTGTGATTGTTTTGTAGTAAGCGTGCGATTTGTAAATATTTTAATGGAATAACTAAAAGTACTTACATAATAATTATGTCAAAAATATTTTTAATTAAAGATTTTATCCGAATGCGGATTTTTTATACTATTAAATTTAACAATAAAGCTTTTCGTACGTCTCGGTCGAGGCGCAAATATATTTCAGTCTCAAATTTATTAAGATGTTTTTTATTAAATCTACAAATCAAAATACACAACATGCTTTTTATTGAACACTTTCTATTTCATTCACTACGAATTTCATTATTTATAATATAATAATATTTACAATCACTAAACTAGAAAGACACTCAAGTAGGTAGATAAAATTAAAATACTGCAGGCGGGCAGCCCTAACGCATGTCTACGAACCGCGCTGTTGTAGGTAATTATTCCAAGGACAGGGCCAAGTTACAATACTGTTAGATATCATTACCGTGACGGTGTGGCCAGCTGGCGTTTAATATCTCGGTTTATTAATCACACAGCCAACGCTGACAAGACAGATTATTAATGACTAATTATAACAATGAGTGGTGAACAATAACTCCAGTGAGGTGTAGATATTTAATAAGATTCCGCAACACGATTCCTACAGGCATTGGCCCTATCACGTTGCGTTAGACGAAGATTAATAGCGTCGGCTGGCCCGGCCCGTGTTTGATAATTGTTTAACACTAAGGTCGCGGTTTGTAAGCACTTATTTCCTGCAGTAAAAATAACAATATCACTTTCCATTTCCATTCACTAATTAATTACACGCCGTGAAACAATTTGAAAGTGACTATCTGCGATTAACAACGGTGAAACACAAGGTTGTTCGGGATACGATTCACGTACCGACCATAAGTCAACGTACTATTATAAACTTATTAATAAAAGTAAAATCGTTTCTATCATTGAAAATTTTATAAAAGGGTACCAGTTTTGCAAAATTGGGATTGCGCAAGTAATAAAATACAAGCGCAATTAGCCTTGGTCTACCAGGGTCACTTTATGGTAACCAATAAAAACATTACCTATAGGCAAGCTGTAAAAAAAAACTTACTTACTTTTCATGTTACTATGTTCTTTATTATTCAACAATTATTTTATTAGTGATTGGCCATGTTTTTCTGAAATTACTAACTCGATAATTCAAGAAGAAAAATACTATTTATTGTGACGTTATTTACTTTCCTAGTATTCATATGTAGTTATTCAACAGAGGTTACTAAGAAAGTTATTGTATTACCAAAAATGTATAATATCTTTGTTGTTAGAATAAACGTTTTTAGTAAGAAAACCTATTGTATTATTACCAGACCCCTTCTAAAAACGAAACATACAAAATGATTGGAGACTTTGAAGTGTCGTTTTAGCCTACATGCGTACTTATCGCTAACAAATTCGACGGCCCTGCGGCTCTCTAATTTTATTGTTAGCAACAAAAATGGATATTTGTGCCTATGTTAGTAAAAAATGTAGCGAGATATATACTCTCTAAATTTCATAATATTTAATTAATAACTTCAAGACAAATCTTTATGGACCATAAGCAACCTCAATCACATATTATAAGTCTGTTTCAAATACGAAGTCCTTTTGACACTTCATAGCACGAAACTCTGCACATTTTATATATCTCATATAATCAAATATTCTTTAGTATCATACATAAGTTGTATGATACTACTTAAAGAATATTTAAAAATAATTAGAATCTATAAAAATCATTATGTAATTGTTTCACAAACATAATAATTTCTATTGATATTAGTATTAAATAATTTAAATATCAAAATAAAATAACATTTTACTACAAAACGTTACGGTTACGCGCTATGGTATTTTTTTTACTTTCAGTCAAAGTGACGTGACAATATTAATCGGATAAAATCGAACTAATTCGAGGTAAAAACAATTGTCCCAGAAATACTTTTGTAAATTTGTATTTGGTATTAATTATTATTACTTTGCAACGTACCTTAAATCACATTCTGCAAACCCTTGATATATTTTCTTTATTAAAAAATGGATTTGTATGGAAAATGCGATATTGGACGTATGGTTTAAATATCTCATAGTTTTTAAAGAGTAGTCGTCTTGAAAATCAAAGTCATATTTATTTCACCATTATACTAAGTATGGAGTAAGTATTTGATTCTAGGAATTAGTCAAGGATAAGTCCAGATTTTGTTTTACAAGCACGTTATATATAACTTTGATGTAACTATTCTTTCGATATGTCAAACTTAGATGGACTTCTGTTCTGTTTTTCTGTTTCTATAATTTTTGTTTCGATTCTAACCCACGATTACAGTTTGTTTGGAAAGTTAATCGGTAATCGATTTCGTGATGTGTCGATTGAAACGGTCTCTTCACTATCGCTGTTCAACGATCATCTGTCAAATGGGACTTCGTATTTAAAACTCACTACAAGTTAAATCGTTTTAAGTTCACAAGGTATTTATTTATTAGACAAAACAAAATTACAATTTATAAAGACATTGGCTGTGTACTACGGTTTCAGTCGGCTCTTAAGGGTTGTAGCGTCATGTTAGGCAGCCTAAATATTTCTTCAAGAAAAGTGATAATTTAAACGCAATAAATAATTTAAATATAACGGGTAGTTTCAGAAATTTGAGCGTTCAAACAAACAAACAATCTCTTTAGGTTTATAATATTAGTATAGATTATATTCTAGATGTTTGTGTAAGACCTTACCACCTTTTAGGTATAACAAAGTCAAAACGTATTCATGTTCTCAGTTACGCCATCATCTACTTACCGCAACCTTGTTGTTCTAGCGCCCATTTGTTTGACGTGTATGGATATAATTTGTGTTTGTGTAGGAACCCTGAGTGGGTCGTAATATCGCATTGTTACTACCGAACCCATTAACAACGCTGAGCCAACAGTTTGGACGTTACATACCTACTTAATTATTATCTGCACACGACTCGACTGCTCCTTATGATATCGTATAAACTCTTATTGGCTATCTTCAGTGCAGCTTACTGTATTTTATATTCAATATACTTTAATGTCCCCTCCAACTATCGTTACACGCAGCTAGTATAATGGCTAATACGACACTAGCTTCGATTGAGTGCCAGTAAAAACTTTATAACGTTGTTTAATTAAATCCCCAATTTGACATTAAGCGCAGCAATTTCTTGTTAGAATGGGAACTGAAATGCAAAGCGAATGCGACAAAACAAGAATGTGAATCCTCTACAATCTGCTCACGTACGGTGTTGTCAACTTTCGCAATGCTACCTCGCGACACTCAAACGGTAAGGAGACTTGAAGGCTAAATAACAGTCGAGGTTGTGAAGCTACCTACGTGATCTATGATCTCTATGTATTGCCACGTGCTTATTTTATTTTTCTGCTCGACTCTTTGTATATGAAATATTTCTACAATGCAATCATAATTCACAAATGGCTGACATAAAAACTTAATAAAATTAGTGACATTATGAGTGTTCGAGCGTAGCTATATGGCTTTTAACGATAGCCAGTATCAAACAATTCATAAAGACATAACCGTTTTAGATAAGTAATTTTAGTAACCATTGCCATCTAAATTTTTATCTAAGGTTAGAGTTGTGATTAAGCAGTCATTAACAGTGGAATTGGGCAACAGCGCAGAGGGAACGAACGAACAATCAAGGTTTTTCGGCGGGTCAACGTGTCCTCACCAAGCATCCTTACTTTAGCCGAGCCGTTCACTTCGTACAAAATTTCACCTTGTGTCAACTGCATTGTATATTTCATCAACGTTCACATCGTGCGAAAGGTCAACAACGCGGTTATACCATATGTCAAATCGTATCCGTCGCTACCCAGAGTTTACGTGAAAGCAACGCTTTCTATATTTGGTTGATGTCCCCAACACTGCCAGTTATAAAACCAGATCGAGAACGCTCTGATTTTCATATCATCGCTTTATTTATATGCAAAACGGTTTATATAATGTTATTATACCCTTGTAATATAGCTACATAAATGGAATGAAGGACAAAACGTATATTCATATTTCGAGGTCTAAGAAGAGATATAAAGGAATAGTGCCCAAATAATAAACAAGCATCGAGTGTAGATATTATCTCTTAGAATAAAAATACATTCATGCTGTCTGAGTTAATAGAAATAAGTCTTCAAATTGTCGTACCTGCATTTTTGACTGCTGGTAGCTATTAAAAATGCAGAAACGATCTCAAAAGCTTTACTTATATCGTTTTAAACTTCCTGGTAGAAAATATACAGTCATATCAACTAGTCGCTGATACCATGACCGATAAACGTCACATTATCATGTTTAAATAGTAATTATATCATTTGCTTTAACATTTATGAGTTATGTGCATATGTATTTGTGTGTACATGTCCGTGACATCACCCAGTTTCTCTACGATTAAGCCTAACAAGTTTTGTAACCTAAAAACGCACTTTATTGCTTTGCGTTCCAACCCACACCATGTCTAAATAAAATCTATGTTTATTTTTTCGTATACGATGCCACCTAATGCCTTCTCTACACGGTTGGGCAACTGTGGCGGTTCATATATCATAGATATTATATAACAATATGTTTAAAAAATATATATTTAAATGTTGTCTATGAGAAATAAATATAAACCTGTCTTGTTTGATATGATACCAGCCTAGCACGCGTCTATCCAGACTCCAAACTACTACTTTAAAATACTTTAAATTTTAGCTCGTGAAATAAACGAACCAAGGACCTCACGATACCACATAATTAACGTATCATTCAAGCTTATAAATAGTTAAATATTTTAATAAAAATGGGTCAAACTGCGCACCAATGTCTAGATCTTTATATAGACTTTCTTGTTCTCGATTGCATCACCTTAAGGCCGTGTGTCGAGGAAAACGCCTGTATGAATCATGTTGAAAGCTTGCGTTATTTGGCTACTTTATGTCACTACACCAGTTAAATACCGACCAAGCGCGCAGCAGTAATTGTTGTAGATTTAAAGTTGAGATTACATAACGTAAAATATCGTACACATTTTCTCTTTATTCTGGAAAATACGAATGGAATATTTCTGGAAAATACAAGTATACTATACTTCAAAATGTCCGTCCTGATAGTAAAATTGAAAATAGTAAAGATCTCATTGTTAAAACTAACTATAACGAGATATAAAGTTCTGTCATTGTTCATTACAAGCCATTAGTTTGATTAATTGACTAAATAAAATATTTATATCAATCAGAATTCGTTCATCGAGGGAGCAATTTCTAACACATGGCCGCAACGCCACCAAAGCGATGACGTTCTTCCAAACTAGTCGTCAGAAAATCTAGGTACCCACGTGCACAGCCATAGGTCATGACATTCTAACCTTATCACTATAGATAGCTATGTGGTTTCCAGAACATGGACAAATGCGACTCAGTCAATTTATGGTAATTGTGACAGATTACTGTCCATTGTCTAGGGTACACCTTAATTGCTTCACAGAACGATTACTAACTACTATTGGGCGTAGTACTTTCCTGCTGACAATAGAAATATGCCATCTAGTCACGAATAACTTATAGCGTACTCCTGAGCGACATCTTGGGCCCGCCCTATCGATAAAATAATATTTTTCTAAAACATTTAGCATACTTGCATGTTGGTGTATCTATATAGCTCTTAGTGCCCCTTGATCTAAGTACTAGACTTTAGTACCCCCTTGTTAATGCAAACATAATCCATCTTGTTAATCAAATAGCATACTCGGCAGCTAGGTGCGAACATCAGATCGCACGAAAATCTCAATAGCAAGACCTCCGTACTACCTTTCCTTCTCTATCCTTCTTTGTCTGCTAGACGGCAATTAACGCGAAGCCACAAACCGCACGCTAGGTTTAAGAGTGAAATAGAACTGCTTAACCTTTTAGGCATGGAACCGTTATGCTATAATACATGTATTACACGATAGGATTTCATATTTATACCTATATCTAATAGGGTCATGATAAAATGGAAAGAGGCTGCAGAGTAGAATCGGAATAGGACCGATCCCATTCGCAGTCAATCGTTAAGTTATACAAGGGACACGCCTGTCTGACTGACATATTAGACAGATAATTGCACTACATAATATCTGGATTGTTGTATTAAGTGACTATGAGAATTCATCAGGTTGCAGACCGCCAGAAACAGGGTTCTGGTCGTCCACATACCATCAGTGTGGTCTAGCGCATAGCAAACTAGTACTAAAATATTCTGAAAGGAGCTGCAAGGCATATTTCTTTGGGGGACTCCATGGTGCTCATTCATTCCTTAGGATATCTCTTAATTTCGCGTTGGTGCATTGACGATGCTTACCAGGGTGGTTTTAGTAATTGAAATCTCACATATCCCAATCTTCTAGGGACGATAGAGATTGGGTATCTGTTGAACAGGTTCAAAATATACAATACTTTAAATGAATAACTGTAGCTATCTTACTATAGCAGGTAAATTCAAGTAAGCAAACTGATAGCTGCAAACTCATGGTATAATAGATTCAAGTTAAATCTCAAATAACATTGTTAAAATGAACGTATTACTATCTATTCCTTACCAGCCGTCTATTATACAATATCATATCTAACTCCGAAGAAGTGTTCGCCCAGAAGTATATAGCGACAGGCTCTCGGCACATGCTAATGTCATTCTACACAGATACACATACATCTAGACATCAACGTCTACCCTCCATCTTGAACTTGTGCACGATCGTTAACAACATTCAGGAGTTGTGCCAAATATGCCAACATCTAATGAACCAGTATACATAAATTAACGGTTTGTACCTCAATTCTTGTTATTGCTGAAGTAGTTTAAGGTGCGCTTGAGTACGTAAATTGAAAAGACATCGAGGGCACCAGGACGCTTTGTAGAACACGCGGATAAATCAATCCATGAGGTTAAGCAACTTTACTTATTTTAGATGGGTGACCATTTACAATGAATAACCATGTGAACCCCCTAATATACCTATAGATATAAAGATTTAATAACCGCAAATAATCTGGCATACTACGTTGAAAATCTGATATTTAGTTATGTCTAGTGATATTAGAAGGCAGTATCTACATTAGGCAAATTAATAAGGCTTAACCCGTAAAAGAAATTAACATTGCATAATACCTACAATATGTATTGCAAAGGGAATAACGCTTTATCACGCACCACATGATACCCACTTTGTGACTGAATATTTAAAAAAGAAATTACATTTTATCCAACCGTCAGTAGCTGTATTTACTGCTGGTGGCTCATCGAGACCAATGAATTGAATAAAGCCTTTTAAAACAAATGCACTCGATAAATACTACGAGTAAAAAAAGGAGGGAATCTCGATCGCAATCCATTAATTTGATGCACGAGAATCTTTAATGTGATGCACGAGAAGTTTAGCATCTTATCATCACTATCCTTGACTTACTCAGGGCGGTTCCCAGTATCTAATAAATAATATTTAATTAGCACTGATTACGATTGCAATGGGCGTAAACGATTACAAACCTAACAGACCTTGCAGGTATTATCTTACTTGAAAACTATAAAATTGAAATATAATGGACTTGTAGGTTGTTGTTGAGTTTATTACTAAAAACTTATTATTATGTAGTTTATTTTACATTGCGTAGTTATAATCCTTAGACTGTCATCGTAAGCGCAGTAGTATTCGACTGCCGCGCATGAGGTCTCATGAAAAAATGTGTATAAAGCTTTTCTAACATGAAATTCTCAACAGCAGCACGTTTTCAACTCTCTCTAATAGAGGCGCTTTTAGATGTGCAGACTTTGCGACGATCAAACGCGTTGGGAGCAATGAAAACTCGGCTAAGGCACTAATTCGATATGCGAATTTTAATGCGTGGGCTTAGATTCTTCACCGAGCTGTATTTTTTGGATTGTGACTTACGAAGGATGAGTTAGCGCAATAAAATATTTTTTTAAATTTCACTTTCGCATCTCGCGTATTATCTTGGCGGCTTGAGCTGTCAAATACTTATTTTTTATAAGTTTTGTGCACTCGCAAATCAGCCAACTGCAACAACGCAGGTTGAATCCACAGGTCGACTTGGTAACTAACCTAATAACTTATGGCAGTCCTCTGTTCAACAGAAAAGAAAAAAGCATGATTTAATAATTAATATATTTTAAAAAAGGTAATAACTCCTTTATTCAGGATTTTTGTTTTCTCAGGAAGTATTTCCTGCTGCTCATAAATCCTGTGTTCGCCGGGGACTTCACAAACATGGAAACGATGTACTTACACAGCAACGAGACTCGGCACAACTATAATTATGTGGCTCATATAAATTTTTGTTCCGTGTGGTGATCGAACCTACAACAATTTAGGTTAGTGGCAAGGCGTCCACTTAAATGAATATTTGTGCAGCCATGAAATTTCCCTTTGGAATTCTATTAACATTTAATCGATTATAGGAAATATAAAAAGATAATTAGCATTTTTACTGTCGTATTACACTATTTAGTGTCAACTTACCTTATGGAAATGATTTTTTGAATGAGTTACTTTAACGCGATACTTCACTGTAACAATAAAGCATTTTTATGTCATAGCAATTATCATAAATCATGATCAAGAGCGTGTTAGTTTAACATTAACGTTTAGGACAAAAAAAGTTCACATAGCAATATTTTCTAAAAACACTGATAGTGTACAATTTATTGTAGGAATTCGTAATAACTCTTTGTTTCAGTAATTTCGTGTTCAATTCAATAAAAAGAATTCATTTATCTATACTATCTATAGTATCCATACTAACATTGTCAAGAGATTTTTGTTTGTTTGCTTGTAAGGATTTAACTCAAAAATTACTCAACCGATTTTTAATTTCTTACAACATTGGAAAGCTATATTATCACCGAGTAACATAGAGAATATTTTATTTAAAAAAGTACTGTTACTAACATAACCTAAGCTCATCTACTTTTACGCGAGTGAAGCTGCGGACAAAAGCTTGTTTTAAATAAAGATATACTCAGATTGAGAAATATCCTCTACAGGCTATACATATATGTATGACACAATGTATTATTGGTCCTCAAAGTAAGTTCGAACTTGTAACTTACAAGTTATTTGACAATTAGGTCACAATACTCATAAATAGTTAATTATCGCTTGCTTTATCAGTGAAGGAAAACATCGTGAGGAAACCTGCATGTCTGAGAGTTCTCCATAATGTTCTCGAAGATATGTGAAGTTTGCCAACCCGCACTGGGTTAGCATGGTGGACTATGGCCTAACCCTTTTGACACTGTGAAGAGGCCCATGCTCAGCAGTGGGATAGGTTAATATAGGGCTGATATTATTATATTATTAATCTTATAGGTGTGTACTAAAGTGTGTAATGCATACATTTAAAATAACATTAAAAAAATAAAGATAACTTTGTTTGTTTAATGTTATTGCGTAAGCAATAATAACAATTACAGTACCCTTACAATCTCAAACAACGCAGTAAACATCAAGGGTTCATATTGATTTTAAGCGGTTTAGCTGTCAAGGACACATTCTTGGAAATTCCAGAAGTAGGATACAAGGACAAATTCTTGCAAAATTTCCGTTAAGTTATGCAAACTTTTTAATAACATTAAATGATATTTTGATAACGAAACCAGCATCGATAAATTCTTAATAAGATGCTTACAACAAAGTATACTCATACTTACATCGACTATTCGAATATACGAAAAGCCAGAATTATGTATAATGTCTGTGCGATAGTACAGTGGGTAAATATATTACTATCTAACACATATTTACTGACAAAGAGTAGACTACTAACTAAAGGTGGTTGCCAATTACGGATCTATCAATGGTTTTTAGTCCTTATTACATATTTATATTCGACATAATTTGTATTTTATATGCAGCGTATGTAAAATTTCTATCTCAAGTACAAAAATACAGAAGTAGGTAAAGTTATTGGGTACCGCCGTTAGTAATTTCGGACCAGGTATAAGACATTATATCGGTCTTACTCAAAATATTATTATAGAAATTGTTTATTACTTTACTAGCTAATCCCGGCCACGCGTCGTTGTGGCTCCGTCTGATATTAATTATTATTTGAACATGGATGTTTGTCTTGGTCTGGGTGTTTCTATGTTATAATATGTAAGTATTTACAAAAAAAAAAGTATATATGTATGTTTATCCATTGTCTAGTAACCCATACATATTACAAGCTCTGCTTAGTTTGGGCTAGATGGTGTTGTGTGTATGTGATAGAATATTATTATTATTATTATTATTTATATTTATTTGGTTTTATCCTCGCCCATTTCTGGGGACATTCACCAGAATTGCGGGCATTTGACCAAAACAACTCTGATGGTGAGATGATTAATTAATAGATAAAAACTTTCTGACGATCCTGCATGTATTTAAGATAACTGCTTTCTGTAGTAGTGTGTATGTGAGAGGTGTTTAATGTTTATAGACTTGAATGGAGTGTTTTAGGTATGACGCCTGTGCTGGATATGATTATGGGGCTGCGCTTGACCGTGTGAACTCGCCCCTGGGTTTTTATTATTATTATTAGGGAAATAAATAAAGGTATTCTACTTCCCGTTCCAGTAGAAACTTTGGGATTAAAAGTATACAAAAGCACTTATATAAAAGGCCACATTTTGAAAACAGTCCATGTCAATCCATCGACTAATTTTCACGGTTTGCGGACATAACCATACAGAAACAAATTTTTTACACATAAAGATTTCTTTTTCTGTAAAACTATTTTACAGAATACTGCCGTCTTTTTAAAACTTTTACTTTACCTTTGTTTAAAATTCACTGTTTGGTGTACCAAAAAGTGATTTTATAATATCTAATCCTTTCTAAAACCTATTCTGTTAAATCTACATATTCTAAATTTATTCTGTCTATAGATTGTAGATATATAATAATAATAATAATTTATTTATTTTCTCTCCACAAAATTACACATAGGAGGTACATGGAACTGGTAACAAGGTACACATTGAATTTTGTGAGAGGCTGGTGCCATAGGATTAGATATTAAAACCACCACATAATATGAATACAAGAAACAAAAACAGACAGCCGGGGCCGGTCTCTCAGCGTCAAAAAATTAATAAGTCATTTAAAGGTCAATGTGTGCGCTTTTACAATAAACTCCCAAGTGACATTCAAAAATAATATAACATTGAATTGTATCGATGTAAACATTTGGCGATTGAAAAGAGTGGCCATGAGTTTCTTGCCTGCTTCTTCTCATGAAAGCTCTACTCCTCGAACAGGCTTTTTCCAATGCAATTTATTTAATTCCTTCTGTTTCATTTTTATTATTAGGTATATTTTAATAATATAATAGTGAATTGACGTGTCCAAGAATTGTGTGCACATTTTTATGCAAATAAAGATTTTTGACTTTGACTTTGACACCCTTGCTCGTTAACACTAAAAATTGTGTTAACAAAGACTTGTTCTAATAGGTGTAACGTTTTTGATTGATAGTTTCTAAACTACTGAAGCTAGTTTGACAAATCAGTTTTATATCGATTTGTCTGGCCAACGTGCGTGCCTATAATGTACCCCAATATAATAATACCTTTAAGTTGCTTTATTCTAATGATGTCTATTTTAAGTTGCCTATTTATCCTACCTCACGCAATACCACTACTTTGATGAATTGATGTTACTGTTGTTTCATCACTTCGTATTAAATCAGAACACTGTCTGCATTTCACTTTCAACGCTGTTTCCAGCTCATTCCATAACGTTTAGAATCTTGTTTAGTACGAAATTGCAAATTTTACGCGGGCTCATTTTATACGTGAAATCCTAGAAATACACATAGCTCCCATAAACGCGTTATATAGGTTTCCCTTTTGTCGGTCGTGAGCTATTATTTCTCTAAGGCGAAAGGCTCAGTTCCGCGACGTCCGATATCAGAATGGTTTATGGCCAATGTCGTCAGAACGTGCTAAAAGTTCTAAATTGAGACAAGTTTAGTGAATCCATGTGTTTCATATTACCTTTTCGTAAACTAAGGCTCATCTTTCCATTTTATCGCTAAGAATGTACATTAGCCTCGTTGAAAGAGGCTAAAAGATACGGTAAATTACTGTAATTTTCAGATGCAACAGTCAACATTTTCATTGAAATAATATTTTTCTTACCGCCGTTGTGGTTGTTTTAAGTGTTTTCTTTTGTAAAATTGTTATGATTAATGTTATAAAAATGCGGCTACTGATGGTATATAACCAGTTGTATTAAACTTCAGTAGATAAATTTTATACTACGTCATCTCACATAAAACTACTGGCGGAAGCGTTTGAACCTCAATATTTCATTTCCAAGTCAAGCAATGTTAACGGGGTTTTCCAATGTCAAATTCGAGTGCAGTTCGATAGGTATCTGAAAAGAGGGACCACCGATGACTTGGTAAGCACTTAAAGTCGCCAGTCACAGCTCTTTACCGTCGACATATCGGTCTCCTATTGGCTAGAGGGTATTCCATCTAAATATTCTGAATACTAAAATTCACTTTTGTACGTTGGTATTAGCCCAACGCCCGTTAGGTATATGGATTTTACATTGCTTTTCACTGGGCTTTAATATTAGATTCTATCATAACCCGTGTTGAATTCCTTGAATACATTACTGACATAAACTGCAGTTTGTAATTACTGCACATTTTATGTATGCAGACTTTTTGAATATGAAAGGAAATGGATGCCATTTAGTTACCTTACTTACTTTTAAATAATTCACTCCTAGAGCTTGTAATAACCTATAATAAAATCCATTTTGACTGCACGGGTGGCGCAGCGAGCATGCGTCTTGCTGCTGCTGCTGCTAATGCGCTAAGCATTTGAATCCCAAACAGGACAATTATTTGTGTGATCTACACGTAGTTGTTCTAAGTGTGGGTAAACTTTGTGTCCGATAATTGTACGTTCGTAAAGTCCCTCGCAAAACAGCGATTGATTACTGCGTTAGATGCCTTTTTCTAAGCCAAAACGATAACAACATTTCCTAGTCATACAACACTCTTTACTTTTAAAATATTGAAAGTTAATAAAAATTATTTGGGCAGATAACTTTCACTATTTGTTATATTCCAAAAAAGTACAAGGATAAGTACCTTAAAATGACATGTGTGCATAATGAAGAAGCTACGTATAAAAGAGTCATCGTCATCGAAAATCGTGGTCTCTATCTCTCCGGTTAACAAGCAAGACTATGTATGCATGTTTGTCGAAGTACGAAGTTTCACTTAGTTTCGGAGTCCCACACGGTTTTATATTAGGCCCTACTCTATTCTCACTCTACATCAACATACTCGGTACACGTAAGCTTGAGAGCTTGGGAAAGTGTTGATGCTTCCAAATTGAACATCACTCGTACTCAGTGCGGTCACATTTTAGCACGTTCAACATAATGTATATCAAGTATGAAATATAGCCTGATTATATGTTTTGCAAATACCTACTAAAAGTTATGTTTCAGAAAAATCCTTGATGTATGTAATCTTATAATTTCTTTATTGACAGGGAACTGTGTCAAGATTGTAGCAAGTGGAAATCCGTAGTCTCTGCCTACCCCTCTGGGAAACAGGCGTGAATCTATGTATGTATGTATGACTGAAGCTATTAGGTATATCAAACTAAACTGTAAATATTTTTGATTTATAATGCGACGGATTTTAGGATTTTGCTCAGTAATGTCAATTCTGTTATTAAACGAACTACTTATATGCTAGGGAAGTGTGTCAGGATCGTAGCTAATGGAAATCCGTAGTCTCTGCGTACCCCTCTGGGAAACAGGCGTGAACCTATGTATGTATGTATATTATTAACCAGTAGATAATTTCTTATTTAAGTATATACTGGTTAATTATTACACATATTAAGAAGATCTTTAATTTTATCACGTGTTTATCGTTGTTTGTGTTGTGCTTGTTGATACTTGCCTAAAACGAGTTATAAATGTATACGACATCAAAACAGCATTGCAGTATACACCTTCAATACAAGGAAACTTGCAAAAATCTAACTATACCTTATAGGAATTAATCACAATTTTATCAAAAATTTCAAATCGTGTATTATATTCTTAAAATAACCACCTGTATTATAAAATTTTCAAATGTAATTTTACAAAATGTATTTTATTCAACATTAAAAAATAGTACAATTAAGTAGTAATCAATATCTGAATATTCTCTACAATGTGGACTGATTGTTTTACTACCCCATTCTCATAATCCGCCTAGGGACGAATCCCCCAATAGTGCATTTATTGATATAACCACGTGACCGATGCCGCAGACGTCAGCTAGTGTAAAAATAAAACAATTTTTACTCCAAACCGTGCTGAACTTAGCATCCCTCGGCTCGTAGACGTACGTCACTGTAGGGTGAGCTGCGCTATCATAGGGCGGCTTAAGCACAGAACAGTTGGGAGCCGCGCGGGGGCGGGCGCGAACGGCGCCGCGGCACTAGTCTGTACGCGGAGCCGGAGTCGACCGGTGTCAGACGTCAGTTCGACACCGAGCGACACACAGCCCGACCGCCTCGCGCCGCCACGCGAACGCACATTGTCGTCTTCCGCGATATAAACAATCGATGTTCACTTTCTTCCACGTCTAGTATTGACTTTCATTACTATATTCGAACACTAGCTTTTGTACACAAACATCGCTTCGATCGATACGTATATTTTCTAATACTGTTTCTAATATTTTTCATCTTAAACAAAAAGTTTATCGACCCTCACGTTGCAGCCATAACAACCCTTATTCACATCACTCAGCCAATCGCTCCCTCTAATTATTGACTCCCCTAAAGTTTGTTGAAAAATCCGGCCGCTCTCAATTCGGCCCTTTTATACCTTTAATATTTTTATTACTCTGCTCTTTGAATTGGCGCGGCCTAGCTGCTACAATTTCTCTCATCAGCAGTTACGACACAGTCGTCACGTTTCCTTTGCCGTGTATTTCCTTGATTGATCGAGTTCGGAGGGTACAATTAATTTTTTCCTTTATTTCACTATCCGGAAAAGTCGAAGATCTCCGAGGCTGTGGCAGGCGTAATCCTAAGTTGGCAAACGGTTTTGCGTCACTGTTATCTGTATTCAGGTCAATTAAGGCGCGCTGAACCATGACACTGCGTTGACATTGACGCCTTTTAGTTTTTTACTGTGTGTGGTGAATGTGAAACTGGTGCCTGTTGGACTGTGAGCCGTAGTGTGGACAAGTGCGGTGCATGGTCGCGTGAGGCGCCCCCCCGCAGCGGATGTGCACGACGCTGCCGCCCTGGTGGTTCGTGCCGGCTGGAATGCCAGCAGCTCTTGACCTAACTAGGTAACATACCATACCATCATTTCATCACATTAACTTATACTATTTACATATGAAAATACACATGAAGTCATAAAATGTGATAATACTATCACTCGATGCCAAATATAGAACAAAAATGCGGTAGGTTAACTAGTTCAATGAATATTTTCCATCCTTGATTATAAGTACCGTGTGTTTACGCTAAATGTTATATGAAGAGTCTTAATTACAATTCTAGTTCAAACATTTAATGTCTAGGATTTCCTTACGAAACGACTTAATGAAGTAAGTATTAGGTAGCACAAAATGATCTAAATGTGTAGGTAATGGTATAATAACCATTACCTACACGTTTACTTTGATATTCTATCTAATTATGTATTGTTAATTGTGCGTTTGTATTTCAATACATAATTAATATGTACTGCATTTGTATTTATGGTTACAAAGGGCCCATTAAATCTCAATGACCTAATGTAATCACCGTTTTGCAAACAATATGAGCTGGTGACAATAATAGTTTACGTTTGCAAGTTTTACATATTGCAGCAATAATCATTAAACTACTTTTCATCATTGTTAAGTTTATACATATATTCTCTAACAGCTGCTACAACAAGTAGCTACCATGCTTGTACTAGGCTATAATTGTATATCTACAATACACATACCATAACCTAACCAATCACCGTTAAATATACTGACGCACATCATACATCCGTCACGTAGCCGGCATTTCACTCTGCTCATTATTATCACGTTCTCAAATGATTATCCAGTTATTTGTTTTTACGTTGACAAGGTATTTCATTGAGTGTTGGTATTATACATTACATCATTGACAAACATTTACGTTGAATGATCAATATAATAATAATAATAATATTTAAAGGCTATCAGTATTGCGATTAAACTTAACATGGGCCGTTATGACTTGTGGAGTCAAAACATGCAATCGTATCACGCACTGGAACGCTTGAAAATATAATAACAAATAAACGTTGGTATAGTTTTTATAGTAGAGAAAAACAGCAATGAATATAACGTGGTTAATCCGTTATTCACATGTGTATGGTGGGCTCTAGTAGCCACAGAACATTTATGGAACGTTTATATTCAGCAGAGCGTACCACCCGCGTCGTTTGACGTTCACGGCCTCACGACGAAATCGGAGACTCCGATGTTGGTGGCAGAATGTTATGATACTGCCGACAGCCGAGTAGTTTGCATAATGCCATTTTATACACACTAGTGCTTCGGTAAAGGCTAAAATAACATTACTTACATCGCGAATACTTTTTTTGTGGAATGGAATACTAAGGATAATTCACATGTCGTGGGAGACTAGGTAAACATAGAAATAACGAACACAAAATCAACGAAACAACTACACTCGCGTGCAAGTAAATCGACTCAAGTCTCAAGTGCGCATAAAAAGTGATATAACTAAAAAATTACTTATTTTACCTCTATATAATGTTTTACATAATTAAAGCCTAGTAATTAGGCTTTCAAATGGTAGCATAATATCAGTAATTTAAATAAACACTTGTACTTAGAATGCAACTGAACGCAACCTCCCGTAAACTGCTCTGCGCTCTATACACAACTTGCGCGACACAACCCCCTATAAAAACCCTCTGTAATCGTTTTTTCTTATCAGTCGCTCATTAGACGTTGACCTGAACACATCTCTGCAAATTAAAGCCGTCATTTGAAGAAAATTATGGATACAACACCTGAAGAAGCCGCTCAAGTCGTTGACCTATTGCAAGAAGGGTTGAACCAGCGAGAAGTCGCTCGTCGTTTGAATATGAGTCAGTCCGCTGTCTCGAGAGTATACAGAAGGTTTCAAGAGACTGGTGCCTTCACTCGGAGGCCTAATACCAGCCGACGCCGGTGCACCTCGGAGCGTGACGACCGGTTTTTGGTCTCGACCTCTCTCCGAAATCGACACCTTACCGACGTAGATGTGCAGCAGGAGCTACGTCAAGTTCGCGGGGTGACTGTCAGTCAGTGGACAGTTAGAAGAAGGTTGAAAGAAGCTAACCTTACTCCGAAAAGACCCGCTACAGGCCCGAAGTTGACCACAGCTCATCGTCAAGCACGCCTTCACTTTGCTCGAGAGCATTTGGATTGGAGCATAGAGCAATGGCAGTCAGTCCTGTTCACAGATGAGACGAGGATGTGTCTCCATGGCAGCGACAGGAGAGGTCGGGTATACCGTCGTCCCGGTGAACGGTTTTCACAGTGCTGCTTTGTGGAAACCGTTGCATATGGTGGCGGATCTTGCATGATGTGGGCCGGAATTTCCTTAGAAGGCAAAACGGAGCTTGTTTTCGTTCCTGGGGGAGGCCGGGGAGGAGGTCTGACCAGTGATCGTTACATTGAAAATGTTCTACTGGATCAAGTTGTCCCTTATCAAGGCTTTATTGGGGAAAATTTCATCTTGATGCATGACAATGCCCGATGTCACACTGCTCGGGCCACACGTGATTTCCTGAACGAAGTTGGAATTCACACTATGCATTGGCCAGCGCTCAGCCCCGATTTAAATCCCATTGAGCACATATGGGACGAGCTCAAAAGGAAAGTTAGAGCGAGGAATCCAGCTCCGACAAACATCAATGAGCTCAAGACTGCGTTGGTAGAAGAGTGGGGTCGAATACCACAATCATCCATTAAAAAGTTGATAAGGTCGATGAAGAATCGCATGAGAGCAGTGATCAGAGCTAGAGGAGGAAATACCAAATATTGACACGAATAAATTTTTTATCTAACGCACATTTTGTTTCATTTAAACACAATAACCCTATACTGTGAAATTGTATGAATTTTCAACATTTTTTACATTATCATTGGCATTAACCTTTTTTACTAAACTACTGAATCGATTTTCATGCAACTTACACCATTTTAAAGCTCAATTACTAGGCTTTAATTATGTAAAACATTATATAGCGGTATAATAAGGCATTTTTAAGTTATATCACTTTTTATGCGCACTTGAGGCTTGAGTCGATTTACTTGCACGCGAGTGTAGTAACGTAGGTCGCTCGATTGATTGTCGCGTGGGGTAGTGATGACGTGAGCATTCAGAAGATTCACTATTCACGCCATCAAACGCATATACTCGAGGTGTTTATCACACACAGTTTTCGTCAACCGTGTATAAGTATATAACACGTGTCTTGTCACTAGGCTTCTCAGACTTCCTCCTGCTACTGAGAATCATCGGACAGATAGGCGTACTTTTAATAGTCTAGAATTATTGCCCGACTTTATTAATCAATATTAATAGAATCGCGATTAGCAGTTGCTCACGCTTACACCATTAGATCGAAGAGGCAACATAAAATATCCAGCTTGTATAAGAAATATTACTGAATGATTTCTTAAACGCAAATTTCGTTTTCTTGGAACCAGAGGGATTATTCAGACGTAGCTTTATATGAAAATACTTAAAATTAGATCGTATTACTCAAAATTGCATATAATAATGAATATATACCTTGTGAGTTATAAAGATGTTTTAAGACTAATCACAATTTTCGTCTAAGACTAATTGCACGGCGCAATGGTCAGTGTTGTGGTTAAATTGAGAATACGAAACAAACAAAATAAATGTCCGTATCTGTGTGTTCTTTATGACCGTTGTTCAGAAGATTTTCTATTTTCTCTTTTTCCGTTAATTAGATACCTCTTATAAGTTTAACATTCTATTAATACACTAAGTAATTTATGTGAAATCTTCTTGTCTTTTCTGTAATGAAGACCGTGGCTTTTTATTTACACTCGATCCAAATACCTCTCACAAAGATCGATCTTCTGGCTAGACTATCGTACGTAGTTACATTGCCAAGACAAATACACGCGGCTTTAACCTGTCTCCTTAGAGCATCGCTCTACAATGGCAATCTATCTCTAGTCCCCCAGGATTTGTCGCGATTCGACCGTACCCCGCTTTCGCAATCTCACGAAAATATGGCATTTACTTGACAGCCGGCTATGTACCATTGATAGATCCACCTTCAATATGACTTTATTGCTTTCTTCATATATCTCACATCATTGTTACTTGTTACATCTTTTTACCTTTTTTTAAATACGAGTAGCCAATATAGGTAAATACTTAGGTACTTATCTCCTCAGCTAGTGAAATTATAAAAAAAAAATCTGTTTCTTTTTTTTTTTTTAGACCACATACACAACACCATCCAGCCCAAACTAAGCAGAGCTTGTACTATGGGTACTAGACAATGGATAAACATACTTATATACTTTTTTTTTTGTAGATACATTCATATTATACATAGAAACACCCAGACCAAGACAAACGTTCATGTTCATGCACACAAATGTTTGACTTGTGCGGGAATCGAACCCGCGACCTCAGGCGAGGCAGTCGGTTACACTAACCACTACGCCATCGAAGCCGACAATGTTTTCTGGTTAATGTCAAGAATCCGTCTGTTACGTTCTCAAAGCTGAATTGCTACTTAATATTTTAATTAAATGTGTTATAAAGATATCTTGGATACTGATTTAGGTGTCTTAGGTAACCTGGATAACCGTTGTCAAGTTACGTGGAACAACAGCCATAACTATAATTAAACTTCATTATTTCGTTTTAAAACATATCAGTATTATACACATTCATCAGACACCTTATTATCAAACGTCATAATCAGCAATATGGTTTCCTAAACGTTGAACCAACGAAGCAGTCGTTACACTGTAATCACAACCATATTAATCCTTTACAGTATTTTCTCAGAAAAGTTAAAACGTCGTTCACCATATTGTAAATACATTGTATTAGACACCCTGAATATTGTACTGTGTAACTTCTTATTTCATGTTCTATTGTGGCTGAAACAAAAGTAAATTGAGTTAAACAGTTTTAATGTTCAGGTTTACAATCGATAAATGTATATCGGTCTATCAAGTTTAGCTAATCTTTAGTAATTTGCCATGGAACAGTCTCGTAAAGACTGGGTAGCACGCAACTTTGCGCCCGCTCCACCAACGAACTCGCTGTACTGAAATAATCTACTTTTTGACTGGGTAATCGCTTGGAAAATTTAATATTACGTAAGTAATCTTGATGCCTTTATACTAAAGCTTTTGCTTTGAAAAATAATAAAAGAGCGTGCAGCTAATTTATAAATATTTTTAAAATTTGTTTGTCTCAGACAGGTGAACGGTTCTTTTTAGTGTTGTTTTTACGTCTTTGTCGTACAATTAGCGTCAATCTTCACTTTAGTCAATGAACTGGTTCGTAAATGGTATGCGTGGTTTTAGTACGCACACAACATGGTAAGAGAGGCGTCCAAAAGGAGCGGGCGGTGCGGTGTCCGCACTTGTCCCGTTTCCACGAACTGCCAACAATTTATCCGAGTTCACTGTACCGGTGTGGGCATGTAAACATGTGTGGCGAGTGCCAGAGAACCACTCGGCGAGGCACGTCTGTGTGAATGTAAACGTTCAGTACACAGGTACACTCCTTCGCGGATCTATTAAACCGCTCACTGATATCATTTTAAAGTTGCGAGATGACATAAACTATGTTATCATTGACACGACATAATATAATTTGTTATTCGCAAGAATTGTTTTGCTGTTGAAATTGTACTGTATATTATTTTGTACGTCGAGTTACTCCGTCTGTGTCAATACAAGATACAATCACATTGTTTGAAATTGTTAAACCAGATCCACTTATAACACTATAATAAAAGAATTACGAATATTGAGGACATTCCATAAGAGAAATGAACAACAATACGCCATGTCGGCCAAATCTGTCAGGTAAAGAAGTTGTCTAGTTCCAGTTATACTTTATTACTTTTAGTAAAGTATTATATTTTACCAAAGCATAATTAACATTTATTCTTATAGATCTGTTGTTATGAAAGTATAATAGTTACACAATAAATAAATTGTAATGTTGACTAAGACCCAAAGTCATTGAACCTAATTTAGTTGCTTGCTAGCAATAAGTAGACTAGTGCTGCGATAAGAGAATACTAATATTCGACAGTATAACAAGAACCAACATCGATCGAGACAATGGTCGAGTTTTGTTCAAAATACAATATATATTTCATGATTAAAATGTCTGTCTACCAAATAGGGATATAAATACGGGATATGACAATTATCTGTCTAAATATTTATGTCCGATTACAAACATTCTAAACGTTACAAATCAGATTTAATCGCGTTATGAGCAACTTGTATAGCACATTGTCTGTGTGCCGGTTTCTGTCGGCGGAAAACAAAATTATACTATTGTTTGAATAAAACGTTGTTAATGTGGTGGCAAGTCCAATGTGATGCAATGCAATTAGCGAAAATGTTTATGAATTACTTTCACATACGAAACGTTATACCGTTTAATAAGGATGCGGTCTCTATTCAATGTTTATGACCATCTAGTTTAAAGCGTCACACGTTTGTCAGCACAGATTTATGTATTATTAATATTAGTTACAAGTTGTTATACAATATATTATCCTCAAAAATACTTTAGATACAAATTCGCGTAATAACGATCTCAATACTTCAGTTTGTTACCTTACTTTATAAATTAAGTCACCAGTGTTAGAAGGTTATGCCGATAACTTGCTGTTACTTATTAAGTTTCTAACATACATTATCGTTCGAGAAAATTGACGTCATAATGAACGTTACGAACGACACTTGCTTATCATGTTTCTGAATTTTCCATGTATGCAAACAAGGCAATTGTAGAACAAAGAGTGTATTTGACATTGTCCCTTGGCATACATCTATATTTAAATAATTAGTCACGATAAAATCAAGGAACTTAGGGCGGGCAAGTGTTCTGTTCGAGCCACTTCAAGCTTCTCGGTAATACGTACCTACTACTTAATTCGTAAAGTTGGTAGGCGGCAGTTCGTTAGGCATTTCCGCGTTCGTCAGCCTTCTGTCAGTACGGCACACGCCGACAAGGCCGTGTGAACCTCTTTGTCTATTTTTCGAAGCGAGCGAGCCTCAAAAGCAATTTGCGGTTATTCACATGCTACATCTTGCACGCAACTGCCCTCTGTGACTTATCAAAATAAAATTAAATCCACTTTATTTCTGTAAGTTCAGATCATGTTTTGAGTAGCGAGTATGTAGTTCAAACGACGTGAGATCAATGTATTAACTAATTTCGATAAAGAAAACAATAAAGGTCAACTAAAAACTGTTCTTCGTATTCTGTTAGAATCCCGGAAGGGATTAGTCGAGACTATGCAAAAACATAATCAATTATAATATTCTAATGCTAATGTTTAATGTATAATTTTATATATCAAGTATATTTACATTTTCTACAAATGTATTTTTTTGCAGAAGGCGAACTTTGCAAGGTTAAAAATCGATAACAGTCACAACTCAAAGCACAAAAACGTTTTTAATTAGCGGAATTTGATTTTCCAAAAGTCAGGGCAATTGTATCTATCGACTTCACTTTTGTTTTATTTCATCAAAATATTTCATACTATATTTTAGTAATATACTTTAAGTCAATTGTTCAATCTTCCGTAAACTGTCTGCTATATTTTTGCAGCATCATCTTATTAAGTCGTAAACACGAGTATTTGTACTAGCAAAGTAAGCATTTAGGCTGGACATTGCGCAATGTCCACTACGACGGCGCTTTGTTCTCGCTTAGCTCGTTTCCATGGTGTTATATTAACCTACAACACTGATTCAATATTATTGAAACAGTGGACATAAAAGGAAATTGTCGTTGATTAAGCCGCTTTTAAGCGACAAGGCACAATTACATATAATTCTTAGTAGCGTCGCAATAAGATGACAGGAGCGGTTGCTAATGGGTGGGTAGTTGCAGAAAAGTTACGTAATGAGATCATTGTTTCATTCTCTTACCTTGCCAGCGGGCATGCGGGAACAGAGTTGACCTTAGTAAGTTTGTTCTTCATATTACGTGAATATATAACGTCAGCCAAACACTATTAGTAAGTATTTCGATGACTAGTAACTTGTTGCTTTGATCGTCCAGTAATATGTTTAATAAATGATCGAATCAAATTTGTAATGTGTTTATGATTGATTCAATCGTTTTGTTTATCTCAAGGAAGTTGCTGTTTAATTATATTATGCAATAATATTGATTTATCTAATAGCGTTACGTGATGTTCTTTATGTTTTATTTGTGTTAATAATATCATACCATTCCTCGCTCCAAGTGTATCTTTGACGAGTTAAAAATAACCTGAAGCGTCCTAGTATTTACACGGAGAACTTCAGATTTGTTTCCAGCAATCCGAGTAGCTCGGTAACTAGATTAACTAAAGGGTGTTTTCTTTAAGTCTTTATTACATTTGACATGTTAGCAAAGATTTTAGGATATTAATTGATTATGAATACCTAAGATGAATATGGAATGCAATACTTTAGGAATTGAAAGCAACTTCTCAATATCGAGCGAGATAAATACTTGTGTAAATACTTTATTCTAAAACAATAGTGGGTTTTCCAGTTCGAATTTAGCCTTACTATGTATGCTTTTCAATTTAGTAATTTTCCCTTAACACCCGTGAAAGCAGTAGTTGTAGGTTAACCGGACGCGTCGCGCCCCCTCGTGCGTTGAACTGCCGGTTATATTTAACTGCGACAACACGTGTGCACTGGCAACACGACACGCTGCTCTCCAACTTGGATACTGTTTTAAACTCACTCAAATATTCATATTTCACACTCATAGCTAAACGAATGATCGTATTTAAAGCTATTCGTCTGCGCTGCCATATCGGTTTTATGAATTTTACAATCATACGTTGAATATTGACTTGAACAGCCCCTGCTTTGGCTGCAAAAGTCCTACTTTCAAACCAAAGAAATCATTCAATACTTATTGTGGTACTTTCAAAAAGCACAAGGAAGTTTAAAGAACTCTTTCAAATTCTTGCACAGGGAACGATGCTTTAAAATTTTCATTCTTCAGTCTAGTTTTTAGACGCTATTCAGTCGCCGAAAGTGCATTGTCGTACGACCCTCCATAAAAGTTTTGTACCTTTCATTGAGAGCGTTGTATGTTCTCGGGAACAGGGCGCAGGCATTCTGCCCTCGGTACCTGAAGATTGACAATGGAGTTCAATCAACCTGGTGCACGCCCACCCAGTCCGTCATTGTGACGCTCTGTGAGCACTTACTATTGTCACTTCCTTGGCCGCATGTTGTATTTGTACAATGCTCTAAGATACAAGGCAGCCATAGATTTTCTTCTTCTTTTCTCAAACATTATGAATTATTCTCTCATGGTTAGTTGAGATAAATCTATTGCATTTGTGATCGTTGCAATAAAGTGTTAATTAAGCCTAATAGCTTACTAATTGATAGTATATAGTAGGTGGATGTGATAAACGAGTGCCGACTATTTAGAGTAACTTCGAGATTATTTAACTTATTTTATTGAAATTAAACTGATATATACGGATTTTATGATATATGTTGTTTATTTGACACTTTATTACATCATTTTGAAAACTGTTACACTACTACTACTACTATTAAAGTTTACTAATTTTTAAGCTAATTAAATTATTATTAAAACAATTCAGATTTAATTTAACGTTTTTGGCTGTTGACGTAAGTTGGCTTATTGAATTAGTATGAGGGTTTATTAGATAATATACCAACTGCTATATATAAACCAGTAAACTATAACCGTTTTGTTTTACATATTCATTCTCTTTATCTGAGGTTAACGTGCATATAATTACCGTTTAAATTTAAAGTATCTTGTCTGAGACTGTCGTAATTCTTTGATTTTAAATTAATTTCATTTCCGTGGTAATAAACATCATCATCCTTGCATTATTATTCCCAAGTAAATTGGGGTTGGCTTTCCAGTCTAAGCAGTCTTGGCTGAATGTCAGATTTGCCAGAGAACGACTGCCATATTACGTTAGTAACTCATAGAGGTAACGATATTCTAAAGTTAGGCTAGATGTTATACAATTGTAGGCTTCTCATATCGAATGTTAATGACAGTTGGTCCAACAGTTTTACGTGCCATCTGAAGCACGAAGAGATGTGACTTTATACTAAATGGTGACCCATCCATGTGCATGACGTTGGCAACGTTGATTATCATCTCAGATCGATTGATCTACCCGGTCGCCACTGCAAATATATAACACTATATTCATTATATAAGTCTACTTTATGGAACGTGTTAAATACCTAATCTTTTCTATGGATTTGATATGCCTTTCAAAATATCCTATAGAATTTGTAATACATGGCATTGACATATAGGTAAGAACAAGAACTCATATCGATGGCATATAATTTTCGTTGAAATAAACATTAAATATACAAAGTTTGTATACATGCAAGAAATAATACAATTTGTAGAAGAAATAGTGTGAAAAGCTCGCCTTGCGATAAGACGCAAGGACGAAACGTGCTAAGAAGGTAAAACTAAAGCGTATTGGCGATAAGTAACGTGTATGATATGGTTGAAGACTAGCTAAATAGGGCTATCGATTTGGCTGCCACAGCGCTCTAACTGTTAAGTTACAAACGACAGCAACAATCGCATAGCACATACAAAGGTATGCTTACCACAGCATACCTAGATGGGACCTGCTCATCAACAAACTACATCATGTTATCCAACTTTCCGTGTAAATAAGTTAACCAACTAATAATGTAAACTTTTCCCGGGACAGCGCGGTCAGCATAAAATTGTTTACGTTGTTGCTGTTAAATTTGAAGTTGAATTTCCATTAAAACCATTCGGCTGCATCGCAAAAAATAGCACACGAATTTAGAGGAGAGCCCGTGTGGTGCGAACTCGTCGCAGCCGAGGCGTATTGATCGGAGTGCGCGCGCAGCGTCTGCCCAAGTGTACACAGGCGGTCGGTGAAGCGTTTCGGCGGCGTGCTACAACTGGAGTGAACACTCAGGCCCACCAGAATGTCATTGAGCATTCGCTTTACTGAAAGATTATCCTCGATTACTGAACGACGTAATCCCCTCCGGTATCATTATTCGTGTCATCAACCTCGTTACGTTCAATAACAATAGCATCATAAAGAATATATTGTAATGTTATCGCTACCTGAGGCATTGCAATAAAATAAACATGAATCGTGTCCTGTGAAATACGCACGACTAAACATAGTTTGCGGCGTGTAATGGACTCGATCAGCTGTGCGGATCGTTGGCGGTCCTCGCCCGCCCCCCGCCGCCGTGGCGGGCCGCTTATCTGACATCCTCCCGCGTGATAAATCGTCACGTTGTATCTTCACCCTCGCCACAAGAACACAGTGCACTATCCACACGGAGCACCCAACATACTGAGCATATATACAACCACAAACTTCAATCAGCTTAACACAAGTAACATCCAATTACATTTCAAGAAAAGATTTTACAAAATACCTAATACCGTCTATTTGAGAACGCTTTTAAATTTTAATAACATTTACACAGAAGCAGCGTTGATTAAAGCCAACGATATTTAATTAAACAATCTTTAACACGAGACAAAGATCAAAACTCCTACCTAACCCTCTGGGGCTGGAGATATCGAATTGCCAAAATATCTTCATGGGCGCGATGGCACCCTCAGAGGTCGGATAAGCTGTTACTAAGGTTTGAGAGAAACGAGATACGCTGCGAGGACCCCTTTTGTGATTAATATTCCTTTAGAAGCGTAGACCTTATTTCTTCCCGCGGTATGATCAATCTGTACATTTATAAGACATTCGAGATTGCACATACGTCATGCCCTTTACTTACTTTAAAGCTAAAAATGTGCACTTATTATAATAATGCAATATTTTATAAAGCGAAACGAATTTGGGTGTTTCCAATATATGTAGTCTGGGGCGTGCTCGCCGATAGTCCATTAATTTTGACGTGTTTTATTATGAAGAGGAAAACAACAATTCGGAAGCAAACCGGTCAATTAATTGCAGTTAATTGATGACACGACAATGATCGTGTTATTGGCCTATCATTCGTAATAAAGAGTATTATATGAGAGGCAGTGTGTTCGGTGAGCCGCAGTCGTATGTACGAAACAATGTTGATGTTGCAGGTATTTTATAATAAACGTACGTTCGCGCGAATTGGCCTCGTGTATACCTAGGTTTAATGTCGACTTGTGAAGTGCTAGAAGTTAACGTGGACGTTCGATATCATACGTAATATTTCCAGTGACCCTCAAACATACACTTGACTGCTAACCTTGCTCCATTCGCCGGCGGCAAACGTTACCGACTATTACCTTACCGCCTCATCTACTCGTTAGTCACTCGCGAGGTCGCTGCCGTATGTTTGGCACTCGATTGGTAATTCATAATACCACTTTAGTGAACATTTCCCAACTTAATTTAGGCTTGGCTTCTATATTGAATGTGTTCTTTATATATTTATATTGTATGTATAAATAAATCCTACTTATTGACGCTTAAACCCAGCGTACATTACCATAAAATTATGAATTTATAAGAAATAAAGCGACTGTGTCGTTAATTACGAGGCAAAGCGGTTCTAGAACTTGACCTCCTTAGTAAAACACGTTTGGATTTTAGCATTATGCAATTATTGAGATGTTATTTCTGTTTTTATGCATGAAGGTTATGAGGTCCTTCGTGGTCTAGGGTGAAGGACAATATCACAGAACTAATCCTATGAAATGATAAAGGAGTAATGAAATCAAAGAACAAAAAAGGTGTTAATAAAAGACGTATCATTCTACTTAAAGTAGATGATGAAAAGACGCGAGGGATGTCATACTTCAATATTCATAGCAGGGTTATTGCCGTCGTCGCGCTCCGAACATTGATCTAACCCGTATTCTCTACATAAAACGTGCCACCCGAGGGAACACATGCCTTGTCAAATAACGCTCAGTTTCACTTAGATAAACATATAAAAGTAGCAAGTTCCGATAAAATTAACCAGCCAAATGATAATCTATCTAATTTTGCATTGCTATGTATATATTACGACCGTTTAATATTGTAACACATACGTACGTAATTCGACATTGGTGTGACAAGAAAACGTAATACTGTTAGCTAAATATTATGTATGTATTCCTAATATATTTACCTTGAAAACTTTTAAGTCAACACGAGTATCACCTGTACATTGAGTATTATAGGTTCTAATAATCTCCATCATGTGTACTAGATTAATCAATATTTCAGCCATTTCAAGCTATCACATTAAAGTCTCCTTATATTTGTTACAGGTAATGCGAGCTTCCTTTATACAAGCTGAAAATGAGATGTATTTTTATGTAAGTAATACGTATTCCCACAGAGCAAGGGATAATAAAGCTGGGAACTTCAAACGAGAACTCATTTTCGAGACGTGATTCGTTTTATTAACACAAGTTAGCTACAATGTCAAAAATTTCAACATCGCATGCGCCAAGTTCGTCAAAGTGATTACGACACTCACAAACTTACAGATTCTATTATTCAAACACCGAAGACAAGCCAAGGTTTCCTTAAACATTAACTTTTATATGGCTCATCTGTGTATGGCCTAGAAGTGTAAACTGATCTACAAGAACTAACAATTTGAAAGCTACATGTATGTTTCAACGGGAAAGTAGTTCACGAATTGTGGGGAATTGTAACGCAGTGTCAGAAAATGTGACGATAACTGCGACACCTGTCCCGGCACCGGTGAATAACGGCTTACCTAGTCTCGCTGCGTACGTATGGGCATCACAAATGCATGGAAAAACTTGAACACATAACGGCGAATATCCACTACAGCTCGCTCTAAGCCACATTTTGCTATGCATCAATCAAGCAGCGATCATTTGTGCCACGTCCTACTTCATTGATGCGTGGATTTTCTCCGTAACATTGATTTTCATCAGATTTAGACAGCGTAAATCGGATTTGCGACGGTGGTGCCACTTGTACCGAAAATTAATAGACGTTATATATCAGATTCATCGGATACCATAATTGTTATCTATCTAGTTCATAATTCAAGCGACGTTCGTGCTTCCGTAATTGCTTTTGTGATACCTACTTCTGATAAAATCTAACGAACGACCAATTTTCATTTTCTAACTAAGAAACACGTTCGTAATTCTGTACAGTACAAAATTATGTCTGCAATGCCGCTAGTACTTATACAATCACGTTTTCTTCGACTACTTGGACGAGTACCTATGTTATTTTAGTTTCACTTAGGATTTCTTTATGATTAGCACGTAATCACTCGGTAATCGTTTCCTGAACATTGTTCTTGGTATGAGCAGTTTATTTGAAACATGTTCTATACATAGCATTTTATACGGTGTGTACGTGAAGTAATAGCATTCTACATTATCGATACGGCAAACATCTAACGGAGTGAGTTGCGTGGGGGAAATGGACCGAGAGCCTGACTGTGCACGCGCACCGGTATAATAGATCGTCACCAGTCCCAGTTGGTTTCGGCGCGCTGCACCGAGCACGTGTATTTATAATATTTTGTGTTGCACTCATAAACACACATTATTGCATTAATAGTTCTGTGCTTACGTACCGTTGTAAGTCACCTACTGTTGTGATATCAGTGAGTGTACTGATAATGGAATCAATTCACAACTCAGTGCTGTTATACTGTTTCGTTTGAACCATGTTGGATGTTGTGTACAGTTTAGAAAACTATTAGTATTGTTCATTTTGTATTACTTCGTGGCAGTATCGATACGTAAGTAGCTCTATATGTAATACATCTATGCTTGGTAAAGATTTAAGGCACACGTATTAATAGACTCTTGTATTCTTGCAACAAAAATAGTCAGAATTTTAGGAATATAAATAGCTGTGCCAGAGATAGCAGCCACCACTTACTTTTTAGAAGGGACGCCGAGCCATATTATTAGGTTCAACAATCTCTTCGAATGTATCCCGTATCAATTGCTGGACCCTCCTAACTTTTATATCCACTTCTTCTTACTTTCCCGGGCCGAGTTTAGAGGCTTCATTAAAACTTATTACGTATTAAATTATTCCTTGTAAGATTTATTCAAACGTTATAAGTCTAGATGTGAGCCTTGAACAATTCACCTTATATTAAAAAGTTTTACGAAATCTTAATTATGTGTATGGGTTCCTTCCAATAAACAACTCTTAGTGTTTTTTGCTTTTGTTAAAACCATTCTTTTTCATGTTGACTTTGTATGGAATCATACATAATTGTAATCCTTGGGGATCACATTATTTTACAAATAAAGAATGGTTATATTGCATAACGTTATATCAGACGTCAATGTTTGTTTACATTCAATTAAACAAAACGCACGTTGATATAGTGGTAGGGTTACCCACATGCCAGACCTGTTAACATTATTAAACTTATCTCGTTCATATGTTTTAGTTTAGCTCTGTACTGTAAAAACATAGAAAATATCATATTATTAAAACCTAATACATAATGACAAATCTCACACATATCACACTTTTTCATCAGTTCTTTTAACAGCACATGGTGACCCTATATTCCGGTGCACACATACACACACAAACTAGTTTGTCTTCCGAGTCGTTATCGACGACCTAATGTTGTAAACAGTTCTAATAACAGACGGCATAGCCAAGACGTGCGCATGAGCCACTAGTCCCTTATCTCTTATCGGCGCGGATGTTATACGTCTTATGACCCCAGCCCCTTGCTTGAGACCGTCGAGAAGTTTTATTTCCAGTTTTATCGAATACCCACAGTTACAATACTGGCACTTGTTTGATCACTTTTTATGGTTCAATTTATCATTGTGTTATTCAATATACCATCAACATTATCTTAAAAGTTGCTTTTCAAGTTTTGAATTGTTTACACGCGCAGTTATCACTGAAGTTAGTATTAAAATACGAAGGATTTTCTCAACGTAATTGGACAAACACAATCATTCAGTAGATACAAAATTTTCGTGAGCCAAAATTTACGTTTAAATACGAACCATGTCGCGACTTAAATGTGGTTGGTAACCGAAAGTGGAAAGCCTTGGTATTATCGAGTATGGAGGTGAGAGTACATGCTTATTGAACAGTATGTAGTAGCCGACCGTTCTAAGCGAATTAAGCAAATATTTGTGCTAACACAGTCTTTGCTTAGAGCTGGTGTTTGATTAGTTTAGAATAATCACTGCTAAATAAATAGGAAAACCTTGGACATTATTAAAATGGCAGAATGACATTTACTCACGTGGTATTTTAGTAATATAGTATTGCAATAAAAAAATGACTGCCATCCTTTATAATTATGCGCTATTCCTGCCAAAACCATTAAGTAAAGTTCTCCATAACATTCAGCATGGATTTACCGGCAGAACGGCTAATATACAGGCCGTTTCCTAGAACTTATTCAAATTTTAATTATACTTTCATAACCATTTCCGCTGTGGCAATGATAAAGGTCAAAGCGACACCAACGGAATTATATTTCTTTTAAATGTGACGTAATGTTTATCTTTCAAGATTCCACCTTCCACTTTACCTTGTAGTGTCGAACGAGCAAGGTTTCATGCATATTAAAATATCACCTAAAACCAGATACAGATACGTATCAGCAGTAATACAGAATGTATCGAGTAATGAGGCCACGTACGCCACCGTGACACGAAACAAATATAGGGGGTGTGCCACGGCACCAGAGATTTTGCACGACCTACGTGTGCTCAGTTTTCCCAAAGCGGCGGCGACGTATTGTAGTAAACAAAGAGAAATGTTTGGTACTATTTTATTCGCGTGTACAAATCACCATTTATGTAAGAATCACACGTGTTTTATCAAATATTGTATGTTGCGCACGTATTTTTCTTATTTTACCTAGCCATTGCTAAACTAATTTGCCTGTTTATTATGTATTTTGTATCTGACATTCTCACTATAGCATTTTCTCTAGTAATAAAGTTACCAACGTAATGTTGAATATTTCTACAGAATGTACTAACTATTAATATATATTATTTGGATAGTTAATCTACTGTTAAAATAAGTTATATGCGCTTCAAGTTTCAAGTTACTGAATGTAAATGTATTCTGAATATTACAATATTTGAAATATACTTAAATTAAATGTTCATAATATATAGTAAGTAAACTGAGCACAGATTTACAAGATTATCTCTCATTATACTACGGATCTATTCAGTTTCAAGGCAAAATGCTTCGCAGATATTCGATCCCGGTATCAAGGCAACAATACCACGTAACTGCGGACGGATAATAAATTATGCATGGCGTGCGCAAAGAGTGCTTGTGTTGAGAATCCCAAGTTTACCCATGCCTTGGATTAACGTCTATCTGGCCCAACTCATTATGCATAGTAAATTTTGCACGGTTTCAAAGTCGTTAACGGCAAGTTTTAATGTTTATACGCGATCCATGCTCGGCGAAACTTGAAACTATCCCTCATAGCCCCCTTTCAACATACACGTTACCGGTCCAAGTTGTAACTTCACAATTAAGCTTCTGTAAATTTAATCGATAACCAACTTAAATTATTGAGCTATATTTAATAGCCCTACAAGTACGTGCTCTATGTAGAAGGAGTAGGTGCACAGTGTACTAATGTACGCGCAGTAAAAGGCTTATGCGATCGAATATGAAGTTGGAAAACATTTTCAGTTTTAACGAAAGCAATAAAGTATTAATCGGACAGGGAATGTTCTGTTACTTAAAAGCGGATTTAAAAAGCTTTGAATATTGTTAAAAATCTAAAATCGAATACAGATACACGTTCGGCGCACAAACAAGCGTGGCTTCGTTAGAGAGCCCGGCTTTTGGCAAATCCTCTATCGACACGGCTGTGAAATTCGTTTGAAACTTCTGTGGAAACATAGTGCCTATTATTATCTAACTTGCTAGAAAAAAACAACGCAGCGAGGTACGCCAAACACTCGTATTTTTACTATAGTTTTCGATTAATTTACTAGAGGGAAAATTTATTTCAGCATTTAGAATATACAATTATAAAATGTATGTGTAGAATACATTATTTACATTTTCGTATACTTAGAAAAAATGTTAATTGTGTTTTTGCGTCACACTATTTAACTTATAGACTATAGCGTGTCTAAACTTCAATCGCATGATTCAGACTGAAACTTCACTGCTTTTATCGTATACAATTTGATTTTTGCTTTTATTCTATTTTATATAAATTGAACAAATTGATAAAAATGGCTATTAAAATAAAACTTTTTATAATAATATGTCGAGATAAAGAAAATTCGTTCACGTCGGTGATTTGTGACGCGTGTGATAATTGTAACATTAGGTAATTGTTTATACATATTATAAAATTGTATGCTCAGTTGAGGACGCGATCGTGCGAATTTTGTCAACAAAGTAAGATATTTTTTTGCGTGTGCGCGCGCGACCTTTATTGCGTAAGATACATCGGTTCCTCTTCCTAGTTGTTCAGGCACAACGCTTGGATTCCACTTCCGCCGATCGACCGTTTGTTCGTCCCCGTCTGACAAAAACTTATACCAAAGTAAATAATTTGCTACGCATTTACATTTGTTACGAATAGACAAACCACACAATATTACTAGAAACTACATTAACTTGCCGACCGCAAAGCCAAGTATTCCATTAATGCGACTTCATGACTAGTAATACTAATGAACATAATGTCGTTTGTAATATATTACTCTCAAATCTTAATTACTACAAATTGTATGCAACAGTAATGGCCAAAATACTCAATACCATATGACTACGCCCGTCTGACTGTATCTGATAATGCTGTATATGTAACTTTAATTATTTTGCTTAATGGGCAGAGTACAATATTATTAAAGATTTCAATTATATTTCTAGAGTAAGTACCAAAATAGCCTGGTTAAATTAACTTATTACCAGTGAATTTTCTGTTATACAGTTGGGAACCTTTGGTTCTTTACAATAAGTATAACTGTCCTACTCATTATAGTAGCTTGCGGCAAATGAACATAATATATGTATAAATTGTATATACAGAATCTAGACTATTGTCCGCCGACATAGGCAGAAATAACGAATTAGTGTTCTTATCCTGACATTTTACAGAACTCTGTACGGTTCTGTCAGAGTATTTTCATATAAGTCGTTGCCTCTTTCAGTACTTTTTTTTACTCTTACCCTGAGCACGATTTTCATTAATTGCTTCCACGCGTATTATGTAGACATCTTAGCGCAGTTTCCTATATCAATGAAATACTTTAATGCGTTTCAAGATATAAAATTAAAAATACTATCTTCAAACTTTAAAATGTTGCAAATTAAAATGTGAGTACATAACAACCCTTGTCATGAAAAGAAATGTGTATTCTGTGAGATTGAATTTTTCGAACATACTTATTTTGTCGTACATTTGCGCAATCTCCAAAGCCAATTACTGTAAACGATTTGTGCTGGTAAAGCCCTTAGTCGATTGCCTGAGGGCCTATACCACCCATCCACAGTTACTGCTATAGTCTTTTTGAAAATAAAACATGGTTCATACATAGAAGTGGTCTTAAAATTCGCTGTCTTCCGTTTACCTTAATCAAAACTGGATTTGTCCTGAATACCTGGCGGACGAAGGCGCGGACACAAAACATAAAACATATAAGTAATAAAGTATCATCAATTACTTCTTTTGTTGTATTGGGTGTTACAAGTGTGTAGATCATACTATCGCTACTCAAAAATTTAGTCTAAATAACTGCAAAGTCTAATCCAGATAATATACATTAAATGTCATTATTATGTTTATGCATGTATCTGATCAAAGACTTAGGTCGAGGTTTATCATTCTCAAATAACGCCTTATTCATACACATACAACACAAATGTATGAAGTATTGCATGTTACCAACTATATAATCAAGTTTCGAACAGCTGCTGTGAGTTTTCTTAGTAGCCAATAACACATTTACCTACTCGAGCACCAAGCCCTGCTCATGACCGAGAGTAACTGCGAGTTTAAAAAGTAGTTAAAAGCGTTCCGTTTGAGATCTAAGTGCTCCAAAAAGCAGTGCATTAGAAAAGTGGTCGCCTCGTCTATCACCAGTGTACGGTTTATGATATGAATTCGTGAGATATATAGCTAGTTGTTTCTGGGAGGAATGTTGTTTATACTTGTATGCCTATTTTGTAAAGCTACGGCTTTACAAAATAATCCATGTGTCCTACAGAACATATTTGGTTGTAAAACTGTTACCTGCAACTACATTTGCACTCACTGTGGCCTCTGCCAAATGACGTTATAATTGGTTAAATAGTTGAGCCATGAAATGTAACAAATATACAGTATTACTTTGCATTTATAATAATAATATTGCTGTGAATTATCTGTGTTCCGTTTAAAAGGCTCAGGTAGATGAAGTTATAATGGCAATCGTAGACGGAAGTTACGGGCAACTGATTTTGCTATTTTTCTATGGAGAGTAGGACAGAAAATGATTATGAAAAGAAGTCATTTCTCTATACGGATACAGGTTAAGAATGTCTGTTCATTGATAAACATAGATACTGTAACGAGGATGAAGGAGGCAGAAGACTTTTGTCAGTGTCGTATAAAAAAATGTAGTGTGTCTACTTCTCTAAAAGACATGAATCTATGTATGTATTCCGGTATCTCCTCAAAATGTTACTTAGGAATATGTTAAGTGTGTACCGAAGTACGAGCCATTTGCCGTCTACCGAGCACATTTCTAAAGTTTCTGCGGCTACGGGAGTAGTCTGACACAGCATAACTCAATAACACTCGCAATCACGATTGTGCAAATGCGTGCGCTACTGGGTCAACGAGCAGGAATAACTATGAATCAATATTTCTATTTTATACATATTCATCGTCATCACCGTTTAAATGTTGGTTGATCCATGCAAGTTTAAATATCTGGTTAATCCAGGCAAATTAGTGTAAGAAACTGTCACGCGTGAGACTACATAGATTGAAACGAGCAAATGTATTTGGGTTTTCTGTTGGGCACACTATACAGCACATAGTCTGTCAAGGCCCTAGACGGACAGTAGATAATCCGCACAGACTTCATTTAAAGTAAGGAATTTAACCTAAACGTGAGTACCCAACCCGTACCTATTCGGGAACATGTATAAAAACGCTATGCTAACATTTTAACATTTTACTTGAACAAGAATAAATCCCGCTGTGAGTATAATGAATTCAATGAAAAATGCAGTTTTCAGTTCAGATATTTATTGCGAGGCGCGGATAGTTGGATACACATCATATAAATATTAAAAGAGAGGCGGAACCGAAAATTTATAATATCTTTTTTATCTAGCAGGAATTGTGCAACGGTAGCGGGCTTTCATTTCGCTGAAAAGCGCAATTTTCTCCATTCACTATGGGCCGCCTAGTGAAATCGTTATCGTCTGTTCGCTGCGGCGGCGCCCATTTCCTAATGGCGGCTTCGCGTGCATTTAGCTTTTTTATTACTGAGCCTGTGCCTTAACCTGCTATGTGCTGTGTATGTATTGCGTTTTATTATCAATCCTTCGACCTAATGCCACCATGCATGAGCATCTTCGAAGGATGAAGACGAGGTTATGTTAAATGCTCTCTTTCTAAAACCTCCTCGTTTATTGATGTAAGCCACCTTTCAATCAGCAGTCGTGCTCACATTCACACCACTGAACCAACGAGGTAAGTTGTTCGAGCAGCGCTAAAAAAGACAAAATAATTATAATCTACAACTCATTTAAATACACTTCCTTGTTAGACTGGTGGCATAAGTGTGAAAGCTTGCGTAACTGTTGAACGTAAGATGCCGGGTTCGATTTCCTAGTCAAGGAAAGTTGTATATGGTTTTTCTAGACCGTGCTTCGGAGAGCACGTATACGTTGGCATAACATTAAAAATATTGTTACGTGCTGGGTTCGACGGATAAGAATATAAACAATATTACCGACTAAAACACGTTTTATTCAAACACACAATTGAATTTAAAACACAACACTACAACACTATACTTCACTTTTTCACTGTACTGCTTCAAACTCCGTAGTATTTCCGCTTCCGTACGCTTCGATGAACACTTGATCGCTTACGACTGTAAACTGACTTGGCGGTGCGCGTGCGCCCTATTTATACGCGGCTAAAGCGCTTCTAGAGCTTTCCAGCAACGCCGTACTCGGCGTGTAAACAGCACGATGCTTCGAGAAAGTACCAGCATTCTCTCTAAGATTCTCGTACCGTACTACGCAGTTCCGTAAGATGTCAATAGATGGCGGTGTAAACTATTAGACGGAACCGCCGAGTCCCTCCCACAATGCCGAGAGATGTCACTGGGCGTAACACTGCCCCCCTCTTAGACATGTTCGTCCCGAACATTGTTGGATCCGTAGTAGCGTGCCAATCGATCCACATGAACGATCTTTGGTGTACCCCGTGGTCCTTTCTGGATCCGGTAGGTGACGTCATTCATCTTAGTGACTATGCGATAGGGTCCATCCCATTTTGCCTGCAACTTAGGAGATTTTCCTTTGCTGCGTGCCGGATTATGTAACCACACCAGCGATCCTTCCTCGAAGCCTTTATTGTTCGCCTTCCGGTCGTAACGGGTCTTCATCCTCTCAGACATCTGCTGACCGGTCTGTCTGATGTGCTCGTATACGTCATTTATCCTGTTGCGCAAATCATTCGCATAATCTGTTATGCTGCGTGGAGATTCAGGTGGGATGCCGGTGATCAAGTCTGCAGGTAATCGTAGTTCCCTTCCGAAGTTAGCGAAAGCAGGTGTTACTGATGTGCTTTCGTGAACGGCACTACGGTATGACAGGAGAAACGGTTGAATGTGTTTGTCCCAATCCTTTTGTTTGCTTTCTACAACTTTTGCCAGATATCTTTCCAGAGACTGGTTAAATCGTTCAACCATGCCGTCTGATTGCGGATGATAAGCGGTCGTTCTCGTTTTGTGGGTACCCATTACCCGGCATGTCTCCTTAAATACTTCAGACTCGAAGTTCCGACCTTGGTCACTGTGTATCTCTAAGGGCACCCCGAAACGACAAAAGACTTCGTGGACTAGCTTGTCGGCGACCGTAGATGCCTCTTGATTGGGAATCGCAAACACTTCCGGCCACTTTGTGAAGTAATCCATGACCACCAAGAAGTACTTGTTCCCACTTTGGCTTTCAGGAAACGGTCCGGCAACATCTAAAGCTATACGTTCCCACGGGGCTCCAACATTGTACACCTTCAATGCACCCCTGCTGCGAGTGTGTGGCCCCTTCACGGCAGCACAACTCGTGCATTTACGGCACCATTCCTCAACGTCTTCTCGACAATGGATCCAATAAAATCGTTCTCGGATCTTAACCAGAGTTCTCTTAACTCCCATGTGACCTCCCGAACTCCCATTATGATAGAGTTGTAAAACTTCCGGTACCTTGAGCTTTGGCACGACCATTTGCAGATGACACTTGTCACCTCGAGCATTCTCCCATTTCCGGCACAGAACTCCATCCTGGATAACCAAGCTTTCCCACTGTGCCCAATAACTCTTGGTGGTAGGGCTCATTGCCGCAACTTCACTGCAGTGAGGTCTCGATACACCTGTTTTCTTCCATTCGAGGATGGGTCTTATGTCTTTGTCTTCTTGTTGCGTTCTCTGCAAAGTTTCCTTCCAGTCTTCGCTAAGATCCGTCCTCAACATCCTCACTAGTCCTTCCTGCTTAGCCTCTTGCCTGGCGCAGTGCTTACACTGGTCGGGACACGGTCTACGTGACAGGGCATCCGCATTACCATGTGACTTGCCACTACGATGCTGTATTACGAAGTCGAATTCCTGTAGTTGTTCAATCCATCTTGCTACCTGTCCTTCTGGGTCTTTAAACTGTAGTAGCCATTTCAATGCAGCGTGGTCAGTTCGCAGGTGAAATTTCCGTCCCAACAAGTATTTACTGAAGTGCTGCAATGTCTTTACGACAGCTAGAAGTTCCCTTCGTGTGACACAGTAGTTCCTTTCAGGTTTGGATAGGGCCTTGCTGAAGTACGCTATTACAACTTCATGCTCTCCTTTACGTTGAGATAACACGCCACCAATGCCGGTGTTACTGGCATCTGTATCTACTATAAATTCATGTTCATTGTCGGGATAGCCTAGAATTGGTGAATTACACAGATGTTCCTTTAGCTTCTGAAATGCGACGTCACAGCTCTCATTCCAGCAGAACTTTATCTTATCCTCGGTGAGCTTATGCAGAGGCCGGGCGATGTCAGCAAAGTTCCTTACAAACCGTCGATAGTAAGAGCACAAACCAAGAAATGCCCTGACTTGTGTCTTGTTCTCCGGAACTGGCCAGTCCTTGACAGCAATGATCTTATCCGGGTCCGTTTGGATGCCTTCTTCGGAGACCACATGTCCTAAGAAGTTCACTTGCCGCTTAAACAACGCGCATTTCTTTGGACTTAACTTCAGGTTGGCTCCTCGAATCTTCGAGAGAACGCGTTCCAGGTTGCGAAGGTGATCCTCGAAGGTGCGTCCTACTATGATAATATCGTCCAAGTAGACCAGGCAGGCGTCTCCAATCAATCCAGTAAGTACCCGTTCCATCAATCTCTCAAAAGTGGCAGGGGCATTACACAGTCCAAAGGGCATGACGTTAAATTGCCACAATCCTTTGCCTGTGGAGAATGCTGTCTTCTCCTTATCTCGAGGATGTATCTCGACCTGCCAGTAGCCACTTTTTAGGTCTAGTGTAGAAAACCACTTCATCCCCGTTAGCGTATCCAGAGTGTCGTCAATCCTTGGCAACGGGTAACTGTCTTTCTTTGTGATGTCATTTAGCCGACGATAGTCCACACAGAAGCGCATGCTGCCATCCTTCTTCTTAACCAAAACCACTGGTGAACACCATGGACTGGACGAAGGCTCAATCACACCTTCTTTCACCATACCCTCGATCATAGTGTCAACTTCATGTTCCCGTGCCACTGGTACACGTCTTGGTCGCTGGCGGATCGGTACCTCATTTCCTGTGTTTATTTTGTGTTGAACTAGGGCAGTCTTACCTATGTCAGCATCACTTGTCGAGAAGATGTCGGCAAACCGGTTTAACATCGTCTCAGCCTTGTTCTTTTCTTCTCTCGACAGGTTATTCTGGCAGTCCTTCAAGAGAGAAGATACGTCGTACCTTGCCCCTTGAACTTTGGCGTTGGTAGGCTGTTCATGGCATCTACGCATCCAAACTGCTCCTTCACAGGTGCCCAATATCGTGCCCTTCTTGAGTACCAGTTCTTTGTCACTTGGGTTCAGTGCACGTACCGATGTAACGTTGGTATTCCTAGCCAGAGTGCGTGCAATCTTCCATGAAGCATCGTTGTCCAATCCTTCTATAATTACACATCGATTTTCCTGATCAGAATTCCTTGGTAGACAAACCGGTATGATTGTTTCCGACCTCGGACTAAGTACTACTTTCTTCAGGCAGTACACTTTGCCTGATGATGCGCCCTCCATGAATACTTCTTCTGAGCCACACTTCAATACTCCTTGACTAACGTCGATCTCACAGTGATGCTTCCGTAAGAAGTCTAAACCCAGGATGCAGTCGTCCACTATGTCAGCCACGATGACGTTGTGGCGGTAAATTTTATTACCTAGTTTCATATCCACCCCCTTCTCACCTCGGACGGTTATGTGCTGACCGGTAGCTGTTCTTAGATGTATACATTCATGGTTCCCGTAGTAGTCCCCAAGAAACCGTCTTGCTAGTCGGAAACTGACGACTGTCCGAGAAGCTCCAGTGTCCAATGTCATCTTGCACGGCATTCTGTTAATTTCGCCTTCGATAATCAGGCTGTTTCCGTCACACGATTGTGAGATCGAGATCCTTGGGGCTCTCCTATCACCAGCCAGCACCCGCCCCGTAGTCCTGGCGTCTACTCGTTTCCCTGCTGTTGTTGCCCGGCAGGCACATCAGGTGTTCCTTCTACCGGCGACTGGTTACTGCTGCGTGGACTCCTTCGCTTCGGGCAGCTCAACCTGATGTGGCCTCTCTCACCGCAGCTATAGCACCGGGGCGAAGTCGACACTTCCCTGATACGGTGAGCTCGATCATCCCGTCGTACTGCTTCCACTTCCAGAGCGTGGGCTAGGGCGTCCTTCAGGTTTTTGAAATGTCCGAGTCTTACTGCGGCCCTAACCTCCAGGTCTCGGATCCCGTCGGTGAAAGCTTGAACGAGGTTTCCGTCGATGAGCGCAGGTGAGGACTGGTACGCCTTTCGAACCAGCTTCTCCACCTCCAGGGCCCACTGCTGCAGGGTTTCACTAACACGTTGCGATCGGTCTTTCAGCTGGGCGCGAAACACGTGTTCCAGGTGTGCGTCGCCATATCTCGCCTCTAATGCCTCCAACTGCTTCTCGTACGTGATGTCTTGACCAAGCGCCTCTAACACAGTCAAGGCCTGGTCACGGAGCCCCAAGGTGAGAGCGGTCAGAGCCTGTTCTTGCGTCCACCCGTTCGATTTCATGACGGCCTCGAACTGGATCTTATAGGCTGACCATGACGATGATCCGTCGAATGGTGGGACTTTAAAGCCTCGTGGTGAAGACGCCACAACCGCAGGTGCCACGATCCCATCGCCAGCCTTGAGCCCACGTATCGTTTTCTCCACCTCGGCGATGCGACTTTCATGGCGTTGGACTTGCTCTTTCACCTCCTTCACCTCCTTGCCAACCGTTGCGCTGAGGTCTTTTAACATCATCAGCTGCTCCTCCTGGCGGCGCATACCCTCCTCCTTATCGCGTTGCAGCTGTTCCTCAAGGCGGCGTGCCTGCTCCTCCTGGCGGCGTGCCTGCTCCTCCTGGCGGCGTGCCTGCTCCTCCTGGCGGCGTGCCTGCTCCTCCTGGCGGCGTGCCTGCTCCTCCTGGCGGCGGATGCCCTCTTCCTTATCGCGTTGCAGCTGTTCCTCGAGGCGGCGTGCCTGCTCCTCCTGGCGGCGTGCCTGCTCCTCCTGGCGGCGTGCCTGCTCCTGCATAAACGCCATCAGAGCCGCGAGGTCGGGGTTCACCGGCGAGTAAGCTGCACTAGATGGTTCCGCTGCAGCCGCGGAGTCACGTGATTCACCTGACGTCGGCGAGGGGCCGTCTCCAAAGCGCCTCTGGTCCACATCTTGCTGGCGCTGGTTCCTGGTACGCACCCCTTCCACTTCCTCCTTCGGTAGTACTGGCATATTCTTATCTTACTTCTGACACCAATTGTTACGTGCTGGGTTCGACGGATAAGAATATAAACAATATTACCGACTAAAACACGTTTTATTCAAACACACAATTGAATTTAAAACACAACACTACAACACTATACTTCACTTTTTCACTGTACTGCTTCAAACTCCGTAGTATTTCCGCTTCCGTACGCTTCGATGAACACTTGATCGCTTACGACTGTAAACTGACTTGGCGGTGCGCGTGCGCCCTATTTATACGCGGCTAAAGCGCTTCTAGAGCTTTCCAGCAACGCCGTACTCGGCGTGTAAACAGCACGATGCTTCGAGAAAGTACCAGCATTCTCTCTAAGATTCTCGTACCGTACTACGCAGTTCCGTAAGATGTCAATAGATGGCGGTGTAAACTATTAGACGGAACCGCCGAGTCCCTCCCACAATGCCGAGAGATGTCACTGGGCGTAACAATATATAGACGAATAGCCGGGGTGTTAAGCCCAGTCAGAAGCCTACTGACGACTGGAATTTTTTTAACCTTTACCTTATCTTTCGCATTTAAAATATAGTAATAATTACGGTTTTAAAATCAACACAACCTTCTGCGATGTATGACTCATTACTATGAAATAATTATTCATTATGCACCGCATGCAATTATTAATTTATCCTACTGCATTATTTTTATATCTATACTAATATAAAGCTGAAGAATTTGTTTGCTTGTTTGTTTGAACGCGCTCATCTCAGGAACTACTGATCCGAATTTAAAAATTATATTAGTATTGGATAGCTTATTTATCGAGGAAGGCTATAGGCGATATAGATATATATATATATATAGATATTTAAATATATATATAGATATATATATATATATATACATATATATATATAGATATATATATATATATATACATATATATATATATATATATATAACATCACGCTACGACCCACGGGGGCGGCGCAGTAATCATAAACGCGGGTGAAACCGCGGGCACATCTAGTATACGATAACTACTTATCATCAGGCCGTATGCTCTTTTGCTACCATCACGGTATAAAAAACATCTTAAGTAGCAACTCCTACAGAGAGATACAAGCAAATCAAATAGTTTATTTGTGATAGCATGATGTATGTAAATGTTCATTACCGCATTTGTTTACACTGTTATTTATAAGTGTCGCAGCAATTCATAACAATCAGTTTATTGGTTGTGCATTCGTTCGGAGTATATTTGCGACATTCATAAATATTGTAACCGCGGCTATAGATTCCGGCTTTATTGTATTCGCGGTGGTTGACGCTGTGCGATCGACGTTCTCCCACTGGTGTTCGTGAATCATGTCGTTTTGCATTAATAGCAACGCGTTTTATTTTACTCTCGTTTTAAATACGATATCCCCTACCATTTGCATCGCTTCCAATGCGGCGACGCTTTGTTATTGCATTAATTTAACTAGGGGCCGGCTATCTGTTATCGACTATGACTGAATGAAATCTTATACAGGATGTAGCAGAAAGGTGTGGCCATATTTAAGGATATACACAGAATATAGCCCATGTACAATGGAAAACCGCGAGAATTAAATTTGTATACATTATTTTCACGAGTATATTGAATTTACTTTTTTATCGACTTATAAATATCAGCATATTCTAATCGATACGTAAACAACACTATACTGCATGCATGTGTATTTGTTTCTAAGAATTACAAAATAGATTTCGTTCACTTTTGCTACCTTAATAGGGCCTTTGACCATTATACTGTGCCCCAGATGTAGATACTGTTACCTATTCATTGTTTACAATATAGCTAGTCGTTCTAACATAAATCGCTGACCCCACAAATGTTGCACAGTTGTTGTAACTCGTATTGTATCGATATTTAAATAACAAATAAATAAAATTATTGCAATGTCATAAAATTTAAAATTCGATATTTCGATATGGGGTTAGATCACAAGGTTATTTATCATATATACTTAGCGACCCTAAAATATGACCACACCTTTCTGTTACACTCTGTATATGTTATAAATTCTAACTAATATTATAAATGCGAATGTGACTGCTCGTTTGTTTGTTACGCTTTTACGCCCTAGTTACTCAACCGATCATCATGAAATTCCATATACAGGTACAGAAAAGGACATAGGAAAGCAAGACGTTTATCTAAAAATAGAGAGCAAAGCCGCGGACAAAAGCTAGTACTATTCTAAAACCAGCGTGAAATAGCGCTTGCGTTGTGTTTCGTCGAGTGAATGAGGGTACCGGAGGCCCAACCGTCCTGCCCGCTGCACTTGTGACTCCTCTGGTGTTGCGAGTGTCCATGGGCGGCGGTAATCGCTTACCATCAGGCGATTCGTCTGCTCGTTTGCGTCACATACCATATAAAAAAAAACTATTATAAACGCAAAACTTTGTGCAGATGATTGGACGTATAGATAGATGTTTGTTACATTTTCACACAAAATCTACTAAACAGATTATGATTAATCTTGGCACACATGTTGACAATGTCTTGATTAACATATAGGTACCTACTTTATATCTCCAGTAATGGGATTCACTCGGACGAAGCCACGAGCTGATAACTAGTACGTTGTAAACGAAAAAAAATGTCTATACAGTACTTAAACATGCTCCTACAATTCATATTAATTTATTGCAAGAAACTGTGTCGTCGCTATATCTACTAAGTTATGCATGCTCCCACATCAAGGATAGCATTTACCCCTGTATAAGAGTCTTAGACAATGTCATGCGTCATCTATCGCATAGTTATCAAAGTATAGGATATAAATAACGAATGTAACACTTACTGTCAAAGTTAACCGCGTTTGAGTATAACCATATCTATTTATTACTTTCCACGGCTAAACCATTTAACTGGGTCCAAATAAAATGTTGTATATAGATAGCATATATAGATAGATACTGAAAAAAATAAGGTACATCCAATAATACAAGATAAATAAAAACCAGAATGAAGTTGCGAGTACAGCTAGAAAAACTATCACGTGTGACAATGCAATCTCGGACTGTATAAAACTTACAACCGCGAGGTTGTGCGTTTGCACATAGCCTTTAGGGATGGCTTTCGTAGTCTTTCTTAGTGGATGCCCACACTACATAAAGAAACATATTATGTTTATTATTATGCTTCTTTATATAGTGTAAAATGTCAAGAAAGAGTGATCACAATTTTGAACGATTGCATTCGTGGAATACATGACAGCTTTAAACCACTAGAAAGAATACAGACAATATTAAAAAAAAATACGAACTAAGTGGCTAGTAACGCCTATTATCTGATAAAATAGCCTTATCAGCCAAAAAATCTACATACTGTTACTACAATCTTGTTATTCTCAAGAAAATAAAATGGCCGGTCATAAATTTTATGTTAATAAGTATTTATTAGTATTTTTATTTTTTCCGAATGATCCATAAAATTCATCTAGGCCTATTACTAGTAGATCCGCTATTGTTTTAGACAAGTTATTTATGATGATGGTATAAGTATATAGATATTTACTTTATTCACGGTGTCTATTGGACCCCTATTAGCCTTAAATATAATGTCACTGTTTCATTACATGTTTTATAGCCTCATCTCAGATTGACACGCTTATATTTCCGAAGTAGAAGGCAGAGAAATATTACTACACCTACATTTAGTCGGCTAGGATATTTTTAAGTAAGAAATTCTGAGGAAGCTATTGCCACCACGCGTCCATGTTGCTACTGAGTATTTTCCATAACCCAAAAGTTTGAGTTGGAAATCCTCACAATCTAAGAATCGATCCTAAAACGCTATAATCGCAAACAAACATAAGTGCAATCATATGCCATGGGCATAACACCTCAGTTTTGAAACTAAGGTTTAAATGTTACTTATAAGCAGACAAGTAGTCTCTCAGTTGGGGATTAAGGTGTGGATTTCAAAAGTACTTTATTAAACAAAGTCATAGACTTTATCTTATCCTATCGTCAAAAACAAAGAGATTTGCTCGTAATACTTATAATAATTAATAATGGGATCCATCTGTGTTTTTCTGCGACAAACTTGGTTTACAAAGTCAAAAGACTAATAACATTCGTATCTAGATAATGAAGGATTCTGGAGAGAAATACGCTCATCTTTTTTAAATGTGAATTCGTTGTGCACGGCCCTCTCAGTCTCTGACTTGTGTACAATAAAGTAAATTACGCCGAGAACAACGGGGAGCGAGGCAACAATGATATTTCGGTAGTGAGGAAAAAACAAGAGGGTCGTTTCAGGATTCCGGTGGGAATTTCACATCCCGACCCCGTTTTGTCGTGCCGTGCCGTTGAAAAGAGCCCAAGCACCGGAGCAACACTCTGAAATTCACGACTCTGTGTTACATTATATCCTATTTGTGTTGTCACTCTACATTGTCTGTGCTCGTTACACACATTATCATTTTAAACATTCCTTTTAATGATAATAGCGTTTAAGGCATCCTCTACCCGATTATTATTAGGGAAATGCTTATCATAATTGTATTGTCTCGAGCTAATACACTAGCGGAGTGTGAGCAGAGTAAGACGTATTTAATCCTTTTACGGGGAGTGCTCGAGCGTTTACAAATTTAGCCTCAGACTTATTATTCTAAGCCCTCGATTTAGATTGTTCTCTTGAAATAGTAGTAGAGACTGTCAGTTCTGCTTTAACTTTGCTATCAGGTTGATAACTGACTCGGGTTTTCTTCAACTTGACGACTACGGTACTAGAAATAATTCTTGAAGCGCGAGGCCCTTATCAACATTAAAAAAACTGTCACAAAGGACGCCCAGACTCTGAATAAGTTTGTTAATCACCCCATTAATATAATATTTTTATTCTATCACATACACACAACATCATTTAGCCCAAACTAAGCAGAGCTTGTACTATGGGTACTAGACAATGGATAAACATACTTATATACTTTTTTTTGTAAATACATACATATTATACATAGAAACACCCAGACCAAGACAAACATCCATGTTCATGCACACAAATGTTTGACTTGTGCGGGAATCGAACCTGCGACCTCAGGCGTGGCAGTCGGTTACACTAACCACTACGCCATCGAGGTATGTAACATGTAAGGATCGAACTCATAACACTTGAAACTCTATCAGTAGCGACGCGACCATTTAAACAATAGTATCATCTGTGCAGTCGATTAACTAAATTCCAAAGTTTCAAATTCACTAATTTAGCCACAAAAAACAACATCGTACCATACCGTAAAAACATACAGCCACGTGATGCCATTATTCCAACGCTGACAAAATACGTCGTGATTTGACCATAGACACGTCATAATAGAATTATGTGATTGGTCATTGTTACGTTTTCCTCAATACATAACTTTACCGGCTTATTGGAAATATGTTAGTATTTTTAATACAAGTTTTCGAAGAATAAGCGTGTTCTGTTTCCTGTGTAAGATAAGAAATCTTGTATAGTTCATAAATCTATGAACTATGTCTATATTTAAAAACAGATGCCAAATTGGTTTGTCTAAATGCTCACCTATCTGGAGGATATGTGTGATGCCCCTCAGGAAATTGTTCTCAATTATTTGAATCTAGACCACGTTTTCTATAATTTTTGTCAAATCATACACACATGCATAGACCACGCTGGCACTATTTCCTGTAAGAGTGGTTACAGATTGCCACTTCTACGTTCCTGACATACGTTTTTTGCTTTATTCTCTCATTACATTATTCATGTACACTCATGTGTTTAGAGTACATACTCTTAACCTGACCCTTTTCCGAAAGATCTTTGCCCTGCACTCCGACTCAGTATAGTAAGATCACTAATCGTTTCAGGTATCTTTTCGAGTTTTGTAAAACACTGATTTGGATTTTTTATTTTCTTTCATGTCGATTGATATCTAGGGTTTACTGTCTGAATCGGCCGCATAATGCGAAAATGTTCGCCTATGTCTTTCTTATCCGATTGCCCTAAAATATGCAGCCAATATTATCACCAAATACAAAAATATAGCACAAAGCTATCACAATATAATGAATGGAGAATTGTGTTTATTTACTATGTGCACATTGTACACCTTCTAGCTTACGAATGCGATGGCATTAGGCATCCGGTGTTTTTTCAGCTCAATATAATTTGTGAACAAAAAGCCTGCATCTTGTATAAGAATGGAATAATAAAAGAGTATAAGCAATACCAAAATTATATCATTCGCTTGCTTATGTTAAAACTTTGCAATTTTGTGTCACCAAGAGTTTTTATTTATTTTTATTTATTATGATTATCGGCTCTGACTTTTAACTATCATAATAATATTGTCTGCAAAATGGCTACTGACGCCTGCATCTCCAGAATAAAACATAGCGTTGTTACACCCATATATCTAAGTTATGTTCAGATCTCAACTAAAAGTGGGTGAGCTTATTTCCGTCAATAGCAGACCAAAAATCTTCACGATTTACAACTACACATAATAGAATCATGTCTGTTACCTCAAAACGTAGGCAGAAGTGTATTTAAAGTCTATTTCGACAGATATTTTAAGGCTGACATAATAGGAGCAAGCCTACTATCGTCTATTGACAATATTTCCAGACTACAAGCTGTTTTAGAATTTCGAAAACCACTAACATTTCGTCTGAACCCTGGATCAGAACTGACACCTCACGCAACAAAGTGCAATCTTATATGCTACGACCTTAAATGAATAGTGTGTGTTGAATCAAATAGGTACCGTAAAACCAGGTTATACATTTTTGATAACGATAACCTGTGATAAAGTCTCGAAAGGATTGTCACGAGAATCTGAGACACCATTTTGATTTGCCACGTATAAGGGTTATATTTCAAAGGCCAGTCCAGGTCAGGCCAGGTCCTGAAAAGGCTAATTGGGTCTATTTACGACTTCGTCCCATATGTGTCTGTTCAGCTAATCTGGGTCAATATTAAGTGTAACGACGGTCAATGCTCAATACCAACTTTTTACGTAGGAAAGATTGCTTACAAAACAATACTATGTTGCCATATAACTTGTAGGAAAAATATTGTTATTGCAATATAAGGAAAATCTCATCATTTATTTAATTGCAGTTTACGTTACGCTGTAAACCCTCGTAGAAACTAACTTGTCATTAATAAACAGCTTCCTGTAGTTAACTAGGAACAATAAGATAAAATTATATTAAATTTAAATATCGTTGCTACCTAGGTAACGTCTGCAATAATGCTATCTGACTTATTTATATTTATTTTCAAGCTATTTCTCGAGTTAAATCGTAACCAATGTTCCACTTATATTAGAAAATTATGTCTTTATTATTTTATGACATGCAGGCAGGCTAGGATATAATCTGAGTGATAATACTTGACGCCAAGATATGTGTGTAGCCATATGACGTCGTCCCGATCGTTAGCATCGTTCCTTACTTAGTTTAAGTAGCTATTAGGGTGGCATCGCAAGATGAATAGCCGGCCTAAAGACAGGTGAAGGAACTTTGTGACGTCACGTTCAATCGCAGGTGTGCCCTTCTGTTTCAAAATACAAGCTCAGGTAACGCCGACGATGACTTGTCGTGCTCCGTAAAAAAATATTCAACTTTCTTTATTCATGATCGCATTTCGGCCCCTATTTAAAAGGCCATTATTAAAATGTCCCTAATGGTATCCAGCACTTCTGCGTTGGCACTAATGCGAGTTGCGAACAGTTTTTTTGTCCAGACAAAGGAAAGGCTATTTGCATATTCTCGACTGTTTAAAACTCCCGCATTACACACGCTTAACATTGCTATCAAGTCACTAAAATTAAAACAAAATTAACTAGCGTTTTGCATGAAAACGTTTCACCACACAAGTCGAAGCAGCAATCTTTAGGAGCGTCGAAGTCCAACAAAGGGTCAAGCCCACATTTATGAACGTTTCGTCCAGTTAATTGTTGTTGCACGAGTGCTGGTGAAAGTTGGCCAAGTCTTCTGAAATGACTCATATTTGAACAAACAATATTTACATGTAAATTACAACGAACCCATCGCTCTTCTTCTTTAAGTTTCACTTAGATTTTTGATAAAGCCAGGAACACTTTCCAATAACGACCGGTTGCACATATTGTAGTTAGTTCTATTAGATTATTATAAATGACTATTAGATATCTGTCTTCATTTCAGAATCAATAGCATAAATTCTATCGTTGGAATTCTTTGTATTTAACATTTAAACGTTTTCTTTATATTCAGGATTTTATTATTTGTCACATGGTTTTTTGCACCGAAGTCCGATTTCAACGTATTGGTTTTTATGTCCGGTCGGGCGGGGACGGCGGCGGGATTGTTTTGACGGGGAACTCGCCCTGGCGAGCCGTAGGGCCCGAGGCTTAGGAGAGTGGCTGTCCCCCCGGCCGCGGCACGTATACCTGCGCGTGCGCCGCGATGCGCACCTCCGCTTCACCGCGCCGCGGAAACGGCAGGTAGCTCGCGCTGCGCCGAACGTAACGTGGTTCAGTGCGCGCGTTCTCTCGCCGCCGTTGGTAGTGTTCGTGGTGCGCGGACGCAGGCGTCCTGTTCGTAACTATGGTTTCTACATCTCGTTTGTGAAGTGGTTTAAACAGTGAACCGGTTGATATACGACATGTCCTGTGACAGGAGAACAAGGGCCGCGCGTTTCCTCGATCTGCGGTGAGTTCGCAACGCCGTACCACGCTTCCCGTCACTCTCACGACCGATTCACCGATCCTTTGTTGAAGTTGAATCCTCCGTGTGACGTGTGTCCGTCTCTTTTTAACACGTTCTACCTGTCGAGTAAGCGGATGAATTAAGTGTTTGTGTTTTTATCTGAGCTCTAAGTTTCTATGTTCATGTAAGAAAATTACCCAAGTTGTAGATTTCTATATTGTCGTTTGCAACAAAACCGTCATTAAAATGTACAAATTTTGTGGCATTGAGGGATTCTTTCCACAATTAACATTTTGCAATAAAACTTAGTAACGTTGAGATTTCAAGTACAAAGTCATTAGTATTGTGACCTTGACAACTAAGTTACGAAACCAGCGACCTGAGCACACGTAATGTCTAAGAAATTGGCGGTCACGATTTTCTTCTGTGACCTTATGATTTCCAGCCTTCAACTTTTCTTATCAGTTCACATAAATCGGCAACCATGAGCTCTTAGTCGGTCCCATACGAGTTCATTTCAACGTGTTGGACATGGACTTTGTTAAGAAACATATCACGTCCTATTTTGAATGATTGCAGCAGCGTCGTCGTTTTAAACAGTGCCACCATTACATTAGTGTGTCGGTTGCGAGAGCGCCTCATTTCTGGTGGAATGCAAGCGGTAGGGCAAGAGTGGCTCGGCTAAGGCGCAGATGTGGGGCGCGGGCGCACTCCCCGCCTCGCCTCCCGGCCTTGAAAGGCTCTTGACCAGGCCAGCGCCGCCGATGTCGTATTTATTGCAACCTCCACGATCCGTACCGACGAGGTTATTGACGCCTCGCGGCTTGGTGCCTTCACCTAACAACTATTCTTTATCATGGGAACACTGCAACAGCAATATTAAACCAGTCAGCTAATGCTCGCCCTCTCCTTGTAGCGATTGTTCTCACGTCTATCTTGTTATAATGAATAACTACAATAGTTATTACGTCATTTGCTAAGCGAGTTTCCGCCTTCAAAGTTTGGTAGTTAACGACGTGAGTCACGCAACTGACACGCTTCATAATAAATCTGCAGTACACAATGTATTGTGGGAGCCAACAAATATCTTAAAGGTTTAGGTGCATTGTACTTCTCGTGGTCCATAGTTTTACATCTGAATGGTCTGTGTGCAGGCAGTCGCAAATTGAGTTTAATTGTCGAGTAATATTTATAAATACTTGTTTGCGCAGACATCAAGGATCGATGGCCAATGAGCCCTAGGTGAAGGACGGTTGTCTAGTTCCTCGCCCTTTATACGCTCAGAGTTTCATTGACAAAGAAAAGCCAAATCTATTTTGTATAATTAAATGTAGCTAGCTTATTAAGCTCATTTGATTTTAATCAGAACTATGATTTATCCCTTTTCAAATTGAATTAATGCATTGTTTATTATAGAAATAACAAATTTTTGTGTATTGATATTCTTCGTTAGAGTACGAATAGAAAGCTTCATTGTTTAAATAGTATAAATACAACAACGAGCAATATATTGATCATACAGTGAATACTGCAGTTCAATACATTTCACCTACATTTATATTTAAATGCTCGTATCCAATGAGTTGAATCAGCTGCCTGTGTACCATATGGCGCCGAGATCCACACTTCATAAAGCGAATGAGGCCGGCATATGTTGCCGCTTTCACTCCCAACATCACAATCGATATTACGTATAATCTCGTGCGTAGTCACGAAACAGACCGATGACAAAATTGAATCGCTGCAACATTAGCTTAACTTAATGCGATATTTTAAACCACGGGCGATAATAACTTCTGCCGATGCCTATCGCAACTAAGCCTTTCAAGAACATTATTTTGTAACTACTAAGCTGTATCAGTATAACCAAATGTAATCCGAAAACATTTTCTACATCGAAAATATTTCTAACCTAGTGTTAAAATGATGTACGGCTCATGCTTTTTATTATCTTAATGAACAGGAGTGTGTGCGTGCTAACAAAGTGACGTAGTTTTAATTAGTCCATATAATAAAGCTCAGCGCAGGGTCGGTGGCGGTGTCGAGGGTAGTTTTTGCCGACAGCAGCTGGTAACCCCAGCAGTGAGTCACGTCCTGTGTGCCCCACTGCGAGCCGGGGTGCGTGTCGTTGACCCCACTCGCAGCCCTATGCAACACATACGCACGCCACACAATTTATCCATTGCCTTTTGTGCTCTCTATTATTTATAGCGTTTTAGTTCATACTGCATATCCCTATGCTTTTTTCGTTTGCACGCTCCTGGTTTATCCATTTTGCATGGACAAGTGAGTGTCATTCGATTCGGCACATACACATTCTATTCACTGTATTCACTACACCCGGATTTTTTTATGTACGTATGGGGATTCAATCCGTTCAATAAATACTCACTATTATTATTATTATTACATTGTTTCGTTGTGAAGTAATTGAACAACGAGATGATTTTTTAGTTTGCGGCTTCCTCAAAAGTTCAAAGACACGCTTACAGTTTGATGTAAAATGTTGTAGACGCAGGTTGAATCATAGCGTGTCCTTGATAGAGTTTAAAGACAGATTCTACCGTCTAATATATATATACATAATTATACGAATGTAGGAGGTATTTTGAATGACAACTACTACATTTCAATTGATTGTAAAACTATATAGAAGATCACGGTCCAGATTTAGACGTTATTTGCATTCAATTTATTGCAGACAAAATAAGTTCTGTAGTAGGCTGTCGTCAGGTGTAAGTTGATCAGTATTATTTAAGTAGAAATGCACCGCGAGTGACATTGAAGTTATGGTCGATACCCGCGAGGCGTTTGATCCGGCCACCACCGCGCTTCGGTACCGGTTTCCAGCAAGCCGAGACGGCATTGTTGATCCTTCCACAGAAAAACAAAATGAAACAATCTGTTTTTTGTTCCACGCTCCTCGGGCCGCTCGTTCGCTATCTTCGCTTATTTCATGTTACCATTTCGTCTGAATGTTGTTACACGACACCGATTTTACGAATCTTAATAAATATATCAGAATTATTTTGAAAAACACAATATCATCGGTCGGCATTAGTGTTCACGGAAGCGTCTGAATCCTCGTCATCAACTTGGGTCACGCTTCGTTGACGCGATTTGCTTAGCAAATAACGCTGTTTCCTGCCCACACCACATCATATTTTAGTAGGAACTTCACGTGTTTCTTTACGTTAGCAACAAACAACTATAACCTCTAACTAATTTGCAGTGTGTGTGTTTTTTTTGTAATGCGGAGGTTTTTTGTTCACATATTGAATGTACAAACTTCTTTGTTACTGTTACCACTCAGGTTTGTTCAAGGGCTTTAATTCTTAATACAATATCTACTAGTTTATATATTGAAATTAAACTGCTATATACGGATTTTATCGCGTTGTTTATTTGACACTTTATTACAAAATTTTGAAAATTGTTACACTATTACTACTATTAAACTTTACTAATTTTTAAGCTAATTAAATTATTATTAAACTATTTAGATTTAATTTATTTTTACACTTTCCCCGACGTTTCGGTTGCTTTTCAGCAGCCATGGTCACGGGGAGACTAAGATGGCAGTTGTCTCAATGTTCCAGTGTAGTTATTTCAAAGTACCCGAACATAATTTAATCATTGGTGTTTCTATTTACGCAGAATGAGCTCAAAGTATCATGAAGTCTAGCTGTGGTCAAGAAGAAGCAAACCACAGCAAAACACCACTATGATTATTAGCGCCTAAAATTGAGGATGTGTAAGATGTGTAAAGTAACTTTGCTTGATGGAAGGTAGTGTCGTCGCACATTACGACAGGCTGAGGTACGAGTGTATGAATAATTCACATCGGCAACACCCCATGTCGTCCGTCTCGAACCAAGACGCACCAACCAGGCATATCATAGATTCTAATGTGAAAAACCAATCCCTCGTATTGAGCACCTTGTTTTTAATTTTCGACACTTCTAAATAATAAATGTAAACGTACAAACATATAGGAGTGGTGGTCTTAGAGTGAAAAACTAGGTCGAAGTGATAAATGTTCGCAAAAAAAGCATTCCTTGTTATACTTAATCCCTCAACCGAAAATTGCGGTCTACGCTGCCTCAGACAGAGACGAGGCTTCTAACATTCCTGAGGCACGAGTATAATGTGGCTCTAATTCAAAGAGCGTCGCTTATTTGCGCACACCACTCGAAAAGCTTTGCGCCCAGTTTTATGTGTGAGCCGAAAACGTTTTTTAAACTTTTAGCTCGAGAGTAAAACAAGACTTTAAAGAAAGATATCTTTAAGAAGGGATCTAGAACATTTTGTAACAGTTTCACAAGTTTTTTCAATTGCAAATCCTTAGTTAGAACGCACTTCTTCAAATTTAGTATAAATCAGGATCATCGTAGCTTTTGCTTCCTATACGTTGCCGGGTATGCGTGTCATCTCAGTATACTATACTTCTCTTTAGTGGATTTTGTATCACCCATATTGATTAACTTGAGGTCATAAAGCAATATACATTGTTGTCTAAGGTTCGAACGTGTTAAGACTGATGTTGAGAGATTGTGTTCTCTTTACATGTGTCTTATCTGTTTGAACCGTCCTTAAACTCTGTTTATTAACCACTCATATTGCAAACCTGTTTCCTTGAAGGGTAGGTAGATAGTATAAGCTTTGCTTAGTTTGGGCTAGATGGTGTTGTGTGTATGTGATAGAATATTATTATTCATTTATTATTTATGATTTTTCTTTGCTAATATTCTGACAAACCTACCTTTTAGTTTGAACTCATGACATTCTACAAGCATGCTCGTTGGTTTAGAGCAGAGGTGACAATTTTTTTTTATTCTCGGGACTGATCCTGCTACAGTTAGCGGGCCAAATTATTTATTTTAAATTCTCTACCGTAGTATCGGTAGGTTCGAGACCACCTAGTACTGAATATGGAATATGCAAGTTTTTACAAGTAACAGTCACTGAGCCTCTTAAAATATTATCTGTCTACAGTGATAGGTGAAGTCAAGCCAACATTTTAGTTCTTCATTATCGTAAACTGACGTAGAGTCTCGAGACTCCCGTGGACCACTGGGGGTCCACCTGGACCACTTTGAGAACTAATGGTTTAGAGTTACTTTAATGGTCATTTGATATTTTAATTGCGTTCGTCATAGTCTTTACGTTCCGTGGACACTTACCGCCTTTAAAGCTTTTTACAATATTGTATTCACTTATACTGCGTAAAAGATTGTAATGTTAAATAATTACGGCTACACGGACAGCGCACCGGTGTGAAATGAACTTGTATGATCTCCAAATAGTATTTTCGTGTCTGAATCTTTTTCGTATTGTTTCTGACACCCCAACGACACAGATCTTAAAGTAGGAAAGTTTTTTGAAGGGAAATAGTAAATAGGCTGTCAAATTAATATTGACATATTTAATTTATGTCATGGGTATTTGACTTGCCTAAAGTATAAAATTAGGAAAATAAAGCATCTTTTGTAATAATAATTCTACTTTGTTCAAATAACCGTATCTTGTCCCGATGCCATTTATCTTGCTGGGTTTATCACAGGTTATTTTTTCGGGGTTTGTCCAAAGTTATGCTCGTTACACTAGGTCAATAAGATTGACCTATATTTGAAGTGCGATTGTGTTGAAACATGCGAGAGATTTTATATCTAAGTGTCTTTCTAGTTAACGTAGTAATAATGTACTTTTGACATCATGTATGTATGTACACATCTATAGGTCTAGTATTCAAACTGGATAAAATTGTAAAGACAATGTAGATTATTCAAAGTGTAGATTACATAACCTTTGAGTCTATAGTCTTAATATTTTCAGAATTTCATGCACAGGCATTATACTTAGTATAGAGTAATATTTTAATAACAAGACGTATTTATGAAACATGTTGTGACAGAGGAGTATAACGTTGTTTACGTCATAAGTTTTGTGCAGGAGACTTTACCACCCTAAAACTTACTAGCGGGTTGGTCAATACTCGTACTGTAAATAGGGTATTATTTGACTATATGACGCAACATTAGCTGCACAGCTCTAAACAAAATCCTACCCTATATTCAGAAGCACTCGACAACACTTCGATAGAATGGTTGCATTTATAGAACAGTCGGTCAAGAATTGCACGCCTCGCAGTCAACCGTTGTATCATTCATTGCAAAGAAATCTATAAAATAGACATAAATATATTTTTTCGCAAGAACGTGTTCAAAATTTGATAACTTGCTCAGTGTGTAATAAGAGGATTTCGTTGAATGTACTTAATTTACTACAGATTTGGAAATTAGTTTACTATCGATGTCGTTACGAAATTCTTTAATACTTATTTACCACTTTTCAAGTGATAAAGCAAAAATTATTCATTCCTCATTAGAATCCAGATATACATTAGAGATACCAACGTAGATATTGCTAAGTTTCTCATTGGACTCCTTCGACGCGGACTCATTCAGTGGTGCTAAAGGCATTTAAAAGCGGAGGGTGTGCTTATCTGTCGGGAGGGCGGCACAGGCGGGGGGAGGTAGAGGGTGGCTTTGTTCCCGCGCCGGCCTCTCAGACCACTTAGAAGATTGCTCGGCTTTGTCTTCGCACGATACTTCTTTATACTCCGGGTCTTGCCTCCAATTTGGATTTTAGATTTATTTACACCACGGCCCTGTTTAGTTCGCACAATTGAACTGGAAATCGAAATCATCTCACGCTTAGTGATTTAGCTTAATTGAGTGTCGGCTTTCGCTTTACTATTGGATACTAAATATACTAATATGTTTCGTATTACACGTGTTTCATACGGTCCTCTTGCAAGGAGATACAGACGCATTGGTAATTCACATGACAGGCGGAGGCCTACACAACTTCCAACTAAGGCCTTGCTTAAATTGTTTTTGCCTTCATTATATTGTTATAAGCCATTGTGTACTAACGCTGAGCTAATATTCAATGACCCAGATTCTCCTTCAGTTATCCTTACTGGCTTCCTTATTTGCGTACTTCTGTCGTTCACACTAAAAGTTGTTTTTAGTTATTTTACTACGTCCTTACTGAACAGCTGTTCCGTCTAATTGTAAAAGCTTGTTTCGCATTTATTTTAATTACCTTATTAGGTTTTTCTCCATAATGCCTGCCTAGGCTGGTTGCAGGTGTGGCGGCGAAAGCAGCGCTCCCTTGACACGCTACGGCGCGCGCGCATTGCAGTCAAGGCCCTCGACTACTGCATGCGCTCGACCCGACAAAACACACTCAAACTTAATCAACAAACAATCTCAGCCTCAGATACTTGAACTGAGATTTCTAAAATCATTATCAAAAACAATTAATATCATTAGCGTCAGCAATGAACACATTATGAGAATATTTTTCTCATATTATTCATGAGATTAAAAACAACTGGAATCGTGATGTCTGTACTATTCTACATGGTAACTAAGCTTTCATGTCTAACTTATCTAGGCTAGTAGATCTTTTTACCTGTTATTTGTGATGACATTCCGCATTTACGCAAAACGCAAATCCAAAAGTTAGGACTTAACGCTTCTGAATTTCATTTATTTTTGCTTAAAATAGAATAAGAGATAAATATGAGAATATTTATAGCAAATAATCATACAGATGATATATGTGACCATGGCACAATAGTTCCATTATAAATGGCGGAGTCAACGCATCCTTGACACGAGGAGCTGAGCGCACTGCACCGCAGCATGCACGCGCCACGTCACACCGTACCGCGGCTCGTTATGTAATCATCACCCACCACTAACATTATTCAACACTTCTTATATCATACCACTTGTCGACTAATGCACCGCGACCGAACACACAACTCGCCTTCGGTGTCACAAAAACTTTTACACAAATACACCAAAGTTTTACTTCACCGGTGAGCAATTCCGCAAGTTTCTTAATCTCAGATACTTTCATAGAACTTGTCAAAAAAAAGTTTGCCACCATTCGGGGCCAGGGAAACCGCTAAGTGGGTTTTTCCTTGACACAAGGCCCTGTTGCAACGCGGTAACCGACACAAGGTTGCTCCGACACGCCCTGGCGATTATTTAATTGTTATTTAAACCAAAGATAGTTCTTCGCCGTGATATCGAGGCTTGAGAATAAAGTAGACTAATCGACGAAGAAAATCAGTCATCAAGGTGACAGCTAGCGAGAAATGTTCACGCTCACTGTTACATGAACTCGTTTATCTCATTGGGCTTAGCGAATCTGCGGTCGGATAAGTAAATATTAGTCACACGATAAGCAAACCTTACCCACGGAGCTTATCTCTTCGCAAAAGAGATTACTAACTTTGACTATCAATTTTGACTACTTTAGTAAGTTCTTACTTGTAGCATGATAAAGGATTTTACGAGGCAGCCAACCTACAAACATGATACGTGTATTAATTACAGTCGAAAATGAAGTAATATTGAGTAAAGGCCGCCATTAAATATTAAACACATGCCTCCAGATGGCACGACACCGCTCAGTGACTCTTTCGCAAGATGACCCCTGAATCGAAGTCGTCGCTTTCTACAACTGTCACGAGAAATGTTAAACTGTGTTCAGGCACTCGGCTCTTGATTTTTAACACACGCCTACTCGAATATGTAGGTAAGTAAGTAATTTATAAATGAGGTTGTGCGACGTTGTGGTTTCAGAGATATCTACCTTACTTATTCGCTTCACTTCACCAATTAAGCGCAGTCAGACATCGTATCGTTTTAAATTCGGTTAAATAATATATCTACATGCTGTGATCCAATTAACAATTAATCCTCTCATCCCCGCACTGGTTCAGTATTCAATTCAGTTTCGGACCAACAACGTTTCAATTTCGCATGTAGATGACACTTTTGTTTGCGTTACAAATTAAAATGTCGCAAATCAGGGTTTTATTTAAACATTCACTATTTATTGATTGTCATTACATAGCATGCTAAATGTACTGATAAATGTTACTGTAATGCTTATACTATTTATCAATATAGAACTAAGGGTGTTAAGCCATAGCTTAACCCTACTCATTTAGAAACGAAATTCTTGTTTACCAATAACACTATTTATAATTTATATGGTTGATATTGCTGCATGACATCAACATTATCTGATGGCAATGAATTCATCATAATAAATTAAAAGCTGCGAGTAAGTTTCATTTTTGCAAACGAATACCAATCGCATTAATTAAATATACACACATCTCACAATCTCACACTCGCCATACACAACAAGCAGGAGAATAAAAGGAATACGCAGTTGTGGCCGTCCTTTCTCATTGCTGGACTTCATTATAAAAAGCTTATTGACGATGTTGATGTACTCCAAACAGGTTTATATCCTTTTTGGGTTGAAGCGTCGAACAACATTTGAAAATATCCTTGTATAGACACACCCCCGATGCTACACGGTAGCGACAAATATTTATATCTTTATTAAAGAATAATAATAACCATTCATTTTTAGGCTGCCCATAGATAAACCTAAATGTACATATTATAACATTTATTTAAAGAGACGAGAATGCTTGAATAGTCCCGTGACATAAGTTTGCGCTTATATTTGCGTGCGGTCAAGGTGCCGGGTTGAGTAGAGCAAAAAATTCTTAGTAGGCGCACCAAATCTGCTTAATGCTGAGTGCATTAGTAGCTGGCGAAAGTGGAACACAGCCTTTATCTATATGTTTAGAATGATACGGTCGTCTTCCCTAAGGGATAATGAATTAAAAATGCGATTCATATAAGAACCCTAGTGGTTTTGCCTTATAGCGTCGTGTTCAAATACTTAGTATCATTTAATTACGTTACACCTCAACGGGTCGTGTGTCATTATATACAGGTAATCCTTCTAAGCTTATTGTCTTTGAATGTCAACGCCTTCAGGATTCTATCGACCTATACAAGGAAACACTAAGTTCTATATTATATTCGTTAAACCGTACAAGCTCATTTTACAGTTTCCATAACATACCAGACCAGTTTAAAGAATTTGTAATAGTGATTGTCGATGAGTGAACGTACTTCCAAACACAATCTATTAACATCAGTTTCAGGGACAAGTCGAGACAAGGGAAATCGAGTGCAAGTCGATGACTCTCGTAAATGGCTCGGTGTTCAGAGCGAGCTCGGGATTTAATATTTACAATAGTGACACAAAGCTACGTCATTCGGCTAGTTCATTGTTCGGGCGCGTTGGCACACGCTAATGTTGTCGGCCTAGCAACGTTCTCTACTTCCAATGTTCCATTCACCTCTCACCGAGCGTGAACGGTTATATTGCATGTGACCACACCCGACATTTATTCACGAGATTTAAAAATGTCTTGCTGTCATTATTTATATAGGCTGCAACTTTTGCCATAATCACAAAACCCCCGAGTCGGGCTGGTCGCGCGTTTTCCCACGCCGTCACTGTCGTTCCTATTGCAAAGTGATATCACTGCTATTTTAGTAGACATGATTTATTAACAAATTGTTCGTGTGAATGTCCACAACGACGAGTGTTCACTCTGTTCAGTGTATTAAATTGCGGTAATTCTCGGTAATCGGTGCCCTACACACGCTTCTTTCGCGAACCGAGCATGTGGTTTCCTCGTTTTATGCTAAAAGAGACGCCCACCGACGTAGTTCTGATTGTAAACACGGTTGAAACGTTTGCAGAGTTTACAACGTAGGTATATAAACGTATTTAATTTGAACGCGGAAATTCGTATATGAGGATGTGGCAGGTCTATTTCAGGGTTGCTATTAGACGGTCAGAGGCATACGTTAGTCTGCACGTGGTGGTAAGACGTCACAAAGCGTCGGCGCGGTCACGTGTCTCAACTGTTTGTTTACCGTCCGCCACGTGAACAGCTAGATATCTCCCACTATCGGTCGAATATTAACAGACGCCGCTAACATCCATACTGCCGAATAACGAGGTGCTCTTTTATTAGTTCTCGTTGGGTGATACTCATGTTTACATAAATGTATGTTATATGTACTTTCGTCCACACGTGTACCACACAAATTGCCTTTACATCTTTAATAAATATGTAAGCGCACTAAATTAAATATTACTGTTAAAGCTATAGGTGACGTGAAAGCAAAATATTAAGATAAGTATTTCTCAACAGAGTTATTAAGCTAGATTCAACGGTTTTCTGTCCCGGCGATCATAATAATAATAAAATGTTGTTGCGGCGGCGGCGCGACGTGTTCCCATAACAACGCAATATTTTATAGCGTTCTGCCAAACAACGATGGAGCAGTAGTCAAGAGGCGGTGCGACGTGAGGGGACGCATTCACTACCTTTCACTTCCCGCTTTTGTCATGCAACCGCTCTAGGCGACGGAAAGGCAGACGGCCTTGTAGCTTCTAGGCGTCCCTTCCCATCCTACATAGATTGTATACCGAACGGCACACGAGACGCCAGCCGACTGCCGACACGCCACATGACCCGCCGATTACCCAAACCCACTACCATTTAACAGTTGAATCACGTATTTATTTGCTGGAATTGCGCTGAACAATTGATAAATAAACTGCTAATGAAGCCATGGCCGTATTTAAACCTTTATTTTAATACAGCACTTTAATACCTACCTGATCAGTTGTTTCAACAACAATATTATCGTCCTTCGATGACATCATAGTCAATTGTCCACTGTGTTCTATGCCAGTTAAGTGCGTTTAACCACATGCACCGACGCGACAGACGTGGCTTACATTATTTGGAAGTCGGTTCGCACAAACTAAACAAAACTATTATGAAATTATAGAGCGATTACTTGACATCACGACCGAAGAAAATTAAACAGCAATTAAAATAGACGTATTATCAAGAAGCGATCATAGAACATTCGCATGTGTTGTTGGAGCGAGGTTCCATGGCCGTGTTAACCTTGGCTTTTGAGCGGTGACTTTCACGGTTAGACGGCCGTCGCGTTACATAAGATGCGCGGGTACTCCGCAGCCGACGCCCGCATCTGCTATGACGACACCAACACCACTCACCGGTCACTAGCAAACCGGTTCTGTCGAACTTTGATAATACGTATTTAGATGCTATATTTACGATGATCTATTGCTGGAGGTGAATGAGCAAGGTTCCATTTGTACATACGGATATCCTCTTCAACGCGTTCCTATTTTTCAGAGGTCTCTGTTCTTACAGTCGGTTTCAAATTCATGAAGTAGTTAGAAACTAGAAAATGTTTATAAAATTAAATATATTCATGTATGTCTGTTAATTTGTGGCTGTCGACGGTGTCACTACCTGGTAAATCGTTGTAAAATTCTTCTTTTACACGACTCTGTTCGTGATTTACGAGCAACCATGACATAAATTTGCGTCAAAAAATTTATATAAAGCTATCATATTTTAGTTTGTGCTTGTTATATCAGCTCTTGTTATGTCAGCTTATGAAATACTATAAGAGTGTTTCTGTTAATTTGCAGGTACAAGAGCGGGGTGCGCTCAGTGAGGGGCGGGGGCGGGGGCGGCGGCGGCGGCGGCGGCGCGGAGGAGGCGCGACGCGGCGGCCTCAAGGCGCTGCCGAAGCGCGCCCGCACTCGCTGCAGGGGCATGAACATGGGGCAAAAGCTGTCCGGCGGAGTCAAGTCGGTGTCGCGCGAGTGCACGGCGCCCTTCAAGGCGGTGGTGGCGCGCGAGCTGGCGCCCGAGCCGCCGCGCCCCGCGCGCCTCGACGCGCTGCTCGACGCGCCGCCCGCGCACCCCGACACGCAGCTCAAGCACGCCTGGAACCCAGACGACAGGTACCGCACTCACCACTTACATTACTTCAAGGCGGTAGTAGCGCGCGAGCTAGCGCCCGAGCCGCCGAGCCCCGCGCGCCTCGACGCGCTGCTCGACGCGCCGCCCGCGCACCCCGACACGCAGCTCAAGCACGCCTGGAACCCAGACGACAGGTACCGCACTCACCACTTACATTACTTCAAGGCGGTAGTAGCGCGCGAGCTAGCGCCCGAGCCGCCGAGCCCCGCGCGCCTCGACGCGCTGCTCGACGCGCCGCCCGCGCACCCCGACACGCAGCTCAAGCACGCCTGGAACCCAGACGACAGGTACCGCACTCACCACTTACATTACTTCAAGGCGGTAGTAGCGCGCGAGCTAGCGCCCGAGCCGCCGAGCCCCGCGCGCCTCGACGCGCCGCCCGCGCACCCCGACACGCAGCTCAAGCACGCCTGGAACCCAGACGACAGGTACCGCACTCACCACTTACATTACTTCAAGGCGTTAGTAGCGCGCGAGCTAGCGCCCGAGCCGCCGAGCCCCGCGCGCCTCGACGCGCTGCTCGACGCGCCGCCCGCGCACCCCGACACGCAGCTCAAGCACGCCTGGAACCCAGACGACAGGTACCGCACTCACCACTTACATTACTTCAAGGCGGTAGTAGCGCGCGAGCTAGCGCCCGAGCCGCCGAGCCCCGCGCGCCTCGACGCGCTGCTCGACGCGCCGCCCGCGCACCCCGACACGCAGCTCAAGCACGCCTGGAACCCAGACGACAGGTACCGCACTCACCACTTACATTACTTCAAGGCGGTGGTGGCCGGTGGACGTCAGATCGATGATTGTGGCAGTCACAAACTGAAACTACCCATAGAACAATTATTTGTGTCAGTTTTAGTTTACTGGGACTACTTAATTCTCGTTATACACGACATTTTGAAGAGCCCATATTTATAAATTTACTAATGAGCATAGTGTTACTGTTTCAGATCACTAAACATATTCGTGAAAGAAGAAGACGCGTTAACGTTTCACCGGCATCCTGTAGCGCAAAGCACAGACTGCATTAGGGGTCGAGTCGGGTATTCCCGCGGACTGCACTGTTGGGAAGTGGTGTGGCCAGCGAGGCAAAGAGGCACGCATGCGGTCGTTGGTGTGGCAACTGCACACGCACCTCTACACTCCGTCGGCTACCAGAGTCTAGTCGGAGCTACGGACCAGAGTTGGGGCTGGGATTTGGGTAGAAATAAGGTATGTTCATAGTTAACAAAAGGCCTAAGAAATTGTCATAAGATTTTCAAATTAAGCATTTGAGAAGTTGGCATCACGCACATGTGGTACTTATGGTGTTGCAAGCATCTATAGATAAGATTAGCCACGTTTGCCATCTAGGTAGCTTAAAAATATTTATCTGTCCTAAGGAAAGTGTTACTAATAGATTGGCCAGTATTATTTTCCCTATTTTGTGTGAACCACTTCCAAGGCTCTTGTTGCCGCAATTTAATTAGAGACAAACTTAAAAGGTGACGAAATAGCTTTTTACCGACTTTACGGAAGTTGTTGACAAGGCGTTATACTTAGAATAGCAATGAAAATGACTAGGGTAGCCGATATAAAATGCAATGTGACTAAGGTTACTAATTATGTAACGAATACTATATTTCAAACAATCGCGAACGTGTTTAGTTTCAATAATCTTCTGTATACCTAATAACTTCGTTTTGCAATTTGAATATGGCGCTAACAGAATGGTGCCTGCATTTTTTCCAAGCGGCCAAAACTCAAAGTACCACGTCAAATCAGTTTGCCTAGAATGCATAGATGGCCCCGTGGTCCAATTTTAGTTAGGACTGTAGTAAGCCTACTTTTAGGACCTGTGTAGATAGCAAGTAGAAAGGGACTGGCAAAACCTCGGGTCCTCGAAGATATTGTCATTTGGGTAAAACATAGCTAATGTATACGAGAACAGATCCTTGGTTGTTGACAAGATCTAACTATAAGTGGTGTCTAAAAGTGTCTTGTTTCTATCCACTTCTACAAGCAAAAACGGTTCATTAACAAAACGGGAAGAAGGATCCTTGTTTAGTAGCCAGTTCGAAATCCTATTAATTTGGTTCTCGATAAATATGGTGGTGCAATAACTACGTTTATCATTCCTATTGGAATAATAATTGGTACTATTGTCTCGTTATATTTCAGGTGTACCACAACGCGAAAGGTACTGGAGGTAGTGGGACGACGTATCCGGCACTTTTACGACCGGATGAGCAGTTCCTAGTTCCCGACAGATTACTAGTCGTGCTGGACATGGACGAGGGCACGCTCGCGTTCTGCGCGGACGGGCGCTACCTCGGGGTGGCGGCGCGGGGGCTGCGGGGTAAGACGCTGTACCCCATCGTGTCCGCCGTGTGGGGCCACGCCGAGATCACCATGAAGTATATCGGCGGGCTCGACCCGGAGCCGCTGCCGCTGATGGAGCTGTGCCGGCGCGCGATCCGCCAGCGCGTGGGGCGCGCGCGTCTGCGCGGCGCCGCGGCGCGCCTGGCGCTGCCGCCCGCGCTGGCCGCCTACCTGCTGTACCGCGCGCCCTAGCGCCGCCCGCTCGCGGTGGCGGCACACGTAAACTCGCTCTAGAGCTGGCGGCGCTGCCACCCGCGCTGGTCGCCTACTTGCTGTACCGCGCGCCCTAGCGCCGCCCGCTCGCGGTGGCGGCATACGTAAACTCGCTCTAGAGCCGGCGGCGGCGCGCGGTAGCAACCCCTGACTAAATACAAAATGTAATTTATTGTAAGCACGCGACAGATCTGTAATCGTTAGATTTAGTTAAAATTGTTTTGGCACCTCCCGCAGCGATTCCGACGCGAATACCTTACTTTTATTTTAACGTTATCTGTGATAATTTTACTTTAATGGCAAATTGAAACCAGCCTCCGTTTCTCTGAATTCGATGCATTATTAACTTTCAAATATTTTATTCGTTGGATGTCGATTCAGTTTTAGTGGTGACGGATTTGCGAGCTGTGACCCCTCTCGTTCTGTGAAGTTATTGATGGCGAACACTACTGTTCTGTTACCGACACGAGTGGACGATTTATATACGATAGTATTTATAAGAAATATGTGGCATTACATAATGCCAAAACCTGTGTTAACATTGTTCAACTCTAATACAACCACATAACGCCATATTGATCTCTTTATAGTGCGGACTCTGTTCAGAGCAGCCGACGTGGTGCTCTCCACAGACAAACGTATTTAACTTGTTATTAAATAATTTAGATGAACAACTGCAAATTATAATAACTCACGAGCCTCGGCAATTACTAATAAATATGTTTAGGATGTGATTGTTCTTATAACAAATATGATATCGCGGACCGAGCGTGGCCCGCACTAGGCCAGTGTATCGTTGGCAATCTATTTTATAGCGACTGGTTTACTTTTAATTTAATGTCTTTAATTCCTATTGTAAAAACGTGTGAGTGTGTATTGTATATATTATACGACGCATCGCAACCACAACAATGTGTCACCCAGGAATACTTAGCTGTAATACTTTGGAGCAATTTTATTTCGTTTCTAGGTTATTTAGACTGCATATTATGCAAATCGTGTCTCCACTATGTCTTCTTTTGCGACAATTAGACTTATAGGTGTAATTCCATAAATTCATGAAAATAGTATTTTTCAAAGCACTATAACAATTTGTCAGCCATTTTGATCCAATTAGTTGTATCGTAACCTTTATAAAAATGTGTAAGTACTTCCATTTTAATAAGATTTTTCATATGTAGATTGTATGGCAAGATTAGACGTCCCATGTGGAGCTCACTTTTATATTGCGTCGATATTCATATTTTATCTCCGAACAGATGAATATTGTACATTTCATGACGACAAATTTTAAAGAAGATAAATAGGTACGCGCAACGAGAGCGCGGCATTATAATGTAATTAATGAGTTTAATGTGCATATTGACGATGTGAGAATGACTATGAAAACTGCCAAATGCGACGTGTGTGAATGTGCGGCGACGTTTCGTACGAGTATGAGCAGCGAGTGAGTGGCGAGTGCGAGACGAGTGAGAAGTGCGCGAAGTGTTCGCGAGTTGCGTAGCGCGGGTACACGCGCGTTACGCACATATTTTTCGTTGTGTAAGAGATATAATCATGATAATATAAAATACACCAAGCTCGATGTATTGTTGAGATAGTCTTTTATGGTAAACCTCTCGAAAGGACCAAATCTTTCCCGTTTGAAACACCCGAATTAAATTGTTTTTATGTGGAATAACTTATTGTTCTGTCTCCCGTACTTCTATCTACATCCTACACATTAGGGGTTTACTGTAAGAGATTAGTATAATTATTAGCAACAAATAACCATGTGAATTCTATGAATCGTCAAATTTAGTCCTGTATATATTAAAGTTTATCATTTTGCGGTGTTTAATGACTTTATTGTAAGTGGAAATGCATTTTAGTTTTATAAGTTGTAGGCAATATTTTTAAAAGGTCATTTCTAACAGATAACTGCGATTGACAGTCGAATCTCTTAGATACAATGATTAAAAAAAATAGGAAAAACGATTGGAATAATAAATATGGTTAAGAAAATAATAAATGATATAAATTAAACATTGATTTTTATTTACTATGTATTATATTTTCTGAAAAGGTTATCACAATAATAAGACACTTCAGTCTGGAAGGACGGAGGAAAACATCACACTAGACTTACACACAATCGACATTCTATTTCCAGATATTCAATTACAATCTAAATATCTAAATCGTATCTAATACAAAGTGTCATTATTAGGAAAGATACAATAAAAGAATACATTCTAACGTGACTTCATTACACACTAGCAATAATATCAGTACATTCATAAATTAACACTTAAATAACATTTAGCACTTGTTTTAGTCGCAAAGCGTGTGGTGTTCCACGACTGTATCATCTGTAATAAGGATGGTATTTTCTTCAGGAAAATCTTGAGGCAGATCTATTTGTGCTGTGAGTTCCTGAAGACCTCCTATCAGCTCATTTAGGGACGCCTGTAAGGATAAACAAAATTATTACATATGTATTAGTAATTCAAAGAATCACCAAGTCATAGTTCATACCGTCAAGTTATTAGTGGTTTTCAGTGTGGTATATACAGTGGTGGACATATAATTAAAAAACAGATTAAACATTATAAAACTTAGGTAAACACAGAATGAACTATCGTTATGAGTAAAAAATATATAGATTAAATCACTATTAACTATGCCAGAATATAGCCAATGAGTTAAAAAACTCATAACTTTAATTATTAAAAGAGTTTAAATATGAATGATAGTTGAATTTCTATTACTGGCCGCTTGGACAACTAATTAAAAAAAGGATCCATGGATCGTTCCATTTTTGAAATATAAAAAAAAACCTCTTTGTATGCTTTTCCTGTAGTTTCGGCGGCAATTAAACGTCAATTTGGAATTACGTGAAAATAGGTTTTGTTAAAAATGGGTAAAAATAAGAGTTGTGACGATTCAACTAGGCAATTAATTGTTAAATTACATTTAGATCGAAAAGGGACTTAAAGAAGAATTGCTAATCATCTAGAATATTCTGTAAAGAAAGTTTTCAACGCTATTGCTCATTATAAAAGAAACGGAACTAGTAAAAGTGTTCTAAGAAAGGCTCGTCCAAGGAAAACGTATCCCCGGGAAGATTTGCAAATAATACGTGTAGCTAAAGAAAACCTGTTTAAAGGCTCCAACGAGATTAGAAGTGAAGTTTTTCACCTGATGACCCAAGGAACATTTCCTCAAAACTGGTACGCCGCAGATTAGTGGAAGCTAAATTGTTCGGGAGGGTTTCTTGAAAGGTACCGCTTCTTACCAGGCAACACCGAGAGAAACGATTATTATTCGCAAAGAAATATCTTAACTGGACCGTACGAGAATGGAAAAAAGTGTTATTCTCGGATGAAACAAAGATAAATATGGTGAATTCAGACGGCAAACGCTACGTTAGACGTCCGATAAACCTTGCTTTTGATTATAAATACACGAGGAGCATAGTCAAACACGGCGGTGGTAACATTAAAGTATGGGGATGTTTTTCTGGTTGCTGAGTTGGACCCGTCCGTAAGATTGAAGGTATAATGAATCAATTTCAATACAAAAACATCTTAGAAGAGACAATGATTCCCTACACCGACGACGATTTGCCTGTGACCTGGATCTTTCAGCACGATAACAACCCAAAACACACGGCCCGCAGTGTTAAATCCTTTCTTAGTGAGCAACGTGTTACCATTTTAGACTGGCCTGCAAATAGTACCGATTTAAATCCTATTAAAAATGTATGGTAAGTAATTTAAAAAAAGTCTCCGTTAAACGTAATACCAGTCAAAATGAACTTTACGAAGCCTTTGTTGAAGCATGGAACTCGATCCCACTCGATAAATGTATGAAATTACTTGAATCAATGCCACGTCGTTGCAGAGCCGTCATTAATAACAAAGGCTATGCAACTAAATATAAATTTTTAAGAAATTTAGTAACCCAAACATAAGGTTTTCATAAATAATTTGAAATTGATGACATTAACACGTGATTTTATACTTTGATTTTTACCTCAGTTCTTTATTGTTTCTAATTACTTGTCCATGACGGATAGTACTGCAAATGTCGTTTAGTTGTTTGTACGTAACTAAATATCTAAATGGTAGTTGTAAACTCGGATATTTATTTGTTTTTTAATGAATTATAAGTTGTTGAACGTATTCTATGCATTTTGTTATTTTATTTCCAAAAACAAAAGTTTTACGGCAATGGCCTTGTATAATGTGAAATACGTGGCAAGTGTTTCTAATTATATGTCCACCACTGTAGGTGGTGGAGTTGGCCAATTTATCTCACAGAAAGTACAGTTAATGATCCTATTGTCATGTCAGAAAATTTATTGAGGATACAGTCTTGGTGAAATTACTACTTGATGTCTATAACTTGACGATGGAACCTGTCAATTGTAAGTTCTTTGACTCAGTGATATAGTAGCCATAAATAGCTAACAATACCTCAATTTTTTATTGATTTCGAGGAATATTTGAGTGACCAGATCGCAATTTACGGTCGCCAAAGAATATGAATGATAATAAAATGTATGCTCGTAATATTATGAGTTAGTTCCTAAAACCCCTTTACTGCCTTTATGTTACGAGTATCACAAAGGGTGTCATAAAATGCAGCAGGCATTTTGTAAAAGTTTATTGTACTGAACATGTTATGAAAACGCAGGGCTAACAATGCGAACTGTCTTAGGATCATTGGCAAATAAATAGATGCAGTGATATAATAGTTAGAAAACTGGATAGATATCGAAAATGCAATGCTATAAAAATATTTAACAATAAGCCAATACTTATTTAGGCTAAAAATCTTTATTTCTATGTAATGAATAATTATTTATTGGACACGTCAATGAAATTAATGAAGTGGTGATGAGAACGAGTATGGTACATTTTGTAACATTGAATATACAGGAAGATCACCACTGGTTTGAACTTAATCAAGATAACTTTACGAGCATTCTATTCTAATAATCGTAGACAATCTAACCAGGACGATGAATTTTAAGTGTCGATACAGCAATACAGATGAATATATTGGCACTTGGAAGACTGCGTATTACGTCAGCAAGAGTACAAGGCTTTTCTTCGAGCGTATTTAGGAAGCAGACAAATATCTATGATGACGACAATGATTTACATCAGTAATTATGCTGTTGTCAATTAATAATATAAACGATCATCTTTATTGATAGAAATCTTTGTATCAATTAACTTACATATTATTAGTTAATAAAAAGCTTCGCTAACTGATCTTCAAAGTTGGACTGCCACGCAGAGGAATAATATCAGCCTTGTATATAAACTACCTTGCTTTGCCATCTAGGCAGTATAAAAAAAAGCTCTGTGTCATTGTAGGTCAAAACACAGCCCACATTTTTTTTCGATGAAGGAAATCGTGTGGTGTTGGAACGAGGTCTGTCCACGTTAAGCATATGCAAAAACCCAATATCAGTACACGATGACTGGAGAAGCGGGGGTGGAGCGTGATGGAGCCGGTAAAATCATATAATAATAATAATAATAACAACCATGTAATATCAACCATGTCCATTCGCAGCCGACAAAATCAAATCAAACGCTCTGTTCTGCCAGTAAAAGTGCTATCACTTTTAAAACCCTCAACGGAAAACGTCACTATCCATGGCCAGTTACAGGAAAGTTTGACTGATGTCTGCAATTCTGATGATGAAATACTTTTATTGCAATCAGAAGATATTTTAACTTTTTCTGATGACGAATACTGACTGACTGACTAAGAATAGCTGACTTACAGAAATTTGCTGAAGTTACTGAGTTTACGTTATTAAATGTAAACTCAGTAACTTCAGTAGGTAATTCTTACTAACCATTTTGTTTATTTTTGACGTTTATAAATGTACTTTATGACCTAAGTGAATGCATGATTTTGAACAGAGAAAAAAACATTATTTACTTATAGTTTTTTTTCAATATAAGATGTTGAAAACCCTATTTCCATAGAAATATTTAAAATACTTAAAAACGCTTTATCTCCTTTGCCGCACAATTGTCGTTTGTGATATTTTAGTATATACTAAACAATATTAATGCGCCTATTTATGACAAAAAATTAAATGCCACAACGCTCACATATAATTAAAAACAAACAAAATGTGATAATCAGAAAACATATAATATTTCTTAAACTATCCAAGCTACAAATCTCCTTTTTTTTAAATATAGTTATATGATGACCTGTTACATTATACTAAGTTCTAAAAAAGCCAGATGTTTACTGTTTTCGGAATTATAATTAAATAAATATTCATAAGGTCATCCAACTCTCACGAAAAAAAATCTCTAAAACTAAACAAAATTATACCATCGGTATTTTTGGCACGTGTTTATCATAACACACTGTGGCACGTAACTTGGGAAAGTCATGCGTGTCTTGGGATCGTACTCAAGACCTCTGCGTAGCACTCCACCAGTCTCCCATTAGGGTAATGCATCTGAATTTACTATTTTTAAAGCTTCACTTTCTATAGGTGTTTCGTAATCCCTGTTGGTTAGGCCTTATCACTACCTGACTGGGTAGTGATAAGGTCTAACCAATAGGGAATTCTGCAATCTAGCCATTTTGTTTACTCAAACTTTTTACTATCCAAATTATCTGACCCTAACCCAAGAAAACATTGTGAGGAAACCTGCATGTCTTATAGTTCATAATGCTGTCGAAGATGGGTAAAGATCCTAACCCACAATGGTTGTGGGCCAGCATAGTGGACTATGGCCTGACCAAACTGAAATTGAAAAGTGGCCTATGCCCAGCAGTGGCGCATTTTATATGCAAGGCTGATATTATTATATTTATTATAAACAAAAAGTAATGAACTTACCTTAGTCTCTTTGAAGTCCACTAATAAATTATCCATACTTTCATCTTCGCCCTCGAATTTTTTCGCTAATACTTTTAGGTGGTCCGGAAGCAGGGAAGTATCCAGCTCGCCATTTGATTCGTCACGGACGATTCTGTAGAACAAACAATTTCTCATTTTAAATTACCTAACGTTATTTTTATATTAGTAATTTGGCCAACAAGTATATGACCTGAGCAGTGCCAGCCAGCATAGGGCGAACAAAGCGGCCGGTTCAAACGCCAAGTCTCAGGGCGCTTTCCGCGCCTTTTTAACTACTGGACCGATAATTATGAAATTTTGCGCACACGTCAGGGCTACAGATAAAGATATAGGTACTTTTCATCTCGGAAAAAAGGTACTGTTCCTGAGGAATAGAATATTGACATAAGCTACGTTTACGAGAGCGAAGCTATGCGAATTCTAGTATCATGTAAAATTCAGGCTAATAGGAATCACGTCTTTTAGAATTTCTTTTAAAATCTTTGAATAGTAGAGCCTCGCTGATTTCAGCATGAATGGGCCGGCTCGACCGGGGAAGGACTAACCTCTCCCATAATATCGACGTGTTTCGTTGGGTGAGTGAGAGTGGAGTGGAGGCCTAATCACCCTCTTTCCCCGTACCCGCTCCTTCTCCTTCCCACTTCCTTTCCTAAATGGTCGGCAACGCGCAAGTGGTGCCTCTGGTGTTGCAGGCGTCCGTAATAGGCTACGGTGACCGCTAGCCATCAAGTGGGCCAGGCCGTATGCTTGTTTGCACAACATAGTCGTATAAAAAAAAGATAAAAAAAGAAATGTTACAATAGTTAGCCTGAATTTTGAGTTGTTACGAACGCGCTTTCTATAGATCATTTACACTAGCTCGTCTGCAGACTTCGAAGCTTACACAAAGAACAATGGGTTCTGTCTGTCGAACTTGGGCAACTTCTGCTACCCATTGAGTCGTTAGATTCTACTCACTGTGGCAACAACACTAAGGGTTTTGGCTGTGATATCGTGTATGATGGAGGTTGTTTTTATTTTAGTCGCTCCAAGTTTTTTATACCATCGAAGTAGCAAACAAGCGTACACCCCGTCTAAAGTAAAGCAGTTAGTCATCTATGAGCGAGTATATCAGCGGCATCATTTAATTATTTATTGAATACATTGTTTGCCAACAGATTTTACATCATTTACGTGGACTTAAAATTATTAATGTTAACAAAAACTTTTACAAAATGTTAATCCAATGCTAGGCACACAAAACATTTACTGAGTATAACACTCGGCTACTCACGTGATACTCATAAGTGGCATCACAAAATACTTAAATGTAAATAAAATAAAACTAATTTTATGTGAGTAAAAGGAAATTACATAAACGAAAACAAAAGAATCGTCACTTACTGGCTGACTTAAAAGTGTACAATTCTTTTTTGGAAACCTCCAAGGATACGGTATGAATATCAACCTTTTTATGTTTAAACAGACAGTTGTGCTCGCGACATAATCTGGGCATCATACTAACATATCATACATATCATTTATGCTTCTCTGACACGGCGGAATAATTTTTATGACCGTTTTGGAAAACCATGGCCACAGCAATGTTCAGTTAGGCTATTTTATAAATTGCTGGCATGCTTGCCTGGGAGGAAATAAATATCTTTGAAACATGCGGTTTTAGGTAATTGTGGTGCCGTAGGGTTTAGGATGAAGCAAAATTTCTTATAAGACTATATAATAAGCCCACTGCACAGAGCGGAGGCGAAGCGGCAAAGAGTGTGCAGTCGTAACAGGCGTAGCGGTCGCGATGCGGATGTCTACTCATGTCTGCCATAGCATATGCATATGCGCGGTGGTGGCGCAGCGTCGGTACGGAGCTGTCTCTGTGTGTACGCGTCGCGATGTTTGCAGGGAACAGTCCGCGCTGCCTCGCATCTGCTCCGGGATCGTGTGTGTAATGTTTCATACTAATTTGAACAATACAAAAATATTTGCCTCCGTTGTCTATGTGGTAGCTGAGATGTGGCTTTAGGGTGAGTTTGGTCTTGCTACTTGTATAGAAACAGCCTATGTCTGGTTATACACGCACATGTTACTGGACTGTCGGTTAGCGTGACTTACTTAAGTATCCTGCGGCGCGTGAACTCAGCCCCAGTGAGCACGGCGGGCGTGGCCAGCGCTGCGACGGTGGGCGCGGCGCACACATGTACTGGACTGTCGGTTAGCGTGACTTACTTAAGTATCCTGCGGCGCGTGAACTCAGCCCCAGTGAGCACGGCGGGCGTGGCCAGCGCTGCGACGGTGGGCGCGGCGCACACATGTACTGGACTGTCAGTTAGTGTAACTTAAGTATCCTGCGGCGCGTGAACTCAGCCCCAGTGAGCACGGTGGGTGTGGCCAGCGCTGCGACGGTGGGCGCCGCGCACACATGTACTGGACTGTCGGTTAGTGTAACTTAAGTATCCTGCGGCGCGTGAACTCAGCCCCAGTGAGCACGGTGGGCGTGGCCAGCGCTGCGACGGTGGGCGCGGCGCACACATGTACTGGACTGTCGGTTAGCGTGACTTACTTAAGTATCCTGCGGCGCGTGAACTCAGCCCCAGTGAGCACGGCGGGCGTGGCCAGCGCTGCGACGGTGGGCGCGGCGCACACATGTACTGGACTGTCGGTTAGTGTAACTTAAGTATCCTGCGGCGCGTGAACTCAGCCCCAGTGAGCACGGTGGGCGTGGCCAGCGCTGCGACGGTGGGCGCGGCGCACACATGTACTGGACTGTCGGTTAGTGTGACTTACTTAAGTATCCTGCGGCGCGTGAACTCAGCCCCAGTGAGCACGGCGGGCGTGGCCAGCGCTGCGACGGTGGGCGCGGCGCACACATGTACTGGACTGTCGGTTAGTGTAACTTAAGTATCCTGCGGCGCGTGAACTCAGCCCCAGTGAGCACGGTGGGCGTGGCCAGCGCTGCGACGGTAGGCGCGGCGCACACATGTACTGGACTGTCGGTTAGTGTAACTTAAGTATCCTGCGGCGCGTGAACTCAGCCCCAGTGAGCACGGTGGGCGTGGCCAGCGCTGCGACGGTGGGCGCGGCGCACACATGTACTGGACTGTCGGTTAGTGTGACTTACTTAAGTATCCTGCGACGCGTGAACTCAGCCCCAGTGAGCACGGTGGGCGTGGCCAGCGCTGCGACGGTGGGCGCGGCGCACACATGTACTGGACTGTCGGTTAGTGTGACTTACTTAAGTATCCTGCGGCGCGTGAACTCAGCCCCAGTGAGCACGGTGGGCGTGGCCAGCGCTGCGACGGTGGGCGCGGCGCACACATGTACTGGACTGTCGGTTAGTGTGACTTACTTAAGTATCCTGCGGCGCGTGAACTCAGCCCCAGTGAGCACGGTGGGCGTGGCCAGCGCTGCGACGGTGGGCGCGGCGCACACATGTACTGGACTGTCGGTTAGTGTGACTTACTTAAGTATCCTGCGGCGCGTGAACTCAGCCCCAGTGAGCACGGTGGGCGTGGCCAGCGCTGCGACGGTGGGCGCGGCGCACACATGTACTAGACTGTCGGTTAGTGTGACTTACTTAAGTATCCTGCGGCGCGTGAATTTAGCCCCAGTGAGCACGGTGGGCGTGGCCAGCGCTGCGACGGTGGGCGCGGCGCACACATGTACTGGACTGTCGGTTAGTGTGACTTACTTAAGTATCCTGCGGCGCGTGAACTCAGCACCAGTGAGCACGGTGGGCGTGGCCAGCGCTGCGACGGTGGGCGCGGCGCACACATGTACTGGACTGTCGGTTAGTGTGACTTACTTAAGTATCCTGCGGCGCGTGAACTCAGCCCCAGTGAGCACGGTGGGCGTGGCCAGCGCTGCGACGGTGGGCGCGGCGCACACATGTACTGGACTGTCGGTTAGTGTGACTTACTTAAGTATCCTGCGGCGCGTGAACTCAGCCCCAGTGAGCACGGTGGGCGTGGCCAGCGCTGCGACGGTGGGCGCGGCGCACACATGTACTGGACTGTCGGTTAGTGTGACTTACTTAAGTATCCTGCGGCGCGTGAACTCAGCCCCAGTGAGCACGGTGGGCGTGGCCAGCGCTGCGACGGTGGGCGCGGCGCACACATGTACTGGACTGTCGGTTAGTGTGACTTACTTAAGTATCCTGCGGCGCGTGAACTCAGCCCCAGTGAGCACGGTGGGCGTGGCCAGCGCTGCGACGGTGGGCGCGGCGCACACATGTACTGGACTGTCGGTTAGTGTGACTTACTTAAGTATCCTGCGGCGCGTGAACTCAGCCCCAGTGAGCACGGTGGGCGTGGCCAGCGCTGCGACGGTGGGCGCGGCGCACACATGTACTGGACTGTCGGTTAGTGTGACTTACTTAAGTATCCTGCGGCGCGTGAACTCAGCCCCAGTGAGCACGGTGGGCGTGGCCAGCGCTGCGACGGTGGGCGCGGCGCACACATGTACTGGACTGTCGGTTAGTGTGACTTACTTAAGTATCCTGCGGCGCGTGAACTCAGCCCCAGTGAGCACGGTGGGCGTGGCCAGCGCTACGACGGTGGGCGCGGCGCACACATGTACTGGACTGTCGGTTAGTGTGACTTACTTAAGTATCCTGCGGCGCGTGAACTCAGCCCCAGTGAGCACGGTGGGCGTGGCCAGCGCTGCGACGGTGGGCGCGGCGCACACATGTACTAGACTGTCGGTTAGTGTGACTTACTTAAGTATCCTGCGGCGCGTGAATTTAGCCCCAGTGAGCACGGTGGGCGTGGCCAGCGCTGCGACGGTGGGCGCGGCGCACACATGTACTGGACTGTCGGTTAGTGTGACTTACTTAAGTATCCTGCGGCGCGTGAACACAGCCCCAGTGAGCACGGTGGGCATGGCCAGCGCTGCGACGGTGGGCGCGGCGCACACATGTACTGGACTGTCGGTTAGTGTGACTTACTTAAGTATCCTGCGGCGCGTGAACTCAGCCCCAGTGAGCACGGTGGGCGTGGCCAGCGCTGCGACGGTGGGCGCGGCGCACACATGTACTGGACTGTCGGTTAGTGTGACTTACTTAAGTATCCTGCGGCGCGTGAACTCAGCCCCAGTGAGCACGGTGGGCGTGGCCAGCGCTGCGACGGTGGGCGCGGCGCACACATGTACTGGACTGTCGGTTAGTGTGACTTACTTAAGTATCCTGCGGCGCGTGAACTCAGCCCCAGTGAGCACGGTGGGCGTGGCCAGCGCTGCGACGGTGGGCGCGGCGCACACGTGTACTGGACTGTCGGTTAGTGTGACTTACTTAAGTATCCTGCGGCGCATGAACTCAGCCCCAGTGAGCACGGTGGGCGTGGCCAGCGCTACGACGGTGGGCGCGGCGCACACATGTACTGGACTGTCGGTTAGTGTGACTTACTTAAGTATCCTGCGGCGCGTGAACTCAGCCCCAGTGAGCACGGTGAGCGTGGCCAGCGCGGCGGCGGCGGGCGCGGCGCGCGCGCGCCTCTCCAACTGCGCCCACGGCACGCGCAGCGACACCACGTGCCGCGAGCGCGCGCGCACTACCGTGCTGCCGCCCGACAACTCGGCCACGCGGGACACGCACATGTACTGTACTGTCGGTAAAACATGCTTTACATAAATATATATTATTGGTATTAAATTAATATCAATAAAATATGTCTAATGTATATAAATAAGAAAAATAAATGATAGGTCTGCACATGCCCGAGACGCGCGGCACGTGGTGTCGCTGCACGTGCCGTGACCGCAGCTGGAGCGACGCTTTAATAAAGCACTTTACCGACTAACTCCAAAAGTCCTCGGCGCTGCATCCACTCTTGGGGGGCCTCTAAGCAAACTCAATTTAGATTGCCGGCGGTTCTACATGAGAGCGTCCGGTGGATAGCGCTTTACAGCGCCAGTGTGAATGGACTTCTTGACTGCTCAGTGTCTCAATGGGTGGTCAGAAAGGGTAGCCGGTGTTTGGAGTGGTGGACAAGGCGCCAATATGGGACTCCCGACCCTTTCCTTCCGCCTAGTCTAGTTGTTGCCAGGGCACGGGTGCTTTCACAAATATATGTAAAGTACGCGATCGCTAGCAGAGCTCAGAGTCCCATCTGTCACCTCTGTAATTAGAGCGAAGAAACGGCGCAGCATACGTTTTGAGTTGTACCCTGATAGTTGGTGAAGACCTCTCGCCAAAGGCTGTGTTTAAAGCCATACTCGTCTGCGAATAAAAGTGGTTTGCGATCGCATCCTTCTGCGAGGACGTCCTTTCGCGGAAGGTGGCAACGGAACAGATACGTGAGGAGAGAACCTTGCAAATCTGATTCGCCGCCGACGGACCGAACCGCCAAGCCGTATCGAAGGCCGTGGCTAGAACGGTCTGTCCGTATTTAGAGCCACTAAGTTGTGGTGGAGTGTTGCCGTAAATGAGGGGTTGGAAGGTGCATTTATCCACGCACAATAAAGTCGCTAAGTTAACCAATACGCACGTGGGACATGTATATATTTATAATGGATAATTTCCTCGCAGTTAAAGCTAATGAAACCAATGTTCCATGCACGGCAAAACTGTTGCAAATTCGGCACTGACAAAAATACCCTAATTCTGGCAACATGGTAAAATTATTATGTGCCAAATTTATTTCTATACTTATAAGAGCTTCAAAATACAAACGATATCATGTAGCCCCGATGAGCCATGTATACCCAAGACGGCGGATAAAAGAAATACTAGCCTGTCTGTAGTCGGTCTGTGTGTATATTTGAACTCTTATAGTTTAAACATGGCTGTATGACTTTTAATAAAACTTATACGAATGTAGGTACAGCAGCTACCCTAAATTAGTTTCTTAGATACAGTTTGATCTTTCTATTATTATATGCAGACCCAAATTTATTATCTTATTTGTACACAAGTCATTGATGGTAAAGTGAACCAAATTTATTTTCGCAAATAATAGTGAATGTTTAATATTTAATTGCAAAGTCGGCATTATGTAACGTTGTTCAATATTGCATCATGCTCTGCACGTGTCCCTACAATGTCAAATGTATACCGCGTGATAAATGCTAAATAATTTCATGTCGGTTATTCGTGGACAAAGTGTGAGGAAAAACGATATTATTTACATAGTTATAGCCATATTATTGTTACGTGCTGGGTTCGACGGATAAGAATGTAAACAATATTACCGACTAAAACACGTTTTATTCAAACACACAATTAAATTTAAAACATAACAAACACTATACCATACTTTTTCACTATACTGCTTCAAACTCCGTAGTATTTCCGCTTCCGTTCGCTTCGATGAACACTTGATGGCTTACGATTGTAAACTGCCTTGGCGATGCGTGTGCGCCCTATTTATACGCGTGTAAAGCGTTTCTAGAGTTTTCTAGTAACGCTATACCCGGTATGTAAACAGTACGATGTTTTGAGAAAGTACCAGCGTGATCTCTATGATTCTCGTACCGTACTACGTAGTTCCGTAAGATGTCAATAGATGGCGTAATAAATTGCGTGTAATAAATTATTAGACGGAACTGCCGAGTCTTACCCACAATGCCGAGAGATGTCACTGGGCTGGTATGTTCTATTATACATAATAGAAACAATAAAAAGATCGATGGAAATATTTTTTGTAATAACCGTAATTCGGTTATTATTTTCTATTTTTTTATATGGAATACTAACAGCATAAAGAATAGGTATATGAAAAGATAGATCGTGACATTTTTTTATTATAACTCTTCACTATTAGTCCATACCTACTAATATTATTATAAAGAGGAAAGATATAATTTTTTGCTTGTTTGCAAGGATTTAACTCAAATACTACTCAAAGGATTTATAAAAAAATTCTCCATTAGAAAGCTCTGTTATTACCAAGTAACTGGATATATATTATTTAAAAAAATAGTTACTAACGTTATCTAACCTAACCTATATTTACGCGAGCGAAATCGCGGCCAAAAAGCTAATCATAATATAAAAAGATAAGAATAGCGAATATACTAAAACAATCGAAAAATCCTTAATATTCATCATTCTGATAATCTAAGAAGAAATCTTAGCATACGCCTCATCAACGCCAAGTTCGCATTCAAGTTATCAAAGTCATGTAACTTGCTGGCTATATTTTGGGTTTTACTGGCGAGCTATTCTCGATAGTATGATGACCAGAGGTAAGTTGTGAGAAGTATAATGATGACATATAAGCTGTATTCGAATAACGATCGAATGCAATTTTGTGAATCACTTGCATTCCAGCATATTCAGAGTACGTACCTACTCTTGAGGCTGTCAATTCGAAAATAATGTTGGCAATGTTGGCAATTATTGTAATGACGGCTTTACTAGCCGCCTCATATCATAAGAAGAGGAGCCATTTCACCTGGGTTTTTATTTTATAAATTACTTCCCAAAAGATCTTTTATGAATGAAATAGTCCACCGTTGCCAATTATTTGGTGACTTGCCCAGGGAGGTACCGCGCTTTTGCAGTAAAGCTTACATACTTATCCCATTCCTTCACCACACTTTTAATTCTCTTACTCCTAGGGTTAAAAACGCGCGTGCGATATTGCAAGCGATAATAGTATATAGTATTTATGTTTGTATACTATTATCACATGTAATTAAAAAAGGATTAAGTACTAAAAAAATCACAACATGAGATTCCTCAAAAGACGCATACAAAGCATTTTAGAGAGGTGGTCAAGGTGCGCGAATTACGCCTGCTCAAAACTACAATGAGTAGTCTAATTAATAGAACATTAGCACGGCACCGATATTTCTTATCTATTCTAGTAAATAAATCTCATTCTTTATTTTGTAGCAATAAATTCATAAAATAAATATGTCTTAGTTCCTCCATCAGTTAACTTGCGTCAGGCGTGAGTTCACATCATGACCAGGTTTACATCGGTAGCACAAAGAACCAAACGCAATAAGTCATTACACCTTACACCTTAACATTAAAAATGGAGCTAAAATAATGAATGAAAGTAATAACAATTTACTTACAGTTAAAATGAACGCGAACACTAACGAATGCAGCCGTAGAAGACCGGTTGTACAGTTCTAAGTTGATAGGCATGCGGCTGATCGCTCGGACGAGCGCCGTGTCACCGTACGTAACGAGCCCGGACCAACGCATCGACTCTCCACTAGCACACCCGAATAAAGTTATCTGAAAAAGAAAACTTGTACATATAAGCAGCCAAAATGTTTTATTATTTTCGACTGTTTTTGAATATAATTAAATATGCACACTGCCACACATTTAATGTACTGATTAATATCAATCTGAATGTTTGCGAGTAGGTTTGTTTTGACGCCCAATAATCTCTATGCGAATTATTTGTACCGTTGTGGGCCTGTCCTACCACATCCAAATAGTATTTATCTATAAAAGTCTCGCCATCTCTGTTCTTTAACCTGAAAAGAGTGAGACAGCATGCGATTTATCTTTCGGATAACTTTTGCTTGATAGTGGTGAAACTGGCCGTGTTGTACCTAAGATATAGACAAGTCCAGTAACATGTTTATTGTGGGTGTTTCGTATTGCAAATATAGCTAGATAATGAGTATCATTAAAAAAAAATGTGTACGATACTACGGGCAGCTGGTTTACGGTAGGTTCCTTAATACTCGCGCCTTTGAATTTACTTATGTATACTGTGACAAATTCTAAACTTATGCATATAGTAAGTAGAATTCATACAGCAATGTAAGTTTTAGTATATTTCACCTGTGAGAATGAAGTACAGATAACTGAAAGAGTTTAATCAGTCCACGGTTCGCTTATAAGTATTCTTATATAATAAAATTCACACTAACCTTTCTTGAGTAATCACTGTTTTTATCATAAACGAGATGCAACACAGCCGTGTGTGGTGTATTCGTAGTTGGCGTAAAGATAATAGGTAGAGGCCGACATTCACACGGCCCGAAAGGTACACAGTAGATACCTCTGGACTCCCTCGGCAGGTCAATCGCAAATCCTTCACCAATTATTTGACATCTTATGTAAATCTTTTTGTTTGTAGCATTCTTTAAGCTAAGTTCCTTACGGCCAGATCGCACCCACGAGATACTAGTATAATTAGTCTTGATTGGAAATGATTTTGGTTTCTCTGAGCCGCCACTGATTTCAATGGTAGTTTTGTAGCCTGTAGCGATTTCTTCGAATATTAAGGTTCTGCAAAACAAAACGTAAAATAATTTAATATTTAAAGGACGATGCGTGAAAACGTCCACCCGACTCTTACACCGACCAACAGATTTGAAATTTATCTTAGTCAAAATATCTTAGTAAGGCATTGATATATAAAAATCCTAGATACACAATCCCATACAAAACTTACACTTAAAACTGTCCTCAGTTGCTTATATATATACATATATATAAAATACAATAATACCGAAAATATGAAACACCGTCCTTTTATAGTGTCCTAGAAGTGTGATTTTACAAGTTTTAAACGAGCTCTGCGACATATTTGCTGTCGGAGCGACCAAACGGTACTAAATTAAATGAGCATCCAAATGTTCAAGTGGGTGCTCATTTGGTGAGGACGTTTATACGAGATACACAATCAGCGTCAAAACGCTGATTGTGTATCTAGGTTTTTTATACATCAATGTAGTAAGGTGATAATTTTTTACTATATTGACATCTCTCTAAAGTGCGGGATGTAAAGAGAAAATCATGTCTGCATATTATTTATTTTTGGCATAAAAAAACAGTTTGTATTTCAAAATATTATTAAAATTACCTATTATCTTTGTTATTTATATACCTAGTCTTGCTATAAATATTGTTACAAGGAAAATCTTTTTTTTCTATTGCATAAAACATTTATTACTGTAATGTGTGTTAGTTTATACATTAATATAATAACATTAAAAATATATGAAGCTCATTCAAAATGATCTCCATTGGCTTTTATACAGTCCTTTAAACGTTGAGGCCAGTTATCAATAGAAACACGCAGTCTCTCCATGGGAAAATCCTTCACTGCTAGTCTTATGGATTGTTTTAGGGACTCCAAATCATCATGGCGTTTAGAGCATACCATACTCTCTCTAAAACCCACCATAAATCATAATCCAGCGGATTAAGATCGGGACTAGATGACGGCCAGTCTTCAGCTCTGATGAAATCCGAAATGTTCGTTGCCAACCACGCTTGGGTGGATCGAGCTTTATGACCTGGTGCTGAGTCTTGTGCTGAGTCTTGCTGAAAGAACTATTCTTGGTTATGGAACATGGTGTTGTAAAGAGGCTTAACCATCATCTCAAGAATCGTATGATACACTCATGCCGACGTTTTGACACCTCTTTTACAAAAATATGGCTCAGTCACTCCTTGATAGCTAACACCCCACAAAACCATCAGTGAAGTCGAATAATGTCCACGCTGTACTGTGCTGACTAATTGGGAAGTTTCTATAGAGCTTTGAGCATAAACTCGGTCATTCTGCTTGTTAAAACATTGCTCAAATTTGGACATCATCCTTTGCCACGTTATTTTCATATTTATATAAAGTTTGTGAATTTCGGACACCAAAAGTAACTAAGGCACAGTAAAATTAATCATATATTTTATCGTCTGACTTATTTGTCTAGTTACTAAGAAGACTACGTTTCATAAATAGTTGACAATTAGACATGACAAAATTTCGGTACGGAGAACAGAAGTCCTTAGGGATGTCATTATGCCACTGACGTGTGGTAAGGCATGCAATGGAATAAAGTTAATGACTTTTTGGCCGATTAATACAAAGTCGTCAGAATTTTATTGAGATTCAGCTGGCTTGATCTGAAATCTCTGAGCGCTTACGTCTTCGAGCTAATGGGTCTACTTTAGCGGGTCGTTATAAATATCGATATGTAATTAGTGATATTATTGCAAAGGAGTTATTAGTAGTCGATCAACTTACGCATCAGTAATACTGTCTCCCGGACCGGTATAGAACAGGCTCACAGTCTTAGTAGCGCCAGGACGAATCTCAAACTTAGAAGGCGCGATTTTGAAGGGACAGCTGTCGTTTGCCGTGGCAGTCTTGAGCTTTACGATCCAAATTCCCGCAATTGTGCCATTATTAGACAGCTCTATATTTGTAGCTTCTGTAAATAAATTATATTACTGTGACATTTTTAATCTAAATTATTTTAAGTGGATCATATGTATGGCTTAGTGGTTACACAACGTACGTCCATAATAATACAATTTTTATTAAGTTTGTCTGGTTAATAGCGACTACAAGCTGTGCACAACCAGTAGTCTGTTATATATTAGCGATGGGCGATTATAAGATGTTTCAACAAATGAAAGTATAGCAGTCGTCTACATTTTCAATCAAGTGAATAATTGCTTGGGACACTGACGTAACATTGAGATTTCATTCAGTTGTATCGACTGAGTAATAATTACTACAGGCAGGCAGCGATGTCGACGCAATGGCGCCGATTACATCCGACTGGCGGCCGAGTCGTGGCAATCGACGGACCACAAATAGGACGACAAATAAACAACTGGGATTGGTTGGTTTTACGACACATAAGTTGGTCTTGAAAGCATTGAATATCGTTCAAAACCGTCGCGATTCATCGTGATATTTGAATGTGAACATTGCACCAATGGAAAGTAAGTCCCATAAAACTGTAATTTATTGTAATGAGATAGTCGTAATACATTAAAAACGTTACAGTCATAAGCATACATACCCTGTGAAAGTTGCAGTTTGTTAGCAGTCGTGTTCATGACAAGGTTGACGGTGCCAACCACCCCGACGAGATCCACTTTTCTCAGAACACTGTTAACGCCAATCAGGTTCACGTTCAGCGTTCCGTTGAACGTGGCCATTGGGTCAGCTGTTATAAACGAAATTCAAGTTAAGATAAAAAATATGTTATTGTGTGTGTTATTGCATTGAGATATTTTATTTTTAATTTGATTTATGCATTTTCCAGTTACAACGAAGTATCTAATAGTATAAATTAAATGTGAGCATTGGGTACAACGGGTATTAATGTGATCATACATAATGTTTACCTTATTAATGCTTGAGGTTTCGACCAGGTTACACCAGCCGTGTTCAGCTTGTGACCACGACCGGTGTAACTTGATCGAAAAGAGTTACTTGTAAGTTGCATATCCATACGAATTATAAAAAGACAAGCAATTTGTAAAACTTTTTCAACTTGACCTGCTTTGGGAAACCTTAGATTTCTCCTGGTTATTAAATTGTATGAAAGAACTTGTGCAACTTGTGGGTCATCGATCTGACCTTAAGATTTAGTAAATTATAATATCTCACTATGTTAGATAAGTGACAGGTTGATTGAAAGAGACATATCTGACATTTTCTTTAAGTAATTGCACCCACTTTCATATCTTATAACAAACTTACCATTTTGTATATCCGATAATTTAGGCGCATTAAACTTGATAGTAACTCTTATAGCGTTGCCACCCGTCAATCGACACAGTTGCTTGTTTATTGCCTTGGTCTTCGCTTTACCAGACTGTTGCCCATCTTCTGTCGAACCTTGGCGGTCCATCAGCACCTTATTCACATCACCCTTCTTAATTTCCTGAACATTTTTAATAGTGAAAATGCTGTCGCCTTCGACAACGGACAGATCTAACTGCAAGTCCGCAGGGCAATCGCTTATCAACACAAACGACTTCAAAAGTGATGATTTCTCTTGTATTGGCGGGAAAGTAATCTTATTCAGACCATCGCATGACATTGCTTGTATCACTGGCATCTTGATGTCTACTTGTATTTCTCCTTTTTGCTCAAGATCTCCGTCAACCGATGTGTCTTTCAAGCAGATGATGAACGATAACATTGTTTTCAGCTCCACATTAGATGTTATATATAATGTGATTTCTTCGGTCTTCCCCGGCGATAATAGAAGCGGCATGCGTGGCAGTTCTATGGTTATATCTCTCCCGTCATTCGGCAAGTCGATGAACCGGAGTTTAGCGGTTAACCAACTGTCCGATAATGTTGTAACAGTGACTGTAACGGGACAAACGGCACCTAAAAATCAAAAACCATACATTTATATTTAACTGCAAAACGAATGGAATACTTCTGTTTTGTCAGCGACACACCGAAAAGGTTATACTTAATAGCCACCCATGCAATGTTGTTCATATGATAGCAGGTAATAGTCCAATAAATCAAGAAAGAAGGAAGATACAAGTTCACGAAACTATTGCCTCTCTTTCTCTTATAAAAAGTGCAGTTGAAGATACAGTCGGTAATTGAGATAGGGTAATCTACAATAAAGGATTAATTTTGCTCTATCTATGGGATAACTATAGTGTTATAAAGAAGTATAAATGGTCCTTACCAACATATCCAGAAGCGGGCGCAGCAGACATTTCCACCCATTGCTCTGTAATACATGTAAAACTAGTTAATTTTACATTCAAAGATTCATGCGGTTAAATAAAATCGCGCCTATCTCTCCTAAGCAAAGGCTTTATATGGATGTGAAAAAATTATTATAGGTCTTAAATGGGGTGAACTCATTGCTACCAGGTGCAATTCCAGACGGAGAGATATTTCAGTCTGCTACTAAATGCCTTGACAGAATAGCTAATTGAAATACCCAAGCCAAGCACTGAACTTATGATTTTTCGATTAGCAAGGTTTTGTGTTCGCTCACAACAGCCAAACCATCTATACTTCAGGCACACTTGTTACAGAATTGTGTACAGAATTAGTTTGTAAGCATGATATTATGTCATTATCAATATAATGACATATGACGCTTACAAACTAATATTCCGAGTTTGAATGTCGGCAACAGCAGTCTGTTGCCGACATTCAAACACAGAACATCACACAGTTAAAACGATCGTCGGTCGTATAATTAATTGAATTATTCAAGTTTCATAAAAAGATATTATGGTTTATTTCTCATTGGCAAAATATGCATAAAGATTTCATACTTACCTCTGTGTCTCTGAATTGTAATGTGAATTGTATTGTATGAATTTTAACTTGATATACTTTGGATTTGAGGTCTCAAATAAATTCATTCCATTTACCAAATTATTTAACCATACATTAATAAATATTAGTAAGAAAATATATATCAGACCAGTGATGAAGTGAATTTGATGATGACACAGTTAGTATGGTGACATGTTATGTTATAAGCAATCCCATAGATATAAGGGTGAAGCGAGGCCCACAAACCTTTAGCTAAGCCTTCTTGTTTCAAACGTTTCTGTTGCATAACTTCGTGCCAATCTACAGACTTATCTAATTCTTTATATACTATATTTGGGGAAGGTACATGTGATGTATTGGCCTCGCCTGAAATTCAACTAGAAAGTTACTACAACCAAACATACCCAGTAAACATGTAGATATATATATGTTGATTTCATTAAATATTTATGTAAAATATACCTTTACTGGAATGTAGTGGGCTGTCTCCAGATTTGAAACTGGTATAGTTCTCCTGTACTGTACTCAATGTCGACTGACTTTTGCTGGATGGAGATTTGGATCTAGTAGTTCTCTTTGACTTTGCCTCATCAATATCCAATTGATCCTCTCTAAGATAATGCTCTGTCACAACAACAGCAGGTATCTCTTGTTCAGTATTCATTTTATATTTGTTCATTGATATCACAGTGTTGACTGTGCCTGAAGAAGTAGCCGTTTCGGCCTTACGAGTGTCTTTCAAGTTAGTGACCTGAATATCCTGGTTGACTTTTTTTGTTTCTGGAATGTTCATGTGCAGTTCTGTTAGTGGCAGCTTTTTGCTCAACTGTTTCTTTTGATTGTTATATTGAAGCATGTCTGTTACACTGACATTGGACTGTTTGCCTGGAAAATAATAAAATTTGTAAATAGTAAAGTTATTAGGCATTGTTAGGATATGTCTTAATGTTGGCAAAGTTGTACTCCTTTAACATGTTGTACTATTTTACAGCAGGCAATACAAAATGGGTTATCCAAAAGTACAGTAAACAGTGGATAAACAGGTGTAAATCTATGTATATGTAAAAAAAGGGTGCTAAGGTAAACTTACCAAGATAATCAGCTATTTTAGAAATGCTGAAGGAATTCTCCACAGACCCTTCAGTATCCTCAGTCATCAGCCTCAAAGATGCATGCAGGTTCTTTATTAACAAATCTGTGTCTTTATTTGTTGGCACAGGGACATTTTTCTGCGGCGAGTTTAACGACATCTGAATATATTGTGGTTTATCAGGCACCTGACTCATATAAAATTGATCTATTTTCTCAGGAGCCTTACTGCCAGAAGCTACATTTAGATTTTCAACTTTTGGAACAGCAAAGTTGCTTTGTGGTTCATATTTCTTGGGAATATTGTTTTGTTTTTCTTCAATATTGTCTGCATTGCTACGTGGCTGTCTTACAGGAACGCAATCTAAAGTTTGATCCATTTTGTGCACTGAATGTTTATCAGAGCGAACCGACTCGTGTGGACTTGATTGACTGCCTGAAACTGTTTTTTTTATTATATTAGATACATATTAAAATTATTAAAATCTAGCTGTTGCCCGCGACTTCGTCCGCGTGGACTTTAATTTATTACCCAATACCTACTTTTAATTTATCTAATTTTAATATATAAAACTACAACTAAAGAAATTAATAAGTCTAACTACACCTATATAGGTGTAGTTAGCTATATATATAGCTAATACTTAAAAACTACCTACTAATATTTAGAAACTACCTACTATAACTGAAGAATTATATTTTTTTAATGAAATGTCCTATATTAATCATTTTAAAAGTATTTTACGGGTATTGAAACGGTCTTTAATAAAATATCATTTAATGGGATAAGGATTAATACAGTGGTATGAATAATATGGTTTGATTATTGTCGGCACGTTTATCAACTTTAAAAATGTAAAAAAGTAGTTATAGTAGCATAACTACAGTAGTTGGACATATGGTATCGCGGACTTTTTTGTAGATATTGATACGTTCTATAATACTGTAGAACATTTTTTTGTTCTATCATCAAAAGTTTCCGCAGCGCACGTGATGACAGATTTTTTATGACAAATTTTTCACACCTTGGGTTATATTATTGCATTTTTATTAAGGATCCCATTTTTTTTTTGAAAATTTATTGTAGCCTATATCACTCAGTGAAGAGGCAGCTTTCTAATGGTGATATAATTTTTGAAATCGGTCCAATAGTTTTTGTGTGAAAACATTACAAACATACATACAAAAACACAAATGTTTCCTCTTTATAATATTAGTTTAGATAGTTTAGATATATCAATAAGAAAAGTGTGATAGTCTTCATTTAGCACACATAATTATGATCAGATGACAAGAATTACAGGTATGTTGACGGACGCAAGTTTTTGTCTAGTATATAGGCATTGTAGGTCCACGTTTGCTGTCGGTTCGAGTTCTTCATATTATTATGTAAAAGTAAGGGGTGGATATAGCCTTACAAGCCGATAGGAACATGCTACAGCAACAATATCCCTACGCAGCGCAATAGTACTTATGCTTACGCTTCAGTTCATGCGTATTCTGTGCCACTACTTGATCCGCACAATAGTTGAGTGCCTAGTGCGAGATTGATTTACGTAAACGCGATCGACACGTCTATGACGTTCGGCGAGCCAAACGCAGTAAACGTTTCGATCGCGTTAACGTATAAACAACTTGCACTAGGCACCCAGGACACCTACGACGCACAGTGATCAATTATTGAGTTTTAGCTGGACGGAAAAATAGTCGATACGTGCTTAGGACTATTGTGTACACCAAAGTGTACACAATAGACAATATATCTTATACAGGTGCATTTCCGCGGCATAACATAATTCTTCGTCACGTGTAGTATTTACTTCTTCATTCAACCTTCAACGCTTTGTTCTTTCACAGACGTTCGAAAAGAGCTGTTTCGGCCGCCCTGTACACGTATTCCGTGATGTAGAAGGTTCATTTGTTTGTGTACCGGCGATAATAATGCATTTATTAAGCCAATGCTCGTATTTATTCTCAAACTTAGTCACGTCTCGACTAGTAGGTATCCAATTTCTAGCGGCTGAAGTATAAATATAAAGCTATGAATAAGTAGTATAACGCAAGTTGTTTTTCTCTGTACCGTTTAAATTTAGCACTCTAATGGTATGTTTAATACGAAGCTAAGTAGCATGTCTTTTGATTGCTTAGGCGTAGGTTTCATTGGAGGATGTTGCTTAGACACATTGAACAAATCTCAATTTTTTATTGTAGCATCGTTACCTCAAAAATCATAAACTTAGTTCAAGAAGTGCAAAAATGAGCAAAAAAATCTCATTGAATATAATAGCTTGTTTGTTTGTTTGTTTGATCGCGCTAATTTCAGGAACTACTGGTTCGAATTGAAAAAATATTTTAGTGTTGGATAGCCTATTTATCGAGGATTAGGCTATATAACATCACGCTACGACCCACGGGAGCAGTGCAGTAACTATAAACGCGGGTAAAACCGCGGGTACATCTAGTCTTATGTAAACAGCAATTATCAACTTGCCGGAGTCAATATCTTTGAGCATTAATATCTGATGACACAAACAACAGATGGAAATAATATTGTAGCACAAAATGTACACAATAATAATCGTAAGCACGTATCGATAATTTTTTCCGAACTACGTTCATTTTGAGAATATTGAATTCCGTCCAGCTAAAACTTAATAATTGATCACTGTGCAATTATCCAATAAGTGTGTTTGTAAAAGGGCATTAACAAAACAGTTAGGTGTTTAGCATCGGCATCTAAAGCTAGGTGTCTATCACGTAGGCATTCGTAGCTAACGTCTATGTGTCAACCTCCGTTGGCGTCGATATTACTTCATATTAAAAAAGTCCTAGTTCTCCTGGTACAGAGGCAGACTACCTAGGTACCCAGTGGCGTAGCGTAGTAGCGTGGCACTTTTAGCGAGCGGCAAAATTTCACAAAAATAATAATAATACGTTGTAAATATTAGAACTGTAGGTACAACATACAATATTAATGACTGTTCTTGCCGAAAAGATATTTAGAATTACAAAAAATTATAGACTTTTAAATTGAAATACCTAAATAAGAATGACCAAAAATATGCTGACACCCACGCTACGCGACTATAGGTACCGTACTGCTATTGAAAGCGAATGACGTTTGTGAAATCTTGTGTTGAGTGAATTGTTATTACGTTATTCTGTCAAGAAATTCTCGGTAGCGTAGAGTAGCACAGACTTGAACTGTGCCTGATAGATGACAACAGACTTGCTGTCGCGCTAGAAACACAGTTGCTAAAATTTACAGCAATACACCTCTATCTATCCCTTCCCGAGAATAGATGTGAGACTGTAGTATGTATATCTTCTAGCATATATGATCTATGTAGATTGTAGATAATTGATTTGTTTGTTTTAAAAAAGACAACTGCACACTAGCAATAATTGCCGTATCGCGGGGGACTTTACAAACATTCAACTCACAACACACGGCGTGGCGGTAGTGGCTAGGCAACCACTTAAACTACTACGCCATCCGTGTACATGTACACCAAAAGTATAACTTAAGTAGAATAATGATATGTTACCTTCAGTAATGCTTGGCATGTATGATCTATCTGGGCTCTCTGTTTTGCCAAGTATTCTGCCAAAATCTGGACATCTGTTCTTAAAATATGCTCCAACTGACATATTTGAATTGTTCAACCTGTAAATACAAATGCAACATTAGCAAAATAATACAATTGGTTATAATAGATATAATTTGCATCTGTTGAAACATCTAGTCTATACCAATAAAATAAAGCTGAAGAGTTTATTTGCTATTGTTTGAATATGCTAATCTCAGGAACTACCAGTTGGACTTGAAAATTATTTTTGTATTTGCTAGCTCAATTCATAAGGTTAAAGGCAACATAAGGCTATGAGCCATATGAGTCCAGCAGTAATTATAAACACAAGTAAAATTGCAAGGGATTCTAGTATCTAGATTCTAGATTCTAGATCTGTATAATGATCATTCGATTCATTATACAGAGAAATACAAAATTAATACAAGTTTACTAATGATATAAGGTAAAGCGTTCCTTACGACATGCTATCAGCAAAGTGTGCTTGTGTGTTATTCTGGATTGGTAGTGGTGCTTCTCGGGCCACTAAAGAAGCTTCATCTGCACTCAGATCCCTCTGTAATGTAAACAATAACAACATCATTACAAACAAGTTATAGAAATAAAGCATCATATTGAACATCTCAAATTACATATCATTAAAAGTACTGGTCATATCTGAAACATTGGGGATATGGATACTATTATTATAGTATGGATATGGATACTATTTCAGCCCTATAAAAGTAGACATTCAATTAAAAGGACTTGTGTTGTCACTGGAAATACTTTTGTGCAGACAATACATTGACTCCTTCAATGTAGGATTGTCAATCAAGAGGTATGGTTCACCTGCTAGTTAACAAATGGTTACCACCCACCATTCATTAACTAGCAGGTGAAGCATACTAGGTACATTGCCACTATAGGGGTAAAAAATAATGTAAAGTCAAATAACTCTTTATTCATTTATTATTAAAGAGGTACCTCATTTTGTAAAACTAAGGTAACTCTCATTAGTAGGATAACTAAATGGGAATACAAAAGCTTCACTAGGCTTGCTATCTTTAAGCTGCACATATCTTACTTAGGAATGTTCATGTTCACATGAACTTCATACATAGATAAATGTATGAAGACAACAAACTTATATATGTATATATACATACATACATAGATTCACGCCTGTTTCCCAGAGGGGTAGGCAGAGACTACGGATTTCCATTTGCTACGATCCTGACACACTTCTCTGGCTTCATTCACTTTCATCACATTCCTCATACACGCCCCTCGGTTCAAGGTGCTCTTAACCTGGCCTTTGTCCAGAACGCCTCCGATCTGATCAAGAAACGTTCGCCTAGGTCGTCCTCTTGCGACTGTTCCATTCACACTAGCCTTATAAACTTTCTTAGTCAGTCTTTCCTCGTCCATTCTTTCTACATGCCCAAACCAGCTTAACATACCCTTTTCTATTCTTGTCACTATATCAACTTTCATGCCGCATCTCTCTCTAATCACACTATTCCTTATTCTATCTTTCAGTGTCACACCACATATATTTCTCAGCGCTCTCATTTCTACAGCATTTATTCTGCTCTCATGCTTCTTTTGCCATACCCAACTTTCACTTCCATACATAAGTGTGGGCACTAATAGTCCTCTATGAACAGCCAAACGTGCATCCCTTGTAAACAAAGTACCCAAATATACAAACTCTTTCACTTGCTCCACTTTTTCTCCATCAATCATAATATTACACATTGTCACGCACTCTTCCTTTTCAAATACCATTACTTTCGTCTTGCTTACATTTATTTTCATTCCTTTACTCTCAAAGGCACCATGCATAATAGTTACCATCGCCTGTAACTCTTCTGCTGATGACGCAAGTATTACTTGGTCATCGGCATAAAGAAGACATTTGACAAGTAACTCATTAATTCTTAATCCCCATTCACAATCTTTTAAATCTTTTAAACAATTGTCCATGTATAGGTTAAACAGCCAAGGTGACGCTACACATCCTTGTCTAACACCTTTTTCGATGCTAAACCATTCTGTGTAGGTCCCATTTATCCTAACATAAGCTCTGGAATCATCATAAAGAGATTTCAGAGCTCGCGTGAGGGTGCTATTCACTCCATACATGGACAATACCGACCAAAGTTCATTCCTCACCACTTTATCATAAGCCTTTTCCAGATCCACGAATGCGCAATAGACCTTTTGACCTTTGGCCAAAACTCTCTCGGCTATGCACCGTAAGGAAAAGACCTGATCCGTACATCCCATATCCTTTCGAAATCCCGTTTGTGCATCCCATATTTTCTCGTCGGTTACTTTCACAACCCTTTCAATTAACACTTTCGCATATAGTTTACCGACGACGCTGAGCAAGCTAATGCCTCTATAGCTTTTGCAATCTTGCTGTGAACCTTTTCCCTTGTATAAAGGTACTATGACGGCCTTGCACCAGTCACTTGGTACACGGCCGGTATTCCAGCACTAGTTAAAAAGGCGGCACAACTGAGTTGCTATGAGACCCTGTCCAGCTGTTAGCATTTCAACTGTAATCCTATCATACCCACCAGCCTTGCCTAATTTCATGCTTTTCAAAGCTTTCATTATTTCATCCATATTAATAGGGCTTTCATCATTACTACTATCATTATCATTCATTTCGAAACTGTATACATACATTCATGTATATATATATTGTTTTAATACTGTCCATTTATGATATAATTATAAAAATTGTATATATATATATAATTATTATGTATCTGAAATAAAGATCTGAATTGTCACCACTTTCATTTATGCATTCTTTAAAATTTTATAAGGCACCTACAATATGAGATATACAATAAAGGTTGCAGTTTAAAAATGTACTTTAATAGTAAATCACCATTCTTTGAATCTTACCTTGGAATGAAAAGAGTAATTAGAAGCAATAGAATGTCTCATTAAATCTTGAATCTCATAAGTCTGCTTATCCATCTTGCTGGTGATACTTTCTAGAGCACTTGAGTGTCGGCCCAGTGGCATAGCTTTCATGTCCTCAGTCCCAGTAGATCTCCCAGTCATTTCCCCTGGATTAAAAGCGGTCTGAAAATACAAAACATTTGTCAAGCAAGTAAATTAGGCATACAAGATCGGAGCAGCAAGATTTCAACTTCCATTAGGAGGAAGAATATACGGACCAAAAAGAGAAAAATAGTAAATATTTTAATTATTAATAAAGACTATTGAAAGAAAGAAATAAAACATGTATGTCAATTACTTGGTTAGAGATTAAACTCTCAGGACTATGTTAGATACAATACAACTCTCTGGACATAAGCAATTTAAAAGCTTTCAGGTATAAAAATAAACAAAATATAATAAATTTACATTTACAGATAGCTATATCTGTAAATTGCTGACAGATAATATAATGGCAATTCTCAGTTAAAACATTTGCTTACAGATAAGTAAGTTACATACCTAGTCTAACTTTAAAAATACTTACAGATTTGCTAAGAGACAGATCTCCTATTCCAGACTCACCAAAACCTGCAAAATAATTGTTATAAACTTGCCAGTGTGTTTTATAGACCAATAAAAGTTATATTTCATATAGAATACATTTTTTGTGGTAGATTGTAGTTCGTTGTTCTAGTACGTACCTTCCATCCTATCCACATCTATTATACCTGAAGACGATTGATCGGCACCATTTGCAACAGAAGACGTAATAGATCTGTTGAAGTTTGCTTGATTTGCTGCTGCCAATCTACAACAGTAAGATGTTTGTGAAAATCAGCTGTGACTATGTTACCTCAGCAAATTCAAAACGGGAACACTTTTACCGTTTCAAATCAGTGTCATTATTCAGTCGTGTAATCATATTAAACGATTTATCTTCGGCTAAATGCATAAGCCTCTGTATCTTATTTGGAGTAAGCGGATTATCCATTGTGTACAACTTCCAATTATTTTCACTAAAAAAACTCAATTTCTAGTTTCTTAGCTTGGCACTTCGTTATTTTTCAAATGTTTCAATCTCATATATTATAATTTCAAAACGGATATTTGACACCAGGTATTTTGAGCTAAGTGCAATTTTGGAGCATGTTAGAGTCTATGGGTTTATATCCGTGCAGCATGGAAGTATTCAAATTAGAAACAAGTTTATTGCTTAATAATAATAAAAATAAATCCCTCTGGGACAGTCGTTATCTCATCATGAGACTAACGCGATGAACGGAGGGCAAAGTACATTAGCTTTTAAACTACCTTCTTCACCTTGTGATATAAACAAAAAATGTATCACCAGGTTAAATAAAAGCGCACAAACTGCAGGGCAGCTTGTGGTGAGCTGAATGTGAGTGGTGACACTGCGGTCCTGAATGCCTCAGAGAGTCGGTTAGGACCTCGTCCCCGGCTTGCCGTTACTGGTTTGTTGGGGTGGAACTTCAAGAGCGTCCGGAGGACTCTCAACTCTGGCTTGCCTTGGTCGGCAGGTCACAATGAAGCCGCTAGAGCTATATGCTTGGGGATGGAAGTGTCATTTTCAAGGGCATAACTATGAGGAAATCCGCTCCGGGTCTCCGTTGTCACGAGACCCGTGATGGTGAAATCGGCGCCGCACCGCTCAACACTCCTAGCCACTAGCACCGGTGTTGCCCTCTGCTGCTGGCTTGTATGCCTATGGTGGCTATTCAGGGGGCCCATCTAGTGAGTTGGCGAGTTACCATCTGCCCATTGCATTGATGTTATTAGAGTATTAGTGGACTACCACTTCGACGTTTTTCATCAATAGTTAGCAATATACCGGTCCACCAAATACCCATACCTATAGCCCATATATTAGGATCCATACGTAGCAATAGTCCTACGCCTGCTGCGGCTAGTGCCGCTGTAGGTGTACCATCCCACCTTTTATTAAAACTCTCGAAGGGCCTCTTCCCGCTGGACCCATGTCTCCGTGTAAGCCTCCCAAAGGGCCAGGTATTTTCTAATATAATAGGTTAGAGAATACCTGTGATAAGAGAAACATAATAATAATATTCTATCACATACACACAAAACCATCTAGCCCAAACTAAGCAGGGCTTGTACTATGGGTACTAGACAATGGATAAACATACATAATATATACTTACTTTTTTTTTGTAAATACATACATAATTATTATACATAGAAACACTCAGACCAAAACAAACATCCATGTTTATGCACACAAATGTTTGACTTGTGCGGGAATCGAACCTGCGACCTCAGGCGTGGCACTCGGTTACACTAACCACTACGCCATCGAGGCCGATGAATTTATCATAAAGTAATTTTTGCTCGCGACTTCCGAGTAAACTACTTCGCCCGTGTCGTGATACACATGACATCTTCGGTTCTACATAATTCAACCAGATGAAAAGCGGTTGTCAAGTAAAGATCCTAGCTACCAAACTAAAACTGCATACATTCAGCGGTTTTTTGCATAAGGCTAAAACAAACAGACAGAACATTCTAAATTAATTGTTTTGGCTTCACAACTCCTTCATCAATCTATACGAAAGTTACAATTGTACTACTACATAATATTATAGTTTTATTATATAAATTACATGATTAAATAAATGATGTGGCGCTATTTGCACAAAATGTGATGTTTTGAGAATAGTAATAATTGGAATCTCCCCTATACAACGGTGGCATATACAAAGTGGCGAAAATGTTATTACATTAATTAATACCACATATACTACATGGTATTCTTTGACGATTTACAAATTATGAACTAAATGTATTCAGTACCTAGTTTAGCCACAGGACATTTTTTTGCTTTCATAATTTAGAACATCACGTGTAATGCAGAGATAAATGTCAAAGACCTCAAGCAAATGTACCCTGTGACCTCAACCAGCGGTATCAAAACAAAACAACCAAACGGAAAATATACACAAAAAAAAACAAAATAAATAAGGTCCATAATCTAGTGACGAAAAGAAATAGGTTAATGTGTGCTTATTACAATAGTATTCCAATTTGTGTCTAATTTTATTTTATTATAAAAAATAATTTCTTGATTTCTGCGAAAATAGGTTTTTGTTTATGTTAACGTCCTATATCAAATAGCCTAAGGCAATATATCATTTAATGTGATGTTTTGCGCCACTTTGTATATTATGCTATATGAATTGCCTGGTGCCCACACGCCCCTTATATACGCCAATGATAGTAGGAATACCTATTAGGTATACAGATGTAAAATTTGAGACTACCCGATTGGTTTCGTAACGTAGATTTGCTATTATGTTTGCGCGTAATTGTGGGGTCCTGGGGTTGTCGCCTGGGTCAAGCAATGTTATTGGGTTTTTCCGCTAGGATATTCTCAGTACAAAGTCTAGAAATGTGCCCAGTAGATGTCAATAGAATTTACGTTCAACCCCTATAACGTGCCACCTAAAAGTGTAGCTTACTATGGTTGTATGTAAGACACCTCTGCTTATCTCTTGAGTTTTATACAAATAAGCATGAGTATGAATCGGCGTATATGTGATTAAAATGACAACAAACATTTAGTAGCACAATGAATTATGCTATGACAGACTTTAGTAAAATAAGTGTTTGTTGAGTAACATTTTATGAGGTTGTAAAACAAAGAAGGTTTTAGTGATTATGTTATTTATTTCTAAATTATTAGGTACCTATAACAATCTTACATAATATATCCCATGAAATACTTTAATTAAACATATTGTTTAGCTTGAATTTGGACCAGTTAGTGGCAGAGTACTGATTTCTTTATTGAGCCTAATTTGCTCATTGATTGCTCTCCAAGCATCTTCCTTTTCTTTCTTAGTTATGGGTCTCTTTTTCTGCTTGGCAGCAACCATTTTCTTATAAATATCAATACATTCCATATCAACTTGATCCAATTGCTTTTTAAGGTTCAGTCTAAGCATCTCTTGCTTGCAGAGTCCAATGAGATGCTTTAAATTACGGCAATTATCTTTTTTAACTGCAGTCAATTCTGTCTGACATTTCTTAATTTCAGCCAGTATTTCATCATCAGCGGGATTAGTTAGAGGAGGTAAATCTTCTGGGTCCAAGATACCTTGCTCAACAAGCTCTTTTCTAAGACATTTTTCTAAAGTCAGAGAGTTTTTATAGCTACTTTTGGTGTTTGTTGTCTGTTTATTAACTTTTACATCAGGCACTTCATAATTTATCAAATTTTCTTCTATTAATGCAGATACAAGTCTCTGAGTCAATGGTCCAGTAATTATATTATCATTCGTTTTATCAAGTTTTTTTCGAATACTGGAAGCTTCAGGTGACATAGATGATTTCTGTTTATTGGGATTGGAAGCATTTTGGTCTTCAGCAAGATGTTCATCTGCCCATACTTCAGAGTAGTGTCGGCCAAGAGGAGGTATTGGTGGCAGTGTAGTGTTGCTACTTTGAGCCAGTAAAGATTCTAAAAACTTAATGTCATCTAAAGTGACAGGTGCACAGTAAGGATCTACCGAGCTCCAAAATTTATAAGGAATATTATTCTTTGGTAGAGCAAATTGTGATAGCTCCAGTTTCACAGAGTTATCTGAATTCACAACATCATTTGAGTAGTTATGAGATCCTCCAGAAGACGGATTTGTTAAATTTTTACATTTAGGCACTTTGGGCTGATTAGACAACCTAGGGTAATCTTTGGTCTTCACCAATTTGTCATCTGGAAACTTCCTCTTAACAGGATACTGTAACTGTTTACCAGCAGCTTTCCCTTTCTTTTCTCTCTTTGATTCATTTGTGTCAATACTTTCAATTTCAGATTGAAAATATCTTATGCGAAGAGCCGTATTACCCAAAAGTGATTCTAACTCAAGCTGTAGAGAGTCAAGTTCATCCATGCCTATAGGTTCATCATTGGATCGAGCTGCAATTGCGGTGAAACGAGGTAGGTGCACAGCATTATCTTGTATCTTTATGTATGGTATTGGACACAAGTCCACCTTAGTTTTCCCAACAGATACAGCTCCCGGTATCTTAGCAGGCTTGGTGTAGGGTGAAATACCTGGACTTGAAGGTTTTCCATTGTCATGACCTTTGCTTGCTAGCCTTCCTTTGCTATTATGGTGCATTCTCTTTCCCAACATGTTGTTTCAATCAAATTTACCCGCGAAAACACTTATACATAAACATAATCAAGCGTCAATCCCTCGAAATGTATATTTGAATTTTAAAACTGTTTTACTGTATCTTCTGGCACAAACTGGTAGTTGGTAAACATACAAATGATATCGTATGACTTTATACAAATAATTAACACGAATAAATAAAAATCTGCAGAATTAAAAAACCATCACGACAAAATGGCGAATTAGTACATGTTGCCATTATTTCCTCAATTCAGTGCATATAATAAAAATATTTTTAATCGACAAACCACTGAAAAATAAACATGGCATTATTACAATTCGGTTCCTTTCAAGTTATATGTGTAAAACAGGAAATCTTTGAAGTAAAAATAAAACTAGAAATTCTTAAAAATATAATCGATTTAGTTTTCTTTTTATATATTTTAAATGGCAATTCACGATAAATACATTTACAAGCCTCGTAATAAAATATTAGCATAGCTGATATCGTAATTCGTAAACTGTATGTATGTATAATAATATATTTGCTAACAAAGAATTCTTATTAGGCCAAAATAAACACATTAAGTAATGAAAGACATGATTAAACTAAGACGTCATATAACATTTCTTCTGCAGTCAATTCGTTAAATATAATAATTACATTGCTATGCTTATAGCGGATCAAACGATTATTTTAATTGCAAATAATTGTGTTTTCCTGTCTTCTGAATAGAATCTTCGGAATGGCTAAAATCATAATGGCATTCATATAAAATACTCTATACAGCGAATAATCTAGCCTACTGAGTCCAATCATGCTTTTTATAATTGGCTCATAATTATAAATGACAATTATATTTAGTATGATGCTTTAACTTGGCGCCTGTTTCGATTTTATTATTTAATTAGAAAATTAAACAATTATCGTAAGTAACTTCGTGAGCTGCACGTTAGTGTCAAAATTTTGTCAAAAATGGTGCGTTCTTCGTTTCGGTGCTTTCTTCACGTTTAACGAATAAGTGTGAAGTTCTCCAGTGTTAATATGGTTTTGTGTTGAGAATTTAGATACAAACTGAATGTAGCACTTACATGAACTCCTATGAATTTGTTATGTTTACAAACTAATGCACACTTCGTTATCGTAGATTGTAGTCGCCTGGACACTTTAATGGCGTAAAGTCGCTGTTTTTCGTCATAATGGGGGATTTACAAATAGATTGCCCTCTTTGCTGTGATAAAACTTTTGACACTAAACAAGCACTACTTGAACATTTAGCTAATATATTAGCTAATCTATATTGTCCAATTTGCAATAGCAAGTGGAGCTCAGTAGAAGGTCTTACTGAACATTTAAATCATTATGATTGTCAAAATGTACAAACTGATACTGTACAAAATATTGTAATATATGAGCAAAGTATGCATGTAGATAACATTGATACACAAAACTCAGAAGAAAAAGATCCAGATATTAAGCCACTATCAGATGGTAAGGGTTCCTCATAAAGAATGAATAGTATACAAATATATCAAATTGATCCTATTTATAAAGTTTGAAAGTGATAAGAATAAATTATGGTTGCAGCACCTTACAGCTCTTATGATTTGTAAACAAAAACTTGGCGATTAAAAAGAGTGACCATGAGTTTCTTGCCCATTCTTCTCATGAGTTCTACACCCTTGCTTTGCTGAACGTGGCAGTAAATGTAAATTCGCAGAAAAATTAGTGTATCTTTGACATTCATAAGTGTTACCTTGTAACCTAATCTGAATAAATTTATTTTGAATTTTGAATTTTAAGTAAGACAGATGTCAGGAATCTGTTGCAAGTGCAAATCCAGACTCTGCCTATCTCACAGAGAGTTACTACCCAGGAAACTTACAGCACATGCTTCAATAGGAATAGGTGTGTCTATGTATACTAGATTTATACTAACTGCCATTGACATGCAAGTATATTCTGCTTGTAGGTTTATTTTTCAAAGTAAATTTCTTAACTTAATATTTATGCAAATAGGTATCTAATATTGCCCATAATATAATACAACAAGCCAAACTCGGCCATGTTTTACTGTGTTTCAGTCTGATTTAATTATTAGGGAAGTAAATAAAATAAATCTAGTAAACATAGATTCACCATGAAAACCAATCATTCCAGTCTCTGTTACTGTGTTTTTCTGTAGAATGGAAGGAAAGGACAATAATGTTTTTAGTGATAAGTTTATTGTTATTGCCCATGCCATTAGCATTTATTTTCTTAATTCAAACTTCACATTTGCGAAATTCATCCATACTCTTTATTAAAGTCATAGCAAACACAAGGCATATTGGATATTGAAATAGTCAACTGTTGGAAAAGAGGTATTCCTATTGGTGTCAGGAATCTTTGGTAGTTGCTCATTTCTACATTGCAGAACAGAACAACATTACCTCTATGATTATTTGATGGCATGAAAAATCTGATTTAAATTACAGTGAGTTTTGCATTATTTTTGGACCAATAATGTCCGACTCCAGTAGAGATTTCATATTCATAGAAATACATTTGAAGAAATTGATGGTTATTTCTAGAAAAAGAAAGCCAAATAAAGTCATCTGATAACAGGAGTTAAATTTGCTAGAGTTTATGAGGCAATGTTTTGACCATCAGATATTTCAAAATTGTCAGTTGTTCTTTTGGGTGCTCAAGTTTAGGCAGTTTTCACACACATTTCCATGGCTTCCGCTTTTGTGCAGTGCAGAAATTATAACCATATTTCATATAAATATCCATATTATATCCAGTTGGTATGAAAGAGCAATTCATATTGCATCTGCATACATTTTCGCCTTTAATCTACTTCATGGATAAGTAATACATTTAGACTTGATTTACATCTTAGTGGTGTTGTTAAGACCAATATGTTGCTCTTCTTCTTCTCCTTTCTCTTTTAAGACTTCATGTCCTTCCTGTTGGCCTGCCTCTTCTTCTCCTCGCCTTTGAGAAGTTTTGACTCTAATGCGTTCATTATCGTCTAAACGTTCTTGAGCAGTGCGTTTTAATCTTCTTTGACGTTCTTTGATTGCGCGTCGAGAACGGCGGCCTATGTTCGAACGTGGGCGAGGCATTATCTACAGATGAATGATGATAGTATTGTGTAAAGCGTAACTATGAATGGCGGAAACACAGATGACGATCGTCTGTAAAAATACGAATGAAGTGAATTAAGTGCATCTGTATTTGATTCAAATTTTATTTATCGTAAACAGACGATTAAATTATATAAAAATTAGGTACATAATTATTGAATAGTATATTCAGTGAATATGAAATGACCTAACCTTTATCATTCAAATCTTATCTTAGTAACATACCTACAATTGAATCAATTCTAATATTTAATTAAATATTTTGGATACAACATGCACATCAATCAACAACTGATCACAGTAACACCTTTTTTCGCACTGACCGCTGACGTTTAATTTTACTATTTACATCATAGACTGTCAAACAAATCTGTTATTTATATATTTGTATGTTTGTTGTTTATAAAATCATATGTTTTTGTCATATTTTGAACAAATGAGTACTTAATAATGAGTATGTAAGTGGATAACTGTGATAAAAGTATTAGTTTGTCAGATATAATTGTTATTATTTAATCCGCGGGAAACGCTTGAATTTTTCGTTGCCGTGGGAACTTTGAGATAAAAATTATATGAGAACACTCTTATATGGTGAGAACACTCTTATATGGAAATGCAACGTTTCGGCAATAATTCAAGTCAATCTATCGACATCTTTTCTTATTTTGCAGACACAAACATGAGAAACCAGTCTTTTATTTTTCTAATATATTTAGCTTATTGTATATGGTATTTACAGAATTAAGCACAACTGATACTGGTACAGAGTTTATAACTGAACAAAGTTACGAATGCCAGGATGATACTGGTGATGTCACCAAAATGTATGCTGAATTGATAAGTAAGCAACTGTCAAAGCCAATTCTACAAACACAGGAACTGAAATTAATTAAAGAAGATGGGGAGAGCAGGTATATGATTGTAACTGAATCTGGTGAATATGGTGAAAGTGCAATTGTGACCAAACAGAATGATGATGGTACTATATCCCTGACTGCAGTCAATGGTAATTTTCTTTTCAATAATTCTGTAAATAATAATAGAGGTCTTTCTCCTTAAGCCTGGAAAACCATTGTGATAGCATGAATAGAACAGTGGGTTTATGTGACTGAATTGCCACTTGCAATGTGGTACATGTTGAGGGGTTGATTCCCAAATGGAAAATAAATTGGTCATCCACAAATAATTAGTGTGGTGTTATTGGTTAATTCTAGTGCAGAGAATGTCTTCTCAAATATAATAAAAAATATGGGATTTCTATTCTAGTAGCCTTATAATATACTGACTACTAGCCAAAGTATTACAGCATTTAGAGAAATTTAAGTCGTTTGAAAACATCTGACAATTAACTTACTAAAGAAGAAGCATATAATATTGTTTAGTATTTAAATTGCAAATACATGCACCCCGTTTTTGAAAGTGTAAATAAACAATGTGTTTAAATCACAATAATGTCATGTGATTTGATAGGCTGTTATTAATGCAGTCAGCCAATCACAACAGCTGACATGTGTTTGACCATTTGGAAATATATTTCTGTGTTGATCTACCTTTAAGAAATTTAGGGCTAGACATGCACTTTCTGGTCAGTCCTATCAAAAGTATGGACAACTAATTCTATTGAAATAGTATATTTTTTAAATAGATTTTTTGTTTAGTTTCTTTTAAATACATCATAGCACAGAGGTTCCCAAAGTGTGCGCCGCGGCGTTCTAGTGCGCCGTAGAAAGTTAAGAAGGTCGCCGATTCCGCGAATGAAACGATTCCTTTTATCATTATATTCCTATAAATAGAGAGTTTAGCTTCTTAATTTGGATGTTTTAATTTTTGCTAGTAACATGTAGTATTAGTGTTTATTAGTAACATTGTGCCTATCTATTTCGACCACCTGGATAGGTAAGGGTGTTACCATACCAATAGATCGATCGTCGATCGACGGCATCGATCGATGGTAGAATGGATTAGTCGACGTCGATCAATAGTTTCTACCAGACCAATCGACGTCGACAACTTCGATCGACGTCGACCGATGCCGACGATCGATCGATTGGTTTAGTAACACCCTAAGGGCGCCTAGACAAAATAGCAAACATGTACGTGCGCCGCCGATTAAAAAATATTGGGCACCCCTCCCATAGAAAATTAGAATGCATCTATAAGTTTTTTAAGTTCAAATATTTTTGGGTGTGTGTAATAATTCGTTATTTAATGTGTTTCAGACATAAAAATAGAGACAGATACCCTGATAGCTCCTGATTCTGAGTCTGGTAACAATGAGGGGGAGATATACAGCTGCAACGCTTGTAAGGTTTCTTTCTCATCAATTGTGGACCATATACGCAACTACCATAGTGATCAAGATGTACTTGTAGAGGTATGTTAATTATTTTTACAACACGACTTCGCCTGTACGGATGGCGTAGTGATTTAAGTGGTCGCCTCGCCACTGCCACTGCTCCGAGTGTTGTGGGTTCGAATCCCACACGGGACAAAAAATTGTGTGATCCACAAATGGTTGTTCCGAGTCTGGGTGTTCTTTGTGTCCGTTGTTTGAATGTTTGTGAAGTCCCCCGCGACACAGGAATTACACTAGTGCAGGAGACGTCTTTTTAAAAAAAACTCAATGAATAATCGTTTTAAAGATGACTGTATGGATGGCGCAAGGGACATGCAGTCACCTCGCAGTCATGCTGATTGTGGGTAGTGTTTGTCCAAATTCACAAAGAACATTTTTTGTAGGTTTTCAGTGTAGGTGTATGTTACTTGAATGATGGTAAAAGTCCCCACAACAGCAAGACAGGGCATGCCATATTGTGCGTTTCTCTGCCTTATTTAAAAGCAAAAAATGTATTTTAAGTTGTAACATTTTCTTACATTAGCATTCTAAAATGTTAACTGTTTCATCATAAGTTGTGTTTTCATATTCATAGAAGATTCAATATTTCAATGTGTGTTTTAGATAGTGGTCTGTGACATAATATTAATTACTGTCATACTAATGTTAGATAATTTCAATTTTGCTAAGAGTGCTAATACAAATATTGTATCGGCTTATTATATAATTATATTACCATGTTGAAACATAATTCTATGATAAAAAAACATTTTCTGCTCTAGGAAGCACCAGGGCAAGAGCTGAACAATGAAACATCAGTGGAATATGACCCATTGGAGGTAGAAGAAGATTCATCAACAAGTGATAAGCAACCACCGAGACGTGTGATCACCGACACCGGTGATATTGTAGAGGAGCCAGTGATTTTCAAAACTGAGAACACTGAGATACAACAAGATACAATTGGTATTTAAAATATAACTTTTTAAATTGCTGTATGTATTTGAAATTGCCATACAGTGGACCTCCGGTAATTCGGCCCCTGTCTAATCCGGCGCCCCCTGTAATCCGACATGCCTATCACAACCCATAAACTTTATTTCGTCATATCTTTACTCCTATAATGCATGATTAAACAGGTTGTAACTTCTACGCGTCACCACTATTGCGCTCGACGTATTGTAGTTAATAATATAATCTTATCATTTTGATTTGTAATTTGTCGGATTACAAGGTACTTGTAACGTTATGCTTAGTCAATCACGCTTTAGGGACGTGGTTGACTAGGGAATCTATGTAACGGGGATAATTAAGAGATATACTACACGATTAAAAGGTTTGTAATTCGGGATACAATACTTAGTACAGAAAGAACAGTAATTTTATAAAATAAATATTAACTATACGTTAAACAAAAGAACAGGGCGTGGTTCTAGAAAGGCTTGCTACGTGGTCTGGATAGCTCCAACAATCACTTAACATAACACGGCTGCGACGGAGGAGCGGGCTGGCACCCGGGCGCCAGGTCGGTGGGCGGCTCGGCGGCGCCACTCCCGCGCAGAGCAGCCGCTGAGCACGGCCGGCTCGCGTGACACACCCCCCTCGTTAGGAAAGAATTTTTCTTTGGGAAAATCCGGTCCGCGTGACTTACTTTTTATCAAAAACTGCCGGACTATAGGGGGTATGTGGTAGTACTCTATAATCCGACAAATTCGGTAGTTCGACACCGCTCTGCAAAACATTTGTCGGATTACGGGAGTCTACTGTATAGGATTGCCTTTTCTATATCATCTTTTTTTTTTGAAGTTCAGCTAGCTGTAACAAACAATTTCAAATAGTATTTATTGATTTAAGTTGTCTACATGTAATGTGTTTATTTATACAAATAAGATATCACATTGCAAATACCAGGGTTATCACGGCTGCATCGCCTATCGCACGCCCATCTTACAAAAACGGCGCACGCAACAAAGAGGAGTCTTTGTCATCTTGCTGGCACACAGTAAACATTAATCAAAGATCACCTAATATTAAGTACAACAACTCCCATTTATAATATTATGAAAGGCCAATTTCAAATATTTGTATGTGATGAAAATCTTACTCAGGAATATTGTAGACTATAGTCTATTTCAAATACGAAGTCTCTTTTGACACTTCATAGCACGTAACTCTGCACATTTCATATCAATTGCTAAAATAAACAATGATTACTTATAGTACTGAATACTATTTAAAAATAATTAATAATGATAATAATAATAATGTCCTCCAGACCGAATTTCGGCCACGGCGGCCAGTCTTAACAGAGACTGGCCATCTGCGCAGGAGATATTATAGTGCACAAGTGTGTGCGCAAACACAAGTGCACTCTCTGTTCCCTAACTCTCATGATCCGATGGGACGGCAATCCGACACGACCGGAGAGAGATCAGGCGCAGGACCAACGGCTTTACGTGCTTGCCGAGGCACGGGGGTGTCTAACACCGCCAACTTCCTAACTCCGGGCTGCTATTGAGATTTATTTACAGGAAAACCCAATAGCTTTTTGTTGGCCCGACCCGGGATTCGAATCCGAGACCTCATGCACAGCAGTCGCATTCACTACCGCTGCGCCACGGAGAAAAATAATTAGAACCTATACAAAACATGATGTACTTAATTGTTTCACAAACATAATCAACTAATAATTTCTATTGGTATTTGGTTATGGTATTAGTCTTGAATAATTTAAACATCAAAATAAAATAACATTTTACCACAATACTATGGTTACATACTAGGGTAATTTTTTTACTTTCAGTAATAGTATCGCGACACTATGAATCGAATAAAATCGACCTAATTCGAGGTAAAAACAATTGCTCGAGAAATACTTTTGTAAATTTGTATTTGGTATTAATTTGGTATTAATTATCATTACGTTGCAACGTACCTTAAATCCCATTCTGCAAACCCTTAATATATTTTCGTTACCGAAAATGGATTTCAAGATTCGATATTGGACGTATGATTTACAATTATCCCATAGTTTTTAAAGAGTAGTCGTCTTGAAAATCAAAATCTCTTCTACCACATTAATTTTACCCTTATACTAAGTATGGAGTAAGTATGTGATATTAGGAATTAATCAACGATAAGACCAGTTTTTTTTTAACAGTCAATCACGGTATATATAACTGTGATTTTTCTATTCTTTCGATATGTCAAACTTAGATGGACTCCTTTTTTGTTTTTCTGTTTCTATCATTTTTGTTTCGATTCTCAACCCACGATTACAGTTTGTTTGGAAAGTTAATCGGTAATCGATTTCGTGATAAATAATAATAATAATATTCTATCACATACACACAACACCATCTAGCCCAAACTAAGCAGAGCTTGTACTATGGGTACTAGACAATGGATAAACATACATATACACTTTTTTTTTTTTTTTGTAAAATGATGTGTCGATTGAAACGGTCTCTTTGCTATCGCTGTTCAACGATCATCTGTCAAATGGGATTTTGTATTTGAAACGCACTATAACTGACCTACTGGCCACGCAACTTCGTCTGCGTCACATAAGCGGATTTTCTCTGTTTTGCAACATTTTTCATTGATGCTCCGCTCCTATTGGTCGTAGCGTAATATTATATAGCTTATAGCCTTCCTCGATAAATGGGCTATGCAATACTTAAAGAATATTTAAATTCGACCCAGTAGTGCCTGAGATTAGCGCGTTCAACCAAACAAACAAACAAAGTCTTTAGCTTTATAATATTAGTATAGATTACTATTTGTAAAATATATTTTTATCAATTCAGTAGTACCAAAGAATATGTGAAGGGCAATCTTTGTACCCCTTTTTAAGCATGTTACGTACAGAGGCATTTGTGATTAAAAACCTACCAGGCGACCACTTTTTTCATATAAACAACTTTTTTTGTTTGTAATGTTAGCTTTATTATGTTTTGTAATAACAACAATTAGATAAACAACTTTTGAGGCTCTGCACTGACTTTATCCCTAAAAACACAACCAACTTACATCCTTATAAGTACATTTTCTAATCCACAATATTGACGAACTATTTTATCTTATTTCAGACGCAATTATAAAGCATCCGAAGTTAGTACTGGACAAGCAAGGGCGTGCCTACACCAGACGTTATGTACAAATCGACAAAGTATCTGAACCTGCCACCAATAATGCTACTCCTGCTAGCTCTGGTAACGTAATGATAGGGTTAACTTTATCACAGAATAGGCAAACATGACACAATGCATATAACAACAAGCTACTTACGCTCCAAGTTTAGGTTAGTGGTTCATGAGCCTGAAAATATTTTTGAAAATACCGACTCAGAATATTTTTTGTCCCGTGTGGGATCCGAAACCACTACACTCTGCGCAGCGGCAGTGGCGAGGCAACCTCTTAAACCCTTACGCCATTCGTGCAGCAATATGGGTAGGGTTCCGTATCCAGGTGCCAACGGAAACCTATTTACATCGCTTTCTGTCTATCCGACCTTTAAAGGGCTGTTTTAAATCGTAATAACTAGACACTAACTTCTTTTTATACAATTTAAAATAAATATTCTTGCGCCCTGCCTAATAGTAACTGTTGTAGTTGGATGTAGATCCTATGAAAGCTTCCGAGAATAAAGGTTATTTACGCATTGACTATTCAAAGAAAGATACCTGGCCGCTGTTGACTGCGACGTGATTTTTTGTAGGGTAGGCATACTTCCCAAGTTGGGCTGCTCTAGTTGAAGCAGATTGTCAGGTGTATACAAGAAATTTATGTGCGCGCAGCATTTAAGATGCTATCTCTTTTTTGTGCAAGATGTTATTACTTTGGAGAATATAACATAACATCGGTACTGTATATATACCTATATATATATACATACCAAGAATAATAACATACCAAGCGGAATATGTATTACATACGTATTCCGCTTGGTATGTTTTTACGACCTATACGAACCTATTGCTGTATACAAAGTAAATTTATAGTCTCTTCGTTGAAATTAAACTACTTTATACTAATTCTGTCTCGATTTTTTATTTTAAAACACTTGTATTACATCATTTTGAAACTCTTAACACTACTATTATTGAACTTTACTACAATTTAAGCTATTTCAATTAATTAAAACTGTTTATTGAAATTAAACTACTATATACGGATTTTATCGCGTTGTTTATTTGACACTTTATTACATAACTTTGAAAATTGTTACACTAGTACTACTATTAAATTTTACTAATTTTTAAACTAATTAAATTATTATTAAAACTATTTAGATTTAATTTAATTTTACACTTTCCCGACGTTTCGGTTGCTTTTCAGCAGCCATGGTCACGGGGAGACTAAGATGGTAGTTGTCTCAATGTTCCAGTGTAGTTATTTCAAAGTACCCGAACATAATTTAATCAAAAAAAATAAAATTGGTGTTTCTATTTACGCAGAATGAGCTCAAAGTATTATGAAGTCTAGCTGTGGTTTGCTTCTTCTTGGGTTTGACTATTTGTATTACTGGATCCCAAGCTTGTGGTACATTCCAACCATCTTCTCCATTAAAATTAGGATGTTTTTTGATTTCAATAGCCTCGCGAAGCATCCTTGGTAGGAATCGATGTTCTTTAGCGAGAATCTGTGGTTTGTCAAATCTCAGGTAGTGGTTGGTCCCTTGTTGCACATGTTCACACACAGCAGACTTCACAAGCGTTGGTGTTTTACATCAGCTATGTGTTCTTTCATGCGCGTGCCTATGTTTCTCTTGGTTTGACCAATGTATGAGAGTCCGCAGTCACAATCTATTTTATAGACCCCTGCATCTTGTAAAGGTAGTTGGCACTTGACGGATGGTAAAAATTCACTTATCTTCGTTGGCGGCTTGAAGTATGGGTTGATTGAAGCTCGCTTCAAGATGTAGCCAATCTTGTCAGTGACACCCCTTACATAAGGCAGTATAGCAGGCTGGCGCTCGACTGTGGCTGGCTTTTCTCGGGATCTGTGACAGCGGCGCGGTTGTTGGAGCTTGTTGTCTTGCAATACTTGCTTAACATGTTGAAGTTCGGCGTCCAGGTGTTTCTTGTCACAGATCCCATGGGCTCTCTGAAACAAAGACATTCCCACGGTAGTCAACTGTTTAGGATGGTGGTAAGATTTATATATAGTAGTTTAATTTCAATGAATAATATTCGCGTAAACAGAAGACAATATTATAAAACTATTTATATTTAAGTTAACATTTTGCTCCGACGTTTTGGTTGCTTTACAGCAGCCATGATAACGGGGAGACATCGGGCCAAAGTGTAATATGTTTACACTTTGCCCTGATATAAACAGTTTTAATTAATTTAAATAGCTTAAACTGTAGTAAAGTTCCATAATAATAGTGTTAGAATTCAAAATTATGTAATAGAAGTGTTTTAAAATAAACAACGCGACAAAATCCGTATAAAGTAATTTAAGTTCAATGTATAAGATTCGCGTAAACATAAAACAACATTAACGTCTCTTCGTTACTAAGAATGTCCTAGCAGAAATCTTCCCGAGCCGGGAATCTAAAATAGGACCTCACAATTGCCTATAAACGTAAATGCCAACTTATAAGATAGTACCAAACTACCAACTACGTATTAATTTTACATGCATGTCACTTATTCCTTTTTTAATTTGTAGAGGTATCATACCACAAAGTGGTTACGAAGGATGTGCAGATGAAAACCGGCTTTACGGTCAAAATGTACCATTGCATGTCGTGCAATGTGAATGTCAGCAACCTGAATGAGTTCCAAACACACCCCTGTAAAATATGTAAGTAGCTAACTATCCATATCCATTATAGTGTGCAGGTCTGGTCCTACCATAAGACGAACTGAGAGATTGCTCAAGGCATCAGGTCCTAGATAAGGCCTCGGTGCTACACTCAGCGACATAAGTCGATAACAATTTTTAAGATTTTGAATTGCTTTATCGCACTTAATAATATCGATACATCGTCTTTTACTGCAGTAACTGTTAAATTATATCTATACTAGCTTTTGCCCGAACTTCATCCGTGTGGAATAGTACTACACCCCTTTCACCCCCTTCGGGGTGGAAGTTCCAAAAATCCTCTCTTAGTGCTCCCCTACACTCTCCAAGGAACATACATGCCAAATTTCAGTTTCTTGCGTTCAGTAGTTTTGGCTGTGCGTTGTCTGTCAGTCACTCAGTAACGGAAGAGTTTTATATATATAGATTAATCACAACTAATAAGTTTAGAAGTAACAAAATGTTCATTTATAAAGTACTTTGTTAATGTTCAGCTGAGCATTTAATCACTATTCCATACAGTCAGCGAAATAAGTAGCTACTTATGTCGCTGACTGTATGGAAAAATGATTAAATATATATAAGTATATATACATTAGAAGCAAACAAGGGAGGCGCCATAGTGTGATCGTACTCTATAAATACAATAATAAAAATTGTCTCTGGCCGGTTCTAATAGTGTAGCAATGATAGTTAATGAATCCTAAGACCTAATAACAAATGGACACCGAAACGGGCCTAGTACAACGTAGTAGTATTCCAAAACGGTGTTCCCGGTTAGCATAACATATTACTAAAGATATACACGATGTAATTTAATCCCTATTCCTTAAAGAATTATGCTTTGCTCAATATTGCTTGCACTATAATACCAGTTACTCAAAACCTTCGCATCGAAGAGGGCCAGCAAAAGGCGCCGGGCGTTGCGCGCTTGCTGGCACTCCGAACGGGTTGAAAAATGCCGAGTCATTATTTCGCACGCCGCAGAATACGCATGCGCAATCCCTCGTCACTCGGCGCGCATACAAGTATAATTCTTAAACATCGCGTTGTCTGTTTGTTACTTTACGATTAGGTAGCGTAAAAGTAGAAGGTCCCACTCTGTTCGCTCATCTTGTTATATCTACACTAGATGTGCCCGCAGTTTCACCCGCGTTTATAGTTACTGCGCCGCCCCCGTGGGTCGTAGAGTAATGTTATATAGCCTATAGCCTTCCTCGATAAATAGGCTATCCAAAACTATAATAATTATTCAATGCGAACCAATAGTTCCTGAGATTAGCGCGTTCTACCAAACAAACATTATTTTGTTAATTCTTATCTATTACCGGCACATCGCAACGCCTCGCGTGGTGACGTATTGATGCACTATGACCTTGATTAGTTCGAGAGTACATACAAATAAAGTCCTTACTCTCATAACATTACAAGGCTCGCTTTTCTCTGCAGTAACAAGTAGCAGGTCGCAATTTCGCAGTGTTTGTTTACATTATGAATCTATAAGAAATTAAATTTCACAGCATGTGTTACTGTCACTTGAACACGACGTTCGTTAGGTTTTCCAATTGAAGTTAGAATTACTGTTAGTTACTCGTACGTAAAAGAGATTATTAAAAAATAAATATATAATGTAAATAAATCTTCATGTTAGTTTAAAATTGCATTAAGTGTTATAAGTTAGGTAGTAATAATTATTCTTTAAATATTATTTAAATTAGAATAATGAGTGCATTAATTTGGAACTACTACTTAAGAGAAACGAGCATTGCACTGTAAGGTACGAATGTAAAACAAGCTTTCATTATATTTAATTCATTAGATAGTCTTATGCTATAATTCATATTTCATACTGAAGCAAATTGTAGCAAATGCGAAGTTACTGCAACTCAGAATGAAAAATCATTGACTGTGAAATTTCACCTGAGAAATCACTGTGAAAAAATTCGTCATTTCATTGAATGAATCGAATGAAATGTAGCAATCATTTCCATGTCTAGTATAGATACATAGATAGGCTCACGACTATATTCCTAAAGGGATTAGCAGATATACGTTATATCGACATTTCGATTGTGACAACTTTATTCGTTATTGAGACTATAACTATTACCGTCAAATGAGCACTGTTCCAGATTCTTATCTCTCATACTCAACATTTCTTGGCAGAAAAGCCGATACTGTGCTCAGTTTCAACTCCCGGTTCGAGTCGTGCTGTTGGATTTTTCTGTCAAAAAACTTTCAGTACTAGAACTGTACCCAGTACATGACATCAGGCTCTCTATTGAGCTTATATACATGGAACCTAAAGTGAGAGCTCATTTCGTATGTGAATGTAACCCAAATTTCGCGAGCTCTCGTTATACATATCTGCTTACTCAGACACGTGGCACAATGTATTTAAAAAACCAGCCAAGTATGACCTATCGCTTCGGTGTCAGTCGATTTATGTATATAATAATATCAGCCCTCTATAAACTGTCCCACTACTGGGCACAGGCCTCTTCTCAGTGTGAGAGGGATTAGGCTATAGTCGACCACGCTGGCCCAGTGCGTGTTGGCAGACTTCACATATCTTCGAGAACATTATGGAGAACCCTTAGACATAGGCCCTGGGTTCGAACTCGAGACCTCTGCGTGGCAGTCCAACGTTTTCCCACTAGGCTGTATGTATATTTTTCTTAAATTACAATAATAAAAATATGCTTTTATTTTTCAGTAAAACATCCATGTCTCCGATGTCCTGCAGCGTTCGACAGTTCTAAATCTTTATGTGCGCACATGAAAGCACATAAAGTAAAAGCAGGTATAACTACTACACTATAATAATATAGTATCAACCAATCAATACAATTCTATCAGTATTTACAATCTATAGTAACTGAGACTATGTGGATGGCGTAGTGGCAGTGGCGTAGCGTAGTGGAGGCGGCAGGGGCGGCATTTTTAGGGGGCGGCAAAATTTCACAATAAATAATAATAATATTTTGTAAATATTTTAACCATTTAATGACGAACGAAAGGAATAGGTACAGTACACAATAGTGATGACTGTTCTTACCGAAAAGTTATTTAGAATTACTTTATATTAGTCTTTTAAATTGAAATTCCTGAAAGAGGGCTACAAAATTTTATATCGGTCCGGGCGGCTAAATTTTCTTCCGCCCCGGGTGCCTGACGCCCAGGCTACGCCACTGCGTAGTGGTTCCTTTCTCTTTCTTATATCGCGTATGGATATAATGTATACTCAAATCAAATCTCATCAAATTGAATTGATTCAATTTAATTCAATTCTCATCAAATTTGAAGTGGCGGTAGCCCAATGGATTAGGTATTGGACTTGAGATCGAGAGGTCGCGGGTTCGAATCCCACCGATGGGTGCAATGGCACTACCGACGTAAACTCACTCCTAACACAAGCATTCTAGCTTAGCGGAGGGGTTAACAAGCATAATAGTAATTTGAAACCCAAATTGCTAGTAATCATTTTAAAGAAAAAAATCACAAATATTTATTTCATTTAGGTCACAAGGACACACCTGTAAACATTAAAATTATACTATAATTTTATTTTACAAATTATATTGTTGAGGAGCTGCCATGATTAAACCATTTGCCTAGTACTGAATTAATAATTTAATTATGTCGTATTCAATAATTTCTTATTGTTGTTTTAGATGGCAGTCCCGAAGTACCAATAACGTATGAGTGCGAGGTGTGCTGCACAGTGTTCCCGTCCAACAAGTCTTTGAAACTACACAAACGGATGCACGATCCTGTCAAGTGAGTAAACTGTCACTGATATGGTCATATATTTGGTTTGTGTTATCTGTTGTTTATATTTCATAGACTATACAGCGTGTAACGGAAAGGTGTACTCATATTTTAGGGCCGTAATGTATGGCCTGATCATTTTCGAATTCACGGTGAACACCAGTCAGCTGTTAGTGTTATTTAAGTATCGACTAGGATCTATAATATTGATAAGTAGATAAAAAAAATACTATATCTTAGTGAAAATAATGTGTACGGACTTATTTGCATTGTACAGGCAGGGACCATATTATGTGACATTTATAGTAAAATCTATAAGGAATATCGCACATGGTATTCAATGTTCCATGTGGGTAGTTTGATGTATAGCAGAAAGCTAATCAGACGGATTATAAGTTATTACATTATGTTGTTTGAACAACACAAAGAACACCTAGACGCGAAACAACTGTTTGTGGATAACACAATGTTTTGTACCGTGTGGCGATCGAACCCACAGCACTTCGCGCATTGGCACTACGCCATCCGTGCAGTAAATTTTTTATATTGATAGTATTATTACCTTTATTTAACAGGGTCCGTCCGATCGAACCTCCAGTGGAAAGCAATGATGGCACAGAACTGACGGATGATCTATACCGCTGTCATATCTGCGAGAAAATGATCCCGTTCAATTACCGCACGATACATGAGAACTCACACAGCACGACCAACAAGATGAACTGCAGTATATGTAACAAGAAGTTCAGTTCCCTAGACTATTTGGAGATGCATATGAATGTGCACAACTTGGATAAAGTGAGTATACATACATAGATTCACGCCTGTTTCCCAGAGGGGTAGGCAGAGACTACGGATTTCATTTGCTACGATCCCGACACACTTCTTTGGATTCATTCACTATCATAACATTCCTTATACACGCTCGCCGGTTTAAGGTGCTCTTAACCTGGCCTTTATTCAGAACGTCTCTGATCCGATCGAGAAACGTTCGCCTAGGTCTTCCCCTTGCGACTGTTCCTTTTACACTAGCGAATCAAGTGAGTATAGAGTTTATTTAATGTTTAAAGAACCGCCATGCACGTATTTTTGTGGTACCTTGCTGCTTTGTATGTTAGGTGGGTCGCCGGGACTGAAACTACATCAACGACCCACCTAGCAGTGCCCAATGCAGAAGTATAATGTCTGCGAGCGACCACTCCTGGGCGACGCCCCGCCACGTGAACCACTATGTACCTAACTTATCTCTTTATCGTATGATTAGCAATATATCTGAGGTTTTAATGCGCGTGTCTAATTTGAATTAACTCGTTAAACAATTAGTCGTTCGGTTGTATTTGAGACTCATACTCCCATGAGTGCCTCTATGCTAATGTTAAGGTTAAATTGAATTTAAACCAGTTTGAAGTAGGAATTGCGCTAACTATTCTTTCACTGCCAAGATCTGAAGCAGCAAAATAATTGTATATTACAGATTCAATGTTTCCGCAGTGACTTGTTTTTTTAGGAAAGATGTTGAGGTCATGATTCGGTTGACATCTGTAAAGAAATGCTCCAAAATTTTTTTTTTTTTTTTTTTTTTTTAATATTTACCACATACACACAACACCATCTAGCCCAAACTAAGCAGAGCTTGTACTATGGGTACTAGACAATGGATAAACATACTTAAATACTAACAATAAAAAATGAAAATTTCTTGTTTATATGTAGTAGAAATCTCTGTCTCTCTCTCTCTCTCTCGCTAACCACCGAATATTAAAAGCGTAAACTCTCGGAAGGGAAATCTTCACGAACATTCAGCTAGGTTATTGAGTTCTAATGACAGGCTTCGTTAAGAGTAGAAGCAATATAAATAAGATATATTTCTCATTTGAAGAGACTGCTAAAACTATTTTGCGAAATAACAACAGCCTTGATACGGAATCCATCAAACTTTATTCCGATCAGACATCATATCAAAAGAAGTACTTGCAACACCTGAAATAAAATCTACAGAGACGGACAGCTAACGGTGAAATTAATCTCAACATCAAATACATTAAGGGTACCCCTAAAATTATAATCTACAGACAATTCAATTCCTACTTCAAAAACTAATTACGAATACAGAGAAAATATCATACTAAATTAATAATAATTACGCAGACTCTTGGCTTTCACTAAAAATCACTTAAATTCAACAAAATATGATTTTATGATTTCTACATTTAAATGACGTAATAATTTATTTTTGAATATTTTAAGCAATTAAAAAATATTAGATCCTTTTTCCGTGAACGCGGACTTTTTTTGATGTATGTATGTATTGTTGTACGTATTAATAACAATTCATTTTGCGCTATGCAGGTGACGGTGAACAATCAAGATAAATCACTACCATACAAATGTCTGTATTGCAACAGAAGATTCGCGAGGCCGCACGAGAAAGTTAAGCACGAAAGGATTCATACTGGTAAGTACAATTTTCTACTGAATGTAAGTCACCGTCACCTTTTACAATACAGTTTTAGATACTACAACTGTGGTAGATCCCCATCCACCACAGTTGTAGTATCTACAATTTATCCGGGAGTGGCCCCCTACTAAGATATTAGGAATGCCGGTAGAAACGGATAGACATTAACGTGATATCTGGGTGTAGTTGCCCACCCGTGGAAGATGTAACGGTAACGAAGTGTACTGTCAAGAAGAGCTTTTATAAAGATTACACTGAAAGTGGTTCCGCACAAAGTTGGTCATTCCCAGCGCAGTGTTTATTTGAGGAGTTTTATAAACTATGCACTGTAGCAGCATTAGGCTAGGATATTTGACGGTGATCTTCAGTAAGGTAGTGCCAGATACACACCTGATGATTAGCGATAGCCGCCGCTAATGGCAGTGTTTTGGTGCCTTAGTACTACAGAAAAACATTATTTTACGGTTCAGCCAGCATTCAAATTTTAACAACTATAAAAGGGAGGATGCTGTTGTTATGTTAATACACAGTAGTGTTACCAGTGATATATTTGTGACAATGGTTACAGTATCAGTACTGCGGAAGGCAGTGTATGCAGCACTGGTAGTATTAATATTGGATTATGCGAGAAGCTAGGGTCGACATTTGAATTTTCTGGTTGCAATGCAAGTGACTAGAATATTTTGTCTAACCTATGTATTTTCAACCAAAATAGTTTTCTTACCACCAGTTGCTAAAAGGTTAATCAACGATATGTCAAAACTAAACGCGTTTCAAGTGATCTAAGTGGCTGTTGCTATCCAGACAGCCAATCACAGCAGTTGACTTAAACTTAACTGTCTGTCAACAGATTTTTGTTCCTGCTACGTCCTTCGGCAGCTGAGGGTATATCAATGAATATACGAATAGGTTGTGTATTTATTGTTCTAGTAGTTTAGTGAGAAATCATTGGACTGTCATGCAGATGGCTCGGGTTCGATCCCAGGGCGCTTGTTTTAACGTCGAAGAACTGTCAGACATACAGATATTTCCACAATGTTTTTTTTAATCGTGAGAAAACCTGCATGTCTGACAGTTCTTTATAATGTTCTCAAAGATATGTGAAGCCTGTTAATTCGCACTGGGCCAGCGTGATGGACTATGACCTAACTCTTCTCGCAATGAGAAGAGGACCGTCCCCAGCAGTGAGAGAATTGATATACACGGCTGATATTATTATTATATAATATTTTTGTAATGTGTACACGGTTGCGTGCAGGCGAGAAGCCGCACTCGTGCGAGATCTGCGGCAAGGCGTTCCGCGTGTCGTACTGCCTCACGCTGCACATGCGCACGCACACGGGCGCGCGGCCCTACGCCTGTCCGCACTGCGGGAAACGGTAACACTACTGCTTATATTGTTATACTAATCAAATTTCTTTTATGTAAAAACTAAGTAACTGAAGGTAGGTAAGTCATTTTCACGGAGCTATCTGAAGGTACGGCATATAAACGTGACCCAAGTTAACCAGTATCTAAAAGCACGGCAAACAAGACAATTAAAAATTAATTTTTCTTTACATTATAACAGGACTTATTCTGGATAAAAGGTACTCTATGTCCTTCTCTGTAACTCTGACAATATTATGCAAAATTTCATGATGATTGGCCGAGTAGAAGGCGTGAAAGCGTAACAAACATACTCATATTCGGAGTTATATGATTAGTATTATATAGCCTTCCCTTCATGTAAAAGGTAAGTAACTTAAGTAGATTTTATGTAATAGAAACTGAGAACAAGATGCCATTTTGACTTATAAAAATATTTTAAAAGCCATACCTAAAGAGGCGATGTGTAACCCGAACACGTATTTTTCTGTTACGTGACTGAACCTGGTTAGTCAATATCTAAAAGAACGGCCAAAGAGACGATTAATAAAAAAGGATATTTTTTTTAAATGGAGTATGTTCTTATATACTTGTTCATAACCCATTGTCGTCGAAAGTATTAGCGGGTACTAAATCCTAAATAATATTATTAATGGTAAAGTGAGTTTGTTTATTTGTTATTTTGTTACGCTTTCGCGCTGATCATCATGAAATTTGACATAGAAGTTGTCATATTTAGGTAAAAATAAAATGTTTGGTTACTTAGTTTTTTTTTTTTTTTTTTTTAACGCTGCGAAATGTGCAACTCACATTCCTTTGGGGCGGGCGATGGGGATATGTCGGGACCCAGCCCATATGTTTGGGCTGAACCGACTAAAACGACCGCGGTGTTCCTCACACCTTTATGGCGGGGTCGCGCGGATCGCTTTCGCATTCAAATCGCGACCCCGCCAAAGGTTTGACCCGCCGATGGACGTGGCGGGTCCCACAACACATTAAAAGTTTACGTAGTTGGGGGACCTGGTCCCCGACAACAAAGCGGGGGGCCTTAGTCCCCTTTCCGATATCGAGAGGCGTTCGTGGAACACGAACGCCGCCTACTCGGACCTGCGCTGATCGGGCGGTGGACGGCCCCAATGGGTCTACCGCCCGCAGGCTTCTACTCAGGGTGGCTGGAGGTCGTCTCGCGCCCTCCTGCGCCCAGCTCTGCGGTTAGGGAGAGGGATTGAACGTTCCCTCTCCCTCTCCGCCGCCTCCTTCACTGACATCACCTCCTCACAGAAGGAGGCGACGGCATTCCAAGACCTCTCGCTCGAGATCATGGACAGGACCATAGCCTCGAGCGAGAAGACGACTCTACCGACTGCCACGTGCATGACACGGCGTTGCGTGACCCAAGCAGGGCAAGCCACCAATGTGTGCAACGCCGTGTCCTCGACAACGACGCGGCAGTCGCCGCAGTGATGACAACCGGGCGTCTCCTGTTTGCCTATTCGACACAGATACCGACCGAAACAACCGTGGTCGGTCAGCACCTGCGTCAGACGAAACGTGAGGGCGCCGTGACGCCTCTCCAGCCACTCTCTAAGTACGGGTCTTACCGCCACGATTGTGGCGTGCCCGTTTGTTACTTACCTAACCTAACCTACATTTACGCAGGCAAAGCCGCGGGCAGGATCTAGTTTATAATAAATGGAAGCTAATTCTCTATTCTAAATAATCGTTTAAACATAAAAAGTGGTAATTACTCATTCGTCACCTAGTAACGACAGTTTTGTGAATTGTATTACAGAAAATAAGTGTTTATGTGCTACTATACTCTGTAAAATATATCTCGATTAAAATTACATGTTGACAAATTATGAGTATATAAACTTGTTGTTATCAGTACTTGAACGAGAAAATAATATTGTAAAGTTACATTGAGGCACCAAAATACGTGAAGCAAAATATACTGTGGTTTAGTAAGGGTAGTATATAACTGCACAGCAAAAAATACTAATTGCACAGCAAAATATATTTAAAGAGATCAAACTAAGTCGACGGAACCTCCTATTTTTGAGTGGGTTTAAGAAGGACCTAACATAACCTAACCCTTCCGAATGCAGTAATTTGAGGCGTATAGGTGCTCGGTATGTTGTGCAATATTAGCTGTGCAATTAGTATTTTTGATGGTCAAAAATTTAAATCCCGTTTAGTAATACGTAAAGTTAGTACTTTACGTATTACCAAACGGGATTTAAATTACGCGTGCTACTGCTGTACTAGTGCGTTTGAGAAGTATTTCATATCCATATTCTTCTTCGCCCGTCACGCAGAAACTACTACACGAAATTGAACGCGATTTCTCAGTTGTATTGCTGGCGTCTATCTTTAAATCTGGTGCATGTTTCATCTTGATATGGTGCCTAGAAGTCGAGTGTTACGCCGCCTAAAAGCTGTAACAACAAGAAATAGTTGAAAGGTCAAAAAGAGAGACATAAGCTCAGTGGCGTAGCGTAGTGGGGGCGGCAGGGGCGGCCCGCCCCGGGTGGCACTCACGCTTTGTCGCTAGCTATTAAGTTAAATGCAAAGATAGAAAAATTTAGATAGGTTCTAACTACTTTCATTTCATTCCACGCGTTCGAAATTACGGACAAAACATAGTTATTTCATAAAATTTATAATGTGTTATTGTAATCACGCTGTACTTAGCTATACCTAATTAACGCTCACGTAACTTGCGACTCGATTCGTAGATTATTAAATTGCGATTCGAATCCGTTATTAGCGGATGCATGATACTGCTAACTCGACAATAGTTAATTTAATAAAGATTGATTCAATAGCTGCCATTCACTTGTATATAGCTTAAAGTTTGGTAGAGGCATTTCAAAATTCTAAATGTGTTTTACTGAAATTTCTGAAATTTGTAATTTTTTGATCATAAAATCGAATAAGATATTATATTCTACTACTATACTCATTTAAACAATAGAAATAAATGTTTTAAACCAGAAACTAGAATAAGAAGATAATTTGAATTGACATTTTCTTTCTAAAAGATCGTAAATTATAGAAGTTAATCAAAGAGGGTATGTATGCAATTATATTAGACGGTAGCTAACCGACGGTAGCATAAGAAACCAAACGATTGTAAATTATTGTCGAGAAGTTTCGCAAAATATATAAAACAACGCAACTTGCGTTGCCTGTTTTATATGTTTGTCCTACTACTGAAGAAACGTTAATTCCATAACCTTCCACACTTCTTTGCTCAAAATCATCAAAATTTATGATTTACCGTTTCGTAGCATCCATACGTCATAATTAAACTTATTTTATTTATAAAGCCTATGTAAACATTAAGTATTGCTACTTACACACAATACAAGTCACATAAACTTACTTATAATACCTTAACATTGTGTATACAGGTTCAAAGCGCACAGTGTATACAACCACCACTTACTGACACACTCGGAGGTGCGCGCCTACAAGTGTCCGTACTGCCCCAAAGCGTTCAAGACCTCGGTGCAACTCGCTGGACACAAGAACTCGCACACCAAGCCATTTTCATGCCAACATTGTAACAGGTACGTTGCTTTGTCAATTAGTTTTATTTAGTGGAAGCTTATACAGGGTTAATTGTAAAATACTAATAACTTTTATATGTATGTTGAATTATTGTGGAAAATCTTGGTGGCAAACCATTGTAATAAAATACTTGGGAAGGGACCAACTTATTACAACAGAAAAAGGTATACATCCAGAGGAGTTCGGTATTGTCAACATTTATTTGGCGGTAATTCTTATTGCCGTTAGTTTTATCCGCTATATTTTATTTTCTTATAAAATATGCCTGTAGCGTAGCGGTAGTATTTAATGCAACTGTTGTGCATGAAGTTCAATAAAGAGTTATTGGATTTTTCTGATAAGAAATCCTCAGTAGCAGTTCGGAGTTAGAAAGTTGACAGTATTACACACCTCCGTGTTACCGAAATTATGTAAAGACGTTGGTACCACACTTGATTTCTCTATGGTCGTATCGGATTGCTATCCCATTGGATTATGAGCGCTAGGGAACAGAGAGTGCACTTAAGATTCTCAATTAAGATTGGCCATCGTCACCGAAATATGGTTTAAGAAGGATATCTTCGTACAAGTAGCGCATGGCAGTAATAGTAAGGTGTGTCGGCAGGCCGTTCGCGTCGCTGTACGCGGTGCGCGTGCACACGGAGACGCACGCGCGCCAGAACAACCTGAAGTTCGCGTGCGCGCAGTGCGGCGCCAGCTACGCGCGCGCCTTCGCGCTCAAGGACCACGTCAAGCACGCGCACAAGCAGGACGCGCCTGCCGCCGACAACGATGCCGCCGACACCTTGCTCGATGTGAGTATTCCATTTTTCCTTTAGCTTGGAGATAAAGGGACCACGTCAAGCACGCGCACAAGCAGGACGCGCCTGCCGCCGACAACGATGCCGCCGACACCTTGCTCGATGTGAGTATTCCATTTTTCCTTTAGCTTGGAGATAAAGGGACCACGTCAAGCACGCGCACAAGCAGGACGCGCCTGCCGCCGACAACGATGCCGCCGACACCTTGCTCGATGTGAGTATTCCATTTTTCCTTTAGCTTGGAGATAAAGGGACCACGTCAAGCACGCGCACAAGCAGGACGCGCCTGCCGCCGACAACGATGCCGCCGACACCTTGCTCGATGTGAGTATTCCATTTTTCCTTTAGCTTGGAGATAAAGGGACCACGTCAAGCACGCGCACAAGCAGGACGCGCCTGCCGCCGACAACGATGCCGCCGACACCTTGCTCGATGTGAGTATTCCATTTTTCCTTTAGCTTGGAGATAAAGGGACCACGTCAAGCACGCGCACAAGCAGGACGCGCCTGCCGCCGACAACGATGCCGCCGACACCTTGCTCGATGTGAGTATTCCATTTTTCCTTTAGCTTGGAGATAAAGGGACCACGTCAAGCACGCGCACAAGCAGGACGCGCCTGCCGCCGACAACGATGCCGCCGACACCTTGCTCGATGTGAGTATTCCATTTTTCCTTTAGCTTGGAGATAAAGGGACCACGTCAAGCACGCGCACAAGCAGGACGCGCCTGCCGCCGACAACGATGCCGCCGACACCTTGCTCGATGTGAGTATTCCATTTTTCCTTTAGCTTGGAGATAAAGGGACCACGTCAAGCACGCGCACAAGCAGGACGCGCCTGCCGCCGACAACGATGCCGCCGACACCTTGCTCGATGTGAGTATTCCATTTTTCCTTTAGCTTGGAGATAAAGGGACCACGTCAAGCACGCGCACAAGCAGGACGCGCCTGCCGCCGACAACGATGCCGCCGACACCTTGCTCGATGTGAGTATTCCATTTTTCCTTTAGCTTGGAGATAAAGGGACCACGTCAAGCACGCGCACAAGCAGGACGCGCCTGCCGCCGACAACGATGCCGCCGACACCTTGCTCGATGTGAGTATTCCATTTTTCCTTTAGCTTGGAGATAAAGGGACCACGTCAAGCACGCGCACAAGCAGGACGCGCCTGCCGCCGACAACGATGCCGCCGACACCTTGCTCGATGTGAGTATTCCATTTTTCCTTTAGCTTGGAGATAAAGGGACCACGTCAAGCACGCGCACAAGCAGGACGCGCCTGCCGCCGACAACGATGCCGCCGACACCTTGCTCGATGTGAGTATTCCATTTTTCCTTTAGCTTGGAGATAAAGGGACCACGTCAAGCACGCGCACAAGCAGGACGCGCCTGCCGCCGACAACGATGCCGCCGACACCTTGCTCGATGTGAGTATTCCATTTTTCCTTTAGCTTGGAGATAAAGGGACCACGTCAAGCACGCGCACAAGCAGGACGCGCCTGCCGCCGACAACGATGCCGCCGACACCTTGCTCGATGTGAGTATTCCATTTTTCCTTTAGCTTGGAGATAAAGGGACCACGTCAAGCACGCGCACAAGCAGGACGCGCCTGCCGCCGACACCTTGCTCGATGTGAGTATTCCATTTTTCCTTTAGCTTGGAGATAAAGGGACCACGTCAAGCACGCGCACAAGCAGGACGCGCCTGCCGCCGACAACGATGCCGCCGACACCTTGCTCGATGTGAGTATTCCATTTTTCCTTTAGCTTGGAGATAAAGGGACCACGTCAAGCACGCGCACAAGCAGGACGCGCCTGCCGCCGACAACGATGCCGCCGACACCTTGCTCGATGTGAGTATTCCATTTTTCCTTTAGCTTGGAGATAAAGGGACCACGTCAAGCACGCGCACAAGCAGGACGCGCCTGCCGCCGACACCTTGCTCGATGTGAGTATTCCATTTTTCCTTTAGCTTGGAGATAAAGGGACCACGTCAAGCACGCGCACAAGCAGGACGCGCCTGCCGCCGACAACGATGCCGCCGACACCTTGCTCGATGTGAGTATTCCATTTTTCCTTTAGCTTGGAGATAAAGGGACCACGTCAAGCACGCGCACAAGCAGGACGCGCCTGCCGCCGACAACGATGCCGCCGACACCTTGCTCGATGTGAGTATTCCATTTTTCCTTTAGCTTGGAGATAAAGGGACCACGTCAAGCACGCGCACAAGCAGGACGCGCCTGCCGCCGACACCTTGCTCGATGTGAGTATTCCATTTTTCCTTTAGCTTGGAGATAAAGGGACCACGTCAAGCACGCGCACAAGCAGGACGCGCCTGCCGCCGACAACGATGCCGCCGACACCTTGCTCGATGTGAGTATTCCATTTTTCCTTTAGCTTGGAGATAAAGGGACCACGTCAAGCACGCGCACAAGCAGGACGCGCCTGCCGCCGACAACGATGCCGCCGACACCTTGCTCGATGTGAGTATTCCATTTTTCCTTTAGCTTGGAGATAAAGGGACCACGTCAAGCACGCGCACAAGCAGGACGCGCCTGCCGCCGACAACGATGCCGCCGACACCTTGCTCGATGTGAGTATTCCATTTTTCCTTTAGCTTGGAGATAAAGGGACCACGTCAAGCACGCGCACAAGCAGGACGCGCCTGCCGCCGACAACGATGCCGCCGACACCTTGCTCGATGTGAGTATTCCATTTTTCCTTTAGCTTGGAGATAAAGGGACCACGTCAAGCACGCGCACAAGCAGGACGCGCCTGCCGCCGACAACGATGCCGCCGACACCTTGCTCGATGTGAGTATTCCATTTTTCCTTTAGCTTGGAGATAAAGGGACCACGTCAAGCACGCGCACAAGCAGGACGCGCCTGCCGCCGACAACGATGCCGCCGACACCTTGCTCGATGTGAGTATTCCATTTTTCCTTTAGCTTGGAGATAAAGGGACCACGTCAAGCACGCGCACAAGCAGGACGCGCCTGCCGCCGACAACGATGCCGCCGACACCTTGCTCGATGTGAGTATTCCATTTTTCCTTTAGCTTGGAGATAAAGGGACCACGTCAAGCACGCGCACAAGCAGGACGCGCCTGCCGCCGACAACGATGCCGCCGACACCTTGCTCGATGTGAGTATTCCATTTTTCCTTTAGCTTGGAGATAAAGGGACCACGTCAAGCACGCGCACAAGCAGGACGCGCCTGCCGCCGACAACGATGCCGCCGACACCTTGCTCGATGTGAGTATTCCATTTTTCCTTTAGCTTGGAGATAATTATGTCCCATTGTTTAGAAGCAGCGGTAGCTCACTGCATAAAGCATTGATCTTGCGATCGAAAGGTCGTAAGTGCGAACTACCTATTGCTCTAATCCTTCACTCCTAACGCGAGCAATCTAGCTTAGCTGGATAAGTTAACAAAAATAATAGTAATTGACAATATTAATATGACAATAATAGAAATGAATTATATTTTTAAATATATAAAATTATACAAGACAATTTACATATAAGAGCAGGGAGCAATCGAATTGTGCAAATGGTATCGAAATTGGATGTAAAATAATTGTAATTAATATTTTAAAATCGTATATAAAAAAATATGGGTTGGTAATGGTGGTATCTCGTTATCTTTCTCGAAAAACAGCGTTTAAATAGCGGTCACGCTACAGTGTGAATAGTGGATCTTTTTTCATTTGACATTTACCTTTACTACCAGATTTGAAACACTCGAATCTTACTTATTAAAGAGTAAATTTAAAAAATTCAATCATGTTTTAAAGCTTGGGTAATGTAACCAGTTGTAATTAATAATTAAAAAAATGTGCGTCATATACCCTATCCTATGTTTGTTTGTAGACAGTTGATACCAGTGTTACCTAATTCTATTATAACAAGAGCTGTGATTTCAGAATAATCAAGATGAAGAGTGGATGCGAGAAAACTCAACAGACGCGGAGGGGATACAATCTCTCAATAAAGAATTACAACAAGACGTAAGTCAATTCGCCTAGTTTGATACTATAAACTGCAAAATCCACAAGTGTTATTAATATACAAAACACATACAAAATAAATTCTAACACCGATATAAAACTGTACTGTATGGACTTTTAAATAGATTGGCATTCCAGCTTTGATTGTCGTCTACCTTCAACTAAAAATAAAATGTAAATGTATGCGTAAACTTCACATGCGTGATTCAGGATTGTATGGCGACGAGATTATAAGCGCCTATTGTGTGCAGCACCATCTGCTGGCATTCCTAGAAACTTTTTCGTCTGTCGTGTCACTACAGTCAGCTCTGACATTCTTGTAAATATCTGTTATAGATAACGGACTTTTTAAATGTTGCTGACTCATATTTATGATACTCAATATTACTTTGATAACTTACGAATGCAAGTAAAAGCTTTGACGAAATAATTATATTGTCAATACTAAATAGTGAATTCAATCTGATCGTTAATTTACATTCTTTAACTCGAGTTGTACTTTAGATATATTCTTATTATTCAAGAGATAATCTTGTCACTAATTACAGTGCCTAAAAGAGGATATAATAAACTTAGCAGTGGCGTGCTTAGGTTTGTAGAGTAAGAATAGCCCGATATATTATGTATGGTAATTTTACCAGTAAGTGATGTCATTCTGATATTCCTCTGGTAGTGTTTAGCATCCAGGAATCATACTTAATAAGACAATATAGGTCTTTAAAAAGATAGTTTAACATTTTGGATAAGAAAGATAAAGGATAAGCTGAAATGCTAGTTAAAAAAAAATATATGTTGATTATTTTCTTTTCAGATAACAGAATTGGAAATGAATGGCAACGAATTAATAGTTCCTTAAATAGTAATTGTAAGTCGTAAATGTAAAACTACGTGTTAACATTTTTAAGTAAATGATATTGGGTATATGTTTCAATAATTAAGTCGTCAAAGATACGAAGATAACTCGTATAGAATTAAAGTAAAGTATAAGTGGGGTCTTTTCGTAACGCGGCTTTAGGGTAGTTTTCACCTGTAAAAATGAATATTATCTATTTATAATAAAACGAAGAAACCAAGTAAATAATAGGGGTATAAATATGAAGTTGCCACTTTGTATATAGAAAATCAAAAATGTTGTGGTTTTCATATTGACTATTATATGAACATTTATGAATAGCTAATTAGAATTCCATGTTAGGCCATCACGGTTTTTCTTAAAATAAACAAAGATATCAACCATCATCTAATTATGGCGAATTAAAACAACAAATATAGGCAGACACTTAGTGATAAAACTTTAAATAGAAATTATATAAAAGGTTATTGATATTTATTATTAATAATACTTACGTATTATTAATAATATACAGGCTGTCCGGTAATGAATGGATAACCTTGAAATGTCTTACAGTAGAAATGAGAGCCGTTCTGAAAAAAAAATCTATCCTTACTACTACCAGACCTGATATATGTTTTTTGTTTTAATTATCGTATTTTACTTTCTTGTACACTACGAATTAATGAATTCCATCGGCTTTTTGTTGTTTTATTATTAAACACTAATTATGCTAATAGAAACACAGTCAAAAGTATGACTAGCACTTTTCTAATTGTTTTTTATATTTTTGTTATTTTCTTCTGAACGGCCATCAGCTCTACTATGAGACATTTCAAGGTTATCCATTAATTACCGGACAACCTGTATGTAGTCTATTCTCGAAGTGTACATGTTTTTTTTAAATTATAAATTCATTTTGTAAAGCAACCACGCATCTATATGTACGACAGAAACAGTAATTTTATAGCTAAAGATCTAATACATTGACAAAAAATAATTAAGATTTTCGAAGATTTGGAGTAGTATGTTATGTTCCTTTCCTGTAAGTTGCATTGTGCATTGAATTACCAATATATTACGTCACTAATAACTGAAACGGTTGTGAGATATAACTTTGTAATAATTTCTCAAGTCAACTTTCTTATTGTCTTTTAAAGTTTAGACATACAAAACCAAAATAAAAAATGTATAAGAGGCAAGCTATATCGCTTCACTTCTATTATGGTCAAAGGATAACGAGTTTTAAAATAAACAACATGATTACTTAAATAATTAGGCCTGTAATCATCAATCATGAGTTAAATTATAGAAGAGAGTTTAAATTGGCTAGATTAACATAATTAAGAGAAGCGATAAAAGAACTAACCTCCTTTTAAAGTTAAACTGCGAGCCACATGACGGGCTTTAGGTACATATCTAATGTAAAATAATTATTAATAAGAATTCACCACATAGGCACATATTACCAAAGCTAACAATAATAAAAGCAATCGTTGCGACTTGCGATTGAAACAACTCATTGAATATAAATAAGAATAATAACATCACAATAATAACACAGGTATTTTAGAATAAAAATTTTATAACATGTAGCTAAGTGTGTTAATGAAATTAGATTTTATGCAACTTAAGGCCAGTTTGATACAGTCCAAGTGCAGTTATAAAGAAGATAAAGTAGCTTAGAGTGGCATATCATAATTCAAGGTTCAATTTTTTCGTAAGATAAAAATGTTCTTGATAATGATATTACAATTGCGATGTCCATACTGCTTCCATCTTTAAATTTTGAGCAATGATTTCTAGCATCAGGTTGTAAATGTATAGTATTGTCTTGTAACCAACACAAGGCTGTGATAAAAAATACTTTACGATAAGCATTGAGTTCATATACTTATACTACGTATTAGAGGACAAAAGTCAATTAGATTTTTTACTTGCGTTGGAATAATGCTCTCTTACTCACTTAGACTGAGCCATAGTAGGGGTAATATGTTCTTTTGTGGTTTGTCTATATGAAATGCTTCATGGTAGACATGGATATATATTTTCCTAATACCAGTAATAAATATATATTGAGATACGAGCTAACTTGTCTGGTTGCGGGGAGACAACTACCACACGAAGCTATCGCTTCCTTGTGCCTGACTTTATTAAACTAAAGCGTCAGCAGTGTCTCTACACAACTATAGATTTTAGAGTGCAAGATAAATATTTAATTACACATGAAAGCATATTTCATTTTAAAATGTTACACTCTAATGTGTCGTTGCAGTAAGCGCATAGCTCAGACAAAGTGAGCTAGAGAGCGTTCACTCTTACGCATGTTACAAATAATGTAGTTGAATTGTCTCGTATCGTACGTAGTACATAATTATTAACTTAATGACGATAAACAACCGATTCAAATTCAAGGCCTAAAGTCACATTTGAATGTTGGCATTCTATACATTTTTAATGAGTTTATAAACGTTTCCACTAGAGGCGCTTTCAGAAAATGTATGGGAAGGCATTGCTACGATCGATCGTTGATTTATATAGAAGTGTTGTCTGGCGCAGACATGACCTCTATATAGTGTTTGCCGCTACATTCACTATTTGTCCTTATGTACTATATAAATCAGATTTAGGTAAAATTCGTAAGACGATATCTTATGTAGGTGTGGAACCACTCCCGGCGCGGTTAAAAGATCTATCAATGGTTTTAGTAGAAACCAAAATCATATAAATACGCTCTGATGGAAACGAAAAAGATACTTATGTTTCTAATAACCTTTACTTGAACATTCTGAAGTAGACTTAGATTGATATTACATGAAACTTTCAAAGGCATAATACCAGCTATATATGCTCACAGATCGTATCGTCGCATTTGGTTTCATATACTTAATAAAAATATTTTGTGAATAATTTTCTGGTTAAAAGACACGTAAGGTCACGAATAGACTTGGAACCTATTTCAGAATGTCCAAGTAACTTTGGTGGAAAATATATAATCGTAGTAACATGCTGTCATCGTATCCAACATGTGAGCCAATTCTCGTTGTAAAACTGTTCAGAATAGAGTTTCTATCTAGCGTCAGTGTAGGTAATAAATATCACAAATCATATTCTTCTAAATAAAATAAATGGTAAATGAGAACAAAACTTGTATTTCAATTCACATGTGACGTTCACACATATATTATACTTTTGGTACTTTATTTTGAACGGTTTGCATTACGAGAATTGGCCTTCAGAGAGCTTCAATAACTTGAAGTGTATGATTGATAATTTTGCCGTGATCCTGAAGTGGTATAGGAAACTCACCATTTATTTTGATGTAAATATAAGAAGTGCAACAGATCAAATGAATTTTAATTAAAATAGTATAAGTCTTTTTGTTTAAAATGGTTTAATTAGATTTAGTCCATTATTTCGAACGAAATTGTATAAAACATTTGATAAGTCAATAAAATGTCACAGGTCGTTTAGGACCCATTTCATTATTTTATTTTTCTTCACGATAATAGATTCTTGGATAATATATTTCAATCTCCTAATGTAGGGATTATTAGAATTAATATCAGCAATGGATTGATAATACGATTTTGTGATCATTTGGAAGTGGCATTATTATTGTATAATGATATTATTATTATGGGAATAGTTAAGACTCAGGTGTAGAAAGATAATTCATAATTCAGATTATCTACATATTTTCTTTTTTTGAATATGTAGGAATTGCGTCATGTCACATAACTACCTATTATAAAAGTGTATATATGTGTGTGTATTGTGATTAATCAATTTGACAATATAGTTATAGTTGTGAAATATAAATGTTTGTCTAAGTCTGTAAATGAAGTTAGTAACTAAGTAAGGTCATAAACTTATTATTGTTTAATACTATGGGCTTTAAGAGACGAACCAAAATTGTGGGCTTCCTACAAGTACCTACCTCGATATTCTACAAAATGTTCAATATTAGCAAATCTGAAAAAGTAAGATATTTCTATTACTCCGGTAAAATTTAAAATTATCCGTCGTAAAAGATAGAAACGCTAGTTATATGCGCAACTTTTTCTCAAACAATTATTGTGGTACGGTTGGAATATTTTATTTAGTTATGTGCATAATTACATTCGAAAAATATTTGAATACATTTGTTGATTATGCGATAGTCGATACTTACCGTGCCAATTGCAGCGGAGGTACGTACTTTAAATATTGTCGGTATTTTCGAATATAATAATAATTGATAACGCAATTTGGTACAAATCGTTTGTTTAGGATTAACAATTTTTTTAATACAAATTTTACTTTATGGTGGTAATGTTATCATAACATTAAAATATGTATTACTGCCGTAGTTCACAAAATAGATGAAACGAAATACTTTAATATATAAACAGAACTAATATCCTTCGACTGAGATGAGAAAGATAATAAATAAAATAAATATAATGTGACAATAGTAAGCTTAATACATTTTTGTTAACGGACTATGTACAAGCAGTTACATTCTGTACAATATTGGTTTATAGTCCAGCCATTCTGTCTTCCAAATAAATACAGTGGTTATCCATCGGTACCAGCTACTTTTTACATTTAAAAGCTTTATATTTTTGAAACTCTCAATCAGTATAAGTGAGACTGTCTTAGCTTGGTCTCAGAGTTTCGGGTTTGGGCCCAGCAATTACTAATTATTCTAAAGAACGGAATCTTATTAACATTAATTCAACCTAAGTCTTCCTATAATCAGTTTCTCAATATAAATAATAATAACAATATTTAGCCGTACAAATGTTGCCGGCAAATGCTTAAAGTCTTATGATATTGGGAACTAACCTATAGCTGTCAATCGGCAACAGCACCGTATTTCGTGCGTCCGATGGGAACTTCATGACAGAATCCCTAACAATCCTTAAATCAACCGGGGCATTCGAAACTGGAGGCCCTCATTGATAGCTGGAAATATTAATTATAACGACAGTGACCTATCATAATTGTTCTGACACAAAGTAATTTTATCGAAATATTATTTTAACAGCTGATTATAAGGCTTCAGGGTTTCTTGATAGATTATATTATGGGCTAATGTTTGGCCACAGAAGTAATGTAGCAATGTATTTTTAACTAACCTTTCTAGCTTTTTAATGCTATTCATCGATATGCATTACTTCGTTGTTAGGATATAATTTGGCTAACCAAAAATAGATATTTTAAAATAGATAGATTTAGGATAAGAGTTTATCATCCGTATAAAAATGTAAGTCATCAGCGCTGTGTTGAAATTGCGTTTTGATGATGAATTAGTTTTAAACCCATTTTTGATCATGACACATTAGAATGCTTGTGATCTTGCAATGCAGTTGCGTTTGCTATCATGTTGTCCTTGTCTCACTACATTGCAATTGAGCAGAACGCATTATAATATGATGGTTATAATGCGTGCGATCTTTCAATTAATGATTTTTCTATCGTGCGATGAAAGCAGAACTAAATTTTTTTCGATATTGTGCTGTTTCTTCGTATGTTAGAACGCGTAGTAAGCAAAACAGTAGTTGTAACACATAAAGGTTTTAATCGTTCGATAAAAGTAGAATGGGTTGCGATAAAACTTTTAGTGCATTTTTAATTAGTATGCATGCGATTTTGCATAACTGTGACAATCATGCGATATTTATTTGAATTGTAATTGTGAGATAATTTTGCTGTACTTGCTGAACCTTACTATATCTTACTGCAATAATATGGACCGTTAACTCGCACGGGACTGGGTAGCGAGAAATTTGAAAACATGTTTATTTGGTTATATGAAATCAAGTCGTTTTGTTATTCATAAATGTTTTTTATTACTAGTTTTTAGTTCAAGACTTTTAGTGATATTATGCGAACCAACTTGCATTTTAGTTTTAGGCAAACCTTAGTCTGCATCAATCGAACGCGGCTAGTTAGGAATGAGATATTGATTTCAACTTATTTAATCCGGTAGGTCCATTATTGATTGTGTTATCATGAAAACATCAAACGACAATCTTGGGATACCAACTTATATTCATAATTTTGTTCACTAACATGACACTTATTATTAATAAATGTAGAAATAACTTTGTTAAATTCAGTTTGTTTAGTTATTGTTCTTATGGTTACACGACAGAACTAATTTTAATGATTTTTGATCATTGGCGTGTAAAAACGATACAAGATTCCCTGACCACCTGACCATCTCATAATTTTCTGGCGCACACCTCACCTGGCGGTTACCAATTAACATAATCTTCTAGAACGGCTTATCTAGTGTATTACTGCAGGGCAATAAAAACGCAAACTATTGTTTTTACAAGAATATTGATTTAAGGAAGTATAGAACAGTCACATGTCTTACTAAGCCTATTCACTCTTTTATTTCCCAAAGTTAGGTTGAGTCAGTGTAAACTAAGTAGTAAACATTTACTTGTTTGAGCCAGTGTATGTCCAAAATGCCGGTTATTAAGCCAATCTGCCTCCTGCCTGTCAGTATACTTTGATAATGACTACAAATGCACATGGCAGTAGATGTATATTAATAAGCTATATCTATATTGAATTTCTGTATTTTAAATATTATTCTAATTATGAAATTAATATGTATTGTATTGACCAGAAGTCACTTTAAATAATTATGTAACTAACGATGTTAATTGTGTAAAAAATGATTATAAACAATATTGCGAACTGATTTTTTTATAGTGCAAATACTGAAAATGTACTACCGCAAATGTTATTAAAAATATTGGATTTGTTTTTATTTCGATAAATGTTAATTTCTATGTGTAAATGTGGTATGAGTATCATAAATATATTATACAATTATGTATAACTTTATCGTCTTGACTTAAGAGAATGAAATGAAGTAAATTACTTATTCGTCCTTGTAATGAAATTATCCAGAATTTTCCATCAAAGAAAACAAAATGAAAATGCTATATTAATATTTTAATATAATCATTTTTATTGGAAGTATAATCAACAGTAAAAATGTCCTGTACTTTACATACTAGAAATGGCACGTTTTCATTTCAATTTTTGGTATACAGCTGTATATTTTGCCACAATATCAATTATCAAAATAAATCGTTAATACTAATTAAATTTGTCTTTCTTTTTAGACGTATAATATGTATCTACAAAACTTTATTTCTATACCTACTTAATTAACTATCACATATTTTCTTTCACTTTAATCTAATTATTTGTTCTATCATGTACACCACTTACTACTTACATCACTTAACGCATAACTAATTATAAAAATATGGAATAAGATAAGCGTCTTTTTAGTTTACCTAGTTTATAAAGTCACTATAACACAATGTATCACGATTGTCCGTTTGCGGTCCACTCTCCTTCCATTCTCCACACAGAGAAAGCATACTGTAACTTGTCTTGTGCGAGATACTTGCCGTGTTCACTCCCCGCGTCACTGTTAGTGTCGCTGTTACCCGCCGTATCACTGTTAGATAGTATTTGATACAAAAATTCTATGTACTGCGTCGCTAGTTGCAATGTTTGTATCTTCGATAGCTTATCGCTCGGCAACGAAGGGATGATCTGACGCAAGCTAGCAAAAGCCTCGTTTAAGCTTTGCGTTCGCTGGCGCTCTCTCACATTAGCCATCACTCGCTGTATTTGCATTTCTTCGAATGATTGTGTTTTCTTACGTGACGCTTTTGATCGTTTCGATCTTGATCTCCTTTGCTCCTCGGTCTCATCCCGGTTCTCCTCCGCTCTGTACCCCACATCACTCATTTTTGGCATTTCGGCAGAATCGTAAAAGTTTTTGATGTCTTGCGAATTGGAATCATCGAAATAATAGCTTCTGGGTATTTGTTTCTGCCGGTGGTCGATAAATTGTTGTTCGAATGCGGGATACGGTGCTTGCTGGTATTCTCGTTCCTCGCCATCGAACACGACGTTCGACGGCCAAGGATGGAGTCCGGGTCGCTCGGAGCCATTGCTCAGGTCCATGAGGTGTGAGGGTGAGGATGGCGCGAAAGCCGGCGCCTCTGCGTGCCGTTCGACTCCCACAGGCATGTAACCGTAGTAGTGTTCGTCGTCGTCCGGATATTCAAGATCGTCCTCGAGCTTAATTGGCATAGGCACTGTTCTGTTTTCACAAGGTTCGTAATTCATCGTGCTACGGTCAGAGGAAAGTGTCGCGCGTGGTCGTGTAACATGCGCGCGTGATACGCGCAGTCGGACTGCCGTTACAGACTGAATCCTGCGCCCGAGCCACGGCCCGCCCCTACCCGTCCCTTCATTGACAAGATACAAAAAAATAACCATCTCCACCGCGGAGCGACTCCATCGCACCTCCCAGCGCGCCGCCTCCCAGCGCACCGTGCGTTAGACAGAGACGACGACAGTGCGTCGTTTTGATCGCTTACTGTTTATCTTGTCCATCATCTCCGAACTGTATTTACTACTTATATAGGTAGGTATATAGACGTTGGTGTTCGGTCGCCATACCCGATCGCATCGGTGGCCGCGCATCCTGTGAGGGCTGCGAAGTTTCAGCCGGCTACTGTGTCATGCTAATGGAAAGTTATCGAATCGTATCGCCATAAATTACTTTTAAAATATACAATTTCATTTTATTATTTTCAATTAAAGGATGAAAGTTGGATTGAGTGTAGCACACTAACTAGTTGTTCTCATTTTATAAAATAATGTGCGTCTTTATTAATATTTTAAAATCTGTCTAGAAGGCGACATAGCTAAGCTATTATTTCACCTATAACTTGATATAATATGGCGCCACCCTTCCTTAAGTTTTTTGTGACGCGTCGTCGCGTCGCCACTAAAAATATCCGTGACGCAATCATCCCAGGATCGATCCCACGGCCGCGGCCAGACCCGCCAAGGCGATGGCTACCGCGGCGCTATATCATAAATATTTAATATGTTTATCTCATACTTCAATAACAAAGATAGGTATGATGAAGGAGCCTGCACAATGTCAGTTTTGGGCTGACATTTTGGAGGTAGGTATTGGTCTTCGTTGTAATAAAAAACTAAAGTTATTCCGTTGGGATTTTTAACCACTGGAGATCAGACTGGACCTGTTTTATCTTATCATCAGTGAAGAAATATTCAATGCTGAACAAGGCTTGTCGAAAGAAAATAAAAATAAGCAGTGAAGCGTAGTTAACTTTCAAGTTTTCTGGCGTCAACTGAATACCTACTAATACCAACACTTAAGACATAGGTACAGCACATACCTACACCTATAGGTAAATATATCAAATACTTAAATCTTTTTAGGATATAAACGGACCGATTTTACAATTCAAACAATGAATGACCGTAGGGTTTCAAATCTTAAAGTTTTTAGTAAGTATTTCTTTATCTTTGGTTTGGTTATAGAGTGGGCAGTCAAAATCGAATAAGTACATTCGCAAACATGGACAAATTAACTTTTGATCTCTGAAGTCCATAGTCTTCTGCACATTGTCACCTGGAATATAGCTACTTTTAATGCTTTTGTAGTAGAATAAATAAAGCGACATTTGTCTAACCGTAGGACAGAATCTCAACTACCTATTATCAAATTAATAAAGTTGTGTATTTATTGTATAATTATATGTAATAACAATAAAGAAAACCACGCGTAATCTCCTTAATAGATTTTATCACATCTAACATTTACGAGCTAGGTAAATCTGTAAACCAGGTACCGAGTTAAATATTTCGCACATATTGTACCTATCTACTTTTTCAAATAGGTAAATATCATACGCGACTATAGGCGCGTTAGATATGTGTTTTATCGATGCAAGTTAACGGTATTTTTTAAATATTGAGACGGTAATACTCATGGTGAAGTATATTTAGTTGAAGCAACTATACTAGTTAAATTTAATCCGTTAAAAAGACAAAATTCGAGCAGCGGCAGACATTCACTGAGTTTTAATATATTTCTGGAATAGTTACCACACCGGTGACGTACCTACCCGACAAAATATTAATAGCTTCATTATCCAAACTTCTAAATATAACTACAGAGATAAATGCATATCACGCATCAAATTTTTACATAGATGATGGTGAAGAAACAAGCTAAATTAAAACACATTCTTTCTCTAATATTTGACTGTGTATCTACGTTTAAATATTACCGAGATATTTAAATTATACTACACACAATTACTCCTTGCGGCTTACCTTGCATTAATCCTACGGGAACGCATATTGAGATAAAAAGTGTCCTGTGTAATGTGTTCATTCAAGTCATGGTCTATCGTTGTCCCAAGTGTTATAGAAATCAATTCAGCGGTTTACGTTTATCCATTAAATATTACACAAACATCCAAACATCTTCAGAAATTTTAATATATACATTTACACAACAATGTAATACTTAATAAATTATTACCTATTATTACTACAGTGTTTTATGGATTCCATCTTGTATAGAATGCAGCTGATCAAGTTCCGCAGTGGTCATGCTCATGACCATGATTGCTGTAAAGTATTCTTTTTCATTCTGGCCTCTGTATTTCTATTATATATGATCGGCTTTCTAGTATAACTAAATAAATGTTCCTACGCAGCAACTGACTTCTGATGTCCACAACCTAAAGAAATAATGATAGTTGGAAGCTAATGAGTCCATATAACTAGACACAACAAAAAAGCATTGTGTCTTAGCGCCGGCGTCCAAACGTTCGACTCACAAATTAATTATCCAATAAAAGTAGATACATACAAATAAATATTTATCTATCTTAATAGTATAGGTGAGGTAAATAAAATAAATAAGAAACCGATAAAATCTAAAACCTTAAATAGGTACTAATGAAGTCTGCCCCTAGGTTCCATAGGCTAAGTTTGCGGCCAAACGGGCGTTGAATCCCTGGGTCGCCAAGAATGTTACTGAAGAGTAGCAGTGGTCCCAAGCACATTTCCGGATTCCATTACCGGAAATGTGTTCGGTGGGAACCTAAATACATAGTTACTGATGGGAAGGACAGGCGAGATTTTAAGTAAGTATCTACAATGTAATAATTTAGTACTTATATACCTACTTCTTGAATCCACCACTATATTACCTATATATTACCTAACGGCAAAAATAACTGTGTATAGGTATTTAAAGTATACTGACTATTATCTGTAGAATAAATCAACTGCCTAGTTTGCCTACCTATCTAGATGTAATGTTGTAGTGATTTATTTTCGATCATTATCAAGTCGAATCTGATTTTACTGTTATTACATCTTGTACCTAATTAGGTACCGGTAGAATGGGGTGACTGATCAATCAAAAGGTAGAATTGGGATTAAAACTATATTTTTCTTAAAATATGCGAGCGAAAAAATATATAAAATATGTAAGTAAATATAGGTTTTGTATGTACTGTCGATTTTCTAAATATTTTATTTTATATTTTGGTTATTTTTCTAGAGAAATAATAAAATGTCTGTGATCAACTTTAAACTATGATTTCTTATCATTCTTATACTTTCATTTCCCCTTTTTTTATTACAGCGATCGAAAGTATTCCCAAACAGGAACAAAAATTACACAAAACTAGTACTTACATATTTTATGTATTTTTCACAAATTGGCACGGATCCATCCACAACGATTGAACACACAATGACAATGATATTATACAATGCTGCCAGCCGTAAAGGAAAGACTGAAAGGATGCGTTGAGAATTCACACAATTTAAGTTTAAAACTAAAGCGAAGTTTTTATCAAAGTCACCCTGCGATAAAGTAAATTTCTACGGTACCTTGGTATATAGGTACATTTACATTTCAGTCTAGATAAGCCGTTTTATACCTAGGTACATATAAAATTGAAATCCTATTTCTTTTGTAACCTATTAACGTATTACTTCAATAATAAAATGAGGTACCTGCCTAGTTAAAACGTTTTAAAACCACCATTTTCCCAAGATGAATCAAGTCGGCATCTGGCGTAGGCCCATGGGATTCCCTTACGAGCAATTTAGTTTCATTCATAAAACAAAGTACCTAGGTACTCACTAACTACACTTCCCGTTATCTTATTTTTCTCACGAGTAAAGATAGCCACTGATAACAGATAAGTGACACGTGCAGAACTATGAATGAAAGATTTGTCGAAATTTAAATATGTGCCAAAGAGTTTATGTACACGTGTCGTGTTCATTTTTTTAAGAAAACAAGGCCTTTTCCATTATTCTTAGTGCTGAGATTTGCCATTAGGTAGGTAGGTACATATTTACCTACTTATTTGTTGGCATTACTGAACACCGAGATCAGGTTTAGATCTGGTATGGGTATCATCTAAATACAATTATTTTGTTCTGTTTGTATTTTAACTATGTATATTATAGGCAACTATCTAGACAGTTTGTTTCTATGTTGTGAAATACTATAAAAATGTTGGTCTTATAAATTATATTTGATATGGTAGGTACATTTAATAGTACCATAGGTACATGTAATTAGGTAGGTATGCAATTCCTACATAATAATATGATAAAATACCTAATAAAATAAGTACTTACCAAAATGCTACAAAATAATAAATTTTAAAGACATTGTTTTATACCTGAGTCCTGCCTACTGATAAGCAGCCGTAACCTATGAGCGCTTGCTACTCCAAATTATCACGAGCAGGATGCCGGCTCTGCAAAAAGATACTGACTGACAGCAAAGAGTCTCCTTGATAAACATACACACCTGTATATCACCGAAAAGAGAGGCTATAAGAAGATAGAGGGAACAAGTATTCCATCCGGAGCGAGACTTTTGCTCTCGAGTGACCTAATTTTCTTGGTGCCGATCTGCTCAAAACTTTTGTGTATAACGATCAATAACTTGTACAGTCCATCAAAAAAATATTAAATTGATTGGAGTTTGTATGACTGGTACATGAATGTACCAAGTTAAAGTCGAATTTACCCTGAAAAGCAGAAGTTTCTATTAAACACCGACGTCACATCATGTTTGTTTTTCACATTCTAGTATGTTGAGCTCTTAAACTTGAATTCATATAGATAATCAAAAGGCATAAGAGTTAAAAGGATCAAAAATATTTTTGTTTCCAGTAAAAAGAAAATATTGGCGTGTGATTCGATCCATCCTTTTGTTCTATCTCGGAAATAATAATAATAATATAATATTCTACCACATACACACAACACCATCTAGCCCAAACTAAGCAAAGCCTGTACTATGGGTACTAGACAATGGATAACCATACATATATACTTTTTTTTTGTAAATACATACATATTATACATAGAAACACCCAGACCAAGACAAACATCCATATTCATGCGCACAAATGTTTGACTTGTGCGGGAATCGAACCCGCGACCTCAGACGTGGCAGTCGGTTACACTAACCACTACGCCATCGAGGCCGACGAAAAGAAGAAAGTTAGTATATGTGCATTATTCAATAGAAAAGTAAGGGGAATAGTAGGTATATATATGCGTTTACGATTGTCTTGAGAAAACACATATAAATTTTATTTACTATCTGCCCCACGCGGTTTTACCCACGTTTATTTGATTACTTCTACGCTTCCGTGGCTCGTAGCCTAGTAGTACCTAGTACTGAATAAATTAGAAGGCTTCTATGTAATGGCGAAAGTATTTTTGAAATCGGACCGGTTTTTGATTATCATATATTTTGATTAATAAACTAATTACAAACAAATATACAAACATAAAAATTATATTATATTAGTATATTTGCAGCGCAGGTCAAGGTTAAACACGCACTTCTTACAGACGGATCTTTTCAGGTGTAGTATTATAATAAGTGTACCTAAATCTAAATAAATGAACGACAACTAAACAAGACGCACCCCGTCAACAACTAAAAATAATTAACAGTGACAATTTCACCTAATTACTCACATTATGTTCGTTTTACAGTAACAATTATTTATATGCAGTATAGGTAAAAATAATTTCCAATAGTGTTATCTAGAGCTTACACTTATCGTCACTCTAAGCAACTACACCATAATGATAAAATGTCATCCCCTACTTAGCCATAACGCCGTACAGATGTTTTAAACTTTTAACCAAAGCAGATTAACGCCTTGCCAAGTTTATTTTGTTAAGAGTTTTACGGCGCTGCGGTTTATTTTCAAACTTTTTTGTTTGCCGTGTAAGTGACACCTGCTTTAGATAACGAGGATAGTAAATACTTATGTAGTAAATGGTTGTGGGAATAACGCATCTTCAGTAGTAAATGTCTTATTATAAATCTCATGTAGGGCAGTCAGCTGCTATAATATAATCTAATGTTATAAGAGGAGCGAGCCAGATAGGTCGTGCACACTCTAGAATAATCTGTTGCCTACTATAGGATGTAAGTATTCAACTAACAATTCTAGAACGGTTTGTACCTAGCTAAATGTACTTTAGGGATATATCTAGGCGTGAGGTTTAATATATTATATATTGCTATATACGGATTTTATCGCGTTGTTTATTTGACACTTTATTACAAAATTTTGAAAATTGTTACGCTACTACTACTATTAAACTTTACTAGGTAATTTTTAAGCTTATTAAATTATTGTTAAACTATTTAGATTTAATTTATTTTTACACTTTCCTCTACGTTTCGATTGCTTTTCAGCAAGCGTAAAAATAAATTAAATCTTAATAGTTTAACAATAATTTAATAAGCTTAAAAATTACCTAGTAAAGTTTAATAGTAGTAGTAGTGTAACAAGATTCAAAATTTTGTAATAAAGTGTCAAATAAACAACGCGATAAAATCCGTATATAGCAGTTTAATTTCAATGAATAATATTTGCGTAAATAGAAGACAATATTATATTATATATTATTAAACATACACATTCTCGAATTTATTCGTGCACTTTATTCTTTGCGGAAGACTATATTTTTTAATATAAAGTTAGCCTAAGTAATTCCTTATAACATCAGCTATCTGCCAGTTAAAATAGGTCCAGCCGTTTCAGAGATTAGCTGGAACAGACAGACAAACAGACAAAAAGACAAACATTTTAGAAATTGTTTTTTTTATATAAGTGCCGTATGTATGTACTTTAATATGCATTTAGTAAAAAGCTGTTATTTTGACATTACAAACAGACACTTTAATTTTATTTATTTGTAAGTATAGATTATTGGTTTTAATTAGTAAATAATATGTACGGGCAACTTAATAAGTAGGTATATATGCTATTATAATAATAATAATAATAATAATTTATTTATTGTTCTCTCACACAGATTACAGAGTAGGTACATATTATTCTAATTAATACATCAGTTCGGTAATCTATCTATGTGAGAGACTGGTATCTGTACAAGGAGACCTGTATGACAGATTACCAGCCTCTCCAGACACTGGACAAAGTTTAATCTTAACTAATTTATTAATCAGAGCATAAATATCTGTGTGTGTAAGTGCGTTTATGTGTGTGTGTATGTGTGTGCGCGTGTGTGCGTGCGTGCGTGTGTGTGTGTGTGTGTGTGTGTTATGTTTTGTTTTATAATTTATTTATCTAAGAGCCTACATTAAGCACATTTTCCGTATCTTCGTAGTTCAAAGACTTGAGCCATGTTGTAAGAATCTGCTTACATTTAAATTTAGTTAGGGGATACACAGTAAGCAACTTATTTATCTTATTATATAAGTATCCGCCTAAAAAACCAAAAAAGTTGTTTGAGAACTTGGTAGTCCACTGTTTATCCGATATATATATATTCATATTTACTTATACAAGAAGCAGTGATATTAAATTCCTCACAAAAATTGACTATAAACATCTACTGGTGATGTACAATAACGTCAGTAAATGAAGATTGATTAAATTATGGGTTGTTCCGTATTCATCCTATGAGGTCTCATCCTATTTCTTTACTCATCCTAAACTAGTATGCCTAACTGATCCGATTACATTATTTTAATAAAGTTTCTTTATTCAACCGAAATGCGTTCCTTACTCTACCCGTGGCAAATATTACCGAAAAATGTATGGATAGCATAACAACCCTTGGCTTCGCAAAAGTAGGTTACCTAACCTTCTTTAAAAAAAGTAACAGTACTTTAAAAAAAATATAAAGCCTCGGTGATAAGAAAGATTGCAAATGGAGAACATTTTTAAAATCGGTTGACCAAGTCTTTCCTGTTTATAATATTAATATAGATATAGACTACGAAAACAGTAATGTTTGTTCAGACCGTCACCCAAACCTTAAAGCTTTTGGGTAATTTCGTAATCGGTTGAGCTAGGAATACTTACAGGCTGAATAAAGAATTAAAAATAAATAATTGCTGTCGGTTGAGTAAAGAACGTAAATAGGTTCGAAGGACCTATTCTTCCCGCTGTCGAGGCGGCAAGGTCCGAGTTCCGCCAGGTCCTAGTGGAGAAGTGGAAGGAGCGACTTGTGCACCCCAGTGCCGGGCACGCCACGATCGTGGCGGTAAGTCCCGTGTTTGAGGAGTGGCTGGAGAGGCGGCATGGCGCCCTCACCTTCCGGCTGACACAGGTAATGACTGGCCACGGTTGTTTTGGCCAGTTCCTGTGTCGTATACGCCGGCAAGAGACGCCCGGTTGTCACCACTGCGGCGACTGCCGCGACGTTGTTGTGGACACGGCGCTGCACACTTTGGCGGATTGCCCCGCCTGGGCATCGCAGCGCCGTGAGTTGATCGCGGCAGTCGGATTGGTTGCCCTCTCGCTCCCGGCCGTAGTTCAGTCTATGGTCCGGAGTGAGAGGTCGTGGAACGCCGTCGCCTCCTTTTGTGAGGAAGTAATTTCCATCAAGGAGGCGGCGGAGCGGGAGAGGGAGCGCTTAAACCCTCTCCCCAACCGCAGAACCGGGCGCCGGAGGGCGCGAGATGACCTCCAGCCACCCTGAGGATTGACCTGGGGGTGGCGGGCTTTGTGGGCCTGCCCGCCATCCGTTCAGCACCAGGTCCGAGAGGCGGCGTGCGTGTTCCCACGCGCGCCTCTGTGTCGAGTCCCCCCCCCCCCCTAGGGGGGACAGTAGGGATAATTTGTGAGAAGTGCCTTTGGGTAGGTCTGTTCGTGTAGTGGCCTGCCGTTTCATACTGCGGGCCGAAACCTCGGCGGGGTCGCGACCGCATGTGCAAGTGATTCGAGCGGCCCCGTTGATAGTGGTTTTGTCGAGGAACACCGTGGTAGGTTTAGTCGGTATTCCGGGAGGTACATTATCTTCTTATTATTTCACTGCCTACATGTCGCTATTACTACGTAAATATTTTTTTTAGCGCAGTTTAGTAAGATCCACAATTAGTCTGGCATCACAATAAGTACCTCAATTTTAATGAATAATAAAAGTATAAGCTACCTAAGAGTTAAGTTAAATCCCAAGTCCTTCAAATTCTGGCTGTAATTGGTCGTACAAGTTTTATTTAAATACTGGATTATTCTCGTTAATCTATATATTCTAGCTAAGAGGATTTCCATTAGTCATTCCTATTTTAATCGAAAATAGTTTATTCCGCATTGGTTAAACCAAAAGCCGATTCAGCGAAAAATCCATTAATTGTCTATTAATATTCAGTCGCCGAAGATTTTCAGAATTAACGAGGTAGTGATTAATGTTTCCTCAGAATAATAAAACTTAAGACTCGCATTTGGTCTACTTTATGAATTATAAATCAGTAATTAAATAATGATATATATCATATGATTTATTTTGTCGAAATATATCTACCTATTAAGATGATATTGGCGACTAATTTAAAATAACAATGTTACTTTAATATGTAATTTGATTAATTACATAGCAAAGGCTATTATTTTAATTATTTATTAAAATAGTACAATAGGATATTGCCAATTAATTTAATAATAATTATGTGATTGTTACCTTCGGCTAGACTTTGTTTAAAAATATGGGACTGATTTAGAAATATAATTGAAGCGTAGAAAATAATACTTTCCCACGCGGTGTTGCCCCAGCTGCACACCGTATGCCAAAAATAGTACTGCCCAATGATGACCATTGTTTCTCTGGATAATAAAAACGAAGATTAGGCTCTAAACGGCAATATCGTAATAAATAATAAAGCGTCTTGGAAATGTTCAGCACCATAAAACATCTGCAGAGGCCCCCACAGCTGCGTTTAGAAGAAAATACGTCACACGTGTGCCAAATCTATAGACTAGCCTTCAACTACCTGCAACACTGATAACACCGCCTTGGTGCTGACATGTTAAAACTTGTCTTAATGACTTTGTTGCTTTAACAGTACCTACTTATTTTTAAATAATACGGATTAGCAATGTAGGAGCTGGGTAAGTTCTATGCTTTTTAAACTGATTATTTGAGACGCGCAGGTGTTACACCTTTTATTTAGCTTACAAAGTAGTCGGTGGGTACTGAAACAATTCAAAGAATCGGTATTCGTGAATAATGAATACCGATTCTACGAATTAGTTATTAAAATAAGTAAGAATTATTTTAAAATACTTAGGTACCTATTATTGTGGAAATCATGAAGTATTTGGGCTTGTATACCTTCCTGCCGCTTGAAATAAATTTTCTTTATTATTGTTAATTAAAATAAATATAGTACCTTAGTACTACTGAAATACCTTATCAAAATTAATGAGTATCGTTTTATAAAATACTGCTATATTGTATTCTTAGTACATGGCACAATTATCCGAAACACAGAAGGCAAAAAAATATTTATACTTAATTTATTATATTCATTTACTTTATTAGGAAACAAAATATCTATCTAACGATATAGTAGATACAAGAAAATGTCAGTGATGTATAAATAAGAAAATAGCTTATTCGATATAACGCACAACCTCAAACACCCCAATTAGATTAATAAATTCTAATAATAATATAATTATTAAAAAGTTACTTTTATGTACTTAAATATTTTAATTTAACGAATTAGTTCTCCTTATTGAGAGCGGGTAGTATGGGTATATTACAATAAATCTAACATTATTGCCTTAATTGCATCAAAAACCTTATTGCCTTGAATTATGATACATTTTCGTCTATTTCAGCTGTTTAATAAATGGGTAAATATAATTTAATTCGTTTTAATTATTTTAGGAATAAAAAATTACCTATATTAAAAATTGCTGGAATTGATTTAGTAGCCGATTTTGAACAAACTACTTTCAGGATGTGCGTTTATTATGTTACATGTTGTATATAGCATTTATAAAAATATAATTAATTAATTATGTTGTGGAATTCATTTTACAAGCATTGTACGTAACCATATAGTTAATAAATGTTCTAGAATGAAATACATGTAGCCGCACTATAGCTACGGGTGGAAGGGTACACCTCCGGCGCGGGCGCACAGATGCGTCCCATGTGTGGCGATCTCTTCGCGCCGCGCCGCGCCGACGCTGAGCGACGCCGCTCTTGCTAACACCAAACTCCTGCGCATTCAGGACAATTCCACGTCCTACGTTTAAATGTAACGGTCACGATTGTTTCAGATTCATTTAAAATTTTAAATTGTATCTGTCCATTTATAATTATTTATATGTTAAATATCCTTGACAATATTTATTAATATGGCAACTACTATTAGAACTATTCTTATTGTCTTAGCGGAACTATATGTAGTCCTCTACCGACATAATATTTTCACACCAATGCTGTTACTAAAAATTTTCTTACAGAATAACTTAATGCCTAAAACGGGAGTTGAACCACAGAACTCACGATTCGCCACAAACCGCAAAGTTATGCCACAGTACAGCGTTAGGCTATATGCATAGATTTCTAATGCTTCACTGGTTTATTTACTTATCAGATTACCTACTTTAAGTCAATTTAACAGAATTAAGAATATCAGAAAAGCGTGCAATCCTGCTTAACACGTGACGTGTTGCCACCCCGACGTCACCCCGGTATTGTCCGGCATTCACACGAATTGTTTTTTTTTCAGCATATGACATGCCCGTAACGCAACCCCGGGCATTCCTACCTACTCGGAACACTGCCAACTAATTACACATGAATCTAAACACCGCGATTTGTTTTACAATCGTAAATAAACATTTTAAATGTATGTGGAATATTATGTTATGATTCTTTTTAGTAATGTTGTAATGATTTATTGACTTGTTTCAGGATGCCTAGTTTACTACAACATGATTTTATTACGTTTATTATGAGTTGTATGTTACGCATGTTATCGATGTACGAATTCTTTTTATTGCTGTTAGCGAATAGACTAGCGGCCACCTAAGCCAGTGGTCGGCAACCTTATCGTCCAAAAGAGCCAAATATAGACAATCCACAAGTGAAATATATTTAAAGAGCCACTTTTTGAATCTTAAGCTTTGCTCTAGCAGGGGACATTTATTACGACAAAATTAGGATTAAAAGTATATGTATATGTATGTAATAAGTCTTAGCTTAACTAACAGTGAATTAATTAAATTTTGGTATCATAGTTATAAGGCTTATCTTGCCTTATAACTATGATACCAAATTTTATTTAATAATAAGTAATATTCCGTGCCTGCACTAAATATTTCGTGGAAGAGCTGCAGCTCGCGAGCCGCGGGTTGCCGACCACTGACCTAAGCGGACACAGCCGCTCATAGCCAAGGCTATTTCCTTTGGTATCGCAGAAGCAAGTCCAAAGAAACACAACCAAAAATCAAATCAAATCATTTATTTGCAAACTAAATGTACATAGGTACCTACATAAGGTCTTAAATATTTTATAATAGTTACTTAAAACTTAGCGGGCTTTTACAGCCATGGCAAATTAGAGGGCACAAAATAATATTTAGTTATAGCTATTTTACATAAAACAGAAATCATTATAAACAAATCCATATAAAGTTATAAAGCATGTTTGTATGCTTGTAGATCGCCATATTAGGTATTTTTATTCGTAAGCTTATAATCTTTTACCATGCCGCCGCCTACCGTAAAACACAAACGTTTAGTTGGCTTGTCTGATGGTTAGCTACCATAGCTATGTGTTTGCGGGGTAGGCTTTCACGGTAGGCTTTTAACATAAGACAGGATAGGCTCTCACTCCCACTGAACCAAACGGAACAGTTCGGAGACTGCTATTTTACCTCGATATCCTAAGAGAGCGTAGGTAGTAGATACTTCGTCCGGTTGACCTATTCATGCTGTATCCAGCAAGGCTCTACTACTAACTATTACGTAAGTTTGATATTTGTTAGTTTTTAAATACCTACTATTACGGTACCTAACGCCAGCGACTTATCCTTAGTATTGAACTTAGTATGAAATTCTTTTTATTCTTCACTCGTTTGCTACCAATAAGTCACTTCAATGTGTACTTTCCCGTGATTATAGTTATACACCGAGCCTACGTTTGGTGTGTGGATACTTAGTACAGATGACTTCATATTTTTGAAGTGAAAACTTCTTTAGGCACGTTGAGCACTTTTTGGGTAAACAAAAATCATGGAACTCACGTCATCGTCACCGAACGCTTTCCATGAGCTATATGTACACTGTGTATATATGTTGCGACATATATACACAGTGTACATATAGCTCATGGAAAGGTTAAGGGTGCGCCCTTAACCTTTTGAACGCCAACGTCGTCTATACTCGACATGCGCAAGCGTGCCCTGTGCGCCAACGTCGTCTATACTCGACAAAACTGTTTTTTGTCGGTTCACAGAAAAATACAAAATAAACATATTAAATCATTAGTTTTCTGTGTTTTAGTGATACGACTTAAAAATTGAATCCCCAATTATTACTTAATTGTATACAGCAAACAAAATTGTTATTAGTTATTGAAATATTTGATCATAAAAAGCAATATATAATATATCGATTTTCGGGCTTGGCGTACAGGACATGGAAGTGCCGTTATGGCGTGGCGTTCAAAAGGTTAATAAAACAGAGACTTATCTCAGTATTTTGGATTAAACAAATTTGAACTCTATTGCAAAGATTTAACACAAATATAATATTAGAATTTAACATTTACAATTAGAGTTCAAATTGCCTTACTTTCAAATTTCGAGATAAGTCGCTGTTTTATTAAGAGTGCGATGTGTACTTTTTGGGTGAGCAAATAGCGTGAAACTCGCGTCATCGTCACCGAACGTCATAATTCAAAATTCAAAAATAATAATCTAATAGCTCGACGATACAATTCACAAGTTACTTAGTTTTCACTTCTATCGGTAGTCCCCAAAGACTGCCCCGCATGTATTCATTCATCTATTTAGTGTAGATATTTCAACGGGGATTCGTAAAGTGATGATTTTTATAAAACATAATTGTAAAGCGAACATATTCACAACTGCTGATCAAATCCCAAAAAAAATACTTTGGCTGCCGCCACAGACTCACAGATTATAGTATGCCTCAGCCAAAACCATTTCGGCTTAAGTCATCCTATTTTATTGCAAACAAAGATCCTAATATTAGAATTTGTTAGATGTAAAATTTAACATACCTACGTCCATATACCTATATCCATCCGTAAAATACGCCAGATATAGGCGTATTTTACGGTTGGGAACCGATTTTCCAGATTCTTTGTGTAGGTAGGTACTCAACGGTCATGTAGAATACACAACTTCTAGGAACATTAACAGCACCCATGTAAGTATACTTCATGGAATCCAGATGCGGTTCTCAGAAGAAAATAATATATTTTAGACAATCATATTAGGTATATCGAAGAATAGGACACCATAAGATTTCATGTATTAAATACTAATGCCAACGTGTAGGTGTGCCGTGTGCCAGCGTTAGCTAAATCAATTTTCGCAATACAATTCCGTTTATGAGGCATTCTCGTTTGTCGGCTGACGGCAGATGCGACGGGGACATTGCTAATTCTGGGTTATGCGCGCGCGCATGTTTCCTGTATCGATTCCTTGTGCATGACATGTTATAATATGTTGTCATCCACAACGAGTTACCGGACTAAAAGCTGCATCAAATTTTACGACCGTTTTATAACCTGGTGTTGGAAGACAATTCGCTATGTTTGTTTCATGGATTTACTTTGATTATTATTTTGAGTTGCATACCAGTTATTTACTGTTTGGTATGCATGTAATGGCAGTGCACACATACGATATACACAAATAGAAAAGTAGGAAAGCCTATGTATACAGAAGGAGTGAACTCGACTCTGAAAATCCTTTCAATGTCCATACCTATAAAACCAATTGTCTGTGCCGATCATAACATGCCAATTACGTCCTACGACAGTGATTAATGATTATAGTCAAACAGAACGTTCAGTCCGATTAGTTTATTAATCTAATAAATTACGAGCTGTTAAAATGTTAGTCACGTTGCAGGGTTCACTAATAACATTGGATAATATTGTATATGTTTACTTTAAACAAATGTAATGTCGCCGTCTAATGTGGGATAGACCATAAACTTTTATAATTACTGTTTTATGGTTTCATAAAAAACGAGCAGACATACAGGCAATAAAATAAGGGGCCAATGCAGACTAATCCTTGTGCAAATAAAGTAGGTAAATTCTCATTAAAAATTTGTCAACTATAGGAGTGAATACGCAAGCTTTATTTCTATCAGCGTATAATATTTTGAAATGATTGCGAAAATAAGCGTGTTTACTTTGAAAGCGAACGGCGTTGATACGTTTAGTGGCGGTTTCCGTTCGCATTAAAGTATCGCCACTGTCTGTGTTCAGTACTTCGTAATATCGACGCATCATTTTATTTTAATAAGCCCCCCACTTACCTACAAATTCGAACGACACATCCTTAACGACGCTTTAGTTTTATATGAACCACTTGCAGATTGCATTGCATTTACAATAACTGCATAATAATTTATAACTAACTAATATTTTCAGTAAAACGAGAACCTAGTTCTCGTGCTAAAATATTGTTATCGGAAATTGAGTCCTAAATTGTTTCGGCATAAGATTGATTGTTCGTTACTAATGTTGCAGTCTAATTCAGCGAAACTACAAAGAGATTGACTGATGACCTCATATCTCTTGGCATCGAAGAATGGTTAATGTCACAGTAGGCTTTTGAAATATCGCATGTGTAATGAAATTCCCCTGTCGGGCGTCTGTTTGTGTGTTGCGTCATGAGTGCCGATTTCTGCACAGCGAGCCTTACAACGGGTATAGTAAAGTCTTGTCTTCGTTTAAAGATCACGTTACTGGGTAGGTACTTAGGTGCCGCACTGCATTAGTTCTATAGATACCTTAAATGCAGGGCCGGCCTTAGCAATCTAGGCGCCCCGGGCGAGTCATGTTTTTGACGCCCTTTTAGGTATAGGTACCTACTTATTCCATTACAAATTAAAAAACTTATTTTGAATTTGTACCATATCTTTTATTTAATTAATAGAAAACTACGAACATCATATGTATTTGTTATTATTAATAATAACATATTTTAACCATAATTCACTAAGCAATGCACCTTACCTATCTATATTGTCTGTCAGGCACGTCACGGACCATTAAAAAAATCTTATTTTTCTAGCTTTTTGTCAGCAAATTCTCTGATAAGACTGGCAAAATCTAGATTTTCTGCAACTTGATTTTCAATAGATAGTAAAGTAAAAAAGTAAAGTAGGTAATTATTTTTAAAACATAAGTACACGTTATTACACAAATATTTAAATACACAGAAAAACAGAAATGTACTTATACAACGTTATTTTTAGTAAAGTGCAAACCTCTTAGGTGATGATTATACTCGTTATTATGAACAACTTTTTTTCTGGGACATTGCCGAAATCGCGAAAACAAAATCTATACTAAGAATAACGTTGTATAATGAAAATGAGATGAACCACTCAGGATTATTGTTGGTTTGCGGCTAATGCCTCAAATCAACGCTGATATTATTTGGTAACCCCAAGTGACGTTCGGACGTACATCAGCTACATACTCGTAGTAATATTTTACATACACAAATATATACTGTACGTAAGATATACATATAAATTATAATCGATGAGTACATATATGTATATATAATATATATATTTAACTATACCTAACATGTATAATAAATAAATTGGCGCAATATGTATATAAATATAATATTCAATAATAACCCACTAAAAGTTGCCATTCACGAGATTTTTTGATTTCACGGCCGAACTAGTAGTTGTAGACCGCAAATAAGTTTTTAACAATTTTAGCTTAGAAAAACTTTATTCGCTCCTTGAAACAGTCACTGGTATTGTTAACAGAATACGCAGCGATATTCAAATGTTGGGATATAACTCTTGAAGATTGTGTATTTTGATAAACTTTAATGTTTCGATAGGGGTTGCCTAAATGAAAAAAATAACACTAAACTAAAAAAGTATGTATATAACATTTATGAACTAGTAAGGCCTCAAGACGGTTTTTAATTAGAGTAACGATTGCTCCTTAATATCTTTCGGCACTTTTATAAATGATATTTAAGAAAAACTTTAATAGTGAATTAATGGACAAATAAGATTGAAAATTAGTCTAGCAGGTGCGAAGAACTAACTAGACTCGTTCTTATATGATATAGATGGGACCGCGGTTTCACCCGCGTTTTTGATTACTGCACCGCCCCCGTGGGTCGTAGCCTGATTTTATATAGCCTAAGGCCTTCCTCGATAAATGAGATATACAACACTAAAAGATTTTTTCAATTCAAACCGGTAGTGCCTGAGATTAGCGCCTTCAAACAAACAAACAAACAAACTCTTGAGCTTTATAATATTAGTATAGATTTTCTATAGGACATAATATGTATAGGAAAATGTTCTATAGGTACCTTCCCACCAGTGAATAAATCGTGTGGCTCCGGGTAGAATTTAAGTTTCATTGTGCTCGTTATCTTATACACAACAGTAAATATCATTCATTTAACTTTGTTAGAAATAACAAAAATAGTTGCAGAATGAAGCACGTATTTATATTTTAAATTTGGTTATGAGAAAAAGTGGAGGTATAGTTGAGATTTTTTGCCATCTCCCTCGTACACCTGTTCAAAAACGTGATCAAATGTAATGACCATCAAAATCATCCTATGACTTTGATGGTGATTAGTGTCATTAGTTCATTACATTTGATCCTGATCAACAAAATATAAGATATTTACCAAACGTCTACAACTTTAATGTATCTTTTGGTCGTATCTTGTACCAAATTGTATCAGCAAACCACATTTAGTATACTATGACTATTAAACCTAGTAGGCACTATGAGCAAATTAGTACAACCGCTGCGACAGTGAATTTCTCCGGTTCGGCTCAGTTAGGCCAAGTACTAAGTAGCTACGGCACGCCGCAATAGCGGCGGTAAGTCCGAACTTGGAGGAGTGGCTGAAGCGGCGCCATGGCGCCCTGACCGGCTGCCGCAGGTCCTCAACCGGCATGGATGCTTCGGGAGGTACTTGCGTCGTATAGGCCGGGAGGAGACGTCTTGTTGTCACCACTGCGGTGATGGCCCCGAGAATACGGCGCTGCACACACTCGTGGAGTGCCCAGCTTGGGAGGAGCAGCGCCGGTCGTTAACCGGGGCACTGGGTGTCCAAATCCTCTCGCTGCTGGAAATGGTTCTGTCCATGGTCCGGAGCGAGGGTGCATGGGAAGCCGCCGTCGCCTTCTGCGAGGCAGTGATGTCCGCGAAGGAGGCGGCGGAACGGGAGAGGGAGCTGGTCTCTCCCCACCCAAACCTCAGGAGACGTCCAGGGCGCCGCCGTAGGGCGCGCGCAGACCTCCAGCCGCCCTAGGGGGCGGCCTGCGGGCGGTGGACTTGGGCAGTTTGCCGCCCAAGCAGCACAGGCCCAAGGGAGGGGCATAAGCGTTTCGCGTGCCCCTCTTAGTGGAGGGGGGGCTGTACCATCTGCTCCTCCCCCAAACAGCTGGGGCCCGCCTAGTCACGTGGCGGGCCAAGATCTGTCAGTGTCGCGGTGAATGCTAGCGCGAATCCCGTGGCATCAACACTAGGTACTGGAGGAACGTCGTCAGGGGTTTAGTGGGTATGGGGCTGGCTTCTCTGGCTCGAGGCCCACACACCCGCGCCCTGCCCGGGCGCGGACGGAGCGTTAAAGCAATACCGTGCCGTTAAAAAATTTATTAAGTAGCTGTACCTATTAAGAAATATGAGTTTCGCTCCCAAATAATAGAGGGAAAGTCTATTGCCGTTAACCGAGCTTAGTTGTAGATTCCGTTCTGCTACTAAGAATTTAATGGCAGGAAAAATCAATAAAAGATTTCCCGATCTAATTGCATAGCAGTTACGTTCACTGTTGCTACGTTACCGAGGCAAATTATATAGTTTATAAGATGCTTTACGAAGAGAATATATTATTATAATAATATTAGAATACTAGCTGACCCGCGCAACTTCGTCTGCTTCATATAAGAGATTTTATTTCCGTTTTTGCAACATTTTACATTGCTGCTCCGCTCCTATTGGTCGTAGCGTGATGTTATATAGCCTATAGCCTTCCTCGATAAATAGGCTATCCAACACTAAAATAATTTTTCAATTCGAACCAGTAGTTCCTGGGATTAGCGCGTTCAACCAAAAAAACAAACAAACTCTTCAGCTTTATAATATTAGTGTTACGCCCAGTGACATCTCTCGGCATTGTGGGAAAGACTCAGCAGTTCCGTCTAATAATTTACGTAGTAGGTATGCTTACGAGAATCGTAGAGAAGACGCTGGTACTTTCTCGAAACATCGTACTGTTTACATACCGATTATAGCGTTACTAGAAAACTCTAGAAACGCCTTACCCGCGTATAAATAGGGCGCACGCGCACCTCCGAGTCAGTTTACAATCGTAAGCGATCAAGTGTTCATCGAAGCGAACGGAAGCGGAAATACTACGGAGTTTGAAGCAGTACAGTGAAAAAGTGTGGTATAGTGTTTGTTGTGTTTTAAATTTAATTGTGTGTTTGAATAAAACATGTTTTAGTCGGTAATATTGTTTATATTCTTATCCGTCGAACCCAGCACGTAGCATTAGTATAGAATTATAGATAGTAGAGCTTATTATATACACTCTTTGTAATGCATATTATAAACTATATAACTTATAATTTGTATGTGATAGATCATATACACACAACACCATCTAGCCCATACTAAGCAGAGCTTGTACTATGAGAACTAGACAATGGATAAACATACATTAATACTTGTTTTTTGAAAATACATACATATTATACATAGAAACACCCAGACCAAGACAAACATCCATATTCATGCACACAAATGTTTGACTTTCACAGTCGGTTACACTAACCACTACGCCATCGAGGCCGTCTTAACTAATTTGTGCACCCAGCTTCGCCTTTATTTTTTATCCTGGCAGGTATTACCGGAATTAAAGTATCCTATGTGTGTATCCAGTCTGGTGAGCTAAGTTTTCCAGAATAGGTACTATATATAAAAGCAAAGTTATTAACGGTACGGGTAGCGCAGTAGTTTGACTGATCTCTTTTCCAGCTTCAATTACGAAAAACATATTCACGTTATTATAATTATTGAATTTATGTATACAGTATCTACTGATCTAACCTATTCTATTATAAAAACATTCCGGACGACTTGTTGCTTGCATATAATTGTTTATCTTTAGACGTTTTACGATCTGTCATGTAAGTCATGTTAGATGTTAGTTCTAGTAATTGACAGCTTGTTTAATTTACCACACAAATATTAAATTAAAATTATATTAGGTATTATATTTTTAATTCAGATAATATTAGCCTTGACTACGTCTTTTCCGTGGCATAAGTTTTTGCTAATGTTTGTTTGCGATCGTAAGGACGCGAGTTTGAATCCCGTATTGGGTTATATTAATCTGTTTTTCAATTAGGAAATCTTAGTAGCAATTCGTCATGACATCAACGAGGCCGATAATAAAAACTAAATGAAAAGATAAATCCGTGCTGAAATAAAAAAATAAAAATTACACTCCCCGACGATTCGGTTGCTTTTCAGCAGCCATGTTCACGGAGAGACTAAGATGGTGGTTGTCTAAATAAAGTAAATATAAAAGTAAAATAAAGCAAATAAAGTATAAATTTAAAACGAAACTGTTCTAATAATTTTTAATAGATAAAATAGTCAGTATTTTGAATAGATTAAATATTCAGTAGTAGGTAGCGTAGTTAATTTCAAATTTATTAAACATAAAAGCAGTTTAATTTGAAGGGATTACTATTGTTTTTTTTTACGTACATTAGTGTCACGCTTCTAATCCCAAAGGGGTAAGCAGAGGTGTAAAACCGATAAGTTACCTAACTATAACATTAGGTTCCGCGTTATAGGGGTGATCCCTTTTAATGAATGCATTAATTTAAGTATCTTCCCTGATCAATTAAAAATTGCAAGAGTATTGCCGATATTTAAGAAAGGGTCCAGGACAGATCCAGCAAACTATAGACCGATCTCTTTGTTGCCGGTATTGTCAAAGCTATTTGAAAAAATAATGAAAGACCGACTTATGAAGCATTTGATCAAAAATAAAATTCTAAACTGCAATCAGTTTGGCTATCAGAAGTCCATCGGAACTACGGAAGCAATAGAAACGTTAATTAATGATGTTGTTTGCAAACTTAATAACAGGGAAAAAGTTGCTGGTATATTTTTAGACCTGAGTTCCGCATTTGATACTGTAGATCACGCGATATTGATAAGAAAACTCGAACACTATGGAATACGAGACAATGTTTTAAAACTGTATTGTTCCTATTTAAAAAATAGGAAGCAATTTGTCGAAATTAAATCGGTTGTGGAAGAATTTGAACATACAAATCAAATCTAACAACTGTATGTCGTGGTGTGCCCCAGGGCTCTGTATTAGGGCCGATCTTCTTTATTTTATTTATAAATGATCTGACAGAGTACATTAGGAAAGTTGAACCAGAGACAAAACTAGTAATTTTTGCTGATGATACCAATGCCATAGTATCTGCAGATAACATAATAAATTTAGAAATTATACTACACACAGTGTTTACAGCGTTTGGAAAATGGTTTGGGGCAAATAACCTAATACTTAATACCAATAAAACAAAATGTATACTTTTTAAATCTACAGCAAGAAATAGTGCCAGCCTAAGTGTTATGTCTCAGGGTGTAAAAATTGATATAGTAGAAAGTGTCAGATTTCTGGGAGTTATAATTGACTCGTTCTTGAACTGGAAACAAGAAATAGCCTCACTTACTAGTACAATTAGTTCAGCTTGCTATGCGATTCGAAGTCTCAGAGAGGAATTAACGGTAGCCGAACTTAAGATGCTATACTACGCTTTAGTAGAATCCAAGCTTAGGTATAGTATCCAGTTTTGGGGCAATAGCTACAAGTATAACATAAGCGCAGTATTTATTTTACACAAAAACGGGCTATAAGAACGATGTTACGATTAGAACAAACCGAGTCATGTAAAACCCACTTTTTGAAACTGGGAATCTTAACGGCACCCAGCCTCTATATTTTAGTGTTATTGGGGAATTTTATCAAATACCTTCATAGTTTTGAAACAGAAACACAGAGAGAAAATAGATTAATAACTCGCAGAAAAGACCTTCCTACAATAATACAACCTAAACTAAATATAGTTCATCATAGCACTCGTTATCAAGCTGTATTGCTGTTCAACAAATTACCAATAGAACTAAAAGTTATACAAAATTCAATTCTATTTAAAAATAAATTAAAAAAATTTTTACTAAAAAAATTCTATTATAGTATAAATGAATTTTTAAATGATAAAGACCATATATTGTAGTAATTTCTATTTTATTTTAATTTATTTTTATCTTTTCAAATAGTAATTATAAGGTTATACTATAATATTGATATTTTTGAATTTATATTGACATCTAAATCCATTTATTTCTTCTGACATTGCTAATTGTATTGTATTCTAGCGTTTCTTTTTTTTTTTTTACATTGTTCTGACTTGATTTTATACTATATTATTTTTGACATGAAATGAATGGGATTGTTTTTTAATTATTGTTGACCTCATTATATTATATTCAATTGTATTTAACCTTGTCATAATTGTAATTATTTGTTTTTTTTTTACTAAATGCGAAATTATTTTCAACACAAATGTAATTTGTTCTGAAATAAATGACTTATGACTTACTTATGACTTATGACTTATCCTATGCTGTTCACTGGGCAGGCTTCGTACTGCTACTGAGAATTTCGAGACAATGAAATTACTTAACACGTTCAATGCCGCCGACACGCCTAGCGTGTTCTTGCTAATTTCTATAACTACGCCTCGAACACGCCAGGCGTGTTCTAAATGTTTTAGAGATATTACGAATATTTGCCTAAATTGCCTTTTGAAATTCTCAGTACATTATCCTCTAGCAATAACCTAAGTATAAGTGAGGTGGCCCCCGGAAAAACCCTTTAAATTTTTGCATTAAAAAAAAAGTGTTTATGTAATGCCGAGAACACGCCAAGCGTGTCCACCTTATCAATTTATCAGAAGTTGTCAACAGTTTCTTTCGTTTTACTACTTCCGCTATATTAGGTGTATTCCCACAAATGTAAACACGCGTAAAGTGTATGGTATATGATATCACTGTCGTAAATAGGGAGATCTTGTGTTCCCAGTTAGTGCGACTAAAATCATTAAAAGAGATGTAACATTGCCGCACAACTCGTTATCGTTATAGAGATGCCGTTATACTAATACTAACATATTTTGGATTATGTAGGTACATAGGTAGATTATTGTTTTACGACACCCGCAGGGTATGTAGGTATCTACTCATATTTATTTAATTCTTAAATCACTGTGTATGTATCAAAACATTAAATATATAAAATTAGTGCCTACATTAGTAAACAATTTGGTATTTGTAGTAAATAAATACGATAACATCAACAAAAAAGGTATCGTTAATGTTATGTATAATCTATTTCAAAATGACAACATGTTTACGATCTCTGATAAAATTACGATAATTACTTACCTAAAAATCTATTTCCAGCCATAATTCCAGGTTAAATCTCACTACCGTATTAGAATCACCTTTATTCTTGCGAAGCGAAATGCAAACTAACTGATATTCAACGTTGAAACCGAGAATTAGACAAATTTAGAATTTAACTCTATTGAGGTGCCACTGAACACGCCTAGCGTGTCAATGTTTAACTAGATGCAGTACCGCCGACACGCCTGGCGTGTTCGCGTGCATTTATAGGGCGGCATCGCTATGAACTTCAAAAAAATTGTGGTGGCAGTGAACGTGTTAAATAACATTTATAGAATTACAACATTTATGATTGTTATTTTATGTTTAATTACCTAGTAGGTAATTTTCTTACCGACTTACAGGTATATAGAATTACACGTTTTATAGAATTAAGTGTGCTGTTACTTAATTTATTTTTACCTACTCGCTGCTTTTCTTCTCTTTGTCATATGCTACAAAAACTGCCTATACTACCATCAGGTAGGCCATGACCTTGTTTGCCACTCATATGGTAGTCAGCGGCTTACTTGAGATACCTTGGAATTGTTTCTGTAATGCCAAAAAAAAACAGTCTATTCATTAGCGGATTGCATAGGTAGGCAATTCGCCTTATAGATAATAATTATATGCATAGGTCGATCAGCGGAGGCTACCGCAAGCCTAAACTACGAGTAAAACACATTTCTAGATTCTGTCGCGATCATGAACGTAACAATATTTATTGATTTATTTATTTATTTGGACAACCAACAAGAACATACGCCTTAAAAGCTAAGTTACAAAGTCAGTGGTACCTATACAAGTATTGTGTATATATAGTGGTACCAATACAGGTTGCCACGGAAAGCAAAATACAAACGATAGTTGGGAGCAGAAGGCTTCTCAGAAGGTAAAAAAAACTTAAATAAACAATTTCTTACATAATAAGTATATTATACTAATAATACAAAACTTTATACTAATATATTATCTCAGCTTAGTGATAATAATTAATTTTTAAAAGTTGGTAAACTTAGACTAATTATTTCAATTTCCTTATTTTTACTAACAGAATTATATTCCGCTTGGAGACGGAGAGACGGAGAGAAAAATCGTCGAGATAGTGCTGTTCACCGATGAGTCCCGGTTTGGATTTCATCCGGATTCACGAAGAACACGCGTTTGGAGAACTCCAGGGAGAGTTAGCCGGCCACAGCACTCTCAGGTGGTCCACTCATACGGGAAGGCGGGACAATCAAGGTGTGGTCAAAAATACGTCTTGGCGGATAAACCCAGCGCATAAAAATACCACGAGGAGGTAGTAGAGCCTGTTATTGTCCCACACAGAATCCAAATGGGCCAGTAATTTCTACTCATGCACGATAATGCTCCTTCCCATACGGCGCGGCTGTTATCGGCCGCTCTCCGAGACCAAGTTATTCAAGTTTTGGATTGGCCTACACAGTCGCTTGACTTAAATTTTATCGAGCATGCCTGGGACATGTTACAACGAAAAGCTTTGAGAGATTTCCCGCCAAATTTGACGACGGAAACTACAACAACTTTACGAACACTTGCAAAAAACATGGGACCTCATACCGCAGTAAGACATTGACAATTTAATTTTAAGTATGAACAATCGATGTCGATGTGTAATTTATGTAAGAGGTGGCAACACTGATTATTAATAATTAGATTTTATAAGATATTTCAATTATAATTAAAATTAATAGTTTTATAAGGAGAAAAGAAGGTTTTTTATCATACTAATTTTCTACGGCGAATAAAAAAAAACAACATATTTATTTAAAACAAAAAATCACGATATGGTTTTTATTTTTTATTAAACGCCTTAAAATTAAAATTACCTATTATTATTCCATTTACTATATCAGAAAGTTATTCATTGATTTTTAGATATTTGATGATATATAAAATATCGCTAGGTTTTGTTGATATATGTATCTATGGATCACATGTACAAAATTTTTTTTATTTGAATAATTTGGCGTACTAGCATATTACCTGATGGTAAGTGCTCATTGTAGCCTATAGACGCCTGCAACACCAGAGGCATCACTTGCGCGTTGTCAACCCTTTATGAAAGAATGTGGGCAGGAAAAGGAGCGGGAAGGGGGTAAGAGGGTGTTTGGTCTTCCGGCACTGTCACTCACCGAACGAAACACAACAGTAGGAATACTGCTATTTCACGTCAATATTCTGTGAGACGGTAGTCCTTCCTCGGTCGAGCCAGCCCATTCATGCTGAAGCGAGGCTTTACTACTCATAAAGCTCTACAACAACAACTCTACTAATACTCTACTAATAACTCTACTCTACTCATACAACAAGTCCATGATTGTTTGTTTATATAAGTGTATAATATGATTTTGTTTATAATTATTTGTAATATGTGGCACGAGTTCTTGATTCTAAATAAATAAGTAGAACTAATTAATATAACTCAAAAGATTAGAATTCAAAGCTCGCAAAAGTAAATTTTGAGCTGGCAAACGCTGAGCTGACTTTTCATAAGTCAACATTTGTCGAAGTGTCAAAAGTCAAAACGGAGTGTTAAAACTGTTAAACTTTTGAGTTTTGCGAATGTTGCGCGCCTTTTGTAATGGTTAGGTACACTTAGAACTTAAATTTATAAGATAAAACTTTAATGAAATAGAAAATGCAAGCCGGAGAATCATTTTTGTCCTGTGCGGCGACTTTAGAATGGATGACACCGCAAGGATCTATTTTAAGAAAGGTTAATTACAAAACAGCGTCGTTGCGGTTGATACGAAATGAATATCGAGAAATGTATATGGAAGTATCGAGTGATAAAAATTCTGCCATTAGACTAGCATTAAAGGGTATAAATGTGTTTAAAAAGTTTATGGCCGAAGGTAAAGCTAGTGTTAAATTTCAAGATGTGGGATGTACTATATTCATATCGAATGCACCACCAACTAATCTCGTGTCATTTTTACGTACAATATTTGTTAAAATGACTGGTGATAAAGAGCAGACCGTAACGCCTTCGAAGCAAACAATGAGGGCTAAACTATTGAGTGGGAAAGCCCAAGGGTTTGAAGATATAAGTCCGGTCACAGTAGCTGATGTACACAATGCAAAAAATAAGATTTCTAAGGCAACCGTGACGACTCCTTCGCCGCCATCTAAGAAGCGTAAAATGGAGGATACAGCCCGAGGTCCAGCTCCTAAGAAGTTATATTCTCCTTCTCCTCTAACAAATATAAGTGCATTGAACCCGGAGCAGCAAAGGGTATTGGAGGCATGTCTTAGTGGGAAAAACATATTTTTCACTGGTTCAGCTGGGACTGGAAAAAGTTTTTTACTGAAGCGAATAGTAGCAGCACTACCCCCTGATGTGACTGTTCCTACAGCATCAACCGGAGTTGCTGCTTGTCATGTTGGTGAGTGTTCTAAACATAATATGAGTTGCTGTATTATAATAGCATATTTTTCAATCTTTATTGCGTTCCATAATGTAATCTTATAGTTTTAGGTTTGGTAACTATTATGGGCCCTGTTGGTTACAGCAGCAGTAGGAGAGAGAAAGAGCAGTTACTGTTAAACTTTTTTATTCTTTAGCTTATGTGAGTCAATTTTATATCAGTGTTGTTTTATTAGTCTGTCTAATATCAAGTTTGTTATTACAGGTGGTACAACACTTCATGCATTTGCTGGCATTGGTGATGGCAGTGGGTCTCTGGAAAACCTGTGTGAGAGAGCCATGAAAATACCACTAGTGGCTCAGAAGTGGAGGAAGTGCAAGCATCTTATTATTGATGAAATATCTATGGTTGATGGTCTTTATTTTGAGGTGTGGTTATTCAGACATTAACAATATAGACAGATTTCTTGTGACAAATATTCCTTGTATAAAATTTTCTACTTATGATTGTATATTTATAAATCCAACTAAATATTCATTTTCTATTACAGAAATTAGAAGCAGTTGCAAGATATGTAAGGAAGAATGACAAGCCATTTGGTGGGATCCAGCTTATACTTTGTGGAGATTTTCTACAACTGCCGCCAGTAGTCGAAAAAGGGAAAACAGGAAAGAGATTCTGTTTCCAATCACCTTGCTGGGATAAATGCATTGAATTGTGCTTTGAACTCAAACAAGTACATAGACAAAAAGATACAGAATTTGTTACGATCCTGAACAGTATTAGAATTGGCAGAGTTACAAAGGAAATAAATGATCGCCTCACTGGAACGGCCAGACAGAAAATTGAAAGTGATGGCATCTTGGCTACAAGACTTTGTTCTCACACTAATGACTCTAAAATGATTAATGATTCAAAACTTAATGACTTGGATGGCGAAGGAAAGATTTTCTCTTCCCAAGATAGTGACAATGCTACAAAATTACTAGACATGCAGACCATTGCTCCATCAAAACTAATACTCAAAATAGGAGCTCAAGTTATGCTGTTAAAAAATATTAATGTAAATGCTGGTTTAGTAAATGGTGCAAGAGGGGTAGTTGTAAGGTTCGAGGAAGGTTTTCCTGTAGTGAGATTTAAAAATAAAAAGGAATACACAGCAAGAACTGAGCGATGGTATGTCAAAAATTCAAATGGATCATTGTTGTGTCGCCGACAAATTCCTCTTAATTTAGCTTGGGCTTTCTCAATACATAAGTCCCAGGGTTTGACACTGGATTGTGTTGAAATGTCTTTGGCTAAGATATTTGAAGCCGGACAAGCATATGTGGCATTAAGTAGAGCTCAAAGTTTAGACACCCTCAGGGTATTGGACTTTAATTCTCGTCACGTTTGGGCTGATCCTAATGTTCTAGAATTCTACCAGAGATTTAGACGGCGTCTGCAACAAATGGAAATTGTACCTCTAGGCTTGACTGACAAAACAAATAAAAAATTAAAATTAAGAGATATATTAGAGAAACAGTTAAGACGCAAATAGTGAATGTATTATATAAGTAGGAATAATTTATTTATTGTCCATTAGTTAATCATGATCTGTATAATAAGACTGCATTGCATGTGTTCAATAATTATTATTGAACTGTAATTTTAGATATCAAGAATTATTTTAGTAATGAATATTAAAGAAATATATTTTCATAACTTTGTTTTATTGGAATGTTTAATTAGATAGTAATAAAACAAGTATTTAATAATTAATAGCTGTATTCTTGTAAAGGTGAACATGTTGCTTATATCTTAACCTAGCTACCTAGTCTCAACAGCAGTAAGAATTTCAATTTGTTCCTCTAGTGTGGCATGCTTTTCTTGAAGACATTTAACCACATATTTCATAGACTCAATAGTTTGTTCATTGTCTCTTTTGGTGCTATTAGCTTCATCCATATTATTCTGGAGAATTTCTACATGCTTCTTAGTTTGGACAACCAAGTCCATCAGTCTATTGTTTAAATGATCTTGTTTCTTGATCATTAGCCAGAGTTGGGCATCACTAGGTGCATCAGACCTGCATTTCAAATCATCAGTGATAAAGTCATCCAAGTTAGAGGGCTCCTTCAATCTTGTCATGCTGTTCTTGATGTCGGCAGTTAATTCAGCCTGTGTTAATCTATTGAGTAGTCTGTCCACTTTTGTTTTTGGATCTTGAGCCTGGAATTAGATAAAATTGATGTTTTAAACCATGCCAATTTAGAACATAACTTCTGAAATATATAATGTTGAATAACTGAAATATTCACTTTAACAGGTTTTTGATATGTTCGCGCAAACAATGTTGGTATTGCATGGTCCTTCAATCTTCTTTGAGAATCAAAATATTTTTGTTCGAAGTGTTTCGAGCAGATTCTACTTTTCGCCCAGTCTAACATAGAGCATCTATTCTTCAAAACTTTCAACCATCTATTGCGCATCTCAGTGGTGTGTGGACATCTGATGAAATAAATAAATCACTTTATTTAAATTTGTAACATAAATACACAACAAATAATAAACAACAAGACCTAAAAACTTACGGATGGAACGACACGCCTGGTGGTTTGTTGAGAATAGTTGTTCTGCAATTTTCGATAGCACAGTGAGTGGTAGACATTTTTTTTATATAGTACGTACTTTTAGTGAATTCGATAATATTTTATGATAGATGGATACAAATGTTTATGCCGCATAAAGCAAAGCCTGCAATTTTATTGTCAAAAGAAAAGAGTCAAGAGTGCATCCAAATATTTTTAGCATAGACTATAGACGCTTCCAAATTCAATAAAAAAGAGTGAGATGGTGGAATCAATAATGCTATCTATCTAAGTTATACGATGTTCAGTCTTAACTGGAACGCGCCAGACTGACTGATCTGAATGACATTTGAGTAGGTAGGAAACCTACCGACATTTCAATCTACGCAAGTTTTACTTTTTCTCTTTAGTTTATATTATTTCTTGTAAATAATTTGTGTTATTTAAATAACACAAATTATTATGTTAAGTATGTCATTAATAAATCGTGATTCACTAAATAAAATCTACGCAATGATATTATGAAGATAATCATTGTTATCAACTATTAGAGGGTTTTAGTTTCAGTTTTCTTTGTTATTTCAGTTTGTAATACCAATTTTAGGTTTAAGTTAGTTTTAAATATTAGTATGTTACTAGCTCACGAAAAGCAAAGTAACAAAAAAATTAAGATAACTAACTAACTTTTTCACGTAAGCTCTTTTGTTATCCATTGCCCTATTTTGAAAATTCTAAATTAGATTCAAGTTTATTAAAGTGATGATCACCGAGTATAATTAGGTATTAGAAAATACTCATAATTGAAGTTACCTCATGATACGTGTCATATACACCAGGTCGGCCAATTTCCGTATAGATAACTTCTAAATTGATATTTTGTAAACTCAGATCCTTTTTAATACTTACATATAATATTCAATGAAGGAATTTCATTTGGTCGCTTAATGTTTGCAAACCTTTGACTGATTGCGTAGTTGCTCCCATGGTGCAGTAGCTCGATTTGCATGCAATTATTGTGCGAGCGAACAATGAAAGTAACTACATACAATATTGATTAGATAAATATACAAGTATTCGTAATATGAATTTCTAGTTACATTTTATTTACTAGCCTTCCTTGAATCCTTTTTACACCAGCACAATGCCTTTAAAAGTGTATCTGTTCTACCAAACACAGTATTTCTGAGGCTGGGTGTCTGTAAAGCCCGTTATTTTAATATTAGTAAAGTTCAATTACAGCAGCGTTAGCCTACTGGGAGACCGTTGGACTGCCACGCAGAGCTCTCAGATTTGATCCCATGGCGTGCATCTCTGACTTTCCGAAGATATGTGCGTATTAAATAGCTAATTATCGCTCGCTTTATCGGTGAAGAATAATATCGTGAGGAAACCGGCATGTCTGAGATTACTCCATAAAGTTCTCGAAGATATGTGTAGTCTGCCAACCCGCACAGTTCCCTTTGTGACAGGCGTTATGCCGTTAAAATCAAATAAAACAGCACTTGAAATTAACTGAGTAATATATTTGTTAATCAAAATAAATGAGCATTAATACAAAATAATACATAAATAAATGAACAATTTGGACAGTTATATAATTTAATATTATATCATTATATATAATTTAATCAGTGACGCTTATAGCTACAGGTGGTATGAACCTCCAGACATGACTAACTTCACCGGCACAAGGCTGTATTATAGAGGGCGGGTCAGTCTCTTTGATGAGTGGAATCTCGTCAAGTATTGGTTCAGTGGTCGAACACTGAATGTCGATCTTATATTCGCCGGGAGTCAAGAACACGACGGTACACTCGTGGTACGCCTTCGCTGATTCTGGTAGAGTTGTCAACACCACTCTAAAAATAAGGCAATAATGTATAAAAACTATTATTATATACATATATTATTCAGGGTCCGCCAATCTCGAAAATTTGTCGATAAATTGACACAACGTTGCATTTCTATATAAGAGTGCTTTTTATATATCTACGTTTTGCCTCAAAGTTGTCGCGGGAACGGGAAATTAAACATTTCTGAGTAAGCCACACAGCGAAGTGAGGCCGAAGAAATTATTAAAGATGTCGATGTGCGTATTGATTGACAATTATCGCCTGCTCCGTGCCTCGGAGAGCACGTTAAGCCGTCGGTCCCGGCTGCCATGAACATCTATGTAATGGCAGTTGTTATTGGGAGAGTGTCGACACAAAATATGCCACTGGGTCGAAGTGTCGCCGGTCTGCACTAACTGGCCCCCACATAAGATAAGATAAAGATGTCGAAGTAGATAGTATCTAACGACGAAAATCAATATTTATTTATGTAATCGTTGATTATGTATATTCCACTTTAAATAAGTATTTATTTCTGTTATTGTTGATAACGTCGATTCCGCTGGCGTCAGACGTTCGCGTTCCTCTAACGCAGAGGTTCCCAGACTTTTTTATCATAGACCATTTTCAAAATTAACTGGTTCCGGTGGACCCTACACTACAGCTACATTTCTACCATATTCCAAGGTTAAAATTAAAAAATGTAATACTGTAGGCGGGCTGACATTTTTGTTTTACTATTTGTGGTCTTTTGCGAGTGGTATTCCTCAAACTATCCGTCAATCGACGTTTTTAGGTGAAGTCAAGCCAACATTTTAGTACTTTAGTTTCGTGGACCCCCCCCCCCCCCCCCCCCCGACGCTTACAAATTGTGAACCCGTAGACCCCGTCGCGTCTCACGTGGACCCTTATACCTGATGTACTCCTCCTTCGGCTTAATTCACTGTCTGTTCACACTTACTTATTGTTGCCGGCAGTGGCGACACGGTTGTCAAGCTTGTAACTGAGCACGCCGTTGTTGTAGTCCTGGTAGAATTGCACGGAGAGGCAGAGCTTGTGCAGCGGGCGCGTGAGGTGGTTCCACACCGCCACGCCCAGCGACAGGCACTCGCCTGCGCTGCAGTTGTACTCCTCCTGCGGCTTGATACACTGTCTGTTCACACTCACTTCTGTTGAATTAAAATGAGACACTTTTAAATATATTCTTTCATGGTTTAACTCCGCTCATTTGGGTCATAGTGCGATGTTATAGCCTATAACATTCTTGAATAAGCGTGCTATTTAACTAGAAAATAATGTCTGTAAGGCGAGCTTCCGGTTTTAGCGTCCCCCCAGTCTCCTCGACGTTTCGCCAATGATTGCAATGCGCGGGCAACCGTTGCGCGTTAGGCACGCTAGCGACATTTCGTACCAATCACTTCATACGTATCGTAATAACGACCAATAGCAGCGCGCGTGGATGCCCGCAGCGGCACAGTGACTCGCGGTGATTGGCCGCTGGTTCGCGGTAATAAGAATGACGCGCGATGTCCGCGCGGTTCGACCGACACGCGTCGCGCTTGTGATAGGGATGAGCGATATTAATAAAATATCGATATTGATATCGATAGCTCAATATCGATAATTCGATATTATCGGCCACAAAATATTGACATTTTATAATATCGATCAGAAACCATGGTCAACTATAAGTTATGTACTAAAAATATTGTAAGGTCATCAAATTTTTATCAGAATTTATTAAAATAATAAAGATATATAATAATTATTTCTTATATATAATTAAAATATATAAGAAACAATTAAGGAACGTTTAAATCAAGTGAAACAATGAGTTACAAAAAAGTTACTGAAAGTCCCATAGCTTTTTATCACTACTCTGCAATATAAGCAACTTTGAGAGCAATTTTCTTTCAGTCGGTTTCGTTGCTGGTACAGAAACTGTCCAGCTTTCGAAAATAGTCTCTCCGACCAATAAATAGGCAATCAAACATTCAGGTAAAAGAATTACCTACAAATCAACAATACAATAATTATGATAACTAAATGCAACACAGATTCAAGGTAGATCTTAAAACTATTTTTCATCGTAAGTGACAAACGTTACTTACGATCAGTCGGTTACAATCATTCTTAATTATCTTCAATATAAAACTTTTACTTTTGTTGCTTACGATATAATTTATTTCTAGTAATAATTTTGCCATTTATGCAAATATGGATCTAAGAGTTTTGCATTAAGGTTTAAATGATTTTAGGTGTTCGTTACGATAAAAAAGTGAAATACTTACATTTTGTCACTTACGATGCTCTTCCATAACAGGCTCGATATACAGGGTGTCCCAAAAATCAACGTCAAGCCGAAAACGGATGACGGGCCAAGGGATGGTGGTTCTCAAAAAAATATGAAAAAAAAATTTTTTGCTGCACTCTAAAAATTATAGCCATTTAAAAAAAAATGAGAAAATTAACACCTTGTTATGATTTTTCAAGTACTATGACTACAAAATGTTTACTTAGCTTAATTATTTTAGTGAGGATTTGTTACTGAATAATGCTAGTATACATTACAATTCAAAATTTGAACACAACTATCTTCATTTCAGAGGAAATATCCCTAATATGCCCAAACATGTACTCAAAATTATTACATTATTCAACTTTAAATGGCCGTGCTGAAAAAAAAATGTACTACGCCATTTCAGCACGTGGCATCAAAAGATGGCGCATTTAATGGGCTTTCTAAAATGCTATAACACTTACTACATTTTATCCTAATTATGGATTTTTTTTCTAAAACAACTTGGATTTATGCTTCTAATGCGATGCATATTTTATTTAAAGCTTACTTAAATTAAAGTAAGACAGTACAAGTTTGGGTGAAACAGATTAGGACGCCACTTCAACGTGTGAGAGTGAAAGAGATAGCAAGCCTGAGCATCATCAACAGCACGAGTTAGAGTGAAACGGAGAGAGACGCCACTTCAACGTGTTAGTGAGAGTGTGAGTGAAAGAGATAGCAAGCCTTAGCATCATCTACGGCATGAGTTAGAATGAGACGGATAGAGACGCCACGAGTGAAAAAGATAGCAAGACCGGATCATCTGCGCACGAACTGCAATACTTCAGTACGTTACGTTATTTCGTTTACTGCGCATCGTTCTGTATTCCTTCGTGTCGTTTTCGTACTTACTAACTTTGGCTTTGCTTATTGGACTTGATTACGTGCTACTTGGATTTGATTTGTGATTTGACCGTTTGTGACTAACTTGGCTTTCTTTTGGACTATCGTCATCGCTGACCGTGTAATTGTGTGTATTCTATGATCGCCACCATGCCGCTTCGATACACAGCACAGGAGTATGCAAACATGCATCTCATTTATGGAGAGTGCAGGTGCAACGCTAATGCTGCAGCTCGACTCTATCGTGAGAGATACCCCAATTCTGAGCGTCATCCGGATCATAGAGTATTTATTAATCTGCACCGATCACTCTCAGAAGGCCGATTTCCTAATCAAATGTTCAGTACAGGAAGATCCAGCATTCCATGCGAGGAAGAAGTTTTAGCAGCAGTCGCAGAAGACACGAGTGTCTCAGTACGTGGACTTGAGACAAGCATAGGAGTGCCGAAGAGTACAGCACACCGGATTTTGCAGCAAAACCAGCTCCACCCGTACCATGTGCAACGAGTTCAATCTTTATCACCTCAAGATTATCCTGCAAGGGTTGCGTTTTATGAAACGATGTTACAAAGACACCGAGAAGACCCCCACTTCCTGGATAAAGTACTCTGGACGGATGAGTCAACTTTTAAGAAAGACTTAAATCTACATAATGTGCATGAGTGGCACGTGGAAAACCCACATTTAATGCGAGAAGATTGGTCACAATATCGCTTCAAAGTAAACATGTGGACCGGTATTCTGAACGGTAGAATTATTGGACCTTTCGAACTCCCAGACACCTTAACCAGTGAGGCTTACTTAGACTTTTTACAAAATCATCTACCAGATTTATTGGAAGACGTGCCACTCAACATTTACGTAGGTATGTGGCTCCAACAAGATGGCTGCCCTGCGCACTATGCTCGCTCAGTAAGGGAATTTCTTAACCAAGTATATCCGGATAGGTGGATCGGTCGGTCTGGTACGATCTCGTGGCCGGCCCGATCACCAGACTTAAACCCCATCGATTTCTTTTACTGGGGAGCAGTGAAGGATCAAGTTTACTCTAAGCCTATCGCAAACGTAGAGGAACTGCGCCAAAGAATTGCGGGGGCCGCTGAATACATCAATTCAAGAAGTTTTGCTCGTAAAATAAAGCGTTCGTTTTTAAAGAGATGTAGGGCATGCATTGAAGCTGAAGGCAAACAATTTGAATATTTATTGTAACAAAATAAAATGAACTGTTGATTTGAATGGTTGAATTTTTATTTCAAATTGAACACATAATGATTCACAATGACCAAAGGAATCTAATATGGTTTATCAATAAATTAGGTATTTGCCCTATTCACAGTAGCTTCGCAAAACAGTGTCACTAGTAGTTTTTACCTGACTGCCATAAAAGAGGGTTATGTATAACACTAATTTGTTTCTTAGAGGGAAACTAGATGTCATTACCAACATTTTTGAGTAAAACAAAAAAGGTTAGACCCGAGTTGTTTTAGAAAAAAATCCATAATTAGGATAAAATGTAGTAAGTGTTATAGCATTTTAGAAAGCCCATTAAATGCGCCATCTTTTGATGCCACGTGCTGAAATGGTGTAGTACATTTTTTTTTCAGCACGGCCATTTAATGTTGAATAATGTAATAATTTTGAGTACATGTTTGGGCATATTAGGGATATTTCCTCTGAAATGAAGATAGTTGTGTTCAAATTTTGAATTGTAATGTATACTAGCATTATTCAGTAACAAATCCTCACTAAAATAATTAAGCTAAGTAAACATTTTGTAGTCATAGTACTTGAAAAATCATAACAAGGTGTTAATTTTCTCATTTTTTTTTAAATGGCTATAATTTTTAGAGTGCAGCAAAAAATTATTTTTTCATATTTTTTTGAGAACCACCATCCCTTGGCCCGTCATCCGTTTTCGGCTTGACGTTGATTTTTGGGACACCCTGTATATATTTTTAAGTTATAATGATCGATTTTACTAAGATTAATATCGTTATTTAAACGATATCGATAAATATCGCATATCACTAGCTTGTGATCACCGATTGTCTTCTCGATATTCGTAAAGCGAAGTTTGTTATATTTTGCTCGTCCTCGTGTACCCAAATTATAAGGTTTTATTTATATCTGTGCGTTTTAATTATACACGCCTCTTACATATTTTAATTGGAATAGTAGTTCTGATATTCTCGTCAAATATCTTTTCTTTATTTTTTTGCTTAGTTGCTGTCCCTACGTGAGCGGCGTATGCTAACGTAAAATGTTTCTACCACATTTATTAGTTGCTAGGATCAGGCAAAGGGCTGAGCTTATGCGAAGATACCTACAAGAAATTCACGACTACTCTTTTAAATAGCCACTCAATTATAATTTTAGTATTATACAGCTCATGTGGTGGTGCAGCTATTGTACCATTTATTACTGACTATTACAGAATATTAGTATAGTTCCAAGAAAGACTCCGTTACCCCAGTTAAGCGGCGACATCCTGACGATATCCATCATGGCCTGCGAGAGCGTGATGCCCTTGACGGAGGCGCGGCCGGTGATGTCCGACTGCATGAGGTGCCAGCGGAGGTCTATGTTGTTCGTCAGGTGCTCAGAACACATCAGTTCTAAGCTGTTCGTGGACGTTCCGGTGTTTGTCGACTTGGATTCTACGAGGTCTGTGTACAAATATAATGAGTTTAGATTAAATTATTATATGAGGAAAGAAGGATAAAATATCGTCGTAGGACTTTACCACGATCGCTATAAATATTGTTATTGTATGCGCTTGAAAGAGACAGCGCGTTATATGTAGTTTACAGGTTTGTCTTGTCTAGCGTATGAAATCTTATAAAATATGGTATTACGGCCTCTGTCTACGTAACATACAATGGTGTAACTTTAGGCTTCAGTCAATTTTAAGGGTCGTATGGGAATTACGACTGGCTTTGGTTTTCTTATATTTAGACCCAAACTAATCTTATAATTATGGCATAATATTTATTTGTCATTATCATCAATATTGTTCTAAAATCAGTTCGAAATTGGATTTAACTTTATATTTACAACAATGGGGAAACTCTACCGAAATTGAGAAAATCTTTATTGCCCAGAAAAGGTGTATCTGCGCAATGTTCAATATGGAGTGGTGCGACTCGTGTAGGCCTGTATTCAAACCGCACAAACTTTTAACAGTACCTTCCTTGTATATTTACGAGGTAGCTAGGTTTTTGAGATCTTATCCTCTACTTTTTAAACCGAAAGATAATACAAATAAGAAAAAAGGGACTCATTTGGACTTTGAAATACCTATACCCAAATTAGAACTATTTCGGCAGAGTTGTGTTTATATGGTCCCTTTGATATATAAAACTATACCGGAGTAAAAAAATTTGGTTTCAATTAAAAAGGTTGCTGGTGCAGGAATGTTTCTATTCTATTCATGAGTATTTTGTGAAATATCCATGTAAATTTTATACGCATGATCTTGCATTAAAATACAGACGTACATAATAATAACATTTGTAATAGATTGTTTATTTTATTTCAGTGTAGTAATAGTAGATAGTATGTACCTACCTACTTAATAATTTTTTCATACATTTAGATTGGTGCTGAATGTTGATTATTTGTTGTACCTGCCTGTTATAATCATGTTTATTTAATTTAGAATTTAATATGCTTATTCGTTTATATTAATTAATTAATCTATAATGTAAATATATAATATAAAAGATTTGCATGCCGCTGTGTCGGTGAAACATGATGGACTAAAATTATATGTAACATCTTTGTACCGTGCTTCTAGCGAATAAATAAATAAAATAAATAAATACACAATTATAAGTAAAACGAGATGGGTGTAAACACCCAGGATTCACCCTCTTCGTCTTCATGTCACCTTGTTTCAATTATATGTATTTAAACATTTACTTAGATTAATGTTGTATATAATTATATAGTATGTACATGTTTTAATAATAAATAATTAATGTACTTTTCAATCATTACCGCCGTTGAACATCATGCCCACTGCTACCTACAGCTGGGCATGATGCCCACAGTTGAGCATCATGTCCACTGTTGGGCATCATGTCCACTGATGGGCATTATGACCATTGTTGGGTATCATGTCCATTGTTGGGCATGTTGTGTTGCAAAACGCAGCACAAGACAAAACTCGACAGCAAACAGCAGCAACCAACTCGAATCAGCACACCACCACTCTGCATATAAATGAAGCCATTTTGCCATTTAAAATACATGTGACCTTGTGACCCCTATATCTCGCGGATCTTTTGACCCACAGGGCTCATATTCAAACTCGACTGAGGGGTGACCCCAAGGTGTCTGCACCCCAAGTTACAAGTCAATCGGTCTAGTGGTTCCGGAGCTATGCCTGCCACTAACAAACTGTCACTAACAGACAGACACACAGACCCACAAAGTGTTTTCATTAACCTCTTCGATGAAGACTCAGAGGTTAATAAATAAATTCCTTAGATGAATATGCAAAAAATTTTCATATTATAAAAACGCACTTTGTTGTTTAGTGGCTTTACCACTACTTTGCTACTGAGGAATTAGAGATGTGATGTGGTTTATCGATTTCTTATCGGTAATATTTTTATAGAGTTTATAAATAAACGGTAAATATAAATGCTAGAAAACAAAAAAATGCAATGATTATAGCTAATTAATAGCTATTGAACTGTATACCTACCCCATGGTCCGTTCGCTTTTGAGAAACTGGATATAGCGAGTGGTAGCATTCATTTAGCATCAGAAATCAGCCCGAGCGAAATGTGCCAAAACAGGCGATCAAAGTTAAGTGAATAAAATTAACACTTTTTGTATAATACAAATATAAAATATACATTTACCACAACAAATAATGTGTTTACTATTACTCCGTGTAAAAAACTTTAAAATAATTAATATTTTCGCCTACAAAATTACGTAAATTTGCAAAAACGTAAGCATAACAGTAAAAATGTATCCTATTTTATAGCTTAAACGAAACATAAATAGTTATATTACTATTTGTCCGTCCCAAATATTTAAGTTATTGGTTGACAATAAAGATACATATTTATCAAAAAAGCACTTCAAATCCTCCATACAATTTTACTATGGCGGCAGCGCGCCGATTTGAATATGCGCCGCACGAACTCTATTAAAGGTACCTAAGAATTAATTAGTGATTAGTCATAAAAACGTCTTAAATATCACTCAACGTTGAATGTTAATTGTATATTTGTTGATTAACAGCGGTAGTTAATCATTGATCAAGGACTAAAGAGCTGTTCAGTAATTGAGGCGTAGTTAAATATTAGTTAGCGATAATTTTAAAACTGCTGCTATTGCTTTGTATTTATTTCCTTGCTTCTTTTTAATGGGTAGGTACCTAACTGTTACACTATCAAGGATGTAAATGATGGCATAAAAGCATTATATTCTTTAAGTCTGCCATAATTATGATCTATTGGATCAATTATTATTAGTGACATTATTTTATATTGGTCATGAAATTCTATACCTATTGTAGGAATCATGTTCTATCGTGGGGAATTCTTATCACATTTCAAGAGACATTCACCTTTAACTGCGCGGTTGACTTAGTGGTTTAAGACTGCGCCGAGCGTAAGACAGATAATGACAGCTGTCACACCCCACTATCATGTCGCTTTGATAGAGATATAGAAAGATACACCCGGTGATCTAATCGCTTTAGAAATTACATAAATAGAGTTGTATATCGATAAAATATATCTGAATGCAAAACATAGTACAATCAAACATCAAACCGAAACGATAGACAACTATCGTGAGTGAATCGATATCGTTTATGTTGAATATGTTAGTCACTAACCTTCATCGACCGGTTTACTAGGCGTAGTGTTGAATGGACAGCGGTCTAGCGGGACAGGCACGCGGCACGACTCCTTGCTCTCGATCAGGATGTGCTTGCTCGGCGCATAGTGGAAGTCCATCTCCTCTGATGTTAGGTTTGTGACGTCCAGTACCAGGTATAGTTGCGATGGTCTGCGTAGTTCAAGAGTAGTGGTTTTAGCGGTATATGACAGCGCCGCTTTAAAGCTATATTTTAAATGATATAATATTACATCACAAGTTAGGACTTCTGCCCAAATCTGTCCACATTGCATTCACAAAACATTTGCAATTCTTCATGAGAACAGACTCACATTCTGTTATTACGTTTTTGTTTTACGTAATACGTACATATATAATAGCGGTCTATAGGACACTACAGAGGGAATCTCACGGGGAGTCTCCCCGTGACCATGGCTGCTGAAAGGCAACCGAAACGTCGTGGAAAGTGTAAAATTAAATTAAATCTAAATAGTTTTAATAGTTTTAATAATAATTTAATAAGCTTAAAAATTAGTAAAGTTTAATAGTAGTAGTAGTGTAACAGTTTTCAAAATTATGTAATAAAGTGTCAAATAAACAATGCGATAAAATCCGTATACAGTAGTTTAATTTCAATTAAAAATCAAACTCGAGATCGATCGCTGATAAAGCATAAACTAGTTGCTGAACAAAACAGTAAGTTATATTTTTTATTGCTAGAATTTAACTTCGAATTCAGTCTTTACGGAGTGATGAATAAGCAATAATTGTTTAAAACAGTATACTTACATTTCTGCTGGCAACACGTCCCAGTGTGTAATAGAGACGCTCGGTATCAGTTCAAGATTGATCTGCAGGGTAGATTGACGACAGTGCACCTCTTTGCCTTCGCCGCCTGAATATCTTATTATTAACTGCAAATAGACAAACGCGGTCACTATTATTTACTTATATTATTTTATTCTAATATTGATTCTAGTCGAAAGGCATATATTTAATAAAGCAATAATAAAATAATAAATTTTGATGATATATTCTGGTTTAGTCACCATAATATAAGCATTATCCTTAGCGCAACGAGTGCGCTGAAGTCATGTGTTGGTATTGTTACACCCAGTGCCATCTCTCGGCATTGTGGAGAAGACTCGGCAGTTCCGTCTAATAGTTTATTACAGTAGAGAGAACACTGGAACTTTCTACAATCTTCGTACTGTTACATACCAGGTATAGATTTTCTAGAAATCTCCAGAAACGCTTTACCCTCGTATAAATAGAGCGCACGCGCACCGCCAAGGCATTTTACGATCGTAAGCGGTCAAGTATTTATCGTAGCGAACGGAAGCGAAAATACTACACTTTAAAGCTAGTTATAGTGGAAAAGTGTAGTATAGTGTGTGTTGTGTTTTGAATTTAATTGTGTGTTAGAATAAAACGTGTGTTAGTCGGTAATATTGTTTACAGTATTTTTACTTATTATCGACTATAATATTAACAACTATTAAATTAAATTATACTCAAGTTAAACAGAAATCATTTATTTAAAAAGGAATAGGTATATCTAAGTAAGATAAATAGTTAAATACCTGAGCTTCAACTTGGCGACCTCTGGATGGCGACATGACTGATATCGGAGCAGACCAGCTTGTAGTGTGAGAATTTGTCGACCTAAAATAACATAACTCAGTTATTTATGGGTAAGCTGGTACCTGCGATTTCGTTTACGCCTATCCTTGCACTGGCCTATGTTCTGTCAAAGCTTATTTCACCAAAACTGATTAAGCTAAAAAACTCGATAGTTATCCCTAGAGGACTTGTATTTAGAGAATTATCTTTATAAAAATAAATAAATCATTATATTAACCTGAAACTGCCAGAAGTTCTGTTAGCCATAAGCCCACTGCTCAAAGACGTTTGTGGATTCGAATTTTGCGTTGGCAGTGAAGTTTGCGCATTAGGTACTGGCGACCCCACTCGTGAGGGATAGTTCGAAGTGAGACTGTTAGGGAATAGGTTCTCGCCTCCCACTCCGCCAAGGTCTAAGAAGTCAGCTTCGCCGTATAACTTGAGAGCGATGGCTGCTGTCTCGTTCGGCGGTATTGGTAGTTGCGATTGGATGTCTTCGTTTGAGTATTGGAACACCTTAGATTGTAATTGGTTGTCCATGTTTGACTGGAAGAAAGTTAGGCTTTATTATTTTATAATGTTAGGAACAGTTGATATTTGTAGGTATAACCAAATAAATTAAAAAGATGCGTTTGAGAGATTTTTATATTGTTTAAATGGCCAGGCGTCAGCTTGGGTCATAGCTATTACAACTAACATTTTATTAACTGTTTGTTACCAAATTCAATATTTTTCTAAATGCTTAAATGTAATACGCGCCTAAAATATCACAGTTTATATGTTTACGCATACAGCTATAGTTATCCATAACAGTGCAGTGAAACTTATTGAGTGACAAAAGTTGATGATATCGACTTTTGTCATTCAATAATTGTCACTTAATTAATTAACAATAAAAACTATTGTACACTTACCTGAATAGATAATTCAAGATACTCAATCGGAACATTACTGGTGTTGGTGATCTTTATAGTGCAGTCAGTGCTTTCGCCGTTGTACAGTGATATATTTGTGGTACTACCCACATTCTCCATACTCGACGAACTTATATTACCAGATGGAGCCACCGTCGTTTCTATAGTTATCGTCGGTAGACTTGGAATAACTTCAATAGTGTATGCAGCAGGGAACTTGTGCGGCATAGGCATGTTTTTAAGCCGACAATTAGACTTTACACCCAAAGTGTGGGTAGAATAACCAAGTATTTGTAGTTCTCCTACTTCTTTTGGAGTGCCGTGAAGGTTGACAGTAGTAGGGGAGTCAGGGGGGAGAATAATAGTCTCCGGAAGGGATTCAAATACTACGCCAGATGTTAACAGCCTCATGTTCGAGACTTTCAGTTCGAAAGGCAGTGGGTTGGTCAGTTTCATTTGCACTTCGCATATATCGTCTTCTACCCATAGATATTCTGGAACATATAATTATGATTGTGTTATTAAAAGTAAGGTGCATGAATAAATACATATAACAACGTTAACGGCAAATTGTGTGTAATATTTTGTTTTAGTTAGTTAAGACTTTTAATTTAACTTATCTGAGTTTTAAAGCCAGATACAGAAAAGGCGGAGGCGGAGAGGTATGCAACACTACATATACGATCCGGAGCAATCGTATATGTAGTGTTTGAATATTATTTCTAAAAATACAATAAAAACGCCACCGGTACCGCTTCGCCTCCGACATCTGTGTGTTGTGGATATAATGGTGGTATCAATATATTAAAGTTTACATTATTCAAATATCTAATAATGTTATACAAAATAAGTTTGTGAGTAGGTATATGTCTGTAATATATAATGAAATTATTTCAATAGTTCGTATACTTTGTGAACGTAACTGAAATGAAAATATCTAAAATAAGTTTAAGTAATATGAGTTGTTTCAAATTACTTTTAATTTTGATAGTACTCATAGAATTAATTTTACATACGACGCTTAAGAAGCTTCATTTTTGCCTGGCAACTTACGCACCAATTTTTTATATATGCATGTAGTATAGACGAATGTTTTGTCTTCGTATGTTACCACATGCATAAACATGAACAAATGTAAGCATACAAGATAAGTAGTACGTACCCATCTTGCCCTCGTCCTTCCGTGCATTGCGCTCGAGCGTGCCGAAGTGTATGGGCGTGAAGATGAAGGGCCCGTGCGGCGCCTTGGCGCGGCGCAGCGCGGGGGCGCGCGGCGGCGGCGGCGCGCGGCAGGCGAAGGCGCCGCACGCCGGCACGTGCGTGAGGCTGGCCGGCGGGATCACCGCGCCCGACTCCAGCACCAGCGGCACCGGCCCGCCTTCGCATTGCGCCGACAGCGCCTGCCAGAACCCGCCGTACGTCATGTTATTGGCTCCACGAACGCCAATATATGTGCCAATGGTGCTGGTAACATTGGCCCACTTGTAGAACGGAGGTTTATGATGAACAAACTTGAAGAGAAGCTATCAGGAATCCAATGCAATCCCACACAATCTTAGCTTCTCACCGTCCTATATTTATATGTGTTTCATCTTGTATCAGCGCACAGTCCCATGAATTTACTTTGCGCTAATAAGGCATTGTCGTATAGCGTGCAGTGACGACTTATTTGTCAACAATGAATTAAATACGAATACTCGATTGAAATTCGTATATAATAAAAATCGATTATTCATGATAAACATACCAATTTAAATATTTTCTACTTTACTTTGTTTTTTATATTTTGTCACAACATAATAAACTACCAGAAAATCTATTTCAATTAATATTTTTACATTATGAATAAAGATGTTGATTTGCCCTGTTGTATCAAAGGCCATACATGCAGTTTCAAATACGAAAAGCAATTATACATTTATTTAATCATTATGAAGTCGCATACAAACATAGCAAAGTATTCTAATTTCATATACCTACGTTATTTCTATATCCTTTTAAACTATGTAGGCAAGTATTTTGAACAGATTTTATTTTTAAAGTAGAATAAAATAATGTAAATTCAATGATACAGATTCAACATTACCTGAAGTTGTATAGCCAGTTCTCTGTGCTCCTGCCTTGTCAGATGTGGCCACATAGTCTGAAGTAAGAAGGTCATGTGCCGAGTGGCTAAAGCAGGATGGCCCATGCGGCGTGATGCGACCACTAACTCTTGCAGTAATTGGATTTGCAGGGCTGGCCAACCTAATGACATAATCATATTTAAAAAATTATACATAAAACGTTTAGTATCCATTTTAAAAGATAAACCGCCACCTACGGTCTCTAAATTGTGGAAAGTACCTATGTAACAAATCTCGACTGATAATTCACAAATATTTTTTACAGAATCGAATTTCTTAAATCATCTTTCAATTGAGCATTTATTTGAGTACATATATCATGGGCAAATAGTTACTCAAATTATATTACAGTTTAAGGAAACATTATATAGAAGCAAAAAAATATGTTATTAGCAATACATGTATTGCTTAAAACATATTTTAGTGGAGTTTGAGTAATTCTCAATTCAGAAACCATGAGTACGTGTATTGTACACTGGGAATACACATAGAATATAATATAAAATATATTATATAATTATTATATATGCATTCATGTTTCAAATTGCTAGCATTAGTAGTTGATGATAAAAGCAACTTTGACAGACAGATGGACGTCGAGGCATATTTAAATAGAACTAACCTACTTGATGTTGTATAACATAATTAGGATCCAAACTGAGTTTGTACCCTGGGAAGCTGTGCAGCATCAGATAGTAACACTTCTGCCAATCTGGACTTGGATTATTGGGACTCACTTGCCGCGTCGCTGCCAAGCGTTGGCAAAAACCTGCTTTGCGGTGGAAACCTGAAATATTTGCAGTATATTGACACACACTCACGAGACTTAGAACGTCAAATAATTTCAGCCTCATTCCAAATATTTCATTGAGAAACATGAGATAGAATTATATAAAATTGGAAATGTAAGAAAAAGCCAAAGATTTCATGAAGATAACGGAATTATCAGTTTTGCCATATCGCAAATTGCAACTATCAAAGAACTTAGTCTGTAACTTAAGTAATGTGGCGCGATATTTACCAACTGAGCTTCACATAGCTCGGACTTACGTGTTTCACTACACATTTAAACGTTATCTGAACTTGAACGACCGACACGAACTTGCTGAACGAAGGAGCTTAGTTTGGCAACATGATAAACCTCCCTGGCTTTACAAATGGATAAAAGTGTCTTTTATTTATTTGTAAAGCCTGGGAGGTCAGCTAAATTCTTTAAAGAAAATATTTATATCAAATTATTGTTATAAACATAAAGTAAAACTCACCAATTTCTTTATAAAGCTCTGCCAACGTCTCAAACCTCTGAATTTTCTCCTGTTCACTCAAAGTAAGGTTAATGAATATTACATTCTGCAAAAAACTGGACGCGTGGAGACTATTAGCTTGTTCCACAGCAATCCTAGCCGCTTTGAAACAGGCCTCCGTTTCGATAACCCCAGCATTCTTATATTTACTATAGTCCATAATAGCTTCACGATATTTCTCAGCAATGTCTTCCCCATTCAACAAGAACTGATTGTGAATTTGTGAAGGAGGCTGTCTGGGAATGGACGGTAAGTCTGGTCCTAAGTATGACTTATGGCTTTGGAATTCCATATCGCTCGAGGAAGCTAGTGATTCGGAGTCAGCGTTGTCAGTCTCTGATTGTCGAGAAGATGTTTCGACGCTGTCAGAAGAAGTAGGGGTTAGTTCACTAGGAGGATTCACTGGACTAGAGGTCTTGGAATTTCGTAAAGGAGACGAATTAAGTTTGTATTTTCTGAAGGGATCGCTAGGTTGGAAAAGTGAAAGTTGTTTCGCTTTGTTAGGCGAATTTTCTTGTAGGCTGGCGTTCCGGTGGAGTGGTGTGGGATTGCGAAGATTCGGATAGAGGAGTATTGCAGAAGCAGTACAGAGTCCTGAAACAAAAAATTGCCACTGAGAAGCTATAAAATGTTTTATAAAAATAACGTAATAAATCTTACGAGTAAGGCAGAGATATGTTTGACACCATTATTACAACTATTTACCTTCTTTAGCCGCGGCTAGCCACAACCAGTCACTCTTAAGCATTTCAGTAGAAGAGTTGTACAAGCTCAAACTATCTGCGACTAAACCAGCTTGTAACGTTAGGTCGGCTAAGTTTTTCGTCACACGACCCATACAACGTTTTTTGTTGTTACGTGACTCCATATCGAGACCTAGAAAAGGAAGAAAATATAAATTGAATCAAGTAAAGTAAGCAGGCATTTTTTAAGTTATCTATGGACACGTAGATTTAGAAAACAACCGTTTTTACTGTGTCAAATCAATTGGCAGCTAAGAAATTCAATCAATAACTGCACAGACACATTTGTCATATAAACTTGGCGTGAGAGTATATCTTAGCAAAATTGCGTGACATTGATATCAATAAATACCGTTGCGTGTCATTTTTTAATAAATTTTATGATACATACAATAATTTCGTTTTTTAAATCAATTAAGCTGGTATTCATCATTTTACGCAGTGCCGAATATTTTTGAAGATTATCACGCATGTCACACAATGTTTAAATTTGTAAATATAAGTAATTTAATGCTTAAGTTCTTTTCTAAATCAACAAGTTTTATTTATAAGCTGTCAAGCAACTGATGATGCTATACTGCTTTCGCAAGAATGTCTTTCGACAATAAGTACAATTCTCATTTAAGAATCAATTATTATTGTATAATTAATGAAATCAGTTTGAACTCAGTTTGTCACCGTGATCATACTCTAGGATGCATTCATAAAGTATGATAATACTTTTGGAGAATACCATTCCATAATTTTTACTTACTTAGGTGTTTACGCTCTGTGGCCTGATCCGAGTGGCAAGGTCGCATATCACCTATATGCGATGTTATACATATTTTGAGATTATTAATAATAATTAATTTGATAATCTTTACTTCAAAATGGTTTTTATTACACTCTAAGGTAAAAGTGTATCATAGATAGAATAAAATATAGTCCAATTTCTATGTAAATACTAGGTCGAAAGATTTCGTTGCGTAAACACTTTTAAGTTTAAAAAACATGTAACTACGAGTGGTACCTACCGACAAAATCCTTCTTCTCGAATGGCGCTAAAAGGAGTGACACTTTCTCCAATTTCTCTCTTGATCTTTCTAATCTTTTAGACTCAACAACCCAGAACAAAGAATTGATGAGATCAGCCACATTTTGCTCCAAATCTGGCACTAGATCATTCTCACCATAGAACATGGCATGAGTCTTGAAGTTGGATGGAGTTGTAAAGTGTTCTTCTTGAGGGTATGAAGAATTGGATGAAGTAGAATGAGGAAAGCTTTCTGAGGATGATAGACTATCAGCCTGTTCACTGGGTAAGGAAGTTCTGAAAAAAAAAACAAATGTTTAAACTGGTAGTGGATTTTGATAAGGATTGCCAGAGTATTGTGAAATTTGAAATCAAAATTACACATTTCATATACTTTTTTTATAGAAATTAATAATAATATTCCATCACAGACACACAACACCATCTAGCCCAAACTAAGCAGAGCTTGTACTATGGGTTCTAGACAATGGATAAACATACATATATACTTTTTTTTTTTTGTAAATACAAACATATTATACATAGAAACACCCAGACCAAGACAAACATCTATATTCATGCACACAAATGTTTGACTTGTGCGGGAATCGAACCCACGACCTCGGGCGTGGCAGTCGGTTACACTAACCACTACGCCATAGAGGCCGACAAAATTGAATGATGCTATTTTAGTATAGTCACTAACATAATGTTATGATAATTTTATTTAGGCTCACATAATAGGGTCGAGAATATTGCTGCATGCTGTTCTGCTACTAAGAATCAATCAATCAATTATAATATTTTATCAACACGGGAATTAGACATGAGATTTTACAAACTCGTAATACAGATCTACTACAGTCTAGCCCAGAGGTTCCCAGACTTTTTTTCTCATAGACCACTTTCAGAATTTAGCAGGTTCCGGTAGAACCCCTGCAGCTACATTTCTATCATATTCCTTGGCATTCGTATTTATATCGGTGAAGAATAAAACAAGTTCATGCTAAAAATTTGATCATATCTCTACGGGATGACCTTTTTTTTTATATAAATTCTTTACCTAAAAATCAGTAGGTTTGAGACCACTGGTACTGAATATGCAAGGTATTACAAGTTACAGTCGCTGACTTCTTAAAATATTATCTGCCTACATTCATAGGTGATGTTTGTATAAAAATTATGTTTTTATACCTGATATAAAATAGTTAAACGTCAAATCTACAACAATTAGCACTAGTGGAGTGGCATATTGACTTGTTAAGCCACTGTACCATCAACACACATCTTTGTGTATTTCAGCAACCAACAACTTACTTGTCACTCAAGCTCCCATCTCTTAAAGGCTTTTCTTCCTCATAATAGCTGTATGTCTCCGGTTCCTGTTCTGGTTTCTTCATGTTGCTTGTCGGACCAAACATGAAGGCCCGGGAGTCATACAAAGTGTTAGAATATTTCACTTTAAGAGACTCATGGACTCTGCACACTTCATTCAATTCTACTTGGTTTGTAAACTTACTTAGTGTTATAAGGCCTAGCAATCGTCTGAAATTAAATACAAAATTCTCAGAAAATGATATATATGTTTTTTAATAAATGAGTATATAATAAAACCAGGTTCAGCTAATTCGGCCAATAGGTATGTATTGCATTTTAATATGATAAAAATATATAGTATAAAATTAATTATGGCATGGTATTTATTACATAACTTTGTTCTACATGTAGCTTATGTTTCAATAGCAGTGCCATATAATTGTTCTATTTATCCAGTCTGTTATTTAGGACAGTTAAATGAAAACACCAAACACTCCAATGATTTTGTACTTGACATTGTTATTAACAATAAATATATCTTCTCTAAAAAAAGAAAATGTACCCTGTTCTTACAAAAAGCCTTATTCAAAGGAATAATAATTGTTATTAGTATAACATAAAATGCATGTGTCAGTACATAAAGTTTTACAACATAATGTAGAAAGTCTCTCTCTATTTAATGTACATGTAAATGATGTAATTCGACTTTTAAGTAAGTGTTACATAAAAATATACCTATTTATAGTAAATACAGGCAATAACAATCTAACATTGCAATTGTTGCCTTTAATTACCACAGCAACAAAAAATGCATGCATATTTATAACTAGTGCTATCTACGTTCAATGTTAGCAGTATGTTCACAGGCTCAGTTAGTTGCTTAATGTGCTATTTACACAGACTGAATTGTAAAACATAATTGCTACTTACTTCATAATTTAATAATTAAAATAATCTTTATTGTTTTCCTTTAAAATAAAAGTTATAAAACAGAAATAGCAGTTATTATGTAATAGTTAAAAAACGATTCATAGTTTTACGATATATAATATAAGCTAAATAAATCTAAGACAGAGATATTTACCTATGAGTTTGAAAGTCTCCCCAGTCATTATTTTCCACAGGGTAGTCTCGTACATACCTAACCCATATATCTCTCATTTGCCCAGATGAATCTAAAACACAAGTGTTCCATGTTACAGGAAACATTTTATAGAAAATTAAGTATTACCTAGATTTAATGCATTTTTTACCAGTAACTTTAATATTGTTGACCCTCTGTATGCGCTCCCAGAGCTTGTTAAAGTTCTTGAGCATACCGCCAATGCCCTTGACGAGCACCAGCAGGCACGCATGGTGCTGGGCATGCTGCGAGTAGTCCGGGTGCGACATCACCGACTCTCCAGGCGCGTGAGATAGAATGTAGCTCACCGAAGAGCGCATTGATATCTCAATTGCTTTTATCAATCACAAGATTTAAGTGGTTTTTTATCAAATACACTATCCATCGCCGTAAATTATAATTTTATTAGTCGTTTATAATTATTGTAACTTAAAGAAAAATACTGATTTTACTGATATTATTATATTTGTTTACGTCGCGATTTTTTCGCCAGACGGGGCGTATTTGACTTTGACAGCCAATGCGACTGTTCAGAAATACAGAAATATGTACACAGTTGTATTTTTTAAATGGCAGTTAAGAAAGGTTCCAAATTAATGTTTAATCATGTTACTATCCTAACGAATAGCACTTAATCATCATCAATCATGCATAAACATGGAAATAGCAATGAAAATGTGTATGCACTTATAGTATAAGCTTGGCTTTACTACACAGCCAATATTGAGCCAATATAGTAAACATTTAGATCTTAAGTAACTTTAAGTTTAAAGATAACTTGAAAAGTACCTGGAATAAAAACGTAGCATACTGAAACATTTTTTAGCTTCTGTTCTGTACAAGTATACAAGTTAGTATACAAACTATTGTCACTTTATTTCTGAATGTTTCTGAACGATGTTAAGTAACCTCAAAGTTTTGATTGATGTTGCACTGTTTTGAGACGCCGAAAATATTATACTTTATATAAAATAGAAAAATAATAGTAAAATGGCATCAAAAGAAGGCGGCGATAAAGGAAAGGTATCTTTACCACATTTAAATTATTATCAAGAGCTTAAAATTCGCTACTAATTGATATCTGTATTATATGCCCTACAAACACTTAACGCTTTTTGTTTTTAATTATTGCAGTCCTCTCAAGGTGCTGGCGACAATAAAGAAAAGAGAAGGAAGGAGTCAATTCTCGATTTAAGTAAATATTTAGAGAAGAGCATTCGTGTGAAATTCGCTGGTGGTCGTGAAGCAGCAGGCATATTGAAAGGCTACGATCCTCTTTTAAATCTTGTATTAGATAATACTACTGAGTTTCTAAGAGGTAAGATAATGTTCTGAAAGTAATTTATAAATCTATTCCATTTTAGATTTGCTATGGTGTAGGTACCATGCATTTTTATTTTCATAATAATTAGCACTACCACTCCAAGGAACAGATGTGAGTGGTTTTTAGCAGTAGACTGTGACCAGCTGATGGATTTATTGATAAAGATTAAGCATACTGCTGAACTATCATGAATGCATCACACCCAAATGAAGGCAGTGATGTTTAGGTCTTATTTGATATGATGTCTGTTTGAATGATTGTCAAGTCTCCTGTGATATAGGAATTATTCCTAGTGTAGACATGGTCTTTTAAAAAAAGAGAATGAGATAGATAGGACCTTCATAACACAAATAATTAAGCTTATTATTGTCAAATATGAGCCCATGTTCTAGAATCCAATATGGAGACTATTTACTGATAAAGTCTTCTGTCAGAAATTTCTGTAACATGTTTGCATTAATAGATACCAGTTAGGCAAAAATGTGAACCTGAAACCCAATTCATACTATTTACTGCAATTGTTAACCATTTCTCTTTCTGTAAAAACACCTTCTTCCTTAGGAATTGTTTTGTTGAATCATCTTCTGTTGTGTGTTACAAACACCTAAGAAATGCTCAGACTCTAAACAACAATTTGTGGAAAACACATTTTTGTTCTGTTTGGTGTTTAAACCCATAACACATGGTGCACTGGTAGTAGCACTATCAATGCAGTGAAAATTAATTTTAATATTAATTCAATTTAATGTTTTCAGATCCTGATGACCCTTACAAGCTGTTAGATGACACAAGAGCATTAGGTCTGGTAGTATGTAGAGGTACCTCTGTTGTTCTAATTTGCCCAATGGATGGCATGGAAGCCATCCCCAACCCTTTCATAACACAAGAAGGATAACATTAAAATAAGTATATTTTGTAAAATAAGTGGTATTTGTAAATTAAGTAAAAAAATATGAACAATACATTTATTTCATTTATTTACTAGATAATGATTGGTTTATTAATTAACCTATTTAATAAATTATTGCACATTTAACTTAAACTTACTGTTAGTTTTAAAATACTGTTATGCAGCAAACAATTTTAATACTTTATTTAAATAATAATAACTTGAACTCTATACTCAATATCAGCTTATATAAAAAACTGGGTTTCATTAAAACATTTCTATAATTTGCTGATCTGTTACCTTGTCTGCTCAACAGTTAAATTTTAAAGTAATTAAATTAAACAGTAATCTTCAGATTTGAGATAATTTAAATTTGTTCATAATTAGACCAAAAACTATGATAATAAAAAACGATATTAAAAATTACTGTTACATCTATGATTACAGCACAAAAGTGGATATTTTTTAATTTTAATTTGCATATATAATAATAGCAGCGATAGCTCAGTGGGGAGACCAACAGACTGCAAAGCAGAGGGTCTCGGGTTCGAACCCACGTCGCGCACCTCTGACTTTCTGAAGTTATATGAATTTTCGAAATGATGTGCGTTTTGATTGACAATTATCGCCTGCTCCGTGCCTCGGAGAGCACGTTAAGCCGTCGGTCTCGGCTGCCATGAATATCTATGGCAGTCGTTATTGGGAAAGTCAGTACCCTCTAAAATCCTGACACTGGTCTAGCCTAAGGGTATCGTTAGCCTTCGGGTTGCGGAGATCAGGTGGCAGCCGCTCCGTGTAAAAACTGATATCCAGTCAAATCCGGTTAGACTAGAAAAGCCGACCCCAAGTGACTTGGGAATAATAAAGGCTAGGGAGAAGATACATAATAATAGACCTCCAAGTGGCAACCAGTGGGATTTTCAAGCTCTATGGGCTATAGAACTTCATAGTCATAGAGTTAATGTAAATTGGTTAATTAGTCTTATGTTCAAAGCCTCCTGGCACGCTAGGTGCGAGTGCTGGAAGTATAACTCAGATTGTAGTTAATCCACTTTAAATATGGCTAGTATACAGATCAACACATCATATTAAGTTATGATATTATTATATCATTGAGGCCTCGTCAAATTAAACTAATAAACTGGTAACTGATTCGTAAATTGTAAATAAATTATACTAAAAAATAACATCAATCAAATCCAAATTCATTTCTTATCCAAGGATAGCTCTTCGGGCAATCGGTACATGTAATCATGTACTTGTCATGCTGCAATACTTTTGACTGCAATTTACATGTAGTAGGTTTGACACATGCGATTTCTGCCTCTTCTAAATTGCGGTCTTTACACTGCCAAGGTTGGAATTTCTTCAATTGTAACACAGGCGTTGGTCGCTTTATCCAATCTATAACCTCTTTATATGTTACAAAGTAAACATCCGGTAGTTTCATTACTTCGTTCATGAATTTCTGAAATCAAATTTAATTTAATTGAAGTTTCATAGACTCTGCACACGTTGTGATTTTAAGCAACGGGCACAAATAATATAATATACGAAAAATAAATTTGTGGATCACACAAATTGTTATAGGTAACGAGTCGGATTCGAACCCACAACACTAGGCGTAGTAGCAATTGCGAGGTCTCGTCGCGAATGCCCTGTGTCATCCATCTGCGATTGTGTATATTATAGAAAATCTTGATACCGAATCCGAAATACCAAAATTCGAGAGGAAATGACTTGTCCTACCAAATCATATTCACCATTTAATGGATGTTGGCTGCAATATTGTAAATATTTATAAAACGACGTGCTGATATGCGACGGTTTAATGCTCAGAGGTATGTCGAGAGCTACAAACTTTGTTTCAAAATCTAACGAGATGGGTGTAAACACCCAGAATTCAACCTTTTTGTCTTAACACCTTGTGACCCCTATATCTCGGGGGTCTTTTGACCAACAGAGCCCATATTCAAACTCGACCGAGGGATGATCCCAAGGTGTCTGCACACCAAGTAACAAGTCAATCGGTCCAGTGGTTCCGGAGCTATGCCTGTCACTAACACATAGACCGTTACAAAGTGTTTTCATTATCCTCTTCGAAGAAGACTCAGAGGTTAATAAAACGCCAATCCTATTTGATCTGGCCGAAATAACGTAAATACGTCATGTTAAAGTACGTAACATTACCTTGAAAGCCTGCAAATACTCATAATTCTTAAACCACGTAGAGTTCAAGTGAATGCCAAATGGCGCCCTATTTTTCAAGTAGTGCCTCTTGAAATTGTTTACAAGAATGTTGTACATGTCTTCTCCAGTCCAGTTTGAAGGGCAGTACTCCAGAGTCGCACAAGTGTGTTGCCCATCGGCAAGCGGGTTGATAACCATTTCCCATAATCCTGCATAACTTCGAGTCGGGCAGTATTGGTTATTGCCTGTAAAATAAATTACTAAAGTATTCCGTCACTTGTCTGTCAGACACACTACGATTAAGTATTTCTTTGAGAGACATGTTTTTCAGTGCCGGCCTTGGGGAAAAGCGAGATTAGCGGTCGCTTTAGGTGGCAGAAGGCAAGAGGCGCCAAAACGGCCAAATAAATGCGGGAAACAATTATTTCCAGCGCAAACTTTGAAATATTGAAGCGCATAATTGAAAATTTGGGGATTATTTATTTATTTAACATAAAATTGAAGTAGAATTGAAGTGGGCGCCGAAAGACGATCTCACTCTACCCTGATCAAGGGTTAGCGCCGGCGCTGAAGCGTTTGCTTTATTTCTTCGCGGTCTTGTTAACAAAGGGTGTTCATAAAAATCAAAGGTGATATGTGTTGACTATACACACGGGTGTGTAAGAAACGTGCGCGTTTTACTTAACACTCAACGGGTTAATGGATTCCAAGATTCAATCGGTAAGTAAGTTCATGAGACTACTTAACTGCATTACTTAGTTTTTAAAAACGCGGTAGTTAGATGTTCCACACTGATTATCTAGGTAAACTCTACTTCCGTCTTACATGCTAACTATAGCAGTGTTGATTAAATAAACAGTGTTCTCTTTTTCATTGACAGCTTGTTTTATATGCAAAAGTAGAACACGAAACAATGTTTAACTAATGTAGTTATTAAACAAGAATTGATGTTTCTACTAAAATGAGATCTTTTCCACTTTCTTGTTTAAAGTCGATTGATTCAGTTTCAGAGAATTCGTTCGCCTAAAACCAGATAGGTACGGCCTAAACAATGTGTTGATTTGCGTTCTGGCTAAATTTACAAACGTGATTATACTGTTTATTCTTTAAAACAAATCAATAAAAAACACACTTTAAAGAACATCATGTGTCGCACACCTTACAAACAATGAACTCATTAGAACTATTCTTCGACGCTCGTCGACAAGCGGCGCCGAGTTACAATAGCAAAGATAACATCGTACCGCGAATGCTTAACCTTTTTCTAATATACAAAAATTATAATTAGAAATATGCTCATTAAATAATTGTGGACAAGAAAAGTAACTTTCTATGATTGATTATGTCTGTTACTACCTATATGTTCCTAAAAGGAGACTGACCACCTTGCATGGGACTCTGGCCTGGGTGTGAACAATTTTATATTGTAATAACAATAATCATTTTGAGTAGCCTAAACTAAGTAGAAAACATTATGAAGTTTAGTATCAAGTTCGTTAAATAATAAAATAAAACACATTGTTTAAAATAAATATTTATTTGCAAGTGTCACCAACACCTTCATAAGTTATTGAAATATTTTCCAAAAACTGGGCTGGTGGAGTGACTTTTCATATCTTGCTCAGCTTAGGTACCGTATTACAGACATTATGTGAGCACAGCAACCAACAGTCCTTGGGCCGACTATGCAGTTGCAGTAATACTGCGTTATTGTTTCCAGCCTGTGTGTATTATTTTGATATAATATCGTCAATTTCATACTACTGGATAGTAACCAATATTTATTATATATTAAAACAAAAGTGTTAATATTTTACTTTGTTTATAATTCGATTGTTCACGTTCAAGCCGCATATAAACGGTTTCCTTTGATTAAAATGCAGATGAATATGTTGAATTAATTAACATAAACCTATACGGTGTCAGCGAGGCATACATAAATTCGTATTTTAATAAAGCTTAAAATATGTATACATCCTTACAGAATGTAAATATGTATAATATGAATAAAGTAAAGAATATTTTATGAGAATCAAAATCAGAATATTCAGAACCAGGGGTTTAAAGAGTCATAAGATCTTATAGACCATTTCGGTAGATTCAGTTAGTGGCTGCAAAATGAGAGGACCTTATATTCATATCATTGTTTTTAAGGCTGCTACAAAATACTAACTTCGTCAATCGTATAACAATCATGGTAATTATTCATTCTAATATTGCTAGCATGCTAGTTTTTATTATAAGTCAAATCAAATCAAATCAAATCAAAATCATTTATTTGCTAATATGGGTATCTACATAAAGTTGTTAAATAAAATTATAGTACAGTTCAACCATATTACGCCTTGAGGCATGCAAATCACAATTACTTGCAAAATAATTCATAGCTGTTAACACAATTTTCGTAATTTCACCTTGGCAAATAACAATTAAACATAATAATAATGTCACTAAATTAATTAAAATTTTAAATGTCAAGAAATGTATTCTCAATTAAAATAACATGTATTAAATGAGGATTTCAAGATGAATTTGTTAATAAATGTCGAAGTAATAATAATATTAATAATTAAATTAGTGCACTAGTCACATGTCACATTAACAATATGTCCTTACATCCTCTATTAAATAATCCTGAATACTATAATAACATTTAAATAGCAAGAATCTTTTTAATTTCTTTTTAAATTCATCAATGGATGTAGTTTCTAGTATAGACTTTGGTAAGTGATTGTATATACGCGGAGCCATACCAAAGATGCTTTTGGAATATAGGACTGTCTTGTAAGATTTGCAACAAATTTTATCAGTATGTCGCTTACTTCTGTATTTTTCAAAAATATGTCTGTTGGTTCTTGCAAAGCTAGCAATCTCAAAAACTTAGTAGGTATGTACAAAGTACTAATGTGGGATATCTCCAGCAGTTCGTCGCATCGTCTTTTAATTGCGATGTTGTTAACAACTAGGTCATTGATGTGACATGATATTACGTAATGGTAGTAACGCAAAGCCTAATATAGGTACGATTCTAATCTGTTTTGAAATAAATTGCAATATGTAGGTACCTATGACGTGTTTGTAATAATGTATTGCACACTTGCCAACTCATTTCTTTTAGACCCATAATTGATTTGCGTTCCCTACAATCGCGTAGATGTGGTACCTCAACAACAGTTAAACCATCAGCCCTTAAAAACAGCAAATTCCGTTCAGATTTAGCCATGAAAACGTAACAAACAGACAAAATTATTTAGATAAGTAGGTAGGTATAACAATCTACCTATAACTTAGGTAATTATTCAGCTTTTTCGTAAATATTAATGAACATTGCATTTGGCAAGGCGTGACTAAAATTGACGCGAACGTTTACGTTTTTCTTCTTTACAGACATCTTAATCTTTTTACTTCATAAATATTACAATTGCATTAATTTTATTGAAACGTGCATCCACGCCCGTTCCGCATTCCCGCTAGTTACGTGTAATATCACAAAGTAACAATGGTGGCACGCAAAACGCAATGAGCAATCTCTCTTGGTGTAGTCGCGCTCACCTCGTGATCGACAATCACCGCGCATAACATCTTACTTAACCACTCACACGTCCTACTTATGACTGTTGAATTATGAAGATGAATCAGTTGTACCTGATTAATTGAGCTTTCCTTCGATTTACGGGCCCCGTACCATTTTCTCGCACGGGTTTATCGTCTCAAGGAGATTCTATGTTTAGTCTGTACGGCGTCTGACAACTTGCGTGATAGAGCTAGATATTATCATAATATTACCCAAAGTATAATAGTTGCATAATAGTTAACGACGAATGCAATAAATCTTCGATAAACATCTTTATATTCACGATACAAGCAGGTCAATTTGAGTCAAGATATTATTTAGCACTCGACCGGGTTCCGAAGAACGTTTCCCAAAAGAAGTAGAAAATAAGTAATATACCGTCTCTTAAAAAAAAGTCTATGTGTGTAACAACATTAGAGTCGGTATCTAGGTTAAAGAGTAGAGGCAGAGCTGAAATGAAATCAAAACTAAAAGGTGCTTATATTTGCGTATTTTTTAAAGGTGTAAAGTAAAATTTTATGTGACGATTATAACGATGATATTTTTGTAGTTACCTACTTCAGTAATATTTTAAAACATTTTTATTATGATTACGTGTTAGTAATTCAATCTTTCGTACCTGTACATTTGTGCGGCATTTTATAGTCAAGAGTGTATGGCCAAAATGGAGGATCAGATAGAGGTGCCACTATAGTTGCATCGTATACAAAACCAAATTCCTGCATCATCAGGAACTGACGGTTCCATCCTACTGAAAGAAATGGCACTCGCAGACCCCTGAAATATAAAGTATACGTATCGGTATTTTGGATCTAAGAAGCATGATTATATTTCAATTACTAAGTATCGAGATACGCTGACAAGGTATGTTAAACTTATTAAAGCATTATAGATCTCCAATTACAACATTTTTTTAAAGAAATCCCGAGTACCAAGAATTTACGTTAAATAAAATAAAGATAAATGTGCGACATATTCCGAACGTAAGTTGCGTTCTCCATAATCAACGTGCAATCAATTAACAATTTTATGACCTGAAATCTTCCATGCGAACTCTACCGAATCTGTTTATCACATTCGCTTGACCAACCATTTCGTCGAACCAATCTTCTACGGTCGCGTTTTTGGACCACCAATCTTCCGGGCCGCGGCGGCTGTAACATTGTAATTAAACACCAGTGTGAATAATTATACTTATGTTTAGTAGTTACATACATACATAGATTCACGCCTGTTTCCTAGAGGGGTAGGCAGCGACTATGGATTTCCATTTGCTACGATCCTGACCTACTAGTTATACGTACTATAAATAGTTTTGGCTGACTGTGAGCGCTACAATATGAAATGAATAAGGCATTGGATTTGCGATCAAGAGGTCACGGGTTCGTATCCCACCCATTGCTCTACCGACGAAAACTCAATCCTAACATAAGCATTCTAGCTTAGCTAGAGGAAGAAGTTACTTTTAACTTAGTAGGTAATTTGTGAAATAAAAAGCTTATTTTTTAAATACACCTGCGGATCTGACCTTCGCAGTCTACAGGCATAGACAGTACGTTCAGACATTTCTTTTTTGGATATCCTGACTTACAGCAGTAGTCTTACAATGTGTGTGTTGTCATATTGCTTACAGTCGGCGGCTAACTGCTTGCTTACTGAGGCCATGACTTTACAAGATAATGTGATAATGTAAAGTTTCTATTGCCATGACTTACGTTATTGAGTTTACTGCTATCTCATGGCCGTCATTCCACAGTTTTTGTACATGTCTGTAATTCGTATATGGGTGTGAAACGAAGAAAGTTGCTTTGATAGGACAACCGTTAGGGTTCTTTCTCTCTGGAGCGAACAGATGTTTTGCGTAGGCGTCCCAATTCTCGTGGTTTACAGGACCATCGAATGTTAACGTAATCATTTGAGGTGTCTGCAAAAATAATAAAATGTTAATTAACATTTTTAACAGCACTATCTAATACTGTCCGACTATTGGTCAATTTTGGTTTCTAAGGCTTCTTTTGGCCTAGAACTATCCTTGAGCAGTAAGAGCTAGTTTTTTTTTTTTTGGCACCCGCCGTCACAGTGTTTTGGCTTGTTCCCCTGACATGGGGATCAGGGACTTTATTTTATTCCTTTATTAAATTACATATAGTTTTAGTAATGTTTTACAGTTTTATTTCTATCTTAATATTACTTATAACTACATCTTGTTACCGTGTGTTTGTGTTTGTTTTGTTTCTTGTGTTGACTTTGCTTGCAATTAATTTGCAGTAGTCTATGAAAGGCTTTCTTGACATTTTATTTGTTAGCAGACTATGAAAATTCTTGGCATTTATATAGCATTCCAGAGTATTTTCTATGTCGTATCTGGGCTTTCCATACAGGGGACACTCAGCCAGGATGTGTGAGACGGTTTCGGTCTCTCCCAACCCACATGGACATGATGGGTCGGTCCTCTTTACACTTGAACCTGTGCAAGTATTCAGAGAACCCACCATGTCCAGTAAGTATTTGGGTGAGAAGAGAAAAGGGCTTGATATCACGAACGACTTTATACGCCTCTACAGCATCCGGGAAAAAGAGTTTAGTGCCGGCTGCCGTCTCGCCGTCTTGGTACCTCCGGTTCCATTTGCCAAGCGAGTCCTGACGGATTTCTCGCTTCACGAATGAAACCGGGCACTGATCATAGGCTGGTCTTACTTTGAGGTGCAGAGCTGCCTCCCTGACCAGTTGGTCTGCGCGCTCGTTCCTCTCCAACCCTGCGTGAGCTTTGATCCAGAACAAGGAAATTTCCTTGTTCTGAAGTCTGCCTTGTTTTATGTTGGCTCTTGCTTTTACAGCCAGTGGATGGAGGGAATCACGATTCACTACAGTTTCCAGGGCCGAGCGAGAGTCGCTCAGATTGGCAAAACTCTCATGCCGGCTGCGAACAATCATGTATGTTGCTTTCCACACAGCATAGAGTTCCGCCTGGTAGACCGTGCAATGTGACGACAGATTCATTTTGACGGTATCAGTCTCGGTACCATTGCTCCATAAAGACAATGCAGCTCCGACCTTGCGATGAATTCGGCTGCCGTCGGTGTAGACGGTGACAACATGGTTTACGTGTCTGTCTACATCCTGCTGATCTACCAGGTTTACAAACTCTAGGTCTGTGTGGTCCGCCGGATGAGGTATCTCCGCGAAGCTCACCCGCCGCTCCACCTCCCTATCCCCAAGTACTGATTGGGTCACTCCCTTGGCGACATTGTATAGCAATGCCGCCTCTCGAATTCTAATATCGAGAGGAAGCAACCCAGCCAGCACCAGGGCAGAGTTCAGCGAAACGGTACGGTAGGCCCCGCATAGTTTCTGAGCGAACCCTCGCTGGACAGCGTTCAGTTGTTTCTGCACCCCTTTTTTGCAAGTTGCCGGCGCCCACGCTGGCGGCGTACTGGATGATGGGCTCCACCGTGGCTACGTAGATGGTCCGGATGACCTCCGGGTGGAGTCCCCAGCTGATCCTGGCGGCTCGAGACAGCTGTTTATAAACGTTAACAGCCTTCTTACAAACGTTTGTGGCATGCCTGTTAAACGTGAGCTTTTCGTCTATTGTGAGCCCCAAGATCTTCATCTCCTTGACCATGCCAATATCAACCCCGCCCATCCTCAGGAGCGGCGTGTCATACTTGAGCTTACGCGTGACCAACATTGCGTTAGTCTTGTGCGGCGCGAATCGAAGCTTATTCATGACACCCCACTCCCGGACATAGGCAAGGGCGGCACTGGCCTGTCTCTGCACTTCCAGTGCCTCGTCGCCGTCAAACACCAGCACTATGTCGTCGGCAAAGGCCTGGCAGTAGTCGCCACGTTCATCAAGCCCCTTCAATAACGGGTCAAGTAGGAGGTTCCAAAGTATTGGGCCTCCAATTGAACCCTGGACACAACCCTTGTTAGTGCTTCTCTCGTGCACCACACCGGCGTATCTAACGCCGATCTCTCGATCTTGCAGGTAGCTGTCCAGTAGCCGTCTGATGTTACCAGGGCACTTTTCCTCAGCCAGTCGTACCTTAATAGCCGGCCACCATGCGCTATCGAATGCTCCCTCTATATCCAATGATACAAGTAAGAGCTAGTTAGGTACCTATAGGTGAATATAATTTTCATCAGGAATCACTGACGTTTATCTCTCTAAGTTTAGGCTATAACGGTGTTGTAGGAAAATATAAATTGAGACTAAGTTCAGAATATTTGAATATTATAGATACCTATTTATTATTTTGCAATATGCAATGTCTCAGAGGTTTAAATCATGTGATACCGATGGTTTTATGTGGATATGCTCAACTCTTTGATTATGTAGCAGTGTGATTTGTTAACTCAGTCAGTATCTATTATAGCTTTTGAATGGGGTCGCACATAATTGATTACATTATTTCGATAATTCAATCATGTATCTTTTAATTTATGTTTTTATTCTATGCTATAACGATCTATAATTGTGCTTCCCTGAGAGCTTGTAGTTCATCGACAAGTTCTAAATGTCATCATTCGTAACCCGCACGACGCAGTCGAGCCGGCATTGTTAGCGGAGTGTTACCTCTACTTGAAGTCACACTGTAACGTCACAAGCTTACTATAAAACATCTATACTAAAGAACACTTATTATATAATAATTCTTCTAGTTCGCACAAACGGTAATGCTGACTTTAAAGTCGTTAGTTAGAAGTATGAATAAGTGACTGAATTTATGTGGAATCAAAATTCTTGATTATCTTGTCAGTCTACTAGTAATAGCAGAGGCCGTACCCGCCGAACAACTATGTCCTAAAGTATTATTATGCGCGAAAACTAGACAAATATATACCATTTGGAGCGAGTTGCCGCATTCCTCTTAGTATAAATTATTACCCATCGGTTGTACCAGGCATATTAGAATGTTATATAATCAAATTCTTATTTACATTTTGGTATTCGACATTGTCCACTTTTACGTGGGATTAAATACGTGTGAAAAGTAGAGGTAATAGATCCACACCTCTCTAAATCTTAAGAGAAATGAGGATGTGATGTACGTCTACAGCTTACCTGACTAGGAACAAGGTTTCCAGGTATTTCATTTCCATGTTTTGAGCAGAAACAATTGGGTAGTTGGCACATGTTTACGTCACACTGTTCTGCCGCATTCGGGTCATAGTTCACGTCGCACCAACCCTGTTAAAAAAATCAAGAGAAATCCGTATACTTATAATATAATCCGGTAATGATGGACATTGTCAGCTTGCCTGGCATGAACGATTATGATTACAGTGAAAGTATAAATTAGGGTGAAGAGAAAACGAATCTTCAGTTAACAGCATTGATGATTTGCAAGTCATAATGAAGCGAGGAGTTGTGAAATTACAAATGATTCACTTTAGTAAAAGTTGATACTATCGTTCTATTTGATTATGAGAAAGGAATACTTAGTAAATATTGTTATATTGCGTTAAAATTTGTTATAATGCTTGTTTTGTATTCCGACCCAGGTAACCAGGTAACCCAAATATAATTTTATATTCACGCGTATTTTGTCGTGCTTCATTTCATAAAATAGGCTATGTTCAAGTTAACTCTCGTCTATAAGACTAGAGTTAACTTGAACACAGGCTGTTGCTATTTCCTATAGAATAACTATAAGAACGTCGTCACAATTCTATTAGTGCTGAGTGTTGTGGGTTCGCATCCCACACGGGTCAATTATTATTTTGTGTTATACACGAATTATTGTTCTACATCTGGATGTACTTTGTTTCTGTTAATTGTATGTTTCTTAGAAACGTTATAAGTGTTATAACATAAAAATATTATATTGTTAAATTCGTTTCAATAGATACGATTATGAAGTTAACAATTATCGCCTGCTTCGTGCCTCGCAGAGCACGTTAAGCCGTCGGTCCCGGCTGCCATGAACATCTATGGCAGTCGTTATTGGGAAGTCAGTACCCTATAATATCCTGACACGGGTCTAGCCTTAGGGTATCGTTAGCCTTCGGGTTGCGGAGGTCAGGTGGCAGCCGCTCCGTGTAAAAACTGATATCCAGTCAAATCCGGTTAGACTAGAAAAGCCGACCCCAAGTGATTTGGGAATAATAAAGGCTAGGGAGAAGAGATACGATTATGAAGTTAAGTAGCTAATGCTCGATTACAATCAATTGTGAGTTCTAAACTAAGCATGTAAGTATTTACTCATTATTACATCAACTGCCAAGAAAAGGACTAACAATGTTATCGACGCGGCGACGCTAATAATCGTCTTGCATAATGGCTCTCACCACATTTTATTGCCATCATACCTATTTTCATTGGATTGTAAGGCAAGGATATGATATGATGACTTAAAACCTGTTAAAGTCAAAGTCAAAAAATCTTTATTTCCATAAAAATGTGCAAACAATTCTTGGACACGTCAATTCACTATTATATTAATAAAAAAATATAAAAAGATTAGAAGGAAATAAAAATTTAGCATTGAAAAAAGCCTGTTCGAGGAGTAGAGCTTTCATGAGAAGAAGCAGGCAAGAAACTCATGGCCACTCTTTTCAATCGCCTAATGTTTACATCAATACAATTTAATGTTATATTATGTTCCTTATATGAGCTGCTGTGTGTAGTTGTTACAGTTATTTACTTCAATAAGATTCAAAAAGTAAAAATTTGTTAAATCTAAGATACATATTAATAACAAATGAAATAAAAGTCACAGCAGCTCATATTACAGTTAGCTTAATAATATGATTAGAAATAACCTGTGAGTGGAAGCAACTCAATCCCAAGCATTTTTATCTTCTATATATTCAATGACTGAGTAATAACCTTTCGAATATAATTTTCGTTTTACAACTGTCTTAAATTTATTAGAACTTAGATTTTGAATGTCACTTGGGAGTTTATTGTAAAAGCGCACACATTGACCTTTAAACGACTTATTAATTTTTTGAAGCCGGGACTAGTAGTCTGTTTTTGTTTCTTGTATTTATATTACGTACCTCACTTTTCTTATAGTATAAATCAATGTTCTTATATACATAAATTAAATTTTCATATATGTATTGGTTGGCTTCTGTTAATATATTTATTTCCTTAAATTTATTTCTTAATGTATCCCTTGTTTTCATGTTGTAAATTGCTCGAATAGCCCTTTTCTGCAGTACGAAGATAGTTTGAATGTCGGCAGCATTTCCCCATAATAGAATACCATACGACATTACACTGTGAAAGTAGCTATGATAAACTGTTAAGAACTAATACCTCATCAGAAGCGTCCTGGCAATCAATTGCACCGTCGCAGAAGTATTCAGCTGGTATGCAGATGCCGTCTGAACAACCAATGTGAGTGTCATTGGCACAGTCCGCCGCGTCTAGTAGAGGTTTCGGGATTCGTGTCTCTACAACAATCCAAAATTAAGATAAAATATGATGCTGAGGAAATACTTCGTTTAAAATGTAGGTAATGTCGAGCGTGGGTAACATTGGTTAATCATAAAGGAATTCAGCTTCGACAATCGGCTCCGGTCGTCGTCGTGTATAAAATAACAGTTTGTACGTGAACTCACTAATAATAATAATCATGTATTTGTAAAAACATGAGTATACAGTTACAAAAATATTATAATGTAAGGTGTTGATATTTATATGGTACGTTCATGTTTTACCATTTAATTGGCGTACAAAAATAATATATATTTAATAATAATGTCCTCAAGACCAAATTTCGGTCACGGCGGCGGCCAATCTTAACGGAGACTGGCCATCTGCGCAGGAGATATTATAGTACACAAGTATGTGCGCAAATACAAGTGCCCTCTCCTTCCCCTAACCCTCATGATCGGATGGGACCGATCATAATCCGACACAACCGGAGAGAGATCAAGCGTAGGACCAACGGGTTTACGTGCTTTCCGAGGCACGGGGTGCCTAACACCGCCAACTTCCTAACTCCGGGCTCATATTGAGATTTCTTAACAGAAAAACTCAATAATTTTTTGTTGACCTGACCCGGGAATCGACTCCGAGACCTCATGCACAGCAGTCGCATTCACTACCGCTGCGCCACGGAGGCAGTTTATATTATAAGGCGTTACATCTACGTAAACACAGCGACACATACGACCTAGACTGTTTGGACTTTGAACTATTAGAATTTGAACGCTGCGAATCAAGCGAGAGAGTGCGTTATATTTTTGTTACGCTCTATCCTTACCATTACATCGACACCACTATGCACTGTCCCTTGCCGACAATTCTCTATTTTGTATGTAGCGTAGTTATGCGTATATAGGGTGTCTAACTTGACGTGTAGCCGTGTGTACTATGCACTTAACAGACGTTTAGGTACTGCATACTTTATTAATTTATTCCGTCAATCGCTCTAAACTTATACCTATTTATCTTTGTGTTGTTGACAGATACTTCATGGAATATGTGGCGTGTGTGTGCAGCGACATGTGGTCAGAAATTGATCTCAATATGGGTAAGAAGAAGTGAAAGAAGGGTATATGTGCATAACAATAAAGTGAGAAATAACATTTGTCGCTATTGAACGGTAATCGAATGAAGTGAATTAATTTGGCAAGACCACAAAGCATGGATTACTACACACCACGCTTTTACTAGAGACTAAAGCATTTATAATATTCGTGCTTAGTGACGAACGGCGCCGAGAGCAAACAGCAACGTCAGTTTGACAATATACGAGTCATAATTATGTACACTGGTGATGTAGGGCAGTTAAGTTACTGACATGCTTGAATTGTGAAAAATGACAAGTCTCTAATAGGCAGTTGCGTGTCCCGTGCTTTGTGGACAGGACCATATTGGGGTTTTTCTATGAGCCTTTATATCCGCCGTACCTGTGGTCAGATCGCAGTTGTGTACATTCTGTTGCATGTCACATAGCTGCCTGTTGACATCGAAGAGTAATCCCGATGAGCAGTGGAATTCAAAGACGTCTCCATCCAAACACAGATAATATTTTGCGCACTCGTCGATCGTCCATAATGTGTCTTCGGTGCGGTCCGGGTTCCTGTTAATCGTTGATGTGGTTAAGCATTTAATAAGTACAGCTTTCATAGTGATTTTATTGGGAACGTAGTTAATAAATAATGAATGGTCCATAATGAACTGTCATATTATTTAAGTTATCACTTAAGCCTACATTGTGGAACGCAAAAAACAATTGAGTATTGAGTATCTAGTATTAAATGTGCGTGTGGTGTGAGGGCCACTTTGTTAAAACTCTTTGAAAATATGCTTAGGATTTAGTGAACAATCCCAAAGAATTGTGAAAGTTGGAATCAGATTTTGTGAAAATCAAATAAGCGAGTTATGAACTGTAAAGTTGGTCCCTTAGTTCTCACATAGAGGATTGAGGGCCCACCTGTACCGGATAAACTATGGACACTACAGACAAAGTCTTAATGCCAAAATCTAAACTAATGTCTAACAAAATTTGTGAAAACAAGATATTATCGCAAAACACTGTCCTACTTCGTATATCTTTGTTCAAAATGGGCCCTCAATTCTCATACAAGTAAAAGTTTATTCCGAAAATAAACTGAAACTAATAACTTACAGCTGCTGTTTGAAATCCTATATGCTACTAAATTAATTTTGAACATTTTTGAAAGCAAGAACAGGTCTCCACTTCTTGTTGTTTAAAAGTTATGACCATGGTAAGCTTTGGGCTCTCAGTCCTCCATTTTCTTTTGTTTTCGTTTTATTACGCATAACGTACGAAAGATAAGACAAATATAAAATTAATTTAATATGTGAAAAAAATTGTGCAACAAATTCGATACCAGAATGAAATCAAAAGACCCTTTATTGTGTAAGAAAATCGAGTTTAGTTTTTATTCACTGAATTAGGAGATAGGGTGACTACAATTTATTTTAGATTGCAGCAAAGATTTGTAAATGTAGTATCATAGGATTTGAAATTACTATAAATCAATACATGACATTTGTAATAACCAATACTATCTGCGAAAGGTGGAGAAACAAATTAAATTGCTTCGATAAGTTCGAACACCTTTGGTTTTATTCGTAGTGTGTGTAGTATATCCTGCAGGCAATACTAACCAATACCGTTTAAATCAAATGCAATGACAAAATGTAATTCGTAGTGACTAACTACTATTAACTACCTAAGTATAGCTTATTGCAGATGATTGATGGCTAAAACAACGATGATCAAGATAACTGTACATACGTACAACAAAGTGCTGTTGAACGTATTGTCCGCTGCTACATATAGATAATGTTTTGGGTATGTATGTAGTTTGTTCCATGATACCTAGGTTACAAAGACGATTGGAAAACTATATTTGTGATTCTTTCTTGAAAGTATTTTAAATATTGATTGATGGTTATGTACCATACCAGTACACAACCATCAATCAATTTTTAATACTCTACCACAGACCAGTTTTATAAAACTGGTCTGTGATTCCACACACGTGCCATCTTTAAAGACAAATTGACTAGCCATATAAGTATTTCGGCATAACATGTCGCGGTATTCAGATAGAATACACAGCGAAAGTGAATTTCTCAAGACGCAGTAGGAAATGGTAATGCTGATACAAGCGGACGGTAGCCTCAGTCAAGGTTGCGGCGAAAGTCGCGTGGGGTCGTCGCCCGTGTGCGTAACGAAAATGGCGGGAAATCACCTGTATTGTCTACACGCCACCTTTGTTTTTAAATTTGCGTGTTTTTATACTTCACGTCGAGTTACGGAAGCAAATACATCATTGGTTTTAATTAGGAACCGATAAAAAGCCGTAGTTTCCGTTCTGAAGTATATTACATGATTAATTTTATGCAGAAAATGGGTTAGTGGTGCTATCACGAAATGTTAAACGCTCTAGTGCTTTACGGATTTATATACTTTATTGTTTTACAGTCAAATGATATAATGGTTATTAGCATGTTGATGGATTCGTAGCTATGCTTAAGTTGTTTGATTTAATAATTTTGCAATATTTATTACTTGTTTGGGGTATAATAACTAGATAGGTAGTCACTTACGTAAAAAGCGTTATTTAGGTATTGATTTATATTATTACGTAGATACAGCATAAAAGAGTATATTTATATCCAAGTAAAATTACTAAACTTAATTTCCTAATTGTAAAATATCTATTGATATTATATCTACGTGAGTCGAATTATGAAGTATTTTATAATAATGATTTATAAGCCTAAGTAACGATTGATTCAAGAAAATGTTAGATAGAACGAAAGATAATGAATTGGACTTTTTCGAAATATATAATCTTCCATTTAATTTCTAGAATAGTCCATATCAAAAAGTTCGTCTTTATTTCTGTAGAAAAGCAAGATGTACCTACCACACCTGCATATCCGGCTGAACTTAGAATATGTAAAGACGGCAAATATTTAATCAATATTTTTACTAAATATTTGTAAGTTTATTAACAAGAATTCGAGTTGATGTATTCTCTAGAAACTACATGGTTGATATAGCGACATACGTAAGCACATCTGGACGATAATTATATGTGCCGAGTTTCCAAAGCCCTCAAGGGACGAAAAGTTATGTAATCTACAAATGAAGTTTGAAAAACACAAGTTTGAAATATTACTAAAATTCAAGTCGGCCAAACTTAAATAGTATTGGGGTGGACAGATTTCCCGTATGCTGAAAGAGGTTTAGGATAATATCAGCACACACTGGTTCCCAGATATCGCGAAGCGGCAGCGTGGTAGACCGAGGCGACGATGGCAGGTAACAAGTATACTTGTAGCTACTTTAGACAGTCTTTCCTATAGGAAAGACTGTCTAAAGTAGCTCATCATAACAGAGAGATGTAGAACAGCAAGAATGAATACATTATTTTTGTTAATAAAGATCAGGCCATTATATTTTAACAACCGTTTTTAATCATAATAGATAACTAACCATAACCAGAAGTAAATAAAGATCGTTAAAGCGCAATAGATATGATCCTGTCTAACTATTTGTCGATGCTGTGTTATTTAGTTATTTCGCTTCTCGATAAAGCCAAAATGATGCACTCGTTCATTTTACCATTTAAAAAGATGCAATAATGGGTAAAGTGATATCTCGTTTTACCACATATTAGCATTAATCAGACTTTAATAGGTTTCCATAATCCGTTAAATATTGGAGAAATAGTTTATGTATGACCTTTAGGTACGTCTTTAGTGTTGTCTGAACACACAAACGGGTGTGGGAAACACACGTTTTGTTCTTTCAAAATACAACATCTGAGAAATTTATGAAAAATAAGGTTATATTATGTCAATATATAAATTATCTGCTATCCACTACAAATAAATTAAGGCCCACTGTGGATGTATACTGAATTAATCAAAGTTGTTACCTAGTTTTAACAGAAAAGGCTTATTAATTAATTACCAAGGTAACCAGCTCCAATTAAAAACCAAATTTTGACACCGATTCGTAGATATTGATATCATCCATAGTGGTTTTAATTGCTGATGTAGCATAATATGTATAAGTAGTATCTTGGTTTTGAATTGTGATGACGTCAATCATAATATAGAGATCGCCTAAAGACGCAGCACATACATCAAAAGATTGTCGTTTTTAATAATAAAATAATTAATAGTGACATAACGTTATATAATATAATAATAATAACGTACGTGACATAACAATTTAATAACTTCAAATGACGATTTTAACAACTTTACCTTGTATACATTCTTCTAAAGTTAGTACATATTTGCGTAATGTCTAATAGCTGTCATTGTAAATGACTGCGGTGTTGTGGATTCAGTGAGAGGACGATTCGATCCCCGCATGCGGGACGAGCATTTGTGCAATCCATAGATAGTTGTTCCAAGTCTAAGTGTTATTTATGTCCACTGTTGCAATGTTTGAAGTCCCAGTACAGGGATTATTACTTGTAGGAGAGATGTCGGTTTCGATAAGCAATATGTAGTAGGCCTAAATTGCTTACAAAGTTGTGGTGAGGCAGACGTGGATCGAAGGCACTATCACTACATAACAAAACGAAAAAATAGCATATCGAAACGAGGAAAATAGCAAGATAAAGGAGAGGGACTCTAAATAGTAAGAATAGCAAGAAGAATAAAAAGGAGAGGGACCCTGCAGAAGAACATTTACTTGATACATCTAAAAACTAAAATTGCGTACCACTTCTTCTTTCAGGGAGGTTAAATAATGTTGATAGGTAATTAGAAACATCGCTGGTCTGCCTAGTGTTAGTCGCGCTAGCTAGTTTTTATACGCAATTATGTTTGTTTTCACCTCAGAAAGTTATTATAAAGGGTCAGCTTTCTTGGAAGTACAAATGTAGAACCATAGGTATGATTATAAACAAAGTTTACAGTGACCGTGGTTTCAAGAACATTAACTTTTGATTAATTGAATACTCGTAGATAAACTTTCGTGGGAGTATTTTGTATGTAATATATTAATTTGATAAGAACTACTTTGTAGTCTACAAAGGTAGGTACTGAACAATTATAAAAGTTCACACAAAAACAATGTCTTAATTTAACTAGAATGATGTTATCCCTAACTTTTAATTAATTAGTTTCACAGCTTAGGTAATATAATGAACCCTGGATATATGATAATCTAGCGTGATAATCCATATACCAAGCCCTATTGTTTAAATATTACCAGAGCCATCATTAAGTAAATCGATTTGCATTTACCTACTTAGATATCGAAAAAATATTGCAGAATTTCTTGGCGTGATACTGTGTGTAGTTGTTAGTGGCCCAAATAACTATTCAGATTATGAATAAGATTGTAGACCCTAAAACTATCAGCAATGCGTATAAACACACTTAATCTGTCAAGTCTTAGAATACCAGACATAATTAAAACCTATTGTGTCTGGCAACTGGGGTGCCGCTGCGACTTTATAGTTTAAAAACTACTAGTATAATATATCTAAGTTATATCCAAGTTACAATATGCTAATATAGTATATCTTACTTAGGTATATCCAAATTTAAATCTACTAGCATAGTATATATATCTAAGTAGGGAATATCCAAAGAAACTCACCTATAAAATCTTCCATTTTCATGACACTTCACATCCGTTAGGCTTCTTTTGTTGCGGTGGTTTCCTTGCACTCCTGTGAAATTATTACATTGATAAAACTTATATTTCCGAATTAAAATAAACCGAAATTATAACGCACACAATTTTACTGTAATATAAAGAATATTAAATGTAGTAATAAGTCACTGTTTACCTAAGAATATCGTAATTAGACTGACGTATAATAATCGTGAAAGGTGTCGAGGCATGTTGTGGGCCCGGTTTCTGCAGCAGCACTGCCTAACTTATCAATAAACCACTCATACATCGTCGGTCGCAAGCGCAAGCATTACTTTCTTTTACACTGCTGTTGACTCACAGCTGGCTGTTTTAAGAAAGGAAAGGAAAATAGAACAGTATTTCATATTCCGGTGTGTATTTTACATATTTAATGCTTTAAATTTATTTCGTAGGTATACATAGGAGAGAAAAATATTCTGCCTTATTTTCCGGGTTAGATTTCAATTTATAGCACTTGGCTTTATTACATATTTAATATAATCACGTGGCATAGATACACAACATCGTATGGTTAAGGACATTTTAATAACATTATTTTAGGGCACTGGCTTTTTTTTTTTTTTTTTTTTTCGCAGGGGAATGCCTTTGCGCACACCCACTCCTGTCGACACGGCTGGAAAACCGCGCCGGCAACAGTGGGTAGTGTCGGACTCGCCGGATGCCACGGAATACCGACTAAACCTAACTGCGGCGCTCTTCCCATCTATCATGGAGCGCCGGAGGATCTCCGTTCCGAACTCTCTCCGGCACTCAGACGTTAGCCTGGCAGGGCTACGACCTTGAACACAACCATCTAAGGCGGGGGGAGGAGATGAGCGTAACGGCGTCGCCTCCTCCCTGGCCTTGCTCGGCGGAGCGGGTCCGCACTGGCGTCGGCCTCCCGTTCCCGCTCCGCAGCCTCCTTCAGGAGCATTACTGCCTCGCTGAATTCGGCAACAGCTTGCCAGCACCTGTCGCTGGCCAGCATGGTGCTCACTGTTCGTCCCAGCGACAGGTCCCCGCCGATGACGGCGGTTAGGTCGCTCCGTTGTGTCTGCCAGGCAGCGCAACTCTCCACTGTATGGCGCGCCGTATCAACGGGCGCGCCGCACGACTTACAGGAGGGTGAGGTCTCCCTCCTGGCGATCTGGTGCAGGTACTTACCGAAGCAGCCATGTCCGGTAAGCACCTGCGTCAGTCTAAACGACAGCACTCCGTGCCGACGATTCAGCCACTCCTCCAGTTGCGGCCGGATAGCCTCCACTATTTCAACTCCGGCGGTGGGGGTCCTCAGTTCACTCCTCCACCGCCGGATGAGGGCACTTTGAGCCTCAGCCCGCATCTCTCCCACGACCGGTTCCTCGCCCCGAGATCGCGCCACCGAGCGGTGACGGTAGACTTCTGCAAGAACTTCCGCCTCCAGTTCCCAAGGCGGGTCGCTCGCTAGAACCGTAGCAGCCGTCCACGACACTGTACGATACCCCCTGATGGCTCTCACCGCGATGACCCGCTGTGCTCTCCTCAGCAGGGCCTTATTACGCGCGGTGAGGGCGTCGGCCCAGATTGGGGCGCCGTACAGCGCCATAGACCTCACGATCCCGCTGTACAGCCTCCGGCAAGACGACCCTGGTCCTCCAGTGTTGGGCAGAAGTCTACCCAGCGCTGCAGCTACATTTACAAGCTTCGGGGCGAGTTTGGCGAAATGAGGCCCAAAGCACCATTTACCATCTAGGTGCAGGCCCAAGTATTTCATTTGGGCCCGCACTGGCACGTCCCCACCAAAAATCTTTACTTTCGCCCCTCGGGGGGCACCACGACGCGGGCCGTGAAATAGGAGGGCCTCCGTTTTGCTTACAGAGACCCTCAGGCCCAGCATTTGAATCCGCTCTATGACGAGCGCCACTCCGACCTCGGCCAATCGGGCCGCCGCCTCAAAGCTGCTCCCCCTCGCCGTGACGAGGGTGTCGTCGGCGTAACAAATCACCCCCATCCCGGGGAGGAGCTCGCCGCGCAATACCCAGTCGAAGCCGATGTTCCACAGGGTCGGACCCAGAACCGATCCCTGTGGAACACCGCGCTCCATACGACGCCGAAGTAGACGCCCGTCGGTGCCCTCCCAAACGATGTACCTCACATCGAGGTACGCCTCCAGCAGCCTCCGAAGGTACTGGGGCACTCCATGGTATCGGAGCGCCTCCTTTAACGTCTCAAACGGCAGGCTGCCGAAGGCATTTTCAATGTCGAGCGAGACTGCCAGAACCACATCTCCCTGGTCTACGGCCTCCGTGGAGAGGGTCTTTAGGGCAGCCAGCGCATCCGTGGTCGATCGGCGCCCTCTGAAGCCGTACTGTGCCTCTGACAGTCCCGGTCCCACTTCCTCGAGGTGTTGAACGAGACGGCCCGCGAGGACCCTCTCGGCAATTTTCGCCGTCTCGTTCAGCAGCACCAGCGGTCTGTATGCGGAAGGCGAGTCTAACGGACGTCCCTCCTTCCGCAACAGACAAAGACGGCCGGTTTTCCACTCCTTCGGGAACTGCCCGGACCTCAAACACATATCGAGCAGTTCCCGATACGACTCGCGCAGCGCCCTCAGTGCGATGCTCAAGACTCGGCCCGGAACGCCATCCGGGCCTGGCGCCTTTCTGTTTGTCGACAACCGGGCCAAGGCCCGGTCCAATTCCCCCTCGGTGACAAGGGGGATATCCACGATATCCTCCGTGCCAACTCGAGGAGCCATAGTTGGGGGAGCGTGCCCCCCTGACTGAGGGAGCAGGCTCTCCACGACTCTCAACAGGACATCCTCTCGGAGAGTCTTGATGATGGGGGCACTGCGAGCGCGGAGTCTATTCCGCGCCGCGAGGTAGGGGCGCCCCCATGGATCCCTGTTGAGACCTTCCAACATCTCTTCTCGGGCCTCGGCCTTTGCCCGGCTGATGGCAATCTGCAGGCTCTTCTTGGCCGCTCGGTAATCATCCCGCAGCTGGCCTTCGACGAACTCGGCGCCATAGCGACGCCGCCCCCTCATAAGGGCCCGCCGCGCTGTCATGCAGGCCGTCCGAAGTTCCGCAATTTCGGGCGACCACCAGTATACTTGGCGACCCGGCAGGCCCCTCCGGGCCCTCGGCATCGCTGCATCGCACACTTCCTTGAGGGCACTGCATAACCGGCCTGCGGCCGCGTCCACGTCCTCCTCGGTGCGGTTCGGCCCACCCGCTGATCTCCAGCGCTGGACTATAGCCGCCTCCAGGGCCATTTCTCGATCGAGCTGGCCGAGAGCCCATCGTGGAAAGTGACTACAGCCCCGAAAGCGCTCCGCGGGTGTTGACGGGGTGGAGACGCTGAAGCGGATGTATCGGTGATCCGACAGCGTCTCAACCTCCGTTACTACTCTCCAGTCGTTCACTCGGCGCGCGACAGCTGGGGCCGCGAACGAGAGATCCACAATGGAACCGCCATGATGCCGCACGCACGTCCAGGTGTTGCCCGTGTTTAGGAGCGAAAGACCAGAGAGGAGCGACCATATTTGTGTGGTCCTCCCCTTGACATTCGTGGCGGGGTTGCCCCACGCCCTGGACTTCGCGTTGAAGTCACCAAGGACGAAGGTTGGTCTCGGCGACTGGCGTTGGACCGCAGCTCCAACGGCGTCCAAAAAGACTTCAAACTCCGCCAGGCTGCGGTTGGGGGAGAAATACACCCCCACGACGGCGAAGTCCCTGAACCCCGCCACGACAAAACCACTACCTCTTTCTACGATGGAAAGGGGAGGACCAGAACCTCCTCTCGACAGAACCGCAACCGAGTCATCCCTGTCACCAACCCAGTTGTGTTGGCTGGGGACAAAATACGGCTCGCAGGCCACCGCAATGTCTACGTCCCACTCCGCCATGGACTGCATTAACAGGTCCTGAGCACCGGCGCAGTGGTTGACGTTCGTCTGGAGGAATCTACAAGGCCGACTGGTCATGTCTCCATTGCTGATCCCTCGCCTGCCCTGACGGCGTTCGCCCTTGGTATGGCCTGCGGGCCTTGACCAGCGCCTCCTTTGATCTTCGGGGGCTTACACACCCGCGTCCCCATGATGTGGTCCGAGGGCCTTCCGGCCGCGGCACACACAACACACCTGGGTGCTTTGTCGCACTGCGCAGCCTTGTGACCCTCGCAACCACACCTGAAACAGAGGCGCGAGCGATCCACCCCCTCAGGGCAGACAGGGCGCGTATGCCCTAGCGCCTGGCACCCGAAACAGCGCAGGGGCTTCTGTTCTAGGGGCCACACCCTAGCTGAGCTCCACCCAACTAGGAGCCGACCCGACTCAACCAAAATTTTGGCGGTATCGACCGGGCACTTCAACTTGAGCATGCCCATGCCCATTGGGCCCGGCCGGATGTCCGCGGGCTTGACTGTGGATTCGGAACATTTAGTTGCCCGAACCACTGCCGCCACTACTTTTTCGGGCGTGACGGAATCGTCAAGCCCAGTGAGCCGAGGGCGACGCGAATCCTCTCAGCCAGGCGGCTCGCCAACTCTGGGGTCTGCGTCTTCGGCAGCTGCAGAACCCTTGAGCCAGTGGCCCCCTTTCGGACGCGGAGTCCATCGCCGATGCCAAACTCCGATAGGTTTATGGCATTTTCGGCCCGCGTCAATATGTCGGCGTAAGTGATGCCTCTGCTCTCCGCTGCTGGATCCAGTGACAGAATTACCGCCGCCGTCTTCTGCGCCTTAGGTACTTTTAGGACCGACGACTTCTTTTTGGCCGCAGGGACCGTTGCGGGAGCAGCGGTGGCCTGGCCGTTCTTCTTTTTAGGCTTCTTCCGGACGACTGTGGCCCACGTTTCTTCCTGAATAGTGGGTCCAGCAACGTCTGTCAGGCGTGATGGCCCGGCCTCCGGCTGCCTATTAGCCACTGGCACTGGCCCTTGAGCAGCTTTTTTCTTCTGGCCCGTTGCTGGCTGGGTCTTTTGCGCCGCCTTTTTCTTATCAGCAGCCAGAGGCGGGCGGGTGGTCTCCTCGGGCAGGAGACGGTGTTCAATGCCCTCGAAGAGGGCATTCACCATCGTCCCTACCGAACGAATCACGGAGGCCTCAAATCTCCCGAAGTGCTTCTCCAGGTCTGTCTCGGGGACCGGAATCGGCGGCACTTTTGCCGCGGCAGCCCTCTCCTGGAACTGCCTTTTGAGGGATTTATTTTCCCTCTGGAGGGACTCCACGAGGCGCAGAAGCCTCGTGTTGTCGACCCGGAGACGTCTTGTCGTCTCCGACTCCGGCCGCACTGCCAGGTCCTCCACAATGTTGAGGAGGCCCTTTGCGTCTTCCTTTAATTTTTTTTTTACTATAGTGCCCTTCAGGTGGCTGGATTTGGTGGCCACCTCAATGATGTCCCCAGCGTAGAGACCCGCTTTGGACCTTAAATGCTCCAAGTCCCTGCTGCTGAGATCTGCGATCTCCTCAGCCGTGACCGCATCGTCAGAGTCGTCAAAGACTGTGATTTTTGACGGGGAGTCATCCACTCCCATTGACGACTGGCGACTGAGCGACCTCTCGAACTCCTGCTCTCGAGACTCACTTTCTCTCCGCCTAAGCTCCTGCCGGGCCTTGCTCAACCCAGCTCGGTGAGCCACTGATACGGCTCGACCACGCCGTGCGGTGTTAATCTTTATTTCGGGCTCCGTATCAGTCTCCGACTCGGTAGCCGCGCCCGCCTTCTTGCCTTTTTTAAGCACTCTTTTCCGGGTCGAGGGAACCTTGAAGCTTCCCTCGCTCCCTGACCTCGCCTCCACGTTTTGAGGCAACGAACTCCCTTCCTGAACGTCATTTTTGTTGTTTGTTTTGTTAAATTCCATATGAAACCCACGAGTATGGGATAAATACTCGTCCGCCCGGGCAGAGATCCCTGTACCCGGGTAAACGTAAGTTTTTAACCCAACACAGGGGGTCCGCAGGTACCCTGGCTGGGAGCGTGCTCACGGCTGAACTACCCATCAACCATGCATCCCCTCGCCGCACGCCAGAACTTAGGATTCGGGGTAATTTTTGAAGAGGTTTCCTTCCTCGCGGTCCGGGCGATTAAGCCAAGACCCTCGTTCCTGATTTGGGCCGCGAGACGTGACCACAGATGCCCAGTGCAAGTCAGGATTACGATTTGCGGTTGGTACGAAACCCGTCCAGCCCTCAAATTAATGAGTGACTAGAACCAACCTAACCCCCCCACTTGTGATTTTTTAAAGAGGTTTTCTTCCTCTATCCACCGCGGGTTGAGCCGGATGGGGGTCCATGTTGGACTAATCCACCCGCCCCAAAACCGCCCGACTAGGCAGGAAACCTATATGTTTCCCACCCCGGCCTAACGGCCTCCACTGGTAATTTTTAGAGAGGTTTTCTTCCTCTATCCCCCCCGGGTTGGGCCGGAAGGGGGTCCATGTTGGACTAATCCATCCGCCCCAAAACCGCCCGACAGGGCAGGACGCCTATGCCACCTGCCCCGGCCTTACGGCCCCCACTGGTGATTTTTTAAAGAGGTTTTCTTCCTCTATCCCTCCCGTCTCATCCACGTGTCCTCTGCTAGTCAGAGGAACACGTGGAGAGACCCCCAAACGCGGCCCTCGCGGGCCGATATCCCCGAGACAAATTGCCTCGGGTTCCCTACGCGCGTGCCAGAGTATTAGCCACGAGTAATAATGCCCCCGAAAGGACATTATTACCCGAGTTGCCCGGGGTGTACCGGCCCAACGTATGCTGTTCCATCCCACGAGAAGTGTAGAACGGACCAGCAGCCGTCAGGCACACTGGGAGGTTCTCTGGCCACACACCCCTTAGGGCACTGCCTGCGCTTAGCGATTCAAAACGTAAAATTACCTAATATAAGGTTTAACTGCAGAATAATTTAATGCAATGTATATATAGCTATATTTAATATGTCTGTTAATCTATTAGGCTTATTTATTTTAATAATAATTTATATAGAAAGAAACAAATGTCATATGTATCTAAATATAATTACTCATTTATTTTAATACAATTGTCATATAAAATGTCTTATGGGTTAAAAAACTATTATAGGTCCCACCGAGATTTGAACTCGGATCGTTGGATTCAGAGTCCAAAGTGCTAACCATTACACCATGGGACCTTACGGAAGAACAGTGCTAAATAAGGAACCATAGGAATACAGAGGTACTTGTATTCGCGTATTTCTCAAATGATCGACTGAGTGAACATTGCTAATATGGTTTTTAGAGTTCGAAAAAACTCTTATACTACAGCTTTGTCCGTCCGTCCATCCGTCTGTCTGTTATACAACTTTCAACTCAAGAACTGTAAGAGCTAGAGACTCGCGGTCAACGCCATTTGACACAGCATAGTCGACTATGCTGTGTCAAATGAGAGGTCATAGGTCATAGTCATTTCGGGGTTATATCGATATAACCCCGAAATGACTATGACCTATGACCTCTGACCTCAAGGTACCGTGGTATCACGTGATCTTTGCATATTACTTTAACCATTTACCGATTCTCACTTGTTAATTATTAAATACCTATAGAAAATCCATTTGTACGATGCACTTTAATCAGAAATTGTATAGACCTAGTGAATATTTCTAGATATTTTGTAGCCGTAAAGTAGGCTGCTGCGCCGCTTAACCTGCGCAGGTGTAACTTCTGGTTATTGACACATGCACTTTGCTTGCAACTGAACGTTATCGTTTGGTAGAATGTAAGGTTAACGTTATTATTGACGCAGAATGTAGATTCTATATGTACTTATTATGTAATGCGATATGGATGCATAACGGAAAAGAAAAGTTACGAGGTGAATTAAAATCGGTAGGTATTTATTTAGTACCTAATACCGCTTTTATGACTCAGAGCAGCGATAGCTCAGTGAGGATACCAACAGACTGCAATGCAGATGCTCTCGGGTTCGAACCCACGTCGCGCTCCTCTGACTTTCGGAAGTTATATGACTTTTCATAATTATGTGCGTATTGATTGACAATTATCGCCTGCTCCGTGCCTCGGAGAGCACGTTAAGCCGTCGGTCCCGGCTGCCATGAACATCTATGGCAGTCGTTATTGGGCAAATCAGTACCCTCTAATATCCTGACACTGGTCTAGCCTTAGCGTATCGTTAGCCTTTGGGTTGCGGAGGTCAGGTGGCAGCCGCTCCGTGTAAAAACTGATATCCAGTCAAATCCGGTTAGTCTAGAAAAGCCGATCCCAAGTGACTTGGGAATAATAAAGGCTAAGGGAGAAGACCGCTTTTATGACTGTGTATGTTAGGTATTTCAATAGTATTGCCATAATTATAGTATTTATTAGTCTCGTCTTTTGCTTTATCTCTTAGCTAACATAGTGACTTTTCGTGACGTACCTTACTAACATCGTGTGGTAAAAATCTACCCCAATTTCATAGTTGTATATCTTACAAAACAATATTAATATAATTAGTCAAATACGTTTTGCAGCAAATTTCATTATTTTTCTTTAAATAAAAACAAAAAAATATATGTTTCTAATATAATATAAATCGATCACTTTTTATTTAAACCAAAATTTAAGAAATCGTCATTTTTCTTTATTTTTTAATTAACTTACATTTAGTCTTTAATCAACTTATTATTTGAAAATTTATATTACTTGAAAATATGTCACTTGAAAAATTTGCAAAATATATTAATTAATCTTACAGGAAAATCAAGTTTCCTATTCGCATAATCCAGTTAATCCTGCTACATGTAATATATAAGATTGTATATTATAGCGTGTCCAAAGTGTCAGAATAAGGTAAATGAAGAATATGAAAGAATCATCTTTAATCGTAACTGGACTAATATTTTTATTGTACAATCAGCAACATAAAGTAGCTAAACATTTATCAAATATGTAATAGAACTCCTAAATATTATTTTGTGTTTTTGAACTGTGATTATATCAACTATTACTTCTATAAAAACTATCATTTTGAAACATAGAGGCAATCGTTATCTCGCATGTACCTATTTATCGCGATATGCCTTAGGTCGGTGATTATCAGTGATCGGAGTAGGTAGATTGATTTTTGGTACTTGTATCATAAATGCACACAGAAAGAATAACATGGATAAGCCATTTTCCCGGAAAGTAATTCCGGTATTTCCGGATTCAATTAAATATTGTTAATGTTGGTAGTGATATTATTCCTACTCAATTCAAAATTTAAAGGAAGGTATCAAAACTAAATTAATTCATTATTTATCTGTTGAATAATAAAAACAATCGAATTCCGATCGAAGCTTTAATTTTTATTTTTTTATTTTTAGCCTTTTATGGCTAGAACTTTTATAGATAGACATAAATTGTTGCACTTAAATTTAAATATTTTCATAGGGGTCATGGTAATTTGCATTAAGGGTAGAATACATGACGGGGCCCCATAGAGGGCCAATGCCTGCTGGGGTCGTGAGACTGTTCTAAGGATGCACCACGACTCTGAAACGTAAAGGGCATACGAAGGAACAGGTTGATTTTAGTCAGATTTTAGTACCAAAAAAAAGGCGTAGAATAAAGAAAAAAGATAAAAATCAACATTGTTTATTGTTAAATATGTACATTTTACATTTATTCACATTTTTAATCTTCATCGATTACAATGTCAGCATCCTGGTAATCCTGATCTTTACAATTAAAATATATAACTATGAGTTTCTCTATATTTTCTATTTTCAACCTATTTCTTTTAACATCTAAAGTCCATTTATAAATGGAAAAAGACCGTTCTACATCTGACGATGTCAAAGGAGCAAATTTTAAAAAAGGTATTAAATTATGTGCTTCATTTTTTTCAATGGCCTCACTATATTCTCTAAGTGTGTCTAAATCTGGGTTTCGTTCCATAACACGTTCTATTTTATTTTTTATATTTTCTGAATTGCACTGATTTATAGCATATCTGACGTTGTCAAATGCTAAAAGTGAGTCTGTCAACGATAAATTATGCTTTTGCAATTCTTTTAAAGACAAATGAATTATAAAATAATTGTCTTTAATGTAATTTAAATCTTCTTTTACATTTTCTTTTTCTATAATATTTTTTGCCTCTCGAATAGATACCGCATCAGAGCTGCTTAAACAAGATAATACTTCTTTTATTTTTTCAAAGTTTTGAGCGTAATAAAATGCTGCCTCTAACCAAGTGCCCCATCTTGTAACAACTGGTTGGGGAGGTAGCGGCAAATCTGGATATTTTTCTTTTAAAATTTTGACTCTACTTGGGGCTTTCAAAAATACCTTTTTAACATTTGCTATTAAAATGTTAACATCGTGATATTCTAACCTAATTTGCTCAGATACGCGATGAAGAGAGTGCGCCAAACATGTTACGTGCTTCATTTCAGGTAAGTATTGTTTTAAATTTCGTCCTGCAGACAGCATATATGCAACGCTATCAGTGCAGAGGACAAGAATGTTACCTACCTTCGATTCAAAAGAATTTTTTCCAAACATTCTAACACAAATTGCGTGATTGTTTGTCCATTAACTACAGTTAGCATTTTACATGCTACCAAATAAGGTCTAGTCAAATTGCTACGATGTAATGATTTTATTAAAAAATGGACTATATAGCGACCTAAAAAGTCTGTCGTTTCATCTAATGATATCCATAGTTTCTCATTTTTATAATTTTGCCGAATCGAATTGATTTTATTCTTAAAAAACTTGTCCAAGTAAACTTTCCGTAACTGTGATTCATCTGGCAGAGTACGATTAGTACACGTACAACAACAGGTAATACACATATATTTTTTAAAGAAATCTTGAAAAGTAGTATTTTTCATCTGAGACCACGGAATATTGCACAAAATGATAAATTTTATAAGATCGAAATAAAATTCCTCTTCGGGCCACTTAAACTTTTCCTGGTGTACTGCTCCTTCGATATGTCTTTTAACGTTTCCTTTATTTATGGTTTTCAAATGGCTTTCACATTTTGAACAGTATATTGTAACACTAGCGTGATCGTAAAGTAGTTCGGGATGACCGGATATCCATTTTTCTACAGTTTCAGCCTTGACGTTTGCCATATCTGAACTTTGTTTTAGAGATGGAACCTCGTATATATCATCTAAAACAAAGACATGAAAAAATTACATTTTATTTAGTTTATTTAGCTTACTCCGTTTGTTTTATTTTTCGTGGATCAAATTTAGTCATTGAAATTTCACCCTCTGCCTGTCAACCGATTGATCTAAAATTTGGTATTCGCCTTTGATTCTGGTGACAATACAATTATGTATATTCAATATTATTGTCAATCCAAAATGGCTGCCGCTACAAGATGGCGGACAACTTATTTTTTTTTTCAATCCCATCTATATGGGTATCAAATGAAAGGGCTTGTTACGTAGAATATTTTGTAGAGAAGTAGATAAGGCCTATAGTAATTTATTTTACCAATACATTGCAAGAGGACACAGGGCATTCAAATTATATACGGATTCCAGTAAAATGTCGGTTAATAGTGGAGTTAGCTGAATTGCGACTACATTACTAGAATATCATAATTTTGTTTCGCACTAAGCTCACTGGTTCATACTCTATTAAAGATTTAACAATATTAAGACTCATGGTATGTTCAGCAGGTTAAGCGAACAAACACAATACTAAAAATATTCTTATAGTACATCCAAACATGCTTTATACTCCTTGTAACTAGTAAAATATTACTTACCAAAGCTTGGTTTAAATATGTAGATCCAATTCAATAGTGAAAAATCTGAGTCCGTATATTTGAGCCAAATCGTGGTTTAGAGCAGATTCCAGAAGTCAGTATGTACACAAGCCAGGGTCAAGTAACTTTTTCACAACACAGTAACAAACAAAGATGCGCACTCTACGAACCGAAGTAAACGAGTGAGCTACCTGGCATGTCGTCGGCGGGCGTACGCATTGTTCTGATAACCGGTTATTGTACCACCCATGATCCTTTGTTCTGATTGGTCGTTGGGTTTTGTCAAATCGTGACTGTGTGCCGTTAAAAAAAATATGAAGAATAATAAAGAATAATATTGCTCATTTTATTACAATTCCTACCTTTTTTTGAGGATGGCAAATCATCAAATGACTCCTTCCACTCTGGCAGAATAAAATTCCTACATAAGTTCCGGTTTTTTTTAAATAATCCACCAATTCCGGAGGAATGTCCATATTAATATATACGTTTCGGATCAATGACCCCATTTCAATCTACCTACTCCGATCACTGGTGATTATGCATCCTTTATTTTTCAATTTCACTTGCTTTGGACGAGCTCACCACACCTGATATAGATATAGATTTTTCTACTACAAGCATAATTTGCTTAAAAGAAGATTCCGAAAACAACCTTTTGTAACAAATTATTTGACACAATAAATATTATTATTATTATAGATACGTTTCATATTTTTCTTGAACGACCATCAATTCTACTATAAGACATTTCAAGGTTATCTATGAATTACCGGACACTCTGTATATCAGCTATTTAGCGTGTAACGATTTGATGTAGTAAAATTTGCATGCACAGTTTGTATAATGAACCCTATGAGTAAATTTTTTTAGTCCTACCGTACCCATACTAAGTACAACAATTTGTTGATCAGTTGATCATAAGTTATTGTCGCGTGTAGGGATTGAACCCAGTGCACATGGCGCAGTGGCAGCGGCGAGGCGATCACATAAACCACTACGCCATCCATGCAGTCAGAATCCAATAAATAAATTTATAAGAATGTTGTAGTTAATGACAATATTTTCTTTAATAAATGTTAATACATTGAGTTTTAATAATGGACTGAATAAACAGGGGAACTCGGGAGTCCAAATTTGCCCGGAAATAACCGACTAAAAAAGTTCAGAAGCTTAATCCCTGATAGAGACATGCGTAATAAACTTATAAGCCGTTAGTACTACAGTAAAACTGCTACGTGCCCAGTAACTGAATAGCTTTTAACGTTACAATTACTATTTGATACTACATCAACAACGTCAGAAATTCAATGGGCCTAAAACTAAATTATTGCTATATCATGATATAAATATCGCTAAAACCGTACGCTGGTTTTAAATATTTAAGAGCAGAGTAGAAATCAGTTTTATTAAAAAAACACGTTGTCTCATAAAATGTTATTATAATTATGCTTAGAATCCATGAATATTTTGTTTTGCTACAGAAATTTTGCTTCATAATTTGTAACAGATTAAGATTGAAGTGGACCTTTTCTTATTGAAAAAATTGCGTATTTGTGTCAATGGTAAAGTGTACATGTGTACAATCTCATAAAATAATATCACACTAGAGACAGCAGTTTGCAGAGGAATAATGGGCGAACCCAATAGCAAAAACTGAAGAAGTTTATGCTTCTGAATTTAAAGCTACGAAATTTGGTGTACCACAAGGGTGTATTGTGGGACTTTTATTGTTTCCTAAATAAATGACATCGCGTCGATAGCAAACCATGATATTACTTTTTTCCTATGATAGCACTGTTATATTCTCCAAAAACTAACTAAGTTAGAATATAATATTAATCATCTCAGTGCAGATGCTGAGCTTTATGGATCAGTTATTTAGATAGCAACATAAAGAAACTGTTGTGCCAAATTAGGTTTATATAAACATAGCAAAATGACTTAGTCACTTATTGACTATGTTTGTAATCCTAACTAATATTATGAATGCGAATGTGAGTTTGTTTGTTTGTTATACTTTTATTAAGTACTTGACCGATCTTAGGAACTTAGAAAAAGCTATATTATGCATTTCCATCAGAAGGCCAATATCAAAGACGTGAATATTAGACATCTATAAATTCAGTTAGTGTAATTAAATTTTTAGGTATATTTATTGACAATAATCTATCGTGGAAAACACAGTCTGATGTGTTATGTAAGAAATTGAATAAATTCGCCTTTGCTTTCTATAAAAATTATCTTAATTATCTAGAATAGTCAACCGAGAAGCTTTTTTAAGTGCCTACCATGGCGTATCCATTTTGAGATATGGCTTAATATTCTGGGGCAATTCAGTCTCGAAACAAGTAGCCCAGAAAGATACATCAAAGCTATATATAGACACGACAACAAGTTGCCAACTTTAAAGGCTTAAAATTGTAACATTGCCGTCGCTGTATATTTATGAAGTGAGCATCTTCATAAATATCTCTGCTCACTCTGCTCTCTATAACATTGCATTTAAAAGCCATTTTAGGAAATTTCGTGATAAGAATGAGTTAGAACTAGAGGTTACGTTTGGTGCAACAGTTCTGTAAAATAAGAGTTTTCTTTGCATGGCACAAACAAAATTGTAATAAATTACCAAACGACATAAAAAAATGAAGTACAACTCAATTTCAAATGTTTTAAAAAAAATTAATTACCAAAATTACCAAAAATTAATGATTATTTATTAGACACAATTAATATGAGTAATTTCAAATTCTGATCTTATTGTAACATAATTGATATGCATCGATGGAATTATGAACATAGACTGTTTCACAATTATTGTCAATTTATTTTGACATTATTGTATGTATGGAATTTCGATTTAATTTAATTTTCTTTGACATTTTATTATTATATGTATTTGCACGCCTTGTGTGGCAAAATGTAGAGATGCCTCATTTTGTATAAGAACATTTTATACCTATATTATTGCAAATAAACTGATTGATTTGATTTGATGTGATCATCATGCAATTTCGCATACACGATGACAGTGATACAGAAATGGACATTTATTTGACCTTTCATTCAGAGAAATAGACATTTATTGAGAAAAATTACAATAACGCGAGCGAAGCCTCAGGCTTTTACCTGTCAAATCTAGTAAATAATAATCTTTTAAGCAGATTTTATACATACTTTACAAATTAAGAAAAACATTAACTAAGCTATTAACAGCCAGTATACCATGATTACGTAAAGTCAACCCTCAAACGCGGTGCGATATTCTAGGGCAACAGTATAAAGAAGGAACGTATATTCATTGCTTAAAATCGCTGTATCAGTGACATGTTCTTAGATTAGATTCTTTGTCTAAGGCCTTGTTTAATTTATATGGAAAAGGCTCCTGAAAACTATGTCTTTTAAAAATTAACATGTTGACGTTGTCATTTCTTATAATACACATAAGGTCGCGCAGTACCTATTTCCTGAAATAATATTAACCTACATCATCAGGACAAATTGCACATTGCTAGCAAAAAGTCTTTAATACGCGTACCTGAATCAAATAAACTTTCTATATGTAAGTTTATTTCGTCAAGCTCGCGTAAAATAAAATTCCTCCAGAATATCTGCATTATTGCCTATTTATGTTTTATAATAAAATATAATTGAGTCATTTATAAATTATCAGATATGTTCTGTGTTATCAGAACACAGAATTTGTATAATATGTATACCTATATATAATAGCTGGCAGCATATTATTAGCTCGCATAAATAGGTATTGTAGCTGGCTGATGACTGTACCTACTATCAAATAATTTTTATAGAGGTTATAGAAGCCATAATAAATATTTTAGATTTTTTCTTCCTGCATCACGCAAGACTGCACGAAATTGAATACGGTTTAACTTCTATCTGGTGGATGTTTAATCTTAATACTAATAGATTTTTCATACGTCGCATATAAGTCGTATTAGGAAGAAATTGTTGAAAGGTCGGAAAGAGACACAACCCATTTTATCTTATTATGTGTATAGATCAGCTATATGTAGCTAACTACTTTCAACTGTAATAGCGGGCAAAAGCTAGTCTGAAATAATAATGTAAAATACGTATGCAGTTAACATTAGGTAGCTAACTACTTTTAATTTTATAATTATATCGTCGATTGAAAAGATGTTTATTAAAAAAGTCTAGTATCAAAAATGTTATTGTAGGTCCCACCGAGATTTGAACTCGGATCGTTGGATTCAGAGTCCAAAGTGCTAACCATTACACCATGGGACCTCGTGCAAGAATTTACCAAATTTGGGTTTAATAGGAATACAATATATAGCGTTTTCCCTTATTTCTCAAGTGATCGGTATCCGAACTTCATAAAAGTGATTTATATAGACTTTTTACTAAATAATGTAATTGTTTTATAAGTTTTACACGATGTTGTAATATTTTGAAGCATATTTCCGTAATTTTTCTACCAAGTCTGCTACTGCGCTTGCAAAGCCGCGCAGGTGTGGCCGTAGCTTCAATTTTTTAGTACTTAGGTACAAAATATTGCATAGGGATGCACTTTGTATGCAACCTAGCGCCATTACTTAGTAGAGTTTTATTAATTAGGTTAATGTTGCGACTTTTGGTTATGTACTTTCTAATAATAACGTCTACATGATGACCAAAAGAGTCTCAAGGTTCCACCTAATTGTATATTATGGCATTTATCAATGATGTCTTTATTTAGATATTCTTGTGTGGTAAATCACGGTATTTGGCTCTGTATAGGAAATTAAAAGATAGAGCTCTGATTATTATTCCATCTACAGAGGAGCTGAAAATATTACCCAATGTTTAGGTAGATAGTTAAGTTCTGAACAAACTGTCTATTTAAAATTATATTGATTACCTAACAATTAGGTACCTTGTATGAAACTGGCATAAGTTTAGGTACGTATTTATCTGATTTAAGGGAGAGGTGGATTGTATCACCTTCTGGATATCTATTATACTTTGTGCAGGGCCGCCAGTCAGAAGTGGATAATTGATCATTTTCTGGCTTTTAATATAGCCTTTGAGTAAACGATGTTCAATAGCAATCCCTTGCTAGTCCGCAATTGCTTTGTATTGTATGGAGCTGTTCCAGAGGTCATAGCACTCCCTACTGTAAGCACGAGCACGAAAAGTTGGGCTGGATTTAAAGACTTATAGACACACCAAAGACAAAGAAAAATGTTTGTTTAATTTTTTATGGCGCCTCTAATTTGTGGCAGACTGGAACTCTTGTTACCGTCCCCTAAATTCGGATCTGCTCTTTTCCACGGCCTCTTATATACTACTAATGATTAACCTATAGAGTGGCAGCAGCACACCGGCAGCCAGACACAACTATGTATTAGGTTTCAATTATGTCTGACATTCTAACAATTGACGAGTTAAATTCGATGCAGTTTTCATGACACAAAGTTTCTTCTGGCCTTCAAGAGTGTAAAAATGTTGTGTTTTCAACGGTCACCGCTGCTGGACCTGGCTATATAGATGGAGATTCTAGAAGGACACGTTAAAAAAAGAAGCTCTGTGGCTCCTAGACCCCGAGGCTAGCAGCCGAGGGCTAGGAAGCCAAGAATGACAGCATGTTCCATACATTTTGTTTAGTTGCCACTAGTGGCCTTATCAGAAAATCTATAGAAAATGTCTGTTAGGGCCATAACGATCATCGTATTAGTCGGAGAAAACTCGTACTTCTTTAGTATGAATTTTCTCTTTACTAACAGGTGAGGAGTGAAGGGATTTGAAGTGAATGAACTGTAAATACGTCACAAATTAAACTTACGTGTGCATAATAAGTTGCAGTTTATAGAGATGTTCACTTGAAGGTTTATGCAGATAATCGATGATATGAGAAAATACATAATTTAAGAATATTAGGCATTTTTAAGTAAAATTGCATGTGCAAAAATACCGTACATGTATAAAATATTCTTGCAAATATATGAAATATATGCATGTAAAACGGTGACTAGAATATTAATTTTGATAAGTCAGTTTGACAGATGATTAATTGATACCAGTTACTGACGTTATTGATGTTTTCTCATCTCTATAGTCGATAGCGAACCGGCGAATCGTTTGTGCTGTTGACTGTGTGTAAATGTGGTGTTATCCAAGTTTTACTAAAACTTTATGAGAAATAGAATTAATTTGTGTTATTTATCGCAAAAATGAAATGTATCAAGACTATACTACAAGTAATATTTCTTCTAAATGTGTGTTTAGCTACATTATCGCCACCGTCCGACAAGAAGGGGCAGAAAGGTATAAAGCCGCAGGAAGGACCTAGAAAAAATAATGTGTTAGATCGTAAATTAGTGAACGAAACACCTTTAGTTAAAGATATTATAAAATATCATGCCACGTATCACCAAGACGTATCTGTACGCAACTTCAAGAATTCTGTTTTGGGTTACGTTACGCCAGTGAGTTTTCCTAGAAATTTTTGTATACAAAGCTCAAAGTGGATATGAATACTTCAATAACCATGTTTTATTTTATTATATATAGTGGAACAATAGGGGGTACGATGTGGCAAAGTCATGGGCACCTAAGTTTAACTACATCTCGCCAGTCTGGTTGCAAATCAAGCGCCAGTCCGCGAATATTTACATCATATCAGGGCTGCATGACGTTGACCATGCCTGGATGAAGTCAGTCAGACAAAAAGGTTCTGGCAGTAATATAAAGAGTAAGTAATTTTATTATTTCATATTTAGGTATTTTTAACAACAATTTTAGTAAAGTGAATTTAAAATACATCAGTTAATAAATATAATGGGTGAATAATGACTGCCAGATGTTATTACTAAAATATTATTTACTGATATTAACCATGGAGATGTGATTCTAAGCATTAAATAATTATATAAGTATAGGTATACTTATGTTGTAGTAATCTACAACAGCATTTTTCTATACTCTTATAGATAGATGAATATTTACTATTGCCATTTTGTAGCAGTACATCTGCAATAGATAAGAAAGCATTCATATTTTAATACTTTCTAAAGAGAAAATTGGTTATATCAATTGCACAACCTATCAGATATTTTAATCTATCTTTTGGTATAATATTCTTCAAGACCAAACCTTCATGTCTATAATATGATATTAACAATAATTATGCATTTGTAATTTTTCAGTTTTGCCAAGGATTCTTTTTGAGAACTGGCAGCCATCCGATCTCAGAGCATTCTTCATGGAGCCTTCATCTCTGACAGAACAGAAAGCTCTTATCGAAGAGATAAAGAAGGCTTGCAAACAATGGAAGTTTGATGGAATGGTGCTGGAGATGCTCTCTCAGATTGGCAAATATGTTGACAAGTCTGTTAAGTTTATACAGCAGTTTGGTAAGTACTATTTAAAGCCTCCAGTTTCAAAGGAAGATCAACACATGTTTGTTAACAGATGGTCCAAAATATGTAAAATCACAGCTGTTAAAACACATTTTAATATTATGATTCATTATTTTTGGCTGTTACCAATTCTTAAAACTAATTCAGTCAGCCAATCCTGTGTTTGGCTAACTGAATTAATAAGACATGACTAGGTATAAGTTTGATTTTGACAAATCATCTATTAGAAACAAAAGAGAGAATAAGAAGGTTTTTATAAATAGCTCTCATACAAGGAATAATTATGATCTGAAACTGCAGGGCACAAGTTTGATAAACATTAAAATCATAAACAATAAAATACCTAAAGGTCTGTTACTAGATTGCATAGCTCTTGATGTACCCTAACATGTTTCATGAGCATATGTATGCTCAAATATCACACACAAGGGTTTGTAATAAAACTAATGTTTTGTAATTTAAAAATAATTTGAGATGAATATAATACTTGTGATCTCAATTTGATATGCTGGATTTATAATAAAATTTTCTTTGCTTCACAGGTCTAGAGATGAGTGAAGATGATCTAAGTCTAATTCTAGTCTATCCACCTTTCCGTGGATACCCCACCGATGAATTCTTCATCCAAGCATTTAATGATATTCATCCTTATGTTGAGGCTGTGTCAGTCATGACCTATGATTTCTCTAATCCACAAAAACCAGGTAAGTTGGCAGAGATAACAAGCTGTTATTATTTGTTTAACATACAATGTGTGTGGTATGTGTATGCTATAAGTACAGGCAACAAGAATCTTATGGCAAATATGCTATGTAACAATTGATGTTTCATTGTTGAAATTATTTCAGTTATCATGATGAAACATCTATAGCCATATACTATCCACATAAACAAATTAGATTGTTGTCATACTTGGCTGTGCTATAGTTGATTAGATATATGGTCAATTTAATGTTGATAACAAGGAATATGTAGAAGATAGTGTTTTGTCATCTAAACTATATTGTGTTTGTATTACATTGTTTTCAAGCAAGAACTTAAAGTGAGTTAGGTGTGAGGTTAGTAAATATTTCATATCACTTCAGCATTGTCCAGATGGACCATATGTGGCCGATGCTATTCAGTGCCTCCGTCATGGTTTTTGGACTATATAGAGGCCTTGCCTGTTAATTGCTCACGCTTCTGCAAATTATTAACACCTGAGTCGGATGCACAGGCTGTTTAGAGACTAAGAAGACAACCTTGGTGTCCACATATTCTCTCTACAGGACTGTCGGTGCTGTCACTGTTGAAGTGACGTTTGATGCTAGCGAAGAGCTGGTATTATACGTACTATGTGGCGTAGGTACTTCCTGGTGGACTGTAGAAATTCGTGCGACATTATTCTGTTTTTCGAATTCGAAAATATATATGTAGTAGTGGGTAGGTAGTATGTAGCTTTTGGCCGCGACTACGTATGCGTGGAATTTAGGAGTAGGTAACTATATTTTTCTTACTTTTCATGCAAGGAGAAGCAGATCTACACACATATTGCTTGATTTTATGTTGTCCTCCAGCAATACAAATCTGAAACCGCATTCAATTTCGTGCAGTAGTTTTAGCGTAACGCGCGTGCAAACATAGACAGAGAACAATCTATATAAAATAATTGTTTTGACTCCTATATCGCTAAAAGTACGCTACATGTAATTTTTCTTAAATATCGCCCATGTATAGATGATGATACATTAATGATTTGTTTTTCTGTTTCAGGGCCGAACGCGCCATTGTACTGGGTTAGATTGTGTGTAGAAAAACTAATCGATAATGACGAGATGATGTCAAAGAGATCCAAGATCTTACTTGGATTAAACTTTTACGGAAACTCCTACACAGCCAACGGTGGTGGCCCAATAGTAGGCACTGAGTATATTGAATTATTGAAGAATGCGAAAAACAATCAAGCTTTGTCATATAATAATAATACGGCAGAGAATTATGTCGAAATCAGGTAATATATTGGTTGCTCTTTAAACGTTTGCGCCTGTGTCCACATATCCTATTAGATTTTTTAAGAAACAATTGTATGAAAACTGTTTGATTCTTACCTAAGAATTCGTAATATACACCACTCTATAATATAATACCACACAATGCTTGGAGTTGTAGTAGTAGTAGTTGTTGTAGTTGAGTTGCACATCAAGTTAGACACCCTATATACGCATAACTACGCTACATACAAAATAGAGAATTGTCGGAAAGGGACAGTGCAGGGTGGTGTCGATGTAATGGTAAGGATAGAGCGTAACATGTTTGAGTATGTTTTTAAATATGTATGAGTGATATGTTGCAATCAAGCAGGGTAGTCTTTCTTATCATTCCCCGGGTAAGTCTGACATACCCTCTCCGCTCCCCCTTTTCCGCTGAGAGAAAGCGTAAAAGCTTTCTCCCAGGTTAAATAAAAGAAAGTCTGTGGTTCGATTTTTCGGCTTATAATTAAACCATTCAAGAGTACAGAACGACAAAGTTCTGCATAATATTTTTGAAGGAGTGTGGTGAATTCTCGCACACACTGAGATAAAAAATATCCCATGTGTTTAAGATGCATCCTTGGTTTACACATAATTTTGTAACAACCATCTGCCTGAATGTTCACATTTTAATAATAGGAAGATTGCAAAGGCATGTTATTTTAAGTAATACTATCTCTCATTCTCTTGGGGCACAGCACAGATCCTCTTTAAGTAGCATGGTATAAATATAACAAAAGCTTATCATTCTTATAACAAAACGTTGTTTGACTAGGCTTTTTAGAAAGTACCTTTATCAGTGGAACTTGCCCAGTTGAAACTAGATATCAGGTTTGAATAGGAATCCTAATGCATACCCTGTCCTTAAAACAATCACGCTAATAATACCTCACTATAATTATTATCAGTTTAGTCTGCGATCACGATTGATTTTATAGCGTGCAGTGACGTCATGTGTGACGTTTCTTAACAAGGGATCTGTTGCTAACGGCTTGTCTAATTATATATCTGCCTATAATTTTAGTCGTACCGTTAGTGATATATCTTCACGCATTGCAAATTTTAGGGGTTTAAGAGATCAAGAAACTGTTCATTATTTTTGTCCGAAAATTCTTAGTACTCTGAAGTCGTGTGAATTGTCACACAAAGAAAGCATTAAACCTCTATGCTTTAAGTATGTACTTACAGAATAGAGGTTTAATGCTTTCTTTAAATTATCACCACACTGATACAATAATTTAAAAAGCAATGTTTGCGTTATAGCAAGTATTCCATTTGCGTCCTTGTTGTATCCCGTTGTCCCCTCGTCTGTCTGTCAGCTGGCTGTATCTTATGAACCGTAATAGGTAGAGAGTTAAATGCGGTTTTCAAGTATAGAATTTTTCGTGTGCGACAAATTTCCTACTCGTACTTGACCAGTAGGTATATGTTTTATTTGAACACCGATGTGATTTGTTTTTTCGCAGGACATCACAGGGTACAAAGAAGATATTCTACCCCACCTTATATTCTATACAGAAACGTCTGGAGCTAGCCCATGAGTATGGCACTGGGGTTGCTATATGGGAGCTGGGTCAAGGCCTAGATTATTTCTACGACTTGTTCTGATGTGTGTGTGATACTAATTTTAAGTTACAATGTTTTGTGATATTCATTATTCCGGGAGTTTTTAATAAAACGAATAAATTAAAGATGTATATTTATTGTTGTTTTTAATTAAACCTTATAAAATATTACTGAATTATATTCAGTCTTTTTAACCATTTAAGCCATACTGGTGCTTCGTCACTGGCGATCTCAAATAATAAATACTTTTGCTATTATATTTGCTACATAGCAGGCAATTTAAAAATGTCAAAATTTCAATAAGAATAAGACTAATACAAACATATTTTCTCTGTGTCTGGTTTTCTTTAGACGGTTGTCAATTTATAGCTCAAATCAATGATAGAGGTTTTTCTAATCTAAGAAACTATGAATGGAGATTTGTAACATAGGTAATGCTTGTACACAGAGCATTTTACACAACATTAATCTCACACTAAAGATACTATACATATAAGAAAGCAGGAAAAATATTATTTTAGATTTTGTATTGTAGATATACTGTAGAACTTTGCTGCTTTAAATAACTACCAGGCATGCCCTGGCATTCACAGTCTGTTAGTGTTCATAAGCTGAGCGGACATTATTAGAAAACAAATGTTCCGTTGTGATGAATCGATCACAATTTTGTAGTGCGTGGAAGCGAGAATCAACTGTTTCCTCTAATAATTTAATTAGTCTAGGTACATAGTAGTTTCGTTTTTTAATTTAGGCCTTTTTTTGTTTCACATCTTAAACTATAGTAAACACACATTATTTACAAAATAAATTCTATGTATCAGTACTATATATTATTGAGCTACGGCTTTGGGCTTTCCCTTGAATTCCATCATAGATTGCGGGCCCTTCATCACTCGGTGCATCAGATCCCAGCACATTTTGGCGGGGAGCAGGCTGAAATAAAGGAAATAACACATTCATTACTATTTAGTAAGATAGTGTAATGAACATAGAATTTGTATTATATTGAGTATGTTTATAGGAATGTTACACATATCAAATTAATCTAAATAAAAAAAATATTTAAAATAAATAATTATGTACGAAATGGAAACAAAATGGCGTATAAAGTAGTTTAATTTAAAATAAGGTTTGTCTTTAAAAGTCAAATGTTAAATATTATATTGAATAACAACGTTATCCAACAGTGTGCTAAAATCACGTTAACTACTTACTTGCGGCAATGGCTGCTGTTGGCGTAACAGACTAAGAAACCTAATTAGGTACATTCGTAACGCTCTGTGCTTTGAATCATGTATTATAAAGATAATTCTATCTAGCTAACCAAAGTTAGAACTTCCTAGAGAGATATTACCTAACAGGAAGGTATTTAAGGGGAAATTGCTTTTAGTGACAAGTCCGACTATTGAACATCCTAACTATAAATTCAAATGTGAGTTTGTTTGTTACGCTTGACCGATCATCATGAAATTGTGCATACACGTTGTCAGTGGAAGGTACAGAAAAGGAAATAAGGTACCTTTCATCCAGACAAAAATACTGTTGCCTAGGGATAGAAATTGATTGACAAAATGTACATTAACGCAAGCGAAACCGCTGGCAACATCTAGTTATTCTATAATTTTAAGCCTGTCTAAATTCTAAAGCTTCTTACTTTTACTCTAATGAAAACCATTATTCATTATAGAGTTAAATAAAAATGGTAACCCTTCTAAGTAAACTTGAACATTGAGAGGTACATGATCGGTAGGCAGGTATAAGTAGGTACATGTCGGCATCGCGGATGCAATGCGGCTTGATGATGCTAACATTCCTAATGCTGACTTAGGCATTAGGCTTGCCACCTCTGTGTTAGATATGAAATCAAACTTACCACTTAAGAGGTAGAAGGTATCGAACAGATCCTGGCATCACGCAGTTGACCTCGTTCTTCCTGATGGAGTCGATCATAGTCTCGGCAACGTAGTTGGGCTCCAACATTGGCATGAGACGCGGTGTGACGCCGTCGAACATCCCCGTGTTGATGTAGTATGGACAAACCAGCGTCGCGTGGATTGTGTTGTGGCCGTGAGCCTGGAGAATAAGTTAGGTGAGTTGTCGTTGCTGATACAGTTATTGTCTTTTAGATGACGCCGTAAATCGTCTGTAGCTGACATACATGCCTAGGAAGCAGAAATTATGTAGTTGTAGGCCTCCTGTTACCTAATAGATAACTAGACCAGTGGCACCTTTTTTTTTGGGTGTGAAACACTCATTTTTGACTAAGTCAGCAATGAGTAGATATCTTGCGAAGAAAGCAATGTAAGAACCGTTTGTAGCGCAAGAATTTGTCATTTTTGGAAGGGTTAAATAAAACCTTTCCAAGTTTTAATATTTAAATAAATGCTTTTTTAATCAAATTGTGTTCCTGGTATAAGTAAGTGTCTGTGATTTCTATTTATGTAAAACTTGACATAGGTAAACCAGATTTAGGTAGAGCCAAATCGCCACTCTAAATTAGAATAGCGCGGTTGTACCACCAAGTTTTAAAATATAGTACAATTCATAACTTTGTTGTTTTCAGTCATTTAGACATTAAATGATTCTTAAGAAGGCGCTCTTATGTTAGCAACCAATGAATAAAACTCCTAGTTTTACAAAATTGACAATTGAAATTGAATGCTAGCATTCATCGTACGCAACTAAATCCGCTTTCTATAAGATACCTTCTTTCACGTCCTGTGCTGTATTCCGTCAACTTTTATGAGTCATGGGAACAATGATGTCATTTTAATTTACTAGATATAATTATATTAATTTGTCGGCCTCGATGGCGTAGTGGTTAGTGTAACCGACTGCCACGCCCGAGGTCGCGGGTTCTATTCCCGCACAAGTCAAACATTTGTGTGCATGGACATGAATGTTTGTCTTGGTCTGGGTGTTTCTATGTATAATATGTATGTATTTACAAAAAAAAGTATATAAGTATGTTTATTCATTGTCTAGAACCCATAGTACAAGCTCTGCTTAGTTTGGGCTAGATGGTGTTGTGTGTATGTGGTAGAATATTATTATTATTATTATTATTATTAATTAGTACCTAAATAGCATTTTCAGGAGATTACTGTGTGAAAATGACTTTTTTCGAATGTAGCATAAAATGTTATTGAAATACTAACCCTGAGTTCAGTAAACAAGCTCTCATGGAATCCGACAGTAGCAAACTTGGTGGCGCTGTAATCAGTACAGCGATACGTGCCGAGTAGTCCAGCAACCGAGCCAACTGTCACGATGTGACCTTTCCCAGAGTTGATCATGTCCGGTAGAAAAGCTTTCACCGTCTGAAAAAACAACGAACGTCGAATGTAAGATAAATACTTATTAATAAAAATTTGCTTAAGTGTTAAAACTCTTTTTCTATTGGCCTCGTCTATTTTGCTCTTGTTTCTGTTGTCTTTGGCTATGTTCTTTTACTAGTCTTAAAGTGTAAATAGACGTGCGAATATGGTGCGTCCGAACCAACGGACGGTACGGTGTTACGGCGTGCTCTTCACCGGATTATAGACCGTCATATATTTTCGGTACCGCTCTGAGTTTGACATGCAAGCGATTGAACCAGGGTATCGGTTCGGCGCACTGTGCGTCACACGATCCAATATACTCCAAAAGCGGACTGTGTTCGTGGTTTGGCCACAACATGTCCGATTTACACGTTACGTTTAGCGTGGAGACTATAAATTAATTGGAAGGTGGTTTGATGACCAGAAAATAGTGGCAGGCACGGACAAGACGGAGACTAGACAGCAGGCGGAAGACCGTGCGTTGTGGCGTAAATAACAGAGTGCGTTTTTATTTAATTAAATTAGTATCAATTAGTAACAGGAATACGTAACTTAGTCCATCGATACATAAGCAATTACATTATAATAATAAATAATGCTCTTTTGGCAGTGTTCTATCGCCACACACAGAAATAGGAAGGTAGTCAGTCAGTAGAATGTAGTCAGTTAACGCTCGGCCGTTTTGTAAACAAGTGTGTCATTTACTATCCCGTACAATTAAATGAATAAACGTGGAACAATTTCATATTTAGAAACAAACTTTATACCAGTTTATAGACAAAATCAATACGAATAAATCGGTGTGCTTCATGTGCCAGTGTTATAATAACTAATAATAACTATAAATGTTATCTTCAAAAAACTGTTTAAAAAGACCGTTGTGAGTGTTGTTGTGCAAAATGGTGACATTGGTGACATGGTGATAGAATAAGGAATAGTGTGATTAGAGAGAGATGCGGCATGAAAGTGAATATAGTGACAAGAATAGAAAAGGGTATGTTAAGCTGGTTCGGGCATGTAGAAAGAATGGACGAAGAAAGACTGACTAAGAATGTTTATAAGGCTAGTGTGAATGGAACAGTTGCAAGAGGAAGATCTAGGCGAACGTTTCTTGATCAGATCGGAGGCGTTCTGGACAAAGGCCAGGTTAAGAGCACCTTGAACCGACGGGCGTGTATGAGGAATGTGATGAAAGTGAATGAAGCCAGAGAAGTGTGTCAGGATCCTAGCAAATGGAAATCCGTAGTCTCTGCCTACCCCTCTGGGAAACAGGCGTGAATCTATGTATGTATGTAATAGAATAAAACTAGTACAAGTATTGACTTCTACTAATTGTAAAGAAACATAATGTCGACCGAGCAATGTAATCGTAAATGGTAATCGACACGGTACCCACAGGACAGGCTTGCCTAGTGTGGGGCCTCTGTATATATTTACAGTGTTGTAATCTTTTTGGCAATAAACAATTTTTATTATTATTTATTTAGTCATCTGGCCGTCGTAAGTGCATACTCAACGTAGTGAACTGAATAATAAACATTGCATTTTAATTATATAGAGTTGCTATTAGCTAGCGTAGTTGACGTATCGTTTTAGAGTGGATAACTCAAACATCGAAAATTCTAGATGCACTTAGCACATACTCTGCACAAATTTGGCAAGCATAGTAGGTCCATTTGAGGTACCTATCTATGTATGTAGTGCTTTCTTGATCTATGCGTAATTAGGTGTTGTAGAAACATAAAAATACATATCAATCATAAACTATGGGTTTTATACGTAACATAGATTATACAGCACGCTGCAACCCTTGAAAATATTTTGTTATGGTCTTGCGCCTTTGGTCATGCTATTAAAACGATTGCATAATAGCAAGTACCTACCTACTTGGTACTAACATCGACAAAAACAAATTTAATGGTTGACCTTCTTCACACATCATTACTTAATCACGTAGCGTGATCGTAAGTATACTTAAAGTGTGACTTACCCAATAGTGCGAGAGGATGTTGACTTTGTATGTTGTCTCTATTGCGTTGTCGGATAGATCGAGTAGTGTTTCACCGAACACTGTCCCCGCGTTGTTGATCAGCACGTCCACTTTACCGATCTGTAAAGAGACCAAACTATAACAAACCATTTTTCAAATTGTACTATGGGAGAAAGCACCGTGATACGCAGCGCCGCGCCGGTGCAACACAGCAGCGCGCAAACTTAATTTGAACTAAAACCTTATTGTTGTAGAGCTGTAAGAAGGGCTTGTTGCGTATTTTGCTATAAAGTTAGTCCGGCTTTGCGTAGGTACGGAATATGAATAATAAACATAGGAAAATACCGTCAATAGCGAACACGTGTCATTCGATTCTACACAAATTAAATCTATTGCGAAACCAGCATAATTTATACTTAGATGTTTACAATGTTTGATATTGTTCAATACAGGTATTTAAAGAATCTGCCATTAAAATTCTTATGGATATATAGAAGTATATTTTGTATTTTTCTGGTATCTATGAATACATTTACATATCTACAATTATTTAAAGATGCACGATTTTATCCAAACCATTTAACATACTCGTAAACATTCATAAACGTACGTATGTAGTTTCTACATAGACGTATGTAGAAACTTGCATAAGTCGTTTAACTTAAATTAGTACTAGATTTTAATAAAAGTGTAGGGTCATGGATATAAACAGAAATAATATATTTAGCTTAGGAAATGAAACGTCGAACAACCTTCCGCTGCACCTAATTAGTATTATTGAAGGTCGATCGCCACGCCGATAAAACTTAATTAAGTCTAATAATTAAAATTAGGCAATGCTCAAAATATTAAAAACTACCTTATGCTCGCGACTTCGTTCGCGTATAATATAGCCTTTGGTACTCTGTGATAACACAGCTTTCTAAAGGGGAAAGAATTTTTAAAATTGGTTGTGAATTTTTTTTGTTAAATCGTTGTATTTATGAATTTATACGTGTTTAAGTTAAAAAAAACATTTTTTTCTTTATAATATTATGGTATAGATAAGAACCTTACCTCCCTCTTCACTTTTTCAGCGGCTGCGTAGACCGCGCTACGATCAGCTAAGTCTACGACGTAGCTTGCAATTTCGTAACCCTCGTCCATGACAGCTGTGCATGTTTTCTGCAAACCTACGTAATGTGTTACATATTAGTATAGTAGGCATTTGTTATGAAAACGCTAATAACACTATTTATTATAAAATGGTAGCTCATTATATAATTAATTAACTAATTATTTTGTGGCCTTTACGAAATTGTTTTATTTTACCAAATAGATTATAAGTCACACACACACACACACACACACACACACATATACACACCCTCACACACCCTCACACACACACACACACACACAAATATACACACACAAATAAATACATACAAAGTTTAAACCAGAGACTAATTGATTTATAATTAACCTACATGAACCGTTTTGTTAATTGTTATTTTGTTTTGTTCGGGGTCATTATTCATATAAACGAACAATGGAACTATGTAACTACAAAATATTTTTATTTTATACTGTGTCAGATATTATGTATTGTTTTGGCAAATAATTTTATTATTATTATTATTATAAGTATTTACGGCACTTGTAGCTACGGGAGCAATCTAAATTCTGAGATGTCATTAAGAATTCCATAATTTTAGGGTTCCGTATCCTGAGGGTGCCAAAGAACCTTATTATTAAGCCTCCGCTGGCCGGCAGACTGTATCTCATGAACCGTAAAGGATGAAAGCAAAAATTTTTACAATGTGTGCAACAAATAATAAGAAAAGTATTTAAAAAGTAAGTACATAGTGTTATGTTATTATTTAGGATTGTACGGAACCCTTCGTGTGCGAGTTTAACTCGCATTTGATCGGTTTTTAAGGAAAGATACTAATCACATATACTGTACCAATATACCAGTGAATTTCTCAATGAAGCAGTACATTTAAAGATATATGAAAGTCTTGTTGGTGCCGTGACATAAGTTCACGATTATTTTTACGACATATCATGAGCCGAACTAGATTTCTGAGTCTGGCATAGTAATAGAATTTTGTTACTTACGTTTATAAAGAGCACTCCCTCACTAGGAGTACTTCCTATATCGCAGGGGACATTACAAACATTCACACAACGGACACAAACAATATGCAGACTTGGAATGTTGCGAATATTCGCATCCACATCCGCAATCGCGGAGCTTCCGTATCGATTTGGACATCTGCATCCGCATCCGCATCCGCAATAATCAAAACGGATGTTAATGCGGATCCAGATATAGCGTAGGTTACAATAAGAAAGAAATCAGTTGTTCAGTACTACGTGTTTAATTTATGAACCTTTGCAAAACAGGCCTGAACCTGCAAAGGTGGTGACATTAGATACTTTTTATTAAATAAGATGTACAATTTTCAGCAACATCCGCATACGCAATTGCGGAGCTCCCGCGTCGATTTGGACATCCGCATCCGTATACACATCCCCGGATGTGAGTCTTCAAAAATTTGCATCCGCAACATCCCTGCTTGGAACAACCATTCTCGGTTCTCTAAAACGTTTGTCCCGAGTCGGATTCGAACGCACAACACTCAGCGTAGAGGCAACGTAAGGCGACCAATTAAACCACTATGCCAACCATGCAGTCATCAGTCAGTTGTGGCTCACAAAAAATATTGTCCCTTGCGGGATTCGAACCCTCAACACTCGGCGCAGCGCCAGTGGCAAGGCGGCTACTGAAACCACTACAGGGATTATTATCGTGAGATTTCAATGTGCACGGAAACTGGCTCTTTCGCTACATGGTATAACTACCATCTGCAAGATCCCAGGGCCCCAGACATTACTTATTTTCTCAGAAATAAAATGTATGCGATAAAGTAGTGTTATGAAAACGAAAAACTAGCAGGTATGTATACATTCATAGTACATATACTATGAATATCTGCATACCTGCTAGCCTGTCCCGGCGGCCATTATTCCGTTACCAGGTGCTAAAGGCAGTTATAATAATAATATACACGGCACTTGCCGGGAAATACAAGCGCGAGTGTATTATTTATGGTAAACAATTAATAATTTAATTTTGTAGTTTATGTGCTCATGGCATGCTAGTTAACATTAAAACTGAATAAATTAAATTTATGCCATCGGTAAGTTATTCAACCTCACGAAGAAATAATAAATAACAATTAGTTTTCATTAATAATGCTTTCATGATTATTTTATTTTCCATAAGCTATGACAATGAAACTATGGCTTTGATGGCGTTGCAACATAACAATTGAATGCATTACCCTGCGTCAATGTTGTTATGCCAGAACATAAGAATATTAACTAAGAATAAGGATACAAAAATTAGAATATTTTATTTGCAACAGGTGCAATTAGGAGACAGTGACATGCACAGCAGTCACATTAACTACTGTTACGCCATAGGAGCAGTCGTTTTAATATACGTTACATTTTACGTTTAAATATTTAGCATGGTATATTTTACTTTGCCATCACACGTTTTGTTTAGGCGTGTGATCAAACTGGAGTACTTACTTAGAATGCGCAATTTGTACATAATTTCAGCAGTATTGCGATATCAAAACCATTCAGAAAAATTACAAAGTTATGTAGATAAAACATAATTAGAAAATCCATAAGTGTATTCTAAAATATACTTTATATAAGCTATGGATTTTCATTAACGTAAAAATCCTGCCTTATATTATATTATGTATATTATAAGCAGGCACAGCCTAGTTTGTGGCCAATGTAATATTCATCTGTAATTGTTTCTTTAAATAAATCAATCTGTGTCTTATCTAAGATATTATTGCGCACAACATGTTTTGCTAATAAAAAGTTGTTCAAACGTTTCTAATGCTGTCGAGGCCGTCTACGTCAAACCTAACCGATACTTACTACCTAAAATTAAACTAGCATAAGGCCGGCCACCGAACCATAAAACCTTAAAAGGAAACTGTTTTCAACTGACCTTCTTTACTGATATCCCATATAACAACCTTGGCGCCAAGTCTCGCGAGTTTGACAGCTAGATGTCGCCCAACACCGCCACCCCCGCCAGTCACCAATACCACGTCTCCTTTAAGACTCTTCATAGGCCTTATTGCGTTTGGCACTAAGGTCCAAAATAGCGACTCCATTATGTAGTAGCAGGATAACAGAAGGAACAGGACCGTGTCCTTGGCGATGTCGAATACGCTCGCCATTTGTGATGGAGTGTTGATCTTGGTTCCTTCTAACATTTTTCTTTATCTATAACAATGTGGATGGGTGTTAAAAGTTGATAAACACAACATAATCTTTGTATATGTAGATAAATAATATGGTATATGTAAGTTTAGGTGCATAAGGTTGATCGTACGCCTATAGCTAATCATATTATAATCTCGGGTGCAATCCTTCGAATTACCGGGATGGGTAAAATCTTATGCGATGTATGAGATGTTTTTTTAATACTAATGTCGTTGATCTATCGATAAAAAAAAGCTTCAGGTATTAGTTTCCGTTACTACTTGCAGTGGTTGTTGTATACCTACTACAATACCTTTAACATATACATATATCTAAGAATAAAGTATTCCACATCTGTATCTGATGGGTAATCGATCTAATATACAAAATATTGTAATGTGGACGATTAGAACAACTAATACGAAATTTAAAAAACAAAATTGTTGGCCTTGATGGCGTAGTGGTTAGTGTAACCGACTGCCACGCCTGAGGTCGTGGGTTCGATTCCCGCACAAGTCAAACATTTGTGTGCATGAACATGGATGTTTGTCTTGGTCTAGGTGTTTCTATGTATAATATGAATGCATTTACAAAAAAAAAAAATAGTATATATGTATGTTTATCTATTGTCTAGTGCCCATACTATAAGCTCTGCTTAGTTTGGGCTAGATGGTGTGTGTATGTGATAGAATATTATTATTATCACCTTTATTTATCATCAATAACAATTACATTTTTTTAAATATTTATTTAAAAAATCACATTTAAAAATTAAGGAGTCCCACCGGCACCGAGACATGGTCCAAGCTGTCGGTGGTTATTATTATTATTTTCAATGATTGACCGTAATTGTAAATATCTGATTTACTAGGTACGTACTATTACGTTCGTACGTTCTCCAATCAATAAAGTTGTTGAACTTTAGTTTTGGTTTATGTTTCAATAAACCATGATATTGCACCATAGATATAATAAACAACTTTTATATTTCTATGTATTGCACAATGTAGCATTTTATATTTATTTTCGAATCAGCAACAATGAAATAATATAAAACTAGGGGCCGGGCATTCACTTTCAACACAAATTTGATACACGTAGTAAGGTATTTGACTGTATAATAATGGCCCACTATCATGCCATTCGCCTTATGTTGGCATCTTATGTTAAGTATCAAGACTGCGTTTTTGTTGCTTAAGATTAGTCGGGCAAAGTAATACTGGAGTAATCCATTACGGAAATCTATATGGAAGTCTCATGGGACTGGAGTTACGTTCACGTAAGATAAAAAAAAAAAAAATAGTCAGTTAAGATACGTATAATACATCACTGACTCTTCAGTGATATATGTAGAAGTGAGGCTACACAATACTACTCAGGGATAAGTATCAAGAAGGTTATACGACTCTACTGCGTGCAGCCACCGATTCTGTATTTATACTTTGCGTTGCGCAAGGGTAATTCTTAGCTATTATGGTGAACGGATACCCCAGTGCTGCGGTTTGCAATCACCGCGGTATAATGACATACAGTTTCTAGTGCAGCTAGTTTCACCCCTGGGGACAGCAATGAGCATTAGGGACAGTCATCGCTTGTGTAACAGCTTAGAAATAACGGCATGTGAACATCAAGTCAACAATAATTAAAAAATTAACGTCCAACAACAATTCTAGTCATGTCAAAATGCAAATTTTAATGACTCGTGTCAGAAGTTATATGATGAAACTCTGCTACAAACTTTTTATTGTAACAAGATACTGGTGGACTATGGGCAGCCGTAATACCGTGCAGAACTGTTGCGGCTTGGCAGACCATTCTGTTTATGAGTGGAACAGTATACTAATTCTGGGCTCCGCCCAATAAGTAAATATGGCGGTTTCTCGCTTATTGATCTCTACGATGTCTTGCCCATCTTTCCATCTTTAATTCCTTTGTAGCAGCAACGCGCGAGAGATATTCACAGTATTAGGTACAAGCGGTCATAGGCTAAGATAATAACCGCTTGCCATCAAGCGAGCTATATGCTTGTTTGCCTTGCATATTTATTGGTCGTAAACTCTTAAGGAGCTCTAAGATTGCTGCATTAATGCCTGACCGATAATAATTAACAATATAATGCGCACATAATTAAAATAGTCTCACTGAAAAGTCAGCGGTACGTGCCAAAGTATTGAACTTAAGACCGCCAATCGCCAGGCAATAAATATATACCTAAATGATGTTTTCATAACGAATAACGGTGCGGTAGAGTTGAAATTTAACTTTGAATTCTAGTTTAAGATATAGACCGCATGTATGAATCCGTATGTATGAATCTTTTACCGGTACATTAGTTGTCGAACAATACGGAAAACAAAACAACCATAGTCTTCGTTCGCTGCCATGTTGAAATTTATGACAGTTGATTTAGGCAGTACCTTCAAATATTCTGTTACAGAGGTCATATCAACGTACGCTTCGTAGAAAAATTTATATTCAGCCGTATTAAGTCTATCGGGTTAGACAAGTTATAACGTCACCGTCGTAAATTAAAACTGGCAATTATAAGGTTAAGAAGAATAAGATGTTTTCGTGAATCTAATTACGATTTATTTTAAAATCTATTTATAAATAATTATATTGGCTTAATGAATTAATAATCACTACATATTATAAAACAAACTCCCCCGTCGCGTCTGTCTATCTGTCTGTTCGCGATAAACTCAAAAACTACTAAACGGATTTTTATGTGCTTTTCATAAATAGATAGTGATTTTTGAGGAAGGTTTAAGTGTATAATTTGTTAAGGTTTTGTACAACCTGCGCGAAGCCGGGTGGATCGCTAGTTATCTCTATAATAAAAAACAGGAATGAACGTATTAATACACATTAAACAACACACATTTTTTTTAAATAAGATTTATTGTATTTAAATTGTACTTAAACAAAAAATACCTATATTCGCTGTCCATTTGCGAATCTAGCCTGTTGGTAATTAAAAATATACATATAATAATAATATTCTACCACGTACACACAACACCATCTAGCCCAAACTAAGCAGAGCTTGTACTATGGGTTCTAGACAATGGATAAACATACATATTATTATACTTATGCTTTTTTTTTTTTTTGTAAATACATACATATTATACATAGAAACACCCAGACCAAGACAAACATCCATGTTCATGCACACAAATGTTTGACTTGTGCGGGAATCGAACCCGCGACCTCAGGCGTGGCAGTCGGTTACACCAACCACTACGCCATCGAGGTATATGATTTAAAGATATGTTTTAAAGATCTGTATGAAGCGTTTTTATCGTATGTTTTAAAAGTGGCACAATAGTAAAAGTTGTTCGTTTTGATGCGTAGATTTAGTATAAAGGGCAACAACTATAAAAAATGACATGTGTTAGTATAAATAGAAAGGTGTTTGTTCAAATTCATATACAATTTTATATAACCTAGGCTTTACTCATGGGAAGCAAGAAAATAATATAATTTATCATCAGATATACAATTTGTGATGTTACGTCATAATCTAGATAAAACTATATTAATGAATCGTCTGTTAACAAAGCACTTAATCAATCGATCACAGAACAAAGAAGAAACGACGGACGGAAAAGACGGACGACGACCGGCTAATCGCGTGATTACCCGTTATGATATACGTACCGACCTATTTCACATGTCAACGATCGTTAGCAGACTGATTTTAAGACTGATTTACGTTAACAGAATAGTTGTAGCCTTTAAATGTTTTTATTGAGACATCATATCTATACTTACAGTCGGTAGCAAAATTCTTGATTGCATTTCCATAAAAGAGCCCAAGTATAGCAGTTAAGACTGCACCGAGCGTAAGACAGATAATGACAGAGCTCATGCGGCGCATATTCAAATCGGCGCGCGGCCGCCATAGTAAAATTGTATGGAAGAGTTGAAGTGCTTTTTTGATACATATGCATCATTATTGTCAACCAATAACTAAAATATTTGGAACGGACAAATTGTAACATAACTATTTACCTTTCGTTTAAGCTGTAAAATAGGAAAGATTTCTACTGTTATAATCTAAAAATTACGTAACACGAGCTTACGTTTTTCCATTTTTCGCGCAAATTTACGTAATTTTGTAGGCGAAAATATTAATTATTTTAATTTTTTTACATGGAGTAATTGTAAACACATTCATTGTTATGGTAAATGTATACTTTATATTTGTATTAAACAAAAATTATTGATTTTATTCACTTAACTGTGACCGCCTGTTTTGGCACATTTCGCTCGGCGCAGTCTTAAAACAACAATAAAAGTATGTATTCTTAAATTTCGTAACCACGTAACTATTAAAACTATATTTATGGGTTTTTATTGCCTTAAATGTGGGATATAAAAGCCAGAAATCAGTAATTGATTAATTAACCTTAACATTAGTTAAATGACTCGCGGAGTAAATCTTAGTTTTATTGCGACACACTGATTGATAGATGGTGGCATTGACCTGTTACAATATTAAAGTAGATTTAAAGTAACGTGTTGTGACATTTAGATCACGTAGTCTGAAGTCAACAAAATAAAAGAGGTATATTGATATATGTAAATTACATCTCAGGCGAAGTCGTTTATGTGTTTAAAAGTCGTTTTTGTGCAAATGCTTATCTTACAAATATAATAAACTATCTTTTACCCACGGCTTCGCTTGGGATCAGCACTTTTTGGATGAAAAGTACCTTTTCTGTAGCCCTAACGACGTTTATGCGAAATTTCATGACGATTGGTCGACTAATTAAGGCGTGAAAGCGTAACAAACAAACTCACATTCACATTTATAATATTAGTTCGGCTTCATTAGTATTTGTTTCGTTGTGGCTCAGTCTGATATTAATTATTAGGGATATTATTCCGGTTCCTGTGAGAATTTTAAGATAAAAAGTATATTAAAACATTCTTACTTATATAGAACTGTAAGTTGTGTACAATTTTTAAGTCCATACATTCACAGATTTTTCAGTTTTGCGGACACAAACATTCGTATTCCGATTTTTGTTTTTTATATAAATTTGTGAAAGATTATAGAGCTGTTTCGCTGTTTGTTACTCAATCAAGCGTAAACCGCTAAATAGATTTGGATGAAACTTGACATAGAGATAGGTCATATCCTGAATTAACTAATATGGTGCACTTTATGTATCCCATGGGAATCACGCGGGCGAAGCCGAAATAAAAATTAGCAATTTTACTTAGAAGGTATATTATTGAATTGTTTCTGCTCGCGGCTTCATTCATTCGGAAACAGTTCTTTTTCTAGATGACAGGTACTCTATGTCCGTTTCTATAACACTGACAATGTATGTATGTAGGTATATGCGAAATACGGCTCCGTAACAAACACACATTCGCATTAATAATATTAGTTAGGATTACATCAGATTTAGTAAAAAAATTATATATAAAATGTTCGCTTTGTTTCTGTCTTATTATAATATTATTTAAATCTGGTATGATCATGTTACACTTGGGTTGTGATGTGTGTAATGATATTAGTAGTGCATGAAGATATTTGATCTAATGCTTAATACGAGTAAACATGACCAGACTAACCTAGATAGTTTGTAAGTTTCAAAGGGATATGATTTCTTCATTATTATTAAATCTATGCGAATATTATAAACAGGAAAGATTTGATTTTATATTTGTTTGTTTGTAAGGATTTAACTCAAAAACCGATTACAAAAATTCTTTCTCCAATATAATATAATATAATATAATATTCTTCCACATATATACACAACACCATCTAGCCCAAATTAAGCAGAGCTTGTACAATGGGTTCTAGACAATGGATAAACATAAATATTATATACAATAGAAAGCTATATTATTATGTATGTATTTACAAAAACAAAAAGTATATATGTAAGTATGTTTATCCATTGTCTAGTACCCATAGTACAAGCTCTGCTTAGTTTGGGCTAGATGGTGTTGTGTGTATGTGATAGAATATTATATATTATATTATATTATCACTGAGTAACATAAGATACCTTATTTTAAAAAAACCTACTATTATTTACAAAATCTAACCTAAACTTTAAGTACCACAGTCAGTAGAGTAACGTTTGAACATTGGTTTGGTTTGGCCGGCGTCTAGATAAATGCATTTATTATTACGTCTCGGTATGGATAAGCTGACAGGTTAAAACCTGTCAGCTTATAATAAGTTAAAACTTATTATAAACGATTTATTTTATCAAGAAAAATAGTAGCAAAACAACTTTCTGAAGACCACTTTCTCAAATAGTGTGCAAACATCGTGTCCGGCGAAGGAGGATTGTCGGACATTGCTGTGGTTTAGAGCGAATGTAAAAGGTATATTCCATCATCATGGCCGGTCATTCTCTTGCACATACATTATTGGTTTGCATCACAAACAGTGTTCTGCAAATTCGTGATTTAGAAAAGATTTGCGACACCAAATTGACCGTGTAAAAAAACCGCGGTAATCTATCAACACAGTAGGTACATTAGATTTTAAATGATGTCTGGTATACTTGACAAATTAACAATAATCTTGTTTTAAAATTAAATATATTTTATTAATAATAATATGTATTAATTAGTTCTGAATTATATTTTCTGTTAATTAACTAATTCTTAATTAGATTTTTTTGTCAGTTAAGTATAAAAACATAATTGCATCACGTCTACATTCCCGAAAGATTACACAAAAGAGAATAACACTCTCATATTGCCAGCTACGTTTAGGTCTCACGTAGGTAACAAGCTTCTCGGTCACAATCGCAAGCTCCATAATATCCAAACAAACACCCAACACTTTTGTCCGAAACGGGAATCGAACTAGGCACCTTACCATCGAAAGCGTATGCACAAACTTATATCTAGAAACCAATATATGTATCACTAGCTTTTGCCTGCGGCTTCGATCACCTAAAAATAGGTCAGGTTAGATTAGTAACAGTACTCCTTACTGGATGAAACACCCTAATTCATTTTCTGTTGCCCAGACAACGTGTACATCCGCGAAATTTTATGCTGATCAGTCGAGTAGTTAAGGTGTGAAAGCGTAACAAACAAACAAACAAATTCACATTCGCATTTATAATATTAGTTAGGATAGTTAAGATTCTATCAGAACTTACTTTTATCGGATCAGCAAGCAAGTCTTGAAGTATCTATATGGATAAAACTCAACGACTCTACATCCGACGTTTTGAGATGTATTTATATGTTAAGCATTATACTAAACGTTTACTGCCAGTAACTCATATTGTTGGTATCGATTTAGAAAACAAGTAAGGGATTTATCTATGCTCAAAGAAGCGTTATTGCCCTGTTTTATTTTATTAGAGGACTGATCTCATCGGTTATTGTAATAGTTACTTTACGACTTAAGCCCCCACAAGCTATAAACATGTATAAGAGTAAGCTATAGTCATAAAAACTAAGATGTATTACCAGATATGTTAGATCCATAATATAAACGGAAATATAAAATAAAATTCTAAAAATCTAAATCACAATAAAAATGTTTATAAATAAAAATCAATTGCCATATGACGGAGCATCACTTAATTATGGCTCGACCGAAATGCCTGTTTTTTTTTGTTGTTTTTGTCATTGTCATGAACGAAAAATTGCTTATAATCTGCAGGAAATATCGAAAATATAAATAGTAGTTTTATATGAAAAAATTGATCGATGTTTAGATATCGAATTTAATTACGTGAAATGTATTTATGTATAGATTGAAAGGACAACGACTGTCGGGTCAGCTAGTAGTTTTATAAATATCTATCAAATAGACTCAGGAATCATAACAATTTTTTTGAGCCTGAGCAAAAATGTTGTATTGTACATAATTTGTAATAATAAAAAACTGTAAATATATCATACCTTTTAGGAACAAAACTCACTTCACATAAATTTATAACAACAAATAAACAATAATGTAGTGGTATACCGCGCGTTTAGTTGCGTGCGCGGGCGCAGTTCGGCGACTAAGTGCCGCTGCGCGAGCGCTGCTCCACTCCGCTTTCTCCGATAACGGTAAACCCACCGCTTTTCCCGCGGCTCTTCTAGCGTGTGTCGCCGGCCGCCGCGTTGTGACGTACGAATAAGTGCATACTCGTCTTTCTAGGTTAAGATTGAACGGATACAATATTGAGTGTCAAGTTAAAGGAAGATTAAGTTTTGATGAGCAACGTTGAAATTGAAATAAATGAGTGAATAGGAAAACCGAGCTGTTAATAAAATAACAATATATTTTGTAATGTGCTACTATAAAAGGCTCTTTTGTATTATGCAATTCCATTTGGCCTAGTAATCTAACTTGAATGTATCTCAATAAATACTGATGATATTATATTCACATTTAAAACAGACATAAATAATGATTGGCCAACATTATTGAAAATTAAACAAAATCTAAACAAGATAATATTTTTTTAAATGTACTCGTAAGAGTTTAGTAGGGCTTTTGGAAGTACGTGCCTCGTTGTTACAGCTGCCAGGCGACGGAGCACGCCACGATCGTGGCGGTAAGTTCCGTTTTTGAGGAGTAGCTGGAAAGGCGGCATGGCGCCCTCACCTTCCGGCGGACACAGGTAATGACTGGCTACGGTTGTTTTGGCCAGTTCCTGTGTCGCATAGACTGGCAGGAGACGCCCGGATGTCATCACTGCGGCGACTGCCGCGATGTTGTTGTGAACACGGCGCTGCACACTTTGGCGGATTGCCCCGCCTGGGCATCGCAGCGCCGTGAGTTGATTGCTGCAGTCGGACTGGTTGCCCTCTCACTCCCGGCCGTGGTTCAGTCTATGGTCCGGAGTGAGAGATCTTGGAACGCCATCGCCTCCTTTTGTGAGGAAGTAATTTCCATCAAGGAGGCGGCGTAGCGGGAGAGGGAGTTCCTAGCAGGGTCATGGTATGAGACGGGGTAGTGGACAGACTCCTTAAACCCTCTACCCAACCGCAGAACCGGGCGCCGGAGGGCGCGAGATGACTTCCAGCCACCCAGAGGTTTGACCTGGGGGTGGTGGGCTGCGTCGGCCTGCTCGCCACCCGATCAGCACCAGGTCCGAGAGGCGGCGTGCGTGTTCCCACGTGTGCATCTGTGTTGTGTCTTTGTCCACCCCAGGGGGATGGTGGAGAAAGTATTTTTGTGTAGTGGCCTGCCGTTTCACACGGCGGGGTCGCGATTGCATGTGAAAGTGATTCTCGCGGCCTCGCCGTCTATGTTTATGTCGAGGAACACCGTGGTAGGTTTAGTCGGTATTACCGGGGTATCTTTTCCCCGGTGAGCCCAACATAACCTCTCCGTCGCTCCGCGGAAAGGTAGGTATGCGTCAAAGCATTCTCCCTAACGTAAAAAAAAAACTTCCCGCGACGCCGATGTACCAAAAATGTATTATTATTATCTTAGATGGCGTATCAAGATGAAACATGCACCAGATTTTAAGTTAGACTTTCAGCAATAAAACTGTGAACTGCATTCAATTTGGTGCAGTAGTCTTTCCGTGATGCGCATATAAATATATAGACAGGCAGACAGACAAAAACACACATTCCTGTGACTCGGAAAGCATCATTACTCCTGCACCCGATCTCTCTACGGTCATGTCGAGTTGCCGTCCCATTGGATTGTAAGTGAGTGCAGTTGTCACTGTCAGTCAAGTCACTGCGTCTAGTGTTGTGAGTTATAATCCTACACGGGACATAAAATGATATGAACCTCAAATATTTCGAGTCTGGTATATGTAAGTTTTTAAAATCTTTGTGTTAGTTCCGCTCTAAAGCAACAAGTCAGAAGATCGGGACGTATTTCTAAAAAAAGAAGCATTTTGCTATGCGAGCCCATAAGACCGAGGCAAACTTATGCCACTACACGAGAGAGACCCGCAGTATAATCCAGCAATTATGATAAATATTATTATTAATTACTCGGCAAAGATGGAAGTAATTAATCATTACACGGATATATGTAGTTGACTACGGGATATTGTATAAGCCTTGTGCCTGATCATTGCCCATAAACATGTACATACTAGTACTTGATCGTGATTACAGTAATCCTGGTCATCCTCTAACCTTCAGTAATAAAACTAATCCTTGAATGAAGATTTAGAAAGAGTTAGTCTCTCTCTCTCTCTCGTTATTAGAAAGTCTTAAGTTAAAAAATGATTTATGAAACTTAAAGAAACATCATGAGCACCATTGAGGGTTTAATTAGACTTTTATTATATGCTCATAAAAATGTCTTCATCGAGAATATGTTAAATATTTAAAAGACAATTCTCGCTCAAGAAGTATTCGCAAGAACACACGGGCGTGTGGGGATCGAACCAGTGACGAGGCGACTATTTAAAACGCTATACCATCCGTTCAGTATCTTAAATGAGTAATGGAAGTAAAATTTACAACAGGTAGTATGAAATAATAAGTATTATAACAGATAATATAATACTGGTATTATATACATAGGTACATAGACGTGCAGCAATAACCTGTCAGTCAATATCATGTTATGCAGAGTTCGATCCCGAGTCACGGACCTCTGAGTTCTCGTAGTTATGTGCGTATTAAATAGTTAATTATCGCTTAGTCAGAAAACATGCACGTCTGAGAGTTCTCCATAATGTTCATGAAGTTATGTGAAGACTACCAAACCGCACTGGGCCAGTGTAGTGGACAAAAGCCTAATCCTACTCATACTGAGTGGAGGCTCGTGGCCAGCCATGAGACAATTTATTATAATATTTAAGGCTGATTATTATTACATATAGGTACAGATGTTTAATTTTATATGGACGAGTATAAAATATTTGCAATAAGCAAGCTCCTGGGTAGATTGTCTTTACGAAAGGTGAGGCAACAGTCGCCAAAGATACTTGAGTTATGTTTTGGTGAATAGTGTTTCTTAAAGAAGCGCTGCACATTAAAGTGATTTCTTAATCGCTACGATGCCAGCATATCACACAAAAATGGGATGAAAAGTTTTTGGTTCAGTAGTTTAAAATGTTTTAGCGTTTAGCATAATGCAGGCTCAACAATACGACTACTTTGCAGTGTCTTTGTCTTTACTTGTACTAAGACAAGTACATACATAAGCGATGACATTGAATTTTAATCACTATTTACCGCGCTTCTATAAGTTACTTGTACAGTTATACCTCAAAGCTTATATAGTACGTATTGTATTAATAGCCATAATTATAAAAAATAAGTGTAACTAAGTCAATTTAAAACACGATGATCTGTTTCGCTTTAATCCATTCTAAGCAACATTACACAACACACCAAAAGTGGAATAATAAATATATCCTTTGAGCAACTAGGTAGGTACGTGCAATAAATTGAAAATTAAACGATTGTATAATTATAAGTGGGCGATAAAGGCATTATAATCACATAAATAAGGGGCTTTTTGTACAACCAAGCTAGCAGTCAAGCACACAACCGGTACAATCGTACTATCATCATCATGACCAGTAACACCAGACGTATCATTCGGACACTGACAACCCTAGACCCTTTACTTATAACAAGACTAAGGAGCAAATCGGCATGTGATCTTTTTAGTAATAACTAAAGTAATTATAGATGATTACTGTAGAAGTCACATTTGAGTACAAGTTGAAAACCTTTACATAATTGCGTGGCTATAATTCTGTTTGTGTTGTATGCTGCCTTTTAGCCACGATTAGTTTCAATCGAATACTATACATATATTGTATAATGTGCAGCAAATTATTGGTGATATTTCGTGGTAACTAAAATACTTAAATAAACGATTATTTATTAACATATATATTTATGTAAATTTACTTGTAAGGCCCGGTGCCATTGCAACGCCATATATGATATATACCTAAATAACAATTAAAAAAAACCTACCTTCTTTATTACTAGATGCAATAAATGAGAAGCACGTCCGAAAAACTATTTTATATCGAGTTTCACTCTCGATTTACCGTGAACACATTAAAATAAAATCGGCATCCCGAATGCCTACTCGAAGGCGTCCAAGTGTTTGTGGGACGATTAAAATACTAATGCCATATGCATATAACCGAAGAAACAATGATCAACCTATTTGTATTCAGATCTGGTAAAATGCTCATTAGCTGAGGCCGCACGCGCCAACCATTCCCTCCTGACCACTTGTACTTGCAATACCATTGAAGTTAGATTTTACCAAACGATACCTTACAGTCCGCTATGTAATAAATTTAACACCTCTACTTGTCATTTTATGGCACTATCACCGTTAACGTTAGCTTTAGTATTGTTTATTCGTTTTAAATGCTAAGATTGTCTGTGTAAATAAGTATATATTTATATTTAACTATTCTATAGTGTTTGAATCAAGTTATATGAATTACTTAGTAGTTATCCGATATTTTTATTACCATTTTATAAGAATCTTCCGGTGTCTTAATCAACCACAAACTGATTTATGCACTTCCAGATTTAGCCTATATTTGTGCTACTTACCACGCTTCCCTGACAATCTCATCTAATGTTGTCCGGTCATTTTACTGTTTAGTGAGCGACATTCCTTCTCCTTGTTATGAGCCGCCATTCGGTCACAGCCTTGCTCCACCTTTCATAGAAGAACTTATCTTCTTCTCCCTAGCCTTTATTATTCCCAAGTCACTTGGGGTCGGCTTTTCTAGTCTAACCGGATTTGACTGGATATCAGTTTTTACACGGAGCGGCTAACACCTGACCTCTGGAACCCGAAGGCTAACGATACCCTAAGGCTAGACCAGTGTCAGGATATTAGAGGATACTGACTTTCCCAATAAAGACTGCCATAGATGTTCATGGCAGCCGGGACCGACGGCTTAACGCTCTCTCCGAGGCAGGGAGCAAGCGATAATTGTCAATCAATACACACATAGTTTCGAAAAGTCATGTAGCTTCCGAAAGTCAGAGGTGAGCGACGTGGGTTCTAACCCGAGACCCTCTGCATTGCAGTTTGTTGGTCTCCCCATTGAGCTATCTAATAGAACTTATATAAGAGATAAACTTATTTGATAGGTACATACATAAAGAGAATCACGCCCACATATTCGCAAAGAGGTCACCACAAGCGATTTCAGCCTGCTACTTCTGAGATTTTTCTAACAGTAAAGACAGACAGAAATAACACTTACCGAGTTAAGTCACATGCAAACATAAGCGTCTATAGGATTTGTTCTTGTCCCGGTGCTGCAGGGATGCGCGAGGAACTCTATAAACAATGAAAGAAATAAAAAATGGGACACAACACCTGCTGCTGTAGTTAGTAGTTCAGTGACATGATGACCATTTCTAACTACTCCGTCTGTACTATCAAAGTCAATATCAAAAATTATTTATCACATACGTTTAACGTTCCTTAGTGTCACAAAGTAAAGTGTTAGTAAGTTTAGTGAAGTTACTGAATCTATATTTTGAGTAAGTAGCTAGGCTTCGGCAAAGCACTCTTTAAATACCTAGTCTTTTTTGTCGGCTAATTCAGACTAAAACATTGTTTGCTAATAGCCAATAAATATGTACCTCCTAAGTCTTGATAACCTAAAAATTTCAACAAAAGCAATTTACTATACACAATCACATTTGTACACACACGTTTGACACAGTTACTTTGCGACACGAGCACTGTGTTATGTAAATAAGCAATTGCCGACAGTGTCATTATGAAGAACACAAATAGAAAAGGCTTACTATGCTGAAAAGTGTTGTAACTGCTGTTAAATCCTTATTCTAGATTTCATTCAGATTCATTTGTTTTTGAATATTTCAGCGATAGCCTAGTGGGAAACCGTTGGACTGCCACGCAGAGGTCTCGAGTTCGATCCCAAAGCGCGCAATTCGGACATTTCGAAGATATTATGTAGTTAAAAAAAATATAGAAAATAATCGTTCGCTTTAGCGGCGAAGGAAAACATTGTGAGGAAACCTGCATGTCTAAGAGTTCTCAATAATGTTCTCGAAAATATGATTGTCTTATGTTTACGCGAATGTTATACAACGCGACGAAATCCGTATAAAGTAGCTTAATTTCAATATATTATGTGAAGTCTGCCAACCCGCACTGGGCCAGAATGCTGGACTATGGCCTAACTCATTAATTATATTAATTTCTTTTTTAGAAAAGACAACATCTGTCCTATGTATAAATCCTGTGTCGCGAGGAGTTTACAAATATTCAAACAACGCTCGCAACCCGCAACACTCGGCGCAGTGGCACTTAAACCACTACGCTATACCTACGTGCTGTTATAAATAGTCTACACGGGTAGCTTAGCTATGTAAGTAGTCACTTTGCCATTGCCAGGGTTTTGAGTGTTGTGAGTTCGAATTCCACATGTGACTGGATATATAAATTATTTCAAAGTTTGTAAGATTATTAGATTGCAGTACATAAGTTATGGAGTTATGCTAAGTAATATTATAAATGCAAATGTGAGGTTGTTTGTTTGTTAAGCTTTCACGCCTTAACTACTCGATCGATCATCATGAAATTTCGCATACATGTTGTCAGGGGTACAGAAAATGACATAAAGTACTTTTCATCCAGAAAAAAGTACTGTCGCCGAGGTAGAAATTTATTGACATAACTTACATTAACGTGGGCGAAGCCTCCAGAAAAATCTAGTCTTTAATAATAGCACTAAATTTAATCGGTTTTCTGTGTGCACAAACATTCTCTGTTCTCTAACTCTTATTATCCGATGGGACGGTAATCCGACACGACTGGAGAGAGATCAGGCTCAGGACCAACGGCTTTACATGCTTTCCGAGGCACGGGGTTATCTAACATCGCCAACTTCCTAACTCCGGGCTGCTATTGAGATTCCATAAGAGAAAAACCCAATAACATTGTCCATGTACTGCAGCAGTCCCATTCACTACCGCTGTGCCACGGAGGCAGTGATTACTATACCTACCTATGTTAATATAATAACTTAAGTATACTTACGCGAAAGTTATATATTAAAATTAAATTACTGTAAACAAATCTTATCGCGTTATTTATCTAAATAACACAAGCTGCTTTTTGTTTAAGACTGCGCCGAGCGTAAGACAGATAATGACAGAGCTCGTGCGGCGCATATTCAAATCGGCGCGCGGCCGCCATAGTAAAATTGTATGTAGGATTTGAAGTGCTTTTTTGATAAATAGGTATGTATCTTTATTGTCAACCAATAACTTAAATATTTGGGACGGACAAATTGTAATATAACTATTTATGTTTCGTTTAAGCTGTAAAATAGGATAGATTTCTACTGTTATAATCTAAAAATCACGTAACACGAGCTAACCTTTTTGTATTTCTCGTGCAAATTTACGTAATTTTGTAGACGAAAAAATTTATTATTTTAAATTTTTACACGGTGTAATTGTAAACACATTCATTGTTATGGTAAATGTATATTTTATATTGGTATTAAACAAAAAGTGTTGATTTTATTCACTTAACTGTGACCGCCTGTTTTGGCACATTTCGCTCGGCGCAGTCTTAAATACACCCGTTAAAAGAAGATTAATTTCAAGATAAAAATAAATGTTCGTAATTTTGACACAAAGAGATGAGTTTGATTTTTATCATAATCTACGCTTAAACCTGTAGGAAGGATGTACTTTAACACCAACCTATAAAATTGCAGCCAATAAAGTTTTGTTATGTGTTTTTAGTGGTCGTTAAAGAAGCAGTGAACTGTCAATAGAGAGGTCGATGGATTTTATCCCTTGCACTTGAAGCGCAGGATAAGAAAATTCTAAATATTGTTGTAAGTATTGCAAGTGTTTTGCTAAATGATTACTTCGGGCATCAACATCGTTATCTTTAAAGAGGTTTTATAAAAATAGTAGCTAAAACTAAATTCGTAATGTATATTTAGAATTAATTTGGATTATTGTATTTTTAGTATAATGGTAAGCTTCGATAGCCTATTGGTACACTGTTGGACTGCCACGTAGAGGTATAGAGTTCGAGCCCAAGGCAAACATCTGACGTCTCGGAGTTACTTGCGTATTTATTGGTTAATTATCGCTTAATGTAAGGAAACTTGCATGTCTAAGAGTTCTCCCTTATGTTTTCGAAGAAAGACATGTGACGTCTGCCAACCCGCACTTGGCCAGCATCGTGGACTATAGCGTAACCCTTCATACACTAATATGACGCTCGTGAAAATTAGTGGGATGGTTATATACACATTAATGTAATTATAAATAAAAAAATATAAGAGCTAGCATCTTATTTGATGGTCATATAAATGAGCCGGATCACCCAATTGTTACTGGATTGTGCTCGGTAAATAAGAATTTCATAGATTTAAATACGCACCGATATCTCCCCTTACTTTCAATTCATGCCCTTTTTCTAGAATTGACAACGCACGGGTAAGATAGGCACTGGTAGTAATTATACGCTAGTAGATATGCCCGCGGTTTCACCCGCGTTTATGATTACTGCGCCGCCTCTGTGGGTCGTAGTGTGATGTTATATAGCCTTCCTCGATTTAAAAGCTATCCAACAATAAAATCATTTTTCAATTCGAACCAGTGGTTCCTGAGATTAGCGCGTTTAACCAAACAAACAAACAAACTCTTCAGCTTTATATATAGATAGCCGTCTACCACTAGGCGGGCCGTAGGTATACATGTATGCCACCAATGTTACGTGTAGGTTTTAATAAAATTATTGTTAGTCCAGTGCCGAGTACACTAATAATTATTGAAGATTTGAGGAAAACACATACCTATAAATTTACATTATTCCATTTTTAAAACCGACAAATAAGAAAACGTCTGTTTCCAAGAATTTTTGATAACATTAAACCTTGTTATTACAAATCTAAAGAAAATCGGTTCGTAAACAAAGGACGAAACATTACTGAACTGTTTTGTCTTTATATTTCCTGAACTGGTACCTATATAAATCTATAAATAGGGATCCTACGAAAAATACACACTATCTGTGTACCTCTAATGGCACAAATGCAACAGAATGCAGTTTTGAAAGTATAACAGGCTAGCTAGCACCAGACCGATGCATCAAGGTCTCATAGAATTTTATACATTTTACAATTCAGTTTCAACTAATGATGAATTTGAATATTGCACTACAACGTTGCTCAATTTGTTTCAGAGGTTATCTGCTTTTTGAATTGCATGTCAGTTTTCAAGGTAGTAAAAGGTAATAAAAATAAAACTGTTTGCTGCTGCAAAAAAAGGTTTTGTATTAATAAAACCATATATTTTGTATGTACACATTAATGCAATAAACATTTAAAGTTGGAAGTTTCTGTTTGACTAATGGAAGCTGCATGTGATCTAAGAACAGGATCTTAACTGGCGAATGTATAGGTATCTTTTGGGGGGGCCAGTCAGTGCGGACCGGCGACACTTCGACCCAGTGGGATCTTTTGTGTCCATACTCTCCCAATAACGACTGCCATAGATGTTCATGGCAGCCGGGACCGACGGCTTAACGTGCTCTCCGAGGCACGGAGCAGGCGATAATTGTCAATCAATACGCACATAATTTCGAAAAGTCATATAACTTACGAAAGTCAGAGGTGCGCGACGTGTATATATGTAATGTATAGGTAACTCTGGAGCAATTTTATGGCAAAATATAAACCCTAGCTGTGGATAATCCTGTGTAAAGGAGTTTCTGTGTGTTGGTCTTCAATTTAAAAAAAGAAAAACACACACACACACACGTCTAGCCTATTTTGTTAATGTAATTCATAAATAAATTACTGCATAACCAATTTTATTTAGTTTAATCAACAAGTAAGGCGCCCTCTAACGTCACGTGCCGGAATTACCAGCACGTTTTCTGTTTGCTAAGTGCACTGCTGCCTCGGCTCTAGCCGTTTCATGTTCGAACTGTTCGAAGGCGAATGAATACGTTGATAGGAACGACACAATTAAATAGTCCGCTACAGTAAATATAGATGGCGTTACTGAACGATAAAATAAAAAGTAACGATGATCAGTTGATCACAGTATAAGTCTAGTATAGTATTATATTATTTGCGATTAAAGCTAAGCTTCAGCTAGACTGTGGTATAAAACCTGTAATTATACTCCATTTGCTTAGCTATTTAACTAAAGGTAAACAATCTTGATGTGACTTTTTACACAAACACATATTAAACAAATAAACTACTGCTTACTGTTCAATTGATTTAGTAATCGTTATTGTTGTATTTACGTTGATCTTTAGCAGCATTTTATTTTAAACTGAGTTTTAGATAAAAAGACACATCAAGATTGTTTACCTTTAATTAAGTACCTAACCAAATGGAGTATAGATGGGTCTTGTACACAAACCAATATCTTGCGCGGGTTCCATGTCCATTTGTGCAAGCTACTCACACAGGATATTATTTTAATATTTAAGTACGTGACAAACGGATAACCCGAATAAATATAATTTTAGTTTCGTAAAAATATTGTCTGTCAACCTGCACTGGGCTAGCGTGGTGGACTATGGCCTTACTCTTCTCACGCTGAGGACCTAGTGCCCAGGGGTGGAACAGTTTAATACGGGGCTGATATTATAAAAATGTTATTTATTGAATCCATGACGCAGCAGTAGTGAATGCCACTATTGTACCTACATAAGGTCGCTGTTGAATCTCCCGTCGGGCAAACGGTTGTTGGGTATGTAGTAGTAAAGACTCAGTAACACCATGGATTCTGGAGACGTGTTCGCTAGAGAGTAACAGCCTCGCCAGCTATTACGGGACCTGATACCATAGATAGCAAAATGTGGGTGTGTAATATACTTACAGCTGCTTACCTCTGAGTTCACAGGATCGATACTATATATTTTACATTATATAGAACGACTTGCGCAAATTACACAATTTAATCACAATAATATAGCATATATTTAAAATAATTATAGCATACACGGGTTCTCCTTAAAATACTTCATACATTCTAATAATAGTACCTTCCCTTCATCCGCAAAAATATCAACTTCTGGGTTAAAGTCCAAAAGAGCGTTAAGCTACTTAAATGACCGAGGTATGGGTCAGTTTAATTAAAGCGTGCAACTGTACCGCACGTTGAAACCGCCAGCAATTGGTGCTTACTACCTCGATCACCACTACTTATCGCACCCTTAATAAAACAGAGACTTATCTCAGTATTTTGGATTAAACAAATTTGAACTCTATTGCAAAGATTTAACACAAATATAATATTAGAATTTAACATAAACAATTAGAGTTCAAATTGCCTTACTTTCAAATTTCGAGTTAAGTCGCTGTTTTATTAAGAGTGCGTTATGTATGTACATTGTACTTATGTTAAAATGTTTAGGTAAGTATTAATTCACTATGTGACGCTATAGATTATTATAAAACATTTTTATTGGAATCCTAACTAACATTATAAATGCGAATGTGAGTTTCTTTGTTACGCTTTCACGCCTTAACAAACCTTACCTTACCTTGGTATACTGCAAGTAGGGGCCGGTTACCTATGCACTGAGATGTTACATTACCGTGCTGTCAAGTGCCAGGATAAGATCCTGCCATTTCCACTATTGAAGTGGTCAATTCAATGTATTTATAGCTTCTGTATATTTCAGACTGGACCAACTACTGAAGTAGATGGTCCTCGAACTTATTTCATATATATCTCTGGTAACTACGAGTTTCCATGTTATTGATTACCTACTTTGCTCATTAGCATGTCAGTTTGAACAGTACGATTATTAAAGTTTCCGTTAAAATTGCAGTTGGAAAATGTATGGAATGACGTCGTTTCGGCTGACCTTGTTTGTCTTCAACGTTGTAGGGATCTCAAACAAGAGGTCCTGTTTTGATATTTTTAGAAGTGCGTCGATGAACTGGTGCTCACACTGCAGTACGGTTTGGTAGACTGACTCATTTTTCAGAGGATTGTAGAGTAGACTCTAGTGTGCAGGTTTCTTTACGATGATGTTCACCGACAAAGCGAGCAATATTTTATTTTATTACCTATTAAATACGCATAACTTTGCAAAATCAGGGTTCCAGGCCTGGGAAAAAACTCGAGACCCCTGCGTCATAGTTTACTGCTTGTCACAAAAGGCCACTCCCTAACTTAGTGTTTTTCAGTATTATTTATCATTTTAATAATATATTGTAATAATTATTATTATTAAATAAAAGTGGACATTAACAAAAAAAGAAACAATGAACTTCTTTTATAATTACGAATTATTAGTTTTATAATTAATATGATTACTACGCAGTATATAAATAATTTTGTGGTTTTACTCACATCAACATTTTTGGCTCGGCCGACTAGGTATTGTTAGAGTGAGCTCACATCTTTGGTTCAAGTCACGGGCTACGACATGGGACGTGAGAAACGTAATCGAAACGATCCAAGCAATATTCTCTTCAAACACAAATATTTAGTCCAGTTATAATTGTATCGCGTGACCTGTGCGACAATTTGTTACATAAGTCTGAATGGTAAACTATTGTCAAGGCTCGATGTAGTAGTCTGATGTCGAGGTAGATTTTATTAAAGGAACTTTAAGGCGTCAGTTGTAGAAGATGTCAAGTTGAATGACAACCACACAAACATTTAAAGGCAGGCGGCGCTGCTTTTTTCCTACCTGCCTTGCTGCATGACAACGTACAAGCACATTTGAATTAGACCGATTGTGATTACGGCAATTGTTCACGATTATGGACTGCCGTTGCTAGAGCACACGGAATATTTTCAAAATCAGAATGTGGAATTAAAAAAATACAGATATTGCAGATAACTTTTGAGGGTGCTGATGTCATAACCGAATTTGTTAGGTTATGTAAAATTAAGATGCTGAGTTACAAAAATTGACATGCAAACAATAAACTGTGTTTAAAATTGCGTATGGCAATCCAAATGTATGGATAAACATTTTTTGTATATCGATTTAAAATAACAATTTTAACTGAAAATGCTATTAAAATCAATACTATACGACCGTAAATTTTCAACCCACGTTTGTGTTACACGATGTATTATTGACACTTTGTAAAAAAAATATATATTTACTCAAATATATTGTTATAATATGTAAGTAAAAACTACGTGTTTTACTTGATATTGAATATAATGGGTATATGATGACTTTTGACGTTTCAAATATATTTCTCAAGGATGGAATAATTAATTACGGTATATTTACTACTATGGACATAAAAAGTATCTACGATACGAAATGCAAGCAGGATAATTAAAAGAAGGATTTTGTAGATTTAGAGAAGTTTTAAGCAAGTGTGTAAATGCGTCTTCCATTTTAAGTTAAACTCTCAGCTTTTAAACACTTAACCCGCACTGATACTTCAGTGGTTTTGTTCAATGAAGCTCGAACAAACAGACAGACTGACTAACTTTCGTTCTGAGACCTGCTAGTTAAATAATAATAATAATCGTTTAGTTCGGGCATTTGTCTATATAATTTTACATAATTGATTACAAACTATGACTTGCTGTAACAAGTAAGTGATTCCGAAAATTTTCTCTATGCTGTAGATTCTTTGTTCGGTAGAGCAATTGCCTCTGTTATTGAATAATCACAAGAACTTCAACCCAATTCCATAAAATACCAGTTCGTCAAACTTATAAACCTGGAATTTAGGCGTTGAAAGTTTACCAGTACGATTCTGGAACTATCATTAACGTCTGGAGTAGTTTTGATAGCGCGTCCTGAGGCGCTAATGTCTGCATCAGGTATCGCCATAGAAACACTTAATCATTGATTGAAACCACTGAGTTTGAACATAGTTGTGAATCTGCGTTGTAAATTAACAATCTTCTAATAAAATTTATTGTTAGTATAAAGTTCAAGTAAGGGTGATGATTGCGATTTTAAAACAGGTTTGATTTTTAAACAATCGTTTTTATACACAAGAAAAAAAAATCTTATTCACAAACATTACGTAAACGTACAGTATAAAGCTTGTCGCTTACATAAACTATTCGATATTTGAATATATATTATACTAGCTGACTCGTTGTCCTGTCAATCTATACATTTTACTTAATTAAATCCAATATCAACAGCATTAACTTTTTTTCATATAAATATACCATACCATGGATGTTTGTCTTGGTCTGGGTGTTTCTATGTGTAATATGTATGTATTTAAAACTAAGTCCAAACTAAGCAGAGCTTGTACTATGGGTACTAGACAATACATAAACATTCATATACCTATACTTTTTTTTTGTAAATACATATACATTATACATAGAAACACTCAGACCAAGACAAACATCCATGTTTATGCACACAAATATTTGACTTGTGCGGGAATCGAACCCGCGACCTCAAGTGTGGCAGTCGGTTACACTAACCACTACGCCATCGAGACCGACTTAAGTGATGTTCCATCATACATGTGGCAATTGATTTTATATAGATTAATATGTTTGATTGAGTATTTTAATGTAAGTATACCTTATTTGAAATTGAAGAAAAATTAAAAAAAAAAAAAAAAAAAAAACAAGTATACCTTATTTACTTTTTGATTGAATATTAGAATGTACACCTAATAGATTTTCGTTTTCTACCTTGTGGGTTTGATTTCGAGTGCAAAGAAAAGTTTAATTATATTGTTAATTTTTAAATGACCACTCCCTCACTAGTAATAATTCCTGTATCGCGGGGGACTTTGCAAACATTCAAACAACGGACACAAAGAACAGCCAGACTCGGAACATCTATTTATGGATCTCACAAATGTTTGTCCCGTGTGGAGATCGAACCCACAGCACTCGGCGTGGCGGCGGTTGCGAGGCGACTACTTAAACCACTACGCCATCCGTGCAGTGCAGTATTAAAACTGCGCCGAGCGTAAGACAGATAATGACAGAGCTCGTGCGGCGCATATACAAATCGGCGCGTTGCCGCCATAGTAAAATTGTATGGAGGATTTGAAGTGCTTTTTTGATAAATATGAATCTTTTTTGTCAACCAATAATTTAAATATTTGGGACGGACAAATTGTAATATAACTATGTTTCGTTTAAGCTGTAAAATAGGATAGATTTCTACTGTTATAATCTAAAAATCACGTAACATGAGCTTACGTTTTTGCATTTTTCATGCATGCAAATTTACGTAATTTTGTAGGCGAAAATATTAATTATTTTATGTTTTTTACACGGAGTAATTGTAAACACATTCATTGTTATGGTAAATATATATTTTATATTTGTATTAAACAAAAAGTGTTAATTTTATTCACTTAACTGTGACCGCCTGTTTTGGCACATTTCACTCGGCGCAGTCTTAAGTACTAAGTTCTAGAAGCGACATCTCAACTAAATTCTTTGTAACATGCGTAAAAGAGCATGCTACCTAACTCGCTCAGTCTGAGCCAGGCGATTACTGTAACGACACGTTTGAGTGCAATATTAATTAGGCAGTTGCGTAGTAAATTTGTTGGCATGTTCTAAATTTAATTATGCACACAAACGTTTTGTATGTAACTTTACAGCTACGAGATTAAACGGAAAGGGAACCCTTTTAACTAACCTTTTAAATAATCACATTTTTTGTTTTTTACATTTTGTATAACATTATTTTCAAAAATGTATGTGTAATTTTTACTTCCTAGTATTTTCCTTCCTAAATGTCCACTCAACCTTGTTTTTGTATGGCGAGTTCAAAAATAAAAGTTATTACTAATGAAGGTTACATTAACCCTTTGGTGCAATATAATCTTTTTGATTAATGTTGTACAGTTTCGAATTTACCGAATTTGTTTACCGTTATTTCAAGCAATTCCATAAATTTGAGGCCAAAACTGATTTCGAATATGAAGTAAAATGCTAAAACATTCGCAAAGTAAGTTTTAAGACTGTTGCAGGGAGGCCGATGACCTTAAATAAACGATCACCGGTTTGAAGATCGAAAAAGTTGTTTACACTACTGAAGTTCCTACTTTTGAAAACTCGAATGTCCTGTGCCAGCCAGTGCTAATTTTAAAAACAGTTATGAATTATTCATAAATATTATTCATAGTTGTATTCTGGTAACTAATGGCTTCGTGCTGTACTATCCTAAGTATTCTTAAATAATATTATAAATACGAATGCTAGGTAGTTTGTTTGATTGTTACACACTTTCACGCCTTACCTACTCGACCGATCACCATGGAATTTCTTTAACTTTATCAGCGGTACAAAATAAGTCAAGGGTACTTTTCATCTATACTACTTAATATATAAAGCTAAAGAGTTTATTTGTTTGTTAGTTTGGTTGAACGCGCTAATCTCAGGAACTACTGATTCGAATTGAAAAATTCTTTTTTCGTTATTCGTTTTTCATTTATCGAGGAAGGCTATAAGTTATATAACATCACGCTACAACTAATAGGAGCAGAGCATATATGGAAAATGTTACAAAAACGGAGAAAATTCGCTAATGTGAAACAGACAAAGTTACGCGGGTCAGCTAGTTCTGAATAAAGTATGTATCTACTATTCCCGAGGCATAACTAGTAATATTATAAAGAGGTAATATGTGTGTTTTTAAATGTAATGAATAAACTTAAAAACTAGTGGACCAATTCCAATAATTCCTTCATAATTATAAAGCTATTTTATCCAAAATTAACATGGCTATATAAGATCACGATACGAGCCACGGGCGCGAAGCAGTAATGAACGTGAGTGAAACCGCGTAGGACAGCTAGTATTATTTTAATGTATTTATGTGGAGACACATATATTTTCTTACGAAATTGTGTAAAATCATGTAGATGTAATGGTTATTGGCCTTTTCCCTGCTAAGAATATATATTTAAGATTACTAGCGGTCGCCTAGTCGTCGAAAGTCGCCCGTAATTAATTTAAATTTTTAAGTTTGATAGTTTAAAGTTTAGTGGTGTAAATTTTAAGGTTTTATTATCTAGAACTATACCCTTATAATCACATTTTATTTAGATTTCGCCAATGCTACACAGGTTAATTTACCTATCTTTTTCAAACATATTATTATTTACTTAACTATACTCTTTAATTGACGATATTCCTAAGCTTGCTACTTTGTTTTCTTTTTTCTTTATTACATATAAATACGTAAATAAATTATAATATAAATAGTATATATCATTCCAATCCACCCAAAGGTTGCCTGTAAGATATTGCTTATTTATGTTATCATATATTGATTATGTAACCATAGTTACAAAGAATAATATTACATCAGCTGAACATACAAACATAGCTTTACGCCTGTTTCCCAGAGGGGTAGGCAGAGACTATGGATTTTCATTTGCTACGATCCTGACACACTTCTTTGGCTTTATTCACATTTCTCATACACGCTTGCCGGTTTAAGGTGCTCTTAACCTGGCCTTTGTCCAGAACGTCTCCGATCTGATCGAGAAACGTTCGCCTAGGTCTTCCCCTTGCGACTGTTCCATTTACACTAGCCTTATATACTTTCTTAGCCAGTCTTTTCTCGTCCATTCTTTCTAGATGCCCAAACCAGCTTAACATACTCTTTTTTATTCTTGTCATTATATCCACTTTCATGCTGCATCTCTCTCTAATCTCACTATTTCTTATTCTATCTTTCAGAGTCACACCACATAATATCTAATATTAAGTATAATAATAATTTCTCAGCCCTCTCATTTCTACAGCATTTATAGTGCTCTCATGCTTCAGCCGAACAATGCCGAAATACTACGAACGCGATTTGACTGCGTGTGTAAAATGCATGGTTGTGTGCGTGTAGTATTTTCCATTAATTTAATGCATTTCTATTGCATATTTTATATAAATATTAGGAATCGCCATTCCTTCTCCATATAAACTTTATCTGTGCCAAATTACAGACTCCTCCATTCGCTCAATTTTCGTAAAAAGGGGTACAACATTTTTGCTTCCCGTATTAATATAATAAGCAAGCAAGAATAACGCAGAATAATTTTTTCTTAAACTTGGAGCAACACGCCTATAAAGAAGTTTTACCTTACACTGAAGACTGCTCTCCAATATCCAATAAGTAGAGACAATAATATATACCTATGTATATGATAAATATTTAGCTCAATCATAGTTGTCTAAGTGTGGGTGTACTATAAACGACTGCCTACTCTTTCGGAGATATAGGGGTGATGATATTTTATGTTACGTGTTGTTAAATGTCTGTGTTCCTCAATTTAAACACTAAAAAGAACCGTTTCATATGTAAAAATAAATGAAAATATCATGATAATTAAAAAAAAACAGCATTGATAACCGTTATGTGGAATATGAAAAAAATCATAAATAATTAGCACTATAACTATCTGTAAGGATATTACGGTTTTACTTGTCGTTTAAGAGATAATTAGATTTTTCATACCAGCTTCATACCAAATTTCTCGTAAAAATTTATAATTCCTTCGTGTTTGTGCAGAATCAACTCGGGTATCATTTTTGTATTAGTAATAACTAGTAGAAGCGATATCCGGCAAAAAACCGGCACTTGCAAACTGAAATCCCTAAGTCTATGAAAGCTGATTTTCAGCCGACCGTGCCGTGTGGACATTGGCGCAGTGGCAAGCCAACGGCCATCCATGCAGTAATTACGCGGGTCTAACATTTAAATGCGCACAACGCACGTGAAACACACTTATTCTTTGGATGTATCTCTAAAGGGTAGGACTTTCGGTGTTGTGTTCGGTGTCTAGAAGGTATGCATGAAAAATGGTATTAAATTATATAATGATCAAAAAATACTACTACTAACGTATCACGATTCTGGCATATTGGCTAATATTGTCTTTAGATGGATGTTTATGAACTTGAATTTCGTAACCAAGCAGAATAAATTGCAGAGGTAGAGCTATCAGGGTCAACAGAAATAAATGCTCAATTTACTGCAAAATAATTGAGCGCCACAATACTGTTTTCTAAAGCAAGCACGTAGTGTCCGACCGAAACTAGTTTTTACGGCCGAAACCGAATTTCGACTTCGGTCTCAGTTTAGGCCGAAACCGAAACCGAAACTTCCATATAAGGTCATGTTTCCGTGAGTCATAATCTGTTTTACTTTTAAAATACATATTAGTCAGTCTGATAATTAAACTTATTATAATATTATTATACTTATTTATTCATGATATTTTGATAATTATACGTACTACTGCTTTCTTAATATTATTTACGAATAAAATAAAATGAAAGGTACAAATCTAACAAAAAGAAAATATATCTACTTTCTACCTTTTTAATCTGTATGTAACCTATATTTACAAATGTACTAAAAAAGATAACATAATTAACATAATTACAAAAACACAAATAATTATAATACTAAATATTTACAAAAATGGTTTAGGCATCGTAGAATTCTTCAGCATCGCTGTCAACTGGTAACGTGCCCAGAAGACTGGCAGCATTGCCACGTTGAATGGCAATGCTGATTCTTTGGGCTAAGAAAAGACCAGCCTTCTGATCACGCGAAACGTCGATCAGGCGTTTTGCGATCTCCCTCTACAAAATACGAGCGCTCGGACCCCATGAACCTAGAGTTTCCACCCCAAACGGCTCAAAAATGTAATTTCCAACTAAATTACTATATTTGCGCCGTTTGAGGGTTTCCGCGGTTGCAGCAGCAGCGCCGGCACATCCCGCAGTACTTGGAAGATGTGATGGCGCAAGGGTGTCAACGCATGTTGCGTCCCACACCAAAGGCCTGCCCATCTTCCAAGGCAACAATGACATTCCGTCCGGTCTCTTCCCATCGTCACGTACCAAGCCATTGGGTTCAAGTACAGCTGGAACGCCAGCAGTGACAAGAGCACGAGCAAGAGCAAATAATATCTTCTAAACTTTGGTCATTTTGTAAATTAATTCACTCTTTTTAATAACTACAATAAAATTAGAACGTACAACCACTAAACATGTTTATTGCAAATAATATTCAAGGTATGAAAATAAAAAGAGTTTTCTCTTGAACTAAAAATACCGTGAACATTTTTTTTTTGTTGAGCTACAACCGTTACTAATTTTAATGGTCCGATAATTATCAGCATTCATAGTTAAACAATCTAATATTATAAGTAGGAAATAGCAATTTATTATCATATATACAGTATAAAATTAAATATTACTAGCGGTCATAAAACCGCATTTTATACTTTTATTTTATATTTAATAAGAATTCCCCACGATAGAACATGATTTCTACAATAGGTATAGAATTACATGACCAATATAAAATAATACAATATTAAACGGTCACTAATAATAATTGATCCTTTTTGATTGATCATAATTATGGCCGACTTAAAGAATAGATTGCTTTTATGCCATCATTTACATCCTTGATAGTGTAACAGTTAGGTACCTACCCATTAAAAAGAAGCAAGGAAATAAATACAAAGCAATAGCAGCAGTTTTAAAATTATCGCTAACTAATATTTAACTACGCCTCAATTACTGAACAGCTCTTTAGTCCTTGATCAATGATTAACTACCGCTGTTAATCAACAAATATACAATTAACATTCAACGTTGAGTGATATTTAAGATATTTTTTATGAATAATCGCTAATTAATTCTTAGGTACATTATAATATAACATATTTTTTCTTGTTTGGTTATAACGTAAGATTTTAAAAGATTAGTGATTGAGTAATCATAGTAGGTTGTTCGCAGGTCTTGAGCACCAAAACAGTAGTGCCACGAATATTTTTGAATCAAACTTAAATAGGGTAATTTTAGTGGAGAGTTTGAATCATTCGTGGAAGAAACTTTTTGTGGAGACCCGAGACTGAAACTTTTGTCGCTTTCTTCTAAATCAAGCCGTCATTGTTAGTATAAGTTCTCTCAGTTCGCCAATTATACGTTTTAAATTTGATCCTGACCACACATTCAAAAATTCCTTACGGACCTATCATATTTATTAATATTCGCCGCAAACACACTGTATGTCTATCATTGTCGTTTAATACGAGCTTGGCGCAGCGAAGTTATTGTTTTCTCAGCACTTACATATATTTATAATAAAATCAATAAACTTATAAATGCCGAGTTGCCGAGTTGCCGAGTGGTGCCGGCAGAGTAGAATAGCACCACCCCATTTCTTTCCGTGGGTATCGTAGAAGGCGATTAAGGGACCATCCGAGAGGTGGGCAGCAGCGCCTCTTGCGTAGACAACACAGTCCATATCAATACACTGCGGTCACCAACCCGCCTGCCCAGCGTGGTGACTACGGGCAAAACCCCCCATGATGAGTCCCAAAAAGAAACGGCCCCCAGTTCCCGGCCGCCCTACTATTCCAGGTCACGGCAGCGGCCTTGGTTACGGTAGGGTAGGGGGTGCTAGGAATCCCCGGGCTACGGACGGCTGCCAACAATTGATCCTGGCTACATTTAATGGACGCAGTCTACGGCTGGACGAAAGCCTCCAGATCCTTGAAGTGGAATTGGAGAAGATACGATGGCATGTTCTCGGGTTATCGGAAGTTCGTAGAGAGGGAGAGGACACGGTAACCCTTGAGTCAGGCCATATATTCTACTTCAGGGAAGGAAGCCAAAAATCCCAGGGTGGCGTGGGATTTCTCGTCAACAAAGCCCTCCGTGACAACGTGGTGGAGATCTGCAGCGTCTCGACCCGGGTAGCATACCTTGTACTGAAACTGACCGAGAGATACTCTCTCAAGGTCATACAGGTATATGCGCCGACATCGAGCAGCTCAGATGAAGAGGTGGAGGCCGTTTACGATGATGTGTCAAAGGCCATGCATCGTACCACCAAAACCCATTATACAGTTGTCATGGGGGACTTCAACGCCAAAGTGGGAAAAGAATGCGGTGAATCTTGTTTGGGACAGCATAGCTATGGACGCAGAAACCATAGGGGCCAAATGCTGGTCAACTACCTTAGCATGCAGGGGCTGTTCTGTATGAACACCTTTTATCAGAAAAAGCTCCAACGGAAGTGGACCTGGAAGAGCCCCGACGGTGTGACGAAGAACGAGATTGACTTCATCATAGCCGACAAGAAGAACATATTTAGGGATGTCTCAGTGATCAGCAGGTTTAATACCGGTAGCGATCACCGGCTTGTACGAGGCACCCTAAATATCAATTTTAAGCTTGAACGCAGTCGCATGGTGAGGTCTGTTCTTCGTCCAAATGTGTCCCAAGCTGGCCATGATGCGTTCCAATTGGAATTGCGAAATAGATTCGCCGCACTACAGACCCCGGCAAATGTTGACGAGGACCTGGACGGCATAATTGGGGTGATACGCGAAGTGGGAACGAGGCACTTTCGGAAAAGGCAATCAGATAAGAAGTCCAAACTTTCTAACGAGACCCTGGATCTGATGCGATTTAGACGTGAGACACCAGAGGAATCTTTGTCAGATCCCCAGTCACTCCACAAGAAAATCAGGAACTTGGTAAGACGCGACTTGCGCAGCTGGAACACTCGCCTAGTATATGAGGCAATCGAGCGAAATCGGGGGTCGAAGGTCTTCACCAAGACACTGGGGAGGAGTCATCTGACAAAGTTAGTTACCTCGCATGGTGAAACCGTCACATCAGTCCCGGGGATTCTCGCTGAAATTGAGGACTTCTACGGACATCTGTATGCCTCGCACGCACCGAAGCCTCCACCTGACGCGAGAGACCCTAGAGCCCCACTTACCCGCCACTTCACTGACGATCTCCCAGACGTAGATGTCAACGAAATCGAGGCGGCTCTCAAACAGCTTAATAATGGGAAGGCTCCCGGTGAAGATGGAGTAGCCTCTGAGCTCCTCAAGGCTGGGGGTAAACCTGTTCTTGGGGAGTTGAGGAGGCTCTTCAACTCTGTAATAACCAATGGGACTACCCCGAAGGCGTGGAGCTGAGGTGTAGTGGCATTGTTTTTCAAGAAAGGAAACAAAACGCTCCTTAAAAACTATAGGCCGATCACGCTTCTGAGCCACGTCTATAAGCTGTTCTCGAGAGTCGTTACGAATCGTCTGGCATCAAGATTTGACGCCTTTCAGCCACCGGAACAGGCTGGGTTTCGTAAAGGCTATAGCACCGTAGACCACATCCATACTGTTCGGCAGGTTATACAGAAGTCCGAAGAGTATAACCAACCGCTGTGTCTGGCGTTTGTGGACTACGAGAAGGCCTTCGACTCCATCGAAACCTGGGCTGTTCTGGAGTCTTTGCAGCGATGCCAAGTCGACTGGCGGTACGTGGAGGTGCTGAGAAGTCTCTACCAAATGGCAACGATGTCTGTCCAAGTGCAGAACCACCAAACAAGACCCACCCAGTTGCTCAGAGGTGTAAGACAGGGTGACGTTATTTCCCCGAAACTCTTCACCAATGCTCTGGAGGATGTCTTCAAGACCCTGCGGTGGAATGGACTGGGCATCAATGTCAATGGTGAATATCTCACACACCTCCGCTTTGCTGACGACATAGTTATAATGGCAGAATCGCTGCAAGACCTGCAGAAAATGCTGTCCGGTCTTAATGCTGCCTCGAGACGCGTTGGGCTCGGGATGAACTTGGACAAGACTAAGGTCATGTTCAACGAGCACATCGTCCCTGAGCCCGTTCCCGTCGAAGGTGTAGCCCTTGAAGTTGTCCAGGAGTACGTCTACCTAGGACAAAAGTTACAGCTGGGTCGAGACAACTTTGAGGGTGAAATCACCAGAAGAGTGCAGCTTGGCTGGGCAGCGTTTGGAAAGTTGCGTCACATCTTCGAGTCACCCTTGCCACAATGCCTGAAGGCCAAGGTATTCAATCTATGCGTCCTGCCGGTCATGACATACGGAGCCGAGACGTGGAACCTGACAGTGAAACTAGCCCACCGATTGCATGTCACTCAGCGAGCTATGGAAAGGTGTATGCTCGGAATCTCGTTAAGGGACAAAGTCCGGAACGAGATTATCCGACAAAAAACCAGAGTCACTGACGTAGTTCAGAAGTGTAGCAGGCTGAAGTGGCAGTGGGCTGGTCATATCTGTCGCAGAACCGATGATCGTTGGAGCAGACGGGTTCTCGAGTGGAGACCACGACTCGGTAAGCGTAGTGTAGGACGCCCTCCGGCCAGATGGACCGATGACCTAAAAAAGGTGGCTGGAGGTGACTGGATGGCGAAAACGGGAGATCGGGCCTTGTGGCGCACCCTGGGGGAGGCTTATGTCCAGCAGTGGACTGCAATAGGCTGAAATGATGAACTTATAAATATTTACTCTATGTGTAGACAGGAATGTAAAAAAGCTGTTACTGACTGGTTGCATAATCTTAATTATGACTAGACTGAAAGTCTCATTGTTACTTTAAAATAAACGGATTAACTGGTATTCACACCCAAACCATGCACATAACACACACACACACACACACACACATCACACGTACGAAAATACACACGCACACACACACACACACACCACACAGAGACATAAACACACACAAACACACACACATACACACGTAGACGCACACACACAAACGCATACACACACATGTTATATTTATGTCTTGTTATTATATTTTATTTACACTTTAGTTGTATGCTTAGTTTGATCATTATTTAATTTAGATTCATTTCATTATTACATTCATTATGAATATTACATTCATTTCATTACATTACCGTATATACTTATTATTTTTACCAGTGATTTCAATAGAGAGAGAGCCTGGAGATTTGTCACACAGGTTTCGAACCTATTACAGACTCTAGCTCTCACAAAGGTTGATTTTGTAACTGTTATTATACTCTTTTTTTGTTTAAAACGATGTGTGCACCTTTTGAGAGAAATAAATGAATTTATTTGTTATTTATTTATTTATTAATTAAAATCCTATAACGTTCTTTGTTTACCAGGACTTTGATTGTGTATGTAGAAGTATACAAAAAAGTTAAAAGTAAGGTAAAGTATAAAGTATGGTAAACTACTTTACTTTACTTTTAAATTACTTAAAATTATTCGATGAGTGATTATTGTATTAGTTAGCGGTATTTTAATTTATCTCACGTGTCAATGCCTCGGAACACCTACAAAAGGAGTTCCAAAGTATTTTTATTGTTTTCCTTGCTTTTCGCTCTTTACCTTATGGAAATATTATATGAAAATTACAAATGTTCTTTATGATTAAAGACACAGGAAGTAGTATATACTTACTCAATATAAATCAACTTTGTACATATTTTATACTTGACTTTGATATATTGGGTATCATGTTCAACTTTTTTTATATCACCAGATTCCGCCTGATGGCAAGTATTTATCGTAGATTATGATCGCTCGCAATATCAGGTGTATCATTTTTCTTCTTCTTTAATTGTCTTTTCAGTGGTGTATTGTTCACGTGTTGCTTATCTAGAAACGGAACTGAATTATCAAGAAAAGGAAAGACTTACGCTTTCACTACTCAATCGATCAACATGAAATTTCGTATACACATTGTCAAGGGGACAAGGACATACCTTTCATTCAGAAAAAAATAAAAGCGAAGCCGCAGGCAAAAGCTAGCATACTTATAAATGATGATATACTTATGATGTTTATGATACCGGTATATTTATTTTCTTTTGACTTTTCTGTTATTTGTATATTTATGTTTTTCTCTGTGCTTAAAAATGATTAATGTTTTTTTTTCGGTTTTAAAACCGTGTTAATCAAATAAATAATATCTAAAATACTCATTGGACAAAACACTAACAGCCTAACTTATACAAATATCGCTAAACATTGCTTAGCTATCTCTTATCTAAGAAACTGTCATACCTTTTATCAATGAATAATATTTCTTTAGGTACCTACTTTTTACGTAGAGTACACATACACATACTCCACCGCAGGTACCTACCAATTTTAACGTTCTCTCAGGTGATAGCTCGCAAAAACAAGAAAATATTTAAAAACAATTAAACAATTTTATTCTTGCAACATTTGACGTTCAGCCAAGAGCATGACCAAACTAATCTACTAAATAATGCAATTGAAATAATACATCATCTTTAATACACCATTTTTTAGGTTTTAGTATCTGTGGCCGCCTTAACAGAGTGCGTTCTAATTTTTCTTTCGGTAATTTAAAGTGTTTGATTATTGAAAGCGTATATTATCACTTCGCTTAAATATAATAACCAGGTAAATAAATTTTTCGCCTGGTTGTTTTGATAGAGACGGTAATAAAAGTAAAAACTTTCATAATTTGGAATAGGTAAACAGACTATTCGTCTCACAGAGTCTCACTCATCCTAAAAGTTGAATGACAATCTCTCTCGCTCTGACAGACATCATAACTACTATCTATCTCATTTTATCACTTTTGTTCATTACAAACAATGGAGACGCCGACCTTTTTAAACAAAAGAGTAGCAGGTAATTTTTTTAAATGAGGAATCTCTGCAATGTATAAGAAGTAGCACTTTTATTGACAAGAAAAGTGGAAGTGTTGTACCATTTTGAAATCTAGGGTAAATGGGCCATCTTTTGAAATAACTTGCCAAGGATAGTATGGTACATTTTTTTCTAACATGGAGTATCAAAGTTAACTGACAATAATTTTGTAAACCATAACCGGTCAAAATTTATTTTACTTAGTTAACAAAGTTCATTACTTTGATTTGTGGTTGCAATTAATAGCACTGTTATTTGAGATTACATTATTAAAAAAATCACTGTAAAATTGTGAAAATTGTGATCACAGTACTTAAAAATGCGACTACAGGTATCAAATTTTCAACTGTTTTCTTGACTAAGAGAAATGGATTTTTTTTTTTTCATAACTGGTATACCTTAGCCTCTCGCCCGGTACCAGGTTATCGTTGAGTTTCGGGACATCCTGTATAGTAGTTAAATATTTGTCAAATATTTAAAATGGGTTTTTAAGTAAGACGATAAATAAATGTTATCACTTTTATGCTGATTGACTATTATAAAATGATAATACAGTCACCAACATAAGTAGCTGAGCATTAAATGATTTTGTAGAGGTATTTTATTAATAAAAAGTATTTTCATATACTTGTAATCCGGCAGGGTGAAAGTACAGGTGTATTATATTCACACATTTTGCTTGTTATTGTGTGCTTGTATAAAAAGAGGAAAGATCCAGACTCTGTACTGCTACAAACAATTTTTAACAAAAAGGCAGCCATGGTCACCGTTAGTCACCCAGTGATCGTGGATGAAATTAAAATATTTTAAAAATTTAACTATTTTAATTTTCAAATGGGTTATGTAATAGTTTCAAAATTATCTTAGTTTTGTGTTGTTTAAATAAACCGCAATAAAATTCGTATAAAGTAGTTTAAGTTCAATGTATACCTAACATTCGCGTAAGCATAAGACAACATTATATAGGAAGACTACGAAAAGATGAAATAAAGTAAGCAATTAAATTCATGTTCAAGACATTAGTTCCGTACTTCAAAAATACCAAAGTTTGTGTACCGGACGGGCGAACTCGGGGCTGAGGTTACTATGGCGATGGTTACGATAACAGCCGTCAAGTCGCTGACGTCCTATACACGGTGTGTGGACTGTACTATAGCGGTTACTGGTCTCGGTGTGGAGGCGCTGAAAGGCGTGTCATACGATGTGCGGGTCGGGACTTCGATAAATAATACACATGCTTCACTGTTCAGTTGTCTTGAGGTTTCTGGCTGGCTCCATTCGGTTCTTGAGGCTTGAAGATGAGGTTTCTTGAGCACCCAATATCGATCGATACGGTGTCGCTTAGGTACCCCAGATCTTTACCGTAACGAGAGCCGGCCAGAAACCACTGTTCAACAATTTTATTTTATTTTAAAAAATTACACATTTCTGCTTATAACTATGGAACTATGCTAGCTAGCGTGATGGTACGACCAGTGCCGCGTAGGGCACGAAAAGACCTAGCTAGTGCTATAATGTTTATCTTTCGGAAGTTAGGTCTAGGTATAGATAACTTAGGTTTTATGCTAAAAATCTAAGCTGCGGTCATATTTACAAAGAGAAAAAGTTTAATAACTTCATAACTATGATATATAGGAATATAATTCCTTCAACATCCTATAGCGCCTTTCTTAGCGCATAAATAAAACACAATAGGTAAAACGTTTTATTAAAGCCTTATGACCTAGGAACACTGATATACCTAACTTGAGATAAAAAATGTACATTTTATCAGTAATGTTTACATATTCACAAAATATTTCTATAAACTATAGGAGAAACACAATATTACGTTATTTACACTATTTAACTATATTAATTAGGTCTATATGTGACCCAATTCGACACTATTTCTGAACTATAAACTTTATGGGTACAGTATACTTAAATAACACGTATGAAATTTATAATCATAATATGAATCTTAAGTTACTGTTGACGTTGTCGCGAACAGTTTGAATGGTTAACTAATTAGAATCGTTTAGATTACAGGTTTAGTGTGTGAAATGCCTGGATTAACCATGTGTATTTAAAAGTAGTTGAGTACCTAAACAATTATAATTTAAGAGAATCTTTAATATGTAAAGTACTAATCGTATACATGTATATTATGAAAATATAGTTGTTATCAGTTTTCGTTTTGTCGTTATTTCAATAGGTATTGAAAAACCCCGAGACACAAGGATAATCCTGAGTATATAAGCTGTAAAAAAAATAAAAAAAATTGTTATTACACGCATCGTCAGTAATGAAATAAAAAGAACTTATTTCCGAGATCGATGACAAACATTATTGGGTATTTTGAAATGAGAATGGTTTTAAGATCGAAAGATGTTATGAAAAAATAATCACTTCGTTTATCCTTGTAAAGAAAAACAGAGAATATAGTGCACACAAAAAAACACCTTTATTTCTTATTTCAAATATTCGGAAAATATGGTTTCAAATAATAACTAAAATGACGCAGACATCGCCACAACAGAAAGTAACTCATGGATATAAAAAAAAGGATAATAAAATAAATAAATTGAAAGTGTACCTACCTATTTTACTATTTATTTTTATAAAACATTGCTAGCGTAGTAATAATAGTAATAGATAATAGCGTCTATTATAAAGATTAACCAAAGCAAATTTTATAATCGAATTTAACGATGAGATCTTACCCGTGCAATCGAAATCGAATGTAAGTAGGTACCTATTTCAACACAGTTATAAACATTTGTAAAATTATTTTTATTGTGTTAATTATATTATAATTATTATGTATTAGCTTAAAATATCGTTTTAGGATATCCTGTAAAGGTATTATAAATGTGTTACATTAAATAAATAAATAAATCTTATCGATATCTTATTAAAAAGTTTATAATCCACATTTATATTATTTATATGTCGCCGGTTCAACAGTAAAACAGTTTATGTAAGCTTAATAGTGTTTGTTTGGTTATAGGAAATCACCCCGTGTATTGTTCGCGTGAAGGTCGTCTAGTGAGGGCCTGAGGGTCGGTGTGTGCGCGCGCAGCCACCGCGCCGCAGGCCGCGCGCCGCGTCTCGTTCGCCAGTCAGTCGATCTGCAGCGTCGCGAGCCGACACCGGCCGACGTGCACACCACTGGGCACTCTTCCGCCGCGCAATCCAGTTACCACTAACCCTCAACCAACCACCTGTTATTACAATCAATTAATCAAAAACAAAAATCGTGTGAGCAAATATTTCTGTGTGTGCCACCATCCCCACTCCCCGAGTCATCTGTGAATTTGGTAAGTTCGGCTGTCAATATTATAGGATTAATTAAATGTTGATTCTGTTAGGTAAACCTTTTCGCATAGTTCACGTGGTTCGAAAGTATTTCAAGGCGATCACCTCTAGGTGCTCTCGAGTTAGAGATTTCATAAAACTTATTTCCGAATCTCATTTCATGTTGCCAAATAAATGTTAAGTTAATTACCTCACTAATATTTGATCACCAAAAACGTTCCAAGGATTGCGGAAATGAATAATTTTAAACATAAGTATGGTACTTTAAAATATGTTTACACTGTTTACCAGTGAATGCAAGGACATGTAAATAAAAATCTACAAAGATAAAAACTAAAAATAAAGTGCACAGTTAAATTTTATTCATGACAATCTCAGCCGGTTTTAATGGCCAGTTTTAAAAGTTAGAGGTATATAATAAATATAAAAAAAGCTGTGTTGTTAATAAATGAATGGTGTTTGAATACAAATATCGCTATTGTGGGCACGCTACTTAATAGACATAAAATATTAATGGGTTATGGTAATGTTATAACAATATTATATTCCTGCTCATGCTCGAAATTTCCCTCAGATACAAAGATGCATGACGGTTGCCAAATCGTAAGGAACTGCATAATTGAACTGTTATAAACAACATTGCTCAATACTAATACATATACTATTATAATATCTGCATTCCTTCTTTATCAGTTACTAAAGTAAGATAATATGATTTCTAAATATTAACTTATTGCTATACAAATCAGGGAGTAGCGATTCCATTGAGAAACATTTTGAATATTAAGTAACATTTTCAAGGGCACGAATTATTGGACTACTAGTGTTGCCTAGTCGTAAATAATATTTTATACTTTCTAATATTAAGCAAGTGAGATCTATAAAACATATGAACTACATGCCATGCATTACTATCTTTATTAATGTGTGTAATCTTGAGAATTGCATGCTGCGTGGATATATTTCCGGTATACGTTTAGGTGAATGGTCGGTTTTGACACCTGTGTACACGTTCATGTGAACGCAGACGCAGGGTTAAGCAGAGCTGTCTTTTTTTCGAAATATTATTATCGATATGTTTTAAATCGTTGTGTTTATCATTGCTTCGTTTAGTCGATATTATTACAAAGTGTAATACGTTGCGTTTTAGTTTTATGCGTTAGATACTGGTGGCCTACTTATTGAAACAAAAAGTAGAACTTGAAACATACATTCTTAACAGCATTTAATATTACATATACGGAAGTGTGTTTGTTTATTCATTTTTCACGTAAAATTTTTCGAACTTCCTCGCCTTGGTCCCGCCGATATGGCCGATTGCGAGGTCCCGGGTTAGATGCCCAACTCAGAGAGTACTATTCGCTTTTCTGTATAATGTTCTCAGAAGCAACAAGGAGTCTGGAAATGTATAATATGCTCACTTCTGTAAGATTTTAAACATAACTGCAAAATACACATGTGCATACACTTTTGGCGATAAACAGACGTTATTCTGCATATTAAACTGTCATTTGTGTATATAGAGGCAATAGAAGCAAGCGCAGTATTAGGTACATACATAACTTAAAATTGATTACAATTTTATTTTTTAAATTGTACCAATTATACTGATGTATTGTATCATTGTCCAATGGCACTGTTTTATTTTTTAAATCGGCGGATAATGTACATACACTGTCAATACGTATAATCCGATATGTCCACAATTCATTCCGATGTAATTTAAAGGCGGCCTCTATCATAAGGTCCTCTGTAGAATATTCGAGATTTGACGTAACGCCTAAGTCCATTAAGATTATTTTATAAACTTGTTTATCCAGCTAGCAATTTTAATTGATTTAGTTACGTTGTAAGTGACCTTATTTACATAATATATTTTATAACATTACTGTTATTAGTTTTTATACCTTTTGATTTCGATTTTCTGAAGGCGTAAGCGTGAACTCATGCGATATAAGAACGTCAGTTTGATACTCGGGTCGGAAAAGTATTTATAGATCTGTCTGGATATTCCCCCGGGAAGCCCGAGTTGAGTCTGTAGCTAAACCTATTACGCAGACAAGAACCTTCTACGATACAAAATGTGGAAGTCTCTCTATCTCTGCTGAACTCTTTGGAGATATACGTGCGTGATGCTATGCATTTTTTTATATATCTATCTGTTACGTCATCTAAAATTGGTATCAATGTCACGTAACATAAAAAAAACATTATATGCAGCGTTCGTTACGGAGAAAAATGCAACGCCCGCTTATAAAAAGTAAGTAATAATGTCATTGAAATTAAACTAATTACCTAAATTACTGTCATTTTTGTATGAAATGACAATATTTGTGTTAGTGATAGACTAGTCTTTGCATAATAGTCGTATAGTATAAATGGATATAGAACGTAATGATGGCACCGACTACATGGACTAACAAATATCTAGTTTAGTTAGACAACTAACTAGATAGTGTATAATAATACTATAACAAAATAAACAATGATTATATAACATATAAAATAAACAATAATTTTAAATATTACTTATATTATATATAAGTAAAGTAAGTATCATGTTGGCAAATAAACAATTATTCCAAATATAATATACAACATGTCACAGATATAACGCACAACCTCAAACACCCCAATTACATTATTAAATCGTAATAATAATATAATCATTAAAATGTTACTTTTATGTACTTAAATATTTTAATTTAACGAATTAGTTCTCTTTATTGTGCGCGGATAGTATTGTATATTACAATAAATCTGACATTATTGCCTTTATTGCATCAAAAACCTTATTGCTTTGAATTATGATACATTTTCGTTTATTTCAGCTGTTTAATTAATAGGTAACTATAATTTAATTCGTTTTAATTATTTTAGGAATTTAAATTACCTATATTAAAAATTACTGGAATTGATTTAGTAGCCGATTTTGAACAAACTACTTTCAGGATGTGCGTTTAGTTAGATTTTGTATAAAATAAAAAATAATTTCAAATATAATATATTATTATAATAATTTTAATTGTCACTGACACATTAAATTTATGAAAAAGTGACCCTATTTTAGATGCTTAAGAATACATAATTTAGAAAAAAATACTTAAATAAAAAAGAGACCTATCCCTTCCTAATATATAATAACTATTGAATTAGTAGTATCCTAAATTGGTAAATTAATATTTTTAATTAATGGATGCTAATTTTATTTATTTATTTGCTTTAAAACTTTTTAAATGATTTTGTATTGCATTGTTCGTTTAAAAACACAAAAATACTTTGCAAGATATAATAAATTAACAGCCTTTCTATAACTATGTGGTGATAGTACCTACGAATACGCCAGCTTACCCGAAGAACTACCACTCTCTTACACTACTGCCGTTAATTTCAGAACCTAATCGACCTCTTAGGCTCTTTATAAATGTTAACTGAACTAGTAATTAAAGTACTTCTTTCATAATAATCATTTAAAAACATAAATAGTTCAAACATGTGATGCGCATGCTTCTATATGTGAGCAAACAGATCAGAAGAGGTACCAAAAATTGTATGACAATATTGGTCCCCGTAAAGTTCAAGCAGGAAAAATAAGCCTCATTCGCATTATAGAGCAGTAACTCTTGATGTAGCTATGGTGTAAGTCGGTACGTCCTTCCGTTAGGCACGTCAGCGCTAACGTCGCGTGCGCATGCGGTTGGGAAATGATCGGGAGAAGGCCGCCCGGTCCGTAGTCACCGTCCGCGATCGATCTGCGATCATCTTGCACGGAATTGCGATATCGACTTAGTATCGAAATAGTTATAGTCGAGAATGCTTGAGAAATGTTATGACATTTTTAGTCGAGTCGTACGTTACTTAAATTAGTCGATGAATGAAATAGAAGTGGCCATGATGTTATTAGTGTTCGAATCTATCCAATTTTGATAGTAGGTATGGATATTTAAGTGAAATTGCGTGATTCACAGAGCGTTGTCGTTTTCAAACTGGATGTTTGCTTTAATATTTGGGAGTTGTTTTAAAATACTATATTTGCTATATAAGACACTAATTTATTACCTACAATCGTACTCAACATTTTAAATTGCAGTTATCAGCCGATGGCAGATTGTCGAGTCAAAAACCGGTTATTTGCCAGAATACAAAACGAACAAGTTACTTCCTAAACCGATGTAATCGAAAAAACGTAGAAACGTTAATCCAAATTGTTCTGTCCTCATACAAAGATTAATATTATATATTTACTTATTGGAAGTTTATGGCTGCCTGTGATTGCGTCGTAAACATGAGTAATAAAACCACCATTCCTATGTCAAATAATAACCAAATTCTCGGATCATTGGTCGTCATGGTGAAAGCACGAGAGAAAGCGGTGCTTGTTGGCAAAAAATACTCGCGGCCGAAAAAGACGGACAACGGTATCGTCAAACTGGAAATGTAACTTAATCAACAGGCACCGTAATTATGGATTAATAGACAACGGTATTTATGAACGTAAAGGAGTATGACATCCTAACTAAGATTATACATGTGAATCTGAGTTTGTCTGTTTCTTTGTTTCACGCCTTAATTACTCTACCGATCATCACGAAATTTCGCATGCACGTTGTCAGGAGTACAGAAAAGGACAAAGGGTACCTTTCGTCCAGAAAAACGTACCTATCGTTACCACAGGACAGAAATTTATTGTCAAATCTAGATTAATGCAAGCGACGCCGCAGGTAAAATTTAGTATTTAAATATAATACTTCCGTTAAATTTATTTTTGCATTAATTTGCGCGAGTTACAGGAAATAACTTTAATGAATTTTTTTATGGTCGTCGTGTATTAATTATTTAATTAAAGAAATAAAAATTCTGTTTTAATTAGCTGTATTAAAAATAGGACTAAGGTTGTTTTTAATGGAAGACTTATGTAGGTTATTACTTATTAGGATATAACGTAGGATATCCCAGCTTCTTCTCTCTTAGCCTTTATTATTCCCAAGTCACTTGGGGTCGGCTTTTCTGGTCTAACCGGATTTGACTGGATATCAGTTTTTACACGGAGCGGCTGCCACCTGACCTCCGCAACCCAAAGGCTAACGATACCCTAAGGCTAGACCAGTGTCAGGATATTAGAGGGTACTGACTTTCCCAATAACGACTGCCATAGATGTTTATGGCGTATGTTTTTAACGTAGGATATCCCAGCTAAATACTTATATTAGGTACATTTAAAAGTGTTTTTCATTTCATTTTATTAATATTGACATGTTTTCGGCGGTGTGGCACTAAAACATTAATCGTAGGTACTTACAAAGGAAGAACAAATATTTTCACAGTAAGAGTTGAGAAAGTAAACTTCTTTAAATATTTAAGAAGTATAAAACACAGTTGGCGTTTCTCTTATCAATACATGTACATACATACACAATATCTCACATATTTGAACTCGTGTGAATAAATTGCAACACAGTGCGAAAATTCGAATGTGCGTGCGATTATTACTATAAAAAACGTATGCATCAGAATGTTTACTGCTAGTGTATGCCTTTTGAAAATTTGTGACCTATCTATATGTATAACTGAGCATGAATGTTTCTTCTAACAACAGTTGCAATATTTGTAAAGCTTTCACGGATTTTCTCTACTAATTAGTGGTCGACCAGTGGTCGGATTAGACAGTAATTCATTTTCTTTTTTAAATCCCTTTCAGCTTTTTGCACTTCTTCATATATGCCATACGCACACACATACCTCACACTCCTCTTAAAAGCGGGTTTTAAAAATAGGTACAAAGTTCTTCACGAATATACTAATGTATATTCGTGAAGAACTTTGTACCTCAACGGTAGTACCTAATGGTACTAACTTTTCTGAAGCACGGAAACAGTAGTATTTTTCTGGATGATAGATACCCTATGTCCATTTCTGCACCCCTGAAAACGTCATGATGATCGGTGCAGTAATTAAGGCTTAAGGTTGTAACAAACAAACTAACAAACTCACATTTATAATATAAGTTAGGATAGTGCATGAATGAATAAGAAAATAAGAGCAACTATGTTGCGCATCTTTATTCATTAACAGATGCTTAATTATTCTATACATAATTACTATGTGGTCTTATTGCCATATATAGAATAATACTGGTAAAATAAATAAAAGCTTATAAAGGCAGTGAGCATATATGCATTTCATCTGCATCAAACACATTAGCATGCTACATTTTATACAAATATATTATTCATTTCATCTGCATCAAACACATTAGCATGCTACATTTTATACAAATATATTATTCATTTCATCTGCATCAAACACATTAGCATGCTACATTTTATACAAATATATTATTCATTTCATCTGCATCAAACACATTAGCATGCTACATTTTATACAAATATATTATTCATTTCATCTGCATCAAACACATTAGCATGCTACATTTTATACAAATATATTATTCACCTTGTTTTCTATTATCATTCTTGGTTCAGTTTATCTGTTTATTTTATGGTCTAGAATCTAGATGTTTATTTTACCGTTTCTTTAGGTCGACATTCCTTTGATTTTAATGGTTGCAAAATAAAATCTTATATATCACATTTGCATTGGTAGGTTTAATATCTGTGTGGTACTAAAGGCTTTCTCTAACGTATAACTAAGTCAAAAGAGGCATCAGATAACCCACTATCTATCCTATTCCTGTTATCTTTAAATTTTATATATAAAAGTAATCCTAATTTATTTTACCTAAAATGCTCAGTGATTGCCTGTGTCATTACTTTTCACACATCTTCAGCATTAGGATTAAATCCTGTGTCGCGGAGGATTTAACATACCTACATTCAAATAACGGACACAACTAACACCCAGACTCGGAACAATTATTTGTGGATCACACAAATATTTGTGCCGTTTTCAGATCGAACCCAAAACCTCATTTTCATCACTCGGTGTAGCGGCAAAAGCGAACGACAATTTAAACCAATACGCCATCCGTGTAGTCAATATTATGTAGTCAGAATATTATATTGGGGTAATATTATGCTAGGAATTAATATATCTATACTAATATTGTAAAGCTGAACAGTTTGTTTATTTATTTGTTTGTTTGGTTAAACGCGCTAATCTCAGGAACTACTGGTTCGAATTGAATAATTCTTTCAGTGTTGGATAGCCCATTTATCAAGAAAGGCTATAGGCTATATAACATCACGCTACGACCAGTAGGCACAGGGTATAAATGAAAAATGTTGCAAAAACGGGGAAAATTCTCCTATGTGAAGCAGACGAAGCTGCGCGGGTCAGCTAGTGTTAGTATAATATTCGACTATAATACTCGGGGCATAATTATGATGTTCTTATGGAGCATGATTAGTTGATCTGATCTATTTGCTACTGCTGCAGCTTTCGATGGTTCTAGCGACATATTGACATATTAGGGTGTCTGTTCTTATCCTTAAAATTGCCTAGAAATAATATTATTATGTTGGCCTGTGTAAACATTATCTGATACTTTGCAGCAACACGGCAGTCCCACAGCATTCGAAGTCTATTATTATATTCAACGTCATCGGTAGTAGTATAATGACGAAAGACTTGAAAGATAAATTTAATATGCAGCTTCGAGTAACATTGACTGTTACTCGAAGCTGCATATCAGTATCAGTCATGGTCAGCAAAATCTGCCAATCTAGTGAAGGTGTTTGTCAATAAAATTTATTATTTTACTAAAAATTACAACTTTCGTGCTAAGATTACTTCTTGTGTGGCGGGTGACTTTACAGACATTTAAACAACGGAGACAAAGAACGCTCTCTATTTTTATCAATAATAATAATAAAGCTTTTAAATAATATAATATATATATAATATAATATTATAATAATATAATATAATAATAATTAGTCCATAAGAATTACAGTTAATCTAGGTACAAAATATAGTGCTTAAAGTATAGACTTACAAAGTGAAGATCAAGACTTCTAAACTAGACATATACGTAGGTACGATATCTTAGAAGTCAGTGCTTCCTTCTGATTGTAACATTTATATAAGCCTCACAAATGGTTATGTATATTGATATTCACATAAAAAGATAAAAAATACAATTATATATGTTAGGAAATAAAAATAGGTGCTAATAATATTGACCTTTTTGGTTTTGTGTCAGGTATAAACATGAGCTAAAGTGGTTTTCTAGTTTAATAAAGTAATATTAATGTTCTAAAATGCTGAATATATCTATATGCAACTTTACAACATGCATTGACATTTTGAATCTAATTTAAATTTTTACCTTTTTGTAAACCAATCTGAATGAGAAAACAAATGTCGGTAATGACTATTCTGTACATTTAAGCGTAATGTATTCTAAAATTAATTTTTTATAATTATTTTTATATTGATATTTCAAAATATAACATTGTAGTAACTCAAATAAATTATCGGCCGAAAAAAATATTACAATAGATCATATACAATATCATAATAAGATTTAAGACAGAAATCTAAGAAGTTTACATTTAAACATACATAATTATATTTGAGCTTTGATTGTTTAATAAAATCGAGTGTTAGTACATTCAGAGTTCTAAGCAAAAATGTGCATATAATTAAATATTGGTTTATTTACACAGACTAAACATCGATGCTGTTCGTCCTTCTGTTGTTATACCAGACAAACCAGGAAATAATGTTTACGTATCGCCTAACCCAAATAAATATTAGCTCAATAGTATTATATTAGTGACTGCGACTAACAAAGAATCTTTGCGTATGAGATAACGTATGTACGCATGTATTGAGAATAATAATATTAATGCGTTTACCTTGGTGGTGCACCGTCATTCAACATGACGTCTCAGATTCGAATCCTGGGTAAGGTAGCCTTTTGGGTTTTCTGTCTAGACCTGTATTCAGTAGACGGCTATTGTCTCGCTATATATTATGTGGGACCTAAAGTCGTAGTTGGCGAAATGTAGGTGTAATACGCCTTTGCCTACCCCTTTGGGTTTATAGGTGTCATGTACATGTACCTATGTAACATGTCTTTGTATGTATGTAAATATATTGTTTATTATTTTTGCATGACTTCGTATCATGCGGTAATACCATCTTTACGAGGCAACTTATTTCAACTTATTATATTTTTGCAAAATGACGCACGCATTACATGAAAACTTGCGTCATATGGACCTGAATATTAAAACCAAATGACGTTCAGTTTTATTTGACTATAAAAATCTATTTTTGTAATTGTATGTTTTTCTTTACGCTACGATTGGATATAATTAGTTCTGCGAGTAATTATGCCTGAAGTTGGCTTAACGCGCATGCGTTATTATTAAACACAAAGCTACACATGCTCAATGCAACAGACGGATTATGTGTGTGAGATTCTCACACACAATCCGTCTGCTATCTTGAGAATGTGAGAGTTAGAGTAATAATAATTTGACTACATATGTAATCCTGATGTTGATTATTTGCAGTAACACTCTAGTCTAGTTTTCTGCGTAAATCGTCTCATGCCTTTATGCCTGAAGAGGTAAACAGAGGCGGATTTTACCCATATTTCGCCAACTTGTCTTAGAGAACGGTACCGAACTTCGCGCTGCTACTCAGAATAATGTTTGACAAATATCATATTTACATGTTGCTCGACTCCGGAAACAAACATGAGAATTCATTTAATATCGTTTCGTTATCAAGGCAGTCTACTTATCTATAGATGCATAAAAAGGCCACAATAATTAAAAACGAACAACTTATTTTTATACTACTTTGGTTGTAAACAAGCATACGGCCCCACCTGATGGTAAGTGGTCACCGTAGCCTTGGACGCCTGCAACACCAGAGGCATCACTTGCGCGTTGCCGACTCTTTAGGAAAGGAAGTGGGAAGGAGAAGGAGCGGGAAGGTGGAAAGAAGGTGATTGGGCCTCCGGCACTCTCACTCACCGAAAGAAACACAACAGCAGAAATATTGCTATTTCACGTCGATATTCGGTGAGAGGCTAGTCCATTCATGCTGAAACTAGCGAGGATCTTTTGGTTTTGTTAAAATTTATTTAAATCAAATGCTATATAAAAATTAATTATTTGATGTAAATGTTGCAATGCAACTTGGGTTAAAGTTGGCCTCAGTGTCACTAATACTAAAACTCTTACTAAAATGTATATTAGTGAAACAATTATTTTTATGAACTGTTGTAGAATAAATGCGTGGATTTTTTGTAAAAACGACCGTCGTTCTGCAGTTAAGCTATTTTTATTTTATCATAATAGCGTGGGAAGGCTAAATAGCCTCTAATTTTATTAATAATAATGGGTATTTCAACTGTGCCTAGGAGCAACATACAGTTATTAAAAATTATGTAATAAAGAGTCAAATAAATAACGCGATAATATCCGTATATAGTAGTTTAATTTCAATAACGACTCACGGGGGTGGCGCAGTAGGTAACGATATACAGGGATGAAACCGCGGGCACATCTAGTGTAATATATCTCTGATTTGAAGATAGAGGTGCGAAACATGAAACAGTATAGTATGATACAAAAACCTGTTGTTTGCCTGTCGTAGTTCCTTTTACCTCAGTACTTTCTTACCCACTTACCTTGTATAAGCAGATATATTCCACCTGTGGTTTAAATTCAGTTTCTATAACTTAAGATACGATGTTAGTTATTGATATTCTTACTGAACAATAGAGGCGCGATGAATGGACGCAATAAAATGGTATGCAACTTCGTGGGATCCGTTAAGCGACCGTCGTGCAGGTTTGTTTACAAAATTACAAGCAACGTGTGTGGTATAACATGTTGGCTGTCAATTGTCACATGTAACATTCTTGCAATCTTTATACATATACCATCTCTGTGTACGAAAACAATTTGAATATATTTCAAGGTGATTGTAAACTGTTTGACGCAATACAACAACATAGACAAGCCTACTTTTAAAGGTGAATTTTTACTGACGATCAGTTGTTACACGTAATGTTTAGATATCTTTTTAATAGTTTGCCTATTACCTTTTCTATAACATACATAACGCTGTCTCCTGTATCTCCGAATATATTACTCATAATCAGTCTAGAAGGTTTAGGGTCAAGGTTGAGGGTTTTGCTGTCAGATTTTCCGACTACATTCTGTTAGTAAAAAAACTTAGTTTCCAATAACTATTTGCCCGATTGGGCAATCTAGCCTCGGACATTATGATAGCACGCAAATATACGTGCAAATTTAAACTCAAACATCAATGTGGTTATCTGTCCTTTTCCAAAGTAAATATAAATAAATATTCAATCTATCTAACTTTAGATTACAATACTCTATAGGCCTTCATGTTAGGTTGAAACAAGTTCATGGAGTACGATTACACGTAAAGCCTTGTAAATATTTGATCTTTCCAAATTGCTAAGCTCTGTCTTAAGTAAAATGTTGTGAAAAACCTGTGAAAATGTAAACTATAGATTTCTTTATTTCGAACCTTATATTTAGAATTTAGGCTGTCTGTATATTACCACCATGCATTTCACCAATATTATTTTATCTACAGAGCTCTAAGATATAACAAATACACTAACTATTTCTATGTAAAGTTTCCAGAGCTACCTATAAATAAACCAAGTTTTGCATTTATGTGGTCGTTACGTATTCTTTTTTTATTACAATTTGCGCTAGGATTATTCAGCCATAGTTACTATATCATCTCAATTGACATAAACGCATGACATTATAATTGTGGGGCAAAGTGTAATCAGTACCGAGTTAAAAACCTCAAATAGCGTGTCAATCACGCAAGCACCGCGCTAAAGACAAGTTTTTTTTAATGTCATTAAATAATAATAATTGACTTCTTTTGTCCGGAAACTGAATAAATTGCTGTCTATATTATAAAACTTGTTTGAATTACCATTATAAATATTACCATTATCAGGAAAACAGTTATCGACTAATTGAATAGATATTACAAAAATATTTGTAGTCGATTTTCACGTCTTCCGTTGTCTTATGCATGGAATTAATTAGTACTTATGGTTGTATGGAACTACTTTTTAACTCTTTCATTAATGTGCAAAGACATTAAAACTATAACTAGTGAGAAGAGTTGCTACACAGCTTTACATTGTTTCAATCTAGTGAAGCGCATAAATAATGGTATAGTATTCGAATACAACTGTGTATAATGCGATACCTGCTTTGATGATCTAGAACGCAGCGCAAGCACTTATGTTTAGTTTTATCTATAAACTAGCTTTTGCCAGTGGCTACTCTCGCTCGGGAACAGTACTTTTTCTGGATGAACTACAGACAAAGAGTGGGCGAAATTTTATAAAAAAAAATATTGTGCCAATTAAATGATGATGGCTGCCCTCGACAAGTCAAAGTGCAACGTAGTAATAGTAGCCACTTTCTAAGCCGTAACCACTGAGGCCTCCACACACCCTGTGCCTGAATCCTCCCAATTGCATCGTCTTGGGGTTGATATATTCTTTTTGTTTTTGTTTACTTTTACCTGGTAATCAAATTCGCACTACACATTTTATATTAGGTATTAGGTAATAAAGTTTAAATTTACAAAGATCATTGTAGCTCAATTTTTTGTGAGGTCGACGTCCCTGGCTGCGGCCCTATATGTATGTAGTATATTTGCAGTCGACACGCTGAAAAAGAACAATCCTAAGTAATATTATAAATGCGTATATGAGTTTGTTTCTTTGTTACGCCTTCACATCTTAACTACTCGACCGATCATCACTAAATTTTGCATACACGTTGCCAGGTGTACAAAAAAGGACATAGGGTACGTTTCATCCAGAAAATAGGTAATTCTATAAACGTAATCCAGGAATATTTTCGACAATGACGTTAATGTTCGTTGTACATTTTCCTGTCACGGTGGTTACCCTGACGGCTTCAATTATCCGTCATTCTTTCCACCATGGCCGCGAGCTTATTTCACAACACGGTTTCTATACTTTCTATACTAGCATATTAGATGTTATTAGTTTAATATGCCGCCAGACTGCTCTATTTTTACTTTTATCTATTGTTAAGTAATCATTGCGTCATTTGTACTGAGCATATAATTGGGGCTTGGAGCATAGATACTGTTGTCCGACGATTCTTGAAATTTCGATTGAAAATAAAAGCGATTATTGTGTAAATCCATGTTTACTTCGTCGTGTAAGTGTATCCATGAGATGTTAATCGTTTCAGTGGAAGCTATAAGTAAATAAAATGCAGATTTAATACACAGATCAAGATGAAGCAATTGCAGCGATTTTATCAATTGAGAAAAGAAATATAAGCTAGCCTTATTTGTACTTGATATATTATATCTCAGATAATTTTATTGTAGACAGATACACAACACATCTAATCACTGCTGTAGAGATCCTTCAATTAACCATAATGATTAAAAAATATTTTATTGAAGATTAGCATTTAATGGTAATTGTTCGATCAAAACTGACATGTCAGTCTGAACATAATATGTATATGTGGTTTTATATAAACTTCATGTAATACAAATTACTAGATTTTGCCCGCGTCTTAGCTCGCGTAATATAGGTTGGGTTAGTAAAAGTACTTTTTTTAGGATGAACAGTAATCTATGTCCGTTTCTGACAACGTCTATGCGAAATTGTATGATGATCGGTCGAGTAGTTAAGACTTAAAAGCGTAACAAACAAACTCACATTCGCATTTATAATATTAGTTAAGATTAAGATATAACTATTAGACAAATCACAAGTGAAACACTAAACTCATTGGATTCTGTTGAGAAGCACAATCATTAATCGTATTATTATTTGGCATATTTGTAAAGTAAAAGAAGCTGATTTTCAAAACAACTGACCGTCAATATAGATAACCACCAGATTCCAAATTTGGAAAAGGTCAGTCTCTTATAAAATTCAAGATCTAAATAAAATACAGTTGATGCATATAAAGCTAATAATTAACCTTGCTGCAACATTATTGGAATATCAGACATAATTGAAAACCTATTGTGTCTTGCCGCCGGTGTACTACTACTACTAGGATATAAAGCTATTAATCTTGACGCGCATGCATTGAACGCAAACATCTTGAGAAATATCGTATAAATACCTAAAATATCACTGCAGTTATCATAAAGGTACCGAACTTAATCAACAAACTCTCCGATCGCGAGAGATCTCTACTTTGTCACACCCATTGTTCTACCGATGTGTATCCATTCCTAACACAAGCATTAAGGTAAGCTGTAGGGGTTAACAAGAATACCATAACGAGTAACCCAAATTTCTACCACAATCCAAACAGGTTTCCAAAACGAGTTTAAACCTGGCAGACAGCCAGTTCTTATTTAGATTAAAGGTAAAACGCAAACTTTTATGAAGAGTTAACTGGTGCAGAAACATTGAAATGAGCGATCCAATGGCATATAATTTATTTGCAGTAATGACTAACGCATATGCTGTACTGTACCGTATAACTAATGATACGGGAAAGGATAATGAATCTGTATAATGTTCTCAACATTATACAAATTCATTAAAAAACTAGACACACACATTCACAAGTGAACTGATTGTAATGGCAATTTACATGTGTTTTTTTACCTATGACTTGGTTATCCATCATATAATAAAAAGAATATTGTATCAGAACTGCATTAAACTGCCCTACTGCTGGGCACGGGCCTCTTCTCAATGTGAGAAGGGTTAGGCCATAGTCCACCACGCTGGCTCAGTGCGGGTTGGCAGACTTCACATATCTAAGGGAACATTATGGATAACTCTCAGACATGTACGTTTCCTCAAGATGTTTTCGTTATTTGTTAAGCGATAATTAACTATTTAATACGTACATACATAACTATGTAAAGTCCAAGATAAACGCCTTAGGCCATCCGCTGCGTTAAGCGGGTGCACGGAGCGGGCGCCCGCGCGGCGTGCTGTTTTCTATTATCATGGGTCTCCCGTCACACGCGGCGCGGGCGACGGGGTCCCGCTCCGCGGACCAGGTGTCCGCTCGACGGAGCACGCGAGCGGAGCTGTTTCTAGGAAATCAGTGAGCGCTGCTCTGTTACAGCTGGCGCTGCGAGAGGCGGGCGCCCGCTCCGTGCACACGCTTAACGCAGCGGACGGCCTTAGGGTCGAACTCGAGACCTCTGCGTGACAATCCAACGGTCTCAATCACTAGGCTATCACTGCTAATTTATCATGTAATTTTTTATTCTATGTAGTTATTGGGCTTATACAACATGCAAAGAGCCGGCGGCGCTGGCTATTTGCACGAGAAAATCATACGTGTTACATGCACTAGTAGCTCGCGTTGGTTCTTTACATGATGCATACAATCCGCGCAAGTGTTTTTATTTGCACTTGTTTTTGTGTTGACAATCAAATCAAATAATTTATTCGTCTGATTTTTGGTGATACAGTAAGGTATTACGATTGATTAGTGAGCTCAAAAATCTACCCGATGGGTTTACACATTTTTTGTCAATTTATAATGTAAACTTTTTGCAAGATAAAATAGAATGTCATTATAATGCTTATTGCTATTTATTCACAGTCAAGTGTTGACATGCAGATTTATTTACTAGTATGCTAAGAATAATTTAGAGTAATTCGCATGCTTAATGACAATGTGTATTATAAACGAAAAATAAGTCAAGGTTCGAACCTGCGATATTACAAACCGTGTTCGTTGCGTACCAATTGAGCTATTTATAGCCTAGATTCACAAGTTGACATTTTTATGTCGGTGTCTAGCAGAAATTTTTGATATTGGATCAATACTCATTTCACTTTAATTTGTAAAGGGATTTAATCCTAACTCCCTAAATAAATGCTGTAAGTTTGTTTGTTTGTAACGTTTTCACGCCATAACTACTCGACCGATAATCATCAAATTTCGCATACACGTTTCTAGGGGAACAGAAAAGTACATAGGGTACCTTTCATCTAGAAAAAAGCTCTTACTAATCTAACCTACCCTACAGTTACGCGAGCGAAGCCACGAGCAAAATCAAGTTTATTATAGTTATTCTTGATACTGTAGGTCGGCAATCAACAGTTAAGTACTGTTGATTAGATACACTAATAAAAATAATTGTTAAATGAAGTAAACTATGCTACTCTTTACAAGCGCTTGTAGAAAACTTTCTTATTAAAACATCAATACCAATACTACCATATACTATTTGCCATGGGTTAGTGTCCAGGAGACCTGAAATACAGGGTTTCCCTAGTTTAGTCTCCTGTCCACCCCTCATAATACGCTACTTGTTATATTTACCTTGCTACCTAGTTGAAATATCACATAGTGCGAAATTGTAAAATTATGGTTGGTGGAAAATAAACTTTTTTTATTTCAATAGATAAACTTATTTCTATTTATTTTATTTATCAATGCTTCTAACATCGTAATCATAACTAAAATTATAAATCCAAATGTGATGTGAGTTTGTTTTAGTACACTTTCACGCCTTAACTACTCGACCGATCATCATAAACTGCACACGTTTAATGCCATACAAAGAAGCCGAATAGCTGGGTTCATGGCTCGGGTCGGTACGTGTAATAATACGATAATTAAGAATCTTTCTGACAGATTGTGTAGTAGTTCCATGCATGGAAAATGGCTACAAAAAGCTGCTTAAGTTATTTAAGTTTTAATTTAAGTTTATGTGATTGAAAGTTACATATGATTGCAAAATTTCTGAAATAAAGATTTATTATTATTATTAATATAAAATTTCTCAAACACGTTATCACCGGGCCAGAAAAAGACATTGGGTACCTTTCGAAGTGTATTGACAAAATCTCTATTAACGCGAGCGCGCCATGGGTAAAATCTAGTAGATAATATATAAATGTTATATACCCTCTATGTAGTTTCTCTAATCCATCATCTCTGACAGTGTTTGTTTTCTATTGCCTGTAATACGATAGGCACAAGCAACACGTAGTATTTAGCTTAGTCATTCTAACTAAATGAACCTTGCATGATAGGCACTGACATGATTCTACATGTCATGGTAAACTGCATTAAGAGTAACGTTAGTTAGCATGATGATCTTAAAATTTACTAGCCTTTTTATGATGGACACACACATATCTTCGGTTATATTAAAGAGAATCAAATAAAAATGTAACCCTTCTTTTACCGAGAAGAGGTATCCCGCAGTGGGAGAGCTTTTTAAAAGGGTGATTTTATATGCATTGAAATTACGGAGTATATCATAAAAAAATATTAAACTCGAGACTATTTGTGGATCATAATAAATCACAACATTACCTTCATCGCGTGTAAATATAGATAGTTGGCTAAATTAAAAACTCTATAGTCTAGTCGCAATAATTATTAATTCTTATCCTAATTATTATTTCGCTTTGTATACATATATATTATATAGACATTTTTCTTTCATCAGATACAGACCTTTATTTAATTTGGATATTGATCGTTATTCAAAGTTTGAAGATAAGTTGTTTTAAAAATAGGTTTCCTATACTTTACAAACATGCCTAAAAACAGCAATTCGATTATTGACTAGATTGTTGTCGGTTTGTACTCCTCGTGACCAATGTGTGACCAATGCGTGCGCGCACGAGTGCAACCAACACACGAGGCATACTGGCGAGGTGTCCGTTCAGGTAAACCAATGGCAAGGCAGTCTAGAGTAGGTAAAATAATTGCTACAATAATGATGTGTGAGAAACCAATTATTAATATCAACACGTAGTTAAAGTTGGAATAAAAGGATTGTCCTTCCAACGACTGCTCGTCTCATTAAGGTATTCTAATATTATTTTTATCTATTTTTTACTATTTAGTACATAAATTCACGTCAGTGTCACCGAAACGGTAGGCAGAGTTATTTTAGAATTCCATTTTATTTTTTAAGTCGCGCCTCATGGAGGTCGAGCATATTACAGAAACGGGCACGTCCGAATTTCGTGTTGCTACTGGGAAAGTTCTAACAGAAAAACCCAACAACACTTTCTCTTACCAGGAAATATACAGGATCGACGAAAATGTTAAGTATAGGGGCTTTTGAACAGGCATTATTTTTACTGCAACGTGTAGGTACAATTTACTGGTAATATGTAATAGAAACCATGTGAGTATTTTGCATATGGGTATCCAAAGTTTGGATAAATTCAGAGATAATTTAATTACTTAAATTAAACGTGCAATGTGTGCATGTATATGTTGTTTTAATACATTTTTCTTATTACTTACTGTATTTAAACGCTTGAAGTTAAGCTAAGAGTACCTACCTAGTATATTTAGGTAAGAGAGTGTGATATTGTAAGCTTTTTAACTGCTAACAATCTGTTATGCAGTTTAACAAAATCTTAATATGATGTGACTGTGACTTACTTTTTCTTTATTTCTTTAAACATTTATGTTCAGAATGACTGGTATATTCAAATGTTTTTAAAAGTAAAAATGTTTCTCGTTAAGAGGTTAAGTTTAAACAAAATTCTTCATTCAAAATTGTCGCCTTGATTACTCAAACTATTGTTTGTATATCGCGGCCCGTGTTTGAGCTCGCGGTACATCGAATTGGTCCCTGAATCGTTCAATGGTACGAACAATATGACATTGAATGGATGCATCACCCAAAGAATCGGTGCGATGTATTCACATCACGAACTTGTGACCGATAAACGGCAACGTGTGCGTCATGAGTAAGTTACTAGGCAGTAGGCAGTTGAGTTATCAACCATGAATGGACGACGGAAAACAAAAATGGTTACTTAGAATATCATGGTAATGTTGCATCATAGCTGTATATTCCCCAAGGATTAGATGAGGGAGTGTCAACTCACGTTTTGGTTGCTATGTTTAGGCCAGATTAGAGGTAAACTCATTGTCTATCGGAAACATTTCTAGATCTCGGGCTCTATGCAGAACACATTTAAAAATTCCAAAATCAATGGATGAATCTCACGACTAAGCACGCTAGTCGACCGTCGTAGGGTAAATTGTTACTTTGTGAAAGTGAATAAATTATTTTTGACTTGACTTTGTATTTTGTTATTGGTTTTTTCTGCCATCAAATACTGAGTAACAGCATGAAGTCTGGAAGGTCTCTCATAGAATCCAAGACTATTGCTGGCGAAATGTGAGTGTAACACACCTCTGCCTTCAGAGATATGGGCTTGACATATAGATGTATTATAGGTAGAGTGACGTTTATTCATAATGATAGGGTTGAGGACAGACCGTTTCCTCTATTTCGTTGTTGCTTAAAACACTTCACACTTAACACATCGTCTCGAATATTATAAAATACTCATAGTCATAAAATATACATTACTAGCTTGATTTTTTAAAGGACTAAAACTACTCCTTGTAAAAGAGGGCGAGGCTATTGCTGTCAACCGAGCAAATTTCCAGATTCCGTGATTCTACTGAGAATTACGGCTTAGAATTAAACCGTAAAGGTCAAATACGTAACTGCATAAATAAAATTATCTGAAAAGATGTTTGCATTGCTAACTGATGTAGTAGATAACAAACTAAAAATACAAATCAAAGTTCAAGAACTATGTACCTACAAGAAACGTTCTTATGGATATTTAAAGGCACCAGGCACCACCACCTCATTACTAATTATTGCCCATTTGGTTTTGTGTGATCTATGTGTCCAATATTTTAAAGTTTATGAAATTACCTCACATAAAGAAATAGTCTACTCGTAGTACTACAAAAACGTTTTTTAGAGGGTAGAAAGGCAAATACTCATTTTTCTAATAAATAATAATACTTCTACGCATACCCTAACTTTTTGGTGACTAAATAGGAAATTCTATTGCGTGTTATTAACTAAAATAACGTTCTTCGCTTCCACACGAATATTATAAATGCGAGAAAATCTATATTTGTTACCTTTTATAGGTTACTAAATATCAATACTTTTTCAATGGCTAAAGTGCTGTTCTGATCATTGGCATGTAGTTAGTTTGAGCTGTGTGGAAGTCATGTTCTGTGGTGTAAAGACATATCACAAAAGTATTTGAAGGGCGAGTTAAAACTAAATTCTAAATAATTATTATAATATCAAGCAGAGGAGCTTAACTCATCGTACCTCTTTACCTGTCGCTATATTTGAGTGACTACTCATTCAGTAGCATCGAATTTTATTTATAATTTTGATTAAAAGATTGTAACTTGACATGATTCTTAACATGATTTTTGAAGGCTGTATATAATTATAGTCTTCCTGATTCACGTATGTTGATTATATATTATTTTTTGTTGTAATGTCTGCCTTTCATTTAAATTTACAAACAATCTATTTTTGGACTGCTTGCGTAAAATGAGAAGACAGCATTTAGAATGATCTACAGGATTTATTGAAACACACTAATAGTAAGCTTCATTATCCTTATGTAGCGTGGCTGTTTTAGTGACCACGTGACCAAAAGAACAGCTTATCATATCAATTATAAAACAAAAATATATTATCAATAGGTCAAGTTCTATAATAACCAAAATTTTACTAGCTCATTTTTTATTGCTTTTAATTAATAAATTAGCGTTCAATGCTACTCAGCGAAGTGGACACATATTTTACAAACATTTTTTATATTTAATACAGTCCGTACCAGGAACTGTCTAAAACTAGTTTTTAATCAACTCTACAAGAAATCCGGTGTTTCAATTTTAGTAATTTATGTTTGACGTCATTTAAATTGTGATTGTATTTTTTTTTTATATTATTATTCTACCAAAACAAGTCTTTAAACTCGAGATAACTAATATTAGTATAGTATAGAATAAGTTTGATATTGAACTAACTGCCGTCTACAGCTTTGCTCACTAGGCTCCTAGTTTAGGCTGGCTTAGTTAATTAATAACTTAGCCTACTCAATACAATGTACTACTTCTAGTTTTCCATTGCCATAGGAATTTTTTGGCATTGATTTTTGCTTCAGAGATACATCTCTTCTTCATACCAACATATAAGTTTAGCTTTTCAAAATATTATTATATTCTTCTTCTCTCTTAGCCTTTATTATTCCCAAGTCACTTGGGGTCGGCTTTTCTGGTCTAACCGGATTTGACTGGATATCAGTTTTTACACAGAGCGGCTGCCACCTGACCTCCACAACCCAAAGGCTAACGATAGCCTAAGGCTAGACCAGTGTCAGGATATTAGAAGGTACTGACTTTCCCAATAACGACTGCCATAGATGTTTATGGCAGCCGGGACCAACGGCTTAACGTGCTCGCCGAGGCACGGAGCAGGCGATAATTGTCAATCAATACGCACATAATTTCGAAAAGTCATATAACTTCCGAAAGTCAGAGGTGCGCGACGTGGGTTCGAACCCGAGACCCTCTGCATTGCAGTCTATTGGTCTCCCCACTGAGCTATCGCTGCTCTTTATCATATATATACCATTTTTCTTACTTACTTTATTTGGTAAATAAGCAATCTCAAACCGTGTACAGTGGTTTCGACATGAACATATGCACATACATACGTTGACAAATATATAAATTATTGAAATAACAGCTCACTTAAAAAAAATCACAATGATTAACTAAGTATTATTTACATACACAAAAGCAACAATCATGATATACAATTTGACTTATATTAACAAACTTATTATGTAAAATAAAATATAAAGGAATGGCATAAAATATATGACAACAAATTAAATAAAAATATCGCTAGCTCAGTCAGCTTTAGAGAATTCCTCAGCATCGCTGTCGACTAGAAAAGTGCCCAATAGACTGGCAGCATTACCACGTTGAATGTCAATGCTGAATCTTTGAGGCAAGAAATTTATTATTAATAAACTATTATTAATGTATTATATGTATTCACAGTATCACGACGATGGCATTTAATATAAAATATGCAGATTAACCTTTTCACAATTTGTTTTATGATTTATTATTTTTGGATATATATATAATCATTTTGACAAAAAGACACATATAATTTATTAGTTCGCATATAATACACATATAATAACATAAATAAATTTTGGTAATCACCATACCTATGTTAGCACAATCACAGAATAATTTATCTATTCTGTGAACACAGCTGTAAAATGTTGCATGGATTTGGCTATACTTATCTTTCTTTGTATTTATGTACTAAATATTATGTGAACCAATCAATTGTAATTAAATTGCATAGGATGTTTACAACGACAGTTATAATTGGCGTATCCTAATTCACATTAAATAATACCTGTATAGCTTTTTTTGGAAAATTCCGTAAGGGTTGATTGATATTATATTACTTACTGATAGCTAGTGATTGAAGATTAATTAATCTATGGACCATGGAGGGTAGCGACTATTTCATAACACAATTGTCTTCCAATGTGCCGTGTTACTCTAGCCCAAGTGTTTAATAGAACCAAATATATTGTGATGATTCCAGAGCTTGTGTTAGGATAAATGGGACCTACACAGAATGGTTTAGCATCGAAAAAGGTGTTAGACAAGGATGTGTAGCGTCACCTTGGCTGTTTAACCTATACATGGACAATTGTTTAAAAGATTTAAAAGATTGTGAATGGGGATTAAGAATGAATGAGTTACTTGTCAAATGTCTTCTTTATGCCGATGACCAAGTAATACTTGCGTCATCGGCAGAAGAGTTGCAGGCGATGGTAACTATTATGCATGGTGCTTTTGAGAGTAAAGGAATGAAAATAAATGTAAGCAAGACGAAAGTAATGGTATTTGAAAAGGAAGAGTGCGTGACGATGTGTAATATTATGATTGATGGAGAAAAAGTGGAGCAAGTGAAAGAGTTTGTATATTTGGGTACTTTGTTTACAAGGGATGGTAAACATGAGGGAGATATTGAAAGGAGAACGATTGCGGGAAACAAAGTGAATGGAGCTCTACGCGCTTTTATGAACAGTCGAAATGTTTCCGAAAAGGCACGTTTGGCTGTTCATAGAGGACTATTAGTGCCCACACTTATGTATGGAAGTAAAAGTTGGGTATGGCAAAAGAAGCATGAGAGCAGAATAAATGCTGTAGAAATGAGAGCGCTGAGAAATATATGTGGTGTGACTCTGAAAGATAGAATAAGGAATAGTGTGATTAGAGAGAGATGCGGCATGAAAGTTGATATAGTGACAAGAATAGAAAAGGGTATGTTAAGCTGGTTTGGGCATGTAGAAAGAATGGACGAGGAAAGACTGACTAAGAAAGTTTATAAGGCTAGTGTGAATGGAACAGTCGCAAGAGGAAGACCTAGGCGAACGTTTCTTGATCAGATCGGAGGCGTTCTGGACAAAGGCCAGGTTAAGAGCAACTTGAACCGACGGGCGTGTATGAGGAATGTGATGAAAGTGAATGAAGCCAGAGAAGTGTGTCAGGATCGTAGCAAATGGAAATCCGTAGTCTCTGCCTACCCCTCTGGGAAACAGGCGTGAATCTATGTATGTATGTATATATTGTTGGTTATACAATATATTTAAACCGAGCTAACAAATTAAGGCACGATGAAAGTGCTCAATAACGAAATATTACAAGTTATTTAGATATATCCTAGCTCTAGGTTATTCTTGCTGAAACTAGTTTGTTATTTTTAACTTCAGCCTCGACCTGCTTTTTGCTACATATGCTAGGTTCTTTTTAAAGCGTCCTTTTAAGCTAAGACTCTGAATATCAAAACAAACAACTTTTACTATAACCCTGTATCTAACAACTTGCAACAAAATCAACTGTTAAATATACTAAACGGCGATCTTTGCATATATTAAATAAGAGATACTTTGTTAAACCAATCGCTTCGCCCTTTATATGATAATATAATATTTTACAATATAATATTCTACCACATACACACAACACCAACTAGCCCAAACTAAGCAAAGCTTGTACTATAGGTACTAATAATAATGTCCTCCTGACCGAATTTCGGTCACGGCGGCCAATCTTAACGGAGACTGGCCATCTGCGCAGGAGATATTATAGCGCACAAGTATGTGCGCAAACACAAGTGCACTTTCTGTTCCCTAACTCTCATGATCCGATGGGACGGTAATCCGACACGACCGGAGAGAGATCAGGCGCAGGACCAACGGCTTTACGTGCTTTCCGAGGCACGGGGGTGTCTAACACCGCCAACTTCCTAACACCGGGCTGCTATTGAGATTTCTTAACAGAAAACCCAATAACTTTGTTTTGCCCGACCCGGGATTCGAACCGGTGACCTCATGCACAGCAGTCGCATACACTACCGCCCATTTGGGTTGAGTACTTAACTAAAGGTAAACAACCTTGATGAGTCTTTTGATCTAAAAATTCAGTTTAAAAATAAAATGCTGCTAAAGATCAATGTAAATACAACAATAACGATTACTAAATCAATTGAACCGTTAGTTTAAGCAGTAGTTTGTTTGTTTAATATGTGTTTGTGTAAAAAGTCACATCAAGATTGTTTATCTTTAGTTAAGTACGTAACCAAATGGAGTATAGACAGTGGTTAAACATACATATGTATATATATATTTCTTTTGTAAATTCATACATTTAAATACTATAATATATTTATATAGAACTAGTGAAAATAATAAGCATATTACGATTAAAATAACAATGGTGTCGCATTAAGATCAAAGAGTAACGACCGTTCATCTGTCTAAGTTCAGAATAGCATTTATTGATAACGTTATTGGTAACCTTCGTGTCACCGCTACTAGCCAGCAGTATGCGCCAGAGTGGTTTGTGCAATGCTGGTTGCAATCACCGGCCGCTTAGCTGCGCTTACGACATTTAATGTGTGAGGGAGAACGCCATCCACTCCCATCATGTTTAGTCACATCGCTATCATAAATTCTTTTAGAAACACCAATCTAAAGGGGAATGCCTATTCTCCATAGTGTCTCAGGCCACAGATGAACATAAAAAAATTCTATAAAAATTGAGTGTTTTAAGTAAGTTAACAGTATTACATATCTAAAAAATATATTCAAATTGACGCCACTATTGTAGAAATAACTATTAAAAAACAAACGTATTGAGAGATAACCTCAATACATTTGTTTTCTATATGAAAATGTGTCTGGCTGTGAGATAATTCAAAAACATTTATTTTATCAATGCTCTATTATTTAATTATGATAAGAGGTGTGCTTGTAATATATTTTTATCCAGTAATACTTAAAGTAGTAAATAGGTGCAGCGGATAGTAAATTTAATATACTTAGTAATAAAATAAATTATAGGATATTTAACGTTATATGCCATTTTCTGATATATCTTTTTAAAAATATTGATATGTTATAGATCTGAGTAGGATGATTATGGGTGTTATACCCGCCAAAAGTCCTATCTCGATATTAGCAAAATTAAGTAATCAATATTTTAGTAAAATAATAAATAGAAACTGATTTATTAAGCACCTAGCCTCATAACCTTGATTTCTTTATATATTTTGACATATCGATTTAGCTGTAAAAAGGTAACAGGTTTACTTTATGACATCTATTTATTCAGTTGACAGCCGTTGCATGTAAATTGAATATTGCCTGGTTCACAAATTATTATATTTAAATAATTATACTTACAGCTACATTTTAAACATACATTTAATTATAAAAAAGTGGTATAAGTTACCTAATCTTATTTTTTAACCTTGACAGTTCTAGTTTATCACTCGATATTCAGTCACGTATAAATATCACTAACAGTCATATTATAAAAACATGGCGATCTATTTAGATATTAGTTCAACATTTTTCTAATCTGTAGGTTTAGACTGCGCCGAGCGTAAGACAGATAATGACAGAGCTCGTGCGGCGCATATTCAAATCGGCGCGCGGCCGCCATAGTAAAATTGTATGGATTTGAAGTGCTTTTTTGATAAATATGTATCTTTATTGTCAACCAATAACTTAAATATTTGGGACGGACAAATTGTAATAAAACTATTTATGTTTCGTTTAAGCTGTAAAATAGGATAGATTTCAACTGTTATAATCTAAAAATCACGTAACACGAGCTTACGTTTTTGCATTTGTCGTGCAAATTTACGTAATTTTGTAGACGAAAATATTAATTATTTTAAGTTTTTTACACGGAGTAATTGTAAACACATTCATTGTTATGGTAAATGTATATTTTATATTTGTATTAAACAAAAAGTGTTGATTTTATTCACTTAACTGTGACTGCCTGTTTTGGCACATTTCGCTCGGCGCAGTCTTAAGGTTCTAATGTTCATTGCGACGTAAAGTAACTTTTAACAAAATGCTCGTAAACTGCGCAAATGAGATGGAACTGTATCACTTCTACATACTTGCGGCTATATACCTATTATCATCTCCAGGGAGTGCGCTGCTGTTTGAAATACAGATATTAATATATCTAGTTCAGACATATATGCCATAAAGATATCTGAGATTATGGACAATTTAAAAATGTTTACTTGTTTTATAATGTACTTCTGCTTATTATGAAATACATTTATTATTATTATCTTTTAATTGAAAACCATGTGGAACGAACCAATTGCCATCTACACATACAGGTAACTTTACCTCTCCACAAAAGCACTCTCTCACCCACTACTATGATGCCTGTGTCAGGTTGTCGGCTCAGTATCTTCGAAGGCCAGATTAACAGCTCAGCGTTTTTGAAGGTCACAGTTGTAAACACCCGGATAAGTAAAACTGTATCGGAACCCGCAACGACTATAATGAAAAGAACGTGGAACAACCACTTATGGATATGATAAACATATGCAGATCTGCAATCTAAAACTACACTTTTAGACTCCATGTTGTTCATAAGAATGGCATTTAAATGTTGTCTTGTCCGTTTACGCTAATGTTAAACATTGAAATTTTACTTTATGTAGATTTTGTCAATATAAATGTCGTATAAATAATTTAATTATTCAGATAAGGATTTCTACGAATCAGTAAATAATTTAATACCACTTCACACACTTTTAAATTGTATCCGGGACCTAAACTAATCGGGAAAAGAAGCGCAAGCTTATGCCAAGAGTCTGTCTAAATTTTATAAATTAATCTGGTCATAGAATATCACTACACAAAACACAGGAACAAAAAACCGAGTAAACACGAAGCGCGAATACACACACAATCACACAATCACACAAACACGTGGTGGATGTAAAATACTCTTAAAATCATATTTCTTATCTAGGAATTACACTTTCAGTTTCTTGTGTAGGCTCATAGTAATATTAGGATATAGTTTTAGCCTCTGCTAATGCCATATCCTAAATTGCTACTTACTCTACACTATTCTACCGTCATAAGGAAAAAGATGTATCTAATATTTTTTTAATTGAGATTTTTACGTATGTGGAATCAGTAAAAACAGATGCATTTGTCAGTATATTTATATAACATAATAATATAAACATTTTGGCAGCTACGTCCTTTTTCCATATGAGGGCTTTGCACTGAATATGCCCCGTAGGCCTCTTTTATATCAATAATCTTTGTTCATATCTATCCCTATCACAAATCCAGTATCTACCTATTTGGTAATGGCCAAAATACCTTCAAACCTTTAACAGTAAACTGTTTAACGAACAAAATCTATCATCAACATAACAAAACTTGTTCAATCATTGCTCAATCATGAAGGTTAGAAGCTAACATAGTTAATTAATCAATTTTAATAGCAATAATATGCAAATACTGCCGGAGTAATATTATGTATACGTGTAGATAATCTATGTGTACGGACATGCGTTGTATGTACATTTGTAAAGAATTCGTATAATGTGAAGACACGTAGATGCATCATTCTGTTTTTTCTTAGAACAGCATAATAAAACGATAACTGATACGATAACTAAATAAAGATTTGATAGCACGGATGCAAGCTTGGTTTAAATAGTCACCAAGTGTTGTCGGTCGACCCACGCTGCACAAAAATTTCTGTGGTTCACATTGGTGTATTTAGGGAGGTCTTTCCAGGCCAGGCCCGGCCTCTTAAAACTGAGTTGCCCTTGAATTTTGAGTTAAAACCTTACAACTGAGGTTGCCCACCCTAGATCTTATCTGGGGCCCAGACAATTCTAGTAGGGGTAACGCCTACCTGATCCTCTCTTTAATGTATACGTCTATGGTAATCTATAAATAGGTCTTCTGTGTTTAGGTTTTCTTTATATTTGATTCTGGAATATTTTTAAGTTTCACTTCGATTCAGAAAAAGAGATAAAATGGGTTGAGGTTAGGGCCATTCAAAATCAGAATGCATGAGTTGTAAACCGACCTATGGTAAAGGTGAATATCTGCTATCAGGTAAACTATATTTTTGTTATGTTAACAAACACCTCGCCTTAGTAATGTGGTTTACATTACAAAGCCGACGTGTTTGACCAATTAAGCTGTTTATGTAGGAGTAAAGCTCGGGGAATCCTGACGTATTAATATTTGGTCTCTATGATTATTTGGCCAAGGTTAATTAGACATTATTAGTCATTGAAAATATGCTGCCGAGGTTGTATTTTCTTTTATTTTAAATATTTGTTTATTGCATTATTAATCATGTTTGTACATAATGCAAGCGGCTGGCGCAGGCTACAGGCGCATCCCTTTGACCACCACGTCAAAAAAGCAAAAGCGTGCTCTTGGCGCCAAGCTACTATTTCATCTTTTAATTTGTCATGTTGTCGTGACCGTCGCATGCTGGACACATTTTGCGTTGGCATGTATACATGACGGTGGTGGTCAAAAGGTTATACAGGTTGCTTGCGTCGGTACCTCGCGTGAATCTTTTACCCGATGCATACACTCAGGCAAATGCTCAAATTTGCGCATCTTGCGCGCGGGTTCAATTTCAATAATCGAAATAACTGACCGTTGGACACACCATGATCGTAATATTTGCCTATTTAACACGATCATTTAACATATGTACATTAGTGTATGTGTATCTACTAGTCTCGCAAATTGGCAATGTAACGTGCCACCGTTTTATCATTAAGTAGTTCAAATTGACAACTGATGATCGAGATAGTGCTTTGACTATGCACCAACGATGGCCAGCTCCACTGACAAAAGTTATAAGTATCAAAACCAGGTAAAATTATCTAAACCATGGCTTTATATAGCAGTCTGCCTACCACTAGTTTATTTTATTTTAACATTTTAGGAAAACTTACAGCTAGAAATACAATTAACATAATACTAATATGGTGAGGCGTAAACTGGTAATGGCCAATTAAAAGTTATCACTGATAAAATATATAACCGTTAATATAGTTATACAATAAGTCTATTGTGATATAATAATCAAAGAACTCGTTACACAATTGATTTATAGTAGTATAGTAGATTACTAGTATCACTAAATTAAGTGATACTAGTAAAGAAAATGTCAATGTTTAACCTGTCAATATGGAATATCAGACATAATTACCTTTATTGTCTGACCGCAGGTGAGCAGCAGCCACTTAATAAAAAAAATAATACACAGTTTAGAGCCTACATAAATGAAAAAAGATGAGGTAAACATAATTCTTTGAGATCATATAATTTTTCGGTACTAGGCACCGTATGAAGACAATTAAAGCCATATAATATTACATAATTACCTACGTTGTTATTATGTATAATTATACAAAATATTTTCACTTACTTAGCTCATTTATAACAATAGCGATAGATATTATGTGAACGTAATCTATATACTAATACGTGAAGCAAAAACTTTGTACCCTTTTTCGGAAAATTGCGCGGACGGAGGAGTACGAAATTTGGTACAGTTAAAGTTTTTATGGAGAAGGAGTGGCGAATCCTGATATTTATATAAAATATGCATTAGAAATACATTAAATTAATGGAAAAACACTACACGCACACAACCATGCATTTGACACTGCAGTCAAATCGCGTTCGTAGTATTTCGGCATGGTTCGGTTAATGTCGAACCTATTGCAATACCTATTGCAATTTCGCGGTATATATAGTAACGATCAAACTTAAAATTTAAATCAATTATGGTTGGATTTGGACCCCATTGGCGACCGCTAGTTATTATAATATTATGAAAACTAGCCGATTGCTGCTTCTATTCAAGATGCACTAATAATATAGATGTTTTAATAATGTTGTGTTTGTATAATGTTAATAAAAATTATATACCGGACTCAATGGTAAAAATACCTGGATACGACATATACAGAGATGACCGGATCGGAAGACGTAGTGGTGGAGTTGCAATTTATGCCTCAAATAGGACGGGCTTTATGACAACCAAATTAAATACTACCTATAATAAGAAACACGAAGCTGCTGAATGCCTTTGGCTTGACATTAAAATTGGATATTGCAATTTTTTAATATGTGGACTATACAGGGGACAAGACTCCACATTAGAGCAAGACAACCGTTTACTTGAACAACTTAGTTTGGCCTCAGAGAATAATACGGTAGCTATAATGGGTGATTTCAACTACGGTGGAGTTAGATGGCCTCTTAAGGATTGCTCATATGTTACGCCTAGAGAAGATAACTTCACACAATGGTATGAGAGTAGCAATCTTCACCAGATAATTGACAAGCACACAAGATTTCGCCAAGGAAACCAACCATCGTTCCTAGATCTGCTCTTAACGAATGACGACTCATTAATATCCAATGTCGAGCATCATGCCCCCATTGGTAAAAGCGACCACACATGCTTATTGGCATCCATACAACTACAAGTAAGAAAACAAAACAAGGAAGCCAAAACCAGACTTAATTACAACAAGGCAGATTTTGACAAAATTAACGAAAAGCTAAACGAAAGTTTACCCAGTTCCTTGCAAGACACAAATTGCGTCAAAAGCCAATTCGAGATTATTCACAATGCAATTAGAGAAGCTATAAAGGCACACGTACCTAGAACTACAATAACTCACCACATAACGAATAAGCCCTGGGTCTCATTGGAGACCAAAAAGCTAATAAAAGAGAAACGTGCACTATGGAATAGATATGTACTGACCGGACTTGACGAACACTACACAGAATATAGAAAACTAAACAACAGATTAATAAACCAAAATAGAAAAGCTCGCTTAACTCATGAAAAGGAGATACTCAATGCCGAACCCAAGAAATTCTACTCATACATAAGGCAACAAGTGACATCAAAGGTCAGCATTCCATCCGTTCTGCTCAAAAAACAAGGTGAAACTGTGACCGAACCCTGCGAAATTGCCACTGTATTTGCAGATCAGTTTGCGAGTGTTTTTCAAACAGAGACGCCAGATCCGTTGCCAATCTTAAACTCACCACATAGAGTGGTGGACTCCATTGATGAAATAATATTCACTCAAGATAAAATACAACAAGCAATAAAAGATATGAAAACAACTGCTTCACCTGATGAAATACCTGTATCAATACTTAAGAAATGTAACATCACTGACAGCCTAGCAATAATAATGCAGACATCATTTGATACGGGAATCCTACCAGATATATGGAAGACAGCAATAGTGACACCCATATTTAAAAAGGGAAACAAACTGGAACCATCAAACTACAGACCTATCAGCTTGACTAGTGTGGTATGTAAGGTAATGGAAAAAATCATAGTTAAGCATATCAGACACTTCTTTACCAACCATAAAATTATACCAGAGCAACAGCATGGTTTCTGCCCGCATCGCTCCACAGTGTCAAACTTGCTGGCATGTCTGTCATCATGGACTAAACATTGTAACAAAAGAGAACCCGTCGATGTAATATATCTAGACTACGAAAAAGCCTTCGATAAAGTCCCAATAAGAAGACTTCTACACAAGCTGGAGTTCGTAGGAATACGCGGGCAACTATTAAAATGGATCGAAGCTTTCTTACGACAAAGAACTCTACGGGTAAGAGTGGGTGACACACTGTCTGAATACCGAGAGATACACAGTGGTGTGCCACAAGGCTCAGTGCTGGGCCCAGTGTTGTACATTCTGTACACCTTCGATCTTCCACAACACCTGGAATGTAATGTCAGCATCTTTGCAGACGACACCAAAATATTTGGCAACCCCCTTATTGATTATGATCGCCTCCAAGAGGATTTAAACAGAATAGCTAACTGGTCCAAGGAATGGCTTATTAACCTTAACGCCTCGAAATGCACTGTACTACATATAGGCAAAAACAATCCACGTCTAACTTATAATTTGAATTCCACTTCACTGATGGAGACCAAGGTGCAGACGGACCTGGGAGTGAAAATAGCGGAAGACCTTAAGTGGGAAGAACATATAACATCAACAACGAAGAAAGCAAAGACCCTTATCTATCTAATCAGGAAAGCCTTTGGAAATCTCACACCAGACATGGTGCTTCGAATACACAAAACCTTTATAAGACCAATTCTGGAGTACGCATTTCAAGCCTGGAGCCCGTATTTTGCTAAGGATATCGAACTTCTAGAAAAGGTACAGCGCAGGTTCACGAAAATACCACGAACCCTGAAACACCGAAGATACCAAGAACGCTTAAAAATGTTGAGACTCACAACCCTAAAGGATCGCAGGGCCCGTGGAGATCTGATCGAAACATATAAGATTCTAACTGGACACTACGACATTCAAGACTTTGAACACATCTTCACACGTAACGACAACACCCATCTAAGAGGCCATTCCTTAAAACTATGTACCAGTTTCTCAAACAACAATCCACACAAGCACTTTCTGAGTAACCGAGTTGTCAGATCGTGGAATAAACTTCCAGCGCATGTCATCGCAGCTGACAACATTAACAAGTTTAAAAACCGACTGGACAAACACTTGGCTACAAGTGAAAGCGAGTAGAAGTGCGAGATACGGGCATCATCAGTTGTCTCAACTGCCTGCCTGTTTAAATGTATAATAATAATAATAATAATAATAATTATAAATGAGGAAAAGACAATCCTTGATTTGAACTTGCGACTTTGACAAGCCGTGTCGTTGATAGTTCTTTAAACAAAGGGACAAAAGATATGTCAAGTAACATCAGAAACAATATTCTACCAGGTTTCCATTCGTTTAAAATCTGTACATTGCAAATTAAAGTATGTTTAGTATTATTATTTTTAACATTTTGTTAGAATTTAGTATGAGTTTAGCCAGCATTTTAGAATTTGACGAAATAACAACTATTCTAGCCTATCGATATCAATATTCTGAATTTGAACAAGATTTTACTTTCTCTATATATTGACTATAATATTTATGTATTGTTAAGCTCTACCTTTCGACGATATATGTTTAACAGTAGTCACTGACTTATCAAATCAACTGCTATAGACCTTACTCAAAGACGAAACCGTATTACGACATACACGAAAAGGTCTGATTTTCCTCTATTCAGCCTTTAACCATGACACCTTACCCTGATACAAATATAAACAACTTAATTACGTTATCGACAAATTATAATTATTATATTCTTTGTTACAGGTATCTAAGGACGAGTGAAGTGATAAACACATTCAGTGAAAAGTGATGCACAGTAGTTGAACATTACACTTAAATACTAAATCAAAATGTCGGTGGAAACTCAAGAATACGTGAACGGCATGAGGCCAGGGCCCCTCACTAGGGAGATCCCTGAGTGCATGAGAGACAAGTATACCGTCGTGCAAGCAATTATAGACGTTATAATGTTTGTCATCGTCGGTACTGGATATGTGATACAAGGAATATACAGGAGTATAGTTGGACAGAAGAAGAAAGACTTGAAGGGTGCCATTGCTGTGGTGACAGGAGGCGGCGGCGGATTGGGCAGTCTCATCTCCCTCAGACTCGCTCGACTCGGCTGTACGGTCGTCTTATGGGATATTAACAAACAAGGTCAGTCAACTAATTATAAAATACAACTTAATGCACGTACTGATGGTAATAATTTACGATGACACGTTTGCATATATTTCGTAATGTAATTATGGTTTCACTGAGCACAATTTATGCAGAAATGTGCTCTGTATACCAACAAGTTTTGTGTGATCTTATGCGTAATGAAGTTGTATTAATAGTACAACAAAATATATAGGTACCTAATAGTTCTTAGTTGCCAGTGCCAAAATTAAACCTATTGTTATTCCGAAGCGTCTTGTTGTCCCTTGGTCGTCTTGGTAACACTAGCCGGCTCTAGTGTAACTAAAAACGAATAAATAGCATTATAACGAAACAACTTTAGTATCAGATTAATTATCGTAAGGCTAGAGTAGGTAAATGTTAGGATTTTTTACATACATACCCTCCCTATATCCCTAAAGGTTTGGTCAAAGTCCAAGTCAAAAATCTTTATTATCATAAAAATGTGTAAACAATTTTTGGACACATCAATTTGCTAATATATTAATAAAAATAATAATAAATAGAAGGAAACACAAAATTAGCATTCAAAAAGCCTTTACGAGGAGTACAGCTCTCATATAATTCACCCACATTTGTAATGGGGCAAGCCTATTGCCGCTTTCCTGGTATAGTTCCGGACTGCTACTAAGAATCCGTAGACGGAAAGACCCAATAACACTTTTTTCGACTTGGGAATCAAATCCAAGACCTCATGTGCAAAAGTCAAGCAGATCTTATACACCACCGACGCAGTCCATAATATACTTTCATAATGTAATACATATAGCTGGGACAGAATTGTATGTGCTATGGCGGTTACCTACGTGTTATGAATATTTCCGCCACCAGTTGAAAAGTAAAGACTTGCTAGTTCCTTATATCAAGCAACTAAGTCCAAAAACTGTATTAAAGATAAATCTAATATTAATTTTGATCTGCTGCGATTCCGTCATTTTATGACGGGAAGTTGCGCTCTATAATTATTATCATGAACCAAAAGGCAAATTAAATTAACAGCGCATTTCCGCCGAAATCATATTATAATGCATAGTTTGATACTAATGTTAATCAAATACCAATATAATATATTAATTTATTCATTCTATGTCAGAGGACCAATACTTGCAACAAAAACTGTTCAAAATAGAGTTTTAATTTAGTCTGATAAACGTCAAATGTGAAATGAAATGCATTTTATTACTCAGAACTACACTGTATTGATAGATTGCATGAATAAAAAGAGCAATAGATATTAAAAAGAAATTACCTAAAAAGGTTCAGTTAGTCAACAATTACGCTTTAAATGTTTTGCAAGGGTTTTTTGACCTGATTTTGTTTTGAGTCACACAGTACAATGACGTCGACATTTCTGAGTCATCACACCTATAATATCACTCTGCGGGCGCATACCTGCCAGTAACATCACCCTTACAACCTTCTTCTTTTGTGTATAAAATCATTGCAAATTTTATTTACACATTTTGACGTTTATTTAAATTTAAACAAATACCATATTTTGTGATATTTATGACACTAAGACTAGACAGTTTATATTACACGAATTAGTTATCTGTTAATAAAATTTTTATATAAAATCTACTTGTACAATCAAATCTATCGAAAAGGAAACAGGAATGACATTGACATTAAAACATGATTGTTATTAATTTGTACGTCGTTTACATCGGAAACTGCATAACATCACACAGTCATACAAAACTATGAGAAAGAAAATACAATGGCGGGATTTATCAACACCATTATTTCCTCACGACGGTAGTATAATCAACGTTAAGGCGTATGCGCACCTATGTTGGTTGCCTGCTTTTCTTGTATTATCTTTAAGTAATGCGCAGGTACATAATTATAATGCCATTGTGCAGCGGTAGTGAATACGACTCTCGTGCATTAAGGTTGGATTTTCTCTTAAGATATTCTCAGTGGCTGAAACTGAACTGCGACTGAAAATATAACTGGCGAAATATAGTGTAATACATCTCTATGTTACTCTTAAAGGTTATAGACATTAATATATGTAAGTATGAAGTTACATTATTACTCACATGGTAAAAAAGAAAACAGCCATAAGCGTTGAGATATTTTAACTTTTTTTTATATTAAATATAGTAATCATTATTTACATTATAAAAGGAGGTGACTCCTTTTATAATGTAAATAATGATTACTAAACAATATATATGAACATGTTAATATGTTAATTATAAAGTATAATTAAATGTCAAACTAGCTATTTATATTGTACCTATTTCGTTGAAAGATACAAATGTTTACTTCTTATTTTTATTAGTAGCTAAATAAGAATATATAAATAATTAACAGATATGTTCAGAGTAGAGTAGAGTCGGGGCTAATGTTTTTTAGCGTTTGTCACAAAGGTCTTTTGTAGCAGTATTATTGTAATATTGCTTTACGAGCGCATGAAACAACACTATACTTAGCGCAAAACTATGAATTATACTTTCAGAAAAAAAAGGAATCTAACTCCCGCACTAGGTATAATTCCTGTATCGCGGGGGACTTTACAAATGTTCAAACAACGGACACAAAAAACACACAGACATGAAAAAAACATTTGTGGATCACACATATTTTTGTCCCGTTTGAGATTCGAACCCACAACACTCGGCGCAGTGGCGCAGTGCCGAGGCGACAACTTAAACCACTCCGCCATCCGTACTGGCCTTATGTCTATACAATCTTAATCCGTTTAAGGTCGATTTTCAATCGTCGGATCTTGTATCTGGATATGTTTGACGTTTTGACAGCCATATTTTCTATACGAATTATTTATTCCTCAGATTAAAGTTATCTGACGATTACAATCACCTTTTTCTTTGGGAATTAAATATCGGTCTGTTCGTATATTCAAAAATATACTATCAATTCGATAAGACAGGAAACCGTATACAATAAAGAGGAAAATAATAAAACTAATTAGTCTAATTGCCCACAGCTGTTCAGTGTTGATTAGCTCCAATTAGATTTATACTTTAAGACCAACGCCTTAAAGTAGCTAATTGCAGTAGCATTTAATTGGTAACTAAGTTCCGATACGTATTTATGTATTGCACATATTGCCAGCTCAACACGACTGCCGAAACGTAATGATTTGATACTGTAATTCTTCACTCTTAAAGACAATGTTGCTATTTCGTATGCACTTCAAATTACAATAATAGATTATTATTTTTAGTGCACAATTAAATATAATTAGTAGTAGTAGTAGGCTACTAGTAACCTGGTGTTTAAAATTGCATTAAATGTTATGAAACTAATGCACAGCTGTACGTTTTGGTAAAGCATATTATAATGGATGTCGTATGTTTGTATTTCTTTTGCACATTATTTAGCCTAACTGCCAGATAGATCATAATAAATGACGCTTCGTTAGATTCGACTTATTAAGAGAGTGTCAAATAGCACTTTTTGGAAAATATGTACGGCCTTCGTCTGCGGTTAATTTGCCTCGCAGCAGTAATTTTGTATTTCCAGTTTGTTTTCAATTTTTTTTTGCTGTTGTACTGGTTTATTATGTTGTTGTTAATGAGTTGTCATCTGAGAATACCATACTCTACCCAGTGATATGGTCAATTTGGTTTTATTTTGGGTTTACCTCTTTATAATTTTATTTAACTGCAATGTTTGTTTGAGTATTTAATTGGTGATAAGTGGTGTAATGGTTGCAGCTCCTTACAGAACTGATTTGTACAATTCTAACTAATATTATAAATACGAGTGTGAGTTTGTTTGCTACAATTTGATGACTTAACTACTTGACCGATTATCATAAAATTTGGCATATATGTTGTCATGAGTACAGAAAAGGATATATTTCCTTTCTCACCTTTGATCCAGAGAAAGTACAGTTCCCGTGACAAAACGCAAAAAAAATTAACGTGAGTGAAGTCGCGGGTTAAATCTAGTAAAAAATAATGCAAACATGGCGATAAAAAAATTGCCCATGAGTTTCTTGGCTGTTCTTCTCATTGATACTAGTCAAGTGAAATTTTGGACCTATATGAATAAACATATTTGTGATTTTGATTTGCTTCTATACCAATGTGATCTATACTACTGTTAATATGATAAGGAGGTATTTGTTGGTTTGTTTGTAGAGGAGATGTTGTCTGGAGCTACTGAAGTGATTCTAAAATTATTTTACAATAAGGATCATAAAAATACTATATTATTTTGCCTGCGGTTTCGCTCGTGATAATGCAGCCTTTGTCAATAAATTTCTATCCCTCGGAAACTGTACCTTTTTCTGGGTAAAGGGTACCCTATGTCATTTTTGAGTGCCTGACATCGTGAATGCGAAATTCATGATGATCGGTCGAGTAGTTAAAACGTGACAGTGCAGCGTAACAAGCAAACAAAATAAACAAACTCACAATCGCTTTTATAATATTTATTATATTTCTGTTCGGATTAAGATTACCCTTAGTAAACACATTGTATTTGGTGAACAATAAAGAGATTTTATTCTATTGTGGGCAGATTACAAAAATACATAATATGTATTTGTCTTTATTTGTAGATGTTACGTAATTATGTACCTACAGTTAAATAGTTTTTATCCGTTATGTATAGGTACAAGTCAATGTTACTGGTAATTAAGGAAGACGTTAATAAAATACCATTGCTTATAAACGTCACGACTGACTGGACTAAGATTACCGGTTTGCTGTAGTATCTATAGTTTAATTATTACTGTATATACTCTGCCACATCGTATCATCTCAGTCTAAAGATTCATAACATGTCATATTAAGATCTTGCTGGAAAGGTATCAAGACGAAAGGAATACCTAACATTATCGGTCTTTAATGGTCTCTTTATTGGTATTGCTTTTGGTCGGCTTATATCACGACACTGTTTGACGCGCGTCGTTCCACATATAATAATATTGTGACTGGACAAAGTATGTAAATAGGAGATATTCAAAAAAGTTATGTGAGCAGTCTTTGTCTAAACTATAGGAGAATACAATATTTTTTGTTTTCTCTTTCTGTACGTTTGTGCTCACATTACCCGAAAATTGCTGCATGAAATTGAATGCGGTTTAACAGTTGTGTTGCTCGAGGTCTAACTTAAAACCTGATGCATGATTCATTTTGATATATCGCGGATAAGTCGAGTATTAAGAAAGAAAAATATTGGATAAATAGTAGTAATAACTATATCCAAATTTCACGTGTACAAAGTCGCGGGCCCAAGCTAGTAATCTATACCCAAGTATCAGTAAACTTCACTGATGTGATTTCAGAAGGCTAACCTGACGTATTTTACAGTAATCAAGTGGAATTCATCCTGATTCCTTTTCATTCTTCGATTTCATTTGAATTTTAAGGCTATGCTCATTAAAGCACTCTAAAGTAATGCTAGTGCTGGACCAAAAATCATAAGTTATTCTAGTGGCTATTCAGTATACATTTATAATCAGTATTAACGTTATAATATTTTCTTGATGTTAAGGTGGCAGTCAGCTTCATAATCTGTATATGGTATCTCAGAATTATGTATAATAATATCAGATCTGTATATAAATTGTCACATTGCTTAAATCGTGCTTTTTCCAGTGTAAGAAGGGTTATGTTGGCCTGGTGCGGGTTGACAAACTTCACATATTTTCGACAAAATTACGGCGAACTCTCAGACACGCAAGTTTCCTCACAATGATTTCCTACGCCGTTAAAACTAACGATAATTTACTATTTAAGACACACACAACTTCGAGAAGTCAGAGGTGCCTTAGATCAAACTCGAAGCCTTTGCATGGCAATCCACCGGTTTCCTATCAGGCTATCGCTGCTTCATCATCTCTTACCTATACTAAAATATTATGGATACCATTTGTCAAGTTGGCAGTGCTGTGTGTGCGCCTTAACACATAGTTGATTGAGCATCCCCACACGAGATACGTTCAAGTAATGCTCCTGCGCAACGAAGACACGACGAGATTATTTCTCAACACTTACTTACTTCCCGCATCATTGCAATTGGGTCTGAATACAATACACGACTAGCGTTGGTCAATTATTTTAATGTTATCGTAGTTTAAAATATAATATCATGTCACGGAAGATGTCACGAGGGTTTTGTAACTGGCTCTACTTATAAGATAACTACATATTGCCACAATGTATTAGATAACAGAAACATCTATGAAGTTGCTGTGACCTATTTTTATTACAAGGGATGTTTTTTGCGGTGGCCTCGTAATATATCGAAAAGTAAAACTTAAGAACAATAGCTTCTTTCGTTTTTTGAAGGTTATGTAGATGACCTTGTTTTTCTTGGCATAATAAATAATGTATAATAATTTATATGATTTTAAATAAAAGATATCACAGATATACGGCACAAAGACACATAAAGAGTCATTTTATGCATTTTTAAAACTGAATAAGAATGTAAATTACGAAACAGAGCTTAATCTCGCGACCTTTACAAACCCTTTCGTCGCTTTAACAAACTAAGCTGTTAATGACGCTACGTAGGTATTTTCATTGTGTACCGAGCTCAGCCGATATCGTCTGTCTTCCTGAACTTTTAATGTAAATACGAAATAAAACCTTTTACAAAAATGACGCCTCAAGGGCAGGAAGACCTTTGACGTTCACTTTCTTCCGCAATCTTTTGAATTACTTCATGATTGTGGTATCGTATGTACATACATATACATACATATTATGTATGTATATAGGCATATATGTAGCTATAATATTTAATCTCAAGGCACGAATTTTCCAATATATTTAAGAGATTTTCTCTATTACGTACTTGAAAGGGGTAAATGATCAGATGACGGGTGACAGAGAAGTATGGAAGCGAAAGACATGCGCCGACCCTAAATAAATTGAGAGCAGGGTAAGAGGATGATGACGTACTTGAAGATGTACGAAGTCTGCCAGCTCGCACTAGACCGCGACCGCTCTTAGGTACCTACTGAGGAGATGCGTGCTCAGCAGTAGGACCCTTTATAAAGAGGACTGACATTAGGTATCCTAATTCCTAATCCTAGCTAATATTATAAATGTGAATGTGAGTGTGCTTGTTTGTTACGCTTTCACGCCTTAACGACTCGACGGGTCATTATGAAATTTTGCAAACACGTTGTCAGGAGTATTAGAAAGGACATAGAATATCTTTCATCCAGAAAAGAGAAGGACTGTTCCGGAATGAAGCCTTGGGCAAAATTGATTGAAATAAACGAATACGTTTGACACGCTGTTATGTATAAATGACAATGCAAGAATGATATAGCGTGAAGGTAAATATGAATTATAATGTTCTGTGAGAAGACATTACCAGCGCCATTGTTGTTTTCTAGAGCTCCACAAGGGTTTAACAAAAACGTGCTTTACGTGGTCTTGATATTGTTCTACAATATTTATATTCATGTAAGCTAGAACCTATTATAGGTTTTAATGACGATTTAAGCACAAATTAAAGTATATACCTATTTTCAAATAATTTAAATATATGTATCTTAATACAAAAGATAAAACTGATAAATATATTAATATTCCTAATTTCATAACGAGGAAAAACCGTAACAATATAAAAAGGGTTAAAGCAAAAACAACAACACGTTTTGATACGAATCTTAAAGGTTCGTATCGAACCGGAATTAAAGGTCAGTCACACTTTTGCGAGAGGCCCCGTCAATATATGCATAGACAAGACACAAAGACAGCATATAAAACTAATACTTATTATAAATCCGAATGTGAGTTCGTTTGTTTGTTACGTTCTCACGCCACAACTATTCGGCCGATCATCATGAAATTTTGCATACACGTTGTCAGGGGTACAGGCAAAAGTACTGTTACTAACCTAACCGAATCTATATGCGAGCGACGCCGCAGGCAAAATCTAGTAACTGATAAATTACATTCTATACGGAACTGTCAGAAATTAAAACCCTTGGCGAAACATGCATTTATTCGGTTTTTATTCGTATATTTTATAAGGTCCATTAGCACTTGCAGTAGTTTGAACAAGCTTTTCACATTAAGCTAATGTTGATTTAAAACTGAGCGTAGGAGTCACAATAGTCTGTAACTATATTTGTTAAGCAATTATCATGCTAACAATAATTACAGATGAAATACCTGCTTTATGAATGTAAGTGTTTATATTTCTATATTAACTTCCTGTTGCCAAGGAAGTTTTTATTTTCTTAACCTATAGTCGTTCAAAGTTATACTGAAGGATAATATCGATTTGATAATTTTATGAAAACAATCTGTATTGGGCTTAGATTTGTTCAGAAACTCATGGTAATGTCAGGCTTAATGAAATTATACATTAGGACAACTTGGAGAGGCTCTTCTAATTAATTTTTGGTTGAAGTTTTACGTAATTATATTATTTATTTGTATATACATATTTGTTTAACATTATCCGTTGCGCTCTGGGTTGCAAGGGATTTTACAAATTCTCTACGAGATACAATGACACAAACACATCCAAATTGTAAAAAAGAATATCATAGAAAAATCAAACGTATTTATTTTTTAAAGAATACATTACATAATATAAATTTTTTGCCTGCAACATACCTCATTGGCCACGAAATATGTTCGAATTATTATTTTAAATTGTTATTTAGTTATATGTAAATACTACAAAGCAGTATGGTTTGATGTCAATATACTCGAGGGCATTAAGTTGAATGACATATAGTATTATTAATATTTAACTAAAATACTAGATACCTACATTCAAAGTACCTACCTATCTTCGGCTATAAATAGTTAGATACAACTTAAGAGAGGATATCAAAACTTATAAGTGCCCTTATCTAAGAGGTAATCCTAACTAATATTAGGTTTGAATGTGAATGTGAATTTGGAATGTGAGTTTGTTTGTTACGCTTTCACGCCTTAACTACTCAACCGCTCATCATGAAATTTCGCATACAGGTCAGGGGAGGTTTCATCTAAAAAAATACTGTTACTAGTCTAACCTAACCTAATTTCTGCGAGCAGAACCACGTCAAAATCTAGTGTTAATATGTTTTTATCTTTGTGTAACCGTTTGTTGCATGTAAATATTAGTTAATTATCTCCTTAAGTACAGTGTAATGTCGTTAATATCCTATTATTATTATATACAGCTAGCGTTTATAGCACCATGTGCTAAGGTCAGCCTTTTAATGAGTATCCTTTACATTTTATTAGCACGCACTTAAAAGTTTATATGCAATAATATTTATATGATGTAATTCCCTTCTTAAAACTACTCTATCTATAGATATAGTTTCTGTGTCACAGAGGACTTTACAAACATTCATACAACGGACATAAAGATCACTCAGACTCGGCACAACGATTTATGAATTACACAAATTTTTGTCCCGTGTGGATATCGAATCCACAACTTTCGGCGCTGTGGCATTTGCGAAGTGATCTTTTAAACTACTACGCCATCCGTGGAATCGCATAAGTATAATATTACAAATGTGAAGTAAATCTGTTAGGTTGTTACATTTAACCGATTTTAATGTAATTTCATATACAGAATGTTCGGTAATTAATGGATAACCTTGTTATAACTTATAGTAGAACTGACGGCAGTTTGCCTCTGTCTGATAATATCTTCATAACAAAAACTTGTTGTAATACATTGCCATTAGTCTGATCGAGCAATTACCGCTTTATTTAATGAGGGTATAAAGTCACACAAAACTGGTTACACAGATAGGTGGAAATATTCCAACCAAACGAAATAAAGCTTTATTCGACACTCGCAATCCTCATTATCATTAATTCCGCACTCAGCGCCAATCATGATTTATCATTTTTATTTTTAACAAGAGGTTTATTTACCTTTTTTATTTTTTATTTTTATTAAACTTCATGCACAAAGCTATACATACATTGGCGGAATTAATGCCAAGGGCATTCTCTACCAGTCAACCGTAGAGTGATGCAGAGATAAAAATAGAAGTAGGTGCATACGCATACAATAGCATTATAAATATATTATGTATTAAAACTAAAGATTAACACAAAAGTAATGATATTTACATAATATATACATACTTAAATATATCATATCATTTAAATAAAATATGTATATATACATATAAATATATAGACGCCTACATACATATATACCTATATACATACATACATACGTAACATATTACTGATGAGATGGAACAGATAAACTGTCAAGGAAGAGAGCACGTACTTTTAACTTGAAAGTGCAACGGTTTATGGACATCCTGATTTTATTAGGCGCATTCCAAAGTACAGTTTTCAATTATACCTGCAGACAAAGGGTGTGTGACACATGATCTTATATTTTTCAGGGTTTCATACCTAAGGAGCCAATATGACCCTAATAATAAACTCGCATCGCGCCGTCGGTCGGTTCGTTTTTCCTTAAAAAGTCTCTATAATCCTATTACAACATCCTACATTACGTCGTTTTAGCACAGTGTATGATTTTGGAAATGTCTAATGTGTGGGTAAACGTGGCATGTCTACACGCTAGTTTAAAATTAGGGCTTTTATTTACACTACATATTACATATATACTTTAAGAAATTTAGCTGTGTTAAATGACGTAGGCGTGGCGGGTCTGGGATGTCAGTCTGTATGTCTAAGAGAAAATCAAGCTCACGGCTCACCTGAAGGTTGCCGATAATCATGAGTCTATAAGCTACGAAGCTTATAGACTCGTGCAATACTAGAGATATCATTCACGCGTTGCTAAAGTTTCAAGAAAACTATCGCTGTATTGTCAACGTATGACAAACAGCAGTGACTCTCTACTGAGCGTATAATACCTCCTTCGGCAGCCATGCTTACCATCCACGTGGTATGGGACCAGCATATTACATGTATCCATTGGCCTCGACTTATATAAAAAAATGACTTTTTCCTGGGCAAAACATCGGTAAACAACTTTGTGACGGCAACGTTCGTTCGTTTCCGGTCTGGAAAATGTACGCGAAAACTCACGCTTATCCACTGAACTAATAAAGCAATTATAAAAGGAACAATATTTTTTAAATTTGCATAATTAGACAGTCTATTAATTATCGTTGTTTTGTAAAACAAACATTCATTCAAGTTGCAATTTCCACAATTAATAAATCTCTATCAACGAATTGATTTATTAATTGTTATTTTCTTATTACCTACAATATTGCATACAACGATGTTTGAATACACTAATATAAATAACAAAGTTGGCGACCTTGGCCGGTTGTTTTTAATATAAATTAAGTTTACATCATCTCTATACCATACCATAAATTTTCCTCACACTAAGACACTATTAAATTATGTCATAAAATAAAATAAATAAACAAAGTTTTAAGCACCCATCGATTATATGAAACGCATCTATTTCTACTGCAGCTATTATAATCGCGATGGATAACACGACTCTGCCGCATGATATGCAGTTCATTTCGCCATTTTAGCGTCGTCTTAACGATTTGTTAAGAAAACTGGTTGTAGATACGCAATGTATTTAGCTCAATGGTACCGGCTCGTGAGTATAGCGTTGGCGTAGTAGAGTTAGACGCAGTTCATTGTACGTAATACAGTCAATATTTGTTTATCTGGTACTGTTGTTGAAACTGACCTAATGTTTGTCGCTGCTGTCCTAAGGCCGAGTTTTGCAACTACATAGTTTGCAGAATTAGCTACGGGTATGCGGTCGAACAACAAGGTGATGTAAAATATATATTGCAACTATATTTTTGTGAGATAAGTATTAAGTACCACAGGTTTTGTCGTGATTAAGGGTTGGTTATAAATAATTAAGTTTATATATCGCACTCTTAATAAAACAGAGACTTATCTCAGTATTTTGGATTAAACAAATTTGAACTCTATTGCAATGATTTAACACAAATATAATATTTGAATTAAACATATACAATTAGAGTTCAAATTGCCTTACTTTGAAATTTCGAGTTAAGTCGCTGTTTTATTAAGAGTGCGATATGTGGTTATGTAATGTAAATAACTAAGTGTTACCTTTATTTCTTAAAAAGCATAGGACGAATATGAGCCACTACCGATTAAATACAGATGACAAATAAAACCTCGTTGCTCCCGCAAGGTCGTCTCTTTGAGGTTCAATAGTAGGTACCTATAAATTTGCATTTATACTATCGCGCGATTGTGAGGTCCTGCGTTCGTTTCTCGAGTTGGCCAGTGTTTTTGGGTGTTCCTGCTAGAAAGCTTCCATTAGTAACACGACTATAAAATCGAAGGTGTGGTGTAATGCATCGCTGCTTACATTTTTCAGGATTCATGAATGAGACAGCATGTTACAGAATATAGCTTTGTCTTATTCTTACGCATGCAATAACAATGCTAAAGGATGATAGGACGACGGTGGTGCTTATCTATGGATCGAAGTGATCTTTGACACCACTGTACTATTGGCGCATTTAAATCAATCTTGTAGTGTATGTGTCTTAGTCGATAGAGGTCGTTTAATCCGTATTGCGTCATTAAGCTATATAATACTTATTGTTAATCAGAGGTTTTACATAAATGAATCGGTTTATATTGTAACTAAAGTATGATTCCTTCAGTTATAAGTAGGTACTGAGCTATAAAATAAATTAGCCGATGAATATCATGTGTTCAGCTACACGTTTCTGAAAACACACGTATTAATGTATACATATATCGGATTTCTCTTTTATTTAAACAGTGTGAGTTTTAACGAGTAGACTTAAAACTTCAATGAAACAACACAAGTGGGTAATACAATTTATGTACTAAATTGAATTAGATGAAACTTGCGAGCGACGCAAAAACAGACAACATTCTGATGCAGATGCATATTACAATTTAGTAGCTTGTTAGACTTAAAAATAAGCTAAGTTTCAATCGTGAGTGAAGTCAGGGACAAAAGATAGCCATTATTATAAAAGTGAAATTGTGTTTTGCTCTGTATTTATTTAGAGTGGCAAAGTCAGTAAATGTTTTGACTCCTAGTGGTATGGAATCGTCCATAAATATAGTATTTTTAATTAAACTACTTTCGATTTTGTCGCGTTATATTAAAACACTTTTATTATATAATTTTGAACTGTAACACGACAATTATTGAACTTTAATATAATTTAAGCCATTTAAATTAAATAAATCTATTTATATTTAAGTTAACACTTTTGACGTTTCGGCTGCCTTACAGCAGCCATGTTCACGGGGAGACTCTTTCAATGATAAGTTGATAACATTCGCGTAAACGTAAAATAATATAGTATTTCTATTCCTAAAGAACATATGATACAGAAGTATGCCATGAGTGGAAAACCCTTAATGTATACATTACTATGTAGTTATAATGTATCATTACAAAGTCTTACAACTCTGGGAATAGAAAACTTAATAAAATGTTATATCTCTATAAACAACAAACAGTAAAATAACAAAACCAATTGCACGTAATGGCCGAATATAATATGTCAGACAAATAATTGTTAATATATTATAATAATATAATAATAATAACGCATTTATTTTTCTCTCTCACACAGAAAATTACAGAAAAAAATATAAATATTAAATATCTACAAGAGTTTTTTCGCGATATTGTCCACTTGTAATTTCATGTATGGTACTAAACATAGCTAAGACTTTAAGTTAAGTCTAAACCGTTTAAAGTCTCATCAAAAGTGATTTAGTGGTTGTTTCGTAATGCTATGGTGGAGCAAACAGACAAACAAATAAAAAATTGCAAGCTATAGACAGAAAATAATTATTAAACTAACGACCCGCCTCGACTTTGCACGGGTAGTACAAAACCTTAATAAATTATACACCTATACAGTACTCATGAATAACTCCTTCTATTGGTGAAAACTGCATGCAAATCCGTTCAGTAGTTTTTGAGTTTATCGCGAACAGACAGACAGACACGGCGGCAGACTTTTTTTTACAATATGAAGTGATAGTGATAATTGTTTTGGTTTCTTTAGCTCTTATAAAGACCCCTCACATTATTTTTCCTAAATCTTCTTTGCATAGACATCAACCAGTTACAATTTTATTACATTATGTAGGTATACATAATTAAACTTTGTTTATATTAAAGGGAACGGAAAACCGCAGACATGTAAGTACAACGTTATCGACCAATTATCCACAATAATTAATATACGATACAGATTATTTTTGCCCTAATTATCACTGAACTTAATTGGCAATGAAACTAATTAAAAGTCGATTTTAAAAACATCTGGCACGAGATCGATTAGAGATCAATTAATATTAATTTAAATTTAATAGCGTTGATCATTTTTAATATTATTATCTATTAAGGTAAAATATTTATCTGGGTTAAAAGCTCTCAGGTTAAAACCCGTTGTATGTAATTAAGGTTAAAGATTAATTAACTGGTATAATAGAATCTTGATTATACAGTTTACAACCGTCCCTTATATGGGTAGCGAGCGGTTCAAGGTGTAGCCAATTTGTCGTGTCAAGGCTGCCAACTTGTTACTTACGTTAGTTATATGCTGTTTATTGAAGCTAAAGCATTTTTTGCGGTCTTAGACGTATCCAGAGCGTAACAACTGTAATAGACTAAGCTAGCTAATGAACGGTGTAAATATTCTATACTAATACTTTTTTTTATCGTGGGGAAGTGCTCCTCGTGCATACCCTCTCGCCACAAGGGGAAGCGAGAGGGTTATGTCGGGCTCTCTCGAAACCTCGGGCCAACCAACTAATACCCCACGGTCTGCCAACGCGCTGTTTTGTATGATGGATTGGTCGCTGGAACTTAAACTGCATCAGCTACTCACCCAGCAGTGCCCAATACAGACAGGAAGGTCTGCGGGCGACTACTCCTGGGCGACGCCCCGACACGACTAAGGGCGTCGCTCCAACTCAATGCCTGACGGGCGGGAGATCCCTGTTCTCCCACCCGCGGTCTTCGCTACGGCGGCATAAGGCGAGTATAAGCGCGCCTGCGCCGCCCGGTTCGCCGGCGGTGGCACGGATCCACCAGGATACTTTCCCCACGGATCCGCTCCCCCGCCTCCTTCTGCGAGATGGCGTCCTCGCAGAAGGATGCGACCGCTACCCACTTCCTCTCGCTGTCGACCATGGCTTTGATCACGGCCGGCAGTGAGAGGTCGTCACTCACAACGTCCTGGAGTTCACGGCGCTGCACCGCCCAAGCAGGAATTCTATACTAATACTGCCTTTCTGTAAAGGTGGTTAAAACCGTATTGCTAGTGTGATGGTAAGCGATTAAGGTAGCTCAGATAGGCGCTAGCAAAACCAGAGGCAGATCTCGCGCGTTACTAACCCTCAAAAATGGCGTTGTACTATTTACAAGGGGTAAAAATCCTAATCATACATACATTACAGTTGCTGAAGGAGTTGTTAGAGGTCTATGACACCCACGTTTCCACAGGTACATATTATTTTTAAATTCCGTCTTATAGTGGTGAGTCTATTAAAGTTTAGTGGACACAGTCCCAGAATCTCTTGACACAAAACTTAATAATCTTCTCTCATCATATCTTCATCTTCAGGAATCGAAGTCGAGACCTCACGCACAGTAGTCGCGTTCACTACCACTGCGCCACCGAGGTCCTTGTCAAATCTTAATTGAAAAGCTTAAAAAATATATTTCAAGCCAAGCCCTTCGATGAGTTACTAGCATGATATTATCGTATGATATTGTAAGTTATATGTATGGAAGCTGTCATTATTTTATTAAGGCTACAACATTTTATAGCTAGTGTTAATCTAACGCTATAAACATTCGTTTCTCAAGGCAGAGATTGGAGCACGACCTTTGTCTACGTATGGCCAATTAATTGATCGCTCGCTTTAACAGTGATGAAATCTGCTAGCCTGAATTCTCCATAATGTTCTTAAACATTTTGGAGGTTGTCTAAGCCTGCCAATTTAAATATGCTTGGAAACCTGTGCAGGGTTATTATGCCTCAGTTATTGTCTGTGGACACATAAAATCAAATTAGATTTATCATTCCGTTGCTCCGCTAGAATGACTTTAATATGATTAGATTGTGCGATGCGTGTATATTATGTGTGGTGTTTAGTATGAAGTAAAGACTTTGTTTTATACTTTGAGTAAATGAGTAAGTTCCTATAATAGAATATTATTTAGTCACTAAATTTTAATACAAAGTTCTAAACTTGTCTATACATGGAATTTATAGATTTAAACGTTTACACTGTTGTAGAAACGATCTTTGCATTTGTGTGGTACAATTTTATCAGGAGTTTTTATTATCATGTTAATTGTGTTGTGTTGTTAACCTTTTACAGTAAATCTTGTTATAAATATTTAATTATACAATGGCTTAAACTTACCAACAGTCTGTATGAAAAACTTCATTCCGAATACCCCATTCGGTTGTTTTTGATCTCGATTCTGCCATTTTCAATTTACTGCTTGAATAGTTTTAATATAAATCTGCATAGGTATATCCTTTTACCTTTTTAGATACTTACTTACCTACTATTGTTGGCACCAAGTCGATGATTAACTGTTGTTATATAATAAATAATGTAGCCTCTTTTTATTTTCTTTAAGCCGTTACACGTATTTATTTAAGTTCTTTACCTCAAAAAACTTGCTTATGACTGCATAAAAAATCCAGCTGTCGATTAAATTATACTTTAACAAAGTGCCGTTTTTTATTTTACAAATTGGACGATGATTTTATATTTTACAAACAGATGAAGTTTTTGTCTCATTGTTGACTATACACGGATACTAACTACTACTACCAAGATTCAAGTTTTTATAGACAAAACAAATCTACGTGGATTAGGAAAAACGTTAAGGTCAAAGATTGCACTTGTAAATCTGTATGTATGCTTACATTTGTTACACCTGTAGACAAAGTATGTCGTCTTCAGTGTATAAATAAATATCTTTGAAGACATCAGAGTCTCTCTTTAGAGAACAGTGTGAACGCGATCGGAGCTCTGGCGTACCTACTGTCCGCCTGCTGTGGGTATAAGACATTACGTGATTGCTTTAAAATAGCATCGCTTATTATCTTCCAAACTAACATGACCATCATTTTATAGTATTTTGTATTGATTTATTATAAGTATTTTCTCAAGGAACTGTCGACTGCACAGACATCCACAGGCAATCTTAAACATTGCCAAATTCAGCTATAAATGAATACAGATTTATATCGTTAGGAAAGTTTAAATTACATTGTTTTGTCTTGCCATGTCAAAAATTAAAAGAGATATCTGTAAGAGAGCAATCTTATACAATTATGTCAATTACTCGCCTTACCACACACGTCGAATCGTGAACCTTCCCCATCAAAAACTGCCTTGCTATGTTGTCATTTGTAAGCTATTATCCTAAATACATGAAGCTACTAATTAGTGATGTTACTCGAGTCCAATTTTACTACTCGAGTTATTCGGGTTTTACGGGTAATAATCGAGTGCCGAGTCACTCGAGTAGTTCTCATATAACTCGAACATTCAGTAAATTCGGGTCACCTTCTGTCATGTGAAACTTTTCACAGATAACAAAAAAACTCAGTCCATCTTATTTGTTTCGCAACTGTTCGCAAAGCACGCGAACACGTTTAACCCTGTTTGTTTATGTTTGTCTCACCAGGTGGCGGCGAGCAGCGCAAGTGACTTCAGCGAGTCGATACTTTTTTGTCTCGAAAATTATATTACGGTAGTAACTCAAGACACTCGAGTAAAATTGAAATCGAGTCCGCATCACTACTATTAATACTCGTACAAGTATTGTGAGATGCAACTATGTGTCCACATCGTATTAGAGCCTGCTATTGTGTGGTACATCTGTTTAAGTATTGTGTAACGGCAGGTTTCATAGCACGAACGTGTGTATTGTAGCCGTTACTATGGTATTATGTATTGTGTTGGTGAATGACTTGTTTGTTTTGCTATGAATCGCATGTGTACTTTTATATTGTATTTTTCCTGCGAAGGCTGGCATTAAGAGGTTTGCAGATATAATAGGGTAAAGGCAGGCCATTATCTACATCCAAGCGTCGTGAAAGCGTTATAAACAAACAAATAAGCAAACACGTTCACATTTATAATATTAATTAGGATGCGATTCAGAAGCAGTGGTTGTCCTATTGTGGTATTAAAGTTATGATCGAGAGAGCGTAGGCTTGCAGTTGCACCTTGCTGATTGCACTGTCGACGTGAATCCACCCATTTGTAAGACAACCATTGAGCTTTAATAAATATAATACGTATTTTACATTCGCGATTAGTACTCATACTACATATGTATTATGATATTGGACAAGGGGTCCTAATAGCATTGGTAATTATTTAAAGTTTATCTATGACTGCCTAGGTACACGGGTAGCCCCATCACAATTGCTGCAAGTCGGTTGGAAAGTCGGGAAATAAATAATTATTAAAAAATGAAAGCAATTAGTTGATTGCTAGTATTATGTATGTATCTTATGTGGGGCCAGCCAGTGCAGACCGGCGACACTTCGACCCAGTAGGATCTTTCGTGTCGACACCCTCCCAATAACGACTGCCATAGATGTTCATGGCAGCCGGGACCGACGGCTAAACGTGCTCTCCGAGGCACGGAGCAGACGATAATTGTCAATCAATACGCACATAATTTCGAAAAGTCATATAACTTTGAAATTAGAGACTCTCTCTCTCTCTCTCTCCCCGTGACTATGGCTGCTGAAAAGCAACCGAAACGTCGGGGAAAGTGTAAAAATAAATTAAATCTAAATAGTTTTGATAATAATTTAATTAGCTTAAAAATTAATAATGTTTAATAGTAGTAGTAGTGTAACAATTTTCAAAATTTTGTAATAAAGTGTCAAATAAACAACGCGATAAAATCCGTATATAGCAGTTTAATTTCAATGAATAATATTCGCGTAAATAGAAGACAATATTATGTAAGTCATATAACTTCCGAAAGTCAGAGGTGCGCGACGTGGGTTCGAACCCGAGACCCTCCGCATTGCAGTCTGTTGGTCTCCCCACTGAGCTATCGCTGCTCTATAATTGCTAGTATCTATTAAAAGTAGAACAACTTCTTAGTTAGCAAAGTTGTTCATCATTACAAGATCTTCTTTTACGCAATAAACGTACATATTGATATAACTTATTTAATCACAAAATTCAAGCGATTTGCATGGTTGCAAATATGTATACACCACAAAAGCAATATAAATAATACTATTAGTATGTACCGAAACGGAAAATATTTACGCATATTATTTTTCCTTAATACCATAATTATTATACCAAGAACAATAACATGTATTGTTTTAAAGACTAATTAGTAATTAAAACAATGTCTCTTCTTAGGTACATCCCCTCTCTACTAGTCCAGTTTATGACATAGCGTTCCCCTACACCAACCGTCAAGGTTATATTAGGTGGAACCGCTGTGCCCTCCAGTGCCCGAGAGCACCTTCAGGGTTATAGACAGGTCTTGTCCTCGAATCTCGTTAGCTGTAGGTAGAGGTACCTACAGATAACAATACCTATAGCGGGCTAAAGCCCGCTATAGGTATTGTTATTGTGTTATTACTTATTAGCCTTCGCCCCAACTACATACACATGGCCAACAGTTACTAACCCGCTATATAATTTACAAAGATCACACTGTGTACCATATTTTCAGTTCTATTAGACGGAATTACATGGAACCGTCATCTTCGAAACAGTGAACTGCATCAAATTTCGTTCAATGATTTTTGAGTGAAGTCAGACAGATACGACCAAACGAACCCAATCCTAGCATATCATATCCTTATTTAAGAATAATATGTTTAAAGGTATATTTTTCATATTTATTAAGAGAAGTCTTGTTTAATCCCTGACTGACGCAGTTACACATAGCCCAAACCCATGGCAGACATAAGAGGCTGACAGGAACGTACAGCCGAATTTTCAAAATTCCGTATGACTAAGAGAAAGGAGGATTTTTGCTTAAAGTTACTTAGTTTATGTATACTACATTACTACCTAAACCCGGCCACGCATCGCGGTAGGTCAGTTTTTTATTAATTATTAGAGTTCCCGTTAGAACTTCGGAATTAAATGTAACTATATAAAGCACTCTTACATTTGATGTAAGACTTTAATTATCCAAGTCCAAGTAAAAATTCAAGTGGATCTGCCACTAGTATTTGAGACTAGCTGATACAAACATACAGAAGCTCAATTATCATATATTATTACTAGACTTATTTTGCATGTAAGTAGCAAATTATAATCACTAAAATTATTTACTGAATGTTTGTAAATGTTCCCGTTGTAGACGGAATCGCAAGCAAAAGTTAGCATGTAATGTAGAAACACAACCTTCTTACACTTTTAGAATAGCTTAGAACATTAGATTAGCCTGTCTTTGTAATATTATCTGTATAATGTTGCGAGGATTATGTTGCCGTTTACTTTAATTAGGTCATGTAAGCAAGGCCGAACTAAGAAGGCTATGCGTTACTGACTAAGTATTTAACCAAGTGTCAGTATTTAACATTTAATTATACATGTTGCTTAATTTTACATTATGCCATTTTTGTTGTATTTTGGATTAGTTATAATTAGCTAGCGTTATATTATTCATAGTTTAAACTAAATAATTCAGTCGACGTTAGATAAAAAAAAACATTGTCAATGTTTAAATATGGGTGCGAGAACTGTCAATTCAATTACATTTTACGCGGTAATCGAACCCGAAACGTCTTATTCCTAAATCAGCAGTTCTGAATGTGCACGTGCTAACTCCACCGTGGAAAGGGAATTGCACTCGTCCTCTACAAGTTCATACATTGTTAGTCTAGAAATCTTCTATAAGAATAGACTTTTATTTTGCTTACAAGGACAGTTAATGCAAACAATAGGGCTACGACTACAAGTAATTGTGAGAGTGGTTAAAGCAAAAAAGGCATGTTTGGATCATATGCAAATGTGTGCCGTACAATTCATATTTTTATGTAAAAGTATTAATTATACCACTACACCATATATGAAAGATGCTGTAGTGTTATAATTAATTTTCGTTTCGCGGTTGCCTCTGCGCCGAGTGTTGAATTCGTGAGACCTACAAATAGTTGAGCCGAGTCTGGGTGCTCTTTAGGTTAGTTTTTAAATATTATTTTATATAAGTATATATATATATATATATACTTATATATATATATATTATTTTTATTATATGTCCGCTACGACTCATGTGTAATTCCTAGTACTTTTAATGTAAATAATATATTATATTAATATCAGCAAATGTTTTGCTGATATAAAATATTATTATGATTATGTAAGCAACATGATGACAAGTAATCAATTTTATCTTAAACCGCAAACTTGTTTAAGGTCATGGTGACAAAAAATAATAATAGATACGTGTTTGCTGTTAGCATCAACACAAAAACTATGATTTCGTATTGAGACTCTTTTTGTATACATTTATTTTGAGATTCGTTTTAATATCTACAATATTTTAAAATAAATTAACTTGGATTACAAAATAGTATGTCATAGATTTTTCAAAATGCATTTTTATTTTAAATATAATAGTATTATTTATTCTACATGAAATATTATTAAACAATTATACACTAATTATATAATATTTAATATTTCATGTCGGTTGAATTTTAAATTGAAGTTTATCATTGTCTTCTCAGATTCGTTGTTTTAGTTTGCTTTAATTACAGGATGGTTACTGTTTTGGTAACTTAAGACAAAAAATACATGCGCTACCGATTTTCTTCCCAATTTACATAACAGGAACCGTGTTTAACGTTGGAAAAGCAACGTGTTAAATTTTTAAGGATTTGTCGTGACGTATAATTCCTAATATGTGTTCATATTTAACTACTAGGTATAACTGAACATTTTTTGTTAGCCGTAGTATGAATTATTAACTTTATTATAAATATTTTAAAGTCTTATTTATAGTCTTTTGAACTCACGTTTATAGAATCAAGATAGTGTCCATAAAAATTCATACAAATGAGTCATGTTACTTAAAGGTATTATTCGTGTCAGCTTCAGTATTGACGGCTCAAATATAGTCAAAGTAAAAGCTATTGACTTTTATTTACTCCGTAGGAAATGTGTTTTCACATTTTCTCGTCGCGTCTCACAAATATGAACAACATTTCTCCTCAAATACCTACAGTTATTCTCTTAGAAGTTTCTCTTTTAGACGTGACGGTATCTTTGAAATAATATCTACGCAATAGTAGTTTAACGTTTACGCAAATATTACACTAATTATACTTAACTGCTGGGATACTCTAGTGTTCCAAGTAGACGTCGATGGGTTTGTTTACCAGACAGGACAAACAATTGTGTGATCTCAGTTGATTGTTTAGAATCTTCGTCTGAATATTCGTTGTATAAAACTATGCAAGGTGTTCCTCGAAGTTTTTATATTTTAATAACGCATAATAATATGGTTTCCCTCATGTGTCATGTGTGTGTCAGCCAGACACATTAAGGTTCTAATAATATATGGCATGCCAACAATTGACAGGTTAAATACCTTAACAACCTTACCTTACTATGCAAAATGCATTGTCACCAGCTATGTGTAGTATTTAGCATGTTATCGCAATTTTCTTGAGTCTCGTGGGCATGGAAGCTGGTGGATTAAAGGTGGCAATATAATAAGACGCCTAACTACCAGCAAATCTGTTTATTATGCACTATCCAGTTTTCACTCGTCTTAAAAGAAGTTCTTAATTCAAATGTAAATTTAGTTTACATGGCTACTTCTTGACACTAATCACGTCTCACTTGAACAGATGATTAGATGACTATATGTCACGACATATTTGACTTTTCAAGGATGCACAGATATAATTTGGCTAGTTGATGAATCAAGCTATATTTTAAAATAAATCTGATATAACAAAAATCATTAAGTAACAAAAAAATATAAAATAATACATTTGTGTTTTTAATGAAATCTAGTAATTGAGTTTTAAAACTAACTAATTTATGGAAATTGCGTACGGCTAAAAACAGCACTGTATATTTCTTAATTAAAAATAAAAAAAGATAAAAAAACATACGTAATAAAGACAACGATTTGTATCATCTTGGTTAATTTGGTTGTTTCAACCAAAATGGATACTGGTTCGCCTTAAAACAAGGCGTCATGTCAGGGACGTTTGCCGCTCTATTATAAAAAGTGCTCATTACAAGTTAACCAATACTCGTAAAAACGGTTTTACTTTTAACAAAGTAACTGAAATGGTTTGTTAAGTTTTACAAGGCATTACACAAGTATTCACGCGTTAGTCTTTGTTAGTTGGTATTCTGTGGTCAGTTTTGCGTAAACGTTTGCCTTTTTTTCTTGTTTTTGATAACATTTTCTACCTTATCCCACGGCTTAGTCAGCTTGGTAGTTAAAACAGTTTTGATGTTTTGTAATGTAAGCAGCTTCTTCAACATTTATTTATAAATCATTCGCGTTAGTTCGTATCTGTTTTGTGCCTACCGCCGATGCAAGTCGGACATTTATTCCTTTAAATATTTACCAACCTGTTTAGGACAAGCAAGTCTAAAAGCATCTAGCTAGGTTTTAGAAAGATATTTATTTAAAAAATTATCTACAAAAAAAACTAATATGTTTAATTGCTTTATTATTTGAACGCGCTAATCTCTGGAACTATCAGTCAGATTTGAACATTCTTTCTGCATTTGATAGCCCAATTTTTGTGGAAGGTTAAAGACTATATAACATTACGGTACAAGCAACGGGAGCGGAGTTGTAATCATCAACGCGGGGGACAGCTAGAATATGATAAAATACCGTATAGTCGTAATTTGCTAGCAATAAATAAATGCAAAAAGTATTTGTCAGTTTTGTATCTCATAATTAAGCCATTGAAAAATTCGGCAGCGATATTTGGCATTCATAAATGTGACTGAGACCTAAGGACGTTAATCACAAATATTGACAAACATGTTATTAAAAACATTTTTTTCTTGTACACATATAAACATAACACGTTACACAACAATATGATGTACTTAATAAAGTGCTTACTTTATTTGTAAGTGTATGTACAAATTACGTATACTATACAAAAAAGTCTTGCTTACTTGTCAGCGTGACAAATGAATGCGGAGTTTTGTTTTGACAGCATCATTTGTAAAGGTAATGAGATTCAGAAGGCATGTGCTACCGGTAAAGTTCATTGAAATCTACGCTTTATATCGTTGAACTTTAAGATGCAGTTCATATTTCATGACTGATATTATTTTACTAATTTTAATATACCCAAAAATTATACCCTAGCCATGTTTAAACTCGAGTGTTTTTATGCTTAGCTCGCTCATTACCCGTTATTTCTTAAGAGAAAAGCTTATTAGCACTGCTCGAGGCCTGAAATTGGTACCCGTACCTCACGATCAGCAGAAATGCATTTAGCTGCCAAGTAAATGGACTGTAGAACTTACTGATACTTACTTACATACACTACATATGTACATATGTCACACCTCACACCTATTGTACTGAGGGACTAGGTAGAGGTGAATTACCTACACCCTCATTTCGCTAATTATTGTTTTAGATCCTACATAATAGAGAGCAAGCCTATTGCAGCTACTGAATACAGTTCCATACTCAGTGCAGCCAAAAACACTTTACCGACCCGGGTATCGAACCCGAGATCACAAGCACAGCAGTCGTATTCACAACCGCAGTCTTCAATCTTTGTCAATTAATATGCATAATATGCATATAAATTGACACTTTCTCAGGTCAAGATCAAGCCAATTTAAATGCACCCACAGTATGATGAGTGTAATCTTTTGGAAATCGAAATTGTGTACATACGTAAATACATGCATGGATGCAAAATAGAAAGTAATATAGGTACGTATAACATATACGTATAACATGTACGTACGCCTGAGTATCTATGTATAGGCATTACGTACTGTATATTATATGTATGTAAACACACAATACCGGTATATTTTAATAGTTATTATACTAGTTACTAACGTTTGAACTCCTCAATTAGTCGGCAACTAGACACAACGAAAATAGCATTCTGTCTGGGAGATAAACGTCAATTGAGAAAAAGGCAGTAAACTTACTAATCATTGTGTACGTGATAGTAATATAGTGGCACTTCGATTTTGATCAAAATCCTAAGCATATATACATCTACAAGCATATATACATATGTAGATCTAGCGCAAGACATGGGCTGTGACCTAGTCTCGAAACAGACATGCGTGGCAAATATGCGTGTTCAAAGCGGTTCATTCAAAATTCTCTTGATATAGAAATATACGAGCGTTTGTTACGCAATTGTGGAGAGTATAGTTCTAGTATAGTGTGACGTTTGATCTGCCTGTAGTAGGTTTTCGTATAAGGAATCCTTAGGATGTCGCGACTATTGGAAGAGACTTGGCGCCTAAACTGCGGTGCGCGCGGTGCTTTACAAGCACAGTTTCAATCACATTGTGAAGCTTTTCAATCAGAACCTGCCTTACATTATCTCTTTTCTTTTAAAGGACACAAGGAACACCCAGACTCGAAATACACAAATTTTTGTGGATCACAAAAATTTTTGTCCCGTGTAGGATTCATACCCACAACAAGTTTTACATACACACTTCTACAGTTATGAGATCAATCTAGATATTATTATATTCTACAGACATTCATACCTATGAATATGATAATATAAAAAAATTATAGATCAAAAAATAAATTTGTTTATGGTAAACCCTATACATATAGTCTATCCCAATAGAATTTGAGAAAAAGGTAAACAACTTTAGTGACTTTTACCATAAAATATATTTCTGTAAAATAAATTTATGGATATTTATCAAAAGAAGGACTGTCATACGTCTTATTGTATTCATTAACTACTTTTCAAAGAGAGTTTGAATTTTCTAAATGACTTTATATTTAATTATGCATGAAACAATTGTTTACATAAAATATTAAATCTATTGGGACAGAGTTTACATACATGTATTTCAATTATCGATAGATTCTTCTATATATTATATAATAATATATTTACAACCTGGTAAAACAATAACTGTTTTACAAAACCTAGAGGTAGGAAACGTTTTCTCTTGTATTGAAAGTAGAACATAATACCAATCGACCTAACCATAAACCAGTTAGATAATTACTGAAATCAATTAAAATTAATGAAGCGAGGTGATTGAATACCTTTAAAACATGATAATATTATACTAGGTTTTAGCGTCAATTACACAATTATATTTAATTGAAATTATTCTAAATGACATATTTATAGATGGCAAAATAATTAAATATACTCTATATTTCTTGTGTAGTCTTGATTACACTGTTTAAAAGGTATGTTATTAAACCTATGCCTATATAGTTTATAAACATTCCTCTAAAAAGATAGGTTAGGATACATCTAATGTTTAAGGAGGCTTGCAATTCAGCGGTATGCTTGCTTTTATGATGAAGTAATTTATTTCAGAGGATTGATTGTCTATGAACACATTATTATTTAATGCTCTAGCAACACGCACGTGCTACTTGAAACCCGCAATATGCAGATGTGTGTTATATAAGCACGTTATGTTACGAATCCCGCTTTTGTTTGTCATGAGGTTATTAGACAGCTAATATTATGGACTGCAACTAATACCTAATACAAAGTATACAATACCATAGAATAAGTATTTGTCCAAGTTCAATACATTTTCTGAGCATTACAATATTCGAAAATTTGGTAACTTTTTAAAACCAACGTTCTTGGACGGACAATAAATATGTAGAGTAGGGTTATGAAAGTGCTGTCACACCGTTTGGTCATTATTATGACGTTAAACTAGGGTTACCAATTTGAACTAATAACAAAACAGAATAATTTTGTCAAATATTCCATATAATCTTATTTGTAGTAGGTATTTCAAAAAATTCTAAACGCTAGGCAAACAAATTATATTATAAATTATATAAATATTGATGGTGATTTTATTGATAAGTAGTTTAAATTATTGGTCTCTAAATTCACATCAATTACGTTACACAAAAGCTTTGTGGCAAATGATAATATTAATCAGGAATTATTATATAATACCCCGGAAACGTCTTCGTGTTTTAAAGGCAGATCATAAATGTGCCGTTGAAATCCGTAACTCAGGAAATGGCTACGGAGGTTTGACAACCCTAATTACAACAGTCTACCAGTATTTGCATAGCCGTTACTAATACTCGTAAACTATAAAACATTGTACAAAGTTTGAATAGTCTATGAAAGTGCTTACATCTTTGCAAAGATGTTTTTACTTGGACGTTACCAGGCAAGTAATAAAATATCCGAACAACTTGTAAGGTTCTTTGTACTTAAAAATATTGCTGACTTTCTCTGTCCAATGGCTTCCTTAGTGCGAAGTTTGTATGGACTGCGGCGTCACTTCTTTTCATAGTAGGTACACTTTTATATATTTATAGATGTTGAGGAGTAATCGTATACAGTAGTACATACGATTTGAAAGTGGGAAGTATCAGCTGTGCATATAGACGGCTACAAGAACGATGGATGACCTAAACGTGGCTACCTAGCCTTCATTAATTATTAGATTAAAGAAAATCAATCCTGCGATAAAAATCAGCACGGGTATGTAATAATATCCTCCAGACCGAATTTCGGCCACGGCGGCCAGTCTTAACAGAGACTGGCCATCTGCGCAGGAGATATTATAGTGCACAAGTGTGTGCGCAAACATAAGTGCACTCTCTGTTCCCTAACTCTCATGACCCGATGGGACGGCAATCCGACACGACCGGAGAGAGATCAGGCGCAGGACCAACGGCTTTACGTGCTTTCCGAGGCACGGGGGTGTCTAACACCGCCAACTTCCTAACTCCGGGCTGCTATTGAGATTTCTTTACAGAAAAACCCAATAGCTTTTTGTTGGCCCGACCCGGGATTCGAACCCGAGACCTCATGCACAGCAGTCGCATTCACTACCGCTGCGCCACGGAGGCAGTATGGTATGTACGGGTATGTATATGTTTTCACGACGTACCGTACTGACCCTAATATATTTTTTTAGAAGGGTGGCCAACCGACTCTGGTTTATGTAAAATGGTTTAATATTCTACATCGCGTTTAACCTTCACCTTGACGGGGAGTCGTTAAACTCCAGTCAAGGCCAGGGACACTGCGTGTTATGGCAACAAAGGGAATTCACATTTTTCGTGTCTTCCGTATCAATGCACTTTGCTCAAGTAAGTAGCGACAATTCGTAAACTGCATTCTACTGCGCAAGATATTTTTTTCTACTCATACTTCTTGAGAGAATTACCTATTCATATTTCTTGATTATTAATCTAGTCGAAGCTTACCAGCTCTTATTACGACTTGATAAATGAATCTATCAGTTTGGTTGACAGGGTAGGTATCTCTCTCTCACTTCTTGGCTATATATGATATACTTCGCTGTATCCTCGAGACCGTCTTCAGATATATTAAAAATATTTAACGAATATACACGAAGTCAAATAATTTTAATATTAGGATTTTCAAATATACAGGTTGTCCGATAATTAATAGATAATCTTGAAATGTCTTATAGGAGAAATAACGGCCGTTCAGAAAAAATAAAATCTATCCTATCTACTACCTGAGATATATATATATATATATTTATTACCGTATTTAACTTTCTTTTATACTACGACCATAAGTGAATTAATTCCATCGGTTTTTTGTTGTTTTATTAAACACTAATTATGCTAATAGGTAGACAGTCAAAAGTATGACTAGCTATAGCAATTTTTTTTTTCTAACTGTCTTCATTTCTACTATAAAACATTTCAAGGTTATCCATTAATTACCGGACAACCTGTATATTCTGATAATCAGATATGTGGCGGGTTAAAGACATTTGGTGAAGCAGATAGGTATTCAGAATTCAGAGAGTCAGACGTACAAAAATAATTAAATAAATAATACTTTCTTAAGATAGCACTGTCCGCCATATTATCTTAATATGACCATAAACCTTGATAAAATCCGTAAGTTATAATCCAGTTACATTGTATAACAACGTTTTTTAATTAGACAGCATTTCTTTGAAGAAAGTTGTAATACAGATTACAGTTCATATTTTGTCGAGGAAATAAACGCTGTGTTGTAAATATTTTCACTATTCGAACCAAGGTGTGGTACGACTTAAAGATCCGAGAAATAATAACGGAGGCTCTTTAAAACTCTAAGCCGTATTGAATAAAACTTTATTGCTAATAGCTGTTTTCTTCCGTTTATTACAACTTTTTTATGAATCTTTTCAACTGGGTAATAACTGTATACCATACTTGTTAAATTGGGACATACAATTATGTTTATCTTGGACAGCGCGAGCATGCCTTATTACGCCATCGTACTGAAAATATTATCCAAATTAAACAGTATGAAAAATAACTAAACGTTCATTTTGTATTTGCTTTTACTTATTTTGTATACATTGCTTTGTTACTTCTTTTCGACGTAACGACAGGACTAAGAAATGAACACCGTTTAGTAAGGATTTTTTTTTTTTTTTTTTTTTTTTCAATTTATTCATTCATTAAGGATTGAAAAGTAAAGCGATATTAAGGAATAACTATACTGTTAAAGCAAGCCTTCGTGTGTAATTTATCATGTCGAGTCTATGGATTTTCATTTTTAATAACGCCTAGCGCACATGTGTTGATTATAGTCAACGTTCTATAATTATGGTCATTATGTAGGGCCACCACGTCAGACGTACTCTGTGGCGTTAATGTCTTAGACCTGTCATTACCAGTTATATAGTGTCTTATCTATGGTGATTACTCTTGCATATATACATACATATGTGAGAGTATGACAAACAATATTGCTCGAATGTATGTATGCATGTATCCCACATGGTCTTGAACTTAAAGTAATAACACATATAACATTATTAAAGGGCGTGATAGACAGCTAAACGAAGAAATACGATTGTAGTGATTGATAACAACAGCCCAGCCTAATTAGACCATCTGATGGGCTTATATTTTTGAGAATACCGTATCGTCAATGATCAACGTCGAAGAGCCAATATTGTTGGTATACTGAGTTTCCAGTACTGTTTCATGGCTTTTTAAGTTTCAACATCGTAATACAAATTAATAAAGCTTTAAACTGACAGCTAGCTTTGATATTATGCTTGAAAAATAATTCAGGTTGTTTGTCTGCCGTACGCTTAAATAATCGGCTATCGAACCATATATATTAACATAAAATACCTGACTTTTGTAATGGACATTATGCTTGACCTTTTCTATTTGCCAGCGAATTTATTATTGTATATTAATGTATATTCTTTGTGGACATCGTCAACATCATAAATTAAATCATAATAATAGTGTATTTTGTATCTAGGTATGTATCTTATGTGGGGGCCAGTCAGTGCAGACCGGCGACACTTCGACCCAGTAGGATCTTTTGTGTCGACACTCTCCCAATAACGACTGTCATAGATGTTCAGGACAGCTGGGACCGACGGCTTAACGTGCTCTCCGAGGCACGGAGCAGGCGATAATTGTCAATCAATACACACATAATTTCGAAAAGTCATATAACTTCCGAAAGTCAGAGGTGCGCGACGTGGGTTTGAACCCGAGACCCTCTGCATTGCAGTCTGTTGGTCTCCCCACTGAGCTATCGCTGCTCCTGTATCTAGGTATTGTTATATTTGATAAATAGGTAATATATAATATTCTTCACGTGTGACGATAGGTCATTGGCTGACATTTCGTTTATTGGTTTGCATTGAAACTTTATTGGCATTGATATAAAAACCATCCTTGCAATATGCAAATAAAGTGGTGCAGTTAGAAAATATCAAAATATATGGTTAAGGTCGTATAAAATAAATACTCGTAACATAAATTGACTGCCATGTTTCCAAACATTCGTATTGGTCAATATAATATAAGTTATTTTCTTCGTTATTTTTTATAATCAGCCTGTTTTATGACCTCGGCCAGGGTACGTCAAAATTACTTATGAGCATGTATACAAAAATATAAACGATTGTAAGCGTTTGTAAAATGTTTATAAAAACGGTTTTACGTGATAATTAAATATTATACCTTTAAAGATGTATTATTTACAACATAAATTAAATACATTTTAATAATTGTACAAATTGCTAATAGCTAAGATTCAACCATTGTATTAATGTTTATATTTAGTAATTAGTTTTCATACATGGTATTAAAGATCGGACAACACAGGTTTTTCTTTAATACCATAAAAACAAGTTATAACTAAACTACATAAATAACTGTATGTCATACATATTTTACATCGCTTTTATAAGAATTAACACGACTTAAACATATTCAAGAAAGGAGGATCTGCGACCTGTATGTTCAAATAGGCTAAAATATTTTTGAAGAAACCGCGTCAAATGCAGACCTAACACCCAATTAATAGATAAAACATACAATGTTAGTAAAATGCTGAACCTTTCCAGGGTAAACTATAATAATTACTATTCTCAAAATATAATTTTCTATTTATTTAGTCATGGTAAAATAAACGTATAGTTTTTGTAATACTAACCGTGACGCACAGCACAACACATACCCACAATATGATGGTTATCATAGCCTATGGACGTCTGCTACACCAGGATATCACTCGACTACTTGGTTCGGCAATAAAGGCAGGAAAAATATCACAAACTTCTCACCTGACAGCACAGCAGATCTCAAAACAAGATCCAAAAGAACACAAAATAAGGCTCTTGCAGTGTGAATTGATTTTCTCATTCGGTTGAATGGAGATTTCTATGTGTCTTACCTCGTATCCTCTTTAGCTTCATTGATATATTTATACAAAAACATATTTTTCTGTTGTATTCTACGCTAACTGCCTCTAGTTTATAAAAATCCAACACGCAATTCACGTTACGCAAGAAGAATCCATTTTTTCTTCTTATCCATTACGTGTCGCTATTTCCAGCCAATAAGTGGATACTTATTTCAAAACATTCATTGCAAAATTTACATGATACAGCTTAAGTTTCTCACGAAGAAAATAAGTTAGATAAATAGTATTAAGTTTAACTAATAGCAAAATTATATGCCAAATTGTTCTAAATTGTCAAGGTGAACGGCATTCCGGTGGTTGGATAATGAACCTCGTGTTCGATGAATTGTATCAGGCGCAGGTTTCAAGAGTATTCGGCCAAGAGCAGTCGTTTATAGGCTGCACGCACTACGCCTTTGTCTGTTTGATGTTATGCAGACGAGTAACTAAACGCCTTGTAATTACTGCTTGCACGAATGAAAATTGACTTCTAGCGTGGCTTTGTGGTTTCAGTGGTTACCTCGCTACTGCGTATCAAGTGTTGCGGGTTAACAAGGGGCAAAAGTGTCTTTGAGTTTTCTTAGTGGTTCTCAACACTCACGCGATATTTTATTCTTAGTGGTATTTTGTCATTTAAAAGTCTAACAATTATTATAAATATGTTCCAATTTAATATAGATATAGCACATTCTTAATAGTAGGAGGCCTCGGTAGTGCAGCAGTAGTAAATTCGACAAAGAAGCTCTCAATATCAGCAAGGAATCTGAAACAGTGCCTGGTAAACGCCAATAGGCCCGCTCTCCATTACAAAGAACTTAAAACCATATTTGGCAAAATGTCAGCTTAATACACTTTTCCCTGCCATGTATTACGTATAGTGTCAGGCTTGTATATGAGACTGTGTTGTTTGTTGTTTTATCAAATTATTATATACATACTCAATATAAATAGGAATAACGGATTATACTGTCAATGAATGCATTTACGTAGTCGTACAATAGCAGGTTGCTTTAATTACTTCGACCATACATACATAGACTGACACCTGTCATACTAGGGTGTTCCCTAGTATGACAGGTGTCAGTCTAAAACAAAACGTTGATGTAATACATTCCTGCCTGTTGGCAGGAATGTATTACATCAACGTTTTGTTTTACATTTTAGGTCTCACGTAGGAAATAATCCCAATGCTGTATCAAACCCATTGCACACAACGGGCTATTCTTGCTACAAATTTCCTATCATAAAACCCAATAATACTAGATAATACTCTGCCTAGTCCCAGAATAAAACCAATAACATTACAGTTAAAGCCATCCTCCTATAATCAACCTTACTAAAAGAACAATAGAATATAGTGGCATGTATGTATTAAAGAACATAACTTTACATTAATACTTAAATCGTCAATCAATTATCTTCTCTAGACTAGTCTAATCACTAAGTACCTACAGTAACAAGCTTTATCAGTATCGATTGATTCTTAGGTAATAACTTCCTATATTGCACTTGTAAACGTAACGCCTCGATCGTACGGCTGAAAGAGCAATCTGGCGCACGCGCGTGCTTCACAAGCCATTTCCGACAGAAGAGAAAAAAAAATACTGGCTATCTGTACTTAGTACCTATCTCTACCGATCTAATTTGTACCGAGATATACTAGTATGCACTTAAGATGCTTATACACAGTAACTGGTAAGAGCTAAATGTGCAAGCCTCAAAGTAATGAATATGAGCGATTGCCATTGTCTTAAATTAGAGCATTATGCATACGTCTCGTAGAGAAGATAGTATTTTGAGTCATAATAATAATAATAATGTCCTCCAGACCGAATTTCCGTCATGGCGGCCAATCTTAACGGAGACTGGCTATCTGCGCAGGAGATATAGTGCACAAGTATGTGCGCAAACACAAGTGCACTCTCTGTTCCCTAGCTCTCATAATCCGATGGGACGGTAATCCGACACAACCGGAGAGAGATCAGGCACAGGATCAACGGCTTTACGTGCTTTTCGAGGCACGAGGTGTCTGACACCACCAACTTCCTAACTCTGGGCTGCTATTGAAATTTCTTAACAGAAAAACCCAATCACTTTTTGTTGGCCTGAGCCGGGATATGAACTCAAGACCTCATGCACAGTAGTCGCATTCACTAACGCTGCGCCACTGAGGCAGTTTTTCAGTCAATTAAGTTACAAGTCACAGGTTAAGCAAAACACAATCTGCTACCTACTTGATGGTAAGCGGTTACTGTAGGTAAAAAGCGCATGCTACAACAAGAATATCATTTGCACATTGCCAATCCTGGAGAAAAGAATTAGTCAGAGCCTGGTCCAAAAAACCCAATATTACAAAAATAGTACAGCAGTTTAGCAGATAATCTGGTAACTTTTTTATTAAAGTTTCAGTCAGTTAAAGGATTAAAATACGTTTAATTATTGTCCGACAAATATATTTTAATGCTTTAAATGATATTTTGACTCTAGAGGTATCTTCATCTTATGATAAACAAGTATATCAATAGTTGGTTTTACTATTCATATCAAATGTATGTTATATGTATTATATTAATAATACTTGTGCGTTTCATTAATGTAAAATTTGGACAAAATATGTGATATCTTCATCTACAGATCACAATAAGAAAAAAAAATTATGCACTTAGATACTTGTATTACAGTACGTCAGATTATTGATACACAATTCTATCTAGTACTATTATTATCTCAGCGAATACTACGAATTAGTTCCACCTCTATATCAGCGCTGCGGCCACGCAGACTGTGCGCGTCAATCCGTCACGGACAGTGCACACTCGTGCAAGTCACTGACACACATTACAAGATCTGTACACTACAGCACTTTTGATTTAATCTGTACTAATTAGGCAACTAGAGCGATACAGATCGTTGAACTAAAGTAGCCTAGATGGTCTAGTAAGTAATGTTCGTAAGAACATATGCACATCTATCGAGTTCAAGGACCTGGGCATGTTGCAATATTGCATTGTCCTCCAACCGCACTGGGCCAGCGTGATGGACTATAGGCTAACCTTTCTCACACTGAGAAGAGGCCCGTGTCCAGCAGTAGGACAGTTTAATACAGGGCTGATATTATTATTTTAATGCTGCATTGTGTTTAGTCAAAGCATGGTGGCAATATGCTCATTGCTCGTCCCCCTTTTACGGGAGACTTTTGACCTCCAACAACTAGTATACTGCAGAGGCACGTCTTTCAATGCTAGAACTGGCTATAAATGTTACTAGACTTTCATATTTATATTTTAATAGAATCTATTTACATTACAATTCGCATTTACCATCAGTTTATCGTCAATGCTCATAAAATCTTTCAAGGTTTGATTGAGAAGTTAAATGTTAGTAGTGTGTTTTAAGTTGTTATTACTTTTGTGTACAAACGGTGATAGCCTAACGGTTTATACAAACAGCCTTCAGACGAAAAGCATTATTTGCAATTTATATAATCTGCAGTAAAGTATTTTGAAAACATATTTTAAAAGGAAAAAAAAAAAAAGCGATGCTTAAGTATATTGATGGTACAAGCAAGAATAGCAAGCACACCAAACAGCAAGCAAAGCAATATTTTAAGCAAGCGTACCAATTTGACAAGGAAGCGTACCAATGTGACAAGCAAGAGTACGGCATGCCTGATGATTAACGGTTACTGTATTCTATAATTGCTTGCTTCAGAATTATCACTCATTGCCGATCCAAATATATGTACATACGAAATACATAATGCCTCGCTATAAATAATATAATTGTATAAGTATATACTCTACAGCACCCCTACAGTTATTTATTATATAAAGTTCTATTAAGATAGCTTATCAATATTGCAATTGAGGTAAAATAGCTGCAGTAGTGAACTCTACGAATTAGAAAAGGTCACAATATCAATTAACCTGTCAACATTACTATATTGAGGCATAATGCTAAAAACATTGTACTTATCGCCGCTGGACGTGGCACACGATAGTTAATGAATTAACCTGTAATTATTATCGGTTAAGACAATAACTAATATCGATCGGGCACGCCACAATCATGGCGGTAAGCCCCGTTTTTGAGGAGTGGCTGGAAAGGCGGCATGGCGCCCTCACCTTCCGGCTGACACAGGTAATGACTGGCTACGGTTGTTTTGGCCAGTTCCTGTGTCGCATAGGCCGGCAGGAGACGCCCAGATGTCATCACTGCGGCGACTGCCGCGATGTTGTTGTGGACACGGCACTGCACACTTTGGCGGAATGCCCCGCCTGGGCATCGCAGCGCCGTGAGTTGATCGCGGCAGTCGGACTGGTTACCCTCTCACTCCCGGCCGTGGTTCAGTCTATGGTCCGGAGTGAGAGATCGTGGAACGCTGTCGCCTCCTTTTGTGAGGAAGTAATTTCTCTCCCCAATCGCAGAAACATGCGCCGGAGGGCGCGAGATGACCTCCAGCCACCCTGAGGTTTGACCTGGGGGTGATGGGCTGCGTGGGCCTGCTCGCCACCCGATCAGCACCAGGTCCGAGAGGCGGCGAGCGTGTTCCCACGTGCGCCTCTGTATCGTGTCTTTGTCCCTCCCAGGGGGACGGTGGAGGAAGTATTTCTGTGTAGTGGCCTGCCGTTTTACACGGCGGGCCGAAACCACGGCGGGGTCGCGATTGCATGTGAAAGCGATTTGCGCGGCCTCGCCGTTTATGATTATGTCGAGGAACACCGTGGTAGGTTTAGTCGGTATTACCAGGGTATCTTTTCCCTGGTGAGCCCGACATAACATCTCCGCCCCGCGGAGAGGTACGCGTAAAAGGATTGCCCCACGTAAAAAAAAACTAATATCGATAAATTATATGAATCCAAACATGTTCGATGACAACTTATGGTATGGGCTACTGGAACATATATTGTTCCTCACACATTCACACTTGTATAAACAATGAAATATAACACTTCTCATGTGAATGTAGTTTTTGCCGACCCGCTACTTTCTACTTGCACTCCGTAGAATTCACAAAAAATACTTATAACGGGCTCGCGAGGTCGTTAATGGGCATTGCCATCAAGTTCATTATAGAAAGTCAAGTGCACTCAAACTTTAATGTACACTCGGACACACAAAACGTTTAAGAAAGTCTGAAATACAATTCGAGATTGTTATTTTTACTTCTGTATACGTCGGTCTTTTGTATTTTGTGTGTCATTGTACCATTTGTTCAATATCAGACGCATTCGAAGAAATTAGGGGTCATTAACACCAATTATTGAATTGGTACTGCAGGACAAATTTATAAAATTACAAATTTCTTGAAAGATGATTTTTGTTACAATTTTGACGTTAAAGATAATATAATTAATTATTTTACGATATATTAGTATTATAATTATATATATATAGTTTACGTACGTACAATTAAATTGCTGTATAGCATTTCCCCTTCAATTTTATCAATACTTGAGCAATTATAATTGGGTAATTAACAAGTGATCGCGTCCTCATATGCCAGGTGTTTTTAGAGGATACGTCTGGCTTCTATGTTTTTTTAATACTTGTATATATGTTATCCTGGGTAACGTTACTACATACTCTCAGTTCCCTCAACTTTAGAAGAGAATTTTCTCTTCTAAAGTTGAGGGAACTGAGAGTATGTATAATTTCAGTGTGTTTTTAGACGAATAAAGAAGAAACGTAAATAAAATATATGTGCATCAAAACTTTTATCATGAAACGGAAACTACATTGAAAATAAAAAGTCGTGAGAGATGATTTCAACATGATGCAAAATAGAAATTATATGTATAGTCAAACGCAACGATTTCCATTGAAAATATCTAACTGTGACCAAATACTCTAATAGCTGCAATCATAGTCATGCAATGCTGTCATTGACATTCTACAAAGACATTTGTAACTAAAATAATAATTAGAAGCCAAGCAACTTGCGAGTCAAGGTGAGGATATTGGGTGTAATAAAATATATTATTAAGTTAATAATAATATCAGTTAATGATCTCCGCTGAAGGTTTTGACAAACTAGTAAAATAAAGGCAAATTAAACCTGCAAGGTTTTGTTTCTACAGTGAGTAGAGTTTTCTAACAGTGGATTAATTATATCAGTTCATTCAGATATGAGTTCGGTAGTGAAATTTAATAGAATTGCATAGATAAGCATCAACGCCGTGGTCTATGCGTAGGAAGCCAGCGTGTATCGGCGCTATGTTAAAATAAATAAATTAAGATCGCGAAGTAACACTTATAAACGTAATTTTTTATTGTTTAGAAATGGTTTAAAACATTGATGCGTACTACTACGCTTTAATATGGTCACCTTTCTGGACGTTAAGTTGTCATCAGACACACACACACAATCAAATCCAAACCAATTGCCAACATGACATCTGAATTATAAATATAGTACCATCACGCTCACTCAAATTATAAATTATACAATACTGTTCTATTCCATATCTAATTCGCGCACTATCCTTAATGAGCATACTTTCTCGTGCGATTCAAGTATAGTGCGCTTAACAAACATGAATCGCACGAAAAGTGTGATTTCATAGAAGTTGCTTGACTGAAATGTTTTATTCTTTGGTGATTAGTAAGTTTACTAAAGCTGACATAACTTAATATAAATATTAAGCCATGTTTATTATTGTTGTAGGTCTGGAAGACACAGTGAAACTGGTAAAGGGCATCGGTGGTACATGCCACGGGTACCTGGTAGACCTCTCCAACCGGGAGGACATCTACAGAGTCGCCAAAAAGGTGGAGGAAGAAGTTGGCAGGGTATGTACATTATCAATAACATAATTTCTTTTTTACTTTATGTGGCAGCTGTAAGCTGAGTCTTAAAGGAAATGCGGGAATTACACAACACGATATTTTAAAAAAAGGCTATCAAAGCTATTGCTATCGCTCTGAGCCCGAATGAAATATCAATGTGTGAAAGGGGTAACTACAGCTCGAACTATGTAAAATTGTAAATCTCGTGTTCCCCTGAAGAATACGTTTGTAGGCCTAAACGCTGCCCGTAGTTCCTCTTAAGAGAAAACACAAGGGCCGTTTTCCCCTACAAACGTAGTCCCCTGTTTCCTCCCAGGATAATGCCAGTAGAACATTATTTTATTAAAAATGTATTGCCTCTATTGGCATATCCCTATGTTTTCATTTTTTTCATAAATAAATTATAAAAAAAGACATGAGCCTTCAAAAACCTCAAAAATTGGCCAGACTTTCCGCTGTGTTCAAACGTCCAGAAAACAAATTTGACTAGATTATATAAAAAAAGGAAAAGATAGGAACACGGCCAAAGCTTTCTTTAATTTTTAATAAAAAACGTAGATAAATCGTTCAAGTTTTGGAGAAGGAATCAGGGGACTACGAAACGTTGATTTTGTGTACTTTTAATAGGTATTTTTAGTCCAAGCTGTAGTTGTCTCTATCGCACTCTGCGGGCACTGCGCGACAGCAATAGATTATACAAATACCTAATTTCAATTATCTTTCTGTTTCCTCTTAAGGTCCCAAAGCCATTGAAAGCGGCCAAGCATCTTTACATATTTTTATTTAAAAAGTATTTATTATAATTATCGTTTTGAAGTTAGAAACCTGTTTTAACCAGCGTAAAAGAGACAATTAATAAAGTTTATCTCGATATAAATTTGCTACTAAGTTACTAATGAAATTGATTAAAGACGTCGTTGCTGCTATGTTTCATAGTAAAATAATCTACAACCTTCACAATAAAATACTTATAAATTAAATATATTCAATATACAAACAAATATTTTGGGAAAAGCGCTACTCTATTCTATAAAACAACTGAAAAAAGATTTGTCGCTTACAACGTTGAATTCTGAGCACAGTGATGTTATACTATACCTATATAATTATATTTTAGAGTAGTAGAGCCTCGCTGATTTCAGCATGAATGGGCCGGCTCGACCGGGGAAGGACTACCCTCTCATAGAATATCGACGTGAAATAGCAGTATTCCTACTGTTGTGTTTCGTTCGGTGAGTGAGAGTGCCGGAGGCCCAATCACCCTCTTTCCCCCTTCCTGCTCTTTCTCCTTCCCACTTCCTTTTTCTCCTAAAGGGTCGGCAACGCGCAATATTGGCGTATTGCGATAATATATGGCAATATTATATGGCGTCCATAGGCTACGGTGACCACTTACCATCAGGTGGACCGTATGCTTGTTTGCCACCTTAATGGTATAAAAAAACACCTACTCATCGTGATGCGCAGTGGCTAAAAACATTCAATTCGATGTTTAAGCTTAGTGCCAGAAGGCCCTTAATAAAAAAACACGATTATTATGAGTTTTTTTTATTAAAGGCATTCTGGCACTAAACTGAACCCTTCCTCAATTGAAAAGGGTATAACAACTTGAAGCACATGCAATTATGAACAAAATAAAAATAATTTTCCTTGATATTTGTGAAAGGGACGATTACAAATAATAACGAGGACCTGAAGCTGCTACCTTCGGCGCTCTGAACCGGTCGTCGCAGTATATTTATTTCCTTGCTGTAAAGGCTGAACAAAAATACCTATTTATAAAATAAAACTCAAAGCAAATGCCGCATATCCGCATGCAAACATTACTTATTGTATTATGCATTTTTGGAGCCTTTACTTAGTATAAGTGATTTACTTGTCCTTAACAAACATCCCTTGCATATCCTAACTAATATTATAAATGCGAATGGGAGTTTGTTTGTTTGATACATTTCCACTCCCAAACTACTCGACCCATCATCATGAAATTTTACATACACGTTGTCGGGGGAACAGGAAAGGTCATAAGGTTTCATCCAGCAAAAAGTACTGTTACTAATGTAACCTAACCTTACCTACATTTACGAAACCGAAACCACGGGCAAAATCCAGTTGTTGATATTTTCGACATACATAGAAGCAACATTGTTGAATGAGGTCATTAAACTCTCGAACATTAATACCCGATGCACATGCATAACAAGTAACTTGATAAATACTTATAGGAAATCATAAAATACAATTACCACGAAATCGTGTAACCTTAGCTATGAGTTATTATTCTTCATTGTAGTAAAGAATTAGGGCCTAACTTTCATTTGGAGAGGTGGGTGGCCTTTCGACTTTGGTGACTGACCATTTGATGTTTGTAAAGTGACTCTCAAACTGTCGACTGTGACTTTACTTACCATCTAAAATTAAAAACAAAAGACATAATCCTGTCACATGACATGTTTTTGTTTTGTTCTTCTCATGAAAGCTCTACTCCTCGAACAGGCTCTTTTTGCTGCAAAATTTTTATATACTTTTATTTATTTTTTATTATTATATTTTTATTTATATATCAGATAATTGATGTGTCCAAGAATCGCTCATAAATTTTTACGAAAGTAAAGATTTTTGACTTTGACTTTGATATATAGGTACATAGTCACACGCCTAAATGCTGAATTACAATTAAAAAAATATTTATTTGCCAAAAAGTGTTGGTACACTATAGATCTTAAAATTAGTAAATACATGTCCAAGAACACTTGTCATTATAGTGACATGCAAATAATGAATATAATAAAATTTATTTATTTTAAATTTTATGTAATCTGGAATTGTGTAATTAGTATTTTTATTAATTATGACATTAGGAGCCAGTTTAATATTATTGGGCTTGATTACATAAATTAAAAAAGTCGGATATACAGTAAAAGTTATTTTCTATTAGCCAAGACTTAAACTCTCTTACAAATTTATTTATTTGTGAATCCTTTATGTTATCTGGTATAGCGTTACATATTTTCCCACACATCACATAACAACTCATATTATACAAGATTGTCTTAGAAATAATTGGTAAAACCATTCTATCAGGCCCGGCCATCTAGTATTTCTAGGAAACATTTCATGAGCTTTTTTGAATAGCTTAGACACATTAATATTTTTAACTACTATAAGTTACTATTAATAACAATAAATTACTTTTATTTATTGATCAGATTTATTTTCCTTTATTACAACTTTAGCTGACTCGCGCAACTTCGTCTGCTTTACATAAAATAATTTTTCCCGTTTTTGCAATATTTTAATTTGTGCCCGGCTCCTATTGGTTGTAACGTGATGTTATATAGCCTATAGCCTTTCTCGATAAATGGGCTATCCAACACTAAAATATTTTTTCAGTTTGAACCAGTAGTTCCTGAGATTAGCGCGTTCAACCGAACAAACGAACAAACAAACTCTTCAGCTTTATAATATTAGTATATATAGTATAGATGTAAGACAGTTCTTACAATACTTGTCTTGTGGTCTGGATGCAACCTAAAAATGTTTGTAACACTCATACCTGTAAGTCCCGAAGTCATAGGCAGAGGTGTATGATTTTGATATTTCACTACGGTTTACTAAAACTTGCCGTCGAGACTGCGCCGAGCGAAATGTTCCAAAACAGGCTGTCACAGTTAAGTGAATAAAATCAACACTTTTTATTTAATACAAATATAAAATATTCATTTACCATAACAATAAATGTGTTTACAATTACTCCGTGTAAACAACTTAAAATAATTAATATTTTCGCTTACAAAATTACGTAAATTTGCATTTGTGTTACGTGATTTTTATATTATAACAGTAGAAATCTATCCTATTTTACAGCTTAAACGAAACATAAATAGTTATATTAGAATTTGTCTGTCCCAAATATTTAAGTTACTGGTTGACAATAAAGATACATATTTATCAAAAAAGCACTTTAAATCATCCATACAATTTTACTATGACGGCCGCGCGTCGATTTGAATATGCGCCGCACGAGCTCTGTCATTAATCTGTCTTACGGTCGGAGCAATCTTAAAGCCATAGCCCGCGTTTCTGAGTCTGCACGGATGGTGTAGTGGTCTAAGTGATCGCCTCGCCACTGCCATTGCGCCTAGTGTTGTGGGTTTGAAACCCACACGGGTAAAATTTGTGTGATCCACAAATGGTTGTTCCGAGTCTGGGTGTCCATTGGGTCCGTTGTTTGAATAATTGTAAAGTCCCCAGCAACACAGGAATTATTCCTAGTGCTGGATTTACTATTATAAAAACAAAAACAAAACAAGCAATCTGAGGAGTGTTAAACAGAAACACCAAATATTACAATGCTTGACCTAACAATCGAACTTAAAACCTCACGATCAGCCGTAAGCTAAAACGCAACGAGGTAACGTCCGAATGCAATATGCAAATGATTTCCGACAATCATTATTCCCCAGTATTAGTAATTTATCAGTAGTGTTGATGTAGTAAGACTTAATTAACACTTTAATTATTTTCTTATAATGGCTATTGTATACACTTTTTCTATATAATTATGTAAATAAAAGAAGGCTTATTATTGCGCTTCACATAAAGTAAAAAAGTGAGTAGTTACTATTATAAGTTTTAAAATACTAGTTCTTACAAGCGTGCCTGGTTGCGTTATTTTTCTTGCCTCAGGGTTTGCCTCAGGGTTTTCCTCAGGCTTTAAATAAAATTAGTAAAATTCTTTAAATTAGTTCAGTTAGCCATGAAAGGAACCGACAGAATTACTTTCATATTTTAGCCTATCTCTTGCCCGTGGCTTTGTTCGCGTAAAACTAGGTTAGGTTACGTTAGTAACAGTAGGTACTATATTTAAAAAAAAAATATCGCCCTTTTTTACCAGATGAGAATATAGTTTGGAAAAGAAAAAGAATTTTAAAATCGGTTGGGTAGTTTTTGAGCTAAAGCGTTAAAAACAAACAAACAAAAATCAAATCTTTCCACTTTATAATATTAGTATAGATATAAACATACACATATAAATGAATTAATTAATTTGATCAAATCTCTATATATTAGGCGGAATGAGATTTGTTTTTTAATTCTCTGTTCCCCCCGACTGAACCTATCACGGTGAGCGAGTTAAAATGAAGAAATTTGATCAAATCTCAATATTTTAGGCGGGTTGCCTTTTTTTTTAGAAATTCTCTGGTCCTACCGACTAAAACTACCGCGGTATTCCTAAGCGAGCTTCCGTAGGTATTGAACACAATGGTATTCCCCAAAATATCCGTCGATCGACGTTTAAGCAGTACGGAATCCCCGTAAAAGAAGAAAAATAGGGATGCGAACCGAGATTGTTGGAAATCGGTAGATAAATCGGGACAATTTCCTTACATTAACTAAATCGTAGAAAAATCGTTCCATTTCGGTAGAACAAGCGCCAAATCGGTAGAACAAGCGCCATATCGGTAGAACAAGCGCCAAATCGGTAGAAATACCAAAACACCGTTACTTTCGAGATCACTGGTAACGAATAGCTATAATAATAAAAAGTATGTTTATGTATTTGTCTATGATACACAAAAATATAACTTACCTTTTAACGGTAAAAGTTTTTGCTGTAAAAATTTTCAAAGTGACCTTGTGTTTTGTAATAACTAAAGACGATTAAAATGACTGTGTATATGTATCCTAATCAATATTATAAATTCGAATGCAAGTTTGTTTGTTTGTTATGGTTTAACTACTCGCATCATCATACAATTTCGCATACACGTTGTCAAAGCAACAGAAAAGGACATAGAGAACATTTCACCCAAAAAAGTACTGTGCCCATACGAGCGATGCTGCGGACATAAACAAGTATATTATATATATTCATGTGACAATACCACTTGTACCGTTGTGAAATAAAGATAAGAATGTAGGTACTACGGATGTCTTCTATCTTAATGCGACATTGTGTGTCAACATTCTTTAGAAGTGTGAAGTGGATAACGGAAGCTTTTTCGGTGAGCTTGTCTCGCTGGCTTGTCGATATAAGCGACGCATATCTGCGGAACGTGACATCCCGGGTTCGATGCCTAAGTCGGATAAAAGAGTTATTGGAGTGTCCTGTAAGAAATTCTTAATGGAAAAATACAGCGTGAAACCAGTAGCTTTTTATCAAATAGCTCAAATATATACCTATTTGCCTTTATGCCCGAAGAGTTGGGTAGAGTTTTATCCATATATCACCAGCTTTGATTCTAGAGAGTCCACGAAATAGTAGGCGGCTGATTGCCGTCGATATACTAGGCATGTATCCAGACTTCGTACTGCTAAGGATAATTTATTTGCAACATTGCAACACATCGCCCGGGAATCAACCTCATGCACAGCAGTCGCGCAACCAAGGCAGTGACACGTCTCTCAAGTATAGTAGCACCGAGTGTTGTGGGTTTGAATAAAAATTGACAGATTCGCAAATGGCTGTTCCGAGTCTGGGCGTCCCTTATGGTCGTTTGAATCCTTGAAATATCGTTCGCAATACAGCAATTATTTAACGCGTGCTGCTGATTTCAAAATTATCTAAATGTAGTATTTTCAAATAAACCGGGATTAAATTCGTATAAAGTAGTTTAATGTAACATTCGCGTACACGTAAAACATTATTATAATACAGGATACATGGCTCACTTTAGTTTTACTGATTTCAGGTGAATCTACTCATCAACAATGCAGGCGTAGTTTCGGGGCAGTATCTACTCGACACGCCTGACCACCTCATCCAGAGGACATTCGATGTCAACATCCTCGCGCACTTCTGGGTAAGTACTTGAATGTAATAACATTGTAGCTTGTATTTTTATTGACTACATACGATGCTTTAAAAGCCACGAAATGAACGCTCCAATCCGCGCTAAGTATTCGCTTGAATCATGTTTTGTGGCTCTATGTTATTGTATCTATAGTTCTTCCGAGTCTGGATGTTCTTTGTGTCCGTTGTTTGAATGTTTAAAAATTCCCCCGCGATACAGGAATTAATCCAAGAGCGGGAAAAGTCTTTTTAAAATATATATTTTTAAAGCTATAGTTTAGGTCGTCGCGTCACCTATTGCTACGGGCTGGGTGTTATGGGTTTGATCCCCACACACAACAAAAATTCGTGAGAGCCGCAAAGTTTTATTGCGTGTCTGTTGTTTGAATGCTTTTTTTTTGTTAAGTTCTCCAGAGAGAATTTATTTCTAGCGAAGATGTTGTTATTTTAAAAAGAAAAGAAAGCTTGTATACGGCAGTAACGTTATCAGATCGAATAAAGCAAGCAGGGTAATAAAGGAAGCTTTCCTATAAAAGCCGTGAATATAATATATGTGATTATCTATTTTACTATTTATATTTGCTGACTAAATCACAGACAAGGTAACTTGGTTTATAGCAGTTAACCAGTTTTAATACAATTAAGCATAAAGATAAGATCTTGTAAGCTAAGGAGGTACATAATTAAGTAGTTTAGTTTCAAAATCCTCTAAAATACTTTCCACCAAATAATGGTAAATCACAAAAAACCATATAAAGACGATATAAATGGACTTTTTTAAGGGTGTTTGAAACAAACTGCTACTTTTGTGAGCTGATTTAAGAGAATTTTAGTGGGTTTTGTTGAAAACTAACAGTGCAATGCGATAAAAGCAACGAAGGAGCTTTATATTCAATCGGAACATTATTTTTGTTCTGATATCGTTTTGGCGGGTTTTGAAACTATACTCATCAATTATGCTACTTTATAAAGAGTATAGTATAACTACACAGTCTTAAAATAAACTAAATATAAAGTTTACGTATAATATTATATTAATTTATTATTCAGATAAATCTAAATATTATAATTAGCTTTACCTCTAATAAACTATAAATTTAATCATAGCGTGAGACAGTATTTCGCATAATATATTATTATAAGAAAAATAATACAACTAACGCTTAGTTCTGGGATTTCCTAAATGAGATTTTTTTCGCATGCTTATAAATGTTGAAGGCAAGCATACTGTCCTAATTATAAACAGCTACGTACAAAAAGAAATTTAAGATACAGTAAAAGGAAAGGGTTGGTAGAAATAGGTACGTGCTCCGTGTGCAGGTGGTATCAGTGTTTCTTTTCCACGCTGGTATTTCTTGTAAGATATTTTTGAGAGTATTGACATTTTTCCTGTAGAAGAAAGAGGCCCGTGCCCAGCAGTGGGACAGTTTAATACAAGGTTGCTATTATTATAATCCAGTTACACGTTATATCATTCGAATGGTCGACATTAGTTTACAGCGCTCGCCGAAATGACGTCTTCAGGCTTGATTTTTTGTATTTTAACTCGTGAACCGGCAACTCAAGACAACATTTCTGTCATAACACTTATGGCAAAACAAGTTTAACATATAATTTTGTACTTTTAACCTTGCCCCGATAAGGCACCGATCTCGGTAAATGCTGTCTAACATTTTTTTGTTATTATGACAAAAAGTTGATTTTTAATATAAAAAAGATTCAATCGTATTTTCGGTCATAGACTATTGAGCTTTTCTCGATGTTTTACCGTCCAGTTTTAATAGTACCTAATGGTGATTAATCTTATTTATATACTTTGCGACCCGTTTATGATAAAGTATACTTATCTATAAAAGGATATTATAAGGTATTTGAATATAACATAACACAAATTACAAATTAAATAGACAGAGCTGGTTTGACTACATATTTGGTATATGTGGCATATTTTTTTATATCTGCATTCTGGTGCTTATTTTTTATGTGAAAGTCTTACAAAATTAATTTCGCGTTATTTGACATTTACCAAATTAAATTGTACCATAATTAAGTATTATCTGCATATCAGAATTTGTGAATTTGTGAATTTGGCCAGCTAGTCTTAATAATCAAACGCACGTAAATCTGAATCTTACGATCTTACCTTCTATGTATATATCTGTAGAACACCGAAACTATAGTTTATTGAAGCGCAAATGCAGGTGCAATTGCAAAAGTCATATTATATTGCGACCGCTTAGCGATTTCCGATTAGGATGTTGACATTTGAAACATCCCTGCTATTCAATAAGAAATTATGATTTGTTTTGTTTATTCAACCTGTTGTATTGCTTTCCTGCCTTCTTGATGTACTGTTACAACTATAAACATTTAAATTATATTTTCATTTGATTTTCTGCAGACGGCTAAAGCCTTCCTACCCTCAATGATCGAGCACAACGATGGCCAGATCGTGACCATCGCGTCTATGGCTGGTCATGTCGGAGTCGCTAAGCTGGTGGACTACTGCTCATCCAAAGCCGCTGCCTGCGGCTTCGATGAGTCATTGAGGGTCGAACTTGAAGCCAGAGGCATCAAAGGAGTGCGCACTTCACTCATCTGCCCATACTTCATACGCTCCACAGGAATGTTCGAAGAGGTTAATTCTAGGTAAGAATGAATTTAATGTAAAATAATGACTATAGAATTTTTAAATAAAATTATGTCGTTTATAATGTATTATAATTTGAAATAAGTTTATTGTCACTATTTTTTTAACAGCTAAATCTCTCTAGATGTTTTGATGAGGATACGTGAGAGTCAGATTTAGAATTATTAATTATAAATATAATTACAATGGCGTGAGATAATACTGCTGACCGAAACTAAATAATAAATGTATAAAAATATATCATTATTAAATATTTAATAGAAAATAATATTGTAATCTTTACAGAAATTATTATAAATGTTTCTGTAGTGTGCCAACACTTAACGTAATCCTATAGGCATAGTTTCTAAGCAAGGCTTTACTTTAAATTATAGGGTGTAAGTCGCAGGATACAAAACACTGCTGGAAACTAAACAAAACTTGATTGCGTTTGAAAAATGTTCAAAGCTTGCTATATAAACCATTAGCTCTAATTTACTTTTTTACACGATTTTCACAACATTCGATGTCCGTGTTCCTTAAAAATCTCCAACCAATATCGACTCATGTTTACCTACGTTGTATAAATACTCCTGTACTCTTGAATTAAAATTATCATACACTCTATTGGCTATTGATAAATATTTATGCAAGCTGTTTTAGGTTTGGTAACTTACAATATATTATTTACACAGATGCCTCATTGCCCATTCATTGATGATTTAACAATTTAATACAAACGTGGTGTGACAACAATTTTCGTAATGACAACGATTTCATAGAATAATACTTTAGGTGTCTAATTTTTATGGTGAGATTGCCTAACTACGCAATGCCCTGAGAAAAGTGGTGAGATGATTGGCCTATAGCAACTAGTAAAAATATTTAGCCTTCTGTAGACTTCTGATATGATGTAAAGCTTGTCTCGTATACCCAGAGTACTTAGTGTAAGCTGGAGAATTTGCTTATGACAGTTCGTAGACTCTGACTGCCTACCGATTGCGCTATTCGCGTTCCTCTTACTTGCCTACGATTTAGTTGTCATAATCATCTAGTCTCGCCTCGCCATTGCTACTACGCCAAGTGTTGTGAGTACAATCCCCACACATTTGTGTATTCCACATTCACTTAGTTGTTCCGAGTCTGGTGTTCTTTGTGTTTGTTATTTGAATATTTATAAAGTCCCTCGCAACACAAGATTTATTCCTAGTGCAGTCTTACAAAACGTTTGCAGATATCATGTCATAAAATTATAGTGCTAAACTGACGATGCTACCTGCGCTCGACACAATTCGACACTTGGTACAAATATTATACTTACTTTCTGCTCTGTGGATGGATATTTAACACAAGTTGTACTCGCGGTATCACCCACGTTAATGATTACTGCTCTGCTCCTGTGGCTCGTAGCGCGATGCTTATACAGCCTATAACCTTCTCAAAAAATCAGACTATTAAATCCAAAAAGATATTTCAAAGCCGACAGGGTGTTTCAAATGCTAGCATATTGAAACAAAACAACAAGAAATCTCTTCAGCTTTATTATATCAGTTTACATTAATGTGCATAATCTGTCAAATCTTAGAATACCAAACATAATTAAAAATCGAATGTTTCTAGCCACCGGTGTGCTACTGCGACGCAATATAATAATTTCTCTCCTTTCAGATTCGTGCCGCAACTGAACTCGAATGACGTGGCTGATCGCGTGGTGCTGGCGATCCGCACCAATGAGCCGTTCGCCCTTATTCCCGGATACTTCCGTGTGTTGCTGCCTTTCAAGTGGTGCGTATACTGTCATACAATACTTCTCATATGACACCATACGTAATGGAACCGGTCCAGTGGAGCATACCGCTCAGTACGTCATGAAGCAAATTACAGAGTATGCACGTGTTTAGCGATATCTTATTTGATACCGTTAATGAGTGCTCTTATACGGTCTCAATCAAATTAATACATGTATGTACCAGTTCTTATACCTGAAGGATTATTTTTGCTTCAGTATATATTCCCGAAGGTGTCACTACTATATATTTAAAAAGGTATAATACTCCCACATTCGTCAGCTGTTTTTGGGTTCCACATAATAGAACTGTTGGGTTTCTAGCAACAAGAATATGAAACTTTACCGGAATCGGAAATCAAATCCAAATCGCCATGATAGGCAACAATATCTGCAAACTTATACCATGGGTTTAACGCAGAAGTCAATTCATTTGGATTGAATTTTCTGCACTAGACCGAGTCCGAGACACGGGGCAATAATTTGTGTAAGTTGTGCTAAGTACTAAGTTGCGCAAATAGTTGTTTCGAGTTTGATGTTATTTGTGTCCGTTGTTAGAATATTGGAATGTCCTCCGTGACACAGGAATTATGCATAGCGCGAGAAGTTTTATACAAAATGTAATAATTAAACGTCGTTACAAAGAATTGTACAAAATTAAATTATTTATACAAATACACTTTAAGTATAAATATAATGCTGAAAATTCACTTAACTTATTCCAGGATAGTACCATGGCCGTGCATATCTGAACTGATCCGAGGCTTGGTCCCTGACGCGGTACCGATACCTGTGCACGGCGCCCCAACATCACCTGTCACCACTAAGGTGTCGCCGCCATTGGATGCCAAGAGGGAATCTGGACCCATGACGATGGTCCCACCTGCGAGACACGACCGACACGTTTGACATCACAATTAACAGACACTGTTGTAGCATAGACACTTGTTGCGACACGAGAGGTTCAGTTCAAATTAAAAAAATACATTATTTTATAAGCTTACTACAAAATATCCCCAAAACGTCTTCTAGAGCTTAAAACAGGACAAGCTTCATATGATAAATGATTTCATTTAACTATTTAAATAACGTAACGTTTTAACGCTGCTAAATAATATAATTAACAAGTTATAATTTTTTAACAGTTGCTATGTGACTTTGACTAAAAGCCTCTCGTAATTCTTTGATGAACGATAACAGGTTAGCAGTAATGACTAGTTAATATATAATTTGATGAACAACGTAAAATTCTAAACGATCGTTCAACTTGGCATTGAAATGTTAATCTATGTATGTGATTGTAGCTATATAACACGTTACAACTACTTTATTGCCTTTTATAATAGAGATAAAATTGAAGAGGCCTTATAATGACTTTCGATGTAGATAATTTTGGGCATTTATGATACGATTTATATGTATAACCTTTGTTAGGGTTTATATAAGAAATAAAACATACATACACACTACCTGGCTTGTTCACGAGGCAAATAACATGTTACTTGCGATACTTACGGTAGCCATTTGCATCGTAAACAATCACCTATATGGTGAGTGATATTAAAGGTCTCCACACAAACGTAGAACAAAAATAAATAAGTACTTAAAGGTTGTTACTTTAAAGATATCAAGAGACAAATAGGCCTATCCGAAAACTCTTCTCTAATGCCCCAATATAAAATATAAATGATTATACAAAATTATGTACAATTGTATACCATAGGCTGAATGTAATGTCTAGTTAAGAGTGCTTTCATTTTAGTAGAACTCAATGTCGTGACTTAAACTCATCAGTGTGCTAGGAGCTATTGCTTCTTCACTACTTATACAATTTTGCATTATTTACGAAATTACACGCTGTCCGTACTTCTAACTACTATTCTGACCATTAAAACACACTCAAGCATATTATTTGTATAAAATTCCTTTGACAATTAATTGTGGATACCTGTGGTACTTAGTCAAACTAAGATATTAATAAGATATTCAGGATGTGATTTATAGATAAGAATATTTCTATCGCGTACATAAGATGTAATTTAATTTACACTGTTTGGATATAAACATTACATTAAAATAATATTATAAGAGTTAAATAAATGTTGTCTATCCACGACTGTTAATTTTTTTAAATATTTTATTTTATCTTGCAACTTCGGTCAACATGTAGATCTTAGTGCTGTACCATTGTTATTTTTTATGCTGACAATTGTTATCGATGTTCTTTAAAATTATTTTTTAAAAGAGTAACGGTCGTGGATGATGTCCATAGTCTAATTAAATCTAATTCACACAGTTCGTTTACTACTGTCGATTTCGTTGACAGGAGATTGAAAGTACCGGCTAATCAAAAAGTACCGCAGCTGTCTATAAAATTGTTTGAGTGCGATCGTTTACAGGCTGTTTGAATTAGTTCTTAGTTTGACTGTGGTGTATACTACAAAAGAATTGAGTGTTTTAGCGTTCAGCGCGTTTACCTCTTATAAATAAGTTTTCTTTTTATATAAGTACTTAATTATATCGTATGGGAATGTAATGTATTTGATTAAGATATGTAAATATGTTTACTATAGTGCGTATTGAAGTCTTCCAGCTAACATTGACAGCTGCAGGGTAAACTGTAGTATTAATGGTAATATAAATGACCAATTTTATAAAATATTTATTCGGTTGATAACGAACCATCATTCCTATGACCTATTAATGTACTGGCCGGATAGGAAAAGTCATGTTTGTAAACTTGCTAGTCAGTACACTTGGTTTTAGAAACAAATGGTTACGTGACCGTGGGAGCGCTGGCCTATGTTGCATGTTATGAACGGATACAGAAAGATTACGTATTCGCTTCAAACTTGATCCGTAACAACAACAATGTTTCTTTGTATATTAATGCACGTGATTCACTAACAACTTGCTACCTTCGACTTGGTTAGTGGAATTAGGTGCAAAACGGCCAGATCAAGTAGACCTCTCAAAGCCTTACATGAGATTAGTAACACGAGACCAATGTGTCCAAGAGGTTGGCTTTCGAATGGCATTTACTTAGAACAGGTCAAGGACAATAATGTTTATACTAAATTCAAATTATACTTTATAATTATTGTGATTTCATCATGAGTAATGTACAGGTCAGGTATAAATTAAACGGCATGAGTAAGTAGATAATACCGCCTCCTACACATGCAACCAGTCTTAAAACCACAACGGACTAAAGCTCATAGAGGTAGATTATTTGTTTTAGATTTATGTATTAAACATTTTAAACGTAGTCTTTTTGCATTAAGATCAGTTTAACATTCAAAAATATTTTAATGTCATTTACATTGAAATATTTTTATCGTGGATATAAAAATCCTATTTTTTCTGTTTACGTAAAAAAGTAATTAGATTTTTTGCTTTGCATTTGTTGAAAAATGAGTGTGTCTACTGATTGTTATTTGTCTAGATTTTAATCTTTACGATGCCATTAACGTTGAAATTAGAATGAATTTTGCTAACGCTCCCTAGTTGTCTTATTTGTCAGAGAATTAAATAAAGAATTGTCATTAATATCACAGTTTACATTAATATTATACCTCTTGTACTTATTTTGTATCAATTACGTTGTGGTGGAAGCGATTGTGCATTCGTAAGTTTTCATTTTGGTTTTGTTGTAAATCGCAATGAGATTAATTTTATGAATGCGACAATTAATAAAACAATGTAAAATGTTAACAAGTGTTTTATTTTTGGTTTAGTTATTTAATAACGTAAAGTTTGCACAATCACGACAAAGGCACATATGTATATGCGATTTTGAAGAAATTCGGTCGAATACGTATGTAATCGAATACCTATGTATGTATGTAAGTATTCGACCGACTTGCTCTCATGCTCATATCCTGAAGAGGCAGGCATGTCTATAATAACCCCTACATTACAGCCATATTTCGTCAGTGAGGCCTCATATACAGCAGTTTAATTCAATACCGTTGCGCCACCAATGTCGTCTACAGTAACTGTACTGTGACGATTAACGTCACTCGTCATGTTTTTGTCTCGGTTAGTCTAAAGGCGATACCTACTTCACCTGTCAACGATTGCTTATAGTTGTTAACATATTGTATGCATCAGCGATATGCACAATTTCAAGTTATCGATAGATTCGAATCTATCGACAAAACTACAAATAAGTGCGCGTAGATCAGGCATCGCTTAGTACAATACATTCGAATATTATTTAAATTCACTAACGTGCATCACTATTATGGATTGGCTAGCTAGACTGTAAAATAGTAACGAATTTATATTTCGTTTGTCGTGATCGTACATATTTTCAGATAAAACAACTTAATTTAAGGTACTTAAGAATAAATTACAAAAGCTATTAAAATTACGTATGAACATTGGTTTGGTTTGCCGTTAAGCATAGCACAAAATATGTTTACATATGCAAGACAAGATAAGAAGATGGTTACGTTTGGAGTTCTAAAAAAAAAAAACATAACACAGACAACTTTACACAACCAACAAATTTGACAGAGGGACGTACATTTACATTTGACCAGCAATGTAAAGAACGAACACTAGAAAGCGTAAGTCAACAATTATCTATCTAGTCGGTCAGAATACTCAATAATAGTGAATAAACTTTAACTCAGGAGCCAAACCAAAATCACTTATTGCAGTATTGTAGGAATCTTAGATTACACGATACGAGACAGAAACACATTCTTCAAGACAGATCTACATTAAAAATAATTAATAGACGGCCAAACGCATGTCAACTGCTGTGATTGTCTTGCGCTTAGCAAGCGAATCGCAATTGTTAAGCCAATCAAAACACTTGATATGAGCTTAAATGTATCGTATTGCTGATTAGCCTTTCAGAATCTGAGTGACATTCACGTGAAGGGCTAAATCCGCCCTCCCTATCTAAAATATTCAGAGAGAGAAAAACCTACCGAGAGCATAATGTAATTATAGGTACCTACATGATATTGGTAATTGAAGAAGGTGCGGTAAAGTAAAATTCAGTAACTGTTACACATACTGTTTAGGTAAGTAAAAATTAAAAGTGACGAAGTGAAAAATTAAAGGGTAGGTCTTGGAAAACATATTTTTTGCTACATTATGAGCTAAATCATCATCATCATCATGATGATGATTTAGCTAAATAAAACCTAAAATACTGAACGAGTTAAATAATACTTTAACATAAGTATAACATTAAGTAAAAGGTTAATAATCTAAGATGTTATAGTTTATGCATAGTAATGACATCGATTCTATAGAACATGGAAAAAAGGTCTACTTTCTTAAAATAATTACAAAAGATGTTGCTTATCTACGTAGTTATATCTTTATAAGACAGGAAAAGATGGGTAAGTAAATTAAGTGCATACTTATCTATATTTTATTATTGTCTGCAATAAGAGTAAGTACAATTTAGTTGACAAATTACAATAAGAGTTAAACCAAATTCTTGTGGGTTTACTTCAATAGCCAGGAATCAAACCAACAACTTATCGATTGCAAGTTCGATGCCTTGACCATTGGATGACCTCTAAATGAAGATTGCAATTTGCGAATGGTTTTATATTGAGATATCAAATCGCAGCGGCACACCGCCTTTAGCCAAATTAGACCGCTGCCGGTGTAGTAGAAGAATTAGCGAGGTCGAACTAACTATTTCAGCAGCCACTCGCGACAGGCTTACATGTCTAGTCGCGGCACTACAGATTCGGTATCATTACTATTCATACAAGCATACACATATATCTTATAAATTTATAGTAAAATGCATTGTTGCCAGACTAGCTAAATCATACTTAAATTTTATAAAAAATCCTTTTATTAAACCTTAGAGTAATTATGTATAGAAATGTATCTTAGCTAGCTTTACAAACATTTCAACTTTTGACTGTACAAGTGGCTCAGTGGTTTAAATGATCGCCTCGCCCCTGCCATTGCACCTGTTGTGGCTTCGATCCCCACACGGATGAAAATTTGTGAGTTCTACAAATACATGTTCCGAGTCTGGATGTCATATGTGTCTCTTTGTTTGTAAAGTCTACGATGCAGAAAGAATGACTAAAGCGGAAGTTTTATTTTGAAGAAAAATAAACAGTCGCAAATAACCTCTAGATTCGTTGATCACATCGTTAAAAACACATTCGCAAATCGTGTGTGTCTGACGTGACTTTATTAAAGGTTACAAACGAAGATTCACTAACGACCTTTAATCAGATCAGATAATTTGAATAGCATATTTTTTAAACTGGTGAAAACAATTACATGAACTTGTAGACGCAAAACATGAAGTCTATTTTGATTGCAATTGTGGTTGATCCCATACAATATTAAACAAAGCAATACTCTCTCCTTAACTAATTAACATATTAATAACAAATACTTACAATAACAATCGCAATTTGGTGTCAAGAAAGCAATTAAAATTACGAACGATATTAAAATCCTATATCCTATATAATGATCTTCGTAATTATGACAATATTGGTCGTTACGTTTGAAGATACATTGTAGGATATTTATACAAAAGGCACTTACAGATAATATTATTATTTATCTAAATGTAATAAGAAAAATATAAGCACTCATACATTCTTTACGGTCATCGAAACAATCGGTGGAGTATATATAAATATTTCTCATATATAGGTAATCAAGACCAAAGATTTAAATTAGATTGGTATAGATACACTTTACTATGTCTTACTTTATAATGGCACCTTTCTGGACGTTTTTCTGTCATCTGAATTATAAATAAGGTATTATCACTCATATTTAAAATTGTGTAATAATGTCCTCTATCTAATGTACATCTCCACTCTTTTTAGTATGACAGTTTTCTGTTCGCTCTAAGTATATTGTGGGCACATCTATGATTTTAATCTTTAATCTCCAAATGACTATTGAATTTTATACATAAAATACATACGACAAGATTATATTAAAGCATTTTAAATCAGTCATCATCATCATCATCATCAGTTTAAATAATATTTTCAACGGCAAAAAAGATTTTAGGCTGACCACTTAAATGTGAAGAACTCCAAATATGTAAGTCGCCCGAAAACGTTACATATTTTAAAGTAATAAAGATACTGTTTTAGGGCGATTTGATCTAGCACACAATTAACGAAAACATCTTACAATGAGGGCTATAGCGCTTGCATTCACCGCTAGGGCACTAGTGGATAGCAAGTTATTTTCTTCTTCACTTCAACAGTAACCATAGAAACTAATAATTATTGCCGCGAAATACAGCTTTTGACGGAATTCATAGGACTTTACTTGCTTAGTGGCGCCGCCTGGTGAGCACAAAAAAGATAGCATCCATTAGTAGATTGTAAGGTGCTTTTATTATTAAACTACACTCTAAATTAATATTATTGAACATAAATACAATAATTTTATTCTTAATATTATAAAAAATGTTTAAGTTTGTACATAACAGTTGTGTTGTACTCTGAATGTACATAATGTATAAATGCCGCTGAGCTGACTTAATTTTGACTATAGATAGTACAAATACATTCAGTTCAAAAAATATTTAACTCAATACTGTACAAAATATTTATACAACAATTCACTTTTAACCATTAAGGTAATATGTACTACGTACTGGAGAAGACATCTCAAGTAATTTTTTTATAACCCGAGTTCGAGTACATCTCATCCAATTCACTTAGTCGATAATTGCTACGATACAATAGAATGCAAAATTTGAAATTTTATAACTTACCGTCATATGTATTACGGTACTGCTTAATTAATATTGTTCCTCAAATGTATTGTTCCAGTAATTGCCTGGCTAGGATTGAGTGAGTTAGAGAGCATGCACTTCTAACTCATATTACGAAAAATCTACTTGAGATATCTCTTTTAGTACACAATAACTCAATGCTGTTAACTAAAACAATATATATTTAAAATACGGCTAGCACTCCATTGTCCACGTAATGGCCTGAAATCTTACTATTCGAAGGCGACCTTAGGCATTAGGTATATAGAAATGTAAAACTCTAAAGCTCGTTGCTAAAAAACATATTCAGGTTGATTTTTCATAATACTTTAGCCTGTACTATATAATACCTGACGCCAAGATTGGTCTGGAAGGCCCAAATTTCTACAAGAGTACTGACTTTTTTATACACCATTGACTAAAACGACAGATAAAAATATTATGCAAATACAACATTTCAAAATAAGAACACTAGTCAACTAAAAACGCAATGATACATTCTTTATATCTAATCATGCTTATCCCTAGGAAAAGAATCAGGTAACCTAAATTCAGAAATTGGAGATATGTACAAAGGATTGATTTCTTGCATATTCTTTCTACTTTCTTGTGCTTCTTTCACAAATTTTGCGTACGCCCGTCTGTCTGACACAATTTGCCCAGTTTTGACTACAAGTATGCCCACTATCCCGGCTGCGATCACACAGCCCATGATGACCAGACCGCTGGTCATGATCTTGGCGCTTGTTGGCTGGTAGCACTCCTTGGATCTGATGGTGATATCGACGCCAGTTAAGGAGTTGGAAGCGGCTAAATATGTGTACATGTATTCACATTCTAATCCTTCTTCGTCGCCGTTCTGCAACCTCAGTATACAAGAAGTTTCGTCTTTACCGATGTCTGCAATCAAGGAATACATATACATATACATATACTATATCCGCACAGCGGTAGGCAGCGGTGTTACAGTTATACTTCCACAACTATATTTTAGGGTCCAATCCATAAAGAGTGAGTCTATTGCCATCCACATGGGCAAGCTCTAGTCCAGAGGGTCCCAGACTTTATTCTCATAAACTTTTTTTTTTGGAATTTCTGTACCTAAACATCGATAGGGTCGAGACCACTGGTACTGAATATGGAATATGCAAGATTATACATGGAACAGTCGCTAAGCTTCTTTATTAGGTCTTCCCTATCGAAAGCAAATAATTTTTCTAGGACCCCATTTTTTTGTCACGCTAATGTAGACCCCCGTCGAGTCTCCCGACACCTGGGGGTCCACTTGGACCACTTTGGGAACTAATGCTCTAGACTCTGTGTAGCTACTGACGATTTCATGAAAGAAAATCTCAATAACACTACGTCCGACCAGGGTATCGGCATTGACTGCTGATGACCTAGGCAACCATAGAAATTCTTTTATATGTGAGTAAAGGATACGTATGGTATATTATCTGTTATTCATGGTCTCAACGACATAGGGCTTTCCTAAAATTAGCGTAGTATTTCTAAAAAAGCTCAAAAAGAAAAAGGCACGCTAAAGATCAATGTATATAATAATATAATAATATTCTACCACATACACAAACACCATCCAGCCCAAACTAAGCAGAGCTTGTACTATAGCTACTAGACAATGAATAAACATACATATATACTCTTTTTTTTTGTAAATACATACGTATCATACATAGAAACACCCAGACCAAGACAAACATCCATGTTCATGCACACAAATGTTTGACTTGTGTGGGAATCGAACCCGCGACCTCAAGCGTGGCAGTCGGTTACACTAATCACTACGCCATCGAGGCCGACAAATATATATAGTTATATGTATTGATAAAATATACATAGTTGTATTAATAACTATAATTGTTATCCACCTATTAACTTTCAAGATTATAGACTGAAAGCCATCTTAGCTATGTAGCTTAATAAATAACAACACCAATTTAAATAATAGACCACACACCACCATGGCTGCGAATGACGTTTATTACAACTTTCAAGTGCAGTGTAGACCACATCGTAATTACACTGCAATCGCTTTAATGAGCCACTTTCTACCACTCCTAGTACTTAGTCTAGTATAATTATTGCAACTAATGATCGTATTAGTTACAATAATTGTACTAGATGGATAGACCACATTATGGTCAAAATTCGGTCGTAATGTATTCGTATTTATGCAAATTTCGCCTTTCTGCACTTTATTCATATTAAAATAGTCACGTGACTAAAAAGTTATGATCCAACAAAATGTCAGGCGCCTGTGTTTCTAAATGCTTGCTTGTTTGCTTGACGTCGATGTGACGTTATCACGATAAAATAACAAAATGTTGTACTAGCAAACTTGTGTAAATCGCTGCAAGAGGAAAGATTATGACGTCGCAATTTGTGGACGCGCGGTCATCGGCATTCTCACTAGCGACTATAGGCCTCTTTATATGTAGCCTATCCAAAATAAAGCAAGAGCTATAGCCAAGTTGGAGATCCTTGGACTGCCATGAAGAAGTCTCCAGTTCAATCTCAAAGCTTCGCAATCAAAGGCTTTCGGAGTTACATATCAAATGATCATGATCATGAATTATGGCTTGCTTTAACGGTGATGAAATACATCGTGAGGAAATCTGCATTTCTGAGATATAGGTATATCCATTTGAGATATATATATATACTAGTATACATATATGTACATATTATGGATAAATGTCATTTGTCTGCTGTTAAAGTTCTGACTCACGACCATTACATTCTAGAAAGCTGGCGTAGCATACTGCAGCTGAGTGAACACCAGTGTGAAGTTATCTTTCGTCGCTGCGATAGCGCTGATTGTAATGCTGTATTTAACAAGAATAACATTGCTTGTCTTCCGCTCAGTGCAGTCTAAGCTTGAGGGCCTATTCGGCCACCTCCAAATAGCATTTATCTATAAGATAAAAATCTCGCCTTCTCTCTTCTTTAACCTAACAAAAGTGAGACAGCATGCGATGTACCTTTCGGATAACTGTTACTTGTTAGTTGTGAAACTGGCCATGGCATTAGGTCCGGTTTCAACAAAAGCGGAAAGGAGAAGAGATGTGCAGAAGCAGCTAATAGCTTGAAGTTTAAAAAAGATAACGTTATATTGCATTAGACATTTTTATAAGCCTGTTACATCCCACTGTAGCGCAAACTCTCCACTCTCCTCCCATCTCTCTCTATCCAAAGATGCTAAGGAACAATCTTTTAGAAAAAGTCTAGTTCATGTCGCAATCTTTGTCTGGGTCTGCCGCGATGTCGCTTACCGTCTTGACAAATAAACGTTATGTTATATTAACGTAAAGCAATTGGTTGTCTACATACATCTCCTCTCCACTTTGGTGGAAACCAGTCCTCATGCATAATGAAATCTATTAGATTCGGCACTTGGCTTCACTTTACGGAAGTTAAACGGTTAGTAGTGAAAAGAAACAACTATTGCTATGCACTATTAACAGCCAATGCCTCTGTCAGTTTACGCAACGTCTTACTTCAATGAACTTGGCATTGTTACGGTTTATAGCTAAACTATCTACGTTAGATGGACTTGACCTTGACTTGAATTTATTTCTTTTATTATAAGGTTGTCAACTACGAAAAGGAGGAGCAGGAGATATTATAGGGCACAAGTGTGTGCGCAAACACAAGTGCCTCTCTGTTCCCCAGCTCTTATAATCCGATGGGACGGTAATCTGACACGACCGGAGAGAGATCAGGCGCAGGATCAACGGCTTCACGTGCTTTCCGAGACACAGGGGTGTTTAACACCGCCAATTTCCTAACTGCGGGCTGCTAATGAGATTTCTTAACAGAAAAACCCAATAACTTCTTGTTGTCCTGACCTGAGATTCGGATCCGAGACCTCATGCACAGCAGTCACATTCATTACCGCTGCGCCACGAAGGCTGCGCCGCTTACTATATGCAGGCATACCTTAGTCTTTTTGCCACTGGAGTGGATATGTTACCGGGAAAATGTATAATTGAAAGCATACCTGTATTAATAAGTTTTTCACTGACAGTGTAGTTGACGTTTCCAATGGTGCATACATCAGTGCAGTTGCTGTTTAAGTGACAAGTCACACAGGGCTCTGCCTGCGCACACAGCGGGTTTTCGCACGTAGCACACGACTCACAGAACATGCCAGAGTATTTAGAGCCGCTGTCATCTGCATCCGAGCATTTGCAGCGCCCTGAAAGGAAGATACACATTATTTAGATAATTGGTATGTTATTTGAACGTTTGTTATATTTTGACAAATAGTTGTTACAAATGTTACAAATAGGTGTTCCCAGGAACACCCAGACACGGAACAACCTTTGTCACATCACACAAATGTTTCTACCATGTGAGGGTCGAACCCATAACACTCGACGCAGTGGCAGTGGCGAGGCAACCACTTACACCATTGCGCCATCCGTGCAGTACCTTAAAAAAGGGTCGATGTGTTATCAGCGCCAGCGACAAAGTCGACGCTAGTGTGCTTGCAACACAGCGTCGCACATAGGGGTATTTGACCGATCTACGCGGCCAAAGTCAAATTATTAATGTATGCTTTCCATAACAAGTGAGAAACGGCAATGAATTGCTGTAAATCTTAGAGTTCGAAAAAATGGTTCAAGTAATATGCAAAGGTCACGTGATACCACGTGACCTTTAGGTCCGAGTTCATAGTCATTTCGGGGGCATATCGTCTATGCTGAGTCGAATGGCGTTGACCGCGAGTCTCTAACTCTTACGGTTCTTGAGTTGAAAGTTGTATAACAGACAGACGGACCGACGGTCGGACGGACAAAGCTGTTGTATAAGAGTATTTTCGAACTCTAATAAAAAACCATTACCTAAGTTACGGGACAGTTCAGAGCATAATATTCTGCCATTCCAACCCTGCCCCCGCGCACCCGGCGGCGGCGCGTGTACTTTCAGTCAGAATTTGATCGTCCAACTTGTATATCTGTTCTCGTCCGCGTCGTTTTAAGAAACTTGTGATATGCTCAAATGTTTATACGGCGTCTGGCTTTTATTGTGTCAGTTGGTTAAATGTTGGTAAAATCTCCCACGACACAGGATTAATCCGAGTGCGGGAGTTGCCGTTTCAAATATTTATTTAAAGAATAAGTACCATATTACTCAAACCGCTCTTCCATACATCAAGTAAATTTTCTAATGTATTAGATACACATAGTAAAATAAATTTGTGTGCTGCCATCACTTATGAGTAAAGGCACAAATTTTCTAGTCCCATCGTTGTTTGTTAACACCTATATATTATAGTATCACATTCTTCAGTCAAAGTTGGTAGAATCTGTCCATTATCACTTAGTATGGAGTTAACAAGATGAGAGTACAATAGTAACTTCTTTGTAGGTAAAAATAACCAAACATTGATTGCATCTTGTTCTGTGGTTAAAACCAGATCGAAGTGAAGTTGTTTGATGTATTCATTGTCAGGTGGTAATAAAAAATGGATGCGGATACACACGCCTGTGTCATTACACGAATGTACTGTGACACTAGCTTTTGCTCGCAGCTTCGCTCGCTTTGAAACAATAGTACTTTTTTTAAAAATAAAATATAGCCTATTTTACTTGATGATATAGTTTTCTAATGGAGAAAGATTTTTCAAATCGGTTTATTTGTTTTTGAGTTATACCTTTACAAACAAACAAACAATCAAATCTTTCCTCTTTATAATATTAGTATAGATTAATATATATTGCTCTGTAGGCAGAAGCACTCATAAATATGAACATGATAATATGTGAGTAAAACAATTATCTTGTTGTATTTTCATGTCCTTCAGACCGAATTTTGGTCATGGCGGCGGGTGACTGACCATCTGTACAAGAGATATTATAGTGCACTAGTGCGCGCAAACACACACACACTCCTATTGCCTACATCCCATAATCCGATGATCTAAGAAAGATTAGGCGTAGGACTTAGGCTTTACGTGCTTTCCGAAGCACTTAAGTGGGCAACACCAGCTTCCTAAATACGGACTGTTATTGAGAATTTGTTGATGGAAAATCCAAATAAATATTCTTGGCTTGACCTGGAAATCAAACCTGAGTTCACATACACAGCAGTCGCATTCATCACCGCTGCGCCACCGAGGCAGAATTTACTACTTAAGCTACTATGCCATTAGACTTACTAGTGGAGGAGGACTTTTTTGTCTCCGTGGGAAAAGTGGAGATGAAAGGGTATATTGGACTCACCCGGAGAAAGAATAAACGTACCGTTTTTTTCTTTTTTTTTAAATGTCAGCTCCCACCCTCGGAATAATTCATGTCGCGGGGGTCTTTACAAACATTCAAGCAACGGACGTAAAGAACACCCCGACTCGGAACAAACAACCACACTACACAAATTTTTGTCACATGTGGGTATCGAACCCACAACACTCGGCGCGGCTGCAGTGGCGAGAGGACCACTTAAACCACTACGCCTTCCGTGCAGTCAGGTCCTACCACAGCTTGCCTACTCCTGCCTGGAACGGTGGGTAAGTCGCTGGAACTGAAGTGGAGACTTACCGCAAACACAGTCTCCGTGTCCAGAGCACACATCTCCTCCGTTGGGCGGCACACACGTGTCGTTCTTTTCAGTGCAGTCACACGCGGGGCCGGTCCATCCCTCTGCGCACACGCATGTGCCGCACACGCAGTCGCCCCGACCTACTCCGCCGCATTGTATGCTGTTCTCACTGAAAAATATCATAAAAGGTAATTATTTATTAACTTTAGTTAAATAATTAGCGGTTGCCCATAAATAACTTGCGATCGGAGTGGTCGTGGGTTCGAATCTCATCCATTGCACTATCGACGTGAACTCCTAACACAAGCATATTAGCTTTCCTAGAGGGGTTAACAAGAATATTAGTAATTTGGAAGCTAAATAGCTGGTAATATATGTATATAAAAAACTAACTTAAATTACTTGATATTGTAAGGATGGGATGTGGATCTCACTCGCAGCATAGGGCTGCCTGGACGCGGGTGACTTCATATTCTAAGATGTAGGGTTTCAATTTTAATTACATTTTGGACATCTAACATCTAGATAGCCTAGTGGGAAACCGTTGGACTGCGACGCAGAGGTCTCGAGTTCGAACCCAAGGCGCGCATCTCTGACTTTTCGAAGTTATATGCGTATTAAATAGTTAATTATCGCTTGCTTTAGCGGTGAAGGAAAACACCGTGAGGAAACCTGCATGTCTGAGAGTTCTCCATAATGTTCTCAAAGATATGTGAAGTCTGCCAACCCGCACTAAGCCAGCGTGGTGGACTATGGCATTACCCTCCTCACACTGAGAAGAGGTTCGTGCCCAGCAGTGGGACAGTTTAATATAGGGCTGATATTATTATTATTAATATCTATATGATATACGACAAAAAGGATAATGTCTTGTACAGTGATTACTTCATGTACAGTAAGTACTTATCTTTCAATAAAATTAATTAATTAACTTGAGTCTTTAATCAATTATTACACGAACTGCAAGAAGTAGGTCAAGTAAATAACGACCGAAATCTACGTCACCGCTCAAGATACGTAGTTGGTACTTAATTAACTAATGAAAGTAGCACTACTAACATAACGTAAGCTATTGATTTATATAATATTGTCTTCTGTTTACGCGATTATTGTTCATTGAAATTAAACTACTATATACGGAACGTCGGGGAAAGTGTAAAATTAAATTATATCTAAATAGTTTTAATAATAATTTAATTAGCTTAAAAATTAGTAAAGTTTATAGTTGTAGTAGTGTAACAGTTTTCAAAATTATGTATTAAAGTGTCAAATAAACAACGCGATAAAATCCGTATATAGCAGTTTAATTTTATTGATTCATATGTTTGTTATAAGTGCCAATTGCCATGTAATCTTTATACATGCAGGATGTCCCGTAAATAATGGAAGATCCTCAAGTACTTATAGTAGAGCTATAGATAGCCCAAAATCAAATACAAAATTTAATTTGTTTAGGTACAAATTTTTACAAAATCAAAAATTACATCACTACATATTACAAAACAAAGACCCCCGTGCGTCTGTACACGATAAACTCAAAAACAACTAAACGAATTTTCATGCGGTTGTCACCAATAGACAGAGTGATTCATGAGAAAGGTTTAGGTGTATAATTTGTTAAGGTTTTGTACTACTCGTGCAAAACCGGGGTGGGACGCTAGCTTAATGATAAAAATTGAAATTAATAATGTTTCTTTTTTAATTACTACAGCCACTCATAAGTTTGACTGCATTTCTATTGGTATAGACTATGAAGAATATTATAACAATAACTGGTTTTTATTTATTTGTAAACAGAAAAGCAAAATGTTGTCAATAAATAAACAATACCGTTAAACCTAGTCTAATAAACGTTGAATGTGAAATGAAAGAAATTTTTACTCACATTTGAATGTGTGCATGCGTTACAAACAAACTCACATTCGTATTTATGTAGTTAGGATTGCATGTAAATAAAGAAAACATTATTTATTTCCACAAAGACAACTACATAGGTTAGTAATAACTACATAGTTTACTAATAACTACATAGCTTATTATTATAAAATTGTAAAATAAAATACAATTAAACACAATTATATAAGTAGTTTACATTAGATGACACCAGAAGAAAGAATACATAGTTATTGTGGCAACAAATAATCACCATTCAGCTTTGATGTTGTTATTTAAAAGGAATTGTTTCATGATTTAAGTAAAAATGAATTAGGAAAAATATGTGTTCTCGCAGTTATTAACAGCTAAAGAGACAGCAAGGCGGACTAACTCATCTGGAAAGCACACAATCGGCACATGTCTATTTCTGCGAGAGTACTCATATTAACTAGGATGTTAACCAACCGTTAGTGCGAGCGCAAGAAACAGCACCTATTTCCAAATGAGACAAGTAAACACATTCCGCACTATCCAGAAATATCGCCGAGAGTCGATAGTCAATATACACGAACATGAATTTCCGCCTTCTGGTTAAAATCAACACTATTTTCTCTATAGAAATAGATTTATTTACTATAACGGCCTGTTAATAATAACACAGTCATTAGCATAACGCCGTTTAAAATGCCTATTTCTATTTTCGAAGTGTTACGCTTGCCTTTAGGTCCCTTGTTACGAAGACGAAATATGTTATAATATAGAGTAACTATATCATTATTTTACTGAATAATATTTTCTTCTACTGCTACTGAGAAATTTTCTTTCTTATTAGATAACTAACATTCTTGTTAAGAAAATTTATTTCTTATTTCTTGCTATCAAAAAGAAAGAAAGGTCGTTTAATCTTTCTTTCTTGTCATGATAACATATACCTAGTATAAGTACCTAACCTTTGTGAAAGAAAATAAATAAACTTAATTATTATTATTATTTCTTTATGACGGCAGAAAGGTATGGGCACTTGTTTTACTGTCAGTTTCAATATGTCACTAATTATTACCATCCTATCACTAGCCCTTCAAAATAGAAGTCGCTGTGCTACCATCGTGGGACAAAAAATATTGAGTCTCGTACCGATAACAAGACGCTTCTATAAGGAGCCTGAATATAGGTTATAGGTTTTATGCCTGCGATGTTCTATAATGTTGGAGTTCTTTCCCAGCAGAACTGTTGCCTGAAGCGATCTAATCTCGCTGTCCCCTACCTCTCCCGTAATTCTTCTACTTTTATTTTATAGTTTGAATGTATCCCTAATTAGCCAGTATGTATGTATGCAGGGGTATCGTCAAGCCATTGATTAACGTGATAACACTTTCAAAGATGGACAAATACTTGCAGTATCCAGCAGGATGGTAAAAATATTACTATGATACCAGTTGAAACAACTGGTCAAAGCATGCCCGTGAGAGTCTTTGAAATATAATTGTTAGAATAGGCAGCGATAGCCTACTAGAAGACTGTAGGACTGCCACGCAGAGACCTCGAGTTCATTCCCAAATATTTAATTGTAAACTACAACAGCAGATCTACACCTTCACCGGGTAAAGAAACAATCATGATGAAACTTGCACATCTGAGAGTTCCCCATAATCTTCTCAATGATAAGATAAGATAAGATAACTTATTTGTGTAAACATGTGTATACATACAAAATATAAATGCATGAAAGATGTTACATGAATTTTGTCCTAACATGTTTGCCATATTATATGACGTACAAATATTTGTGAAGTTAAATATCAAAATTAGCATATGCATGGTAAAATATCATTTAAAAATAACACTATTAGTTATATACATATGTAGTTTTAATTGAAAATTGTCAAAAGAATATTATATTTGTAATAATGATAAAATATAAACAAAAATTCGCCTTTTCTCCTCGCCAATTTCAAGTAATAGTCATAATAGTCAAATAAAATTACAAAGTAATAAAAATAATAAATAATTCAGTTTGAAATAAAAACTAAAATATTTAAACATAGAGATTATATTATTAATTAGTATTTAATTAAATTTATTATATTATGAACTAAAAGTCATTGACATTATAGTAAGCGATTAGCACAAGGTATGAGTGCAATTTTTTTTAAAGACTTCATTTTTTAGTGTCTTGCATTCATGTGCCATGCAGAAGACACGTCTGCTTATGCAAGTGCAGTCCTAGAAGTATGTATACAGAGCTTGCTGTTGTCGCGTCTATTTCTAGGAACTCTGTCATTCAAACGAGGGAATAAAATAGGATTTGATTTAACGAACATAGTTGTCTCTAAAATATATATGCATGGTAATGTCAGTATTCTATATTTAACGAAGTAAGGCTTGCAACTGTCTATGTAATCTTTAGGTTAAACATCAATCTGATACATCTCTTTTGTATTTTAAAAGCCATTTCTTTATCAGTCGAGTATCCCCAGAACATGACGCCGTATCTTAAAACGGATTCTACCATTCTATAGTACGCCGTTAATATTGCTTCTACGTTAGTAACTTGCGATAGTTTATATAAGGCATAAGAACTACTACTTATTCTTTTACACAAGGCTTCAATATGAGCCTTCCAATTTAAATTTCGGTCAATCGTTAAACCTAAGAACTTCGTAATATTAACTGCATCAATCGTATCATTATTGTAATTTATGTCAAGATTAATATTATATGTCAAAGAACGTTGGGAGAAGTGCATTATAAAGGTTTTTCTTATATACATTTCTAAGCTATTATTGTCCTACCAAGTAATAATATTATTTAGCAATATTTAGCAATGATGTGCCAAATCTACCTACTTGGACAGGGCCAGCATAACGGCCTATCACCAAATCCTTCCCAAGTTAAGCAGAGTTCCCACGTTATTATTATATTAATGTAAAATCTCTAATACTACTCACATGCTAATATCGCAGGATTTGCACTGACAGTACTTCCCATTGAACCCTTGGTCGCACTGACACTGGCCACACAAACAGTCGCCAGCACCAGAACACGCCATGCTGCGAGTTGTGTTCGGTTCCCGACATTGTGCCATTAGTTCTGCGGACGCATTCTCATCTCCAATGGAACAGTCGCATGTTGGGCCTGACCTGTAATCAAAAAACATAATATGTATTATGTATGTAGGTATATATGCTAGTATATCACCTAGCGTTAAAAAAAGCAGGGGAAAAACCCCGTTTCTTTCCAATTCCGTTGTTTTTTTCAATGTTTCATTCGAAAGTTTCAAGAAAATTTGCCAGTATATATTTCATGTTTTTTCCAATAAAACCGGCAAAAACCGAAAATATTGAAAGAAACGCGAAACGTTTTTCATGTTCGTTTTCCAAATCCGTACTTTACTTACTATAAGTACGGGATTTAACTTAGGATATTCTATGCTTTAACTCTTTCCATAATAATACCTACGTTCCGATAAAATATAGGGTAGAATGAAAAAAATCAACGAGCTAGGCGCGCACTGTTGTGCATCTAGTATTCTGTCAGTTGCATAAATAGTTTTATCAATTTACGTTCACCTATTAAAATATATTTCAATTTCAATAAAACTTGTTTTTTTCAACATTTCAAAACATCAAGTGAAACATTCGAAAGAATCCTGTTTCTTTCCAAAGGATTCCTTCTGTTAATTTTTCTATGTAACATGCGAAAAAAACGGAAAAAAAGCCACAATTTGTTTTTTTCGTTAAAAAACAAATTGTTATTTTCGGCATTTTCAACTCTAATATCACCACAATGATAAACAGAGATTATAATATGCCAACCATAATCCGTTAACAAAGTTTTAAGTCCCCAGAAGAAGAGTGTAGACGTATTTTTATCGACCGAGAACTATACCCACCAGGCACAGATGATACTTAAGTCTGTTCCTGCGATGCAATCCATTCCGATAAGTAATTCCAGTATTTTATGTAAACGCAAACGTAAGCGCGAAGTGCGCAAACGTCACATACGTAAAATGGTCATTAAGCTATCCCTAAACATGTATGGTGGATTTCTAAATACCCAACACCAGGCTAAAATAAAAAGAAAATACAGCGGCTCAAAGTAAGTGCATTGTTTTGCCCATAACGGCAAGGAATGTGCTAGACTTTGTTATATCGTACAAATAAGAAAGGACACCAAAAGTGCTCGTACTATTGTACGAAAGCTAGAGTCATATAGCCTTAGCATTGCGGTTACACTCGGTAAGCTGTACTTGATTCTAAAACAAATTCTAAGGTAGAAACGCGGCAAACTATTTCACACCCCGTAACTAGCAAGGCCAACAACTGCCATCAGTACCCGTTCGTCCTAGGAAATCTTCATTTACATTTACATTTTCATAAAATTATATTCTAAGTATATAAATATTATACATTATAAAATTACATTTTTACAGCAAAAATTTGCAATTTCTTAAACATAAATCTACTCTAAACAAACTGTTTAATACACAACACTCGTAGTAAGATTAGTCCAATGTAAACATAAACATCAATTAGTGGAAGATATTGGGCCTCTGACTTTTCAAAGTTTTTCAAAGTGCGTATTAAATAACTAATTGTCACTTGTTTTAACGGTGAACGTAAATATCGTGAGTGAAACTGCATGTCTGAGCCTTCTTTAAGATATATCAAGTCTGCCAAGACGCATTGAGTCATCGTGGTGGACTATGCCTAACCTTTCTCAAACCAGAGCCCAGAAGTGGGCCAGTTTATATACAGGGCTGATATTAATAATTTTATGAACTCGAAATATGTTAACTGGTATGCCCAACAGTTACTGATGTAACTGATGGGCATACCAGTTGTGTTTTTTTTTGGATTATCACTTTATTGGGCGTTCGCATTGGTATACCTAGGTCCCTAAACAGCAATGGCCTACAAAAAACCTTAGAATTTAAAGTTGAAAGCTACCAGTCTGGGGACCTAACAAAACCAGGGAGTACAACTCAAGCCGGCCTGCCCTTCTATACACTTACGGTCGGAAGTCATTATATGCTTTGGCAAACCAACAACTTTATAGTTTCTGTCATAATAAATTTTCTTTGCCACAGGAGCGAAACCGTAGACCCTTGGTTCACGGTTTCGTGCGTGTAGCTTTAAAAGCTAGTTAAAAATTCTCACCATCCTTTATCACATTGGCACACGCCGCAGACTAGATGCGAGTTGACGTGGCACATGCGAGCCCTTTCTCCTTGAGGGTCCTCATGACACTGACATCCACACTGAATGTCCACTTCTAATATCAACGCGTCCTGCCCGAGCTGAGTTTCAGATATGCGGATTACTTCTTTCGACTGTGGAAGGTAAAACCGAACAAGTAAGTCCATTGGTGAAAAGAAAATCATTTATTTATTTTGGTCACACGAAACTATTCAAGAAAATCTTATGAATGTCAAACGAAATGTAACGAATAGGTCCAAACAACTAAGTATACATTTAAATAGGGCTTCTTCTCTCTAACGTTTATTATTCCCAAGTCACTTGGGTCGGCTTTTCTGCTCTAACCGAATTTGACTGATATCAGTTTTTACACGGAGCGGCTGCCACCTGACCTCCGCAACCCGAAGGCTAACGATACCCTAAGGCTATACCAGTGTCAGGATATTATAGGGCACTGACTTCTCAATAACGACTGCCATAGATGTCCATGGCAGCTGGGACCGACGGCTTAACGTGCTCTCCGAGGTACTATATAATTTAAATAGGTACTAGATGTTTATTATTTTTTATTGTATATTGTATGTATTTTTCTTTTAAATACTACATGTTACAGAAGCGATAGCCTAGTAGGAGACCGTTAAACTGCTACGCAGAGGTCTCGGGTTCGCCCCCAAGACGCACATCTCTGGCTTTTAGAAGTTATGTGCATATTAAATAGCTTTTTTTTGGCTCGCTTAACGGTGAAAAAAGACAACGTGAGGAAGCCTGCCTATTATTCACTATAGGTTAAAATGTAGTATATAAATGTAATATATATTTACTGGTTTATATTCAACACAGGACTCCAGCGTGACGTAAGCTTCATACCGAAGTACCATTCCATACTCCACTCCGTTACATTTGGTCGCTTCGATCAACGGTCCCCCAGTCACACCGCAATCAGTTAAGTACCGAATCTTTATGGGCCCTGCACTAGAGTTGTCGTGGAAGTTCACCACACTGATAATGTCTTCGTAACCCGTCTTCACAAGCTTCAAGATATTAGAACTGTCACTCTCCAACTTTGCAACGTAAGTATAATCTCCTAATAGTTGGTTCAGACTATCGTAATGATCTTTTACACTTTCCGTGACCGCAAAAATGACGTTGACCTAAAATCGAACGCATTAAATTAGTGAGCAAATATTGGCTATGGTTGTTTACTCTTACGTAAGGCGTAGGATATTGCAATCCTGAACAGACCAGAGACATATTGTGAGTAAGTGTCACAGTTCTACAACTTTTTGGATTGTTAACTTGCAAGGCACAAGACACGACTCATCAAATAGTGAGGATATTTGATAGCTGTTTATCCTTTAAGCCATAAATTATTGTAATGTTTAATATACAAAAAATTTACATAACGTACTTAAAATACAAGTGATATTTGAAATTTTGTTCCAACAATATTACGCAGCAATTTTTCTAGGAATGTAGCTCGATCTCCAATAAAACTGTCCAAATACTTATTAATTTCGCGATAGTAAATCATCATCATGAAATTAGGAAGTAATCTCATTATTATGCTCAAGCAGCTCATAAGCAACTAATCAACGACACATTAGCCACTTATTTCAGCTATCAACAAAACGTTGCCAGTCTACTTCAGTTCTCTGCGCGTAAACATCGGCTACAATAGTTTACTCTTGCCGTCTTACATACGATATTTACAATTTACACAAAAGGTGCGGCCTAATCCAGATGTAAAGAAAACAATTTACCTTGTACTTATCTAACAGTCTATATATTTGCGCTACCGACGGATAGTCATATGACACTGCCTCTGAGTATAATCCTTTGTCGTCTAGATGGCAAGCTTCATCGTTCTTCTTTATTGCACCACCTTGAATAAAATATTGATTAACTAGATTATACCCCCGCTTCGCTCGCCTAAATGTAGGATACCTATCCTACATTTAGGCGAGCGAAGCTGCGGGTAGATACAGTATTTTTTTCTGCATGAAAGGAACCCTATACCGGTTTATGCACCGCACGCCGAAATAGCTCTCATATAGTAGGATTTCTTCCGACAGACTTGACACTTATTGTTGTAATTTGGCCAATTAACTCAACGCCGTCATAAATTATAGCCTATACCTATGTATAAACAATAATACTGGCAAGTTTCATCAAAATCCGTTCAGTAGTTTTTGCCTAAAGGAGTAACAAACCTCCATCCATCCAACCTCACAAACTTTCACATTATAATATTAGTAGGATAGGAAAGGACAAAATAATATCGCCCGTTTCCAACTTAGCTGTCGTGTTGTACAAATTATAAGGGGCGATGTATTTTCGTCTTTGAACGTTTTCATGTCCGTAATAGACACTTCAAAAATGAACGCAGCGATATAATTAATTCTTGGATGGTGATAGATACAAATACGAGTCAGAAACTTTAGTAGGTTGGTAATCAATTTTGTGACTAATATATAACATAGAATGTTACATATTAGTCAATGCGTCAATTCATTTATTACAATAAAACACTAACACATTGTATATCGGTAACATAGTTCGAGGCGCTCATGGCCAGTTGCATTCACTGATAGGTAAGCGATTAGCGAGGTTAAGCACCGTTGGTTGCGGTCAGTCTATAGATGGGTGACCGCTTAGTGGTATTTCATCTGAGCGTCTCCGTTATTCGGAGGGCACGTAAAAACTCGGTCCCGGTTGTTGCCAAATTGACAGCAGGCATTAAGCCATGTCAGAGGCCTACGGGCGGCTTGAACCAGTCTTGACACACGAAAAGAAAAAGGAGAACATAGAAACGATAAATTTTATTAATAAGTATACGTGTTATTCTAACTTAACATTATAAAATGCGAATGTGAGTTTATTTGTTACGCTATCACGCCTTAACTACTCGACCGCTCATTATGAAATTTCGCATTCACGTTGTCTGGGGTACTAAAATGGACATAGGGTACCTAAACCAAGAGTAGCGCATTGCGCATGTAGCCCACCTGTAAGCGTCTTTAATCCGATAAAGGTATTTGTATAAAATATTAAAATATACAATTAATATTATCGGTAAGTCATCCATGTGCACCGACATAGGTATGACATATACAACTGTATCTACTTTGCGAGTTTAAGAACAAGACAAGCCATAGACATTCACCTCAAAATCAAATAAAATATTGTTGCCTTCGTAAAAAATATAAGACTGTAGATTTATATCTAAGCTATCTTAGGTTAGCTATCACTTACCAAGTTTTCCATCACCTGCCGTATGCATAAGACCATCTGATAGCAAGATGACAATCTTACGGCTTCGAGTCGACCACCCGATCTTGTCACCGCAAGAAATCACTTGTACCAGCGCGTCTAACTGAGCCTCGGCGTTATCTAAATTGGCTGTCACTGAGCTACTGTTAACGTGTTCAATGAATTCATTTATCTGTAAGTAATTACGAAAGGATATATTACCTGCAGGACACTGCATTCATTTAAATAGTCACCAATATAAATGTATCGCCAGCAAAGATAATGACTCCTGCTCGGATTTAATATTTATGTGATCCAGATATAGTTGATCCAGATTTTAATTTAGGACACATGTTAATACCAATAGACTAATAAAATAATAGACGAAATCTAAATAATGATGTATGTATCTTATGTGGGGGCCAGTCAGTGCAGAATGGCGACACTTTGACTCAGTGAGATCTTTTGTGTCGACACTCTCCCAATAACGACTGCCATAGATGTCCATGGCAGCCGGGACCGACGCCGACGGCTTAACGTGCTCTCCGAGGCACGGAGCAGGCGATAATTGTAGAAAAGTCATATAACTTCCGAAAGTCAAAGGTGCGCGACGTAGGTTCGAACCCGAGACCCTCTGCATTGCAGTCTGTTGGTCTCCCCACTGAGCTATCGCTGCTAAACAATGATATGTAAATCTTTCTATCCCTATTTAAGCATATTACGCGCACAGCACAATGTTTGATTTGACATAGTTCTTTAACTATGTATACTTAAATACGAGTATGTGTACCACTGAAAGTTGCCAATCATCTTATTATTCTTTTTTAAAAAATAAGTCCGTAATTAGGAATAATTCATGTGTCGTCCCCACTTTATAAACGTTTAAACAACGGACACAAAGAACACTCAGATTCGGGACAACAATTTGTTCGACATCACTTGAATTACTATGGTTGACGTAGTATCACCTTGTACGTAGTTTAACTAGCATTAGTCTCCGTTAAAAACGGTTCAACTAAATTAATAGTATAGCTGCAATCAATATAGAACTGAGTCATTCAAGACTACTCCTGTATGAGTATACCTGGTATATTACAGCCACACCTGTGTAACTTAGGATTAGTCTTACACGAAGGTTGTCTTTTAAAGGCAAAATTATGATAATGTTGCTAATCTTTGATGCTTGAAAGTCAGAACCTTTGCAGGAGGTATGATATGTCATGTAATGTATGTAAAAGCATGTTCTATAAATACTAATAAATAAGAAAGTGCTTGTTCGTTGAAGTACGCCTTGAACACTATTACAACTTACAATCCAATTGTAAGAACTACCGTACATAATTATGCAGACATCAATACTTAGTTCTTAGCACCTAAACATTACATCATTTCACGGAACTCTCTAATAATCTTGTCAATTTGCGAGGCGCTTTTTGTAAAAGGGACTATGGAATATACTAGCTATTCGTTTTAGGTAATACATCTATAAAATGCTCAATGTTACCTGATTCGTTAGTGACAAATGATGTTTATAGCTGTACGTCGCTTCACAAGCCTCTTCTTCGACTGAACATGGGTTGGATAATCTTTTTGCGTCCGTACTTATAAATGGCATAATAGGTTTCTCTGCAAAGCTCCCGAAGCCGAGTCTAGAAAACAAAATAATAAGTCAGTTTGTTGTAATTTTTCTCAACATTCTCGCTCAAGTTTTATTGGAAATGCAGGGCACGTACACAGACAAGCAATAAAAAATGTAAATCAGTCGTTTTATTTTCAAGAAAAGACTCAAAATGTTACCGTGAAAACACTCTTCTGTAACATTTTAGCAATATAATTCCTTACTCAATTTCGTAAGGATGATTGCTATGTAATAATGCTAAAGATATGTACCTACAAGTACTAACGGATACCTCGCACCTTACAAATTTGAGTAAGGAATTGGATTGTTAAAATGTTACAGAAGAGTGTACAGAAGAATATTACAGAACATAGAACATAGTTTGGGGCCTTGTGAGATAATAAGACAGCGTGTTATAGAGAGTATAGCTTTGACCCATTCACACGCATGCAAATACAAGGCTTTATGAGATGGTGACAAGGCCTCTGTTCTAGAATAACATCTTTGTTAAATATTTATTATGTTATTTAACAATAATTGTTTCATTAACGTCACCTGAAATTGTCCGTTAGATTCTTCAACAATATGGGTAGATCATCTCTCAAAGATACTAGAGTTTCTTTGTCATCCTTCATCGACCAAGTGAGATCCATCAAATAATATAAATCTAAAGGGTAGTTTTTGGCAGGCCGAAAGGAAAACTTGATCCGTTTAGTTTCTCCTGAAATAAAAGATTTGGAACATCAAGAGCTTAAATCTAAAGATATTAAACTTGGAATCCAAGACTTTAAAGATTAAATACCAATCGTAGGACTATTAATATGAGCCTACTTGTAACATAAACGATTTAGTTAAAGTAAAAGCTTTAGCAAGAAGACTATATTGTACAAACATGAAAACCGAAAAATATATTTAAAAGCAAAATGGATTTATACTGATTTCATATTAATTTTTAGGATCAACTGCGCAATATCTGGTGTGAGCACTATTAGTAATGGATTGATGCAATACCTACGGCAAACATAACAACGTATTAATACTTTTCAAAATCATTGGCACGATGTAAGCAAGTAGCTAGGTTATTCGTATTTACGAGTTTATTTACTTCGTACATGATCTATAGTAGCACATAAAGTCAATTCTATGCCATTACAGTATAGTATTGGACTTATATTTATATTAAATTATTACAAAATAAAAAAGCCGCCATAAAATCTCATCATTAATAACTAATTCATAACTAAACACAGATCTCTTTCATATATGTCTTAAGCAATCGATATGGTGATTCATTCTTCTGTGCCAAGTTAATTTTATTAGGCCATTTGAACTAATAAAATTAACTAACTAGTAAAGATTCCACAATGCATTTTTCCATCGGTAGTCATTTGTGTTGATATTTCTATGCCTACTTTTCTGCTTTAACTTTCTTAGCTCTGTAACAAATTACTGCAGCTAAGCGCTATGGCGATTGTCACGGTTAGAAATGACTAAGTATTTTTCCAAATCACGTTGATGTTGGTCAAGCCTTATGAGATAAGTGCCATCAACTCAAAACTGTAGAAAGTTATTGACGTTACGCTACTTGAATTGGCAATGTCAAGACGCTGATCAAATGCGGTAATTATAAAAATTATAACTTACGTGGTTTGAGAGAAAGCCTTATCCTCTGCGGCTGTATTTGTACCACATTGTCGTGAGTGTCCGGCATCATGTCTTGAAGTGGACTGTTCTCCACAACTTCCCAAACATCCTTGTTTTGTAGTTGTATAAAGTTCTGACCGCAATTATTTTTTACGAGACTAAAAAGAAAATAAAATCTTACTGAAAAAACCTAATTGAAATCCAAATACCTTCAAAAATATATTTTATAGACGAAAAGTTTTTAAATTTATTATGGTTATTAACGCTACCAGAATCGTTCAAGAGTTCAACCAAGTCAAAAGTGCACTACACAAATTAGCGACTTAAAAAAATTTATGCGATTGAATAAGAGTACTTCGGCTAGAAACACGACAGCCGAAAAATATCATAAAATAGCATTTCACCTGTATATGTTTGAAAAGTCTGTTTCATAAAACATCGATATAGTTCCAGATATTGATTATAATAAAAACTACTTTAACTAATATCAATAAATTTACTATCTCCGATGATCATAAACAAACCAATTATATCTTTCACAACTTACATCCGTACCCTACACAATCGCCACCTACTTTCTTTCCTAAATACGAAAGCCCATTGAAAATCGTTCATCTGGACGTGTAAGCCGCACAATCAATAATCTATCAAACAACGATCTGCTGATTAAGTACCCCAAATATCGGTCAGTGAACGTGGGAACGAATGGACACGAGGAATGCGCTTGCGGCGTTATACTGGACGTAATTGATTGAGCGAAATAAAAGCGAACCTTTCTTTTGTTTTTGACAGTGACGCTGTGAAGAAAGAACAACTAGGCGTAACGAGCAACCTTGCTTATTAATATATTGTATATGGATGGAACTATACAGTATATCAACGATGATATTTAGGCTTGTAGTCAGCTATTATTGATTTGAATTAAAGGTAAGAAGATATCTTTGCTGAGTATGATTGTTTTTTAAATATTTAATTGGCGATTGATATTAGATACAGATCTATCAGACCTCATTGTAAACAGGTGGAGTAGTTTAGTTGGTCTTCTCGCGGGATTAAAATATTTGTGCTCCACCAATAGTTGTTCCGAGTCTGAAAGTTCTTTTGTCCATTCTTTAATGTTCTTATAGATGCCAACGATACAAGAAAATTACTCCTGCTGAGAGGGTTGTCTTTTTATAAAATACCAAAAAGAAAGATATTACTGTTAGGCCATAATTAAAAAGAAACTAACAGAAATGTAAGTTTCCTTACAATGTTATCATTACTCATTAGACCTGACGATAATCTATACTAATATTATAAAGCTGAAGAGTTTGTTTTTCTGTTTGGTTGAACGCGCTAATCTCAGGAACTAATGGTTGGAATTTGAAAATTATTTTAGTGTTTGTTAGCCTAATTATCGAGGAAGGCTATAGGCTATATATCATTACGCTACGACCCACAGGGGCGGCGCAGTAACAATAAATGCGTGTGAAACCGCGGACACATCTAGTAAACTAAAAAAGGAAAGAAAGAGTTCAGTACTACATTTCATGGTAAATGTTTATGCTAAACTGCCCATAGGATACCGATATATCATTTTCATAAAATTTAAATGTAAATAATTTCTTAGTATGGAGGTCAAATCTATAACAAGGTGCGAACTAAAACAACACCTAAAAGCGATTATGAACAATGTTCGCGTGTATATCTGGAATATACACAAATAAATTGTTTTCTATCTTACTTTATTGTCTGATAGTCTAGTTTTATGCCCCAACAAACACTTTAATGAAGGAATACCAACCTGTAACAGCTTTAATAAAATTCTAATATAATATTTTCCATGTCGTTAACAGCTACAGCTTGAAGCATCAAAGTTTATACCCAAACAGCGTCATCCAATTACCGGTGATCGTGGGCGTGACTTAATTGTTGCGATCTACACGAGATAACTGGATCGTAATACTTTGTTAGCTTTCCTAACATATTGCTTTTAATTTCCAATCAGATTCAATACGCCTTCTTGCTATACGGAAATCATATTTATTCCTATTTCAATGCTATTAACTAGGGACACCTGTTAGATTCGACTAGTCGGTGAGGCAACTACTTAGTTCACAATGACATCCATGCAGTTCTCAAAGTAGTCCTTACCTTGAGAACATAACTAAGTAAAATGCTATCTAGTTATATATCTAGCCTGTTTCACCCGACTCAAGACCACTACAAATTACGATACAAATTTTAACTCCTTGCATTTTATTCATTCATTGGCGTCGTACAATTCCAATTACATCGCATAATATTTCGGTAGTCTTCCCTTAAGTCGATATCAAAAACATAAATAACTATGACGTCGTAGGCAAATAAGATTTTGTGGTATAATATAATGATTAGAATTAAATATCATAAAGGTATTATCTTGACGCCTTATATATCTATACAACTTTTCATTTTCCATCCATATATATAAAAATGAATCCCTGTTTCCCTTGGTCACGCCATAACTTGCTAGGATGCTGAATGTAGTTGCACAACGTCTAGATATATTCTGCTGTAAGTTGGCGGAATTTGAGAGGGTGACGTTACAATATCTGTCACAAAATTTATAGTAACTATTATAATGTATTAATGTCTATTACGTCGCATTAAGTTTTCCTGTAATGACATGTATGTTTTGTTTTATATATAAATAAATAAATTTGAGAACGACTTTACCGATATCATTCATCTTTTTTTGAAGTCTTCTTATACTTTTTAGAAGCTTCTTACGGCAAGAAAAGTTAAGAAAACTGCGTAGAAAATTGGATAATTTTAGAAAACTGAACGACTATTTTAACCTCGCGTGTTTGACAGTTCGTCTAAGTAAGGACAACGTCTGCCGGGTCAGCTTATATACATATATTATGTTCTTCCAATATGACCATGAAGCAAAAAGTGCCTATAAGAAATATTTCATTTAAAATTAAAGTCTTACTTAGATCTAATTTAGCCTTAAATCAAAAAGCAGCCTAATACTCCACAATTTTAATAACGCACAAACATAATAAGAGATGTAAAGATGTTATATCTTTACGGTAAGGATTATAAATGTCATCTTTAGTGACGTCAGTAGGAAAGCTTGGAGCTCAAACATCCAATTATACCGTACGTCGTGGGCGTAGTTTAATCGTCGCGATCTTCATCAGATAACTAGTATGTAATCCTCTGTTGTTCTAAAGAATATATCTTAAAATACCTAGTTAAAGTTAATGATGAGATCATCAATTACGGCAGCCAGTGAACGGCCATTAAATGTGAAATATTTTGGTACTTAGAGGCTGCGGTGGCGACGTAAATTCAAGTATAATTTGGTAGTTTATAAGAATTTTCCTGTGACATTATAAGAATATAAGTCTTCTTCTGAATACCAAATTGCATTTTAGATATTTTTCGGTTTGGGTGCAATTCTTGTGATTGTTTGGTGTCGTCTGGTTTCTTTTGGAGTTAAGCGTATTGGCTAAGGGATAGGATTTGCGTTTCAGCAAGCACCATGGTCGTGAAACTCCTAACACAATCATTTAGCTAAACAGAAATAATTTTTCATTTTAAAAACAAAACGGCAGTAAGTTGGTTTCGTATGTAATAACTGGATAAAATATAGCGTTTAATTATTTTTCTATTTGTTTCGTCGTTTCTCGTCGACTTAGCATTGTCATGTGTCAAATTGTGTCGATGGTAGAGAACGATTTTAATTGGATTGGTTTTTTGTGACGTGTAAGTTAATGCATGAATTTACTTTAGCAGTATTTACTCATATTATGTATGTGAATGGAGTTCCGTCTGTTATTACATTTTCACGGCTTAACTATTATACATATATTGAACAAATCTGGTATCTCGAAAAATCTTGGGTAACTTTAAATATTGGAACAATGACTTGCGTAAGTGCTCGATAAAACATCGTTGCTAAAGGCGAGCCTCCTATCACAAATATATAAATAATTACCACTACTTTATACTTGTGCGGATTAGTGAAAAGACTTCACACACCTTCAAAAATATCTTGCAATTCCGCGGGGATCTTATCCAACATTCAAACAACGGACACTTAAACTTGGAGAACCAAACACAATTTTTTATCTTGTGTGGGATTTAAAGCTACAACATTTGGATCAGTTGCAGTGACGAAAATCCAATTAAACCACTACGCCAGCCGTGAAGTATTTTTTTTTATGTTGGTAGAAAGCCGTAAACGCAGGAATGAAATTCTCTTTAATGAAATTCTGAATTCACAAATCATCATTATTAGGTACATTTGACAAAAAGTATGTTTATCCATTTCCATTAGGTACATTCAAATATAACGTGAGTTGTTCCTGGAATAGACAACATTTTTTAAATGTTACAACATTTAGAAATAAATTACTTTTAAGAACTCGAAGTAAAAGCTTATTACAGAAACTATACATTACGGTGTATAACAAAACTAAGTAGCGAAGTACAACTTGTATGACTAGAAAGCGCTGCAAGCATTTAAAAATAATGTCTCTAATATGTCACAGCCAGCAATGAGCATTTTGCCGCGAAAGTGTAATTAACTAACACGCTTCTATTTACAAGATATTATTTATACGCTAGCTTAACCTACGACCCGTCTTACCATTGATTAATTTTATTCTTTCTTGACAGTTGCCTTCCGTTAACTCCGTGATCAATTCTCATTACGATATCGTTAACATTCAAGATGGCAATAATTTGCCATATTACAGGCAAATCAACAAGAATTAGAGAGGTGCTTGGCGATGTAATAATTCATTTTAATATTTAACTACTTAGATATTTATTAATACTAATGTTTGTCAAATGATCGAAATGCGACTAATTTTACTGTCAAAGTATAGCATTCGTAACAGCTACTATGGTATTCAGAGAAACTCAGTAACCATTTGCCCGACCTAGTAATCAAACCTAAATATATCATAGCACTCGCATACATTAGCCACCAAGCTATTACAACAAAGAATTAAATCATCGATTTGTCCTCACTGTACTTGAATCGTACGGAATAGTGTCTACATTAAGAAGACAGAGCTCACAAATTATATTCACATGATAAAGAACGATAGTATATGTTTTTCAATATGACTGAATGTGATAATTCTATATTTATAATGCAGGTGTCATGTTGCCATTGTGTATCGGTTAACAACTTAACGTCCAAAAAGGTGGAACTATATTTAAAGGTAGTACAGCCTAGAGTGAGATCGTTAGACTGACACATAAAGGTCTTGAGTTCGATCCCAAACCTCAGACTTTTCGAAGTTACGTGCGTATTAAATAGTTAATTATCTCTTGCTTAAACGGTTAAGGAACGTCGTGAGGCAAAATGCATGTCTGAGAGTTCTCCATAATGTTCTCGAAGAAATGGGAAGTCTGCCAACCCATGCTAAGGCAACGTGGTGGACTATGTCGTAAACCTTCTCATACTGAAACGAGACCCGTGCGCAGCAGTGGGACAGATTATATACAGGGCTGATATTATTTTGTTTCTTATTGTAAAGACATCTCCGGGTTTAGGTATTTACAAACATTCAAACAACGGACACAAATAACACTCAGACTCGGAAAACCATTTGTGGATCACACAAAGTTTTGTACCGTGTGGGATTCGAGCCCACAACACTCGGCGCAAAGGCAGTGGCGAGGATATCACTTTGTATTGCAAAAATAAAGGCAACTTCTCACCTATCGAAATCATTGCAGCGAGGTGCATTAGACGTGTAGTTAGGGTCGGCACACCAGCGGCAGTGGGATGCAGCAGACAGACAAGTACCACATTCCCCATGCTCAATACACGCCAACTTGTTCCGCAACTGTTGATCTGCAACACAAACGATACAGCTTCTCAGTGTCGATGCTACAACTATTTGAAGTTAATATAAAAATAATACATGAATGTACTTGTTATAATTTCTGTGCCGTAGAGTACTTTACATCCAGACTTAGAACAACTAACTAATTTATGAAACACACAAATTTTTGTCCCGTGTGGGAATGGAACCCACATCACTCGGCGCAGGGGCAGTGGCGAGGACACCACTTATACGACTATGCCAGCAGTGCAGTCAATTATCATAGTTGAGGCCATGGTAGGTAAATAAAAGATCAAAAATACAGGACACTTTTGCAAATATCACTAACTAGATGTGCCCGTGGTTTCACTCGAGTTTATGGTTACTGCGCAGCCCTCGTGGATAGTAGCGTGATGTTATATAGCTTATAGCCTTCCTCGATAAATAGGCTATCCAACACTAAAAAAAAATTCTGTTCGAACCAGTAGTTCCTGAGATAGCGCGTTCAACCAAACAAACAAACAAACTCTTCAGCTTTATAATATTAGTACAGATTTAAAAAATAATATATGTTCTTAATTTTCTTTACTTCATAGAAAATGTAGTCTAGTGTAAAAATACCATAATCTCACGTAGATAAATCCGAAGGACCTTGGTTTAATTACTCTTATCACATTCTATAAGTTAGCTAGATAGTTTTGAATGTCTCTGATGTAGTCAGAGAACGAAAGCCTAGTTGTAATTTTCCAGTTTTCTATGTCTGAGATATTACTTCGCAAAATTCCCTCCAGAAATTTGTTACAGTCTGACTACACACCCCCGTACACACGACAATTACACCACTACGCCATATTAAACATAGATGTAATACAATATTACAAAGAATTATTGTAGTTTAGATTAGATAATCTTGCATGTAAACCCTTAGTTACTATTATAGTAAGGATAATAAGAATGTTTCCAGACCGAATTTCGGTCACAGCGGCCAATGTTAACGGAGACTGGCCATCTGCGCAGGAGATATAGTACACAAGCGTGTGCGCAAACACTAGTGCACTCTCTGTTCCCTAGCTCTTATGATCCAATGACAGGGTAATCCGACACGACCGGAGAGAGATCAGTCGCAGGACCAACGGCTTTACATGCTTTCTGAGGCATGGGGTCTAACACCGCCAACTTTCTCACTCCGGGCTGCTATTGAAATTTATTAACAGGAAAACGCAATAACTTTTTGTTGGCCCGACCCGGGATAGTAAGGATAAGTAAGTATGCAATTCTATGGTAAAATATTTACTTATATAAATCTTGTTTTAAATATGTGATTCATGCTATTACTTACAACTTACAAGGCAACGTGCATTAATCCTTTACGCAAATATAGCTAATCGTATGTTTCCATAAAATGTTGAACAAACCAAATCTTGGTTTGTTAAACATTGTGTGCTGCTTACAAGTAATTCGAACCATTTTAAAGAAGACATATTTTCTATGAGTTGTCACATTTATAATTCTTATGCTCGACAAATCGATTCTATAAAAAGCTTGTGAATTTTAATAAACAAGTTTTTGCGCGCGGCTCCGTTCGTGTTGTACCTACATCAATAAATAGTAGTCTATGTCCTTCCCCAGGTTTTAAACTATATAACTGTACCAAATTTCATTTAAATCGGTTGAGTGGTTTAGCCGTGAAAAGGTAACAGACAGATGGAGTTACTTTCGAATTTATAATATTTAGTAAGGAAGCAGGTATGTTCATATGTCTACCGGGCATATTGTTTAAAATGGATACATTGTGTCGAATGGTATTTTGCGTTATGTATGCTTCTATACATAATGCGACTGCAAAGAAATGTGGATGTATTTTTGTATCGCATATTTTAATGTGTATCAAACCTTTGGTAACACGGCTTTTACTTTTATTTACCTACATATATGAAGTTCATTCAAGTACATTCAAGAAACTCATGGCGGCTTAGTATTGTTTTAGCTCATTACTACTCCTTTAATTCACTTAATTCGCCAAATAGGTAATTTTTGTGTGTTAGAGCTCATGTCAACAAGGGGTTGCAACGTAAATACCATATATTACTAATTTTACAAAAATAAATAAAAAGCAGTACATACTTAATCATTTAATTAAGTCGCGTACTATCATACCTTAGTGATGAATTACCTAAAGTGATGAATTTCTCTACATGTATTGCATATACATACATACCTATATCGTTAGTTCATATGCTTGCCTTAATCAGAATCACAATAAATTGGATTAGATAGAATAGGATAGAAATTGGAAAACTGACTTTAATGTGTAGACTTAATATATACTAAGTTCTGCAATTGATATAATTATGTACGTACTATGTATTTTTATCAAAATGACGAATTCTTTTACTTCACTTTTAACATCAAACCTGTTTAATTAATCAATTCTACGTATATTATGTCTAACGCCTTACCGAACCACATCCAACACCATAAAAGTATCTATAGATACTGGTATTGAATACAAAATCGAACTAACAAAAAGGAACTGTCCCGTTTGACACTTATCCTCGGGCCACGAAACGCGCTCTAAGCGAAAACGCGCAGCACTTTACGTTGTGCTGTGTCGTACATTTGTATCTACGCTCAAGTTCATTTCATTCATTAAGTAGAGGTCCCAATGGGAATGAGGCGATTAAAAATGTCTACATGTTCTTGCATCGGAAGAAGGGTGGTAGGGGATATTCAAGCCAATCAATCAATAAATAAAAATAATAACATTTTACTACGAGTATCCATCTAGAACCAGCTTCAAACGCAAAGTATTCTTCATTTGTAACTTTTTGACTGATTTGTTTTAAATCTTATTTCATAATAAATAATAATACATATCCTCGAAAGAAAATGCTTTGATTTATGTTTACTACACCTTTCGGATAACACCTCACTATAAAAAGCATTAAAGGAAAACAAGATTCAATTTACATTTAACACAACAAGATACATTTGAACAAAAGAGCAAGGGGCCTGTGGCATCTTATGTAACTGATGAATAACCCTTTACATTATACATTTGTATTTACGCTCTTTTATTTATTTACTGTGTTTACTGCATTTTCGCTTGGAGCGTATATTTCATGGCCCTTGGTTCAAGAGTAGGGGAAACGCGTCATAGTTAAAATAGACCACCAGAAACGGAGTGTTGTGGCGTTGACACACAATTTATGTGGGCGTACACAAGATTACCGACGAAACTGAGATAATCAACGAATATGGCTCAACAACTCGCACGTGCCTACAGCAATATTACACATTGATAGTCGACGGGAATGGGGACTGATAACTATAGAGTTTTAGTTAACTGGGACAGTATCGAAAGAGTTTAAGCTACGTGGGATTTAAGAGGCCTGTGTTTACAGAACAAAGTTTATTCTTACGTTCTATGTATAAGGACTATTCTGATAGATATAGAGAATAAGAAGGTTTCGGCTGGATAGAAGGCTTAATATTCTGGAGCAAATTAGTAGAAACCTTTAGTCCTATATATCTTATACCTCCAGTAACTATAAAAGGGCGATTGATTGATGCTAAATGTTTGAACCTGGGATTGTGTCCGTAGACGGCAATTATTTTGTCATATATTATCCGGGACCATACCAAACACAGCTAGCGAAATGTAGGTGAAATATACCTCTGCTTAATTATTTGGGTACTTACTTGTGTATAGGTGTAGGTTTATTTAACATATAATTAATACTTATATACGTCCAGAAGTTCTCCGACATTAATTTATTTTCTGTATCATTAGATTCCTTATCTAAAGCTCTCATTTAACTGCTAAATTCTTATTTATTGTTATAAATTACTCTAATTTTGTTATGTTGTGTATTATTTTACATTCACAAACTTTTTTTTAATTCTTTTCTATCCGTGGCAAGTTAACTGGATAGTGTAAAATTATTTGTTTTATTAAAAAATGTTATGTTGTTCTGTATGAATTCCAAATAGATATAAATAAACATTTAATGTTATTAATTGTATATAATAAAGATTTTATAATTAACGCAGAGAATATATGTATTTGTATTCACGAAATATCAATCAATTACAGATTATAATCGAACGTTCGTCGAACACAAACCTCTGATATGAATATCAATTCAATAAACAATTAAGTAGCATATCCGTGAACGAATATTCCAAATAATTCAATTCGACGTTGCCTATCAATGAGCACAAAACGGGGGGTAACAACTTTACTAGAGTTGATCTTTTTTGGACAGCCAATTTAGACATAACGACCAATAATGTTCATAAAGTATAACGTATCCATAACAAAAAGTGTTTTTATTTTAAAAAACGGCTTCTGCTTTCAGGATAAGGTCCTGTGCCGCTGGGGGCAACCATTCAATTAACAACGCAAAGTACACCCTCAGAACAGTTATTATGGATCCCACAAATAATTGTACCGTGTGGTATTTAACCCCACAGTCAAAACGGTGGCAGCGGCTAGACCGCTTGCCTACTGCACCATTCGTCCAGACACATCCGTACAACGTTTGCTGCGGAAAATATCTTTCTTTTGACACATTAAATACATAATCCTAACTAATATTATAAATGCGAATGTGAGTTTGTTTGTTAGTTACGCTTTCACGCCTTAACTACTCGACCGATCATCATAAAATTTCGCATATACTTTGTCAGGGATACATAAAAAACATAGAAGTACCCTATATACTGTTCTGTACCCCTGACAACGTGTATCATACAGAAAAAAGTACTATTCTCGAGCGAGCGAAGCCGCGAGCAAAAGATAGTATGTAATAAAGATGATTGTCGTGTGGGTCGTGTGGGTGTGGTCGTGTCGTGTCATGCCGACAAAATGATTCTCATTTTGTCGGCATGTGGTCACTAGGCAACAATGTAATTACCCAATTTAGTAACGTCAAAGGTCAGCAAAAAAATTTAAAGTAGAGAACAATCGAAACATTTCTTTGATTTGAAATCTTCCACTTGTACCAGATAAATAAAACATACTGCCTGTCCCTACCGTCCCAGTTAAATACATAAGTACACTGTTTTTCTATACTTTCCAAGTTGAATAAAACATACTATATGCCCGTACAGTAGGTATCTAATTTGAAAAAGGACATACTACGCAAAGCATATAATTTGTACATAGAATACATTCAATGTCGTCTCTGTTCAACGTTACATGTACATACACTGTAGTAAATTTAGGCATAGCGCTGATTATTTGCCGGAATTGCAAAATATCTAAAAATTTCTTTGGTTCACCGGCGTATTTAAAGCCTGCCAATCCGCACTGAGCCAGCGTGGTGAATATGACCTAACCCTTCTCACACTGAGAAGAGGACCGTGCACAGCAGTAAGACAGTTTAATACAGGGCTGGTCTATTATTATATAATCAGGAAGAGAGATTCCCGCCACGCACCCTCGGATAGTCCATCCGAACTCAGCGGAAACTCCCTCAGCGTGAATCATCTTCAGGACAGACTGTCCTAGAGATACCTCGCGCTGAGGCGAAACACGTGCTAACGCATATTTTATGTTCGAAGTAGCATCCTACAAGTTGGAGTAGTAGAGCCTCGCTGATTTTAGCATGAATGGGCCGGCTCGAGCGAGGAAGGACTACCCTCTCACAGAATATCGACGTCAAATAGCAGTATTCCTACTGTTTTGTTTCGTTCGGTGAGTGAGAGTGCCGGAGACCCAATCACCCTCTTTCCCGCTCCTTCTCCTTCCCACTTCCTTTCCTAAAGGGTCGGCAACGCGCAAGTGATGCCTCTGGTGTTGCAGGCGTCTATAGGCTACGGTGACCACTGACCATCAGGTGGGGCCGTACGCTTGTTTGACAAATCCGTTGATCAAAAAAAAAATGCCTGTATCCGGCGCGGCTGTTCTTTACCTGAGCAATTCGGTAATGTCAACCTTTTCCTGTTGTAATAGTTGGGTGGACAATCTAAGGATACATGGCAGGTTCCTTTTATTCTACCAAGTAACGCCTAATTTGATTTAATATCACTACATATTATAAAACAAACCCCCGCCGCGTCTGTCTGTCTATTCGCGATAAACTCAAAAACTAAGGAACGGATTTTCATGTGGTTTTCACCAATAGATAGAGTGATTCATGAGGAAGATTTAGGTGTTTAATTTTTTAGGTTTAGGTTTGTACTACCCGTGCGAAGCCGGAGTGGGTCGCTAGTAAGGACATAATTCTTAGTAGTATCACGGTGTCTAAAACCGACATGGTGACCTTAAACTATATGGCGATATATGATTGTAAAACATACATATATTATCTGATCTCAGCATATATTGAACGCATATAATTTATAGCACATTGAAATTCTCGCACACAAGCTAAAATTGCTGTTTCTCACACCAAATACAAATAAGGTATTTAGAATTATACCTACAGTTTCGTGAGCAAATAGTTGTTTCATAATGTCCCTTCCCTTTTAGCTGTTATCGACAATAACACACATATGTCAAGGACAATAACAACAATGAAAATGATATCATGCACTATGACAAATATTACAGGACAAATTATATATATAATATTATAAACCTGAAGAGTTTGTTTGTTTGGTTAAACGCGCTAAGCTCAGGAACTACTAGTTTGAATTTAAAAATCTTTTAGTATTGGATACTCCATTCATCGAGGAAGGCTATATGTTATATACCATCACGCTACGACCAATAGGAACGGAGCATCAATGAGAAATGTTGCAGAACGTAGAAAATTCTCTTATATGAAGCAGACGAAGTTAGCGGGTCAGCTAGTTAATAGACATAAAATGATAACTATTAGCTGTATTTTATATTAGACTAGATTTTGCCTGGGGCTTCGCTTGCATTAATGTAGGTTATGTCACTAAATTTGAATCCCTCGGGAACAGTATTTTTTCTAGATGAAAGGTTCTGTTCTTCCTTTTCTGTGTCCCTGAGAACGAGCATACCACATTTTATGATGATCGGTCGAGTAGTTAAGCCGTAAAAGCGTCACAAACAAGCAAACTTACATTTGCATTTATAATATTAGTTAGGATTACGAAGTTAGGATTAGGATGTAGTTGTTCCTCGCGGTTTTAGCCACGTTTATGATAACTCCGCTCCGTTTCGCTCCCTTGACTCATAGCGATGTTATATACTGCCTATTATATCTGGATAAAGTACCTTTCTAATAATGAAGAGTAATAAAAATTTGTTCGGCAGCTGCAGAGTTTAAAAAGTACAAACAAACAAACATTCTTATCTCTTTATAATATTGCTAATAGATAACTTAGACGTAAACATTTAGTAATACCAGCCACTACCGAGTTAAAACAAGGATTAGTTATTAATTATTAATACAATGTATTACTCACTAGTTTATGATTGCGGCGTCGCCCGCCTAAATCTGACGGGAACGCATACCGGGATAGAAATATCCTATAAAGGTCTTAATCCAGGACATGATCTATGTGTGTGCCAACTTTCATCTAAATTCGTTTAACAGTTTATGCGTAATTGATTGACAAACATCCAAACATATTCAGAAACGTTTATATTATTAGTAGCATCTTTTCTCCTTGGTTCTACGGAAGAAGCTCTATGTTTGCGTGGATCTCATGTTCGATGCTTTGGTTGACCAAACTGTTATTGGATATTCACAATAGCATGGCGTCTGGCGCTGTGCCTGGAAGACAGTTAAAGTCTCGCCCGGTATTACGTGCGACCTAACAAAATAGCTTAGGAAATGTGGGTGCCATGCCTCCCTCCTGCGTACCCCTTGAAGAAAGATGGCATGAAATTAAATATGTATACAATAATTTGTATCATTATTAAAAGTAAATAATATAAAAATGAGCATCTGTTTTTGTCATATGCACGTTCCCATTCCATTTGTCCGATTACGATAAAACTTATATAGTAAGTTATTTTGCGCACGCCCGTGATGGATGCTGACAAAAAAGCGAACAATTTAAAAGGGCGGCGCGTGGGCATTATCTAGTATTACCATTTATTTTATATATTAACTAGAATTAGACCGCGGCTTCACTCGGTCGGGTACAATGCTATTTTTCTGGATGAAATGTGCCCTATGACCTTTCAGGTACCTTTCAACGTGTATGAGAAATCTCTCATGATAAAAGTTTTCGGTCGAGTAGGTAGTTTAGGCGTGAAAGCGTAACAAACACACTCACATTTGCATTTATAATATTAGCTAGGATTACGTTATTTATAAAACTAAGGACATGTTGTTGATGGAGTGTGTCAGATATGACTCTCGCAGAAATAGTTTAGTGTCCGACTTGAATTTGAATAGAGTTGACATAGGCATGTTGCATAAATTTTTATCGGAACCTAATATCGATGACGCGAAAGTTCTGTTCTGTGGTTAGTATTATGTTCAGGTTATGATGCAACAAACATAAGCTGGCGTGAATAATCCAAAAAAATAATTAAATAAAGAAAAAAAAAGATCATGTTGCAGCGCATTCTACAACTATATGAGAAGCCTAAGCTATTGCTCTGTTCTGGTATCGAACCCACAACCCACGGCGCAGTACCAATGGCAAGGTGAGGTCACTTATACCACTGCGTGGACTACGTCATCTATTCCGTCTTAGTTATATAGCACTACCAGCAGTTATTCTTGACTTTAGGTTTTTAAGGAAAACCTTGTTTCAAGGTTCAAGCTATATTCAGATCAAACTTCATCAAAATCTGTTCAGTAATTAACTGTTACAATGTAACTAGTGATGCGCCGTTCCCGGGATCGTTTCCTACGTTCCCTAATTCCCAGGAACGCTCCCGGGCACGTTGGGAACGACTGGGAACATTGTCTTAAATAGTTGTATATATTTTTGTAAATAACTTTTGCACTATGTGCAAAAGCAAGTACACCTTTATACATAGGCATAATTCAATTAAGTCGTTGCTTTGAGAACTTTCCCGATAATCTCTGGGAATATTTCCATATTCCCTGGGAATTTCCCTATATTCCCTGGGAATATTCCTTTACTCCCGGGATCGATGGGCACGTTCCAAGGTTTTTAGTAAGAAATATTTCTTTAATTAATAAAATATTTCTTTTTTATGAAAATATAACAACGAAAAATATTGTATTACAAATATTTAGAATATCCTTTTGTTGGCATTTGTACTGTCCGCTATTTTGATATGTTAATATAATTTCCTAAAAAAAATTGGCTAAACGAACGTTCGCTGGAGCAGCTACTAATATAATAAAATAGAAGGAACAATTTAAATGTCCATTTCCCACTATGTGGGAACGTTCCCGGGAATGCCGGAATATTCCCTGGAACTTTTCCACTGGAAATAATTCCGGGAAAGGGAATTTGGGAACGGCGCATCACTAAATGTAACAGATATACACAATTATATTCAAATTGATTGTCCTATCTATTCGTTCGCATTATTGTGATCCTAATTTTATCATAAATGTAAGGTTTTGCTGTGTTTGAATGTTTATTATTTAATTACGCATAAGCTCTTGAACGAATTGGGTCAAAATTGGCTCACTAATAGACAACGACGATGTCCTAAATTAACACGCGATACTTTTTATTTGAACATACGTTCGCGTGGAATTCTAGACTTGCACCTAAATAGTCAGCTTCAACGTAAAATAGCAGAAAGGATCGACATCCACTAACGTTATTAAACACATAACATATATATTTAAAATATTCTAAATGTTATTTCAGCTGAATGTTTACATATTTACCACTGCGTTAAAGTGTTGTAACACGGTGCTGAAGCCGGAAAACCCATTCCGAAGTTGCTTCTAAATAAAACTGTCAATTCTATTCGGGATATTTTCTATTTTAGAGAACGAATGCACCGTAACAGGTGTGTTCCGGCGCCCAGCGTCTGTTTAAGCTATTTTAGTTAATACGGACATTAAATAAATCTCTCCTTTTGAAGTCACGTTTATATCCGTGTTGAGATAACGAATAACTTTTATTTGGTTTTAATCTCGCTCAGCAACGGAATTATTACGAATTATTTTAGATTTCCGTCAAAGTAACCATTCATCTGTTGCCGTCCTGGTAATATAATGCTCAGTTTAACTGCTGTTCTAGATATAGCTACATATATAGTCAACATATTAATAAAATTTGTTAGTTAATGAAATAACGTTAATAAAAGCAAAGTGAAATAGACTAGGACAATAAATGTATGGCATTGCTGATATTGTACCCTGCATTGATAGATACTATATACTTTTATTATACATATATGCAGTCGTTATTGGGAGAGTATCGACACAAAAGTTTCCACTGGGTCGAAGTGCCGCCGGTCTGCACTGACTGGCCCCCACATAAGATACATACATACATATACTATCTATAATTAATAAATACTGTTCTTAAATAAACATTTTCATATTATTATTTTACATCTATGGCAGTCGTTATTGGGAAAGTCAGTACCCTCTAATATCCTGACACCGGTCTAGCCTTAGGGTATCGTTAGCCTTCGGGTTGCGGAGGTCAGGTGGCAGCCGCTCCGTGTAAAAACTGATATCCAGTCAAATCCGGTTAGACTAGAATAGCCGACCCCACGTGACTTGGGAATAATAAAGGCTAAGGAGAAGAAGGAGAAGAAGAAGATTCTGTACTAATCAATTTTAACAAAACGAACTAACGATTATGTATTACTATTGAGAAACATCACTACATATTATCAAACAAAGTCCCCCGCCACATCTATCTCGCCTGTTCGCGATAAACTCAAGAACTACTAAACTGATGTCAATGCGGTTTTCACCAATAGACAGAGTAATTCATGAGGAAGGTTTAGATTGTATAATTTGTTAAGGTTTTGTACCACCCATGCAAAGCTAGAGCGGGACGCTAGTTAAAAATAATCAATAAACATATAAACATTGACGATAAAGGAATTATGATTAAGAATTTATATCAAATATTATTGATATTACACGAAAAACATATTCTTTCTGTCAGGCTTTCGAACAGGTATTTCACTTGGTTTGTTAGCTAAGATAATTCAAGTGGCAGAAATTGAATCACTAGTTTCTTATAGCTGCAGCGTTCATCCAAATCATCAGAACGGTCGTTTACTTTATTAGCCATCAATATAAGCATGTGTTTTATCAATCATCACAAGCCTACATGATCCTTATAGGGATTATTAAACACCTTTCACAAAACGCCTTCAGCTTTATGCTGCGTGAATTATTAAAGCATTATTAAACAACGCGTCTAAAGTTAATGAAAACCATATCCTAACAAAAATATAATTTTCATTAGTCTTATACGATAATGTATAAAAATGACTCATCAATAATTATTCTCACAATAGGGTTGGATGGAGAATATATATTTAATGAGATTTTAAGTGAAAAATAGCTTACGAATATCTCACCAGTGTGTACATTAGTGTGCTATTATTACATTTAATAAAATTAAGTACATAATATAATATAAATATTAAATGTAATCATAGAATAGGAGCATATTCATAGTCACTACACTATAGTAAAAAAGGTTTACTAAGATAAGAGCATGTGGAAAGTATGAAAGGCAAAAGACTGAGTATGAAAGTGTACAAAACAAATGTAAATGGGATAGCTGAAAGTGGATGAACTAAGCGAACATTATGACCACAACAAGGTCAATACAAATGTCGTGATATTGAATGAAGTAAGAGAGATATGTGAGGGTCGTAGCAATTGGAAATCCAATCTCTGCCTACCGTTCCGAAATACAGGCATGAATTATTTACAGTGACTTTACAAATAAGTACCCTGCAAACTAAAACTTTGTAAAAGTATTTTAAAAACCTTTTACGAAAGAAGCAATCGGAACATTCGTCGATAAATCAATCATTCGATGACTTGTGTACCTAATCATATATGTATGTAGGTACGTATAGAATTAGACCTTAAACGTCTTAAAGCACCCAACGTCGTAAAATATAACACTTAAATACATTAAGTTAATTTTTGAATTGAGAGCTCTAATTAAAATTATACAAAATGTCTTTACGCCGGAGTATTCATAACTTAATTTGTATGTAGCATACTTTAATTCGTAGTAACGGTACACTTCCCTTAAGTACTGTTAGACTTATAGTCACTCCGATACAATGACACAGGCAAACACACCTGGCCGCCGATAACAGCACACATTACGACTGAAAACCTGAAACATATGGAAAACAATCTCACCTTGACAATTTCCTCGGTGTAACAACACTAGTAAACACAGAAACACTGTAATCCCGTACATGATCATGGGTAATTAGATCACATGAGGTTGTTTGAACGCGTGTGTATTGAATGGCGTTGCGGTATCGGTTTCGCGATGAGTAAGTGATAAGGGTTGATAAGGTGATAGCGATAAGGCGGCGCGGTCGCGGCGCGCCGGCTCGCGACTCGCCTTGCGTCTCTACTGCTCGACATCCGACGACGTTCTACGGATACCAAACACTTCGAGTCTTCGACTGTTCGGCACTCCACACGCTTGTAGTAGGCGAATTACGCCTATTCGTGTCTCCGCTAACACTGGCTGCTGTGTACATCTATGTTTCGTGAATGAATGTGTTGAATATCTAAGATAAGTAGAACTCTGAGTGTGGTATGCTTACTATGTAACGACAATGCTATTGTTATCATAATAATAGTAGAGGCTGATAATTACTACTCATACACAACATTTAAGGGAAAGGAAATTTATTTTCGGTTATAAAATGGATTATAAATGGTTTTGTCGGTTCTCTGGTATAAATTCGCGCTTACACTTTGTTAGAGAGTGTTTTGATGACCGGGTTGTGTAAAGTATTATTAAATTTTGTTAATATTCCTAGTGACACGGAGTCTAGGTTTTTCCTAGTAGATGGCTATAGGCTCGTTCTAAAACAGTGTGAATGTGTAATATACCTTTGTTTTACTGTCTACGCGTCATGGGATACACGGGTATGAGTATTTAAGTATGTAAGGTAATAAACTGAAGATTATATACTTAAACTTATTTTCTTTCATATTTATATAAAGTATATTAAAACGCAAATATATTTTTCTAATTTTGTGACAAAAGAAAATTACAAGAATATTATTTTAATACTTTCATGTTCCAGCTAAGCGATAGCTCAGTGGTGAGACCAACAGACTGCAATGCAGAGGGTCTCGGGTTCGAACCCACGTCGCGCACCTCTGACTTTCGGAAGTTATATGACGTTTCGAAATTATGTGCGTATTGATTTACAATTATCGCCTGCTCCGTGCCTCGGAGAGCACGTTAAGCCGTCGGTCCCGGCTGCCATGAACATCTATGGCAGTCGTTATTGGGAAAGTCAGTACCCTCTAATATCCTGACACTGGTCTAGCCTTAGGGTATCGTTAGCCTTCGGGTTTCGGAGGTCAGGTGGCAGCCGCTCCGTGTAAAAACTGATATCCAGTCAAATCCGGTTAGACCAGAAAAGCCGACCCCAAGTGACTTGGGAATAATGAAGGCTAAGAGAGAAGAAGACTTTCGTGTTCCAGTTGGCTCCTCAATTCAGATGTTTAGATTGAGGAGCTACTTTAACATTCAAAAACAATAATAATGCCTAAATTATGCTTTATTGTCTTTAACAGTACATTACATCAACTTACAAAAGTTGGACTCATCTTTTAAGTACAGAAATACTTGAGTGTTGACCCAGAAGGGCCCGTTCCGCTTTATCCATGAATTCAACATACATACCTACTTAAACTTGTTATTTTTCTGTCATATTTATTCAATTTATATTTTGTAAGATTTTTATAAACGACAATTGTCAAGAACATTCATTAAATACTTTTCGTATTCCAGATGACTCTTTGATTCAGACATTTACATTGAAAAACCTCTTTTACATTGATCTATTACTTCTAATACATTTTAATACAGATTTTAGGAATCTGCCTAAAAATAAAATATTTCGTACTTAATAATAGCGATGAGCTTACGCCATCGCGATCGCTACATACGCTTATGTCATACATACAGACTTTTACACAAGGCAAGTTCTTTGAAGCAAGTAACGTGCTGTCTTTACCTTACTTGTAGAAACAAACAAAGATAGCATGATACTTGCTTCAAGAAATATACTGCCTTTAAATGAAGGTGTCACCTAGACAGGATGTATCACCTACATTTATTCGGCGTTTAGGTTGTCCTAATAATGGACTTCTGCCCATTGTGTCCTGCCAGACAATTTCAGATGCATTTTATTGTCGTATTGGTAAGTAACCGCCTTGCCACTGTCACTGCGCCGACTGTTATAGGTTCGAACCCGACACGGGACAAAAAATTGTGTGATCCACAAATAGTTGTTGCGGGTCTGCATGTTCTTTGCGTCCGTTATATGAATGTTTGACCCCGCGACACAGCAATTATTCTTATTGCGGGAGTCATTTTTCTATAAAGAAAGAGAGGATGGTATTAGCTGTGATAAATACAATCTCGGGACATCATGATCAGCTTTTGCTCACACATTACGCTACTGACCGTAAAGGATTTATAGCTGTAGAGATTAGCTACGTAATGAGTGAGTGGTATTTCTGTTTTAACTAATGGATTATGTGATGCCTTCTATGGAAGGTAACATTAACTACATTTTAGTGTCGCTTCCTTACCGGTTTGGGCCACGACATCCGTGACTGCGTATAGACAAGCTTTTACCTTTAAAGGAACATACTATTAAATTCATATGAATGCTTAGCTGGGGCAGTGGTAAAGCATGCGAATGTTGTCCAACGGTGTTGGATTAGATTTCTGTGTCGAGTAATATTATTACAAATTATTACTGGGTATTTTTGTCAGGCAATTTTCAAGGAGTAACTGTGCTCGATAGACCGTAATAGACACGTTGCCTATTATATGGTACCTATGTGTCACTAGCGAAAAAGGTTTGGAATAGGCCTCTAATATAGGCGTAAATTGATAAATAATTTTAATTCTATGCATTCTTTTTGCTGAATCATGACGTAGCATTGAGCGTGCACAGATGTTTAAATGGTCGAAATAAAGTAACGTTACCGCGGTTTAGTACTAGATAAGTAATAATTTACTTATATCACACTGGGCGTGGCTTGGTATAGACGTACCTTAGATCTGGTTGTAATTAACACATATCTATTATTTTTAATATTACAAATACAGCTACATTACTTTTATGTGTATGCAGTGTAATTAACCTCTCTGTCCTAGGAGGGGACGAAAGGAGGACCTTTAGGATGGTTTAAAAGTGTAACGCGACTATGTTATTTATTTAACTAATAAAAAATCCTGTTAAACCAATTTAACTTGTGAAATCTCGCACTTACAGTAAGGTAAATACAAAAATTAAATTTATTATCCGCCCTCACACAGACGCGGCGCGGGCGCCCCGAATTCTCCGATTAAAATCTTCCCGCAACTAAAACTCCCACACTGTCAATGAATCCTGTGTCGCGGGGGACTTATCAAACATTTAAATATCGGACACAAAGAACATCCAGACTCGGGACAACCATTTGTGGATCTCACAAATTTTTGTCCTGTGTGGGATTCGAAACCACATCACTCGGCGTAGTAGCAGTGGTGGAGGTGACCATTTAAACCAATACGCCAGGCAGTCAAAATACTATAATAAAAAGTCCATGGAATTTAAGTGATCATCTTGCCACTATAATTATCAATGAGCCCAGTGTTGCTTATTCAATGGTCACACGGATTTCACTCCCAGTAAATATCTCTAAAGTTTTAATAATAATGTCCTCCAGACCGAATTTCAGCCACGGCGGCCAGTCTTAACGGAGACTGGCTATCTGCGCTGGAGATATTATAGTGCACAAGTGTATACGCGTGTTTGCGTATTGCGACCGAATTTGAGATTGGCAATCTGCACAGGAGATATTATAGTGCGCAAGCGTGTGCGCAAACACAAGTGCACTCTCTGTTCCCTAACTCTCATGATCCGATGGGACGGTAATCCGACACGACCGGAGAGAGATCGGGCGCAGGACCAACGGCTTTACGTGCTTTCCGAGGCACGGGGGTGTCTAACACCGCCAACTTCCTAACCCCGGGCTGCTATTGAGATTTTTTAACAGAAAAACCCAATAGCTTTTTGTTGGCTCGACCCGGGATTCGAACCCAAGACCTCATGCACAGCAGTCGCATTCACTACCGCTGCGCCACGGATGCAGTCAAAGTTTTAATAACTTATCAACTAAACGGTAATTACAATTCCTCGAAATCACGACCAGTATCAAAATGGCCACGGGGATTGCACTTGAAGGGGCTTTCATATGCGATATAATAATATAATATCCCACTCAGTCCCACTGCTGAGCACAGGCTTCTTTTAAGTGTGATAAACGTATAATTATGCGGTACTGCGTCGGTAATAGTATTTTAGACAGTTCCATTTTTGCAACGGCGTATCGTCTGTTTGTTTATGTGTTATGCTTTCACTCCTAACTACTCGAACGATCATCATGAAATTTTCGCATACACGTTGTCAGGTGTACAGAAAAGAACATAGGACGCGAGAGAAGCCGCTGTCTAGTCCACAATCTACTAACAAACAATACTATCTAATAATAGTAAATGTCAGAATAAGTATATCAAAATTCAACAATAATGATGTCCAATAAATAAGAGCCATAAAGTATTTATAGAGTGAAAGTATCGAGAGGTAAGTTTGTCGATACTACAAACAGCTGTTCATAAAGAACAGCTGCCGTTAATTAACTTAAACCTATAAATCCCAAAGCCTATTGAAAGATAGATATACTATGTTTTGATTTCAATTACTGTATTTTTTCTATTTAATTATGACTAGGGTGAGTACTAATGACAGAAATATACTTAAAGTATTTAAAAAAATAACAAAGCCTAAAAATCATATTTTAAATAAATGAGTTCGATTTGACATCGTAATTTTAGGATGATTTAAATCTTGCACTGTAATAAGTACTTATTATTGTAAATAAAAAGAAAAGTGCAGGTTCTTCTTTGAAAAATGTTAAACCCTGACCACGATGTTTAAATTGTCATTACATTCTTTGGATCTTTTCAGACAGATGCAAAGAATGTAAAGACAATTTAAAAATTATATTAGAAACACTACGAATATACAAACAGTTTTACCACATCACATTTAAAATTTAATTTATTATAATATGTAGTTCACTAAGTACTTTACTTACTTATGATACTGTTTCTACACATACAATGCAAAGCTAAAGCGTGTTCAAAACATGGAAAAGGCAATTAACGCTAACACACCATTTTACAATACTTACTTAAAATGGACTTGCAGAAGCACACAATAATTAGATCGCCGGCGCCGTCGCAAATTAATATTGACCTGTCAACCTATAAAACAAACAGTAAAACTGCGTCCTTCACCTCGCAGCCATTCTGTTGTCCTTCCTAATTACTAATTATGGATACAAAGCGTTACTCCAGTAGATACACGACTGCCAGTCACGCAGAGCCACTCCTATGCTTCTCTAAAGTGCGTCGTGCAACCACTTAAAACTGACCTACCTCGACCCTCTTAACTATACAAGATATAGGCGTGATAATCAAAGACGGTATGATAAAGAGAGATCTTCTGTGAGTGGCTATTCAAATGTGGGTGTACATTCGAGGCCAAAACAACAAACCTAAGAGTTCGTTCACAGGCTTTAACAAAATTACAAATTGGCTGTAGGCGGCCGATCTCCGACATGTGGCGATGCAAATAAATGTCATCATGCCAAATGGAGTATGGAAAAACTGCGCAACCTTAACGAGCCATTCTTTACTTGAACGATTGCATCACATAGGCACAGCCAGTGAGCACTTGTTGCTTTGTTTGTAAATCATATACCATTCGATTTTTATGGGCCCCATTATCAAAGTAATGCTTCAAGTTAGCCGGCACATTGTGTACACATCACTGATCATGCGTCTATTGTCTATGAGCCTATAATCAGAATGTTAACAATGAAATTACAGTTGTTGGATTTTATTTTACAATCCATGTATAGTAACTGACAAACCGCAGTATAAGAAACATTGAAGTTGTAGTTCACTCACAGGTTTCTTATTATTATGTATGTGGTTTCATATTGATCCGCCTTGAATTGGGGGTCTAGATTGTATTAAAAAGAAAGATATTTCATTGCTCCCATTAAGCTAAAACGACTTAAAATATTCTAATAAATAAATAAGAGAACACATAATTATATTATTGGTGGCCTCGATGACGTAGTGGTTAGTGTAACCGACTGCTCCGCCTGAGGTTGCGGGTTCGATTCCCACACAAGTAAAACATTGTGTGCATGGACATGGATGATTGTCTTGGCCTGGGTGTTTCTATGTATAATATGTATGTATTTACAAAAAAAAAGTATATATGTATGATTATCCATTGTCTAGTACCCCATAGTACAAGCTCTGCTTAGTTTGGACTAGATGGTGTTGTGAGTATGTGATAGAGTATAATTATATTAAATTCTCTCTTAAGGGGCTACCTAAAAAATAAATATTTTTCAGGTGTGGCATAGGGTTTTCGGTGCGCGTACTTTTATTCAAAGCAATAGACACGCAGATAAAACCACGGGCGTAACTCTATGAGCTAATTAAGAATAATAATAGTTAAGAGCAGCGATAGCTCAGTGGAGAGACCAACAGACTGCAATGCAGAGGGTCTCGGGTTCGAACCCACGTCGCGCACCTCTGGCTTTCGAAAGTTATATGACTTTTCGAAATTATGTGCGTATTGATTGACAATTATCGCCTGCTCCGTGCCTCGGAGAGCACGTTAAGCCATCGGTCCCAGCTGCCATGAACATCTATGGCAGTCGTTATTGGGAGAGTGTCGACACAAAAGATCCTACTGGGTCGAAGTGTCGCCGGTGTGCACTGACTGGCCCCCACGTAAAATACATACATACATAAGAATAATAATTACGTCATAGCCCTACCGAAGGGTTAAAGCTATAAGTTCTGTCATATAATTATTGAACGATAAATCCTATCAATGCTGAATAGAAAATTCGTCACTAACTTACTTCACATGCACAATCGGTTACAACGCATTTATTATGATAGCTGGTTGTCAATTTGATTATCTTAATTTACACAGAGTGGGTGATACATAACTTAGCACATTATATTATGTATGTATTAGCACGCCGAAGCTATGTAATTTTAGTAAATAAACCTGTCATATCCAAGTATATTCACGAATAGGTAGCCTTAATCAATGTCAGGGTTATGTCTATGAAATAACATTTTTAGTAAGCAGGCGTAAACAAAACAAAGGCTTACGAAGTTAGGATCAGTGGTGATGCTTTCATAAAAGATCAACGGGCTTGCCTTACTAAAGTGCTCGATTCAGGACATATAATTTATTCAAATATATAATAGCATTAGATAGGTAGGGTTAGGTTTACCTTATTGAGCAAACAAAATGTACTTTACTTAATTAACTGACTGCCTCAGTAGAACAGCGGTAGTTAATTTGACTGCGATAGCATGAGATGTTGGGTTTCATTTTAGAGTTAAGCAAAGTGTTATTGTTTATCTGACAAGTAATTTTCAGTAGCACCATAGAGCCTGGAATTGATTCCGTAAACGACAATTGGCTCGCAAACTATAACGCGGCATCTTATATATACCATAGCTGGCGACATGTGGATGTAATAGACAGCTATATGTATATGCGTAAGACTATGTACCTAAATATGTGCATTTGTCTTATTGTTAAATCCTTGGCACGCTACTGCACGTAAAATCACATGTACAGTTGGACTCACCAGCGTATTGTCTGCGATTGTATTGATAAGACTATACGTGTACAGTATGGTATCTCAAATCTTGGAGTGTCGCAGAGTGTGCGTAACTAAAGTGACTAACCAGCGGTAGGTACCAGTTTCTCAATTCATTTCCTTTGTTTACGTACTGTCCTGTCGATTGTTTACATTAATGATTGTAGTACGCCTATACATTTACAAGTTCACACCGAGTAATACTACTTCGTAACTCTTCCCGGCCGGCTTGTTGGCGCACGCACTTATAGTATTTACTTACGCATTGATGTTCAACCATTCATCTCGCAATCGCTTACAGATCAATACTCTCTTATCAAACAATAATATATGTCAGTATTTTATTTTCATTAAAAATAAACAACAATTTTGCCGTGTTATTATTATAATATTACCGCAAGATTAGCAGTTCTTAATTTTTTTGTCTATTCCTTTGTACCTTATATGTGATAGCATCAAAGTTGTAAAATGATACTAATATCTAGCGAAAAGGTGAAACATAGAAACAGAATAATCTACAAGCAGTAACAAATTATTAAGAAAGTTCTACGATGTACGAAACCCCGTTTAAACCTAGATTTCACTCTAACTGAAACAGATCTACTTAGAAAGAACCTTCACCGATTGCAGAAGGGCGCAGACAAAATGTTGTATGTACATTGTACATACAACCGTATAATTTTGAGTTGGATTTTTGCCGGGGTATTAGAAAATCACTGAAAATAAGTGCCAAGAGGCCTGCATCTTGGCATTTATTTTCAGTGATTTTCTTAGTAATAATTAAATAAAAAAGTAAATATTAATGCGCACAGGCCGTTAATTATAGACATCAATGCCTGGTATTACATGACTATGTATTCTGAGATATCACGGTATTATCCAAAAACCCCAAGCAGCGTCCGTGCTTTGGTGTTTCAAATGACTAGCTTTTGACTTACCTATGATAAGACAAAAACTAGCAAAGCAAATCTACTGGCATCTCTTCTACAACAAAGCTAATGGCGGTAAATATATTAAATCTAAATCCCATGAGAGGAATAATAATTAAATCAAGAACAGTATTAGGATTTATTAATGTATTTCACTTTTAATTCAGGATTTACAAAAATGCAAATCCCGCTGACACTCTATGACATGGAATATTATCAATAATACACACAAATAAATAATTATAGGTATTATCCATACGATTATCGCAAAACTATAAGAATAATAAAACATGCAGAGCTCCATTACCATCAAAGATTTTCTTATGGAATGATGACAACTTTAGATTTCTTAAACACTGTTGGTTGTACTATCGCCGGCGGAACGGTAGAAGCAACGGTTGGTTCAACTTTAGGATATTTTTTAACCTTACACAGATCTCGTGTTTTCTCCAATATATCGTAGAAATGGTTGACAGGATTTACCCAGCCGTATCCTTGTTCCGCCTTTCCTAACCAAATGTGTCCGTTAGGATCTGTCAGCTGTAGACGGCCAGAAGGAACATTCTCTAAGAAATCACACTCCAGTAGACAGCCATCAGGATACAGATATTTTCCTTTGCCAGTATAGCACCACTCTTTGAACATTCCTTCATATTTGGCGCCATCAATGTAATTTATATTCACGTTTTGACCAAGTTTATCGTTGTCCCAGGTGCCAAGGTAAACGTCGCCCTCAGCTGTAGTATACACACCGTACCCTGAAAGTTATATGAAACCATATAACTATTTAGTAAGCCATTAAGACAAATCGTAAAACATTAGTACAAAGAGCCGTAAAACGTCGTTTACGTAATCAGAGCGTAACGCTTCTCTGCGCACGGGTTGGAATGAATTACTACACGATTCATTAAACTGTGTTTGAATAAAGTGCAACAATATACAGCTTGGCCACGTATTCTCTTCCTATGACATTTAACATATTATATGTCGTATAAGAACAATGCTTATAATTACAACCATACGTCATGACGGAATAGTGCATTGAAGTGACTTGTGCTGTCTTTTCATGTTTGGCATTCCTTTATACTTCAAGCCAATAATTTTATTTAAAACCTAATTGACATTTTGTTACCAACTGGTCTTAAAATACATATTGTATCTTCTGGTAATAACAATTTAAATATTTCTGGTATGTAAGGCCTTAATCATCCCTAAAACCATTATCATATCATGCGCGGGAATATGACATCCTTTTGGTTTTGGACGTCTGATGGCAGTCGGTCGTAAAAACTCTATTATTCCGCCATATCTGGTAAGACTTGAGACTATTCTTTTTGGTAAGCCAACAGCAATCAATGCGTTTATTCTACTGACGAACGTCGGACCTTATAAGCAACATAACACAATTATTTATCAGGGTCAAATGCCCATGACAATTTTTTTTGTCATATGTTATATGCGTATTGCTCCGTAAGTTAATTAATAAAGTTGACATACCATGCATCTTTACCGATCGATCTTTCTTTTTCGCCTCGAAGTTGCCATCGTAAGTATCGCCAGTCTCGAACGTGAAAAACCCCTGATCATGCACAAGTGGGATCTCTTTCACTTTGGACTTCAAGTCTATTTCAGATTTAGCCAAGTTCGATGTACGAGAAGTGTCAGTCATGTTGATGACGACTTTTGACCCTTTACTGTAAAACGAGCAAAAGTTATGCGTTCATTTGTTTTCGAACATAATCTTCATAATGCAATAAGATACAGATTTCTGCTCCGACTCGTGCCCGACAAACGACAATAGACTCGCCTCCTATTATGCGGGACCTAAAACTATCATCATCATCATCTCAGTTGAAAGACGTCCATTGCTGGACACAGACCTCCGCCAAGGTTTTCCACCTAAAACTATATCTGGCGGAAAATGTAATACACCTGTATCTCCTGTGACATAGATGCGACATTTGAGTACGAGTCGTACGACAATGAGATTAAATAAAGCGAGATAGATTATGGCAGTCTCCTAGCAAATGAGAATCCGTGTTCTCTACCTAGCCTTACGGAGTCTAGACAAAAGAAGTAAGCGATAAACACTTCCTGGGTTAGCACTTAGTTTTAGTTATCAATAAACCGATTTGTAAGTTCTCGTCAAGTCATAAAGCATGCAATAAATTTCGTGTATTTGCGTACTGGCGCCAACTGGTATCATATCTAACAGGGAACGCTTTTAGCTGCTATACTCAGAAATAACATTCCACCATGAAAATGAAAATTTCACTTCAATCGCAAGAAACAAAGGGATTGTTGATACAATTTTCTTAAATATCTCTAAAAAGCATTTAGACAGGCAGTAATAGGTATTATAAGTATAGATACCTACTTATTTAATACAACTAATTTCAATAGGTATTTACCTACACATTATTATCTAGAAATATTTATGTATGTTGGTCGAAGCTTTATTTACGAAAGTAACTAGTCAAATTATTTCCCAAAGGTCTATTCTTTATTGTATCATTTTTCATACGTTTCAATGACTTTAGAAGCGTTATGCTGACCTAATGTTGACCCCTCACGTACATTCCAATTGGTCGTAAATGGTTCACGATTAAACATTCATAGGCTTACTTCTGTGATTACCTTATATCCGTCAGCAGTATGCAGTGTACTGCTTCTAAAACCTTGGATACCCATAGAGCTAGAATATCGTAATCTATGTTTGCCGTAATTTTTCAGTTATTAGTTGTCAACTGCAGCGATAGCCTAGTGGGAAACCGTTGGACTGCCATGCAGAGGTCTCGAGTTCGATCCCAAGGCGCGCATCTCTGACTTTTCGAAGTTATGTGCGTATTAAATACTTAATTATTGCTTGCTTTAACGGTGAAGGAAAACATCGTGAGGATACCTGCATGTCTAAGAATTCTTTAGTTTTTTTTTTATTATATATCACTATATATGTTTATATACAAAATTATTTATATACAATATGCATGTAACCTATATTTACAAATCTACTAAAAAAGATAACATAATTAACATAATTACAAAAACACAAATAATTATAATACTAAATATTTACAAAAATGGTTTAGGCATCGTAGAATTCTTCAGCATCGCTGTCAACTGGTAACGTGCCCAGAAGACTGGCAGCATTGCCACGTTGAATGGCAATGCTGATTCTTTGGGCTAAGAAAAGACCAGCCTTCTGATCACGCGAAACGTCGATCAGGCGTTTTGCGATCTCCCTGTACAAAATACGAGTGCTCGGACCCCATGAACCTAGGGTTTCCACCCCAAACGGCTCAAAAATGTAATTTCCAAAATTACTATATTTGCGCCGTTTGAGGGTTTCCGCGGTTGCAGCAGCAGCGCCGGCACATCCCGCAGTACTTAGAAGATGTGATGGCGCAAGGGTGTCAACGCATGTTGCGTCCCACACCAAAGGCCTGCCCATCTTCCAAGGCAACAATGACATTCCGTCCGGCCTCTTCCCATCGTCACGTACCAAGCCATTGGGTTCAAGTACAGCTGGAACGCCAGCAGTAACAAGAGCACGACGTATTATGTCAAGATTCTAAGAATTCTTAATAATGTTCTCAAAGATATGTGAAGTCTGCCAACCCGCACTTGACCAGCGTGGTGGTCTATAGCCTTACCCTTCTCACACTGAGAAGAGGCCCGTGCCCAGCAGTAGGACAGTTTAATACAGGGCTGATATTATTATTATCATGTTTCCCTTATCACAGATATTTTCTAACTTATAAGAAAAATATCTGGCCCTTTGGGAGGCTTACACGAAGACATGGGTCTAACGTGAAGAGGCTCTTCGAGAGTTTAATCTCAAGTAAGATGGTACACCTACGGTGGCACTAGCCGCAACAGGTGTAGGACTATTGCTACATATGTACTCTTATACTTCTGGGCTATGGGGATGAGTGTTTGATGAACTGGTGGGTATATTGGTGACTATGGATGAAAAACGGTGTCTGCCCTGAATACTCTAAGAGCATCATTCGGATGGGCAGATGGTGACTCGCCAATTCTCTAGATGGGCTTCCTGAATAGCCAACATAGGCATACAAGCCAGCAACAGAGGGCAACACCGGTGCGAGCGGCTACGGGTGTCGAGCAGTGCGGCGCCAGTTTCACAATCACTGTTCCCGCGACAACGGAGACCCGAAGCGGGATTCCCCGTAGCTACGCTCATGAAAACGACACTTCCACCCCCAAGCGTATAGCTCAAGCGGCCCTCCTCTGATCGGCCAACCAAGGCAAACCAGAGTTGAGAGACCTACGGGCGCTGTTGAAGTTCCACCCTAGCCAACCAGTAACGGCAAGCCGAAGACGAGGCCCTAACCGACGCTCTGAGGCATACATGACCGCAGTGTGACCACTCACATTCAGTTCGCCACAAGCTGCCCTGCGGTTTGTGCACTTTTATTTAACCTGGTAATACATTTTTGTTTATGTCACAAGGTGAAGGTGATATTTTAAAAGCTAGTGTACTGTGCCTCAGACTTCGCGTTAGTCTCATGATGATGTAACGACTGTCCCAGAGGGGGTATTATTATTATTATTAGTTGTCGGTCATGATTGGTTTGTCTTTTTTATAAGGTAGTGTTACTAACATGTCAGAGAAGCGCGTCAACGACTTGTCTGGTAACAAGTTAAGCATTACAGTGGGTAAGGTACCTACTAGAGTGTAAATGGTTACAATACTAAGAATAGGTACCTATGTATAACTCGCACAGACCAATAGTTTCCCTCCTGAAAGCTCTGACTCTGAAATCCATCTCTCTATGAGAAGTGTACAAGCGTTATTTTTGAAGAAAATATTCCACATAGGTATTGTCATCAAAGCTATATAAAAGTAATTTATACGACCTACAAAGTAATTATGGCTTACGTACACCGCGGCCTTCACATAGTAAATTAATAATACCTTAATACGTATTGTTCACCGTTCGCTGCGACAAGTGTGTCGAATTCCTGTAATTTACTTTATGTAGGTCGCCTTCGCACTGCGATAATTATGTTTGCCGGTTTTTGCTAAATAATATTATAGACAAAGGTGTGACAATGTCCCAGTGTCATATTATGTCAAATCGCGTGTTATGTTTTTGCACGCAAAGCCACATGGCCGTGATCCTAATGACTATAACAAGGCTGATTATTAGATTTATTAAATAGAAAACATTTTTATCCATACCTACTAACATTGTAAGCGGGAAAGTAACTTGATAGCTCTATGTGTGTACCTATATAGCAAAATGGATACAAGTGAAACTGAACTCATTTAAAAGGATATTGTTAGGGGGTGTACCCAAACCCTTCTTATATGTCTGCGACTTAAACCTTTCATCCTATAAAATCACAGATAAAATATAAGCTCGATCTGTGAATGCCATTATGAATAACTCAGTTATTTCAGTCGCTAACTTGTTACTACCTATAGGTATATTACTCACTTCGCTTCTTTCTAATCATCGATGACAGTAAAAGTGCTAAATAGCGATAATATTCTGTTTATGGCTAATAATATAATAATATGGCTTGGCTAAATTAATATTATATAAATCTCGAAATACATATCTCGATGTCTACAATTTTAAATCGCGAATATATATTTACAATTGCCAAGTTCACGTTAGGTAAAGTGGTAGAGTAGGTACGTGAAAGAAATTCAACGACTCTCAAGGGTCAAGCGTGGGCATTCTAAACAAAGCCAAGCGTTACTGCACGCCAGGTTAACGTCAACGGTCATAATCCGACACGATCGAATGACAATCCGACACAACAGATCAGAAGCAGGATCATACTTGACGTGCTTTCTGAAGCACGGAGGCGTGTAACACCGCCAACTTTCTAACTCCGGGCTACTGCTAAGAATATCTTGTCAGACAAACGGAATAACTTTTGTTGGCCCGACGGGGGATTTGAGCACGAGACCATTTGTGCATGACACAGCAATCGCATACAATCTCGCTGCGCCGCCGAGCTAAGTAGAATAGGAACTACTCATATCTTTGAGCAACTTAACTCTACAGAAGCATGCCAAGTAAATCATCGATGACTGGAGACGCTGGATCTTGGGTCTGCATGTTCTACGGTCTCTTTCAAGAAGAGTTCCCTAAGTATCTGTTTTATTTTTATTGTTCTTCCGCACTAGGAGTAATTCCTGTGTCGCGTGGGACTTTACAAACATACAAACAACGGCACAAAGAACATTCAGGCTCGGAACAACCATTTATGAATCACACAGTTTTGTCCCGCGTGGGATTAGAACCCACAACACTCGGCGCAATGGTAGCAAGCGGGAAGACCATCTACACCACTACGCCATCTGTGCAGTCATTCGCTTTGACATGGTACCCCGGTGACCAATTAATATCGTCCACTCGACACCGCATCGGGTGAACTCTACTGCGGTTTCGAGTGATACAATATTAAGGATGAATCCTTACCACCTGTAATCGTTCGTAATTTCCTTTTATCTACATAAACATATTCATCTCATCTTCATTGATATAAAGCTCTCGTGCTAACTTATTTATGTTGATATATGAAACGACTCAACTCTCCCAAGCCAGACTTCAGGCGAACTGTCATAACCTGGCACTTATCGAACCTCGTTATAGCTCAACTTTACCCAAACCACACTACCACAAAGAATATCTATATAACATATGTATAATATCAGCCCTGTATTAAACTGTCGCTCTGCTGGGCACGGGCCTCTTCACACTGTAAGAAGGATTAGGCCATAGTCCACCACGCTGGCCCAGTGCGGGTTGGCAGACTTCATATACATATATTCGAGAACATTATGGAGAACTCTTAGACATGCAAGTTTCCTCATGATGTTTTACTTCACCGTTAAAGCAAGCGATAATTAACTATTCAATACGCACATAACTTCGAAAAGTCAGATGCGCGCCTTAGGATCGATCTCGAGACCTCCGCGTGGCAGTCCAACGGTTTCCCAGTAGGCTATCGCTTTGCTAAAGTATACCTAATCTAGAAATAATCATCAGTGCCGGATCGAGGTTGATTTTAGGATGGAACGAGATCCAGTTATCCCATTGCTTACTTCTAATTAATTTTTCTTACCATTCAAGCGCTGCCACCGACCCTTGGGTCTTGGCGCCTATCCTATGGTATCGCCGGCACTGACAATTATTTGTGGATCACACTTTCTTCCAGCTCAGCCAGCAGTTTTGGTCACAGCGACTGCTTCTACTCCGTGGAAAGTTTGTTGTTGAAACTTTTTTCACGATGTCAATTGTATGCTTAGTCTTATCATCACACATCCATGTATTCAGGCTGCTCAGAACTCAGAGGCGCTATTATTTTAGTAAAGGATCTGTAATGGCGGCCTAATAGTAGTTCGATTTTTGGTCCGGTTAAGCGAACTGGTAAAACTTTTGAGGTTTTTGTCTCGTCCGCACATAGCACCGAACTACCGATACAAATAGTAGTAATTTTATTTTTCCATAGAACGCAACTCCCGCTCTAGGAATAATTCCTGTATCGCGGGGGACTTTACAAACATTTAAACAACGGTCACCAGACTCGACACAACCATTTGTGGATCACACAAATTTTTGCTCCATGTGGGATTCGAACCTTCAACACTCGACGCAGTGGCAGTGGCGAGGCGACCACTTAACCACTACACCATCCGTGCAGTCTAAATAATTAGAAAAAGCGACAAAAGCAGGCCTAGGCTACTCGCTACATCGTTACCAGTTTGGTCTTGAAGTATAGAGATTTAGACGTATATTTTGTGTTTGAAGCAGAATACTGCTAGTTGCAACAAACCCGGATCCCACGACGAGGCTGTCCCTATACAGAGTTCGACAATGTCAACCTTTATCTATTGCAGATGGGGTGGGCAATCCGAGGGTGAGGCAGATTCCTCACTGCCCATTTTTTTAGTAAAATGTGTTCCGCCGAGTATCGCCTTATTCGAATCCATAATATACCATTTTGTTATTTAGAATTAAAGAGTTTAATAATAGATGTCCCCCACTGCTTTAAAAAATGATCACCTTTCTGGCTCGTTACCGTTACCTGACACACAACCTGAACATGAAATCTGAATTATAAATATAGTATTATCAATTTATCGCGCTCACTATCGTTATCTGTCATGCAATTCTAACGTGTGAGCTCACTTTTCTCAGTATGAACACATTTCCTGCAAAATAAGTATGGTGAGGGCACATGTATCATTGAAATCTTTTGGGTATTATTTTGTTTCCTTTAGTCCCATTAGTTAATACTACCCCTTTTCTGAAGGGTCTACAATGTATAAATGATGTGGCAAGCGTCCTTACGATAAACGATAACCATCAGACCGTATAATTGTTTAGATGTTTTGGTTATACAAAAAACATCTTGTTTTACAGTACACAAATAGCTACCTGGCTATATATACTCTTGGCGTATAGTACTCTTTCGCGTGCTGAATATACCTTAACACAAAAAGCTGGCCCGTGTCAAAAATAGAGACCAAAAAGTATGGCTAGTCAACAAATTATATCAGAACCATTTACAGCAAATTATATAATAGGCTAAATAAAACAAATCAAATATCTATTAATAAAATATATATATTCCACTAACGTCTATAATAACATTATGTATCATTAAAACTACGATTCGGTGACAACGAAAGATAAAAGTGAAACACATTACGGTCACTGTAGGCAAATAAAACATTATATAAAAAGAATAACCATAGATCTTTGCTTCGCAATACATTATCAAATAAATATATGTACAAACTTCAAAAATATTCAAAGTGATGCTAAGACGTTCATTTAAATCTTGACGTACTCGCGCTCGTGTGTTGGGGCCTATCATTTTGATTTTTGTACGACAACCATTTCTTACAAAACTAAATAAATAATCACGCTCACTTATAGTCGCGCGTTCTTCGACAAAACGTAATAGTTGCTTCGTCGCATCGCTACACACCCGACACATTGGATCTCAAAACTGACAAACTCGCTTATTAGTTATTACACAGATCAATACATATTATTTATACAAGTCCCGAACGATGGTCTTGCTCCAGCAGATCAAATCTGCAGAGGTCGACCCCAGTCGGCATAAGATACCTAAGATTCATCAAATTCAATCAACTTTACTGTAATCGCTGTAAAGGCAATAACTCAATTTGCTTTTCTTTATGATTGATCAATAAAACTTATTAAGCCATATGATATACTCTTTTTAATCTAATTACTTTGTACTTCTGACTTATTTTCAATTATTAATAGTAATATAAAGAATTATATTCTTTATAGATTTTCAATTTTATAAACGAGTAAGTAGGTTTGTGAAATCTTATATCACACTGGGTACTTATAAGCGGTACAATAAGCAGACTTGGCATACAATCACCGCACACCACATTATATTTGCAATAAATAATAACAAAATAAACATGATATAATTTACTGCTAAACGATAATTGGTAAAAATGAATATCTATGTAACATTTGCACCAGAAATGGTATTATACAGCGATTTCAATATCATTAACAATTATTGTAACGTGCATCACAGCTGTATGTCGAAAATAAATTATTTGATAAAATCAAAAAATCAAAAAGAACGCCGCGATGATATTTTTCTGCATCTCATACATTCGACATAGAAGGATATCGTCGGTCTGAACAAATTTTAATAAATATACAGAACTATGTATATGTTGAATATAAAATAAATAGTATAAGGAGGTAACGCGACGATATCCACCGTGTGGAATTATTAGTGTGTGCGTTAGTGGCGCGCTCACAGCAGCATGTTGGCGGGGTCCTCGAGGTTCTCCTTCAGCGCCATCATCCACTGCGCGCACACCGCGCCGTCCACCACGCGGTGGTCCGCCGACGAGGTGAACGTCACGAACGAAGCCACGCGGAAACTGCAATAGCACACACATGGCATTCACATACTGTTACGACAAACTGCTAGAGAACGGCACTTTATATTCAATCTAGATTAAGTGAAATATACCACAAATAATTGTGGTAATCCGTCGTGATAACTCAGAAATACTATAACTCGTTATTTCTAAGTTATTACACAATTACTTGATAAGAAAATGAATAAAATAAATATTTATTGCAAAAATATTAATACTATCGTGTACATAAATGGAGCCTGCGTGAAAATAATTGTAAGAAAGCCCTTGAATAATAATTTGCATAATAATCTGAGAAAAGAATTAGTATCTAGAGTTTCTGCGCTGCCAGCATTTTATGCACTAATTTTATGAAGGAGTTTTCTTTTATCAAATCAAGAGCACGGCGGTGATGTCTCCAACGTTGCAAGCGCCTTTAGTCTACCGTTGACCATCAGGTAAGATCCTCCCTATTTTGAGACCAAAACTTTTACACAAATTTTTCATACTTAACTTTATTAAACGAAAATGTTTCATACGACATATTTCTGATCAACATATTGTTACACCCAGTGCCATCTCTCGGCATTGTGGGGAAGACTCGGCAGTTCCCTCTAATAATTTATTACAGCGTCATCTTAGATGTCTTACGGAACTACGTAGTTTGTCGGTACGAGAAGAGTAGAGACAGCGCTGAAACTTTCTCAAATCTTCGTACTGTTACATACCGAGTATAGCTTTTCTAGAAATCTCCAGAAACGCTTTACCCGCGTATAAAAGACCAGGCCAGCGCTCGCCGAGTCGACATCGGGAGCTGGAGAGGAGTTCCTCAGCCTCCCCTCGCTCTTGCGGCCGGCGTCACCACCAACACCCGGATCGCCCCTCAACGTCCTCGCCCCAGTATCGCCCGCGATAACGCGGCCAACTGCTGCTCCCGTGCCTGCCACGCGACAGGCCCCCGCTCTGCCCACCCGAGCAGCACTTGTGCTGCCACAGAGGGTGAAGACGTCGGCACCCCCACCGGCTTCCCCGCCCCGACTACGGTTGCACCGGACCGGTTCCCGTCGCCGCAAGCGGAAAAACTACGTGCGTTGTTTACGACGCCGCCGTTTAGTCTGCCGTCAGCTACAAGTGTGTCTCCGATGGAGACTGCGGGACCCTCGTACGCTGCCGCAGTCGGTACGCGCACTCCCACCACTGTTACCACTACCGCCGGCCATGCCGTCGCCACCCCTGGTACCACAACCGGGAGTACTGCCACCGTAGCCGCCGTCGCTGACCCCACTTCTGCTGCCACTTACACCAATGCCGTTCCTGGAAAGAAGTACTCCCGGTCTGGCCGAAGCATTTCCGAGAGCTCAAAAATGCTCTCGGGGACGTGCCGAACGGCCGACCGTTTGGGAAGGGAGTCCGCTTCATCCCGAAGTCGGAACATGAGTACTGCACCATCCAGCGGTACCTCTACTCCCTGGAGACAAAGTAGAAGATCGCCTGGTTCTCGTACTCCCTCCCCGCCGAACGCAGCCTCAAGGTGGCCATCCGTGGTGGTGGCAAGGTGGCCTCCCGATCAACACGCCACCGGAGCAGATCGAACGGGAGCTTACCGAGCTCGGCTACAAGCCTGAGCACGTGCGCCCCATCCAAGCTCGCCAAGGTCGCCCCGGCTGCCTGTACTTCGCACAGTCAGCGCGCACCGCCAATATTACACCGGGCATCTACGAAATGACCGAGCTTCTATGTATGCCCGGCGCAATCATCGAAGCATGGCGCGGGAAAAATGGGCCCGCACAATGTCATCGATGCCAGCAGTTCCGGCATTCGTTGCACAGCTGCCACAGGCCGCTCTCTTTTGTGCGATGCGGGAAAGCCCACGCTGCGAAAGACTGCCCACGACCCCTAAAAGAACCGCCCACATGCGCAAAATGTGGCGTTGCGCATACCGCCAACAACGCCACCTGTCCGGTATTCAAGCAGAAGATCCGAAACAGGAAGGCCGGTACAGTCGCGAGAACCACCAGAGCAGTATGTCCGAAGCCCACCGCAGTCGAGGACGGTAACGGCAACGCATCAGAAAGCGTAAAGCGAAGCCCCAGACGCAGCAGGCCGAGCAGGCGGCCGCTGAAAAATCCAGGAAGGCCACCGTGGTCGCTGTCCCTCTCGGGAGGACGAAGGCGAAGCGGTCCGTCCGACCGCCACCGGCAGCCCAGCCGGCTGCGATCAACCTGGACCCACGGCTCACCAGCGTCATCGGCACTCTGCAGCAAGTGGCTGGTGGCACTACAAGAGAAGAACGACCCCATCTCTCTGATCCTCAAATGCATGGCAGAACTATGCAGTCCTGGATCTGCGTAGTCTGCGTGTGCTCTTTTGGAACGTCGACGGGATGTCACCAGAGGAGACCAGGCTACTGAAACTGCTGCTAGCTAAGCGGCAGGTGGATGTAACCCTGCTCAGTGAGACACACCTTATATCAGTAGACAAATGGAACACGGGCGGATATCATGTCTACCAGTAGGACCAACGCTCGCCGATAGGCCTAGCAGTCCTGGTCAAGAGGAGAGTCGTCCACCAAGCGCTGCCAGTTGGTACTGGTGCTCTACAGTCCGCGTACGCCCTTGGCGTAGAGATCTGCATTGGATGCCAGCCCATCCGTGTGTACGCGTCCTATAAGCCGCCGCGACAGCGACTCGTAGTAGCTAATGTCCATACATTGATGGACTCGCCACTACCCACGATCGTCGCCGGCGACTTTAACGCGAAGCACACGGCGTGAAACTCCAATACCATCTGCCCAGATGGCCGCCGCCTCCTGGTTGATGCAGACCGACATAGATACGAGGTTTTAGGACCAGAGGTCCCAACGCACTACCCGTACTGTGCAGCCCACATACCGGACGTCAAAGATATAGCCTTCACCCACGGCATCGACGCGGCTGTATATTTAGACGTACTGGACGACCATGTCATCTCAGATCACCAGCCGGTGTGTCTGACTCTGGATGACATCTCGCAGAAGATTCAACTACCACCTCGATCACGCCAAGATTGGTGGGCCTTCTCCGACTACATGGCTGAGCACTCGCCCTCCTTTCCTGTGGAGACACTCGCCGACGTCGAAAGGCTTGCGACGGATCTCAGCGCGGCCCTACAATCCGCGCTTCAAGAGTCGAAGCTCGACGCCGCGACCGCAAGAAGGCCTTTCCAGCTCTCTGCCCTCATCCTGGCGATGATCGAGAGGAAGAGGAAACTGCGCCGTCAATGGCAGAGCTCCCTATGTCCGACCATGAAGTCCCAGCTGAACGCTCTGGCTGAGAAGATCTCTGCTGCGTTGGCAACAAACGCAGCGGAGTCCTGGCAACGCACCATCGAGCAAGCTAGTGAAGACTGGTCGGGCATACACCGCCTGTGCCGCCAACTCTCCAGGAAGCAATCTCCGATTAGGCCCGTACTGGCCGGTGTCGGAACCCCGCGTTACCGTGCCGAGGACCGAGCAGAGATATTCACCGACTCCCTGGAAGCGCAGTGCCAGCCCAACCCTGCTCTGAACATGCAGCATGTAGCAGAGGTCGAGAGGAAGCTGAAGTCTTACTTCGAACAGCCGATAGTCCCGACAGAGGATCCCATCGTCGTCTCCCCAGGCCAAGTCCAGCGGACGAACGAAGCTCTGCGTCACCTACCTCCGCGAGCAATAGCGACGCTGACTCTTTAATGGCATCCTCCGTACCAGACACTTGCCCTCCGCATGGCGACTAGGCAGAGTCATCATGCTCCCAAAGCCGGGGAAGAACATCCTGCTGCCGGGAAGCAATCGACCCATCACGCTCCTCTCGACGACATCAAAGCTGTTCGAGAAGCTGCTACTGCTGCGTATGATGCCACACCTTCAGCCACGCGATGAACAGTTCGGCTTCCGCGCCGAACACTCCACGACCCACCAGCTCGCGAGTGTACTGCACGACATCGCAGTTGCTCGCAACAAACGCGAGCGTGCGTTCGCAGTATTCCTTGATATGGAGAAAGCGTTCGATCGCGTATGGCACACCGGCAACAAGCTGTCCACATCCACTACTCCTCGTCGAGTAATTAGGATCGTGGTCACCTTCCTGCAAGACAGACGCTTCCAAGTGGCGGTTGAAAGCGCCCTGTGTACGCTGCCCGGCGGGTTCGCGCTCACCTCCGAGACGAACCGCCGCCGGCTGCGCGCGCAGCAGTCGCTCGCGCTGCACCACCGCCGACGCCCCTCGCTCCGTGCGGAACAGACCGATCTCCAGGGACCTGTGCATGGAGAGCTTGGACGACTTCGTGAGACGCCTGAGCACCACCCTGTTCGTGCGCGCCGACGGATCGCACGCCCGCCATCTGCGAGAGCTTGCGCCTTACTATTGGCGACCGCCGGAGAGAATGGCCTTGCCGCGAGACCTCGTCTCCGTGGCAACCCCCACCGGACCAACATCAACGCTGCCCCTGACGCTGGCTGACGGGCGCTCTCCGAGAAACTGGAGGGGAAGGGACCCATGGGATACGACCCGAGCGCTGCTGGCACGCTGGTCGCCCGCAGGGACTCACCTGTGCGGGCTGGAACTCGCTAATTGCGCTACCCACCGTCTCTGACGACCCGGACTGACCAATGGGCCCGCACGACCAGTGACCCGCCTGTATTAGCAGGCGGCGACGACCGCCACCAAGACAGGCCCACGGCCTAGTATGGTTACTCTGAGACCCCGTACGGGTCTACGAGGAGAATCCCTGATCACCGAGTCAGTTTACAATCGTAAGCAGTCAAGTATACATCGAAGCGAACAAAAGCGAAAATACTACAGAGTTATAGTGGAAAAGTGTAGTATAGTGTGTGTTGTGTTTTAAGTTTAATTGTGTATTAGAATAAAACGTGTGTTAGTCAGTAATATTGTTTACATTCTTATCCCTCACACCCAGCACGTAACAATATTGTATATAAATATAGAATGGCATGCTTACCCATCTTTGCCATCAGAGATGGTCATCTTCTGTAGACCACCGCACGCCAATATTAGCGACTGTGGCGGGTTTATGATAGCGTTGAACATTGTGACGCCTGGAAATATTACATTTACTATCAGAGAAGTATAATGCTTATTTTTTTTTAGAAGATTATTCCCGCTCTAGGTATAATTCCTGTATTGCGGGAACTTTACAAACATTCAAACAACGGACACAAAAAACATCCAGACTCGGGACAACCACAACAACCGGGACAAAAAATTGTGTGATCCATAGCACACAATTTTTTGTCCCGTGTGGGATTCGAACCCACAACACTTAGTGCGGTAGCAGTGGCGAGGCGAATTCTTAAACCACTACGCCATCCATGCGGTCAACTTGTATATTTGTCTACATAACAGCAAATAAGAATGCTCTGTCATGTGACATTATTCTGGCGCTTAAGCTTGATGAGACCGATCATGACGATTCCCAAATCCAAGAAGAAGAACCTTAAGAAACTCTCAGTAATTTGGCAATGTGTATGTTCGATGGCAATAAGCTGGGTCTATCACATGGCTAGGTTATAAGCAGATACAATGTGGGTATTGTGAACAGCAGCCTACCACTTCAGGGATATTTAGGACTGCACGAATGGCGTAGAGGCGTCGAGTGTTGTAAGTTCAAATCGACAGTGAACAAAAAAAATTATGATCCACAAATAGCTATGCCAAGTCTGGGATTACTTCGTGTTCATTGTTAGATCATTTGTAAAGTTTGACTGCAAGGATGACGTAGTGGTTTAAGAGGTCGCCTCGCCACTGCCGCCACGCCAATAGTTGTGGGTTCAATCCCCACACGGGTCAATAATTGGTGTGCTTCAGAAATGGGTTTTCCGAGTCTGGGTGTTCTTTCTGTCCGTTGTTAGAATGTTGTTAAAGTCCCACGCGACACAGGAAGCAATAATATAATGAAGGAGGAGTCATTAAAACAAATTATAGGCGCGATAATATGTTGACTTACCAAACATTCCAAGATTGGAGACAGTGATGGTGCCTCCCTGGTACTCCTGTGGCGAGAGAGTGCCGCTCTTGGCCTTCCCGGCGAGTACCTTCATGTCACGCGAGAGGTCCATGATGCCGCGCGAGTCCGCGTTGAACAGGATCGGCGTGATCAGCCCCGTGGGGGTCGCCACTGCTACCGACACGTCCACGTTGGAAAACCTACAAAATGGAGACAAGCTAATTTAACTCAGTCTCTTTGAAGACAAGCTAACAGTATTTTAATCCTGCTCGGATGGCGTGGTTTAGGTGGTCGCCTCGCCACTGCAGCCACGCCAAGTGTTGTAGGTTTGATCCCCACACGAGACAAAAAAAATGCGTTAGCCACATATGATTGTACTGAGTCTGGGTGTTCTTTGTATAAATATGCTTGTTACTTATATGCGCTCAAAATATTATACTTGATAAAACTGGTGATCTGATAAATAATTAAACATGTACTTAAATTGCCACTCACTGTCTAATGAAAGAGTCCATCCAGTACGCGTTGACGCTGGGTACTCGCTTGCACGCCGCAGCCACCGCCTTTACGATGAAGTCGTTTATGGAAATCTAAAAGACAACATGAATAATGGTTACCACAAAATATACTGAATTACACGTTTGAAGTCAGTCAAGTAAAAATATTATATACATTTAGGTGACAAGAGACACTTATCAACGTCAAAATATATAGGTTAGTGAGAGTTTACGAAATTACTGAAGCTACATTTAGGTTAGTTGCTAAGTTCAGGCAAAGGGCCTATGAGAATAAACCTGCATGAAACTCACGGCCACTTTTTTTAATCACCAATTAAATACATACATACATACATAGATTCACGCCTGTTTCCCAGATGGGTAGGCAGAGACAACGGATTTCCATTTGCTACGATCCTGACACACTTCTCTGGCCTCATTCACCTTCATCACATTCCTCATACACGCCCGTCGGTTCAAGGTGCTCTTAACCTGGCCTTTATCCAGAACGCCTCCGATCTGATCAAGAAACGTTCGCCTAGGTCTTCCTCTTGCGACTGTTCCATTCACACTAGCCCTATAAACTTTCTTAGTCAGTCTTTCCTCGTCCATTCTTTCTACATGCCCAAACCAGCTTAACATACCCTTTTCTATTCTTGTCACTATATCCACTTTCATGCCGCATCTCTCTCTAATCACACTATTCCTTATTCTATCTTTCAGAGTCACACCACATATATTTCTCAGCGCTCTCATTTCTACAGCATTTATTCTGCTCTCATGCTTCTTTTGCCATACCCAACTTTCACTTCCATACATAAGTGTGGGCACTAAAAGTCCTCTATGAACAGCCAAACGTGCCTTTTCGGAAACATTTCGGCTGTTCATAAAAGCGCGTAGAGCTCCATTCACTTTGTTTCCCGCAATCGTTCTCCTTTCAATATCTCCCTCATGTTTACCATCCCTTGTAAACAAAGTACCCAAATATACAAACTCTTTCACTTGCTCCACTTTTTCTCCATCAATCATAATATTACACATCGTCACGCATTCTTCCTTTTCAAATACCATTACTTTCGTCTTGCTTACATTTATTTTCATTCCTTTACTCTCGAAAGCACCATGCATAATAGTTACCATCGCCTGCAACTCTTCTGCTGATGACGCAAGTATTACTTGGTCATCGGCATAAAGAAGACATTTGACAAGTAACTCATTCATTCTTAATCCCCATTCACAATCTTTTAAATCTTTTAAACAATTGTCCATGTATAGGTTAAACAGCCAAGGTGACGCTACACATCCTTGTCTAACACCTTTTTCGATGCTAAACCATTCTGTGTAGGTCCCATTTATCCTAACACAAGCTCTGGAATCATCATATAGAGATTTCAGAGCTCGCGTGAGGGTGCTATTCACTCCATACATGGACAATACCGACCAAAGTTCATTCCTCACCACTTTATCATAAGCCTTTTCCAGATCCACGAATGCGCAATAGACCTTTTGACCTTTTGACCAATTAAATATAATTTAAGTATTTACATCTCAACTTTAAAATAGATGACTTTGCTTTTTGACAGATGTTATACTTGTTGCATTGCAAGTTCTCTCTTCCGCTTCTATTTTTTTCTTTTCGTGTGGTTAGTGGCCAACCTGTTGTCAAGAGTTGTTCAAGCCGCCCGTAGGCCTCTGACATGGCTTAACGACTGCTGTCAATTTGACAACAACCGGGACCGACTTTTTACGTGCCCTCCGAAAAACGATTTTGCGCTCAGATAAAATACCACTAAGCTGTCACCCATCTATAGACTGACCGCACCCAACGTTGCTTAACCTCGCTAATCGTTTATTGATCAGTGAGTGCAACTGGCTATGATTGCAAGTTGACTAATTCGAGAAAAAATAATGCTCTGCTCGTTTTGCATCAATTGCACAGTATCAAAAAATCTACCATGATTATTAGAGATCTCGACACACCTTTGATTATTTTAATGGCGTTTACGCTAGAAGCGCTTTTATAAAATGCACGGAAACATATCGATGATCAAACGTGTCATGGTGGACATGATAATTATGACCTTATGACGAACCTTATAATTATGACGTCGCGCGTCGTCTAAAACTATCCCTTCTCCACTTCCGAAAATAAACCAATTTAAACACTAAATAACTCGGCAAATATTGTAATAAAATACTTACCTTAAGATCTGACTTTTCAGCGCTTAACCTTTCGTTGACCTTTTTCCTCATAGCCATAGTCTTCTCAACATTGACCGTAACACTCATCTGATAATGTGGGATGGTTTGCTTGGAGGCGGTGAGTCTCTTGGCGATGGTCTCGCGCATGCCCGACAGTGGGATGTCCACGAACGTGGCGCCTGGCGCTGGCATCGGCGGCGCTCCCAGGCTCGCGGGTGCTCCGCCCGCCGGCATATCTGCCAAATCGCCACTCTTCACCGAACCGTACAATCCTGATCCGGGGCCTGCAGTTGGCATGAAATAACTTTTGGAACAACGACATAATTATAGGCTACGCAATAATTAAAATAGAAACGGAAATGTGAGTAAATAATATAGAACTATATTGAGCTTGTCTATCTGAAGTTATTTCATACACTATAATAAAAATAATAAACTATACCTATCGAAACTCAAGCTTTGTACTTGACTCATAGCATCTAAATTACATCTAATGCAGAATAATAATCAGTGTTACTGAACAGAAACATCACTAAGGATGTGTCAAACACTACAACTACTACTACTTCAATGTATGTATTATATAAGTCAATTTAGTTATATGAAGGTACTTCGTGTTTATTTTGTGATGTTAAAGTATCTTTCTTTTCTTTTAAACATACGTTTTTAAGTATTAACGTAAATTTTGTTTTAACTACATTTAGTCACTTTGTGACATGAAAAGGTAGTTCGTGTGTATGCGTCCTCATGCCATACTACTGTCTATTACAAATGACTACCTGCTGATAAATATTATTTCAAACCTCAAATGCTTCTTACATAATATTATTAACTTTTTCTTTATTTTAGAATTTAGTTTTATATGGACAGTGGCGTAATGACTGCAACACCTGGTTCATAAATGAGTTGTAAAATACTGAAATTATAAGTTGCTAGCGATTTAAAAGAATGGCCTTGAGTTTCTTGCAGGTATCTTCTCATATGCTCAACCTTTTGCCTGAACTTTGTAACTAACATAAATGTAAATTCAGTAAATGTAATAAACTCACTAACCCCTTTGACGTTCATAAATGTTACTTTGTGACCTAATTGAATAAAAGATTTTTGACTTTGACTTTGACTTTGACAAAACATGTACGCCAGCCATGGGGAATTGAACTTTACTGTTCAGTACCTAAGGACCATAAATAGCTTCGGATAGATAGCGAGAGCTGGTATTTATTTGTAGTATTGCTATTATTACTGCTTTGTCCTAGACAAAAGTAGGGTAAAATAAGTAATTAAGCGCACTTTGATCGCCCAGTTCAAAATCATAATTTAAATGGACCGATTGTATACAACAACTTGAAAACGACTAGGTAAATCAAAAATGTTTTATTAAACCAAGTTAATTGGTTATAATTAGATAATACTTGTAGGTAGGAATGTATGTCTCCTGCATTTTGTACTTAAGTGCTTTGTTTTAAATGTGAATTATAGTAGGTAGATATAGTGAATTATCTATACAGTATTACCAATCAAATACTGATATGAAATACCTATGTACACATAGGTATCATAGAATGCAGTTTAGGGTAAAGTAGATGCCTTGTTCAAAAATTAATTGAGCTTATTATTTAATACATTTTCTTAATAAAGATATTTGACATAATATACATGTCAACAAAACTTTTGCTAAACAACATTATAGAATAACTTTTTACAGTTTGGATGGCCATTTCTTTGGTTGACTTTCGAAAACATTCTCAAAAAAAGGCATGAATAGTATAGCATGTCATTCAACCCCAAAATACTTATAGCTCGTTATTCGTTTTGACTCACACCGCACACATCTATGTAGGGTTAATATGTAACTGATTGTTTCAAAAATCGATTAATCATATCATAGTGTTATAATAGGCTAAAGACTACCTAAAATCGTAAAATCTAAAAACGTTTTCTGATTGTCCGGCCATTACAATCAGAAAAAGTTTCTAGATTTTCAGCTAAGGTGAGTGAGTTTATGGGACTGCGTTTAGAAGATAATATGATAGGCTGATATAAATCTGATGGCAGATGTTTGGCAGTTCATATATAACTTTTGTTTTATATTTATTATTAGTTGAGGCATGATCACTCTGTCGACTACAGACAATAATTGCTCTAATTAGTGCCTACTGTAACATAAATAATCTACTTATTTAGCTTAATTTTCTATAGCTCGTATTTTATTAGTTTCAAGAATATTTTAAAAGATGTCTTTTAATGTGACAAGGGTTTCACTAAACATACGAAAAAGTAGATATGGCAGATTGTGTTATTCATTGAATAAAGAAAGCATTTAATAGGGTTAACTAAATTTAGTCTTACAAGACTTGCCGAAACCGAAAGAATAGAAATAGTAAAAGAATGCTAAATTACAATAAATTGCACAAGATTTTTGCAGTGTTAGCCCAAACGACTAAAGCTTGGTACATGTAAAAATCGTTGCCGTAGACGTCAAAAGAAGTTTTATAGTATAGATATTTCATGATCGTAGTACTGTCCGTACTTAAAAAAAATTATAGCATGAAAAACATAATTAAAATATTTTCACATTTTTGTCACACATAATGGGAAACTATTGAAATGTTATAAATGCATACTTTTATAGAGTAGTCAAAACGGATTCTGCTCCTAGGGATGCCAGCGGAATTCTATTACTAAGCTTACATCATTTATATATCTTAGTATTAAAGGGCATTAAACTTCACTCCTTTGACTTCAACGGCTACAAAATTTTAATATGAACAATAAGTATTCTTGAGTTAGTGATCGCTGACCTCCAAGCCGTATGTTCTTGAGTTCAGCGAGTCTCCGTGCCAAGGGACTGGCGTACACCCTACCGGTAGCGGGCGCTGCCGGAGCCGCTGCCGCCGGCGCGGGCGCGGGCCGAGCGGCCGCCGCCGCGGGGGCAGGCGAGGGCGCTGCGGCCGCCGGCGCAGGCGCAGCAGGTGCCGGCGCTACACAAACACACATACATTAGTAACAAGTCAGAAATAAACTATTCTAGACTTATGCGATTTGTTATCATACTTAATATTATAGTAGTACTAGGTAATGGGTCTTGCGATGAAGTATTTAAAAGGCAACAAAAAATATACCTATTGACTTTATTCTATACCCATTGAACAACAGTAGCAAATGTGCACATACATACATCAATATAGTAAGCATCTCATTCGGATTACATTTGTCTAATTTATAGTACAATAATTAAATTAAATATAATGTACATAATCACCCGCCAATCATAGGCGGGTTGCTAGTAATTATATAAATTTTAGCGCTTTTGTTATACGCTGTATATTTCCACTTGTTAGTTCTAACATGCCTTCCTTAGTTCATTCATTCTCAACAGGTTGTTCATGTGCACTCGAAAATTTAAATTTTTCAAATTTATATATTTATAAATATATGATTGTAGAGACTAAAGTTCAACTCTTATGGTAACTTGTTAAAATATTTATCGACATGTAATGTCTGCTGTTTTAAGTATGTTAAGACTAGGCGCAGTTTTGTGCTGAAAGTCTAGTCATCCCGTGCTTTTCCTTCTGCTTTCTTCTACTGTTTCAAATCCATGGATGTATTATGCGAAATTACATAGTATACATTTGATATTATCAGTCCATTATGTACCAAATTATGTAATAAATAGTATAATAGGTAGTATATATCAATGTTTGCCCTCAATATTGTAATGCTTGAATAAGGTACTAAATTATAAGCACTACTCATATCATTTTAACACCTTATGTACACTTAGTTGACAATAAATGATATGAATTTGAATTTTGAATTTAAATACATAAAATCAGGCGTTGTTCATTTTAAATAAGACAATTTTAAGAACCTTCTTCTCACTTCTCTATCTTTATAAAAATATGAATACTTCGAGCCGCTTAAATCTGTCCAAAAATGTCTCATCTAATGAATGAACAACCTTTAAATGATGAGAAAATATTTTTTTATATAATAAACATTTACCTGCTGTCTTTGGCGGCGGTACTGGAGCAGCTGTGTGATACAACCAAACGTTAGTTAAAACCATGCTAATGACAATGCGTATTAAATAAAACAGCCTTAAATTAGTTAAAATTAGGGAATAGTGCAATAGTAAATATATTAATCGGTATCGCTCAAAATATAGGTATTAAAAACTAATATAAATTTAAATTAAACCTATTTTCATAGGTCACGACTACAATCTGTAGTATAATTGTCTATGCTTTTATTATTTAAAATTCGTTTCTAATAGATAAAAAAAAGATTGAGTAAATTTATGGTCATTTACCCACAACTATGGCACGCGGATATGGTCTTTACTATTCCGTGGCTTAATATACCCAACTTTTTGGAGGCGAAAAGATTGGATAATTACATTTAGAAGTTTTCAAGATGAGTAATCAAACACATATAAACTGTGTGAGTTGAGCGCCAAATTTAAATCCATAACGTTTTCGATTGTGCATAAATTTGGTAGTTTAAGTAGATTACTTATTTTTATTTCAGTGTACATAAGTACGCACTAGGTAAGTTAGGTAGGTTATCTGTATATGTATATAAAACTCTTCCGTTACTGAGTGACTGACAGACAACGCACAGCCGAAACTACTGAACGCAAGAATCTGAAATTTGGCATGTATGTTCCTTGGAGAGTGTAGGGGAGCTCTAAGAGAGGATTTTTGGTAATTCCACCCTGAAGGGGGTGTAAGGGGTGAAACCCGATATTCACACGGGAACGGGACTTACGCGGGTAAAACCGCGGGAAAAGTACTAGTATTTTATATTTTTTAAATCGCAGTCATCTAACAAAAGGCGGCCAACGGCCATAAATGGCCAGCACAGCCAATGTGATCAATTGAATGCGGCTAATTTCCGACCAGAGCTTTCAATATATTTGAAACATACGCAGTCCGAGCGCATTAGCCGCGGCAGTCGGTACGAAAGCAGCACCCACTGCCAATAATGTTTTCATGAATTCCATCAAGTAGTTGATAAAACTTACTCGGGCACATTATAATATAATATATAATTTAAAATCTTTACAATTTTAATATCAGAGTAGTAGCTATAATACAATCGTTTTGCTTGTGTTCCACATAAAAATTGTGCTCAAAACATTCCTTTCGTGTATCTTTTTTCTTTTTTCGTACAGTTGAATCAAGTTCAATTATTTCCTTGACGTTCAATTATAATAAAACTGTGTAATGAATTAATTTATAATTCTTGCACGCCAAAGAACCGCTAAGCAACCCCAATTTTACTACTGTTAATATTATAAAAGTGAAAGTTCATGAAAACGTCTAGATGTTTTTAATTAATTTAATAGCGCAAATCTGGTCTCTTTGATATGCCTACTTAGATAGACTCTACAAAATCTCATTCACATCTGACCATGATTATGCAAACATAAATTCACGCTTGCTATCCGGTAGACAAAAACTATGGACTCATGACAAAAGTATATGTGCCAGAATGCTATATACATTGAAGAACACAAACAAATGACACCCACATCAACCCAAAACATCTATCAGTGGATGACAACATTTTTTCGCATGCGTTGAATATGTTTTTGAATCCGCTTTCAACTCGCCATGTGAGCACTTAAACCACTACACCAATAATTAAATCAGTTTCAAATACGCACATTATATATATCTGGCTGAGGTTAGAATGATGTCCCATGTTTACATGCAATAAGTCGTTTCCGATAACGTTATAAACACTCCAAGGTTTATGATAATGATTGAAAGATTCAATATGATCGAAGTTATTGATACCATTATGTTCACTCATGCTTGGTTGGAACGCGAATACGACATTAAACACCATTGTTCTAAGCAATGAACATTTTGCTTACAGTCATCCTTGAAGTCTTTGAAGGCAGCTACCTTGTCGCTACTGTCGACAATAATGCACAGCAGTTTGCCGACCGGTACACCTTTGCTTCCAGCTGGGATTAAGATCTTCGCCAAGAAACCATCTTCTGGCGTTTCGAAGGCCATCGTGGCCTTGTCTGTTTCAATTTCACAGAGTAGGTCACCTGGAAAATAACAAAATGTTACAAGCTGAGAAGCTTTAATATACTAGTAGGATGACTTTGAAAATTAACTTATAAAGCTACTTATTTTTATTCTTTAATAACAAGTGTGTTGATGGATGACTAAAGTATTTTTCAAACATTGTTGTGTAGTATTCTCAAAAACGAAATTTTTAGCATAGTATAAAACCATGAAAGAAATTATCAGGCCAACAGCCCGTGTTTACCTCAAATACACAATGTATTTATATAGACTAGCGGTCGCCTAGTGGTTGAAATTCGACCGTAATTGATTTAAATTTTAAGTTTGATAGTTATTAAGATTTTACTGTCCAGAACTATACCCTTATAATCACATTCCATTTAGCTTTCGATCTATACAGGTTTATTTACTTATATTTTCTTAAAAAAATATTATTCTCTTAACTATACTCTTTAATAGACGATATTCCTAAGCTTGCTACTTTGTTTTCTTGTTTCTTTTTTACATATAAATACGTAAATATATTATAATATAAATAGTATATGTCATTCCAATCCGCCCAAAGGTTGCCTGTAAGATATTGCTGATATGTGTCATTATATATTGATATATGTAACCATAGTTACGTAGAATAGTACTACATCAGCCGAACAATGCCGAAATACTACGATCGCGATTCGACTGTTGTGTCAAATGCAGTTGTGTGCGTGTAGTGTTTTCCATTAATTTAATATATTTCTAATACATATTTTATATAACTATTAGGATTCGCCCTTCCTTCTCCATATAAACTTTAACTGTGCTAAATTTCATACTCCTCCGTCCGCGCAATTTTCGTAAAAAGGGGTACAAAGTTTTTGCTTCACGTATTAATATATAGAAGATATGACAACACTAGATTAGCTGTCTGTATTTACGAATGAATTAAAAAACAAATGGCAAAGAAAAATTTGAATCATGTCAAAACATTTCATGATTCAAATTTTTCATAGTGAAAAATCAATTTCCCAAAAAAGTCGATGTATTTATTTTTTTCTTTAGCCTTTAGTCTTGTTTTGTTATATGAAATAAAAATAAACAAAATAAGCTCTTTATAGATCTAAACAGTTTTATAACATACCTTCGCTGAGTTTGTCACCCTCCTTCTTTGACCAGCTTACAATGTTTCCTGTCTCCATAGTTGGTGACAGTGCTGGCAGTGGCACTTTTGAGTGGGCTGGCAGGTCCGCATAATATCTTACTTGCAAATTCCATTGTGGAGTTAGTAACTTCGTATTTGAGACATTTAAAAGTCTGAAAAGTAGGAAATAAAGCATACATTGTATACCTATTATAGCCAATCAAATACTGGACATGCTATTTTCCTTATCACATAGATAAACTATTTCAGAAACATATCCTTCCTAAAAATGGCAAGATATGAAAATAAATTATAATATTTTTTTTTAATATTTTCTCTGCCTTAACATACGTCATTTTCATTATTGATTCTAAACCTAATTTAAATCCAATTGAAATCAATACTTCGAACATGAATGTCCTATAATTATGAATATAGGTAAAATTGATATTAGTCTTGTTTGTAAATGTTTATATTACTGAGGACTGCAAACCTTCATCAAGGGTTTCCAACATTCCACAATATGTTTGAGACATACTTTGTAGTTCTTTTCCACCTGATTTCTTTAAGTAAAATAATGTATCAACGCAAACTTATATCAAGTGATTTGATTGGCTATTTCTAATTGAGTCAGTCATGTTGATATGCCTTTGACCCATCTGTTAACAAATTATTGAATTGATCAGATTTTCAGAAACTGGGTGTTCATGTTATGCTGGCCTATATTAGAAGAGGACAAATATTTATTACCCAACTAGCTGTTACCCGCGACTTCGTTCGCGTAGATTTTAACTAAAAAGTGTTTGTTCAGTTCGCAAAGTTTACATAAACTTAATATATCTGTATTCCTTGGATAGAAATGACCTATGCTAAAATTAATGTCATTCTTCTACTTTGTAGGTCGATTTTGATTTATTATATAAGGATTTATATTGGATGTATATATTAAAATTATTATTATTTTGTATACATTTCCCTATTTAAATCGGAAATTGTTCACTATTTCATAAGCTTTAATTTATTTTCTAAAATAAAAGTAGCCTAAGTTACTCCTTATAACATCAGCTATCTGCCAGTGAAAGTCTCGCCGTTTAAAGAAAGTTAAGCCGTTTCGGAGATTAGCCAGAACAAACAGACAGACAGACAAAAATTTTAAAAATAGATATTTTGCTATGTGTACAGTACCCGGCGATAAACATTGCACATCGACCTTTGGAAAAAGACAATCGGCTAATTTCGGCTTCGTACAGCGTTATCTCTGTCGCACACTACCTATGTGACGTTTTGTCAGTCGTTGTTCAAGTGCGATAGAGTGCGGTCGTGTCCAGTTCAAAATATATATTTAGAGTTGTTAACACCCCCAAATTTAAATAATTTAAATTTGTACTATGGCATCTTTAGGAAAAAGAGGTGAACCTTTACTAGGTCAGTCACGCGAAATTATCTACAATGTTTATAAATATGTTGTAACCGAAGCTGACTGATTAAAAAAAAATGAAGATGAAAATGTAAGTTGTTATTTTAAGAAAGCTCAAGAGTGATTTGCAAATGCCACTGGAATTTCAAGAAGAACTTTGAACAATAAACGAAGTTAAACGAAGTCAGTACTGAAACACATTCTACTGAAATTAAGTTCAGCACTCCAAAAAGAGGGGAGACCAAAAAAGCATTTTCGTTTGGATATGGACGATTTTGATTATGATGTTGTTCGAAGGATGGTGTATATTTTCACTTACGATTTAATGAACTGCCAACAATAAAATCATTAAAAGCTAAATTGTCTGAAGCTATTAATTACAATGGGTCTGAAAAGACGTTGAGAAAAATACTTCACGAGATGGGATTTCGGTTCACTAAAATGGAAAATAATCGAAAAGTTCTAATGGAAAAGCACGATGTAAGTCTCAAACGAATGGAATACTCGATAAAATAGGCAAATTTCGCGAATCAGGAAAAAATATCGTCTACATGGATGAGTCTTACATACATACATCCCACACTAAAGGGAAATCTTGGAGTGATGATAAGAAAAAAGGAGTAAAGAAGCCAATTTCAAAAGATCAACGTTTGATAATTATAGTTCATGCGGGAAATGAAAAAGGCTTTGTACCCGGTGCCTTTTTAACGTATAAATCCACGGACACTACGGGTGACTATCACAATGAAATTAATAACGATAACCACGAAAAATGGCTGGTTAATCAATTAATCCCAAATATACCCAGTGATTCTGTTCTAGTTATCGACAACGCACCCTATCACAACAAATATGTTGAAAGACCCCCCAACTCAAACACCATTAAACAGGAAATGATCAACTGGTTAAACAGACACGAAATTCCAGTTGATCCAAAATTAACAAAAACCCAGGATTACGCTATTATATGTCAGCACAAGGAGAGGTACACAGAGATTTCCGTGGACAAAGTACTTGCCGAACATGGGCACACTGTGTTGCGATTGCCACCATATCATCCGGATTTTAATCCAATTGAAAATATATGGTCTCAACTGAAAGGCTATGTAGCCTCTAGAAATGTGGGTATGAATTTAACTACAGTAAAATCATTATTGACTGAAAAGTGCTGAAGAAGGGCTGAAGAGTGGAAAAAGGTTTGCGATCATGCAATCAAATGTGAGAATGAATATAGAAGCATTCAACACGGTTTAGACAATTACACTGATAGACTAGTGATAAATACGGCTGACAGTGACAGTGATATTGACGTCTTTGAGAGCACAGATAGTGAAATTGAAGTAATTGAGAATTAGAATTATTATTATTTTTATTACAATGTCTCATTTTAACAATAGGTTTATCATATATAATAGTGTTTATCATGTACACTACAGCTGTAATTTCCAAAATAATTAAATACGTAAACATAATGTGAACATGTATTTTTATTTTATTTTACCCCAACCTAAAGCCATCACTTATAGAAAAATTGGTGTATTTTATACAAAGAATAAAAAGAATTATCAAAAGAAGCAAATCATAATTGTTTTAACAGCTCCTAATAGATACCGGACTGTTTGTATTTCGTGCGACAGAGATAACGCTCTACGAAGCCGAAATTAGCCGATTGTCTCTTTCCAAAGGTCGATGTGCAATGTTTATCGCCGGGTACTGTACTTTTATATACTTTCATATGCATTAGATAAAAAGCTGTTATTTTGACATTACAAACAGACACTTCAATTTTATTTATTTGTATAGATAATTGGGCGAAATCAAAAACAATGTAATGCTGAATTTTGATTTTGCGTCATGTTAGCAACCAACATAAAATACTATCTGTGCAACTGATTTCATATGATCTTGTAACACACTATCAAAGTCACTGCGAGATAAAATAATCAGTTTATACTGTAAAGTCATATCAGTAGCACAGTTCATACATCTTAGTGATAAATCAGCAAGATAACCAGTGTAATTACGGTTCAAGGTGTATTTTTCTAATCATTCTATTCTAATGAAGTTACATTATTTAATTTACTACAGCTTTATAAATGACTAGTAGTTTGCCCGCGTAAGTCCCGTTCCCGTGTGAATATCGGGTTTCACCCGTTTCACTCCCTGCAGGGTGGAATTTCCAAAAATCCTCTCTTAGTGCTCCCCTACACTCTCCAAGGAACATACATGCCAAATTTCAGCTTCTTGCGTTTAGTAGTTTCGGCTGTGCGTTGTCTGTCAGTCACTTAGTAGCAGAAGAGTTTTATATATATAGATTTTTGGCAAAAGGTTATTCAATTGCAGGTTATATTACCCACAATATCTCAAGGACTTTCATGAAACTCCTATTTACATTATGTTGTATACTATTTTTATGAATGACGTCATGACATCGCGTAAATTTTATATACCTAAGTCAAATCTGTGACGATTACGGCTATCACTACGACGCAGCAGTTACGAGCCCGTTCGCCCCTCAAGGTTCGCCCGATAGTAGGTATTTGTTAGGTGTCTTCTTAAAATCCACCCAAAAATAGGAGCCCCGGGAAGTAGGGCTACGTCTTTCTATGAAAGGGGTTAGGTCAAGGGGCGTACGGGCTCGTAGCCGACGCTGCGAACGCGACGAACGCGATCAAAACAACGGCCTACCCATCTTGCGGCCTATATGGCAGTCTGCGGCGAGACGCGATGTAACACGTACTTGTTTTATGGGCAACCAGACGCGATACCACGAACTACGAAATAGTTGAATCTCAAATACAGACTTAATAGCAACAATAATGTAATCGAAAGTAGACGATAACACGCCATAATATTTTTTTAAACAAACGTTCCTTAATTTTGGATATAAATAATGGAATTCGTCAAATATGTTTCTTTGTAAAAATGTTATTTGTTTTTTCTGTGTATTTTACTATATATTTTTAGTAGTAAGTATAAACTTTCAAGCAAAATGGCACTGTACTTCCCCATGATTCAAGAAGTAATGACCAAAATCAGTTATGATTTTAGGTCCCACAAGAGGGCGAGATTGATGCTAGAGTCAGTGGAACTACTGAGAATTTTTTGACTTAATAGCTTAACAATACTGTGCAGAGTAGGAATTGAACCTCAGACGACTCATGCGGCAATTAATTAACTACATTGGTATCAACAGAGCATCAAGAACAGGACATACCAGAAATAGTAACAACTAAATAATTCTGTCATTACAGCAAAAATGCAATAATTACTGAATTTGTAACATAATTAAATATTATTTAACAAGTAGGTTATCTTTGTTTACCTTTTTATAATAGTCTTATCATGCATTGATTGATTAGTTAACATCACAAGTTTCATGAATGACAGATTAGTGAAATCAGCTATTTGTCAAGTGGACAATGTTTTTGTTATAACAAGTAGTAATCATAAAAGTAAATATAACATTTTAAACTGTCAAGTCGTGGAATGCCAGACGTCATTAAAAACCTATTGAGTCTACCATAATATGCTGCTGCGACTTAACAGGTAAATATCTACTTAAAATAAATAGTGATTTTGCATGTGCCAATATTTATAGGATCTAGGTGTTTGATATGCAGAAATGTAGAAACAAACATAATTATATATTCTCTCTGAAGGAGTAGGCAAAAATGAATTACACTCAAAATGCACCAAACTTTCCACATAACAGAGGGTGTTTCTATTTCTGTCTACCAGACATGTTTTTGACTCCAGAATTGAACCCAAAACTTGAATCATGCACAGGAGTTGCATTCAATAAAAACAGACACAAAGGATACCTAGCACACAGACCAACAATTTTCAAACACTTCTACCACAGAAGGAATAATTCCTGTACAGCTTCATCTTCGACTTCAACAATAAATAAAAATATGGACACAGAGAACAACTAAACTCTGAACAACTTTTGGATCATACAAATCAGGGACTGGAACTCCCAACACTTTATGCATATGCAGTTAAATGCTAAATTTACTGATTTAAATCTATTATAGACACACAAATAAAAATTTTGCCATTACCTTTTATACCATTATACCATAAATTATTTTATATATCTTATATACCATTACATTTTGGTTTTACTTATACATACAGTAAACAATACTGTTATTTACAGTATCTTCTCTCTTAGCCTTTATTATTCCCAAGTCACTTGGGGTCGGCTTTTCTGGTCTAACCGGATTTGACTGGATATCAGTTTTTACACAGAGAGGCTGCCACCTGACCTCCGCAACCCAAAGGCTAACGATACCCTAAGGCTAGAACAGTGTCAGGATATTAGAGGGTACTGACTTTCCCAATAACGACTGCCATAGATGTTTATGGCAGCCGGGACCAACGGCTTAATGTGCTCTTCGAGGCACGGAGCAGGCGATAATTGTCAATCAATACGCACATAATTTCGAAAAGTCATATAACTTCCGAAAGTCAGAGGTGCGCGACGTGGGTTCGAACCCGAGACCCTCTGCATTGCAGTCTATTGGTCTCCCCACTGAGCTATCACTGCTCTTTTGTTCTGTTATTTACAGTATACTATACAGTTAATTTATAAGGTTATTTCATAACTCACAGAGAAGCCAGCCAATGAGGGTAAATTTAAATTTGTTTCACAGCAAATTTTATAGTTTCAAGGTACTATTTCAATAGGTTCTCACTTTAATACTTAAGATTTCTGGAGCCAATACTTTTATAACTTAAGACAAGGCAGGTGTCACAGACACCTAATTTAGCCATAGTTTAAGCATGTGTAGTTTATCTCTCAATTCCATAAACAAAAATCAAATATATTGACAAAACATTTTCAAATATTTTTATTTTGAATGTCTTTATTAAAAGTTTATATTTAACCTATTGAGTCTCAGCAGCACACTAGCCAGCAGACAATGGGTTTTTGATTATGCCTGGCATTCCATAACTTGGCAGATTAATAGCACAATCACATATTAATGGGTAGTCATGTTAATGGGTAATAATCACATAGCACATATTAATGGGTAGTATAATTATAGAAATTATCTAATTTTAAAGAAGATTACTGTCATGTTAATCATCAACATATTAATATGTCACAAGGACTGTACAGTTAATTATTATTAGGTATATTAATAATTTTAATAAAGATTGTGTACCTATGTAGTGGTTTTTATTGCAATTTATTTTAATCTTTACACCAGGTTGTAAAGTATAGAAGACATACCAAGTGAAATGGTTAACTTGCAGCTTTATAAACTATATCATAGAGTTACAAGCAGATAGTTCTATGTGAGTTTGTTTGCATGTAGAATGGCTTGGCATTTGGGTTCAAAACAAGTCTTAATCCTGATGCAAGTCCCTCACATTTTTCCATTTATCTGAACATTATTGTTTTATCACATGTATCAAATTACCATCCTTATAGTCGATGTATGTGTAAACAGGTAACTAAACATTAAAGAACGCCTTAATATGTGAACTTTTATATAGTGTATTTTGAATGTATCATGAACTGTCAAAATTACTATTAGCAACAAATGTATGGTTTCATGACCTCCAAGAACATTTTATTTACATATTGCAGAGTTCTTCAAGTTATATTTATAACACGTGGAATAGCCGGCGAATCTTCGGTAAATATGACAACTATCAAGGCAAAAACCATTGACGTTTTGGTTATGCAACTCGTAGTACAAACTTAGTTGATGAAAATAAAACATTATCAATTTCGGTTAGAATTTTAAATACTCAAATAAACTACCACATTATGCAAAAACAATTATTTACACCAGTTACTAAGATATGAGAATATAAAACAACTCACTTGTTAGACAGTTTTTTTCTAGACAATTCAGTGCTGATACATCTTGTAATATTTGACCTTATTGCTCTTTTCAAGCTTTCGTTTATAACCTGGTTTCGTAAAATAATCGTTCGCAACATTTTAATTTGAAAATAATTTATCTAATCCGTCCAGAATACTGGCGCGGCACCTGCACAGAGTACGTTTTAGACCTGACAGATAGATCGACCTTTCTACAAGTTGTAGGTCGTGGTCGTACAAAAGTAGTCTGTGGTCATTGTCACTTTGAAAATAAAAATAAGTCTATGGGCATTATTCATTATTTATATTATAGTCTTTAAAATGTCTCAAAACGAAAGATGATATTTATATATGTTTTGTAAGGTTGTTTCAGCTTCAGTCAGCTATACATACTAAATGTGCAACCGGTAGAGCACGTGAAGCGAGCAGTTCGTTTAACTATTCTGATTATGGGAGTACTCTCTTTGTATGATGTTAACAGTTAAATGATACCGGTCAATTCCAAGTGTTAATATTCTTGTTTAAATATCATTAACAAATATAAATCCTCCCTAATTCCATAAAAACATGTGTGTACAGGTAGCTATATAAGCTGTTTTTTAATTTCTTTATCCTATAAAATAGTGTTCATTTGTATAGTAAACTAGTTCATTAATAGTTTACTTGATAGCGCTTAATCATTACAGAATAACTATTAGAACATTTTCATTTAAACAAAATTTTACTTCAGCAATGTACCTATGTATATATTATGTTTAATGTTCTATTTATATTGCTAGCAGTACATTATATATAAGTGTAATTGACTTACTCAATAGGTAAAAGTTGTTAGACTATCGCGATTTGAACACATACTTAATATAATGCTAGATAACGGGTCTTACTCGCGATAAAGTATTTAAAAGGTAATAAATACCTATTGTTTGCCCAACGTTTCGACCGATTTGAATCGATCGTGTTGACCGATTATATCGACGATCGTGTAGACTGTCACGGGTTGACTGATGTGAGCTCAGCGGCGCCTTCGTGAAGTGCGGGTTTCGGCAACTACCCTCACTTGGTCACTATTATTTATATTCGCACTGTCAGTATTTCGACACACAACACTAACGACGTCTACACATCGACGACCTAAGGGCCGGCGCACATAAGGCGAAGCGCAGCGCAGAGCATTTTTCACAGCCAAAACATTATCGTCTTTGATCACATGTAAATAAGTTTGTAAATGAAATAACTCAACACATAATCTCCGGCTACTACAGAAGAATGGTAGCGCGGGAACGCGATTGGGCGAGCATTCACGCTACTTCTCGCGCATCCGCTTTCGGTTGCCGTGGTCGCCGAACGACGCTTGCGCGAGCAACACGGGTGGGAGCTGCCATTTTGTCACCGACACTGGTCGCGTACTGTAGTCAGTGAATATGCGAAGCCGGTGAAATATTGAAAATATGGATGACGGATTCATACTTTCTCCGCAACGACGCAAGCCGGATACGTGGACGCGCGCCCGAACTGTTCGTAGCAGAGGCTCGTGCATCGCGCACGCTTGCGCATGCTCGCGAGTATCGCCGAGTCGTGGCCATGCTCTGCGCTGCGCTTCGCCATATAAGCGTCAGCCCTAAGCCACTACAGCGACGTCTAAATTTGCTGATGGCTGAATTCCAAGATGTAGACAAACGGTATCCATCCTCCCGGTTGAAATTGCGATATTTCTTAATTTCAACCGCTTCACGTACTTTCCTAGAGTAGGTAATAGGAACGATCGGTGGGTAAAACATGTGGTTTATGTAACTCAATCCAGTGGTTTGGTCCAGATTCCAGCAAATGCTCAGCTACAGCAGACTTGTTTATTAATCGGTTCTTGACAGCTGTGATATGTTCCTTGACCCTTTCAGCGATTGTACATTTGGTCTGTCCGATATAAGAACTACTGTATCCATCTTGTAGACGCCAGGTGTTTAAAAAGGGATAACATCTTTTGGACAGCGTAGATAGCTTACTACTTTGCAGAACGGACTATATACAGTCTTAATGGAGTATTTCTTCAGTGCTGTTCCAACTTTGTCCGTTACTCCTTTTATATACGGCATGTATCTATAGTACTCTGCTATATTTATATACTTATATTATTATATAGAGTACTGGTTAATAGAATAAAAATCTTTCAACTAATCCTTTTGCATTTAAATAATATATTAAATGGTGACAAGGTATAACATTACGGCGAGAACACTTATGTATTGCTTTCAATTTCTAGTACGAATGTCTACATGTGCTTGCTTTTTTTTAACCTAATGAAATAAATATTGCGGATACCTGATTAGATTATGCCCACAACTTCCACCAGAGAAGTCTATAATTCGTTTGCAACGTCAAGGTGTATCTCAATATGCGATTTGATGAAATATTCATAAAAAACATAGCTTGCGAACCTATTATAATTTGATGTCTCGGTTGTTTTGAATATCCTACAGATACAGTTTCTTTACAGTTTTGTAGTTCTAATAAATGTGCATAAGGACAACAAATAATTATAGCAGTTTTGACGAGCTTACGATATAAGTGGAACACAGCTGAGCAAAGAAAATTTTGCGCATATTTTTAACAAACGCCAATATCGAGGATTGTCCTATACATACAACTAATACAACTTAAACCTAATATAAAAAATACAATATTATTATGTGTATGCATATCTTTAGCTAAATACCGAAACGAGCCACTCGCCACGACTGTCGTTTACTACACAAACGTATATATTCCTGTAAACGCAAGTAATAATACTACATGTATTCTTATAACTATTAACAGAAACAGACCATTATTATTCTTTCGGTATGGGTCAAAGTCACTTGCAATAGCTGATACCAACTATATTAATGGAAATGGCTTTAAATAAATTGTCAACTAATTCTTGACAGATTTTCGTAATGCAACACTAATTGAACTGTCATATATTGTTTCTCTTCTTTTCTGTCAACCGCGGAGTTAGACAGGTTATCAAAATGGTGAGATTTAATTTCTAAATATTTTAGGAATCCGACAATAAATATAGTGGTGCAATGCATTAAATAGATGCCAGTGTAAAGTATTTATGTGCAGTACGAATATTTTTCGCCGTAACCGTATAAGTTGTGTTAAAGTTTGGTGGCAAAAGTGGTGGTGTCTGGGTATTAGTTATATCAATCTTGTAATGTTTTCAGGCCAAACGCACGAAGAAGGTTGGAATTACTGGCAAATATGGCACACGTTACGGTGCCTCCCTCCGTAAAATGGTTAAAAAGATGGAAGTTACCCAGCACGCAAAATACACTTGCTCGTTCTGCGGTAAGGTTAGTATCACAAAGTATTTGCAGAATAAGTGTAATTTTATCTTCCCTCATAATTCTTGTTATTGTTTAGTGGTATTGAATATCGCAAATCAATTATTATTTATAATATAGGTTATGTTTACATCTCTACCTAAGATATGAATAGTCAGCCAGCAAATTTAAATGTCTTTTACAGTACCAATGATTGTTTTCCTGTTTACATACAGTTGTAATTGTTGTATCCTACACATTAGTCATTGCAACTGATGCAAAAATAATATATGACAATTTTTTAGATCTGTATAGTTTGTTTTTCTAGCAAAGTCTATCTAAGTAAAGTTAATGTTTAGTATTACTTAATTAAAATGATTGTGTACCAGGTTAACATTTGTTTAATAATCAATTTAATTTATCAGCTAATACTCGAGAGCCCAGAAAATGCTCATCATTATGTCTAATTTCTAGTTAATTGAAGTTACTGGCTACTTAATAGTTGATAAGCAGTTTGTTGTTACTGCCACTGATATACCTGCATTTATTTAGGTTTATGGTTACTGCTCCATTAGTTTGGGTTGCAGTCATGTTATGTAGTCCACAACTCTTCACAATGAACTAGCTACCTAAGTTTAAAACAATGTTTAAGCCACTGGTTGTTTCTAAGATTAGCTCATTCAAGTTTAAAGAACAGAGCTATAGCTCATTTTTTATATTTGTATTCATATTCATTTCACATATTCTATAGAATATGTTTAGATATTTGTATAAAATATAATAGTTATATGTAGTGAAGACATTACTTTGAGACCAAATGCAGAGTTGGGCAAAAATGGCTTGAGAATTGTAGTGGTTACATTAAAATCAGAAAACACTATTATTGTCCCATCTCCATATCCATTTTAATACACTTTAATAAACAGGAATTGCAATAATATAAGATTCAATAGATCATAGTCTTATATTATTGCAATTCCTGTGTTAAGAATGTAATGTATAAAAGACTTTCAAGAAAGCTAACTTACAAACCCCAGAAACATATAATAACCATGATTTAAATTTTTATATACGTATTAATTCATTTTTCCCTTACAATTTAGGATGCCATGAAGCGCTCCTGTGTAGGAATCTGGTCATGCAAGCGCTGCAAGAGGACTGTTGCTGGAGGTGCGTGGGTGTTCTCCACCACTGCTGCGTCATCCTGCAGGTCTGCTGTCAGGAGGTTACGTGAAGTCAAGTAAACATCTGACTCTAGCTTAAGATAATAAACAAAAACCACAAGTTATTTTGTTTTATTTTAATTAATGTAATTTTAATATGGTTTACAAGTCTAGAATCTACTCAAAATGTAATGATGATGCCCATAAAATGTGGAAATTATTATCAGAATAATCTACTATATTGTCGCTGATACTGCAATACTGTGCAATTAACAACATACAATACCGCGTAACTTAGTTGTGGCAAAGTTTACTGGAGAACGAAAAAACTTAATATTTTCTTCTGTACTTATCAAATATGCGTCTGAATTGTATTAGTTAATATATTTAATAACATATAATTCAATCCTATCAATATTTAGCTAGAAGATACACTTATGTAGTTTTCCATTTTATAAGCCTTTGTTATGTGAATGTTTTTGGTATTTACTCTGAATTCGAGGGAGAATAAAACAGAATTATATTAATAGAAAGAAGTTATATTTACTCAAGTAATCAGTCTCATCATTTAAAAATTTGGTAGGTACTAACTTAAATCAGTCGTCATTATAAAAACTCGCTAGTTGCTTAGTAGCATAATTAAATGATCTAAAACTCTTTGTGTTTACACACTTACAGAGAGCTTATAAATCAAATAAAGGCATTTCAATAGTCGGTCAATAAATAAATGAAATATAAATTATAAAGCTGTGATTTGGACTGAATTAAGGGCTCCAAATATTGATTCGTACTCGTTTTGCGACAATAATGCGATGGTAATTTAGGCAAGACTGATAAATAGCTTTTAATAGAATCTCGCTTACTCTCTGTAGTTACTAATGAAGGCGTGCTCACATTTTTCTGATTCTCTTTATTACTTCTATCACCAAGCCAATAGTGAACTGTCCATTCCTTTATACCGAGTGTATTAATAAATGTTATAGAGCAGACTCTTACCTACTATTTTGCCTTCCATTTGAAAATAATACGCTTTAAAACATAAGCGTCTAGAGAAAGTACCTTTGGTTTTCCTCTAAGTCACAGTTTTATCCACCAAAGAAGACACAAACATCTTTTTCCGACGATGACATGCACCAAAGTTAATTAAAAATACAGAATATTGTCTTCTATTTACGCGAATATTATTCATTGAAATTAAACTGCTATATACGGCTTTTATCGCGTTGTTCATTTGACACTTTATTACAAAATTTTGAAAATTTTACACTACTAAGTACTACTATTAAACTTTACTAATTTTTAAGCTAATTAAATTATTATTAAACTATTTAGATTTAATTTATTTTTACACTTTCCCCGACGTTTCGGTTGCTTTTCAGCAGCCATGGTCACGGGGAGACTAAGATGGCAGTTGTCTCAATGTTCCAGTGTAGTTATTTCAAAGTACCCGAACATAATAGTTTAATAATAATTTAATTAGCTTAAAAATTAGTAAACTTTAATAGTAGTACTTAGTAGTGCAAAATTTTCAAAATTTTGTAATAAAGTGTCAAATAAACAACGCGATAAAATCCGTATATAGCAGTTTAATTTCAATTAAAAATACAGTCTTATCTCTTGTGTTAGGTGTGAGCAAAAAATTACTTTGCTACGAGCACAAAACTGAATTGCATAGAGGACCCATGGTTCTCTTAGGCTAAGTTCTGTTTGACGGTATTTACTATCAATCTGTTTGTATCCAAGATATTTTTTCCCTGACATTCAATTTGCCTACTATGCTCTTTTTTCCATGTTAACCGGTCAGTTTTTCTTTTTCTCGATCTTGACTGTCTCTTAACTTCAGCCACAGTATCTCTCTCAAGAAACTATTCAATAATATGATTTGAAGATTCGATTGGTTGTATATTTGTGATTTGCAATGGTGGAATTTAGTCAGTCTCAACAACAAAGTGATCTGACGAAAAAAAAAACAGTGTCTCGGTAACAACTTTCGGAAGACCTGATGAGCTAGGGACAGGTTCTAAAACTGTGGTCAAAGTATCACAATCGGCTACGGAACGGAACTGGAACACGGAATTGGTTCGACAGGTTTTTGAAATATAAGCGGATATATTCGGACGCATTTAATCCAAAATGCGGTTCATTTTATTTACAAGTGCCTGGCGTCGATTTTGAAGCTCTTGTAAAGTAACAACATTACTGACGTCGGCATGTTTCCATACTACAGACTCGTCGACGCCTGATTCTACATCCATGGTCGTCTAAAACGAATATGAAAGATATTGAGAAAATCTTGCAAACTACCCACAAATTGTAATAATAATAAATACCAGGCGCTACATCACAACAATAAAATGTAAATTTTTGTTGTAAATCAAGTGAATTTACAGATTTTAATAACTAACCAAGTTGATTGAGAAACATGCATTAAAACAATATTAAAAACTTACCGATCAGCTTTGTATTACTATGACAAACCTTTTATTTTCTGGAGCGCCATACAAAAACTATACGTCTCCTTATAATGATCGCGAGAATACGCGGTATTGGTCAAATTATTTGGACAGGTTCGCTCACGCGGTTTTAACTAGTTGTGATAGGTCGCCTATTGAATAAACAATACGTCGATCTGTAAATGTGGTCCGTAGCCAATCGACATCATTAGCTTATTGTCGCCATATCTCAAATTTGGTACTTTTGTATTTCTGCGGTATTATCCACTGTTAATTACGCGGTATTGCAGTATCAGCGACAATATTCTACAAGAATTTATTTCAAGTGCAGCTATTTTTAGCTTAGGTACGTAAGTAAGTAAGGATGTATCTTGTAATATTATATAGAGAAACTTAAATTCATTGGTATTAAAGATAGTGCGTTTAAAATGTTAAAGTCTTATTTATCGAATAGATCGTAAGTAGTTAAGTTGGGTGAATGACAAACTAGTCGCTTACCTATCACACATTGCGTACCGCAGGGATCCATATTGGGACCGCTCCTATTCCTAATCTACGTAAATAATATTGCAAAATTAGAACTACTTGGTCATATAACCTTGTATGCAGATGACACGTATATATTTTATTTTGAATAAAATATACATGACGTCATTTCACAAGCACAGGAAGATCTTAATCTATTATATGATTGGTTCTAAAACAATTTGCTAACAGTAAATACATCTAAAACTTGTTACATCATCTTCAAAGCTAAGAATAAAAGTATACCATCACATCACCCACTGACCATTAATAACATAGACTTAGAACAGAAACCCTGCGAAACATACCTTGGACTTAGAATTGACAGTAGCTTAAGACTGCGCCGAGCGAAATGTGCCAAACAGGCGGTCACAGTTAAGTGAATAAAATCAACACTTTTTGTTTAATACAAATATAAAATATACATTTACCATGACAATGAATGTGTTTACAAGTACTCCGTGTAAAAACTTAAAATAATTAATATTTTCGCCTACAAAATTACGTAAACTTGCACGAAAAATGCAAAAACGGTAAGCTCATGTTACGTAATTTTTAGATTATAACAGTAGAAATCTGTCTTATTTGACAGCTTAAACGAAACATAAATAGTTATATTACAATTTGTCCGTCCCAAATATTTAAGTTATTGGTTGACAATAAAGATACATATTTATCAAAAAAGCACTTCAAATCCTCCATACAATTTTACTATGGCAATTTTAATATGCGCCGCACGAGCTCTGTCATTATCTGTCTTACGCTCGGTGCAGTCTTAACATGGCACAAAAAATAGATTATATTAGAAATAAACTTTCGGCACTAACTGGCTCCCTCTGTAGTATATCTCACTGCTTACCCAAAAAAAGCTTTACAATCTATAATTCTCTAGTTAAATCAACTTACTTTATCATATAGAAGCAAATAATGCAGCTAAAACTAAAATACAAAAACTTTAAAGAATACAAAATAAAATTACAATTACTCTTTCGATATCCGCATCTAACAGCAACTGTTAAAATTCTTAAAGAAACAAAGTTAATGGGCATCAGACAACTTTATATATATAATACTTGCATCACAATAAGAAAAAATATAGACAAAAGCATCCATACTAATCTGTCTTTCGTTAAGAAATCTCAAATTTGCAAACGCAGTCTTCGTCGACCTAGCTTACTTGTATTACCAAAAGTACGAACTAATTAAGCAAAAAGTAATATTACATTTGAAGGAGCACAGCTATTCAACAAACTACCATCGGACAAAAAAACGTAAACTCACTTTGTAGTTTTAAGTTTCACCTCTCTCCGTATGTATTTGGGCACATTTCGCCATGAGTTACAGGCATAGCCTGTATCGAGTGGTGGGTGACCTGCATGTAATCTTAATTACTTTAAACTAAATTAATTAAACTACTAAAGGAGTGTTCGGCGACTATTACTCGTATTTCACTAAATGATGTCTTGTTATTTTCATGTAAGTGACATATTGTGTCTTTTTGAAAATAAATTCTTTAATTAAGTTTTTTATTCTTATTCTCATTGTATTAAGTTATAGCTGTTCTGAATCAGGTAATTTGGGTAACTCAATTGTTTTTAGATATTGTTAATTGTGCTTTCAAATTTATGCTTGCATGACACAACTTCCAGATACTATTGCTACTAATACTTTATAATAGATCTTTTATGCAATCATTGAATTATAATTACCAGCGGGCGCCAAGTGGCCAAAATTCGACCATAATTGGTTTAAATTTTATGTTTGATCGTTATTAAGGTTTTATTGTCTATAAATATACTCTTATAATCACATTTCGTTTATAATAGTAAGGTATACACATACAATATATGTAACCATAGTTACGAAGAATTCTACGACATCAGCCGAACAATGCCAAAATACTACGAACGTGATCCGACTGCTTGTGTCAAATGCATAGTTGCGTGCGTGTAGTGTTTTTTCATTAATTTAATGTATTTCTAATGTATATTTTATAAAAATATTAGGATTCGCCACTCCTCCATAATTATAAACTTTAACTGTGTTAATAATGGTAATTTAGTGTGGGTTGATTACTAAAGTCAATTCCAATCGCATCTAATGTAAAGATAAACAAACAAACCAAATTATAGTATTGTTAACTTCTCTAATAGAAACAAGAGAAGTTAATAAATTTGTGATAAGTAGTTGGTTTATGGTAGTAGTGCAATGTAAGGAGTTATCCACAACTCTCAATCAGAAGTTCACAAACCATATTCCACATCTATTAACAATTCAATTCTAGATCTATTTAGCAAACATAGACTTAAACTACTGTTGATTGATGATCAGAAACCTTACACTTTTATCATGCTCTACATTGTCTTACTGTAGGTACATATAATACACTTGACTGCATAGAAGGCACAGTGATTCAAATTGTTGCTACACCACCATATTATGGTGACCATCAGAATGGCCGGTCACTAGTCATATTTTACATCGAAATAATTATAGAAAGTTGCGTCTAGTTGCTACTAATCGTCATATAACTGCTACCCCTGTTTTTTTTTATGTATACTATTTTAAAGGTGACGGGCCATTCTGACATCAGGATGGCTGGTCACCTATGCAGTGAGAACAAACCGCAAATGAACCGAGTATTTTTTGATCAATAGTTGCTATTAGACTGCTACCTTTATATACATGGTTCTGGGACTCATAGCTTTTAAGGATAAAAATTTATTATCAATTTACTATTTTGAGAAAGGCTATAAAACATCACGCTACGACCAATAGGAGCGGAGCATCAATAAAAAATGTTGCATAAACGGAAAAAAATCTCTCATGAGACGCATTATAAACATAACTTTATATTTGTTGACTCTAAATATTGTATCTACGGGCATATTTCGGCTAATGTTAACGAGTTCATAATGAGTTTATTTTTCTGTGTATACTGTATTCTTACTCTTATATGTCTATGTGTTTGCCTGAAATGTTGTCTTTTGATTTGGTTTGTTTATGATGCAGATACACAGTGCCATAAAAAATGTTTAAACAATACAATAATTTTAGGTCTATATAGTATGGCTATTATGCACTCTAAACTTGTAATCCTACCGCAACCATTGTTTATTATTCTGTATATTACTATAGTGTTTTTTTTATATCCTGGTATAATGTTATGCCGTCTCGGAAGTGGTACTGCAATGTCATCAGAGTTACGTTTAGCTTTGCAACTGGTCGTTCTTTTTGGGAGCTTCGTATACTACTTTTTAATATTTGTTTTAAAGTTTCATATATATCTCTAATAATGGTTGACAAACATCTAACGATATATTATCAAAACTGTAGGGGTATCCGCACGAAGTTACATACGCTGTATATGAATATTCTAAATTCTAACTATGACATTTTGGTTCTCACGGAAACGTGGTTGATTCCGGAGATAAGCAACAACGAATTTATTGATCAACGTTACGTCGTGTACAGGTGTGATCGTGATCGTCTCCACACAAATAAACAGGACGGCGGCGGTGTCTTAATCGCAGCGCTACGTACACTTAAACCAGCGGAGCTAGATCTTTCTGGTTCTCTGATTAATGTGACATCACTTAATCTTATTGAACACATGCTAATTCAAATACCAAGTATACGGCCCTCTAAGCACTATGTAATTAGTGCAGCTTATATACCTCCTGGAACGGCCTCCTCTGTGTACGAACAACATTTTGAAAACCTTCAGGAAATGTTAAGCGGACCTGATGTCGAGTACTTTTACATGATTGGCGATTACAATCTATCGGGTATAACTTGGCACGGTACTACAAATCAGTCAAACGAGTATAGTAGTACTGGTGTGGGCTCGTCTGTTTGTAGTAACCAGTTAATTCATTTAATGTCATTTCTAGATGCTTTACAATATAATCATGTAGTAAATACTAAAGGTAAAATTCTTGATTTACTTATATCTAATCGGCAATGCAAAATTTCCACAGTTGCATTGCCTTTACTGCCCATTGATGCCTATCACCCACCTTTTATCTGCGAAATAACCCTAAATGTAGATATTATACCAATGACAAAACGCTTTTTACATAAATACAACTTTCATAAATCTGATTACGAACTAATCAACCTTAAAATTCAGGATACTGATTGGTCAGAACTTCTTGATTCACGTAGTTCAGAAGAAGCTTTAAGTTTATTTTATAATAGGATTGATGATATCATAAAACAGCATACTCCACTAGCAGTACCTAAAATCACTGGCTTTCCGGTATGGTTTTCTATATCCCTTATTAATATATTCAAAAAGAAGCAAAAGGCTTGGGTGAAATGGAAAAAATACAATAACATCTCAGACTATGAAAAGTTTTCACAATTTAGGGCCCAGTTCAAGGATATGTGTGGTAAATGCTTTAGTAGGTACATTAGATCAATAGAGGATAGTTTACATAAAAATATTAAGGACTTCTGGGTGTATATTTCTAATCGTAAGGATAAACCCGGAATACCAGCTAGAGTGCAATACCTTAACGCCATATCAAATGACCCTCAGTCAACATGCAATATGTTTTCCAATTTCTTTTCTTCCGTGTATGAACCGGCTTCACCTACGCTATCGCAATGGAAGCCTTCTGCTGACACTGCATCTAATGACATCACTTTAACTGATATACATTTTAATGAAGGAAAGGTAATGAAGGGGCTAAAATCTCTTGTTTTAAATAAGGGCCCAGGACCCGACGGCCTCACACCGTTTTTCTTAAAAAAGACTGCTTTAACAATTTGCACACCATTGACTATTATTTATAATAAATGTATAAGTGAAGGTATCATGCCATCTGTATGGAAACACGCTAACATCACACCTGTACACAAAAGCGGATCAAAAATCAATGTTATGCACTATCGCCCTATCTCTATTCTGTCCACCTTGTCAAAGCTTTTCGAAAGACTCGTGCATAACGAAATATACCCTATCTTGCACAATATTATTGTTAAGCAACAGCATGGTTTTGTGAAACGACGATCAACGACTACTAATTTATTGATATTTTCGAGTTATTTATTTGATAATATCGATAATCGCGTGCAGGTAGATGCAGTTTATACAGATTTTCAGAAAGCTTTCGACAAGGTGGATCACGAACTGCTGTTGAATCGCATAGCTTTTAACGGAATTCGTGGTAACCTATTGCGTTGGTTCACCTCCTATATTACTAATCGCAGCCAAAAGATTGTTATTAATGGGTTCCAATCTGACACCACTCATGTCACCTCTGGTGTTCCGCAAGGCTCTATTTTAGGTCCTCTTTTGTTTGTTATGTTTATTAATGATATAGGCACATGTTTTCACCACTCTAAGTTTTTACTATATGCAGATGACCTTAAAGTGTATAAAACTATAAAGAATATACAAGATTGTTATTTTCTGCAAGAGGATCTTGACAGACTAACGGATTATTGTAACACTAATAAACTTCATTTAAGTATATCTAAGTGCCACTATCTGAATTTTACTAAAAATAAGAATATTTTTAGCTTTGCTTATACTCTTTGTAGTAACAAATTAACCAAAGTGAGCTCTGTACGTGACCTCGGTGTACAGCTTGATTCAAAACTCTGCCTGGATTTGCACGTTGAACATGTTGTAAATAAAGCATATCAGATGTACGGATTTATAATGCGATCAACTACCGATTTCAAGCGGACCTCTTCCTACCTCTGTTTGTACAAAGCTTTAGTGCGTTCTCAGCTGGAGTACGCAGTTTCCATCTGGAACCCGTACTATGGCAAATACATTGACATGTTAGAAAACGTCCAGCGTAAATTTCTTCGTGCGATGCACTATAGATGTCATGGATGCTATTTGTCATATGACCAGTTGCTAAGTAAATACGGTATTCTGGCTCTCAGTTCTAGACGTTCTCAGTTGGAGGCAGTAACATTGTATAATATAGTACATAATTATTTTGACTGCATTGATTTAAATAATGTTTTGTGCTATGCAGTACCCAGAACTATTCACAGACGGCTGGTGCGTTCAGGAAAAGTCTTTGCAGTAGGTACTTGTCGAACTAACACGGGCCTGCGTTCACCAATACGTCGAATGGCCAATACATACAATGACACTTTTGAACATATTGACATATTTGTATGCTCTGCGATAAGTTTTCGTAAACTTGTTTATGAGACACTAAACTCATAACTGTACCTACTTTTTTGAAACGACACAGTTTTCTTTTCTTTTTATTCTTTTTTTCATAATGTTATATATTTTTGATTATTGTTTTGCTATGTTTCTATTTTTAGATTGTCATATGTACATGTATGCTCGCTTTCCTAGCGTCTTATAGTTTTAATCGAATGGTAATCTGTGGACATCGCCGTGGGCTACATTACTACCTATTTTTAAGTTGATTCTGTTGTTTTTATTATGTTATGTTGCTGTTTGATGTTCCTTTTTAATAAAATAAAATAAAAATAAATAAATAAATTACAAAATGTATAATAGATAACTTTAAAATAAATTCTTTGAGGTAGCGCCTGCTTATAAAATACCCGTTTTGTATTTGATTCAAAATTTGTTTTTTTAATTCTACAGGTGTTTAGGCATCAAAAGTGTCTAGGGATCAAGTACATTTTTAAGTATAAAAAACTATCAAATTAATATTTACCAAATCTAGTTATCCAGACTAGCTTTTAACTTTAATTCCTATGTTTAAGTTATTAAATTATCCCTATATTTTGTACAATTAAGAAAATTTGAAGGTTTTGTAAATTGTGATAAATTAAGCCTAGTTAATGTCTTCAAGTAAATGGGAAAAATAGGCAAAAATGAGGATCTTTTATATTTTTTATTTTAAAGATTAAAAAATTAATAGTCTGTGTTTCCACCATTGACACGAATAACACAATCACAACGATTTGGCATGCTTAAAATCAGTTAATCAAAATCACTGAGAAATGGCCGCCCACGTTCTTTCTAACAAGTCAAAAAGTTGTTGTGGGGTATGTACGGCAATCCATACTCGGCAGAGCTCTTTTTTGGAGTATTTCCCATGCGTGTTCAATTGGGTTGAGGTCTGGAGATTGAGCAGGCCACGGCAGGACGTTGATACGAGCATCGGCAAGAGTACGTGTTACGACTCTAGCCGTGTGTGGACGTGCATTGTCATGCATTAGTCGAAATGAATTATCTAACGATTTTCGCAAAGGGATAATCACGCCTGAAACAATCCTTCAATTTCTCAGCGGCCTTCGGGAACGCAGACCCATTTCACGTAAACGATTTCGGATGGTTTGGTCGCTTATCAACAAGCCTGAAGAGCTGTGGAGCCTCGTAACTAACATCATGGCGGTCATGTTACGATTCCGTCGAGCAGTATTTTGGATGTACCGATCCTATCTGCGAGTGGTGATTCGAGATTGTCCTCCGTGTCCAGAGACGACTTATAACGCTCTGTGTAGTGCCAAGAGTGACACCCATAGTACGTTGTCTGGAACCAGCTTGCAACATTCCGACGGCTCTCATCATCTCTTCTCGTGTTAAATGATGTCTTCGCTCGATATTGATGCAGTTTTTTCCAGTTCCGATGCAGAAATTGTAATCTATGAACGCGCTAATCTCAGGAACTACTGTTCGATATGAAAATTATTTTAGTGTTGGATAGCCTATTTATCGAGGACGGCTATAGGCTATATAACATCACGCTACGACCCACGGGGCGGCGCAGTAACGATAAACGCGGGTGAAACCGCAGGAATATCTAGTGGTTTTATAAAAACGCTATTACACACTTCTAGAAAGCCTGATTGACAGTTGATTTCCAATTTTTAACGAAATTTAAAGAAAACATTTTTTTTAAATAGTGAAAATCACTAATAAGAACCAATTACAATAAAAAATAAGTTAAAATAATAATCCTTAATTGCGGTGAGCCTCTAAAACATATTTGATCCCGAGACTCTTTTGATGTATGTAGTAAATTGATAATACATTTTTATCCTTAAAAGCTATGAGTCCCAAAACCATGTAATAAGTTATGCTCTCGATAGTTATGGACTTACATTCAAAACTAATATTGATAAATTAGAAACACTGCAAATAAGATTTCTCAAACTGCTAGTAACAAAAAAGACAAAAGCAAGTTGCAAAGGTGACTATAGAAAATTATTTAAAATATGTAACATCCAACCAGTTAGTTTAAAACATAAATACCTTCTCTTAATAAACCAACATGGCAGAAAAGAGCATAACTTATCCATGGTAACCAATAGCCATAGTACTCGGTCGATGACCGCCGGTAAATTTAATGTTCCTAGAATTAGTAATTACTTTGGTGATAGAACTCTAAAAAAACGTGTGCCATACTTGTTGAACAGTTTACCGGCGGACATAAGGCATGAAACGGATAGACTAAGGTTTAAAAAGAAACTTAATAAGTATATGTTGTCTTTAGAAACTTAGTTTGTAAGGATTTAATATAAACCTATAGTATTATTGTATTAATATAATTATACGTATAACCTAGGCTAAAATTAGTTATATAAAATGCAACTCACCCTCAGTTAAACCGCTAAACCGGTTTTGTGGGACATTGTATATTTGTAAAAGATTGTACTCCAAAGTTATAATAAATAAATAAATAATAAAATGTATATAATTATAGTAGCAACTATTGGTTAAAAAAAACTCGGTTCATTTGCGCAGTTTGGTCTCACTGGATAGGTGACCAACCATCCTGATGTCAGTAAGGCCTATCACCTTTAAAAGTAGAATAGGTACTTTTAAAAAACGGGGTTAGCAGTTATATGACGATTAGTAGCAACTAGAAGCAACTAGGTAGCAACTTTCTATAATTATTTTGATGTAAAATATGGCTAGTGACCGGCCATTCTGATGGTCACACAATATGGGTTCGATTCCTAGTCTGGACAAAATATATAATATTTAAAATTGTTCGAGTCTAGCTTCACTTTGGGTCTGTAACCGTGTCAATTGTTGGAATACCTGAAAATCGAAAACCTATTGTGTCTGGACGCTGGCGTGCCTCTCCATAAGTTAAAATACATAAACAGTTTGTTACTATATACCTAGTTAGGATTTTGGAGACATGTTATGTGGCCCTTCACAATAAACTTACCTAATGCAAAGTAAATGTTTATAAAATCCAGCGCGCCCACAAAATTCCTAGCGAGATACAATAAAAAAAAAAGGGTGACAGAAAGGGGTTTTGATCGGCGGCAGTTAGCATATTTCTCCTTTATTTACATACTTACTTTGAACGTGATGCACATGCTGTTTTGTTCGTTATTTAACTTTACTATATCGAATCCTCGATAACCTAGTGACTCCAAAATGAATTCCATTGGTATGGTAAATATCACGAATAAGTGTGAATACGTACTTTACAGCCATAAGTCTGTCTTATTGAACAAATTTCGAGATGAAGTGATTTCGATGTCATTCGCTCACTTGGACAGTGAAGAAAAACAGCTTATATGTAACTCTAAAGGATGTATGCAGTCAGCCAAATCGCATTTGGTTAGAAGCATACGGACTAAACACGGGTTGGTAAAACAATGAAATGGAGGGTACCATCTTATTTTACAGAGGAGACGTGGCCTCAAAACAATCATAGCGTACATACAGCCCTAGAATTTTATGTTGAAACCTATGATCTGGAGTGCCGAAATCGAATCCGAGATCACATGCACCTGTCACATTCACTACCTACTGTGCGTCATTGAGTCAGTTGTGTGCGTTACCGCAGCAAAATGTAATAAAATGTTGTGCTTTAGAGAGTTGAGAGTATGACAAATAATTAGTTCATCGTGAAGAGTAATTTGTTCACTGATAGCAAAATTTGTTCAAGTTGTAGTTGTAAAGTTATTCGAGAAAAACAGATTTTGCTGCTGTAATGTTTGAAACATTACCCTGGCAAAACTTTTTTATAAATTATTTTCATCCCAGAAATAAATGCATGAATAGATAGCTTTTGTTGCGTATTAAATGTTTGTGAGCAGAAAAAATTGTGTGTGTTGTGGTTCTTGAAAAATACCAATAATAGACCTTCATTAGTTCAAATTTGTTCAAACATTAGTTTTAATTTGTTTGATGAACACCAATGTAATGAAATGGTGCCGAAATTCAGAAAGAAACGGATTTGCAAGTAAACCAGTACACTTACAATCAAGTAAAAAGCTGTATCATACCCTTGGTACACCTTTATAAATACAGTAAATTCAGATTATGTAATTCTACGCAATATGAAGATACAAAGAAATTTAATTTCATTTTATATGGTCTGATTTAAATGATCGAATACGCAGTTCCCATAAAACAAGGAACATGGAATACTATGAACTAATTAAAATGTTCCATCAATAAACAAGCCTGTTAATTTCAGCTTTAAATTACGACTATTATGTAAGTTATATCAACAAAAAGAATGCGTCAGCAATTCTTCTATAAGCCGACCAAATTATAAAGGCTACGTAAAAGCGATCGAGTATGAAATTTCGCACAGTTAAAGTTTATATGGAGAAGGAGGGAATCCTAATATTTTTATAAAATATGCATTAGAAATACATTAAAATAATTAAAAAACACTACACACACTCAACCATGCATTTGACACGTGCAGTCGAATCGCGTTCGTAGTATTTCGACATTGTTCGTCTAACGTCGTACAATTGTTTGTAACTATGGCTACCGTATATTTATATATAATAGAGAAAAACAGAAAACAAAATAGCAAGCTTAGGAGTTTTGGTCGAATTTTGACCACTAGGCGACCGCTAGTAAAGATAAATCGCCGATGGCTTAAAGCAGTTATCTTAAATATTTATTATGATATCACATAAAGTGAAATAAATACATTACGTGTGAACAAGTGTGTTTAAGGGTGGCAACTGAGATTTTTCGTAAGCAACATGGGAATGCGAATGGGATTCTTTCTATTGAAAATATTCCTTTCGCCACCAGAGGAAGGAATGCTAGGGGTGGCGACTGGGATTAAACTCATCTCAGTTGTCCCATTTGTCACCGGAAGGGGCAATGCTGGGGGTGGCGAATGGGACTAACCCCGTTTGACCGCGATCTCACTTGATCTTAAATGAAGATGCAGTCGAAGATGGAGCACGCTTGCCTAGAAGATACCTATTCACTCGCAACTTGAAGACACCCAGTTTGTACTCATCGGGAAACACAGACTTAGGTAGCTAATTCCACTCCTTAGCGGTACGCGTTATAAAAGTGGAAGCAAAGCGCTTCGTGCGTAAATATGATATACTTATCCACCATGTACCTACACAGGTACATGGTGGTACATGTACATGACCAGACAATCAGACCAGCGACACCGCTGGTCTGATTGTCTGGTCGTCCGATGGTAGAATGAGGAAGGAGGAATCAAATTATGCAGTTGATCTGCGCACTCTCCGAAATATATCCGATAGAAAACCGAGAGACTGGCAACCTTGTGTTTTCGCAATATAGAAGCCAAAGATAAGGGTTGGAATCAATTACATACCTACCCAGAAGCTCAAGGCGATTAGTTATCAGCTCGAATACATCTCGGAAAGTTGGAGCCAGTTGAAATGGGCTCTTTTTGCGGAAAACACACGCCTGGGTCTTAAAAGCATTGAACTTAACCATATTGGCATCACCCCAATCGGAAACTGCCTTCAAAGATAAGTTCATACGCTCGATCATAGCTTCCCTGAGCAACTGTAGGTATCTGTGCTCCACTGGCCCTAGGGCTGCCGACGTAACTCTCTACAAGCGTGCTGTCGTATATTATATTATCCTTACTAATATTATAAATGCGAAAGTAACTCTGTCTGTCTGTCTGTCTGTTACCTTTTCACGGCTAAACCACTCAACCGATTTAGATGTAATTTGGTACAGATATAGTTTAAAACTTGGGGAAGGAAATAGGCTACTTTTTATTGACGTAGGTACCACGCGGGCGGAGCCGCGCGCAAAAGCTAGTATTATATATATATATATATATATATATCTACTATAGTACCTACGAGCGGTTTGAGCTTAAGATATCGTACGTTACCTAGGTAGATTATATTATAACACATACATATATAGATTTTCAGCTTGTATGCTGTTTGCCTACGACCTGTTAATGACACGTTGATATTTCTGGGCGAGCGGATAGTGCGACATGTTTAAAAAAATTATTGCAATGACTTTTTATTTATTTAACACCTCACAGTTGTAGCGTTGTTGCTAGACATTGACCACGTTGTTCGAAATTATAATATGACCATTTCACGTGAATTATTTTACATAGGTACATGTTCTTTAGGGTGTTAATAATCGATTGGTAACTATAAAAACCATTATCGGTTACTTCCGAACACTATTCATAAACGCGTGTAACTCGACAACTAAAACCTCTAAAGTAGCACTCTTTCGGATTTACAGTCATATATTTTCATAGAACTATTATGCGAGTTTTCGTTTAACATTTCCATGCATATGTTTAACTGTGCCTCACGACCTATCAATATATATATATATATATTCATAGCAACTATTAACTGCAGTAGAGTTAAAAAAAATCGGGTAAATAAGATTATTTTAAAGACACTGAGTCGTTTGACAAAATAATCTGTAACACGAGAACTACCTAGTCTAGATACTATTGAATTATAATACCGAGTAGTTTACAAATGAATTTATAGCACGAGTCATACCTACTATTATAATGTAACATAATAGCCTCACACGTGTAAATTCTCGTAGTGAAGTTACAGGTTTGTTACTGCCATTTCGCAGCAATGTTTTTAGAACCTACAAAGAGAGAGATTAACACCGTCTACCGCGCACATTGCCACCACTCCGTATGTACCTACTAGTATTGAGAATTTATAGAATATACTAATGGCTCGCTAAACTCACGATAGCCTAGAAACATAGCAGTGATATCGTGGTTCCTATAGTAAAAGTAAAACAACCTCATGTCCATAGCTCCAAAAGGGATGATAGTATTACAGCCTCATTTCGCCAATAATTTAATAAAAAACCCGAAATGCCGTGTACAACAATCGCATTCAGTATTCCTTGCCACCGACGCAGTAAGTAATATTAAAATTATACATATCCTGCATATAATCAGAACTTTTACACATTATCATCATTAAAATCGAAGATGTTAATCGGATAATTTAATATTAAGTACATCCGTCCTTAACAAGGCAGCGATAGCCTAGTGGGAAACCGTTGGACTGCCACGCAGAGGTCTCGAGTTCGAACCCAAGGCGCGCATCTCTATCTTTTCGAAGTTATATGCGTATTAAATAATTAATTATCGCTTACTTTAACGGTGAAGGAAAACATCGTGAGGAAACTGTATGTCTGGGAGTTCTTCATAATGTTCTCGAAGATATGTGAAGTCTGCCAACCCGCACTAGGCCAGCGTGGTGGACTATGGCCTAACCCTTCTCACACTGAGAAGAGGCCCGTGCCCAGCAGTGGGACAGTTTAATACAGGGCTGATATTATTATAACATCCGTCTGTTAACGCGTTCACAAAGTACAAAAATATAAAGATAACTAATGAATAACACAAAAATTTCAAAAACATACTTTAGCATTTGCTTGAGGTTATTTTAATGACGTCAAATAAGCGTAACACTAACATACGAATTGAATAGCGATAACAACTAATAATCTATACAGTGTGACTGGTTATACATTGTACATACTTAAGGACATGATAATGTACGGTCAGCAGTAAAGTATAAAAAAAACAATTGTGAAACCTGCAAAGAAAACCTTTATGAAATATCCATAAATTGTGAACACTGCGCGGGTCGCACACAGCAGTGCGCGCCGCGCTACTGAGAGGTTAATGACCTTTGATAAGAAAAGGACGGGGAGGGATGCAAATTCGGGAGAGTGCGGGGTGCAGTAGCGGGGGGGCGAGGGCGGAGGTTTTGTGTATAGCTTTGGTATATGCGCAAGAGTGTCCGCGCATTAAGTTTTTATTGGATAACTAGGTCAAAATTTAAGTACATACCTACCTATTTTTTTTAATTTCGGTTCCAGAATCGATTACTAAATACCCTACTTCGATATGTCCAGTCTTTTGCCAATCAGCCTAGGATACGTGAAGCAAAAACTTTGTACTCCTTTTTTCGAAAATTCTGCGGACGGAGGAGCATTAAATTTGGCACAGTTAAAGTTTATATAGAGGAGTGGCGAATCCTAATATTTTTATAAAATATGCATTAAAAATATATTAAATTAATGAAAAAACACTACACGCACACAACTATGCATTTAACACACGCAGTCGAATCGCGTATATAGTGTCTGTCCTATCTATAGAATCGCGTTCGTAGTATTTCGGCATTATTCGTCTAACGTCGTACAATTCTTCGTAACTATGGTTACATATACCTTATTTATATGTAACGAGATGGGTGTAAAAACCCAGGATTCAACCTCTTCGTCTTCATGTGACATTTTTTTTATCAGCTTTTTGTTATGTCCCACTGCTGGGCAAAAGCATCTCCCTTGGACTTCCAAATCACTCTGTTGGTGGATATCCCCTGACCTTATGACCTTGTGACCCCTATATCTCGGGGGTCTTTTGACTCACAGGTACTTGAAACTCGACCGAGGTATGACCCCAAGGTGTCTGCACACCAAGTTACAAGTCAATCGGTCCAATGGTTCCGGAGTTATGCCGGTCACTAACAGACAGACACACAGACCCACATAGTGTTTTCATTAACACATATTCAAATCAGCTTGAATATGGTCCCTGTGGGTCAAAAGACCCCAGAGATATAGGAGGTAATTTATTTTCATTACTTTTACATTTAAGACGAAGAGGTTGAATCCCAGGTTTTTACACCCATCTCGTTGCTAAAATTTTTAATCAACTTGCTAATATAACATCTAACTAAAACTAGAAAGTATATTTATTTACCTATGTCATTAATTCATTAGCTTATTATTTTATCAAAACATTTTTTCATAGCATGTAGCATGCTCCATTTTTATATAATACTGTGTATTAATTTAGTTATAAGTGGCTAATGTTGTTGGTAGTATAATTAGCACATTTATATTTAATTATATGAAATTTTCAAAAAAACTGTGCTACTGTTTGTTATCCCAAATATATAAATAAAAAAGCTATTCAAATTCCCGTCGCGTATTCAGAAGTGCGTGCAAATTGGATCAACTAAAATAGGCATGGAAGGAGGACAGGCTAAAATATTAAATACGATTTCCCCATATAAAATTGTGACGACTCGATGGCATAGTGGTTAGTGTAACCGACTGCCACGCCTGAGGTCGTGGGTTCGATTCCCGCACAAGTCAAACATTTGTGTGCATGAACATGGATGTTTGTCTTGGTCTGGGTGTTTCTATGTATAATATGTATATATATACAAAAAAAAAAGTATATATGTATGTTTATCCATTGTCTAGTACCCATAGTACAAGCTCTGCTTAGTTTGGGCTAGATGGTGTTGTGTGTATGTGATAGAATATTATATTATAATTTTCTTAATCAGTCCCATTGTTGGGCAAAGGTCTTCACTGCGTTTCGCCGACAGACCGTATTAAGAGTTACACCAAAAAAGTTATAATAAAATGAACATAATACATAATATACTCAGTGTAAAAAAAAATATATATATACAAATTATGTGCTTATCAGGAGAAAGTACTTACCGTTAATGGTACCTTCTATTTTCTAATATGTACAGATAGATACCTATTTAACAAATCATTTATAAATAAAGGGATAAGACTGAATAAAATTGACCAATAAAACAAAATCAACAAGTTTATTCAAATCACAAATTTCAATGTATCATTATTATTTTATGTACTTACTTATAAAAATATAGCCTTTTTAGTTAAGAATAGATTTAAGAATATTATAGCACCATTACAAATTATGTACACATTTTAAGTCTTCTTTATGTTGACAATAAGTCGCATAAGTACAAAACATATAAAAGTATTTGTGTTTAAGTATACAATGACGTGTGTGTGAACTTGAAGATAATCCTCATTTTGCAACTCTTAAGTACACATAAAGCTTAAAAACATGGCACAAGGGAGAATAATGCCAGCTTAATACTAGTAGAAGTTGTAATAGAATGCAATTACTGAAATAAATCGTAAGAAAGAAAATACTTTTATTTTACTGCATATTTAGTGTTTAATTGTAACCGTCAATGCATACTTAATCACCTACATCACTGTCTTTATCGCCAATCGCAAATAGAATGCTGAATGCCACTCCCAGTAGTGCTGTTCCAAGTAAATCACCAAGAGCAGTAAGATATGGTATTGCTGAATTATCAGGGTCCATACCCATTTCCCACATCCATTCAACCATATAATGACTTATTGTTAATAACAAAAATACTTGCAACAGTGCAGCGGACATATAAATCAATATAAAAGTAGGTGTTGTGGATGTGTGACCAGCTCTTAAGTACCCTATTGTGTAAATAAATATTAACTGTCCAGGTATTACCATTAAGAGTAAAAGTTTTGTAGTATTGCCAATAACCGAGCTCTCTTTCTGGCCCGTGTGCAGCTGAGTTGATAACCGAGAAGCATGTACCGCCACCATATTGCCACCTATACCATTAATAACAAGTTGATATACTGCTATTCCAGAATACATTGACACTGTATGGTCCAATATTAATCCTCCTGCACTGCTTATCACCATAGCAGACACAACTGGCACCCATCCTTCATCCAATGCTTGCCGTGTGAAGTCATTTTTCCAAGCAATATACCCACACACTGGTACAAGCCACGCGCCAACAATGATAATTATAGAAGGCAGTATAACACTTGTGCCAATAGATCTAAACAGTAATGATGCTATCCAAGATAATAGTGCCAAGGTTGTCAAATCTCCCAAACTAGCAGCTATTGGTGTGGCAATATTGTCTGGATTTATATTTAACTTCTTTGATACCACTACAACTCCTATCATGATGATACCAAGGACAAAACTTGCAGACGATGCTGTCAACACACTAGACGCACACAACAGTAACGCATGATGAATATCAAATTGTCCTTCTGGTATCCAACCCATGGCTACAGCGGCCATTGCAGCTAGGAACCCTACCAGGACAGCTTGACATTGTATGAGACACAAATTTCCAACTACCAATGAACCCAAACTAGTATCCAGATGACCCAGATGTGCATGAGTCGACAATCGTGATGCTAATGTCATTTCCAGATTACCTTTCAACCCTAGCAGGGCTGGCACTAGGATATATACTTCTGATACTTTATTGAAGACATCCCAATGCTGCACCTTGTCAAGGAGTAGACTAGCAGCTACCATGCCAAAGCCAGCCAGCAAGAATGATACAAACATCTGAACTCCAGCTACCCAAGAGTTTTCTTTTTCATATTTAATATCAGGTGGTTTATCTTCTGTATTTATTAGTTTGTATGCATTTATTGCTTCGTTGGCGAATTCGTCATTTCGCACCATCCTAGAACTGTTCTTGTTTCTGTTCATAATTGTAAATCAAATTATGCTGATAATAAAATATTTATATATTAGCTTAACACTTGACTAAATTCAAAAAAAGACATACTCTTATCGAAGTTCCAGGTATTCGTCGACGGGTTTCAGTATATTGCAGATTTTCGATAAGGACATTAATATTCATCTACTTGTAGAATTGAAATGCACAGTTACAATAATTAATTACTTATGACGAAGACACGAAGTGTACTGTGCTGCGGTACCATAAAGTTTTTGTATACACATTTCACAACATCAGCTGATTATAAATGTTTATAAAAAGATACTATATTTATTATAAATTGCACTACATATTAGATAAAAGTAAACTAGCAGCAGGTAGCTCGTTTTTAATCTAATTAGATAGTGTATCAACTACTCTGCGAAGTCTACCGCTATATGGATTGTTATCAGAAAAGCTGTCAATGCTGTCAATATGTCAACGTCACATTGTACCACAGAGCAACAACATACTATGATATTTTAGTGTTTCTATAAAATATCGATATTAAAATTTGTGCTGTCAGTATTTTTGACATAGTTTTGGTTGTACACACGGCTACACATCAAGTTAGACACCCTATATACGCATAACTAAGCTATATACAAAATAGAGAATTGTCGGCAAGGGACAGTGCATAATGGTGTCGATGTAATGGTAAGGATAGAGCGTAACAAAAGTGTAACGTACTTTCTCGCACGATTCGCAGCGTTCAACTTCTAATTGTTCAAAGTCCAAAGTGTCCAAACACTGCTAAACAGTCTAAGTTGATGTGTCGCTGTGTGTACACCGATCTTTGGTAACAAGTGAAATTGTCACAACACAGTACACAGACGATTTTAGTTAACCAATATTTTATATTTGTAACTTTAATTATGACAAGAGCTTTGGGCATTGTTTCTGAAAAGTATTTTTATGACTACACATCAGTGTGTACACCCTTATTCTGGTATTACAATAATAAAAAAAAAAAAATGTATTAAAATGAACTTTTCGGCAAGAACAGTAATTATTATTGTGTATTGGATATCTGCCCATTCCTCTCGTTAGTCATGGAATGGTTTAAATATTTATAAGATATTATTATATATATTATATTATATGAGGAATATGATGAAAGTCCACGAAGCCAGAGAAGTGTGTCAGGATCGTGTGTTATATTATTATTGTGAAATTCCGTCTCTGCCACCGCCCTTATTCTACGCCACTGCCACACATTCACATATCTAAAATAGTACACATAAACAGTTATCAAATTTAAATAAGCAATACTTAATGAATTCTAAAACATTATAGTAATTTTTTTTTGGATTAAATAAAAACTAATGTCTTTCGATCTTACGAACACAAACTATTCACCGAGTGGATTTCGCTTTAAATCTTTTAGTTTAATCTACCAAAAATTTGTAATAAATACGTCCCAAGTAATTGCAATGGCTTGTGAAATCAAATAATCCGACCATGATACCAGATATTGAGCATGATACCACGAATGAAGCACATGTCTTAACAGTAATATGCTATTATGTGTACCCTAATGCCTAGTCAGACTATTAGGTAACACATAATAGCATATAGGTTTAGTTTAGCCTTATAAGCGTCAAATTACATGCTGTTATTTATATGATATAACATGTATTGTGCAGGTAGCAAAATAAAATATTAAAAAGTACTCCTGAGTAGTAGCGGTCGTTTAAACGAAAAGCTTTAAACACAATCTGCTTATCAACATAAGCATAAGCGTTCGTTTATAAGTACACACCGATTTCGTTTAAACGGAAAGCAACTTCACAAAGTGTAACGCTGCCGCAGCCGCTGAGCGCTGGCGACTGGCGCGTTGGATGACAACGATTTGCGAACGTACGTACGTAAATAATATAAACTGGAATTTTTAAGTGCGAAAATTAAACTATGATTAATAACGCTAATAACCTAATAATATATTGTTAAATAAAATTCATTTCAGACAGTCCACAGCCTGATAAAGTACGAAGGAAAATTCATTGATAGCATTATAAATTATAATATATTATGATACCTACACCATTTTGTTGCGTTGTTGTAACTGTGTAAGCTTATTTACTAACGTTTAATACAGTAATAATAAAACGATTTGACAAGCGGGCAGCGGCAGCATTAATGTCCACTTTCACAACGAATTACCAAAAGCGTTTTAAGTGAAAAGCTTTATGAAAAGCGCGCTTTTCAATATAAACATAACGCTGTAAGCTTTGTCGAAATTAAGACGTTTATCACACCACTATAACTCCTGAGCAAAGTTTTGCAAAAAATCTTGATCTGCAATATAATAAATTTTGAAAATGTTGACAAGTATAATGTCTTCTAAAATATACTATGGAATAAGAAAATTCAATGTAAGCATCAACTTGATGATTTTGCTTTTAGGGCATCATTGTTAATAAAGATAGATATATTGTATATCATTAAATATATTGTAACACATGTATATTTATCGATAGTTGACATCACTATGAAAGGTGACGTGTAGTACAAAATAGTTTATTATTTTATTTATTATGCAAAACCTGAATGTTTTGCACCAGGAGGAGTAAAAAAGGAAATATTAAATTTAACCTATTTCCTAAAACCTATTTCCTGTAAATCTATATTAGTAATAAATGTAGATGCTGCAATAGTTCATTCTGCAATATTTCGATCTTTTTTATTATACTATATATTACTGTGTTTGTTCGTAAATAAATAATTATATAATCTTTGTTACCTTATTATATTAAAACATCAAATATCTAATAATAATAAAATTATTATTGTCAGCATTTCTATTTAGTAGAATTGCGATACAGTTTGACACGGTAGAAAGTTTGACGTATACATTTTGGCTTGTCGCGATTGGCGATTGTCGATGGAATTGATTGTGACGAGTTGAATGTCGACCGCGGGCTACCATTCACTATCGTTGCAAATAAAATTGTTAATTATTTAACAAAAAGAAGACGGTATTAATTTGTTTATTAATGCGTAAGATCTCGTTTAGTCAAATTAATATTTTTGAGTGAGTGCTGTTGAATGTTTCATTATTTAAATCCTAGTAAATTTTTAAGTGCCGTATTCACTTTTTAGATCCGGAAACCTACTTACTGTAAATTGTGCTTAGATATTTGGTTCTGGTGCCGTTTATTAAACTATTCGTAATATTCTAAACGTAGACGATTTTGAATTTAGGTTGTGTCAAAGTTTAATAGGTGAATAGGTTCGTTGTTAGTTTTGCTTTGTTTGCTAAATTTCGCGTGTGTTGCAGGTCAAGAAGATAACGTGACATTAGTGTGGCCGTGTTGTCATGAGGCAGTGAACCCTAGTGCGTACGAACTTGATCGAGTAAAATGTTCCGGAGTAAAATACGGATACATACATGCCGGATAATATTGCTTACTTCGTTAGTATGGCTCCTTGTGGATGTAATGCTGCTTGCTATGTATTCCGACTGCTTCGGTGATGGCTGGGACTGCAGTAAAAAGCCAAATGAAAATGTTATACAGGTAATATCTAGGATAAGTTTGACATCTAGCCAAATGTTATTTAGATAGCCAACTTAGTTTGTTTATTGCACATTAACTTATTAAAACTAGTTTATGTTATATTCTTCTTGACATATCCAAAATTAAATATTGGGTGCCATAATATTGCAATAATATTCAAGAAATGATGTGGGTGTTCAAGTTTTATGCATATGCATGCATAGTTGCAAACTGGCTAGTGAAAGGAAGTATATCTTGTGACAACATCACCAGAGTATCAAAGTAAAATTTCAAATAGTTAATCAAATTACACATTTGATAAAATAAAACTCTTGTAATTTATTTTACATAGGTATTCAGTTATAATTTATTTATAAATTATAAAAAGGTTTGAATTACTATATTATATCAAATTAAAATTTTATCATTGTGTGAATATGTTCAATGATTATTTAAAAAGCTAATAATATGTCTATGACATTTGTCTTAATGGATAACATTGCACAAACTCTTTCCCAAGCTTAAACATTATAAATGTCAATGACTCTTGGCATTTGTTTAGGTCATGGTGTCCATGCCTAATGTAGCTATTTAAAACTCAGGGAAAAGCATGTCATATTATATTAATCAGAACATTTTTATTCCAAATTGTAAATCAATTAGTAAAATAAATGCTATTGTTTTGAAAATATAATATGTGTTAGTTGTTATCAGATGCACAAAATATTTTACTGTGATATGGGCAAATCCATATGTGAAAAACAGTCAAAAGTTTAGATTTTGCTTCAAAGAAATCCCATAATTTTATTTGAGGAATGTTGTATTTTTGTAATATATTGTGGCAAATATTTTAAGAACTTCAAGTGCCAGTCTTATAGTTACATTGTAGTCACTATCTAAAAGTAAAACCAGCATTGGAAAATATATTGGTAATTTAATTATTTTTTGTTTCTAGTACTTCTTTCTCTTCTGTTATAGTAGGTCCTATTAGGATAGTGGAACTTGTTTGACACAAGTTCTAAAATCCTAATGTTTTATTAATTTGTAACAGACAAAAGAAGAGTTCAGAGGGAAGAAGGCAGCGATAGCAGCAGCATTACAAAAAGACCAGATTGATGATGATGACACAAACCTTGAAGTAAATGAATTAGGAAATGATGTCATAGGGGAGGATGGCATCTCATTGTCAAAATATCCAATTTCACGACTTAAGAGATGGGAGCCAGCACCAGTTGTCAAACCACAAGGCACATCACCAGGAGAGATGGGTAAGATATCTATTTTATTATTTCCTTGTTTTATATGACACACAACAATACACATACAATCTAAAGGGGTCATAAATTATTAATGATTATTATCAAAATAAATATTGGTTGCTTTTTAACTGTATTATATTTAATATAGATGTGCTCGCGGTTTCACTCGCGTTAATGATTACTGCGCTGCTCCCATGGGTTGTAGCGTGATGTTATATAGCCTATAACCTTCCTCGATAAATAGGCTATCCAACACTGAAAGAATTTTTCTATTCAAACCAGTGGTTCCTGAGATTAGCGCATTCAAACAAACAAACTCTTCAGTTTTATAATATTACTATAGATAAACATTTAATTTTTCACATTACGATTTTATTGCAAAAATATGATGTTGAAGACGTTCCATAATCGATTAATATACACTAGTTAGTAATAATAAAAGATTTATCATTAGTTAAAAGCTTGAAACACAATGACATAGACATTTTTTCTAGGCCCTTGGCATCTGAGTGTTATTATTTCCTCTTTGTTTGTTTTATATAATATTACCAACATTATACTCACAGCAAGCAATATTGAACAGTTTTAAAGTGCATAACAGTAATTCCTATAACATATAGGATAATTTCCAAGTTTCACTTTTTGCAAACTCTTTAAATAGTTATTACTTAATTAGACTATATGTATGTACATATTGTATGAGGTAATAATTTACACAGAATTAGAATAAACTATAAACCTTATATTGTGGCATTATTTGGAAAAGCTAATTATGATATTTATAATATAGATCACTTGTTACTGTAAATATATGTATATTTAAATGGGATTGAAAGTTGCACCTGCATCCCTATACTAATAGGTTCAGTTATAATATTGATCTATGTTTAAGGATTTATCAGGAAAACTTTAGATGCAGTATGGTTAGGGTATGCCAACCTATTTTAAAAGTAATCTTAATAACCTATGATAGCAAAAAACAACAAATAATGCATGCATTTTAATTTTGTAATTTTATATTCGTGTGTATATTTACTAATGCTAACCATAGTGTTTCTTTAGGTCATAATGTAGTACATAGTAAGGAACGACGTTGTTCTATGTGATTTGTATAGTGTTTTTCCTGCTAGCAATATTTTAGTTGCAGCATAGATTGTAAATGGCAACATACATGTCCTTTATACCACGAAACCTAAAAGTGTACCTGACGAAATTCGATTCCAATAACTATGCTTACTGGTTTGGTAAAATAAAATTGTGAATTTATGTCTGTATGGTACCGTCTCCAAGGTGACGCTTCATGTTTATAATGTCGTCAAGCATCTTGTATATTAGCTACCATTGCGTATCTAGGTATAAATTATAATTAAAAATATATTATTTTATTTGCGGTCAGTGTACTCGTACATCGCCGTGTCAGCATTTTAGACTGGCAAAAGCTTAGCAATATTTAATTGCTTATAGCGAAAACTACCTACTTGATGAATTTTTCGTATTTTCTTATCTTCTTCTCCCTAGCCTTTATTATTTCCAAGTCACTTGGGGTCGGATTGTCTAGTCTAACTGGATTTGACTGGGTATCAATTTTTACACGGAGCGGTTGCCATCTGACCTCCGCAATCCGAAGGCTAACGATACCCTAAGGCTAGACCAGTGCCAGGATATTATAGGGCACTGACTTCCCAATAACGACTGCCATAGTGTTCATGGCAGCCGGGACCGACGGATTAACGTGCTTTTCGAGGCGCCGAGCAGGCGGTAATTGTCAATCAATACGCACATAATTTCGAAAAGTCATATATAACTTCCGAAAGTCAGAGTTGCGCGACGTGGGTTCGAACCCGAGACCCTCTGCATTGTAGTCTGTTCGTCTCCCCACTGAGCTATCGTACTTTCTTATAATAAACTAAAATTCCCTACAATCAGGCACCATGCCCAAAGACTACACTGAGCTGCACTCCATTCAAGTAACAAGTTGAAAGCAGTTTATTGTACTTCTATATCATTATTCACACAATCTATATAGTATCACAACCCATATTCATGGTCAAGGAAGGCCGTTGACCTTATTAAGTGATTTTTGAAGAAAGAAGTAAGTAAGTACATACAAATTATTCATACATACGTGAATGAATTAACGCTACCTTGATTTTAATATTTCCTTATCATTAAATACTCGTGACGTAGTCGCGAAACTCTTGAAATGAGTCAGGCATTGCTACTTGAACTCTATACAATACTAGCTTTTGCCCGCGGCTTCGCTGGTGTAAAAGTAGGTTATGTTAGTAATTTTAAGAGTATTTTTTTCATAAATATATCTTACATTACTCGGTCATAATGTACCTTTCTAATAGTGAAAGACTTTTAATCTTAGACTTTAAATCGGTTGAGTAGTTTTTGAGTTAAATTCTTACAAATGAACGACCAAAAAAACAAATCTTTCCTTTTTATAATATTAGTACTATACAACTTCGTTGGTCCCGCGGCATACAGCACGCAAACGATTCTCGAGTCGGGCAAATTGTTACATATTTGGTTTTCTGTTAGGATACTCTCCCAGTAGACGACAATAGACTGGTACTCTATGACGTGGGGTCTATATGCAAATCTATATAGCCGAATAAAGTGTGTCAAGATCGTAGCATAAGGAAATCCATCGTTTCTGCCTTCACCTCTGGGAAACAGGCGTGAATCTATGTATGTATATATAGCCGACTGCACGGATGGCGTAGTGGTTTAGGTGGTCGCCTCGCCATTGCCGCTGCGCTGAGTGTTGTGGGTTCGAACTGCGAACCCCAAACGGGACAAAAATTTGTGTGATCCACAAATAGTTGTTCCGTCTGGATGTTCTTTACGTCCGTTACTTTAGTGTTTGTAAAGATACCCGCGACACAGGATTTAGTCCTAGAGCGAGAGTGGTTTTTTTTTTTCAAAGCTTGCGCATTGTAGGCGTCTACCCTTTCTAGTATACAGGCGTAAGTATAAATACGTTTGAATTAAATTTAAGGTTTTACTTTGGTTCCTACTGTTATTAGCATAGTATGTTGTTTCTCAGGGCTTGAAGCTATTTGTATTCAATCATCATATCCATCCGTTTTGCTGTTAAAACTTAACAAACAGATGGTTACTCTCGCATCTACAATGTTAGTATAGCATTTTATTAGAAAGTTTTCAACGTTGTGTTGGGCATAGCTGTATGGAATACTAGGTATGTATATGAATGTATAACTCAGTCTCTTTTCAACGTACCTTAATATTACAGACATAAATAAATAAAATATAAATATTTATTGCATTTTATACAATAAATAACAGATTGCATTAGGAGTATCGTTTTAAGCTAAATTATGCTTGTCATAGGAGACTACGCTCTTCCGAAATATTAAGCATAAAAATTATTAATATTACATGCGAGACCTTTTTATTGTATATAATTTGCATGCTGTAATCCTAACTAATATTATAAATGCGAATGTAAGTATATTTGTTACGCTTTCACGCCTTGACTACTCGACCGACCATCATGAAATTTCGCATACTCGTTGTCAGGGGAACAGAAAAGTATATAGAGTACCTTTCATCAAGAAAAAAGTACGGTGGATAACCTAATTTACATTTACACGAGCGAAGCCGCGGGCAAAATCAAGTACTACTACAAAAAACAATTAACACGGTGCAAGTGTCTTGAAACATTTGTATTTTGTATAGAAATCACGAAACTACATCTGGAAATGAAACCGCAATTTCATAGGTAACGATTTAATATTTAATTTGTGGTTGCTCTTATGATATAGATAACTTGACGAACATTTTAACTGCCACCGGTTATTATATTTATGAGTAATATAGCATAACTGGATGGGTATTTAACTACTTTTTTATTACTAGTGAAACAGCTATGGACAGCCGTAACAATTCATTTATTAATTATCATGTGTAGTAAGAGTTACGAGCCCGTTCGCCCCTCAAGGTTCGCCTCCTAGTAGGTATTTGTTACGTTTCTTCTTAAAATCCACCCAAAAATAGGAGCCGTCTTTCTATGGAAGGGCCGAAAGTCAAGGGGCGCACGGGCTCGTAGCCTAGTAAGTGCCTTAAGTATGTAATTTGCGGTTTAATAATACAAATGAGAGGTAAGAGTACTTACGTTACCGTTTTGTAAACAATAGTAGCAAACTTTTTTACTTTTACATATTATCTATATGACCCAAGCTAACGTTTTAGGTAGCTCTGTATTAATACCCGAAGAGGAAGGCAGGGTCGTATAGCATCGTCATTTATTAGGAAACGAGCCTCTTGCCGTTTATCGGACACAGTTTCAGTCTCCATGCTGCTCAGAAATTCTTGACAGAAGACCTAATAACGCTTTGCCCGACCGGGAATCGATCCTACGTATCGACCTCATACTGCATAGTAATAGCATACACTACCGCTGCGCCACCGATATTCCCAGACCATATTACGACAGGTAAATTTAAGAGCGTTACACTGTTTTCATATTAAATCATTTTCTAGAGTCTATAGCACAAATTAGGTACATTGCGGTAATCGAATCGGTGCAAAAAGCAGCTAGTAGTAAACAGGCGTACCGATACATAGTAAGAATGTCAGAGCAATTAATGAAATGCAAGTAAATAAATGATTTAAAGAACTTATTCAATGTCAATTAACAAATTCCGGTAGAAAAAGCCATATGTCATTTATTTGTGTACCTGTATTACTTTAAGAATTGAACTTGGATAATTAATTTTATGAGTCAGCTGCCCCCATGGCCTTCAACAACAAATAGCCTACGAAGTAGGGCAAGTAACTTGTGTATAAATGAAAAACAGGTTGCAAGTGAATATACTAACATATTGTTTACTAGACGTTTCCCGTAAAATCAAATGTTTTTTGGTAGCATTTTTGTACATTTCTACAGCACCAGTAATATCGAAACTAGATTAGCATAAAACCATCGCCTCGACAAAAAAAATACCTCTATGGTGTGAATATGAACTCATTTGGTTATGCCATGCCGTTCATTCGTTACACCGGTTACACGGTACCAAACACCCGTACCACTCATAGCACGATACAATGTCGTATCTTTTTCTAAAATAAACACACACTAGCCTAAAATAGCCTAGACAGTGTTATTTTTCACAAACATTCAAATAATTCCTGGATCACACAAAATGTTGTCCTGTGTAGAATTAGTACCCACACCACTCGGCGTTATGCTAGTAGCGAGATGACCACTTATTAAACCACTACTTCATCCGTACAGTTCATTGCAATATATTTATTTATGGATTTCCAACAAATAAATAAATAAATATATTGCAATGAACTGCACTATATTGAATATACATATACATATTTTTGCTTATAATTTCGACACAGGTGTTAGATTTGTGTCAGTCTTTAGAGTTCGAAAAAACTTTTATACAACAGCTTTATCCGTCCGTCTGTCTGTTATATAACTTTTAACTCAAGAACCGTAAGAGTTAAAGACTCGCGGTCAACGCCATTCGACTCAGCATAGTCGATATACCCCCGAAATGACTATGAACTTTGACTTCTGACCTCTCAAGATCACGTGGTAAACGATGAAGTAGAGCAAAAAATATACTACTTTAACCATTTTTTCGAACTCTAAGATTTACGACAACTCATTGCCTTTTCTCACTTGTTTAATATGGCAACACTGAGATTAGGTTTAGTCAAACTGCAATTCTATTGCCACATGCATAGGTCGGTGACATAGTCGTAGTAAATAAATATGTTTTTAGACCCATGTGACTGATAGTGATTGTCAAGATAGGTAAAGCTAAACATTTGCAATTTTTTAACAATTAACAGGCGCCTTCACTTGTTTAGATGTTCGATATTGACCGTGAGAATGCTGTTAGAATAGCAGCATAAAAAGTTAAGGGGTTTTATAATTACACGTTACGTTGTGGAAGAATGGCAACCCTACTAGCTAGTTAAATATAGTAAAGACGTATACATATTTAAAAGATATAATTTAAAGGTTGCAAGAATACATTTAAAAAACGAACAGTGTTTGGAATAATCAAACACGCGATACGGAGAATGATGTTTAGCCCTCAAAACGATAACTTCATCTTATTTTTGAGTAACTTGTCGGTGGTAAGGAGTTACCTAGGAGGTACCTCTGCAGAGTGACTTAAAATATATTTCGGCTATGCTTGTCTAACTAAGCAAAAAGAACATCATTTAGTTTTTTAGAGATTTAATTTTTCATGGAAGTTTTTTATGGTTTTGGTCACAGAGGTTTACGTCGTGACTATGACAGCTGAAAAGTATCCGTAACGTCAGAACAAGTATAGCTCAAAAGTAGTAAGTCACTGGGACGGTAACTTGTACCCTGCGCTCGATACCAGTGGAAAGTTGTCTGTTTTTATATTCATAAATAGTATTTTATAACTTATATAAACTTATTTACAAAAAGAAAAAATATAACTGCAGGGGTAGGCTCTTCTCAGTATAAGTAGAATTAAACAACATAAACTGCGATAAAACCGTTTCGTTGCACAATCTCGCACATTTATAGTATTCGTAAAACGTAATTCAATGTGAATGCCAAAAGTAAATAGCTTTTGTATAATGGTTGCATAAATAAACAGCTAGAAGATAAACGATAACTAATATTTTGCAATAACGCAGTTTTATCTACTAGTAGCATTCGCGTAATTATAAATATTCCTAGATATTTTATATATGTTTTAACGTCATAGCGGTGCCGTATTGTGTTATTGATGTGACATTACTTTTACATTTCACTAGCTGCGGTCAATGTTTAGGCTATTTAGGACATTGCATCCGAAATTAGAATCAAGCGCATACGGTTCCAGTCTCGGTGCTGCTAATAATAATAATATTCTATCACATACACACAACACCATCTAGCCCAAACTAAGCAGAGCTTGTACTATGGCTACTAGACAATGGATAAACATACATATATACCTTTTTTTTTTTGTAAATACATACATATTATACATAGAAACACGCTAATGAGAATACATTACCGAAAAAATCGTAGGACTCTCCTTTAACCGGAAATTTAATTTACCTCATGCTCGCTAATTGCATGCACGTACGCTTACACAACTCCGAGTTAGTCAAAAATATGTACACCTACTCAAACAATATTGGTAAGTTCCGTGACGTATTTACTTTCAGTTTTAGAGCTTATAAGACTTGTTAGTATCATTGTTTTTGGACGATCGCCATTTGCAGCCAGCTCTTACTTTCTATTTGAAAGATCTCTAAACGATAAGGACCAAGTTATAATAAGACGCGAATTAAAATCTCTTTGTGCGAATGCGTTTTTATTTCTTTCTACGAAATAGTGAGCTTAGGTGTTGAATTTATTAGAGTGATGATAATAAAATACCCGCTTTCGTCCAGTGGCCTAGATGTAGGTATGCGTGGTAGCTAACATTTGATTAAGCCATGCGAGCCCGTATGTAGGTATAGAAGCGGAATATTGTGTAAACAACTCATTTTTGTAGTGTCCCGTGTCTCTAAGCGATACGAGACTCATACATACTTGTACACTAGCCTATGTTGTCTTTTAAGGTCGATTAAGTTCTGGTAGTAGTAGATCATGAAAGGGAGTAAACTGATAATGATTTTTTTGGCATAGCATCGTCCCCTTCTTCTGAACAATATGAATATACCTGGACGAAATTTGGACGTGTTAACGTCTAGCATACCTAAATAATGCGTACTGATGAGATTCTTATTGTCTAGCTTTCACTTTTCATTTTGTGAAGAGGATCGCGATTGCTCACGTTTGATCTAGTAATCATTGCTCAATAGTGGGATTATGAATGGTATTGTTTAATACAAATATTATTAAATGTTTCCATAGCCTTTTTAACAATAGACCATTCATATTAATGAGATCATAATTATAATTAAAGTGTATTGGTAATCTTTCCGTAACAACGAATTTTGAGTGTACGCATAGCATAGCGATGGCTCCTCAGGCTACTGCCGTTGTGTCGATGGTCGCGGATACGATCTTGATACGAGACAAAGAAATGGTGTGCATTGCAAATGTGGGTTCTTCAACGATTATAATGTTGACCGCTAAACATGGATTATATATTGGAATCGATCCTGCTATTATTATAGAATTAAAGATCTGTGATTTGCATTTTGCACTTCAATGTGCGTCACGACGTCGACTTTCACCTTTACTTGGTCTAAGAATTTCCAACTTGTTCATTCTGCCTCTTCTGCTACCCATTCAAGTATAATTTACGAAGGGTAAATTTGCTAAAACCTGATGAAGTACCTCCCACTTGCATAGGCTGGCAATCTTTTTCTAGGCTTTTCTGTAAGAAAGGATTCCAGACCTCTGTAAAAAGACATTGGGCTGCGCGTATATACCACTTAACTTTATCCATAGTGCTGATAATGCAGATTACGTACGAGTATGGCAGTAAAATGAGGTTGGCAAGAACCCTAATTTTTGTGACATTGAAAGAGTATAGGTACTTACTATGTTATCTGAATTTAACTAAGACATTTGTTGTTTTTCACACATAACAAAAAATTGTGAGTCATAGTCATTCTGTCTGGGTTTATTTTCACAGTAATTTTAATCTCTATAAACTCCTCGCTATAGAGAATTTCTCTAGTGCACGAGCTATTAAAAAGCAATGACTAATTAAATAAAAAACGGCCGCGGTATTTTTTTTACATTATTATGATTGATTGCACATTTTTTATTTACTTGTGTATTTTATTATTTTCTACATTCGTTCTATTTAATTTTTAGTTTTATTATTACCTTTCGCGGTAATTACTAGTCGACACACAAGCACGAGGTCAGAACCGAATCACATTGGAATTCAAAATTCAAGCGGTTTTTTGTTTTTGGGTTTGTAACGATTTATGTTCCACATTTAAAAAACCTATTTATTGTGTTTTTATGCTTTCTTGTTATTATACCTATGTAATTGAATTTAACTCATAACTTATTTTTTATATTATTTAAGCCAGTATATCGATCTATTAAAGGTTCAGGTAGAATTCACTTGTTTGGGACTGTACCCAGTAGACGACTTATTAGAGTTTGAAACTCCACGGTGACTAGAGTACGTCTTACTCACACTTTCGTCACAGGACTAACCAGGCAGATTGGAATCATATAGCAAAAACTTGACATGTCTGCACGTCACGTGTCTGCATCCATCTACCATAGATAATACTTTAGATATACATGAATATGTATGATTTAGGAAAGTTGTGCAACGAACGGAGAAAGGAGAAAGGATTATTGATGATCAATCTTGTTAATATCTATGAGTAGCACTAAATAGTGATGTCATAGGAAGTGTCTTATACCTGTCACGCGGGTGTCACAAAGCTAATGTATGACCGACTTCGTAAACTAAGGACTAAATGCAAATTAATAGAGTATAATTTTATAAAGCAGTGAATTCAGTAATAAGTTTCGGTATTAAATATTTAACTTGAGAAAATTGACTCCGTAGCAAACAAAAGTGATTGTTTTACTATTTTGTCATGTAATTACCTAGACATTATAAATTGCCGTACATCATTATAACGTTTAATGCCACTTTTATTGGGTTGGTGTACTATTCGGTTATGACTAGTTATATTTTGCACAGTTTTTATCAGCAATAATATATGTATATATTTAAGTATATGTACACACATACTAATATTTACGTATATGAATATATACATATATTTAAGCTACATACATACATAATTGTATACTCATACTAGAAAATATATTAACAATGTTACAATTAAAACCATGTAGCACTATTACCAGTTCATAAATATCACTAAGTAATAGGCCTTAATAAACATTCACTATTTGTAAGCAAGCACCTCTAACGACAAATTTTTCTATAACTACCCGATGCAACTAAACATTTCTACGCTTACCCTACCTTACTATAAACGTTGTCTAGTTATGTTATGTTATAAATTAAATTGTTAACTATTGTATTTTTTTCTGTAAGTGATTTATGTAATCTTTTGAGAAAAATAAATGTCTTAAACCGTAATAATTATTTGCACATTTCTTTATTAGCCTGGCCTCATTTGTCTGGAGCAGTAGTTCTCAATTATGTTTGTCTGAGTATTCCATTCAAGAAACCCTAGAGACCTCATGATAGGCTTTTCAGTACAAACGTAAGGTTCTTGTTACAGGACCAAGATCTTTTTAAAGACGTATTCTATCGATTTGTATTCCAAATTTCTAGCTTTCTTGGTAACACCTCTCGATACGCTAATATGCTTGTGTTAAGAGTATGTTTACATCGGTAGTCCAATGGGTGTTATTCGTACCCACGACTACGCGGTCACAAGTTCAACGCCTTATCTATTGGGTACTACGTTTATACAATATTTTCATACTACATATTTACATAAAATATCTTAACCCTATTAGTAGTTACACCCATAAACCTCTATTAGTCACACAATAGGTATAATTAACTTACGTAAAATTAGTAATTTACATAATGTAATTATTGCTGGGAGCGATTATACGCGTATGTGTTGACTTATGACGTTTTACTGACGTCGTCGTTTCAAAGTTGTTATTGAAGAAACATAGAGACACGTGGGTGTTTGTCGAGTTATGGACGTGTAACAAAACAGTATGGTGGTAGATATCATGAGTTGTTCCCATTAAGAAGGTAAATATAAATCATATTGAAAGTAACGGTGTTCAAGATTTATATTTCTGAACGGTCCCATACGCCCGTATTCCGTATTTACCAGCACGCACCATAAATACTATTTCTTTACTTATTTATTTTCTACAAACATAGACACCATCATTTGACATCATAAAGCACAAGTGACTTGATTTGATTTATCAGTACAGCTGTAGATGTAACACCTTGATAAGTTCGAAAATGTCGGCATAGGTTCTACACGTTAAAACCTAAAGTATCTGGAATTTTTTATTTCGTAACTAGGTTTCACCCGCGGCTTCGATCAGAAACAATAAATACTTTTCTGCACCCCTGACAACGTGTGTGCGAAATTTCGTGATGTTTGGTCGAGAACATATGTGAAAGCGTAACAAATAAACAAACTCACATTCGCATTTATAATATTAGTTAGGATTTTACTGCACAATTCTGTTGACCACGAGAATAATACGTTATATAAGCACAATTCATTGGTATTCTTCTACTGTCATCTGAGATGGTGCAAGGATATCAGATAGTATGTAATCTCAACACCGAGTGCTCGGGCTCCATCGAACATCACACGAGGCACGTCCACAACGACTAAGCATTTGGCTCGTACGCATCATGTCGAATATTGATGTTGTTTTTGATCATCTATTAAAATGTAATGTTGTTTCAGGTAAACCGGTCAACATTCCAATTGAAGAAGAGAAGTTGATGTTGGACAAGTTCCAAGAGAACCAGTTCAACTTACTGGCCAGCGATAGAATATCCCTCAACAGATCTCTTACGGACGTTCGGTTCGAAAAGTAAGTGATCTTTATTTATTATTGGAAATTCGACAACGAATGTTGCTTTTTTGTCTGTGACTTTTGCTTGTTAAGCTCCATCGTGGAGCGAAACGATTTGGGTGTAGTTTTCAGTGATATATCGTAATAAGTTTAGGGCAATATTTCGTGACGTTTTATTTAAATTAGTTGCTAAATAAGAAATATATGTCAAGTTTAAAGTGTATTAGGGTAATATATAGATGATATTTATCTGTCCATCATTAGGTGTTCGATTCGTTGTCCAACGACTGCCTCGAGTTAAGACAAAACACGGGTCGAAGTATATTTCTTGATATCGAAACGGAGTAGGTCCTGCAATTTAGGTTACTTCCAATATCCTGATGAATAAACGAATGAATGCTTTTATCTCACGACAAAGAAGTTTCACATCACCATTGCTCTATTGCAATTGTTGTATTGGCAGTTCCAAGGAGAGTGATGAATCCCTTTTTGGCAAGAAATGTTTGATTCATTTCATCATAAGTAGGCACAGGCAGTTGTTTGTCCGTTTTATTCTTCATTTATGTAATCATTAAAACTTATGTAAATGTGTTTAGCTTCTATTTATAAGTCAAGGTTAAAGGTTAGCCAAATAGTAGGCTGCTTTATCAGTCTTGTGTACTTTAGTTAGTTATATAATGCCAGCGGAAAAACGGGTAAAGATAATTGATTTTCTTGCTCAAGGTTGTTCTTATTGTACTTTTCACTCTATTACGTTAGTTATCAGTACCGGCGCTGGGGAAAACATTTTAGAGTTTTATTATTACGGTGGGTAGTCTTGCACCTTTTAACTTGACCTATTCCACACCACGCAGGGATGTTGCATAATTTATTCTAGGCGTTCACTTTCCTGTCCCGTCTTATATTTTGTCCTTTAGTATACTAGATGTAAATCTAGAGATCTGGAGTATAATATCAATAAAGTCAATCTTATATCGGCTATCTTTTGTGCCTAATTTTGACACACATAAAATGTATAAGCGATCTATTTACATAAATAAAAAAAGATGTCGAAAATTATACCTCGTTTGCGTAGCTCTAGCATAGTTTACCATAATAATGTCATTTTGATATGATGAAGATTATGACTTAATAGCCTGGTGTGTTGGCAACTTTAATAGCAAACTTGCGACACTCCATTGGTTTGAGAATAATCTCCCATCCAATGGGCTGTTGCAATTTACTGTTAAAGTTGGCATTACTGCCATAATCAGGATTATGGGACATCTAGTGGGTGATATTATGGGATTATAATGTGTTCGTGGCTAGTATCTGCAGGTGACACCAACGCTTATAAACCTCCTTGCGTTTGAAAGAACAAACCAAATAGAATTTAAGTTGCAATAATTGTCTGTGGAAAAATATTATGAACATTTATGAAAATTTAAATATTATACTCTAATATAATCTCACTTATACATTAAAAGTAAACATTTATGTGTTTAAAAATCGGGATTGAGGCTACTTGATCCAAATTTTACCAGTACCCGGTACCAGGTAGTCTGCGTGATAGCAAAAACTGTGTCTAACGTGGAACTCAACATTTTAATCAAATATTATCATATTATGTAACATACGGCATGGCGTGTGACATAACAAACTAGTCACACTGTAGTAGTTCGCAGACGTTTGCACTACAAGTCAGGAATGTCTTCTCTAAAATGTATAAAGGATCAATATTGCTCTATCGATCTATAATTTAGATAGTAAATTTTACTTATGCGTTTTTATATAAATCTAATCCAAACTAATATTATAAATGCGACTGTCAGTTTGTATGTTTATTTGTTACGCTTTCACGCCTCTCGCCTACTCGACCGATCATCATGATATTTCGTACACACGTTGTCAGAGGAACACAAAAGGATATAGAGTAGCTTACATCTAGGAAAAAGTACTTGTTCCGAGGGATAGCAAATTGACATAACCTACAATTACGCGAGTGAAGCCGTGGGCAAAATGTAGTATCTTATACTTCCGCTAAAATACGTTAGTTATGCAAGTCACAGTTACTCTACTTCCATACCTAAGTAGGTACTAGGTACACAGTAGAATTTACAGTTTTCGTTTACAATTGTTCATAATGATAAGAGCCGGTTAACGGCATAATGTTCTTTATTACGATGGCGACTGAAAACAGTCTCACCTGAATACCCGTCGCTTATAGGGTTGCCATGTCTAAGAACAAAATATGGACGGGTACTATTTTGATGTTCTTGTGTTTATAATTTGAAACAAAACTATAGCCAAACGAGGATTTATTTATAATACGACGACAAAGTCTGCGGTTTTATCTAAACTTGAACTATCCATACAGTCCGTCTGATTGTCCGACAAAAATTATCTAAAACACTTGTTAAACATCTTGTAGGGATTAAATCCTAATAATACCCAACCAATATTTTCACTGGATAGTGGTAAAAATCAACCGTGTCCGTCTTTTCTTAGTCGTTTGGTAACTCGACATGTAGGTATGATAAATCAAATTGGTCAGGCGAAATTCTATAATAAGGCGTGAAGTACATAAACTCTATTGATGTACGCTACACACACGCAGGTGTTTCCCTATCCGTCAGGCGTCGCATGTTTGCGAAACATAAACATTTTACACGCACTGCGCGTGCGCCGGCGTCAGCGCACTCCATTATTCAATCGATGCAGCTACACCGAATCCAAAAACAGTTACAACATGAGACCTTGATAACCTTTCTGAATGTAACCCTGACTTAGAATAAGTTTATTAACCCATTTATATACCTACTAGCGACCCGCCCCGGCTTCGCACGGGTAGAACAAAACCTTAATAAATTATACACCTAAACCTTCCTCATAAATTACTCTGTCTATTGGTGAAAACCGCATAAAAATCCGTTCAGTTGTTTTTGAATTTATATGGAACAGACAGACAGACGCGGCAGGGAACTTTGTTTTTTAATATGTAGTTAAGTATAGTTTACAGGGCAACATCTCTTTCTACTATAGTCCTGTAATACTCTTCATCATTAGCCGGTGACAGCGACTCAAACTATCAGACTGTTCCCAGTTTAAACGGACATCCTACTATCTCCTATCTGTCGCTAATATAATCAAATAGCGGTGCCATTTTCTTTTAAACACATAACCAGTTTAATCACATTACCTAGCCTTGTTTATAAACGTGTCTGGTTCTGGCCTTCTTTCCGTATGAGAAGGGTAAGGCCGTGTTTCTACCACTTCGACCTAGTGCGTATTTGCAAACTCTTCAACAGCATTGTGGAGAAATTTCATGCAAGCCGATTTCTTAACGATGTTTTCCTTAACAATTATACTCACATGCTATTGACAAAAATTACCTAGTCATCAGCCTCCCATAAGGTTAAAGGTTTTTGTTGTGGTCCTGTTAAGAACCTTTACATACATATTTAGGTATGTATAATATCAGCCCTGTATTAAACTGTCCCACTGCCGGACAAGAGCTTCTTCTTAGTGTGAGAAGGGCTTCTATAAGAAGAGTTATTCGTGTAGATATTATATTAGTAAATAAAAATCGTGAGTGAGCTGTTAGAAGATGGCTTTCGTGTTGACCTCATAGCATCTGCTAAATGTCTATCTAATGTCCGACATTAATATCAATCGAACACAAAGTATACGGATTGGAGCTATTAAACACGACAACATTTGATTTATATTTTGCATGTCACGAAATTATATTAATGACACCAATGAACATAGTATTATAATCAAGCAATTTTGGTTCAGATTAGATTAGTGATAATATAATATTATAATATTCTACCACATACACACAACACCATCTAGCCCAAACTAAGCAGAGCTTGTACTATGGGTACTAGACAATGGATAAACATACATATATACTTTTTTTTGTAAATACGTACATTTTATACATAGAAACACCCAGACCAAGACAAACACTCATGTTCATGCACACAAATGTTTGACTTGTGCGGGAATCGAACCCGCGACCTCAGGCGTGGCAGTCAGTTACACTAACCATTACGCCATCGGGTCGTCGATAAAATCCACAGATATGTAAATATATTAACAGAAATGTTATATCTTTTATGAATTCATTGTTTAAAGATGGCCAGATACTCTTCGTCACAAATCCTTAAACCATTATAAGAATAAACAAGTAGTTTTGAAATAAGTATTTGTAGATAACCTATCTTATGTATCGCGGTGAAATTGAATCCATAAAATTAATTACATAAGCAATTACTTATTTTTGTACCGCAGTGAAATCAAACACATAACATTTATTTCGTAAGCAGTGACTGATAGTGACAATATATCCACTTGAACCACAGCGCCATTTAAGCACTCAACCTAATTATTTGGTGTGTCAATATAAGTCCACGTGCGTTTTTACATGTAACGTTGATCAATAATCAAACTAACAGATACGTTCCGCTATCTAATCTTAGTTAATTAATAATGTCTGCTTTTGTAGGTTTATCACCTATTATCACTGTCATCGCTGTATAAGCCGACTCATAACAAGAGAGCGGTACGCATATAACATTGTCCAATTATAGTAAATTTTATATGATATCGGCTTAGATTATTATCTGTAAGATATATTTCTGTGTAACTGAAGATAAAGGACCGGTAAAGTAGAATTGGCGGCATTTAGTTCTTATTCGAGGAAGCCTTCCAATAATAATTACGACACATGCTGTGAATGCATAACTCATCTATAATACATTAATATCAGCCATGTATATAAACTCTCTTACTGCTGCGTACGGGCCTCTTCTCAGTGTGTTAGGCCATAGTCAATCCCGCTGGCAGTGTAGATTGGCAGGTTTCACATACGTATCTTCGAAAACATTATGAAGACTTTCGACTCGACTTGACTCGCTCAGTCTCCAACGTGTAGGTTTCCTCACAATGTTTTCCTTAATCTTAAAAGAGAGCGATAATTAATTAATTCGCACATAACTTCAAAATGTCAGAGGTGCGTGTATTTGGATGGAACTTGAGACCTATGCGTGGCAGACCAACGGTCACTCACTAGACTATCGCTGCTAAACATATTGTTTTGATTATTGAAAACAAAATAATATATGTAGCATCTATTATTTTCGTCAAATATAGGCGTGGTATAATACTTTTATATTATATTATATGTCTTTTATCAGCAGCGATAGCTCAGTGGGGAGACCAACAGACTGCAATGCAGAGGGTCTCGGGTTCGAACCCACGTCGCGCACCTCTGACTTTCGGAAGTTATATGACTTTTCGAAATTATGTGCGTATTGATTGACAATTATCGCCTGCTCCGTGCCTCGGAGAGCACGTTAAGCCGTCGGTCCCGGCTGCCGTGAAAATCTATGGCAGTCGTTATTGGGAAAGTCAGTACCCTCTAATATCCTGACACAATACTAAATAACAAAAAAAAGCAGCAAAAAATATAAAATGAAAAAAAAAAACAGTATACAAAAAACAAAAAGAAAAATAAAAGTTATAATAATAAAAAACAAAATATAAAAGAAAATAAAAAATTACATAATTATAAGATAATCTATATTTTTAAGATAGTCTCCTAGTAAATAGAATAGTAAGATAATAAATTGTCATAATATATGTTAATGTGTATACGTGATCCTTTATATAAGAAAGAAATATTACGATAAGAAATTGTTTAAGTTAATCAGGATATAAAATTGTAATTATACAAGTAGATGAAGTAAGTAAGGTGTAACAATATAAAGACACCAATAAACCATATATGTTAAGTATGGTACTGTAATAAAAAGTAGCCACAAATGTAAAGATTATTATCTGAAATAAAAAAGTGTTGCGAAATTATTCATCCACCAAAGGCACCCCGATTATGTTGGGGGAGAAAACGCGGTACGGACCTAGGTCCGGGCAAATACAAAAAAAAAAAATATCATGACACTGGTCTAGCCTTAGGGTATCGTTAGCCTTCGGGTTGCGGAGGTCAGGTGGCAGCCGCTCCGTGTAAAAACTGATATCCAGGCAAATCCGGTTAGACTAGAAAAGCCGACCCCAAGTGATTTGGGAATAATAAAGGCTAAGGGAGAAGAAGAAGAACATGTCTGTTATCAGCCGCTAGCAGCTATACATCAATTAAACGTAAGTACACTTAGTTTTGTATTAAGATGGCTGATATTCGTCAAATACCAGGCAATATTTCGTGTACTTCAACAGTAAACAAACCGATGTGCTAATGGTATTTATTAAACATAAAACCTTTACGATCGAATTCAACGACCTTCGGGTCACTGCGAAACAAACGCCAAGTATTTTTATAAAAGCGAAGTTTCTCAAATTGTTTACGTGTTTAAACGAATTACTTTTAGACTCAGCTGGCGGCTACGGTTATACACGATCTCACGAATTAACTATAGTTCTTAGGCTTTCTGCGAATATAACAAGTCGTGTCGATACCAAGTAGTTACATACTTTGTTACAAATACACGACCAACGTTTATCGCGCCCGCCAATGTTCTCGATTATACATAAAAACCGTCAACGCGTACAATTGATTCAGTACAATACAGAGCTATAAAACATTCATAAATATCTAGTTAAAGTATTCATAGATCTCGAGTAAAAGTACCTAATTCACATATGTATGTATATGCAATTTAACTAGAGAACAAATAATTACGAAGTGTTATACGCTATCAACTCAACAGTATTAGCATGCCAAAATTGTAAATAACATTTGGATATTTACAAACATTCTTAATTTTACATATTTTTTATGTAGAAAGCGCTATAACTGTTTGTTATAGATATTAGTCACACCATACTGGTTCGTTACACAATTTATTTAATTGCCGTGTTATTTAATGTGCGTTGCCAGCTATTCGACAGCGGTGTTCGTGTACAATCGCGCGTATTGTAGAACCTCGTACCTTTAGTTTTCTTCTAATACGTACATTTATTCATTATGCATTTCATCTTATATTGACGTCAAGTCACGATTCACGTGCTACGTTCAAAGTGTTAGTTCCGCTTGCCTTTCATTATTAATATCGATAACAGTGGCAAGTGTGTAATATTATTATAATTAGGTGATTAGTTACCGATTCTAATTGTTACCATAAAGGTATTATTTATACATAACAACTAATGTAACGATTCCCGTGCATATAATTGTTTCCATATTTTTTTACTAGCAGACCCGCGCAACTTCGTCGGCTTCATATAAGATAATGAAAGATAATTTACCCCGTTTTTGCATAATTTTTCATTGCTGCTCCACTCGTATAGGTCATAGCGTGATGTTATATAGCCTATAGCCTTCCTCGATAAATGGGCTATCCAACACTAAAATAATTTTTCAATTCGAACCAGTAGTTCCTGAGATTAGCGCGTTCAACCAAACAAACAAACAAACAAACTCTTTAGCTTTATAATATTAGTAGGTATAGATTAAAGCCATAGAATTTAAACTTTGATAATTTGAAAGTGCTTCTTCGTCATATATATTCTCAAGTCAGGAGGTGGGCACAGGTTTTTATTACACCTACATTTAACCAGTGGCGTAGCCTGAGTGTCAGCCGCCCGGATCGGCAGAAAAATTTTCCGCCCTCTTATTTAAGAATTTAAATTTAAAATACTATAGGTTATACGGTAATTCTACGGATCTTTTCGGTAAGAACAGTTATCATTATTGTGTATTATACAGCTCAAATATTTACAAGATATTATTATTATTTATTATGAACTTTTGACGCCCCCTAAACGTGCCGCCCGGGGCGGGCCGCGCTTGTTGCCTCCACTACGTTACGCTACTGCATTGAACTAACTATGATTATAAGTTCTACGTAATAAAAGCCTATTGCCGTCTACCCGGCTCAAATCCAGAGACTGTGCTGCTTCTGAGAATTGTTTTATAGAGAATTCCAATAATACTACCAGAGTCGAGATAGGAGAACCCGAGATCTGGTCGGTGTTCGCATTCACTGCACCGCCGAGGCTAGAGTGAAGTTAAAAGAAATATAGCGTTAGTGCTCGTTATGGTAATTTATCACAGATGTATCTATGTATGCCTGTAGACTTATATCGATAGGATAATTTCAGAAAGTGATTAGGTATAAATATATTGATTGCTGCGGCGTTAAAATGCCATCTATACTTCCATATCTATACTAATATTATAAAAAGGAAAGATTCGTATATTTGTATAGTAATATTTGTAATGTATTAGCTCAAAATCAAATCTAAGATTTTGTCGACGTTAGAAAGCTATTCTATACACAAGTAATATAGGCTATATAACATTTCGCTATGAGCCATGGGAGCGGAGCAGTAATCATAAACGTGGGTGAAACCGCGGGAGATAGCTAGTCCTTAAGTCTTTACTAATAGGTCTTATAAATGCGAGTGTGTTTTGTTAGTGTGTTTGTTAAGCTTTCACGCCATAGCAACTCGAACGATCATCATGACATTTTGCACACACGTTGTCATGGGTACAGAAAGGGACTTTCATCCAGGAAAAAGATATATTCCCGGGGAATCGAAATTTATTGATGTAATCTATATCAACGCGAAGCAAAATCTAGTGGCAAATAAAGTAACGTCATAGGACAACGTGTACTCTTGTGTGTCATTTTAGTAAACCTCATCGATACGTCGCCGTGTACATTATTATCTATTTGTAATCAATGGAGTTGCCATCGTCGACCTTGGGAAGTGAGGGGCGATGACACACGCGATCATTTAAATATGTTGATGTACCGACAACAAATTGCCAGACGAAAATTAATTAATTGACATTATTGAGGGGTGTTGTTCATTATGTTCAACGATGTGTTAGGTGTTTGATATTTGACGTATATGAATACGTCTTCTCCCTTAGCTTTTATTATTCCCAAGTCACTTGGGGTCGGCTTTCCTAGTCTAACCGGATTTGACTGTATACCAGTTTTTACACAGAGCGGCTGCCACCTGACCTCCGCAACCCGAAGGCTAACGATACCCTAAGGCTAGACCAGTGTCAGGATATTAGAGGGTACTGACTTTCCCAATAACGACTGCCATAGATGTTCATGGCAGCCGGGACCGACGGCTTAACGGCTTACGACGTATGTGAATACAAGTTATCTATACTAATATTATAAAGAGGAAAGATTTCATTTTTGTTTGTTTGTACGTTACTCAAAAACTAATCAACCAATTTTTTAATACCAATAAAGCTTTATTAATACCGAGCAACATAGGCTTACCTTACTTTAAAAATAAAAACTACTGTCTCTAACATAACCTCACATAATTTTACGCGAGCGAAGACGCAAGCATAATCTAGTTTAAAATAAAGCAAAACCACGATAAGATAAAATGTTAAGTGACTAGGGTGCTTCAAAGAACAAATTATAAATGAATTGTTTTTTCTTTCTTATTGACAAAGTGATTTTGAAAAGAGATATCTAAACCAACGGATGTATCATAATTATGTTTTACCTTCCTAACTTTTAAATGATAAATATTAATATATGTATACACTGCACGGATGGCGTATTGGTTTAAGGGGTAATCGCCACTGCCGCTTCTAGTGTGATGGGTTCAATCAATAAATAATTGTTCGATCTACAAATAGTTGTTTCGAGTCTGGGTGTTCTTTGAGTCCGTTGTTTGAATATTCATAAAGTCACCTGCGACTCAGGAATTATTACCAAAAAGGAAGATTTAAAAAATTGTACATTCTGGCTCTAAAGCGATAAGACGCCTATCTACGCAAAGCAGGCGCCAAATCATTAAAAAGCTGACCTGTACGGGACATTAGGAGGGATACGAACTAGCTCTAAATAGTGCCGCGGCATTTTCAAATCTCATGTAATTTTTTTATGAGTGGCTGAGCCCGCTGTTCCCAATTATGTGATGACGGTATGAATTAGTCAGCTCGCCTGGTGAATTACCACTGTCTTACGGGGAACCGGCGCGGCGGCGTAAGAGTAGGTAGGTAAGAACAGTGTATGTTCACATACTTACCTGTCCCATCTCATCTTGAATTCTTTTTACGTTGAGTTGGCTACGCACGTGGTTTGTTTAGTATTATAGACGTGCATCGGCTACTGACTATGAACGGTAAATATAAATATCCTATACAGTGATGATATACTAGTACCTAATTAATGAAAACTATAATGGTTTCAGAATTCGTAATTTGTATAATATAATATATGACAACGAGCCTTAAATACTAACGATAAACCGTTGTCTGTAGCGTATTATGAATAATAATTATAATTAGGGTCTGGCATCACGTTCAGTCTCCGATAAAACCCGTTTTTTTAATCGGTTTATTAAATGTGACTCAATTATGTATTGTCGTAATGAGATACGAAAATGATTATATGTTCCCAGAGCGTTCACCTGTTATTGGGTGATCAATTATTATATGCTGAAAGCTTAGGTGCAAGAATGATAATGACATCCCAAAATAGTGTATTCGTGCATTCGTTTGAGGACATAATATAAAATACTATTCTTAGATGTGCATGTTACGTGATTCGTTATAAACATACGTTACAAGTAGAAATATAAGTGCTGTATTACCATTTGTATTGAAATGTATAAAACGAAAAATACCGTATAATACGGTATTATACCATTTGCTACGGTATTTTATGTATAAATCAATTGTTTTTATATTTTTTGAAGTAAATTATTTGAGTAATCATTAAAAATACTGAATACGGTGGAATTGCACAGAAATCGATCCGAACCGATCACGCGGTAAATCGTACCGTGCGGTACATGAATTCAATATTTAACAAACACAATAACGAAAAATAGTCGGCAATATAATATTGTAATAATATCTGTAATGTTTACTAAGTATTATTTTATATACAACATGTCACAGACATAATGCACAACCTCAAACACCCCAATTAGATTATTAAATCGCAATAATAATATAATCATTAAAATGTTACTTTTATGTAAGTACTTAAATATTTTAATTTAACGAATTAGTTCTCCTTATTGTGCGCGGATAATATAAAGGCAATAATGTTAGATTTATTGTAATATACCCATATTACAATAAATCTAACATTATTGCCTTTATTGCATCAAAAACCTTATTGCCTTGAATTATGATACACTAGCTTTTCCCCGCGGTTTCACCCGCGTAAGTCCCGTTCCCGTGGGAATATCGGGATAAAAAGTAGCCTATGTGTGAATCCAGGTCTCCAGCTATCTACATACCAAGTTTCATCGCAATCGGTCTTGTAGTTTTTGTGTAAAAGAGTAACAAACATCCATACATCTATACAAACTTTCGCGTTTATAATATTAGTAAGGATTTGCGTTTATTTCAGCTGTTTAATAAATGGGTGACTATAATTTAATTCGTTTTAATTATATTAGGGATAAAAATTACTTATATTAAAAATTGCTGGAATTGATTCAGTAGCCGATTTTGAACAAACTTCTTTTTCAGGATGTGCGTTTATTATCTTACAATCATATTGTATAATTAGTCATTCTACAATATAGAACACAATAGAAATTTAAAATATGTTTTATGTAGGTATTAAACTAGAACTCGTCGCAATATCGCAGGGTCTTAAAAATTTAATCATTTGCAATTGCGAGTCAAATCAAAGTAACCTACTTACTTAAGAAACTTGGGAGCACGTAGTAAATATTGTAATTCTGTAATCACCTAATATACTAATTAAACACACTTGTTCCGTACTTGTGTAGGTTTTCATTCCATTGGGTTGGAGGTCACCATTCCGTAGGGTTAACAGCTAACTCGTGAAAACGCAGCGAAGAAACTTGCGCATTTATATTAGCACAGATATTAGCTGATGGCCGGTGCATTTCGCGCTCAGTTGGTATATTTAAAGCAAAGTATCAAACTTTCCCATTATACTGTATATTATAAAGTCTGCACGCTCGCAGCTTAACTTAGCTCGTATGGTGAGCGTTTTAAAACTTGCTGGAACACTATCGCAGCGTTATTATCAATTTTTAACTACTTTTTTATGATTATAGTAGCTTGAAAGTTTTCTTTTTATTTTATCTAATATTAGTTTACTAGAATATTGGGATTAAGGTTATGTCTTTGTAGGATTAATGGACGCGATTCATGGCTGCAACTTTATAATTGCGATTGGGCGAATGCCGCATTATTACCTACGTGATACATGTATAACTAGAAAAATTATGCAAAGTTACGGTAATTACAGAAATAATTAACATTTTCTTTTCAAAAGCGTCCATGCAGCATTCGCTCAATAGAGACACACACTATGAAGTCATTTAAAAAAATATATTGCTCATCAAACGAGTACGCGAAGCTTGTAATAAACTATTTATGATTATTTAATGGTATTTTTATGGCACCGGTGTGGCATTTATTTTCAAGTAAAGTATTTTTGTAGTCCAATAGTGCTTTCTACTTTCTTATTCACAGACGTACATTAGCAGCTATACACTTATTCCGACTCTACTCTACATACTCTCAGAATATTTTATAGTACTTATAAGATAAGATAAGATAAAAAAAGACTTATACAGTGCCCCAGGCTATTGATTGCCTCGATGGTCATATAACTATGTTTTTATAGATACTGCATAAGTCTCTTCTTAGAATGCTCTTATTCTGGGAAGAGGTGTAAGACCATAGTCCAGCATGGACCGGTGTCACATAATCCGTGATAGCATAATCGTTGTATTAGTAGAAACTATTGAGCGTATATAACATTTTATACTTTTTTTTAACAATAATGTACAGGATCTATCTTTGGACTACTATTCAAGAGTTCGAAAGTTCGGTACCACGGTAAGCACCCTTTTTAACTTCAATGTATTCAAGTTCAAATAATTAAGCATCGCTTGTTTTAAAAGAGATGGTAAACAGCGACGAACCCTGCAGGTCTAAAACTTTCTATAATGCTCTCGAAGATGTTTGACGTCACAGAGTCGAAAGGGTTTATGTTTTGCTTGCCATACCAAAAAAAGGAAGGATACGTATCTGACAAACAGTGATAGGCCCATTACGTGGGATCTTAAAATATATCTGGCAAATGTTGGCGTAATACACATCGGCCCAAGTCAGAGATACAAAGGCCTAAGATTACAAATAAATCTATTTGCGTATTGAAAAATGATATATTTGCGTGCAGCATATTATTACTCTTAATTTGTAAATATTTTTCTGTAAGAACATAGCAGAGAAATTAAGCATTTGCACAGGTGTTATATTTTGCACATATTGCAATGTATATCATCTTTCGATGTGTATATTTAGGTTGTTGACTGTCTGGTTGGACTCTTTGTTTGAACATTTTCTATAGAAGTAATGATGAATGCAGAAAGAAATTATTAATTGCCGATTGTTTTCTGTGATCTTGACGTGTATCGATTACCAGACGTCCTTTGTGTTTAAGTTTTGGGCTTCGGTTACTGATATGGCAGTATAGTGTTACTTATGCATGCAGACATTACCGAAACGACTTGCAGCACGCCTATTCGGAATTGCAGAAAGAGAGATTACCCTATGAATATAAGCTTATCCAAAATCTTTGATGTCATGAAGGATATGAATCCGTGACCTCGACAAACGACGTCACGGTTTAGCCTGGTTGCATGGTCAAGTTCTGCTTTATGAAATATCTTTTTCTTATTTATAATTTACATTCAACATCAAGAGCAGAATGTAGATGCTTAAAATTATTTTATTATACCAAACTGTAGTTTCGTTTCGTATTTGACAGCCTTAGATTTGCCAGAAGCTCTGGAAATGGCATTTGGCTCTCAACAAGATATAATATCCTTCGACCAGATTATGATAATGATTGATGGAATACAATATTGAGTAACAACAAAAACAAGGAGCTCGATTGACGACCGCAATAGAAGTCGTTGATATTGTTTGCAATTTTAGTTTATGATATAAGTTTATTATATATATACATATAAGTATAATACTATTTTCATAGGCTCAACTAGTTGAGAAGGTTACAAACAATTTAACCTAAAGAAAGGAAATATCGACACTTACTGAAACGAATCTAAAATATAGCTGCACGTTTTTTCGTAGCTCATTGTACTGTTCTGTGGCGTTAACCCACTTATTTATTTATCTATTGACATTAATTGACTTGAATTGCTCCCTGCGCTTACACATGCCCAATACGTGCAGGGGGCCAATGATGATAACATGTTTCTTTAACAATTCTTATATTAGTTATTGTCTCGATATCGTTCTATCCATAATAGAACTACAATAAAGTTACCTCTGTAGATTGGAGATATTTTAGGTTCAACTATTTAATAAGCTTAAAAATTACCTAGTAAAGTTTAATAGTAGTAGTAGCGTAACAATTTTCAAAATTTTGTAATAAGGTGTCAAATTAACAACGCGATAAAATCCGTATATAGCAGTTTAATTTCAATTCAACTATTTAGTTAGGTTCTTAGGTCGATTTGGCTGAAAACTTATCTCGGTTGTCACCTCGCCAGTAACCATAGTTAACAGCTGTTAGTGCCATGGTTACCATAAAAAACTTAAATTTCAACAGCCGGTTCTAATGTGAGTTTTTCAGTGAGATTTAAACAGAATCGACTGGCTGAACATAAAATAATGGTTGTTAGGAATCACGTGAAATCACTAAACTTTAGGCCCACTATGAAAATGTCAGTGCGAAACTTCGAACCGAACGAAATTTTATGAATATACCTAGAGATATTCGGCATTCTTTCGTGCTAGTATCATTTCTTTAACGAACGGGCCACTTCTTCATAGGGCTTAGGATCGAACGTTATTTCATGTATTTTATAGACGAGAAGCACATACAATCTATCCGAAACTTTTTATAGTAGATCTACCGACTTTAATACGATTTTTCCGTTTGGTAGGGTTCAACTAAGCCACCTTATATCGTATTACATGCAGTCAAACTATAATATAATTATAATATATTTATTAATATAATAGGTACAATAATTTACAATAAATTACTCATTAAGTTATAAAAATACATTTGTTGTTGTTTGCCCAAACTAGATTGAAACTCGTGATATGCTGCATAGTGCGATCCATGTAAATGACTTTGCAGGCTGACTATGAATCCAAGTGGACGAAATCGCAAGCAAAGTCTAGTCAGTATAGATTTCAGGGGTCATGACAATATTTGACCAGCTCTGCTTGAAAACAGAATGCGTAATAGCCAAGATCTCGTTTCTTTTACATGTAGATATTTGTATTGATTATAAATGCAAAATTCATTACATACATTAAAACAGTCTCACGTATCATATCTCCAAAAGGGTTGGTAAAGGTGTACTACTCCAACATTAGGTCAGCTATGATTTTAGGTACATCGTAATAGAGGGGAAACTGTCTCCACGGCGCAGCGGTAGTGAATGCGACTGCTGTGCATGAGGTCTCGGGTTCGAATTCCGGATCGGGCCAACTAAAAGTGATTGGGTATTTCTGTTAAGTAATCTTAATAGCAGCCCGGAGTTAGGAAGTTGGTGGTATTAGACACCCCGTGCCTCGGAAAGCACGTAAAGCCGTTGGTCTTGCGCCTGATCTCTCTCCGGTCGTGTCGGATTACCGTCCCATCGGATTATGAGAGTTAGGGAATAGAGAGTGCACTTGTGTTTGCGCACACGCTTGCGCGCTATAATATCTCCTGTGCAGATTGCCAATCTCAAATTAGGTCTGGAGGACATTATTAATAGAGGGCGAGCCCATTGACGTCTACTGGTTACAAATCCTTGCTGCTAATTAGTATTTCTTGACAGAATAAGAGTGTCATTAGACAATTTGCCTGATCGCCGTTTCAGTATTATTGATTAATCGTTTGCCAAAGCACACAGCTGTTGCACCAAAGCAGAAAAATAAAGGATGAGATAAGATGACAATTAGGTGATGAGGCAGAATGGCTCATTATTTTCAATAGAAAGCTTTTGTAGGTTTTAAGGTATTGCTTATTTTACCCTGAGACATATTATGCTGTTTGCGTTCAAATTTTATGTTCTGTTTGTCAGTTGCTGCCTCGATTCGTAATATGCGGAACCTATTACGCAAATTGGCGAAATGTACACAGCCATAGTTTATGTTTAAAAATACATTCCTATATTCCTAAACACGTTTATTACTGTAATTTATTATAATACTTAATTGGTTGTAATTACATGTTTTGTTACATGTAGATTATGTACCTAAATATAAAACTGTTTTCAAACACAATGTTTATTGATCTTGTATAAATGAATGAAACGAAAGGTTATGATGCATTGTTTAAAATCAAATGCGAGTTACTAATCTCTGTTTTTCATTAGACAAAATCTCAACGTTCCTATTTATGCTGTGTCTAATGAAATACAGAGATTAGTAACTCCAATGAAAGGTTATTATAATTACTTAGGTACTAAAATGTGTAAATACCGACACAATTTTTTTTTATACATTTTTACATCAATATGTATACTGTCTTAGTGGCGCAGCGATAGTGAATGCGACTGCTAAGCATGAGGGCTCGGGTTTGATTTTCGCGTACCGCTATGTCCTTTTTTTTAAGTTTGCTGTCAAGAAAAGCCCAGTAACAGCACGGAGTCTGAAACTGTGCGCGATAATCAACAATAGGTCGTATTACCTTCAACCTAAAACCATACCTAAGAATATATAGATGTCATAATACACCCTTAGTGATATTAGCGTGGGACTATGTCTATATGTATTCTCTATTGCATATTTTTTACATAAGCCGTTGATTTATCTTTGGGCTGATTGATTACTAAGTCTCAGAGACTTTAAAAACATTAAAAAAAATGGAAACAAAGAACACCCAGTCTCAGAACAACTATTTGTGGATCACACAAATGTTTGCCCTGTGTGGGGGATCGAACCTACAACACTCGGCGTAGTGGCAACAGCTAGGCAACCACTTAAACCACAACGCCAACCGTGCAGTCATAAAAGCCTTTAAACTCGCATATGTGACTTTACTTATAGCCTTAAATTATGTAGGTAATGGCGTGTAGACCTGTTATTTTTTTTCTAAAGCAACTTTTCTTTATAGGTGTAAAGACAAGCAGTATCCAGCCCTACTGCCTACGACGAGCGTGGTAATAGTGTTCCACAACGAAGCGTGGACGACCCTCATACGAACCATATGGAGTACGATTAACCGGTCGCCGCGGCCACTCCTCAAAGAGATTATTCTTGTTGACGACGCTAGTGAAAAGGGTAAGTCGAGAACTAAACTACAAAGCTTCTTTCCAACTTGCGTTAGGAATTATGGATAATTCGTAAGTTTTGCATTTTAACGGTGATGAGCCGAATGGATAAAATAATCTGCAATCGGAAGATTTGTTCAAATTTCACCTGATGCAATACAGACGTGGACTCACTCCTAACACAAGCATATTAGCTTAGCTGAAGGACTTAATAAAAGTATTAGTAATTTGTAACCTAAATAGCAATTTAGGTTACAAATGATTATTTTTAAAATACGCTGTTTATATTTATCAAAATAGTCATTATCGTTATAACCGTGGCCGTACAAATTTACAGTAGATGTTAGGACGTACCGGTACTTATTGGTATAGTGCCGGCTCAATGCAACGGCACTAGATAAACAGTCAACATGGTAAAAGTGGGGAAGAGCCGTTAGACGCAAATGGGACAATATCGATCTTCAAACACAATTACATATTTCGAAGCAATCTACGGATCTCTGTAAACATACCAGTCGTGGTATACTTTTATTCCCAGCGGCTTTTAACCGCGACGTTGCTCGTCTTAGAATATTGTCCTCGTAGAACTCTATCATAACGAATGGTATCAAAACGGGTGCAGTTGTTTGAATGTGAAGAAGTAACAGTTACTTTTGTATTTGTACTTAATATGGTCGTTTCCATTTCTGTCTTGTTTGAAACAAAGTGTGTTCGGTTAATTTCATGGTCTTTTCCTTTTAATTATTTCATACTATGTTTTCGCTTTTAATTCATTTAATGTATTTATATTATAAAACAAAAAGTTTTTAGGTTGAAGTGAGGTTGCACTTGACGCCCGCTTTACCTACAAGCAAAAATTTTCCTCTATTGGAATGATTTCTCTATTCCAATGATTTAAAATCGTACTGTGCAACGTATATAATTGACATCATGTTGAGCCCTTTGAATAATATATCTTCACTAGTCTTCACTAGCCATAACCTAGGACCTGAATTGCGTGTTTTTAAGAGCTACTTTAAAAACACTTGATTCCACCTCGATTTATAATAACTTAACTTCTATATATACTTTGCGTAGAAAACTATTGAGCGCTTTAGCCTTGAAAACCAAATTTTTTGATTTTGGTTTTGAGGTTTGGTTTTGGGGACGATTCATGATCTCGTTTATACATTTGCAATTTTTTTAAAGAAACGTTTTGTATGTTCACCTTTCATTACGACAGGCAGCTGCTTAGTCACATTAACTTGACGTATCAACAAGTAGACCGCTTTATTCACGCGTGTCATCAATGACAAAAGGATTCCAGGCCCTTTAAAAGAAGCTGTGATGTCGCAGGGCACTAGTAACCGTTATCTTATGTTAGCATCACAATATTTTCTTTTTATCAGCAACCATCATGTTTCAGCTTATGGGCACTTATTAAAAGTTTCAGCTTATTCAACCTTTTTCTATTGTATACAGGTTAAACACGGTAGGCAGTTATACGGACGGTCTATACCATTAGGCTTGCCGTATGGAAGGCGGTTATTTGCAGATAAAGTTGCCTAAAAAAGGCAATAAAAAAGGGGAGCGTGTTTGAACACAATGTCGTTTCGTGTTAGAATATTTATTACTTTTATAACAGAGTATCAAATGTATAATCAAGATATGCAGTTGGTATTCGAATAAACACGATTACGTGCTAACGGTGCGTGTTACGTTTGAACATAAAATGTTAAAACATGTGTTAGATTTTACGCGCCACCATTTAACATATTGTCCAAATTGCTTTATAGTTTTTTGGAAGTAAATCAATTCCAAATAATATTTAAGAAACGGACCTTGTTGATCATCTGGCACCAGATTGAGTGCGTGTAGAACCAGTGAAGAGGTGTTAGGTTTGATTCCTAGATCGTGTAATAGGTCTAACTGTGGTAAAAATCAATAGCTTTATGTTTTCTGGCATTAGAAATATCAGTAGCGCCAAGGTTTTTAGCACTGTGCCATCATTAGCTTGTAGCCACTACTACACGTCCGCAGTGGTGTGGTTTCTCAACTAGGCAATCTTGATATGTTATCTTGACTTTAACAATGAATTAAAGATTATATTCCAATTTTATTCTTCAGTTTCACTTGCATGTCGTGAATAGGCGCCCAAAGCACACTGAAGACAGTGCCTGATTAGGTATAATAAGTTTGTTAAACAAGGCGGGGTTTTGAGTTTTTATGAAGTTAATGCCACAAAAATATACTTTACACAAAATTGAAGGAACTAATTTTCTCAGTGGTTTTAATTAGATTAATAGAAAAATATAATCAATAAAATTTAATGTAAAACAAAATGTTGAAGAGCCAAAAAGTCTAGTTTTTGGAGCTACAACTTGTTTTTTTTTAAATTCGCTATATGACCATTGTTTTTTTTTAAATTCGCTATATGACCATTTTTCTTCGAGTTGGAGCCTGTTAAATATCGTCCAAAAATTTGGATTTCTTATTTCCTTAATTTTTGTGAGAATTGTAGATCTGTTAAAGCGTGTCACCGAGACACCATCTTCGGCGCTTCTTTACCTTACAGCCTGCCATTTTACTTTATCACATACACTTGGTGATGGTTTCTAAGTTGCCCCCAAATCTAGCTGTGTTATTCCATAACCTTTATATGGTACTAGATGTGCCCGCGGTTTCACCCGCGATAATGATTAGTGCGACGCTCCCATGGGTCGTAGCGTTGGTCAAATGCTGTTTTTCATTTTGCTTAACCCTTCGTTAACATGATGTCGTATTACATCGTGTATATAATTATAGATGTTATATCTTGCATCTAGCTTTTCCCCGCGGCTTCGTTCGTTTGGGACTAGTACTTTTTCTGGATAAAAGGTCGCGATATGGACACACTTACTCTGTGTCCTTTATCTGTACCCCTGACAACGTAGATGCGTAAATTTTATGATGGTCGGTCGAGTAGTTAAGCCGGGAAAGTGTAATAAACAAACTCACATTCGCATTTATAATATTAGTCAGGATTTTGGCTTTAACTTATGGACTTTAAAGACTCACACTAAATTATCACTAATAATAAATCACATGGCAGGTCGAGCCGCCATCGGCGTTCTAGGGTGCATAAGATTGTCATCAATAATAATAGTAACTGACGTATCCGGCATAACAACAATCCCTTCCCAGTTGTAAATAAATCATTACGCCTGTCATTTTTCGAAGGATTTGGCAGAGAAGTAACACGTGTTATATTGACTACTATACTTTGCTTGCGGCTTCGCCCGCGTAAATATAGGTTAGACTAGTAATAGATTTATTTTCTGGATGAAAGGTATCCTATGTACTTTTCTGTTTCCCTAACAACGTGAAATTTCATGAAGTTCGGTCGAGTAGATAAGGCATGAAAGCGTATCAAACAAACTCACATTCGCATTTGTAATATTAGTTAAGATAAAAGAAATACTCAAAATATACATATAACACATGAGAACCTTGAGTTGATATTTAACAAAACACGTGATATTTAAATATTTATGTAGGTACTCATTATCATGAGATAATAAGTAGGTGTAGTACCTACAAAAAAAAAAACGTAAATTGTAAACATGCTCATTAAAAATAAAGTAAAAGTTAATTAACCGTCTTGTTGGTTCCGTGGCATAAGATTGCGTTTATATTTGCGCTCACGGCCGAGGTTTGTCTCCTTGTTCTGATCGTGTTATTGAGTTTTCCTTTAAGGAAATTCTCAGTACAAAATTGCAGCGTGAAAATATTCTATGGACAGCAACAGGCTGGTCCGCATTTACGATGAACTTAAAACATAACTGATGAAATGTACATAATGTACAGTGTACACTTGTAATACATCCGTACCCATCAATTTGGGTATATTATGGGCGTGAGTTTTGTGCTGTTTCAGCTTCAGGTTAAGTGCCGCTATTTTTACGTTCTACATAAAAAACTGTTTATTGTTATATTCGGGGCACAAGTTAAAACGTTGTGGTATTTCTGACAATTGCCATACAGGAAAATCCAATAACAGTTACCTGACTCACTCGTAATGTCAACAACAATATATCCGATTACACTTATGCAACCTTATAATCTTTTTATGTATCTAAAATATTTTGTAAGCACTTATGATATATATGATAGAACTTATTAAAATCAATTTTATCGATAAATTTTAATAGATTTTTAATGAAAGATAGAATTATTGATTGCGGCGGCTACTATTTAAAGATTATTAAGTAAATCTGCTTTAACGGATTTTATCACGGTATGTCATTATAAGTGCTTTTTATCTTTAATTTTATCGAGTTACCGAAATGCAGGAAATATGTTACGCACTGTCACGCATAAATAGTTCTTCTGGTTTACGTAGTTTTATAATGATATCAATACGATGGCTGAAGTGATACGAGTTGAGTGCACTGGCACGTGACATAGGACGAAATCTTTGATATCTACGTATAATAAGTATTTTGGGTCTATGCATTCTGCCTCAAAGTTTCCTGCGATACAAAAACGGGTACCTTATAAAAATTTTCTTTTTAATTAAGTACAAATAAAAGTATCGATACAACTTAAAATGTTTTGTTTTGTTTTAATTTAGAATCCACTTTTCATTTTGTATTTCTATAAAATATAGAGGTATATTACATTCACATATTTTGCCTGTTATGGTATTAGGTCCCACATAATAGGGAGCTAGCCGTCGTCGTACAATTCCAAACTTTCGTGCTAATACTGAGAATTTGCTTTAAGATAAATCCGATAAGACTGCCTGAGCCGGGTATTGGAATTAAGACCTCATGCACAGCAGTTAGTCGTGGTAGGATGACAATGTGACAACCCTCTTCTTAATTTCCTGAGCTATATAATTTCCAATCCTTAATGGATTGGAAATTATATAGCTCAGGAAATTCGAGTCTCAGGTCGGCTTTCGAGTGTAGTCAGAACGTAGAATGAGTACCCTAACCGCATTCTAAAGGGATAACAATACTCAAGAGTTATACCACATACAACTACCGAACAACCAATAAATTACCATATTGTGCGGAGATCGAATCCTCAACACTTGGTAGTATCAAAGTGGCCGCTTAAATCATTACCGCATCATATCTAATAATACTACATTACCCCAGAGAAATGTACTAGAAGAATCTATATAAAAAACAAGTTTAGCGGTAGTTCTGGTCCGCTCGACCGCGAGGTAGCAAATCTTCCATGCACAATATTGAATATAAATATACAGATGAATCAATGCATGTTCGCCTTGACTGCACCTTATTATAGACAGTGCGGTTCCGATTTTCGTGTACTATCGACTCGATTGAAGCAGACAAACAAGTTTTATCATATATTGTAACAAAAAATAGAAATGTATCACATGCTTTTTTAATAAGTGGACATTACCATATTAGCCAAGAGTGTCAGAAAAACACGGCAATATGAGTCTGCTCTAGATCTTGCTTCGTTTATCGGTTGGTAGTGTAATATTTGCCGGAGACTTGTCGAGTATGAATCAGCATTTTATGCATGCTTTCGGGGTCAAGACACGCGTGGTAAATCATTGACGTGAGAATGTCGACGCCTTTTTGGTTCTTACCCGAGTAACCTTCCCAAGGGGTACAAAAAATACGCATCAAGAAAATTCGCTCATATATTAAAGGAGCTGTTGCGAATTCGTCCGCGTGGAATTCGTTTATATTGTAAACCCTCGTTTCGCCCCTCTTGGGTAGGTATTTTGAAAAGTTATTTTATGGTGGATTATATCGCTGTATAAACCCTTTGTGCAAAACTTCAAGCTTCCTGAGTCAGCAGACTCTGTCTCGATCGATATTTTTAACTTTGAACCTACTTTCACCCTTAGAAAGAGAATTTTAAATATTCTTTGTTAGTATTTAATCTTTTCTTTCTTTTCTTGTGGTTAGTGGCCAACCTGTTGTCAAGAGTTGTTCAAGCCGCCCGTAGGCCTCTGACACGGCTTAATGACTGCAGTCAATTTGACAACAACCGGGACCGACGTTTTACGTGCCCTCCGACGCACAGAGACGCTCAGATGAAATACCACTAAGCGGTCACCCATCTATAGACTGACCGCACTCAACGTTGCTTAACCTCGCTAAACGTTTACCGATCAGTGAGTGCAACTGGCTATGATGATATGATGTGATCATATCATATATGATATGATATGATAATTTGTATTAAATACAAATAAATAAATAAAATTAAATACAAATAAATGGATTTGAATTTGTATAAGGCACCTTTGTGCAAAAGTTAAAGTCTATAGACACCAGGCGTTTGGGTTTGCGTTGATATCAACAAACAGGCCTAAAACCATATTATAATGACCAGTTAATGAGTTTATTCTTTTATATATGTGTTAAGGCTTCTCGGGTAAGAACCGAAGAGGCGTCGACATACACAATTGTTTTCAATGTTTCTTAATAAGTCAAGGCGCTACGTCGGTAATGGGCGGTCATTATTATTTACGTGATTCGTACAAAAGCGTGATAAAGATGACACTAGTGCGATCGTGATAATGAGAAACCGTGAGTGTAGCGAGCTTTTGATTACCTGAGGATTCTCACCAAGAATTTGTTAGGAATTGTTCTCATTGTGGTACTAACTCCAGCCTATACGCCGTCAGAAGGCCAGTGTTAATTTAATACGCAGTGCTTGATGACTTTAAATAACCGAATTGATAGGATATTTATTAATAGATTTCATTTATTTATTTCGCCGAAGATTGCAAAACTGCTCTTTTTGATTGCCTCTTATAAGGTCAATGAGATGCTGATATTTTAGATGCGATTTTAATGAAGGCAAATGCAGACACAGGCGCTCTTTAGCATATTTTGTTGTGAAAGTAATATTTTGTTATGTAATACCTTCTTTGGCGTATATGGTTATCATTATGTCACGGATATTTATAGTGTGAACGCATAAATTAATATCGGACGACTAATAATGACTTCGACCAGAATTCTTGTTTTTAAATGCCTTTGACTTACGTAAATGTTCAGCGAATAGTATTTTGTAGCCACCCATCTATGTATTAACCGCATTTAAATTAACTTCGTTGTGCCTCTCGTCTAAATATTGAGATTCCAATCTTTGTAATATCATATCAAATGGAGCTAAACGAAGATAGATAGGCAGGTTTTAGTTCTTATTGATGCGAAAATAGATTTGAACGGTTTTCTGGTTTAGTATGTGTGGTAAAGTTTGATTCAGATGTATTCACGCTGTCAAATGGAGTCTGATTGTTTAAATGCTTGGCGTATAATAATAGCGAGGAAGCAGGTTATTAGGTGGCCACGTGCGCTCCGAAGCATGGTTCTTTTGAGTAAACTGGATAATAATACGAATAAAAATCAGTATTACAACACTGGACTAAGGAGGCTATTGGATAAATCTATATTATTTATCAAGCTGTACGAAAACTGCGTCTATACGTTAATCACATTAAAAAAAATTGGGTATCGAAATCCAAAACCAGTTTTTTAATTTTCTAATACTTTGTAAAGAGTTCTTACGGAAAGAAAAGTTAAGAAAATTGCGCAGTATATTGAATAATTTCAGAAAACTTAACGACTACAAAAAAAATGTTAACGTCGCGTGTTTGACAGTTCGTCTAGACAGGACAACGTCTGACGGGTCAACTAGTAGTTTATAAGAAAGATTTAAAAATCTAGTATAATTTCAGTTCTGTTTCTCTTACCTTACGTTCATATTGAGAATATTGACATAACGCTAATTTGTTTGTGTTATGCGTGTTACCGTAATCACTAATTAATGGTGCTGAGATTATATTTGACGTTGAACGCGCTGTGATATTAATGGACAAGCTGGTTGGTCTCAATCGCTTGTACTTTACTTGAGTTATGAAGTTATCACACTTACGATTAAATCTGTGTGTATTTTACTAACCTATTTATATAATATTATTTCTAATTTTCATTCCCGTTAATGGTAATTATGCAAACGTTCTATCTAAATATTTCTTTATTAAGAGTTCTTGAATGGGTCTGATGTCTGCCAAACCCGCATTTGTCCAATTTGAATGGTTAAGTCTACCATACATACTGGCGTTTTGTCACTGTTTAAAATAACTCGAGTAAAACAGGAAGATAGTTTACAATTATAAACCTTACCAATGTCATAAATGCGAATGTGACTTTGTTTGTTTGCTACATTTTGGCCCCTTAATTACTCGACCGATCATCTTGAAATTTTACATACACATTGTAAGGGGAACAGAAAAGAGTACCTATTATCCAGAAGAAATACTGTTACTGATCTTACCTAAACTACATTTACGCGAGCAAAGCCGCGGACAAAATCTAGTAATATCACAACAGTTAGTTACATATAAAGTATAAAATGGGTAAGATATCATTTTAAGATTACAGTAATTCAGGTCACATCTCATACATATTCTTGTTTATTACTAGAACTCCAACGGATAACCTAAATGCTTGTGTTGCGAGTGGGTTTCACTTCGTTATTGCAACGGTGGGAGTCAATCCTACCACTAACCGCTTGTAAGTCTAATACCTTATTCATCGGGCTACTGCGGCTTAGATAAGGTACATCTTTTTTATTACTCTTTAAAATTGAGACTGTTCATTGTAAAAAAATAATTTAGGAAGGGGATGGCATGACCGAAGGGACGCCTTTGAGATAATCTGCTTTAGGAATAAATCCTGTGTCGCGGGAGACTTAACAAACATTCAAACAACGGACACAAAGGATACCCAGACTCAACTCAACAACCACTTGTGGATCACACAAAGTTTTGCCCCGTGTGGGATTCGAACACACAGCACTCGACGCAGTGGCAGTGGCGAGGTGACCACTAAAACGACTATGCCATCCGTGCAGTTTATTATTTTTTTAATTCTGATTGCCTTCGTTTTTATTCGTTAATAAGAGTTACTTCGTTTTGTTCATTTTGGTTTAATTAGCAACAGAATTAAAGTTACTAGCGGTCGCCAAGTGATCGAAATTCGCCCATAATTGATTTAAATTTTAAGTTTGATCGTTATTAAGGTTTTATTGCCTATAACTATACCCTTATAATCATTTTTCATTTAGTCACCTACTCCACATACATATGTAACCATAGTTACGAAGAATTCTACATCAGCCAAAAAACAATGCCGAAATACTACGAACGCGATTCGAGTGCTTGTGTCAAATGCATGGTTGTGTGCGTGTAATGTTTTTTCATTAATCTAATGTATTTCGAAGGCATATTTTATAAAAAATTTAGTATTTGCCACTCCTTCTCCATATAAACTTTGACTGTGCTAAATTTCATACTCCGCCGTCCGCACAATTTTCGTAAAAAAGGTTACAAAGTTTTTGCTTCACGTATTAATATATAGATAATGAGGCAGTTCTGTAACAACTTTTGTTGGCGTAATTTCGGTTCATCTTGGATGTATACACATTATATGCCAACTCCAAAATAACATTTATATGAATGTACAAAAAGCGAATGAATCTCAAGTGCTTATTTCTAGCCATGATGTAGACAGGCAGACTAAATAGATCATTGGAAGAAATAAATGTTTATTTAGTACAATATACTTCAAAGAACAAGCAAGCTTATCTTCATCAATTTAAAAGTAATACATTTATACATTAGTCTTCGTGTCGTGCTTATCTTTTCCAATATTTATTAATATTGTTTAGATTTGTCTACCGCTTTGCTAAAGAGTGAAGTGAAATTCGTTTATCCAAATCCTCCTGTATACTTCAGTTTAAATTAGTTGCAGGTCCCGAGACTTTATTTTGCCTTGGTATACCCGAGTGTCAAAACTCGATGTTTTCTGTGGTCACCACTTCTGAACCTGGTTACTTCTGTTGGGAGTGCGGTTGAAACAAGTCCCATGGAAAAAATTGTAATAGAGGGTAAATTAAATAATTATATTTCTTTAACAGAGCATTTGGGCCAGAAACTCGTGGACTACATAAAGACGCTGCCAGTGCCGACGCATTTGTTCCGTACGGAGAACAGGTCTGGTCTCATCCGAGCACGTCTGCTTGGCGCTAAGCATGTCAAGGGTGACGTCATCACTTTCCTTGATGCCCACTGCGAGTGTACAGGTAATTTCAGAATCTCTATATTAATACGTAACGAGAATACATTTTATCTCTTTGAAGAAAGCATAATTATAATTAAAAAAGAAAAATAAATATATCTTATTTAAATTTTACGAATTACTGACAAATTAGGACCGCTAGGCCACCATTAGTATAATTTTAAAACACTGACAAGCTTTAATTTTAAATTTAATTTTAATTTTAAATTTAATTGCTAAAGGTAAGTTGTTACAATTTCATGAATTTAAAAATTCTCGGATCATACCCGAAAACTTTATAAATACCCGTTAATTTTTATGAGTAGAATAAGAGTGCATTTTCTAAACAGAATACGTTTCTATTGTTTATGAACTTTTGCCAACACTCAACGTGTAATCTGAAATAAGATGGGTACCTACTAACTAAAGTCACTCTGTAGCTGAGCCATAGAAGTAGTCTTAGATTGGCCGCGGTAGGAGTAAGACTATTATTAGTTATCGAAGCTAATGAATCTAGGTTATGGAGTCGAGTATTTAATGAACCGACGTCAATAAAATTGGCGTACCTACGTATTGTATGTGCAACTTGTATGAGATTTTCATAATATCCTTGTACATACAATTGTGTTCTTGGTAACGGGTAACTAGGTATTTAAATCATATAAAGCATTTAGGTCGATTAATCTACAAGTCTTAGAATAGCAGAAATTGTTAAAAATCTATCGTATCTGGCATCAGTGTGCCACCGTGGTTTCAAAGGGAAATTTCTTAACCTTTAAAATTAACCTATAAATTATTTATTAACTTTAAATATTATGTTAGTCTATGTAGTTAGAGATGCTTTACACACACACATTTCGAAAGACGGCAATTTGCTTGGCGGCTTTGCTGTACATATTTGAATTCTGTGCTGTGAGTATTCTATCAGAAGGACTAGTCATTTGAGCCATGGGACCACAACGCAGTAGCAGCCTACTAAATTAAACAATGGTTTTTAAACATACCTAATTGTCAAATTGTAGGTATGATACGTCTCTGCTTCACACTTTGGCGAAAATGTGATATTACTCTAAAAATAATGTGCAATATGTGCAGTTTGTGTTATAAGAAAATATTGCAATGTTTGTTTTAAACCACATTCAGTTGGTTTATTACACAATGATTAGGCCGTGAAGGCGTTTGTATAGCTTAGGCCCTTTTACTTGATAAAAAACAGGTTTACAGCCAATTGCATATTTATTCACTCGCTTGTAATAAAAATAAATTGCGCACCACCTACAGATTATGTATGATATGTTACTTCCGTACAGACTTGCCATCTGAAGATTTACTGTTGTATACTCTGTATAGTATTAACAGCTGGTACTGAACTGTTGTGGTATATGTTGCCTCTAGTTTTTCTTATTATGAGGGTCTAGGTTACATTTTCTATTTTTTTTATTTTCTGTTTTTTTTTCTGATGTCGTGGGCTCGATGCCTGCCTCGTGCATATTGGGGTAGACTAGCACTCTTATTAAGACTTAAGTAAAGCTGGCACTTGCTTTAAAACACTTCTGCTATTCCTTCGGCATGTAGTAGGTACGTAAGTTTTGATTGCTGATTCTCCAATGTAATAGTGCTTATAAGTACTTTGGATAGTGTTTATTTGAACAAGATCATGTTAAGATATAATTATAAGATTTATTATCAATAAGTCCATTATGTTCATAATCAGCATTCAATGAAATAAGAGGAAGTTAAAAATTTTAACCCTGAATCGAAACTTGAACCTCCAGTTCAGTTAAATCATATCATAGCTTTTGCATTTTAGGCATAGCGCATGTCATACTAATATGGGTTAATATAGCGGCTATAATATATCAATAGGCAAGACGGATATGATTGGATAACTGTATTTGATAATAAATGGCCGGCGATTACTAACAATAAGGCTATTTTGAAATGTAAAGCCTGTTAGCCTTGGTTAAGTCGAGAGGCCATTGCCCGGTAGTGGCACACTTGAACACTGGGTAGCACAATGATTTGTGTGATCACTTCAACATTGTTTATGATCCTGATGTTCAGAGTTCAATCTTGGGCGAAGAATTTTTGGGATGTACAGGAACAAATATGTCGTATGTTTGATAACCACACATGACAAGAATATAAAAGAGAAATTTCGTGGTTCGAGATTAAACGTTCATTGTGTCCATTGTTTTAATGTTTACAAAGTTCCCCGACATATCTCTAGTGCGGGAGCCGTTAAAATAAATGAGGTGTACCTTTTTAATGTTTGTATGTGAAGGCCACAGTGCGAGACATGGAATGTGTTTGTTTTGAGAGAACATCGTGACCCTACCTTAAAAAAGTCAAAAATGTTTTAAATCTGCCATGGTGGCGCGGTATGATGCGATAGTGTATGTGACTGCTGTGCTTGTTGTTTCGGTTTCTTGTGGTTTTCTGTTACAGACCTTAGGAGCAGCACGGAGTCTAACGCTAATAGATAGATGGGCTGGCCTTCTTTTACGTGCGACCTAAAAATACCAAATAGTCGGTTAAATATGAGTGTCAGATGACTCTGCCTAAGTGCGTGCGTAAACTTGCGAGGATAGAAACGTACTTACATATATGTATGTAAGGTTTCAATAAATCAAAATATTCTAAGGTATTATGACCGTTATGAAGTTATGAACTTGATTTTGCCCGCGGCTCCGCTCGCCTAATGGTTAGGTTAGTAACAGTATTTTTTCTGGATGCCAGGTTGCCTATGTATCTACTTTTTTGTTACCCTGACAACGTGTATGCGAAATTTCGTGATGATTAATCGAGTAAGCGTAACAAACAAAAAAACAAACGCACATTCGCATTTATAATAGACTAGCTGACCCGTGCAACTTCGTCTGCCTCACATAAGAGAATTTTGCCCGTTTTAACAACATTTTCCATTCATGCGCCGCTCCTTTTGGTCGTAGCGTGATGTTATATAGCCAAAAGCTTTCCTCGATAAATGGGCTATCCAACGATAAAATAAAGTTTTAATTTAAACCAGTAGTCTCTGAGATTAGCGCGTTCAACCAAACAAAAAACAAATAAAGAAACTCTTCAGGTTTATAATATTGCTATAGATATTAGTAAGGATGTGTTATTACCACAAACCGAACGTATAAAAACACGGAAACAACAACACAGATTTATTTTTCTATAGACGCATAGACAACAATGGATTCGGTAGCTGATTTATAACCATATCACGTTGTTACAGTTCATCAACAATATCGAATGTAAAGCGTTATGCTCGATACACTATCGATTCAAAATTCATGCATGCATGACGCAACCCCGTTATTGACACACCATATTTTAATCTAACGTCGGATATTCCTTCTAGACAATTCTAGAACAATGTCTGTTCAACCGTGACAATTTTATTTGAATATCAATTTAGTTTTAATATCTATTTTAATGTTTCTATCTCTCTGTCTGATTGTCTTGTTAGCTTGCGCTTGCGCAACTACCGATCATAACGGTTAATTGCTTACGTCTGGTCAATTGTTATTGAGTTTTCCTGTTATGAACCTGTCTAGATAATATTTGTAATATGTCCTATACAAACAAATGACATAACAAACAACAAGACTCGATACACTTTTATTTTTTTATGGGCAAGACAACTCCCGCTCTTGGGATAATTCCTGTGTCGCGGGGGACTTTACAAACATTTAAACAACGTAACCAAAGAACGTCCAGACTTGGAACAACCATTTGTGGATCACACAAATTTATGTCCCGCGTGGGGATCGAACCTACAGCTCTTGCGCAGTGCCAGTGACGAGGCGACCACTTAAACTACTACGCCATCCGTGCAGTCTAAACTTATACTTAGGATTGTACAAACATTCAAACAACGGACACAAAGAACACTCAAACTCTCATGTCTGTGAGCTCTTTATGTCTTTGTGTACGTAAAAGAACAATGGCAGATTTCATGTCTTTTGGGACCCAACCTTATAGATAACGTGCCTTAAGGTAACTCATTGATAGTTGTAGAACAATATAAGACTAACAAAAATCAAATAGAAAATAATTTATAGAAGTTGGGAGAAAAAAGATACAATAATAGAGGATATGATAATAAGTTAACACAGATTATGGTTGACAACTGACAGACAGTATTGCCAGTTAAACGTTCCGTTTTACGTTATACCATGAGTATAGTAATAGTTTATAATTTAATATTTTTGTAGACGTTTTACGTTTGTACGAGACAATACATATTTACATATGTAATATTCATGTTTTTACTGTCGAAAATGAGTTCCATTTTTTTTATTAAAATAGAAAAATATCAAATCTAATGTAAAAACAAATATAAAGTATTGTAGATTGGAACGTAATCCCACACAAGTTACGTTTTGTAAGTGCACAATGACAATTTTTTTAATAAATTAAAATCAATCATAACTTTTAATTCCCTTCTTATAATGACACAATATTTTTTGTATAAAAATCTTATAAACCTGTATTTATAACTAACGTATATTTGAACTTGAACGGTACTTCGTTAATTTTTACATTTTGTGGGTCGCCATCGTTCTTTGTGTGATACACAAGTAATAGCTCGCAAACATTTGTGCATCACACAGTTTTTTGTCCCGTGTCCACACACGGGACAAAAAACTGTGTGAAACACAGAAGAACCTACTATAGTCGGCGCAGTGGCAATGGCGAGGCTCGATTTAAGCCAGTATGCCGACCATGCGTGGCATTTTACGAGCTGCGTACAAGTTTTCTCATTTCTATGGATGACCGAGTCTTTGTTTTAATAAGAGCGATTGATTGCGTAACTGACGGCTGGGAGGATCCAATCATGGCAGTGATTGAAGTTTTTTCTTATAAAATCCTTATTTAATTTTATTTTGCTTACGTTTCCTTATTTGGTAAACAAACTCTTCATAAAAATCATTCATTACTGCTCTTAGTTTTACTTAACGAGTTAATAGAAATGACAACAAAAATAGAGTTGGATCTCTATGTATGGTCTCTAGCTGCCAGTACGCTTTGTTTATAAAATAAGACAAGTAATAAAACATGGACTATAGGTAATAACGGATGAACGGATGACGTAGTGGTTTAAGTGGTCACATCGTCATTGCCATTGCTCTGGGTGTTCTGGGTTCGGTCCCCACATGCGGCGACAATTTTCATAATGCACAACTAGTTGTTCAGAATCAGGGTGTACCTATTGTTGTATCCGTTGTTTGAATTTTTGCGAAGATGCCGCACAGGATTTTTCCCCTAGAATGTGAGTTGTGTGACACATCTCTGCTTATCCATTCAAAGACGTATAAGCACGATATTACTTTTTTCTACGGTATTTTTGTGACGTTCTTTATCGGGTTTCTACATTTGATTAGCGCTTATTCGTTTTTGTATTGCTAAATATGCATGTATGTTTATTTCTATAGGGTTCCGAGTAGATTTCACGTTTAAGTATTTAATCAATTAATTCAATAAGTTGATTCACGTTACGTTCACTTTTCTTACGGAATATGTCCGTACGCTTAGCGATAATATGAGTAGTTGATCTGTGGATAAATTTTGAAATACGTGTTACGTATAGCTGTGCATGAACACTCGGTTCGATTTCTAGGTCAGGCAGTGTTGTTATTAAATTTTCTGCCCGACTCTGTGCTACTACTGAAAATTTCTTAAAACAGGAAAACCCAATGACACTTTTCTCGATTTGGTAATCGAACCCAAAACTTTAAGCATAGCATTCACATTTACCACCGCTTCACCATCGAGGCAATTGTAAAGCATTGTCCCAACTATAATAGCAGTACAGCAACAAAAAAAAAATCCATAACAAACCTTACGCTCTTGGCCTGGGAATCGAACCTTAAGAGATAATAGATGTTACGCACTTTTAATAGAAATATTTTGATTTCACATAACATGTTATTCATCATATAATAATGATAGTTTGCGTTTGTACACCTTGGCAGAACAGGTTGTAAAGTTTAATGATGTATAAGTAAATGTAATGATGTCGCTGAACGAGTTCAAAAACATAAGTTCATGAAGTGCTAATACAAAGACACACATTGTTTTTTATGGGAATAAGCCCACTGTTGCTATTTATTTGATGATAACTCGAATGGCCTCACTGGCCCGAGGAAGTGACAACAAATCATAGAAGTAGTAACACTTACTCCTTTTAGACTGATGAGTAAGAGAGCCGGCAGCCTCCATACCCATGCCTTCGATTCCTTTTCTTTTCTTTCATCCTATCTTTAATTCCTTTTATCAACCATCGACAACGCGCGAGTGATGTCCTTGGTATTCCGGGCGATTTTAGGCTATGGTAACCACTTGCGAGTGAAACAGAGGGTAGAGACGTAAACTTGATTGGCACCTTTGTTGAAGAGGAATCTTCAGGCCAGAGACAGGTTATGGCTTAATTTCAACCAAGTGACTAGGATACATAGTAGAGACTCATAATTGCATCGTTTTTAGCTTGCGTTAACATTCTTAGTTTCATGAATCAGAATGAAGTGCGAGTTTTACCTTCATGACCAAGCAAAGCTAGATACCTATCGCTTTGTACATCACTCAAATTCAAATACGCGCATTACATATATACACTGCCGGTCAAAAGTTTGAGACCACCTACATCAAAGTTGCAAATGGATGTAAAACTCAAAATAAAAAGCTAAACATGAAAGGATTTATTGTGATATTTATTAAGTATGGCAAATGCAATTAAATATAAATAAATAATATTAAATATTTCGACAATTTAACTTAAAATATATGTTGACAAGCTAAACAGCTTTTTCATCAAAAAACCCTCCCTTGCATTGAATCACTTTGTTGACAAGTCTTGGCATGCGGGCAATCAATTTGTCGATTGTTTCTTGTGAAATATTGTTCCAGCTTTCTTGCAATGCTCTCCACAAATCTTCTTGTGAGCTGGGACAACAACTGCGCACGTTTCTGTCCGGCTCTTCCCACAAAAGTTCTATAGGGTTAAGGTCGGGGCTCTGAGCGGGCCACACCATGTTTTTTAACACCCCTTCTGCTTCTTTTGTATCTAAATAACCCCGGCATAATTTGGAGCTGTGTTTAGGGTCGTTGTCTTGTTGGAAAATAAAGCCATCTCCAACTAGCCGAAGTCCCGATGGTACAGCATTACACTCCAATATGGCTTTGTACTGCTCCTTTTTCATAATTCCTTTGACTCGTACCAAATCTCCAGTTCCACGGCTCGAGAAACAACCCCAAACCATAACGGAACCACCGCCATGCTTCACTGTGGGCAGGACACAGTCTGGCATCATCTTTTCCTCGGCACTCCGCCGAACAAAAACACGTCTTTTGCTCCCAAACACTTCAAATTTGGACTCATCTGTCCAAAGAACTCTTTTGAAGTCTTCTTCACTCCAGTCTCGATGGGTAAGGGCCCACTGCATTCTCTTCTTTTTGTTTTGTGGCCTTAAGAGAGGTTTTCGCACTGCTACGCGACCAAATAACTTAGCGTCTCTTAGTCTTCTTTTCACTGTGGTCAATGACACAGGTGTAGACCGGGATTTGTTCACTTCAGCGCGGATTTCTGGTGCTGTCAGGCGTCTATTCCGCTTGCTTGTTACCACGATGAACTTATCCTCGCTAGAAGTGGTAGCTCTCGGCCTTCCCGACCGCGAACGATCTTGATTATTGCCAGTCTCTTTGTATCGGGTTATTGGGTTATGAACACAAGTCTTCGACAACTTGAGCTGAGTAGCAATCGCACGTTCAGATTTGCTTTCGTTGTGTAAAGCAATGATGACAGCACGAGTTTCACCGCTAATTTGGCGTACTTTTCCCATAATGAGATGTCTTCACTGTAAGAACGACGAGCTCGGACTAACCAAGATTAAGAAATATTTACTCCATGGAAACTCAGGTGTTCACAGTGTTTTAGGAAGTTAAAATTTCCTAAAATTCTGTTAACACAAAACAAAGCCCAAATAATGAATAATAGTCAGGTAACAATAATATTACAATGACTTTAGCGCGCGGTCCGCACGCGGCGCCCATTGATGTTTCTAGACAAAAGACCTTTGTACGATGATTACATAAAAATAAATAGAAATAATGACTTCGAAAAACAGTTAAATATCCATTGTATATGCAGGTGTGCAAATTAATTGTTTATCATATGTATTTTTAACAAATTTTATTGTGAAACAATATTTTAACTTGTGGTCTCAAACGTTTGGCCGGTATATATATATATTTTTAAACTCATCTCCCACACTAGGATTAATTCCTGTATCGCGGGTGACTTTACAAACATTCAAACAACGGACCCAAAAAGCATCCAGACTCGGAACAACGATTTGAACCCACACGGCGCAGTAGAAATGGCGAGGCCACCACTTCAACTACTACGCCATCCTAGCAGTCATCACTTCGTCACTCATCACTGAATCACGAAGACTACAGTTTTAGGTTATAATATGATCACACTCGCATATTTTTTATTACCACTAAAGTCATTGAAATTAATCTTCTATATACGGATTTTATCGCGTTGTTTATTTGACACATTTTTACATAATTTAGAAACTAGTACTATTAAACTTTGCTAATTTTTAAGCTAATTAAATTATTAAAGCTATTTATATTTAAGTTTACACTTTCCCCGACGTTTCGGTTGTTTTTCAGCAGCCATGGTCACGGAGAAACTAAGATGGTAGTTGTCTCAATGTTCCAGTTTAGTTATTTCAAAGTACCTACCCGAAGATAATTTAATCATTGGTGTTTCTATTTACGCAGAATGAGCTCAAAGTATCATGAAGTCTTGTCACATCAGTAAACCGGTTCGTGAAACCGAACGCGCTGTTTTTTGCTAACTACTTAATTTATGACTACTAGCTGTTACGCTCGATTTCATTCGCATGTGATTAGTACTTTTGTTATGATAAATGATAAAACAATAGCCAAGCCTCCAAGGCTTTAAAATATCCAACCATACCAAAGATAAGAATCGGTCCAGCGGTTTAGTTGTGACAATGTAATAGATAAAGATTTTTTAAAGAGGTAATTCACAGCATTATTCTTATCCTTGCTACCTATACCTGAGATTTGGCTAAAACTCGGACAATTCGACTGGAACAATATAGAGGATCATAGTCAACAAACGTTTTTTCGATTGCTTTGGTCAGTAGAGACTCTAGACTTTTTAAAGAGTCAGCAGAGGACCTTTCATTCTTGCGCTAGTAGTATAGCAATGCACATTTTGGAAGGTCGTCAATACAAGAGTAACATCTCTGGTATTAGAGGCGACTACGATAACTGATTACCATTAGTGAGATCGTTCTTTGCTTTATTTACTTATTTCCTTCGCTGGCCCAGCGACCCAAAGTAGATCTTGGCCTCTGACATAAAAGTGCGCTTCCTATTTTGTGCCAAGTCAGACCAATCGAGCTTATTCATCTCTTTCAGATTTTTAGCGATTTAATCTTTCGGGTCGCCCGAGATATGCTCCTTTGGCAGCTCGATCCTCTCCCATTCTTTCCACATGTCCGAGCCAGCGATTTCGTGTAGCTTTGGCTTACCTTGCTTTCTTTGATTTTGTAAAATAAACTCTTAACGTTCGCATTTTTGATATTCGGTTTAAAGATAATTTATTCTTAAAAGAATTGAATACAATTCACTTATATAAGAATATTACATAATAAAATATAAGTTTACAATCAGAGTGTGCTAAAACAAAACAGATTGTGGGTGAATAAATAAATTTTATACTTCACAGTTCACAGTAGATAGGTACCATCATAACAAGACACGAGTATAACGTACATGAATATACACGGAGCTAAAGTTACTAGACGTGGCTTGGCGAGAAAGTTAATTATTGTTATGTAGGTAGGGTAGGTAGGTAGGTCTTTAATAGATTTATAAAGGTTTTTGTAGTTTTGGCATCTTTAATATCTTTTGACAATTTATTGTAAAGCTGCGCACTTTCAAAAGTAATATTTCTTTTTTCGTAATTTGTTTTGGGTGGGCGTAGTACGAGGTTAATCGTGCTTCTTAATATTTTAGTTTAAATGCTTCTTTATTTAGTAAATGTTAAATGAGCGTGTATGTCTTTATTGAATACTTTTCGTATTAGTAAGCATGAATAATATTGATAGGTTTTAGTTATGTTTAATAGTCTGGTTTCTTTATATATTACTGCTGTCGGTGTCAGGAAATCGTAGTGGAATAATTATTTCATTAATTTATTTTGTGCTATTTGTATAATATTCAGATTGTAATATTAGTATTTATATAAATTATGCAATATTAAAAAGCCTACAGCCATAGTGTTATTGCCAACAATTACAACTGCCTAAAAATTGCTCAACGTGTGATCTTGAAATACAATGAGCATTATAATATGTATGTAATGGTTCTCATACTAAACAGTGTTAGGCATGGAGTCTCCCCAAGATTAGCCTTTGATGTTTATAGTAAGTGATACTTTATTACTTTTTGAATAACTAGTCTTCATTAGTTTGGTAAGCCAAAGCACACGTGCGTTAGATTTCCACCTAGTCGCGTTCCTACGAACAAGATTACAGTAATTATTACATCAAAGTACAATAATCTACCGTTTGTGACTTAAATGTCTAATATTCTTCAAGCCCTACAATTAATCAGATAAGGATATGGTCTGCCCGAAGGCAGTCCGTTAAACGGTAATGATTATTGCCAGTCTCTTTGTATCGGGTTATTGGGTTATGAACACAAGTCTTCGACAACTTGAGCTGAGTAGCAATCGCACGTTCAGATTTGCTTTCGTTGTGTAAAGCAATGATGACAGCACGAGTTTCACCGCTAATTTGGCGTACTTTTCCCATAATGAGATGTCTTCACTGTAAGAACGACGAGCTCGGACTAACCAAGATTAAGAAATATTTACTCCATGGAAACTCAGGTGTTCACAGTGTTTTAGGAAGTTAAAATTTCCTAAAATTCTGTTAACACAAAACAAAGCCCAAATAATGAATAATAGTCAGGTAACAATAATATTACAATGACTTTAGCGCGCGGTCCGCACGCGGCGCCCATTGATGTTTCTAGACAAAAGACCTTTGTACGATGATTACATAAAAATAAATAGAAATAATGACTTCGAAAAACAGTTAAATATCCATTGTATATGCAGGTGTGCAAATTAATTGTTTATCATATGTATTTTTAACAAATTTTATTGTGAAACAATATTTTAACTTGTGGTCTCAAACGTTTGGCCGGTATATATATATATTTTTAAACTCATCTCCCACACTAGGATTAATTCCTGTATCGCGGGTGACTTTACAAACATTCAAACAACGGACCCAAAAAGCATCCAGACTCGGAACAACGATTTGAACCCACACGGCGCAGTAGAAATGGCGAGGCCACCACTTCAACTACTACGCCATCCTAGCAGTCATCACTTCGTCACTCATCACTGAATCACGAAGACTACAGTTTTAGGTTATAATATGATCACACTCGCATATTTTTTATTACCACTAAAGTCATTGAAATTAATCTTCTATATACGGATTTTATCGCGTTGTTTATTTGACACATTTTTACATAATTTAGAAACTAGTACTATTAAACTTTGCTAATTTTTAAGCTAATTAAATTATTAAAGCTATTTATATTTAAGTTTACACTTTCCCCGACGTTTCGGTTGTTTTTCAGCAGCCATGGTCACGGAGAAACTAAGATGGTAGTTGTCTCAATGTTCCAGTTTAGTTATTTCAAAGTACCTACCCAAAGATAATTTAATCATTGGTGTTTCTATTTACGCAGAATGAGCTCAAAGTATCATGAAGTCTTGTCACATCAGTAAACCGGTTCGTGAAACCGAACGCGCTGTTTTTTGCTAACTACTTAATTTATGACTACTAGCTGTTACGCTCGATTTCATTCGCATGTGATTAGTACTTTTGTTATGATAAATGATAAAACAATAGCCAAGCCTCCAAGGCTTTAAAATATCCAACCATACCAAAGATAAGAATCGGTCCAGCGGTTTAGTTGTGACAATGTAATAGATAAAGATTTTTTAAAGAGGTAATTCACAGCATTATTCTTATCCTTGCTACCTATACCTGAGATTTGGCTAAAACTCGGACAATTCGACTGGAACAATATAGAGGATCATAGTCAACAAACGTTTTTTCGATTGCTTTGGTCAGTAGAGACTCTAGACTTTTTAAAGAGTCAGCAGAGGACCTTTCATTCTTGCGCTAGTAGTATAGCAATGCACATTTTGGAAGGTCGTCAATACAAGAGTAACATCTCTGGTATTAGAGGCGACTACGATAACTGATTACCATTAGTGAGATCGTTCTTTGCTTTATTTACTTATTTCCTTCGCTGGCCCAGCGACCCAAAGTAGATCTTGGCCTCTGACATAAAAGTGCGCTTCCTATTTTGTGCCAAGTCAGACCAATCGAGCTTATTCATCTCTTTCAGATTTTTAGCGATTTAATCTTTCGGGTCGCCCGAGATATGCTCCTTTGGCAGCTCGATCCTCTCCCATTCTTTCCACATGTCCGAGCCAGCGATTTCGTGTAGCTTTGGCTTACCTTGCTTTCTTTGATTTTGTAAAATAAACTCTTAACGTTCGCATTTTTGATATTCGGTTTAAAGATAATTTATTCTTAAAAGAATTGAAAACAATTCACTTATATAAGAATATTACATAATAAAATATAAGTTTACAATCAGAGTGTGCTAAAACAAAACAGATTGTGGGTGAATAAATAAATTTTATACTTCACAGTTCACAGTAGATAGGTACCATCATAACAAGACACGAGTATAACGTACATGAATATACACGGAGCTAAAGTTACTAGACGTGGCTTGGCGAGAAAGTTAATTATTGTTATGTAGGTAGGGTAGGTAGGTAGGTCTTTAATAGATTTATAAAGGTTTTTGTAGTTTTGGCATCTTTAATATCTTTTGACAATTTATTGTAAAGCTGCGCACTTTCAAAAGTAATATTTCTTTTTTCGTAATTTGTTTTGGGTGGGCGTAGTACGAGGTTAATCGTGCTTCTTAATATTTTAGTTTAAATGCTTCTTTATTTAGTAAATGTTAAATGAGCGTGTATGTCTTTATTGAATACTTTTCGTATTAGTAAGCATGAATAATATTGATAGGTTTTAGTTATGTTTAATAGTCTGGTTTCTTTATATATTACTGCTGTCGGTGTCAGGAAATCGTAGTGGAATAATTATTTCATTAATTTATTTTGTGCTATTTGTATAATATTCAGATTGTAATATTAGTATTTATATAAATTATGCAATATTAAAAAGCCTACAGCCATAGTGTTATTGCCAACAATTACAACTGCCTAAAAATTGCTCAACGTGTGATCTTGAAATACAATGAGCATTATAATATGTATGTAATGGTTCTCATACTAAACAGTGTTAGGCATGGAGTCTCCCCAAGATTAGCCTTTGATGTTTATAGTAAGTGATACTTTATTACTTTTTGAATAACTAGTCTTCATTAGTTTGGTAAGCCAAAGCACACGTGCGTTAGATTTCCACCTAGTCGCGTTCCTACGAACAAGATTACAGTAATTATTACATCAAAGTACAATAATCTACCGTTTGTGACTTAAATGTCTAATATTCTTCAAGCCCTACAATTAATCAGATAAGGATATGGTCTGCCCGAAGGCAGTCCGTTAAACGGTAACCACCTGCCATCTTGAGCACGTCCACAACACCAGAGAAATCGTTCGCGCTTTACTTAACTTTTAAAAAAGCCTTCGGTGCGCTGTCTGTGTAAGAAATAAGAAGTACCGCTCCTCTGCTGACAGCATAGGCATCACCCCTTTAACGAGCCTGGAAACCCTTCTCATTATGTGGTCATAACAAAAGGTTACGATCTTTTGCTTCCACAGCAGGGTTTTATTTTAAGTGACATCCCAGGACTAACTAGCGCTTTTTTGAGTGCGTGATTAGTATTAAGTGACAGCAATTTCAATGTCATCATTATTCTAATGACATAACTTTACTACTAGACGGTTATCTATGTTATTGCGTCACATCCAGATTTCAAAATCCACATCTGTTTAACTACAACGGTGGCCTGGCTTGCTTTGTCTTTAAAATCACCAAGATTTCTAATGTCAGAGTCCAGTTATATTACACAGACAGTAAAGGTATTTTTGTTTGTTTAGTACAGAGGTTCCCAGACTTTTTTTTTTCTCATAGACCACTTTCTAAATTTAGCAGGTTTCTGTGGAACCCCTGCAGCTACATTTCTACCATATTCCTCGGCATTTTTTTTAGTCCTCTTGTACTGAATATGGAATATGCCAAGCCAACATTTTAGTTCTTTACTATCGAAAGCAAATAAATTTTCGTGGATCCCAGTTATATATATATAACTAGCTGCGCCCTGCGGTTTCACTCGCATAAGTCCCGTTGCCGTGGGAATATCGGGATAAAAAGTAGCATATGTGTTAATCCAGGTCTCCAGCCAGCTATCTACATACCAAGTTTCATTGCAATCGGTTCAGTAGTTTTTGCGTGAAAGAGTAACAAACATACATACATCCATTCTCACAAACTTTCATATTTATTAAGGATCTCCGACAAAGAATATACACAAAATTGCACAAAGATATAAACATAGTTTTGTATAGTGCATTCCTACAGTTCTAGGAGAGCTTGAGAGGTTGAATATGTAGGTATAGTTTGCTACCCAAACGTCTAAACATTAAAAATAAAAAACAATAGTGAATCACACGCGTTCCACTGCCGTTGAATGAAATTGAAATCAAATATTAAAACGGAATACAATAATGTGAAATTTGATATGCGAATGTTTTTATAATAGATTATATAAAGAACTCTGTAACGTTTAACCACAGAATTGGTAGGAATAATATGAAAACACGCCAAGGCACCAAAATAGGCGTGAATGTTCTGCGTGAAGCAAATACGACTCACGTGAACTGAGATGACTGTAATGTCTTCGTCGCTTCCCTCGCCACTAACGGCAAATGGTGTGTTCTTGCTGAAACAGAGCGCTCACAAATTTACTAAAGTTACTAGATCTCTAATATTAGTCATTGTTGAGGAAGAGCTTGATATTTCTTTTTAAATGATTAATAATGCAGTTGTACCACATTTTAGTTTGGAGTACCCTTCATAATAGAAAGTCTATATTCAGATTGCTTTTATAAAAGACAACTTAGATTCAAGCTAGGAAAAGTAGGTCTTATTAAAACGATTTATTTAGAAAATCGTAAAATAGCAGATGGCAGAAGGTTACGTTCACGATAACGACTTTCGTGAGGTCGGGCCGGGTGTCGAACCCGGAAGTAATTCTTAATGGTTTTCTTTTTGTTAGGAAATTCTCAGTAGCTGGAAATATGGTAGACATCAATAGGCTTGCCGCTCAAAACGTGAGACTTGAAACAAAATATGTAGTTAGTGTGGGTGTAAATATATATACGGCTACCATTTTTTCCTGGAGGAATTCATTGGCATATCCCAACAAAAAAGTAGCCCCCCGTAAAAGTAGTTCTCTCGCGGAGGAGATGCGTCAATACGCATACCCCTCCGCGGGGGAGGGCGGAGGGGCTATGTCGAATTCACCTGGGAAAAGATGGCGCCATCCTGGCCCTACTGACTAAACATACCACGGTGTTCCTTCTCACAATTTATAACCGGGGCGTAGGTATCACTCGCACATTCATCCTGCAGATATACAGCTACACTAACAGAGATATATAGCGTGTAACAGAAATTCATTTTCTTCATTCAATCTTACACGGGACAAAATTTGTGTGATCCACAAATGGTTGTTCTGAGTCTGGATGTTCTTTGTGTCCGTTGATAGAATGTTTGCAAAGTCCCCCGTGATACAGGAATTATTCCTAGAGTGGAAGCTGTTTTCTTAGGAAAAAAAAAAAAATATATATATATATATATATATATATATATATATATATATATATATATATTTTTTTTTTTTTTTTTTTTTTTTTCCTAAGAAAACAGTACAATTTTCTGTTACACGTTATATATTTTTTCAAATTTTCTCTTTCATGGTGAAAATCACAGTAATTTTGTAAGGCATTATTGGATCGGCTTCCCTTTTAGAAGTTTTATCCTTTGCTACTGATACAAATAATACATTATATTTACTCATATATAAATGATTATAATTTCGCGAAAATATAGCTTATATATACACATATGTAATGTATTTAAATACATATATATATACATACACAAATTATTCTAACGAAAATAATTTAATTAAATACATATATACATGTACTATCTAAATGTTTATTTGGTTGATTTTGTTTGCCATGGTATAGGTATCTAGTGTTTACTGGATACTTGTATTATCACGGATAGATTAAATTAATTACTGTAAAATATTACGAACGAATAAACGCCTAAGTATATAATATACTAAATAAATAAATAATACTTAAAAAAAATAAACATACAAACAATAACAACCAACACAATCAATTATTTTTACGCAATGTAACATTTAATGTGTCATAGGCCTTAACAAACAACTCGCCAGACTCACTCACATTTTGAACGAAGCGACGATGCACTGCTTAGCTTTGGTACGAAGATTTTCCTGTTTCTAGTAATTATTACTAACACGTAATTAGCAAATAAGTTTTAGTGAACTAATAATTAGGTACTTACTCGCTACGCCAATCGGCTTAATGTATATTTAATTATAAGTATTTTCTCTGTAAGTGATTTGTAAATCTTTTGAGAAAATAAATGTATTAAACATTTAAAAAAATATAGGCCTTGAATCTATATTCATATGTATGTTTTTTGTTTTAGAGGGTTGGCTTGAGCCATTGTTGGCTCGGATAGTTGAAGACCGGACGACGGTGGTATGTCCCATTATTGACGTCATCTCCGATACCACGTTTGAGTACATACAGGCCTCTGATATGACGTGGGGAGGCTTCAACTGGAAACTCAACTTTAGGTGGTAAGTAGAATTCGTGGCTTAACTATTATTAAAAAATATTGGTTAATTTAATTATTGCTTGCTTGAACGGTGAAGGAAAATATCGTGAAGAGAGCTGTCTCTATAATGTTCTCGATGATATGTGAAGTCTGCCAACCTGCATTGGGCCAGCGTGATGAATTATGGCCTAACCCAGTTACCACCTAGATTCTGCACAGCAGTGGGGCAGTTTATATACAGGGCGGCTCTTATTGCTATTGGATAAGTTATCTTCGTTTGGATAATGTGGACATAAAAATCTTGTTTCAAACCATTTGTTTCGCTAAAGAGAGTAACGTTGTACTAAAGGTGAAGGATAAAATCTAATACGGTTATTTGAATATATTTTCTGGTTTATCTTGCTGTTGTTTTACAAATGTCTCATTAGGTATGATAATTTCGGGTGATGCTATAAACATAGAATAAAGAAAGAGAATAAAGCACAAAAGCAATCTACGAGGTCGTAGTTCTATTTCAGTAAGAAGTAACTTTGCAAACTAACGCGCTCACCAGCAATAGTGACACGATTTTATATAGGTAATTTCGTCATCAATCGTAAGGTTGATGAGATAATTCTAATTATTACATAGATAGTATTGTATGGCCACTAGGGTCCGACCGAACTTTCGGTTTCGGCCTAGTTTCGGCAAAAAAACGAGTATAAGCCGATACTCGTTTTTTGAACTCAGTTTCGGTTTCGGCTGCTATCCAGCCGAAACTGAAACTAAGTTCGGAACATTTCGCACTGCGATCGGAAATGTTCGGTGCACTGAGCTGTGAGCGACGAAGTGTCATTTTGCCGCGTCATAGTCGTGTCATAACTTGTTTGTGTTTGTGCCGCGAACTTTGCGGTAGTTTGTTTTGTTTCTTGTGAAATTACGGGTGATTATACAATTATTTCAAAACTGGGAACTATGAGTTCGCTGTTGATGTAATTTAGTTCATCATAGTTAATGAATAACAAAATTCGTTTTATTTAACGAGTTGGTGTTTGTACGTTACTTACTAACAATAAAGGTTAGGGCATCTATTTAAATGTTTTCGGTTAGTATAACTTTGTTGTTAATGCTAACTGATACCTATTACTTATCAGAGCCAAGGTAACAAAGTATCGCAGATATTTATTCTTACTGGGATTCTAGTCTATTTCTGTCTTTGACAAAGTTTGCACTGAATTTCTTGTTAGCGCCATCGACGAGTGTTTCCAGTAAACAACTATTTAATGCTGCTGGTAAAATTTATTAAGACAGAAGAAGCAATTTGCGAGGCAAAACTGTCACAAAATTATTGTTTCCCATATAGTAATATTAGATTATCGGGCCATTAAAATTAGTATTGTAGCTCAATTAAACATTTAATTTTTACAGATGTTTTTTAGTTTAGAAATCTCTTTATTTTCATATCTTGTACATTATTTTCATGTCAAAATGTCCAAAATTTAGAAGATATTATTTTGTTTTTAAGGTTTTAATTTTTTTAGATGTGCACTTTTGTTTTATGTTATTCGTAAATAATATTAAAAAGCAGTAGTAAGTATATTTATTTTAAAAACGCCTTGTTTCAAAAAACACAAATAATTTAGTTGAAATAAGGAGTGATAATATGTTATGTCATTAATCATTAGATCAGTTCAGATATCAGAAACTGAATAATTAATATGTAATTCAAAAATAAAACTGATTATGACTGACTATTTGTTTTCCCACGAAAACATGACCTTATATGGAAGTTTCGGTTTCGGCCGAAACTGAAACCAAAGCCGAAATTCGGTTTCGGTTTCGGCTGTAAAAACTAGTTTCGGTCGGACACTAAATTTGCCGCATTGTTAGACCAGCATATGTATATGTTTACTCTTACGCTTATTTATTGTCAGGGCCGTGGTATTAGAATTTACTATGAAGATTTATTTACACCAGTACGCAATCTGGTAATGTGTGCAATGTATGCCAATAGATTCGCTACTATAGATAGAGGGGTATTACTTTGGTCTTTATTGAATTACTACTACACTTTACTACTTTTACTTTACTGTCTTTTACTAAGAAACATTTTAATAAATGCATAGAAAGTTTCCAATAACTCAACAGCACCATAGCTGCAGCGCCTAAAATTGTTATAGACAGGAAATTGTATAAACGGACTTCGTCGAAATGTGTTATAACGACGAAAGTGCTAATATTTTGACAGCAGCTTGTCATTAAAAAGCGGTTGTAGGGATAGATCATTTGATTTGTAAACACTTTAAATTCGTTGCAAATCAAAGGTATTTTAATCCTTCATAATGCTGCTCCATAATTAGTAACAACTATGACTACGCTGTGATGCCATAAATTAATTACTATAGCTTCATATTTTTGAGACATCTACAGATAAAAAAGAATACGAAAAGGAAATGAAAGTATATATAAGTCAAGTCATTCCAATAAGTAGTTATTCCTAGTCTGAGTGTCCTTTGTGTCAGATGTTTGATATTTTGTGTAATTTTGTATTTATACCTGTATCGAGGGTGACGTTACAAAATTGGCAAAAGGCAGATGATTAAATATGTATATTACATATTATATCGGCATTACTATATAGTAGCGCAGTATAATATAATAGCGCAGGCGTTACCTTTTGCTTAAACGCAAATCCAAATAGCAACGTTGGGTCATGTCGTAGATCAATTAATCTGTGCAATCGCTACTGCGCCGTTATCTCTTATCAACTATCAATACATGAATTATGAATTTTGTATGTAATATATCAGGTAGGTAATAGAATTCAACTGAATGATCATTATCTTCTGAAATTAAATTTTCTTGGTAATGACGGATACATAAAGTTAAATACAAAATAAGTATGATAATGAATTCCGCAATCTGATGAGCATTTTAATATTTTACATGTTTTATAATCTAATCAGCTACTAAGACGTTTATATTTGTCTCATATATTACTACTTAAAAGAAATATCAGCTGTCATTAAGTCAGCTAATGCACTGATTTTTTTTTAAGAATTCTGTATTTTTATTGTTATTATTAAACTGTAACGACAGGTGCTATTTTAGTTAATATAATCTGGATCAACAAGTTAGAGGAGTCTTATCCCAAAACAATGGTTTATAGAGTTTATGATAGACTGTCTTTTTATCTGCCTGTTTTTCTTTACGGCATCATGCGAATCCTACCGAACAGATATTGATGCGGTTGCCACAGTTTGATACAACTTAATATGTAAGCTACAATTCACACGCAAAGTAAAGAAAGTAAGATTTTAAGTCTTAGTCCTATGCCTATAATGCATATAGGAATACTATAAACAAATATAATATTTTATTTTTATTTTTTATTTTATATTTTATGTATATATAGGTAGATAAATGATCGGCAACGCGAATAGGCTAACCGTGACCTACCCTTATAACTGTATAACATCTAAACGCAATTCAAAATACATCATACAACCGCACAAGGCAAAGATTATTAATAAAAAATATGATACTAAAACCGTAGACTGCAAACAAACATGAATAATTACAAAACGACAATACATTGCTAAATACTGCTAACACAACATCGCATAAACAAACAAGTGAAAAAAAGCTATAATTTTATTGCCATAATCCTAACCATAATATTATAATGCGAATGTGAATTTGTTTGTTTGTCACGCCTTTACGCCTAACTACTCGATCGAGCATCATGAAATTTCGCATACACGTTGTCAGGGGAATAGAAAAGGACATAGGTTGGATACAGAGTACATTCTATTTAGAAAAAAATTGTGTTACTAATCTTAACCTACATTTACGCAAGTGAAGACGCGGGCATAATTTAGTGATATTTAAAAAAAACTCTGTAATTATTCTCGAAAACATCTGCGTTTACTTATCTTCTGTGCGTGTGTTTGTAGTTAAACTCCTAAACGGCTAGACCGATTTTGATGAAATTTTTTGTGTGTTCAAGTGGATTCAAGAATAGTTTAGTTTTATTTTATTTTTCTCGTGTGTACAGTACAACGTCTGTCGGGACAGCCAGTTTACTTATAAAATGTTTGTTCAATGTATAATTATTATACTATTATGTGTTACAACGATGTGTCAATGAACAAATACAGCGTGAAACTGAAAGTAATGGTTATTTTTGATATAATAATATAGTTATTTTTTAAGTGAATATGCAATTTTGAAAAAGGCACATGTCTAAAATATTAAATGTTCAGAAAAGGGAAAAAACGAATCATTTAACTTTTAACTAGTGTAAGATTTATAAAATTTGGTTTTGAGTTACACTTTGGGTTCAATTAGCTATGGAAAATTACAGAAATTTTAGATGTGAAATGTTATTTATAAATACCTATATTTAGGTATTGTATATTTATGAGATGTGCCCTTTTCGAAATTTACAGTATTGAGCACATAAAATTTAAAGAAGAAATATATATAAAATTTGCGATTCTTTTATTTTAGGTACTTATCTTATTTAAACATAATACTTAAATCTAACATAAATAACAGACTTTCTGTAAAAATCTTCTTATGGAGGCTCTCTTTCGTTTGTAATGGCTATTGCAATATTTCGTCATAAAAGTCTGTAAATTCTGCCGGTATGTGTTGTTTCACCTTTACAATGTCTGCAATTTTCAGATGGTTAATAGGTACTAGAGAGAAGTAGAGACTAGAGAGAGTAGAGAAATAATTTCAATTCAAGGTCACAACGACCTTGAATTGAAATTATTTCTCTACACACCATGACGTGGACAGTAGAATTAATTCCAGAATTGTACCCTCTTCGAAGATGTTACGTGCAGGGAAGCATTTAGATTACATTTACATGAAAAATGTATTTGTCAAAATATGCGACATGTGCCCTTTTCGAAATTTCATATTCAAGTATTCTTTAGCTATTTCTTAGGTGGCTGCGTGAACTGTTACATACAATCGTAAGTTCCTGGGTTAAAGAAGAAGAAGAAAAATATTTTTATTTGTATCTTCTTTTCACAATACAATAAAATATAAAAATATACAGAACAGTATATAGTATGGTGACCAAATTAGGTACTGGCGTCAGCTATTGTTCGATTCCAAGATCGTATAGATTTATTGTTTTTTTCTGTAAGGCAATTTTCAGTAGCAGGACGGAGCTATAAAATGTGCTATTTAGATTATTTTAGATGGCAATAGAAAAAGTGGCGATGTTTTTATATACATTTATAAAACACATTTTCCTACCTCACCAGAAGAATACATCTACTATAATATACATTTGTAAGTATAGGCGTGAGTCTCATGTATGATTCTTTACTTAAACATAAGAACTGGGCATTCAGGCATATAAGTTGCCGTACAGTTGTTTTCATTGACTGTCTAAGCAAGTGATAATCTGTTATTGTTGCTTCTTTGTTATTGCTCGCTACGTGCCACCGTTCTTTCATTCATGGAAACTTACGCACGGATACCTAATGTTTTCAACGAATAGTGTTATGTTGGTTTATGATATTTAGGTATCATACTTTGTATAACGTAAGCACGCAACTGCCGTTCACGAGGCCCTGTTTCTATTTTTAGATCTCACAAAGATACTTTACGGTTTACGGTAAATGCTTTCGCTATAAAAGCTTGTAGTTTGGAACTATGCCTCCTAAATGGCAATAGGCTGGCATTACATCTGCTGCCGAAAGGTAGATGTTGCGTAGTTTATCTTATCCTGAGATGTTACGAGTATGATGTTTAAATGTTGGTATCCACTACGAGAGCCGAGGCGTCAAGTGTGGACGTACAACTAACGTACAAGATCCTCACGTAATTTTCAACCTGTTTTAGTAAACTAAATGCTTGAGATAAAAGCAGGTTCATATCGAACCCATAACTTGAAATGCCTTATCCATTATCGCTAAAAATGTGCTGAATGCGAGCTAATGCTCGAGATGTGCGCTAAGCATGCTTACGCAAGGCTTAAGAGTGTACACGCCTCGCGCGACGAATCGAGTTTAGGTATTTGTAGAACCGCGGTATCCCGCGCACCGCACGTGCGAAACCCAGACGCACTATGACGACGTCGCGTGGAATAATGATCTTGATCCTTTTTGCCATTCATGAAAAGTCTTGATCTACGTATACGTCAATTATGACAATATTCAAATTAATTATTTTCTATGTAAATACATTTAAAGGTATCAAATGAAGCTAGTTATTACTTGTTTAGTAGGAGGATGTTGCTCAGAATAACAACGATTTTTTATAATTTATCTGGCGCAGTTTTTATTATCTGATACTTCTGATATAATTAATTTGTAATTTTCATCTAATTAATTGTCACTTTTTCAAATAGATATACATATATTATGTTATTATTTAAAAGGCATGAAAACCTACGAATAACATTAAATACAAAACCAAAAAAGGAATGTAAAAGAAAACAATTCATGTAAGAATAAAAATTATTCACTTTTTTACAGTTTAGTTACAGAATTTATATTTTACTGATTCTACATTATTGTCTATGGTACAGCCAAAAGCCTTATTATGATTGTTTAACGTTTTTATTTGATTCATAAAGAATTGAAAATCTACTATTTGACGACCTTGAACAATATATGTAATTCTGGTTCTGGAGCAATTTCAGTCTCAATTTCCTTAAAACAATGAATGACAAGTTATTATGACTAAAAACTATATATGTAATATATACAATTTAATTACATATATAATTATATTATAATTAAGACTATAAATGGTATAGGTTGAAATATTGTAATTCCTTTATGTTGTCTAATCAGCAGCTGATAACAGACTGTATGAATTTTTATTATTGGCCGTATAAAACACTTTTGTGCACAGCGACAGTAAAGGGTCATAAATTAAGGAAAAGAGACATATTCACCATTATATCATCAGTGTCGTTGTTATATATAGGAGTAAGCGTGATGGTAGTTGGTATTGTACTAAGAATATGAGCAACCAGGTTATCTTTAGGAGAATCAGAAATATAAATTGTACCCGCTGATGCAACTCCTGCCTAAAAATATTTATACACCGGTGTATGTAAACGTCGTTATATCTCATTAATTTATCAACAGAAAATTATATAAAAGAAATAATATTCACCATTGTATAATCAGTGTAGTTATGAGTTAGCGTAGTGGTAGTATAAGATTTGCCAAAAGGTTGATCGACCAGACTATCTTTACAGGAATCAGTAGTACATGTTCCTACTGATGCATCTTCTATTTATAAAATATCTAATTATGTTACTGTAAAACACTGAAGTGCAAGAAATCTTAAGATTTAACAACTCATTTTGTTAACAAGTGAGAAACGACAATGAATTGCCGTAAATCTTAGAGTTCGAAAAAATTGTGCAAGTAATATGCAAAGGTCACGTGATACCACGTGCCTTGAGGTCAGAGGTCAAAGGTCATAGTAATTATGGCGGTCTATCCACTATCGATCGATTGGTAGTACCAGAGATTATCGCATTCAACCAAACAAACGAACTCTTTAGCTTTATAATATTACTATCTGATTTTACAACAAGGTATTTTATCTATTGAAAGACTTGAGTTCGTGGATACTGCTTATCACGTATCCACCAACTCATGTCTCGCTGTCTCTGAGTAGAACTGATAAATATACTTATGTTCACTTAGATTCCTTATCCCATACAAACTATTCATCTCTACATCATTCATCTCTAGTTACTCAACACACAAATATTACTAGAAATATACTTGATGAATATGCCACATACGTCGAACGTTTTCTATACAATTCTAGCGGATATCCGGTGTGTGCTACTACGCTATAAAATGAAAAATGAAATTTTGTTTTTTTTTGTTCTAAAACCATCTTCGCATTATAGGCTTTGAAAGCTTTGCAGCCGCGCTATGAACGTACTGAAGTTCTATATTTACGTAATATGGCGGGCGCGACGACAAGGGTTACATCCACCGCCTGAGAGCACCTAGCGCGGTATGGCTGAGATGGCACCGCGCTTCGAGATTTATAGGTCGTCTTAAAAAAATCATATCAATTACAAACAAAATGTTTAGACTCCAATTTTTTTATATGACGTTATATGAATCTTAAAGTTCCTAAATGTGTATGTACTTATTTTAAAATCGAAGTGGTTTTTTAGAAATCGGAGTAGGTTTGCGCGCCAATATTGTGCTAAAAAAGCTCTGTCTTAACCTACTATTTTCTTAAAAATAATGAATGAATGTACACATTTTTTTTAATACATTCCCTAGTACAACTTATGGTTGTATAGTTCACATTTACGGCATTATAGAACGATTAGTTTTTATTGCTCTAGCGAGCAATTAACTCGCCCTAAACTACAGATTTTACGAAAATGCGCAATTAAAATTCATCTGTTTTAAAATATTGTTACGCCCAGTGACATCTCTCGGCATTGGGGGAAAGACTCGGCAGTTCCGTCTAATAATTTACACCGCCATCTATTGACATCTTACGGAACTACGTAGTACGGTACGAGAATCTTAGAGAGAATGCTGGTACTTTCTCGAATCATCGTGCTGTTTACATGCCGAGTACGGCGTTGCTGGAAAGCTCCAGAAGCGCTTTACCCGCGTATAAATAGTGCGCACGCGCACCGCCGAGTCAGTTTTACAATCGTAAGCGATCAAGTGTTCATCGAAGCGAACGGAAGCGGAAATACTACGGAGTTTGAAGCAGTACAGTGAAAAAGTGTGGTATAGTGTTTGTTGTGTTTTAAATTTAATTGTGTGTTTGAATAAAACGTGTTTTAGTCGGTAATATTGTTTATATTCTTATCCGTCGAACCCAGCACGTAACAATATTTATTATAAAAGCTCATATATTTCTCTTTAACATTCCCTTAATAAACAATTGAAATTTCAGATTTTCAATTTTTTTTTATTCATTGTTATTTATCTGTAACATAATAGAACAATAAAAACTCGCGAAATCGGCTTCGTCAGAATAAACGCTCTCAAACTTTAATTATGATGAGCGTGTTTATGCTCGAATCGCTAGCGTAGACCCAGACCCACCTTATAGGTAACTATGTCTTAATCGATATTCATAAAATGTTATATAAGGATATCTGCGGAAGGGCAACGAAGTTTCTCTCTTTATAAAAAGTTAGAAGTGGAAGTTGCGTGTAATAGCTAGTGTTATTATAATTTCCATTAGTCGGTACGATTAATACTTGATATAATTATCTTGATTTGTAACAGTTTCCAAGTAGCTAAAGTGACTCATAAAATTATATATCACGTAATTTCATAACATGTGATTCGTGAAACGTGGCGTGTCTAATCGCGATATAGTGCGTTTATTTTTACGCGTTTATGTATATTTAAGACTAATACAATGCAAAAAGACCACAGCAATATAAAAGTAATTTAATGAAGCTTGTTTATATTGTAAATAGACCAAGGTCTGAGAAATGCTATAATGGATATAAAAAATTACATTATAAAATACACCCTTATTTGCTGCTGCTTTTAAATTTAGTAATAGGTAATTCTGTTTCGATACAAACTAGAAAATTCTAAATATTAATAAATAGAACTTGAAAACTGAATTGCTGATCTGCTCAGGAAAATGTTTTTACAATTTTTATTTTACATATTACAGTAGCTAGTATGAAGCTAGTGTGTCAATGTTTAAGTATAATTTATGGTCGACAGTGTCGATAAATGATACTACGAGTACATTATAAATTTATGTTGAAACTTTATGTTTTATGATCCATGAACTGTTTGAATAATCGTTCGACTCTAGCCTTTTTCGATACGGGGTATAGTTATTCTCCTAGAGTTGTACTTTTGAAATATGAGATATCTATAGAAAATTATTTTGGTCTTATCCAGGTACCGAGTGCCGGAACGTGAGATGGACCGGCGTGGCGGTGACCGTACCGCGCCACTTCGCACGCCCACCATGGCGGGCGGTCTCTTCGCCATAGACAAAGACTACTTCTACCAGATCGGCTCCTACGACCAGGGCATGGACATCTGGGGCGGAGAGAACCTCGAGATGAGCTTCAGGGTAAATTTTAAATACAGAACGTGGCGTCAGATTTTATTGTAGGATCCGGCTAAATGCTAATTGAAAATAATAATGCAGTACTCGCAACGTCCGATATGTTGACCAACATTTTGGATAAGAAGCGATTGAACAGGTTTAAACAGCAAGGAATTATTTTAGTGCCACAAAATGATAATGCAGTTGATTACTAGACGTTTAAAGTAGAGTATAGTTTTAATTGTCCCTAGTACACAGTGCTTAAGCGATTGTCGAGCACGCTTGTTAGCATGTAAGACGTGTAGTGTCATTGTCGGGTGTAATAAACATTTGTGGGCATGCGCGAAGGTATGGCAGTGCGGCGGCCGGCTGGAGATCGTGCCGTGCTCGCACGTTGGCCACGTGTTCCGCGACAAGTCTCCATATTCCTTCCCCGGCGGAGTACAAAACGTCGTCCTCCACAACGCTGCTCGTGTCGCCGAAGTCTGGATGGACGAGTGGGGAGAGTTCTATTACGCCATGAATCCAGGTTCGATTTTCGAACTATGTACCGACATTTCTGACATTTTGCTCGTGAACGTTGTTTTATCTATATTCAGGCCACTTGAAAGTAATTATAGTGCAGCGCTTCTGACTATTTAGTAGGGTATGTCGAGATTGACTTATTTATAGGCACTTTGGATGATATGAAACGGTTTAATGAATTCATATGTGTCTATAAATAGGCAAGATCCTTCATACATAAGCTGTTGCTATCGACATTATAAATGGCAAAATGATAGAAATGAAGGTACGCAATTAAAGTTTTGTTGTGGCTTGGGATATTACACTAACAATTTAAAAATATCGAACTTCATTAACATTCGGATAACTCAGTAAAGCTTTTAACAACCCCATTGCAGCTGCATTCATGTATCTTAGCATGACCATATTGTTTTTTCATTCGTATAGCTTCATCGCTTTTTTATAATCTATGTGTTTCCCGCTCTTTATCGTCTTATTTACGTTTAGTTCTTTTTTTTGTGTCAGGTTTTATTGTTTATGCTTTTTGCATCAATGTGTTGTTAAACAATGGTATAATTGTTTTTATTTGATGCTAACACGTTTATCTTTCTTTTGACTGTTTTCTTTTTTATTTTCTTACTTTTCTGCTTCTTCTCGATGCAGAAGCAATGAGTAATAATATAATATTTGTCAATTCGATATTAGTATTAACCACAGCAATCCTTTTTGGGCAATGAGTTGTGGTAAATGATATTAATTCAGAAACGTCTTTGAATATTGTGAGGTATATTTTCTTCTTATACGTTTTGCGGGTATCGGTAAATTCGCATGTTGTTTTCTATTGTGTGCTAAACCGATTTCAATGTCTTGTCTTACTCATAATTTAAGAACTTTTGTTGTTATTAACCTATATTTTATATTTCAAAGTATTGTTATAAATAATACAAATCACTTAGAAGTGACGCGTGCTTGCTTAACTCACGCGTATTACCCATATTTAATAATGACAGAGGCTCAGAAGGATGTATCCCTAATAATGTAATCATAGGTTGGCGTCTTGTAGGATTTCAACCTATTATGACATTAAGGAGTGGTCACTTTCTTTAATATTTTTTAACTAAACTTATACTTATATATTATATAATAGGCTCTAGTATCTAGGGAAATATCCCCGTGATCTTTAGTAAAGCTCATCTAATATCATGCATAGAAGCATGTACAGCACTCGAGGATCAAGTAAGGTTATGTTTTGCCAAATATACCTAAAATCGTACCAGGCATGCGTCTATATGTATGTGAATTAGTTAGGCGCGTTATATTAAGCCGAATTCTGTTAATACTTAATATGTATCTTAAGATCTTCTATTCTATTTATCATGGGACAACGAAAAGGTTACCATCCCATTAGTGCCCTTAATCTACACAAATCCGCATCTAGATTAATAAAGTCAAGTTGAGCTCCTGATAAGATGTAGGTAATACTAGTTTCTGCCCGCGGCTTCGCTCACGTCAATCCTACGTCAATATAGAGTTATAAAGTATTATAGTATATTAATCCGAGACATGTTTTTGAAAAGATTCATCCAAATCCGTTCACCGGTGTACGCGTGATTAGGTAACTAACATGCAAACATCTTCACAAACCTACTTTTATGGTATTTATAGGATTTATAATACCTTCGTAACATTTTATAAGTAAGTACATGTATATCATTTGCCACAACCAGTTTATTTATCATGGCTTAATAGAATTATATGTAACTGCGGCCGATAATTCAGAGGAAATAGATTAACATTACAAACGTATCGGTTCCTGTTTAATGTTCTAATCTATATGTGATTGTTTTTATATAATATGTTATGTGAAACTAATGATTTTCATTCTAAGGTTGCTATTAAAAGTAGACTAAAACTGCAGTGACTAAAACGTTAAATGTGTGACGAAAATACATTACCCAATTTTAATTATTTTGACGTCCATAAGTGTTATTTTGTGACCTAAATGAATAAATGATTTGACTTTGACTAATTGTCTGCATCTCTCACTAGTAACGGTTACAGGAAAAGGATACAAGGTTATTTGATTATTGTAGGTAACTTTCTCGCTCTTCGTATAAACGAGTGGTCATAGGTCTTCGTTACATAAACCTCAGAAATACATCCAAGTTGCTTTGTTGATATAATATTATTGCTATTATTTTGCTATCGGTACATAGTAGATAAAATATTTGAATCTGTGAATCAATTAATCACAGTAAGTCTATTCGTTTAGGTCTAAAAGCAACTCTTATGCATCGTTAAAGTAACATTTGTTAGCGTTAGTGTTACACTTATGAACGTCAAAGTAACATTTGTGTTCGTCAAAGTTACATTTATGAACATCAAAGTAACCCTTATGAACGTCAAAGTTACATTTATGAACATCAAAGTAACCCTTATGAACGTCAAAGTAACACTTATGAAATATTGTCTTCTCTTTACGCTAATATTATTCATTGAAATTAAACTACTATATACGGATTTTATCGCGTTATTTATTTGACAATTTAAATAGTTTCAATAGTTTTAATAATAATTCAATTAGCTTAAAAATTAGTAAAGTTTAATAATAGTAGTAGTGTAACAGTTTTCAAAATTATGTAATAAAGTGTCAAATAAATAACGCGATAAAATCCGTATATAGTAGTTTAATTTCAATAACACTTATGAACTTTAAAGTAACACTTATGAACGTCAAATTAACACTTATTAACGTTAAAGTAACGCTTATGGACGTCCAAGTATCATTTATGAACGTAATCCGTGACATTTATATTTAAAGTTAAAACACGTCTACCAGTTTAATTGCGATGATGAATATTTACTACAGTATGTATATTCGTATTCGTATTACGCCATTGTCTAGTAGTAAATTACAGCTGATAGCCAGTGTAATCTAGACGACTTGGCATGACTAATGTTTCATTAAATTAGCTGGATTGACCGTGTGACCTGACCACAATGCTTATTATGTCATGCTATGTAATATTAGAGAAGTGCCGATAATATATCAAACAAACCAGAGCCAAGATTATTATTGATTTCAAATATAAACGTAGCGCCGTGATTGTTTATGATTACATATTGGAAGTCGGTGAGATATAAAACAATATGAACCATTGTTCAGTAGCTACTTTTAACAGCAACTTCTTTGGTGAAAGGCTGGGTTCACACTAGGCTTCTTTAGATGATTGTTTACATAATATCCAGAGCCTTTGTTGTCATTGTTTTCTCTCAAGTAAAGGCTTTAAAGGTTTATGATAATTATAAACAGTGTTCGAAATGTTATGCCTCGGTGTGAACACTGCTTTACATTCTTGTTAAAGTAAAATTGGGTCCAACTTTATTAATACGTTATAATTATATTTCTTTGGGCGTGTTCGTATCTAGCATATATCTGCTGTGTCGATATTGGATTATGTGGATATATTTGTGTTGATATTGGTGTCAACCAATAGCATTGTAGGTAAATATTGTACTGTGTATACTTTCCATAAAAATAATACAAGTACTTAGATATTTACTTAAACGAAATTATGAAACTATAGTGTAGTGGTAGTGTATGCAACTGCTGTGTATGAAGTCCCGAGTTCGATTCTCGTGTCGGACAAAAGGCTTAATAGGGTTTTTTCTGGCACGGAAATATCAGTAGCAGCACGGATTTTATAACGGTAAATGGCACTAAGACCTAAGGTTAGGTTACGTGGCCCTAAAAATAATAGCTGGCAAAATCTGGGCATAATTTACAGCTGCCTACACTTTCGAGAATATAGGCATGGCATATGCTATATATTTAGGTACTCCGTAACGCAGCGGTAGTGAATGCGACTGCTGTGTTACAAGAAGTTATTGGGTTTTCCTGTTAAGAAATCTCAATAGCAGCCCGGAGTTAGGAAGTTGGCGGTGTTAGACATCCCCGTGCCTCGGAAAGCACGTAAAGCCGTTGGTCCTACGCTTGGTCTCTCTCCGGTCGTGTCGGATTACCGTCCCATCGGATCATAAGAGTTAGGGAACAGAGAGTGCACTTGTGTTTGACGCACACGCTTGTGCATTATAATATCTCCTGTGCAGATGGCCAGTCTCCGTTAAGATTGGCCGCCGTGACCAAAATACGGTCTGGAGGACCTTACTATTATACATATTCAAACTAGATGTGCCCGCGATTTCACCCGCGTTTATGATTATTGCGCCGCCCCCGTGGGTCGTAGCGTGGTGTTATATAGCCTATAACCTTCCTCGATAAATGGGCTATCCAACACTAAAATATTATTTTTATTCGAATCAGTAGGTAGTTCCTGAGCTTAGCGCGTTCAACCAAACAAACAAACTCTTCAGCTTTATAATATTAGTAGATATAGATTAACTTGATAAATGAAAAAGCATTTTGATGTTTTGGCCATGCCACTCTGTCCCTTCTATGTAAAACATCAATCGTCAATACGAAATTTGTTACGACACAATCTAGTAGAACACTTTGCCCAATAGTTAACATTAAAACAGATGTAATTTACTTATAAAATTGTTGACGTGCATTTGAGGCCATTTAATATCACACTGAAGTACTCCATTTTGCCGAACATACTGATAGGTTGCGTAACTTATAGGCAAGACGGCCATACCGCTAACAACCATCACCACTTTCAACTAGATTAGTATACATGTCTGCACATGTATCTTACATTATTTAGGTTAAAGTCAATGAAGCTTTATTGGCCAGCATTGCATATGTATACCAGATACGACCACGAACAATTTTGCCTATTAATGTTCATTAAATCTCACATTACTAAATATTGTGCTAACATTAAAGGAAACCATTTCATTCTAATCCATAAAAATACCAGCAGTCACAAGCAATGCTATTTGGCAATTAATTTAAATGAGGCGTTATATTTATGACTTAATCAAAAAATAATCAATTTTTATTATTGCTTGAGACTGTTTAATTTTCATTTCACACTTATAAGGTGATATTATGTTCACAGACGGATTAATTCGCTATACCAAATGAGTGTACAATTATTGTGTTTTTATGTGTGAGTTTAATATAATACCACTTTATAACTTGAAATAAGTACAACCAAATGTGTAGTCAGGAAGGAAATTGGCTCAAAGCTATGAACACTTACATAAATTGGTCAGTTTTTGCGTTATGGGATATCGAAATTCTGTTATATTCTAGACGCGTTTTGTGGCTTCGCCTAATAGTCCATATAGAAACGAGTTTTAAAAGATGTAGTTTAAATTGCTTGTAAATTTTTCATAAGGTAAAAGATCCTTAATTAGTTAAGTAAATTATGTTTGTTAAAAGCATCTTTCATATTCGATTTTCACGTCCTACTGCATCGAGTAATATGCTTTTGTTGGATGCGTGTAACCTTATTCTATTTTCCCTTCCGTTATAATTTATATGCGTTCCAAAGGGCAAAGAGACATCTGTAACTTTATGATTCATAAGTACTTATCCAAGATTCATTATAATTATATGTAGTAATGTTATCATTTCTACATGTTTCTCAACGATGACGTAGATAGATAATTCTAGAATAAACCCTAGGATAATATAAAGCAAATATCCTAATACTCTTTATTGAAAAGAAAAATCAATACTGTGTATCAAATAAACAAATAATTAACATAATATATACACGAATTATTTACAAGAAATATTAACTAAAGAGAAAAATAAAACAACAAAATTAAAAAGCGTCATAACATTCCTCCGCATCGTCGTCAATTGGCAACGTGCCCAGAAGACTGCATTGCTACGTTGAATGGCAACTTATTCTTTGTGCAAAGAAAATACCAGCTTCATGTGACCAGAGGGGTCACGTGAAGTGTCGATCAGCCGCTTAGCTAGGTCTCTAATCAGACCTAGCACTTGGACCCCATGGCTCCAGCGTTTCGACACCAATCGGTTCAAATATGTACTTACCAATAAGGTTTTGATATTTGCGCCGTTTGAGCGTCTCCGCTGATGCAGCAGCAGCACCAGCACAACTCGCTGTGCTAGAAATATGTAATGGCGCAATGGTGTCGACACAAGTTGCGTCCTAAACTAAAGGCCTACCCATTTGCCATGGCAGTAATGACATACCATCTGGTCTCTTGCCTTCGTCGCGTACCAAGTCGTGTGGTTCAAGCTGAGCCAGAACGCCAGCGGCGACAAGAGCCCGACAGAGTATGTTATTTAGGTTGGCGTATCGTGACAGCACTCCTGCTGCATGACAGGCCATGGGACCGAGATTGTCGACGGCTTCTCCACAAAGACACTGATGCGGAGAAACACAAGGAGTATCTAAGCGCAAACAGGAAGCAATGCGGAAGGTCGTATCGTCCAACATGGTACCTATGTTGGACGACGGGAGTGCCTGAAGCTAAAGGCCCGATACCCACTCCCCCACAGCCAGCAAGCGGGCCCGTTCAGCAGCACAGGACAATGTATTTATGAGATTTTTTCGAACTATGCTCCATAACGGCCTATCCCACTGTCTCTGAGGGAGTTGGTTTTCGGGTAAATCAGTGCTTGGGCAAGCAAGTCTCCAAGCATTTACGGCGTTGGTCATGCACAGCACTTCAGAATTGACCAATGTAGGTGTCAAGATTTTCATGGTCAATTCTTTCGTGCTATAAACCTAAGACAGGAACGCTGGTAGACTTACATCAGTAATTTTTGGATGCCGAGGCCGCCCAAGCGTACTTGTAAGCTCGCTTGTTCCCACGCCCGGTCGTTCATGGCCACATTTAAAACTTTAGTAAGAGTGTCCTGTAAAATTTTATAAATTTTCTAAAAGTGTTAAATGTTTCCAAAAGTGTGAAATATTATGTTGTAATGAGCAAACTTTCGTGGAAGGATACAGCTGGCTGCGTCATGTCTACATGGCAACCATAAAGAGAACTCTTGACTTAGTTTGTGAGAGAATTAGTTTCGGTCTACAACATCATTATTAATAGCGACGAATTATTCTTGATTCTAATTGTGTTAGTGAAACATAAACAATATTCTCATTAACATACCACTTTGCCATACGTCTTTGGTATTTTAGCTGTAATTGGTACGCTTTGTAAACTTGACAAATTACAGAGCAGACACAGCGTATTTAGACTTTATTTATATAGTCCAAAGTATTAGTAGATTATCTTTAAACAATACTTTTTTTCTGTTTACTGAATACTGCTTTATTGATTAATTGAATATTATTTAATATAATTAATATACACCATACCATACTCATAGGTCAAACTAAAGATTATAAATTGTCTTTTCTTATTACTTTCTCTACATATATAGTAGCCAAATTAGTAATTCAGTTTTTGTGTTTTCCGATTCCCAGAAAATGAACAGCGTCGTTTCTTAGAAAAAACAAATACGTCTCTTAATGTATATATTTTTAGCTCTCTTAAATCATCAGCAGACGGCTTTATAAAGTACGAGATTTTGCCCGCGGCTTCGCTCGCGTAAATGTAGGTTAGGTTAGTAACGGCAGTACTTTTGTCTCGTTGAAAGGTACCCTTTGTTCTTTTCTATACTCCTGCTAAAATCTCGCATACGCGTTGTCAGGTCTATGAAAAATGTATGTTAATCGGGCTCCTGATTACTATAGCTACTCAAGTAGCTAAGGCGTGAAAGCGTAGCAAACAAACTGACATTCGCACTTATAATATTAGTAAAAATTAGCAATTTAAACTTCTATCCCGAAAAACCGACCAATTTATTGCGAAAGAACATTGGCGAGGATAAGTCCAATTCCTGCGTGGCTACCATTAGCTTGGGTATATAACGGTGGCGCCGGGCCAGGTGTGGATGTGCGGCGGTCGGCTGGAGATCGCTCCGTGCTCACACGTGGGCCACGTGTTCCGCAAGACGACGCCATACTCCTTCCCCGGGGGCACCGGCCGTGTCGTCAACCACAACAACGCGCGCCTTGCAGAAGTCTGGCTCGATGACTGGAAGCATTTCTACTACAATATTAATCCGGGTATATGGTCGCGCTTTGCTTAGCTTGTCCGTTCTGGGTTTAGTTAGCTTTCTGAATTAGTTTCCTTTATGTTTTTGTAGTAAATAGGCTTTTATTAAGACGATTGTGTTTAGTATTTCTTGTATAAAACACACTAAAGAAATATGTAATTTTGTCTACCTTTAATTTTATTTGCAAAGCTGCAATACATATACACTACACTTAATTCAGATTATAGACATTACATTTACAATGAATAATTTAACATTTTTATTGCGGCAACAACATTTATTTACACATACATATATACGAAGCTGTTAGTCTAGCAAGCGGAAGCAAATGTATGACTTACATAAACTATTTAAAGTCAATTGCTAACGCAAAATACCTGATAAACGATAAAATATAACATATCCACAAAATTTATTCAAATCTTATTTTATTTCGCTCGGTTAAACTCAGAACAGGTGGGCTAAGCGATAAGCGTTATATTTCAATAGGCAACATAAACCGCCGATAACAGTTAAAACAAAGAAACCTAACGAAACGATATTTCTATTATTTTTTTTGTCTGATACTTGTGTGTTCTTAGTACAATATATAGGGTTAATTATTAAGGATATATTGTGTTGGTTAAGGATATATACTTTGAAGTAATACTACTGTTTATTAACCGGTCGTATACCGCCGGCTCGCATACCAGCCGGCAGATTTGTACCCGTCGTAGGCCGGTGGCTCGCATGCGAGCCACCAAATTGGTTTTACGTTAGCTTAAGCTAAAGCGAAGGCGGCGCGCGGCGTTTTGGCGCCAATTTGGTGGCTCGCATGCGAGCCACCGGCCTACGACGGGTACAAATCTGCCGGCTGGTATGCGAGCCGGCGGTATACGACCGGTTAACACGCAATGTTCATTAGCATACCGGTAAATTATCTTAAATGTAAATTAACCCTGTATATCGCAATATTTATTTACATTTCGTGTTATGCAAAACGTAAGGAAATATTGTTTTACTTGGAGGAATCTGTAAAAAAGAATATTTTAACTAAGCTCTTGTAAATGAGAAACAAGTTTGTCTTATGGATTTTCCTAAGTGTTCAGATATCTCCAATATATTTAATTTCGCATGTATTTGACATTTTAACAGAATTAACCCATCATTAACACTGATCGCTTGTGACATTCGTTCCTAAATCATTTGTATTGGGTCCAAAATGTTCATGCTTCACGACTAACATTTGTAGTTATGGTAAAAATTGTAATATTTACATATTGGCTAACTTATGTAGTTAAATTTGTAAAACTAGCGCACCAGTTGTTGACAGACCTACTGACTCATACATATTACATTAACATTGTAAGACACCAAAAAAAAAAACTAATATAATATTGACCAATAAAAATCTTTGCCAACAGATATTTGCCTAATATTTTCTATCTTTAAAGTCAATATATATTTACAATTGAAAATGTCATCTACCCTATACGCTTGCCATATGACAAAAGAACAAAATTTTAAACTTATCAATGTTTCAAACTGTAGAATGTTATTGATGTTTAATGTGTGATAAACCGAGCAGGAGCACTAAATGTGCCCGTTGGTGACGTCAGCGAGCGCCGCGCATTGAGAGAACATCTTAAGTGCAAGAGCTTCCGCTGGTACCTCGAGAACATTTACCCCGAGAGTCAGATGCCGCTAGACTACTATTATCTTGGAGAGGTAAGTCTTTACGAAAGGTTTTTAATTTTTTTAAATATAGTTCGTAATTCTGCACTTTCTATAAAAACTAAAATTTGTGTAATTTTGTAACAATCAATTTGTAATTACAAAGAACTATTTTGGAGGGATCTGTTTTTTTTTTTTAATAAGGCTCCTCTCTCACTAAGAACAATTCCTGTGTCGTGGTCGACTTTACAAACATTTAAATAACAGACACAAAGAACATCCAGACTTGGAACAACTATTAGTGGATTATACAAATACAATTTTGTTCAGTATGGGGATCGAACCCACAACACTCGACTCAGTGGCATTGATGAGGAGACCACTTAAGTCACACTTACGCCTGCATTGAATTGTACATAAAGTTCGTGTCTACGTCCTCACTGTTCTCAAAACATGTTTTCTCCAAGATCGTTTTTAACATAATTCGTTTCCGTATTGGTAAATAGAAAACCGAAAGTGTCCGTAATTTTACTCCAAACTAAAAGTCATCTAAATATGTTAGCGTCGCCAACACGTCACTGAGGTGATAATTAAGTCAATGTTTAGAAACTTGACCTGGTATTGTGAATACCAGTGTAAAGCACAATGTTTGTTCTTAAATGTACATTGCTTAATATGAATACAATAATCACAGTATTACGCATTATGAAAAGTCAATAGTCTTTTATTATTTATTGTTTGTACAAGTGTTCAATGTGAGTGAGCTTATTTGACGACAAATATTGTTGTGTTCACAGATTCGTAATGCGGAGACGTCTAACTGCTTGGACACACTCGGCGGGAAGGCCAGTCAACCACTCGGCATGGGATACTGCCATGGAATGGGTGGCAACCAGGTACAACACTCATATTGTCCTACGTTTACTCGAATGTAATTCATTGAAATTAAACTACTTTATACGGATTTGATCGCAAAATTATGTAATAAAAGGGTTAAATAAACAACGCGATAAAAATCGTATAGTGTAATTTAATTACAATCTTCATATTTAAATTAGTTTTGTATTGTTGTTATAAAGATGACATTAACCGGCATCCATTGCCTCCTTGGTGTCATACCAAACTGTGCTTATGTTTTCGTGGGATCGTGAGGACCTGGGTTCGATTTCTGAGTCGGACAAGTTATCAGGTATTCGTATTAGGAAACTCTCAGTAGCAACACGAAATCCGGGAATGTTTCCCGTATACCTACTAAAAAGGCTCGTGTGAGCGCATTACACCACTAAATACCCTGTCAGGGATACACAGGTGTTAGTCTGTGATATCTTACGTTACGACGATAAAGGTCATAGCACACATATCGACTTGGAGAGATCGTCAACCTAACGTAAACACGGATCAGCAGCTCCGGTACGTCGGCTCGGCTACGGCTAAGCGGCCGCCGCGCTTACGCCACAGAGTTTTAGCCAAAAAACAAAAAAATTTAAAGGCAAAAAATTCTGAAATATCGGCTAGACTGAAAATTTCGGGGGCGCTGTGCAAAACAATACTAATAACGACTTTCAGCTGAAATCCCGGTGAAAAATATGAATATATACTGCTTTTAGACGTTAAAATATCTCAAATTTCGATGTACCATTACACCTCGGTTCATGATTTATTTAGAATTTAGACAATAAAATTTAGCACTTCCCACTATCGGGGGCGGTCGAGAGGGGTGGCGGTGGTGGTTGCAAAACTCGTCACATAGCATTAACAAGGCGAGCACTTAAATCATTACGCTGTCCATTCAATCTATGTATGTATCTATGATTTAATAGGATGTTTATAAATAACATCGACATCAACTCATATCCGGCCTACTAATCTGACAGCAATACCTATATTAGTTAATACAATTATCGAAGTAATTTAATAAGCGTCAGCGTGACTGATTAGATCCAGTACGTTTACACGGTTCACTTACACTATTAAAGATAATCAAATGGTAAAATGAAATAAAATGGTTATTTTAGTTACTCATAACTTTTATAGAGAGGTGTCTCGCCACTGCCACAACGCTGAGTATTGTGATTTCAAACCTCACACGGAATAAAAAATTGTGCAGACTACATATAGTTGTGCCGTGTCTGGCTGTTCTTTGCGTCTGTTGTTTCATAGTTTGTAAAGTCTCCCGCAACACATGTGAGATGTCTTTTGAAGAGCCAATCAGAAAAAAAGAGTAGCTATAGCGGATATAAATTAATCAGCTAGACTAACTATCGACGCCTCAGTCCAGATATAATATAGGTAGGTACGGTTAATACTCTTCTAGCTCATAGGGCATGAAAGGCTATCCTGCCAAATGAAATGACGTCTTCTCTGTCATAGTCAATTATAGGAAGAAGGAAGAAAGTCAGAACTAGTGTAACCTAAGATTTGTCAAGTTAGACGTTCTGCATAAACAAATACAGCCTTAACTGTTGAGTATAGAAGCCGACTTCTATTCGTTAGGAATTGATCGGATTTGGACGAAGAAAGTTATTTATAACTTGACTAGTTAGTTAAAGTGGGACACTCAATATAGCATTCCAAAATACAAAATAATTTGTTCTAAGTAAACCAGAAAGGTAAATATATGAAGCGCCATTAAATATAACACCTAAAAATCACGTGCTTTCATTGTCTAATATAAACTATGGAGCATTAGATAGAAAAAAGATTTAAAATTGTTATAATAGTGTTGTATAATTTACGGTTACTAAGAAGAATTAATAAAATTATATCAGGAGCAAAGGGAAGGGTATCGTATCTCCTAGACGGAATGTGTACCGGCTTGGTGACTCACAAAAACGAAGGTGGCATCAATTTGTCACAGAGTAACATTTATGAACGTCAAGGTTACACTAACTAAACAATAATATGAATTTTCAGTAACATCACGCTTTTATCCCTGAACAGGTAGGTATTCAGAGGTATACTATGTCAAACATGTTTTTATATCCCACGTAAAAATGGAGCGAACCTATTACCGTCTATCGGGCTATAAAAAAGTCCCAGTAACTGATAAATTTTTTACATAAAACCCAATAGAACTATGTCAGACCTTATTCACAAGGTACCAATGCGCCACCAAGACAGCACTGGCCACATTTTTTAAATATTCTATAATGTTACTTGTTATACTTACAGGTGTTCGCGTACACGAAGCGAAAGCAGATTATGTCCGACGACAACTGCTTGGACGCGGCGAACCCGCGCGGCCCCATCAAACTCATCCGTTGTCACGGCATGCGCGGCAACCAGGAGTGGACCTACGATACTAAGGTAACATAACAAATCATTAAACTATTTCATCTAAGCGTCTCCGTGCTTCGGAGGTCACGTAAAAGGTCAGTCCCGGTTGTTGTGAAATTGACAGCAGTCGTTAAGCCATGTCAAGAGGCCTACGAGCGGCTTGAACAACTCTTGACAACAGGTTGGCCACTAACCATACGAAAAGAAGAAGAAGATTAAACGTGTAATAATAATAAATGCATTTCGTTTATTTCTTATTTTATATACAGAGGAGCGGACCCTACAGACTTTGTCTTGTTCGAACGTTGGCTTGCAACCTGATTGCAGTACCATCTACCGTTACCAATAGCGACTCTTTACCATCCTGCGACCCACTAAGATACATTTTTAATCCATTGACTATTTTCAAATCGGACTTCGCATCGCAGTCCGGCTTGGACGTGGCCTAGCGAACGAATTCGGGTTAAAGTCACTTGCTGGCGTGCACTATTTAACTATTTTACAATTGGTTACTTCATTTTCCAGTTACGAACAATAAAGCACATGAACACGCGCATGTGCCTGGACAAGCCGGAGTCGGCGGACGTGTGGAAGCCGGTACTACGGCCGTGCAACAGGTCACGCGGCCAACAGTGGCTCATGCAGGTCGACTTCAAGTGGCAGGCGCGCCGCAACGCGCGCCCGCATAACAGCTAGTGCACGCACACGCACCAGGTACGTCACTAACTACCTGTCTCATACAGTGGCTCATGCAGGTCGACTTCAAGTGGCAGGCGCGCCGCAACGCGCGCCCGCATAACAGCTAGTGCACGCACACGCACCAGGTACGTCACTAACTACCTGTCTCATACAGTGGCTCATGCAGGTCGACTTCAAGTGGCAGGCGCGCCGCAACGCGCGCCCGCATAACAGCTAGTGCACGCACACGCACCAGGTACGTCACTAACTACCTGTCTCATACAGTGGCTCATGCAGGTCGACTTCAAGTGGCAGGCGCGCCGCAACGCGCGCCCGCATAACAGCTAGTGCACGCACACGCACCAGGTACGTCACTAACTACCTGTACCCTAAACTTCTTCTCCCTAACCTTTATTATTCCCAAGTCACTTGGGGTCGGCTTTTCTGGTCTAACCGGATTTGACTGGATATCAGTTTTTACACGGAGCGGCTGCGACCTGACCTCCGCAACCCAAAGGCTAACGATACCCTAAGGCTAGACCAGTGTCAGGATATTATAGGACACTGACTTCCCAATAATGACTGCCATAAATGTTCATGGCAGCCGGGACGGACGGCTTAACGTGCTCTCCGAGGCACGGAGCAGGCGATAATTGTCAATCAATACACACATAATTCCGAAAAGTCATATAACTGCCGAAAGTCAGAGGTGCGCGACGTGGGTTCGAACCCGAGACCCTCTGCATTGCAGTTGTAATGTATGCAATTGTTGGTCTCCCCACTGAGCTATCGCTGCTGTACCCTAAACATATATCACAAATAAAGCTTGTTACCCAGGTACAAGTCCTGAGATTTCGTTATACCCTAATTTTGAATATAGCATTATTATTTTAAGTTATACAAAGAAATTTTAAAAAAATTAAAAAGCGGAGTGATATTGAAGCCTGGTAAAGTTTTTATTGCTTTTTGAAGTAGTCTCCACTCCTTTCTAAGCACCGTCGCATGCGATGAAACTATTTACTGAAGCAGTAAGCCCACTCTTCTTTAGGGATCTCTTCTACGACCTTTTCAAATGCAGCCTCGGCATCTTCAGGGTTCGTAAAACGAATTTCTCTTAGTTTATCTTTTATTTTTGGAATAAATAAAAGTCACAAGGTGCTAAGTCAGGACTGTAAGGAGGATCACTCACTAACTCCACACCTTTGATAGACAAACATTCGACGTTCCGTCTGGCGAAGTGAGCTAGAACGTTGTCGTGGCGGAGGAGGATCCTGCTTCGTGGGCGCTGCTGTCTAACATTTTCCAAGACAATTGGTAAACAATAACTGACATACCAATCTGCAGTAACAGTCCTTCTAGTATGATTGTTACGAAATGACTCGTCTGTCCAAAGAAATCTTTTTCCCTTGACTCCTGCCCTTCTTTACTTTTGTCGGCAAATCTTCGAATGGAAACATCCGTTGCATAGATTGGCTTTTGGTTTCGGGTTCGAAACAATGTACCCAGCTTTCATCGCTTGTGACAGAAAAAAAAACCTCTAGTCAAATCCATTTCGACGCACGACATACACTTTTTATATTGCCGCCAATTTATAAAAACAAATGACATATGAATTCATTACACATCTACAGATTCTCAAAGAGTTCCTAATTCAAAACTTACATAAAGATTTCATCGGCTGCTTTTCTTACTTACTACTTACTCTTAGATACTATAAAAACTTTCAGTGTGACCCACATGCGGTCAACAAATCACTCTTGAAAAACGTATTACTCACATAAACATTTTGTTGAATTTTCGATCCATAGCAACAAACGGTATTTAACTTTGCACCATTTTATACATTTTACATTATGCCAACCTTTATACTTTCTTTACAAAAAAAACATTGTCTTGATACATTCACATCACATAACTTCTTCTCAAATCTTTAAGTATCTCATATGGACTACTTAGGCTTCTGTGTAATCCATTCTAACTCTTGTTTTTTTTTTTGTTTCCAGGAATGACAACAATTGACCATACCAGTCTTCCCCTCTCGTTAGATAGCAGATTTTATTCCTTATTCCTATATCTGAAATTTTATATCGATTAGATTTAACGTATCGACACATAAGGTCCTGAGAACTGTTGACAATACATTATGAACGCTGTAATTTGTTGTATTCCCCGTAAACGTTGCTCAATTTAGTATTGTGTCTAATGTGTTTAGAGAGTGTGCTTTATTCCACATTGTTTCTTGTTTGAATAGGCGTATGTAATTGCGAGAGATATTTATTAAAATTTTATATGATATAATTATTAATTACAAATTTTGCTTGTCGAAAGCTAGTGGTTTTTGTAACGAAATGCGTTGTACGACGGCTGGTGATCGATCTGTGAACGAGCGATTTGTAGAGACATCGGACTCTCCAAACGTTGACTCCGTTGTCACTACATAAAGACTCCATTCCATGACCAGTAAAATTAGGTAATTTAATTGAAATAGTTAGCTGTTTGTGTCACTTTCTTTAACAATATTTTCTCTTAAACATTGTTAATATTTATTGTTAGTTTTTCAAGTACATAATATACAAAACTTGTTCTATCACTTGTCTATCATATTGTACTCTATTTTCTATAAACTGTACATTTCACTCCTGTAAGTGCATTTCATACAACAATTCGATCATGACATCGATAACTGTTTTGATCCATCTTGTTGTATTGTGACGATAATCGCAGGTTACAGTATTCACGTAAGTCAAATTTGTATAGAATGATTTTATGCTCGCGGTGCTAATCTTTGCCACTTAAGATCTTAGGTTATAAATACCTACCTCCGACTTTTTATAATCGATCGATTAGTGATGCTAGAGGCACATTAGTGTCGTATCCATTCTCAAACTGCCTTCGAATTGCCACAGACTATCCAATAGTGTAAGATTATATTTTCTTTTTAATTTTGTTGTTCTATAAACTATGAAGATGTAGCGGCCATTGGCACACGGGAGAATATTTTCATACATTAATGTCGAGTCTAGATCTAGTTGACGTATGTTGTGTTTGCAGAATTGTCACTTTGGTGTTTGTGGCTGTGCACGTCGCGTGCTCGTGTCGTCGTGCCGTCGTGTCGTGGCACGGCACTGTTACGCGTTATGCATACTATTCACGTGTGAGATTATTATATGTAGCTAAGGGAACTGTTTCATACACGTTATTGTTACACCTACAACGTACACAAATAACTATTATAATATTGTGCGTGTAACAATAACACTATATTTTTAAAGTAACTGTTGCCTTAATTATTTTTATGATGTTTCAAATGATGGCGTTATTGATAGGAGTTATTAAAATAATTATAATGTTTAGTTAAAAAGGCTTGACGGAATTGCCTTTATTATGATTTTCTCATCCTAGTATTTAAAGTGTAGCTAAGTGAGTTTTGGCAAATTTCATTCCTTTTATAATAATATAAAATTATATCCTTATACATCGGGTCCTAACAACGAAAACGTACTATCGACTATTTAATAAGTCGTTTATATAAAATTGGCGATATATTGTTTAGTTTTGTATTAATATTTTATGATATAAAGGGCCGAGATCACTCCTCTTGATGCCGAATTATTTATGTACATGAAATTTAATATATTTTAAATTGGTTAGTGATTTGATTTATATTGTTTTCGCTGCTATTTATTTTGATAACATAGTAATTTTAAGATCATATCACTATGTAAAGTAAAAAAAAAATGTAAATTTGTAATAGTAGTAGAAATTTTGCAAGTATATTTATTTACTTTAATTGTATACAGTACATCACAGTTGTATAAATACATAATATACATGTAACTGTTGCAGTAAACAGAGAGAGAGAGAGTAGTGCAGTTGTTGTGTTCTGTTGGAGTCTTCTGTATTGTATATTGTTTAACATAATGATATTTACTTGTCAGCCGCCGGGGGGCGACCCCGCGCCGCGGTCAGTATTGTAGACGATTATTGTAATTATTGTACATAAGTTGTTACGTGAAGAATCGTCCATATAATACACCACGATTATGAAGTTGTGTTCATCGAGATAGCATTTATTTGTGTTACGTATGAATCTCAACATATATTGATGAATTAATAACCTGAAGTGCCAAATTCATCATTAATTACTATGTTTGTAACACTCACTCACCATTCCAATAAATAAAAATCTATATTGTGACTATGACAATTGAAATAAATTATTTGGACTGATCATTTCTTTTTTATTTGTTATTACTTTACCTCGTAGCTCTGTAATGATTAATTAAAACACACGTAAAGTAAGGTAATTTATTACAGGTTTTTATTTAATTATATTACCTTTGTGGATGACATTCCAGGCTTTAGCATGTATGCCTAGTAAGAAAAGCTGAATACCCTTTCACAAAATATCGACGTAAAGTAGCAGTATATAAATTTAACAGTGGGTTAGAAGGGTTTGCGAGATTCCTATGGTGACTAAGAACGCATGTCCAATGACGTATTTGCTAACTATCAGGCAGACTGGCTCGATTGCCATAAATATGGTTTATTGTAAGCAGTTGTATGACTGCTTTTTTTAAAATAAATCCTGGATTCTTAAAAGGATTTAAGGTTCATCTTTTCACATTAATCCTTGACCGCCACAGGCATTCTTTGCAACCTGACCTGTAGGCCGGCGTCGCGCCTCTGCTTTAAATCAATACACTCGAATGTCGTGTTGTAATAATGATTACCATTTCATATACATATATTATTTGTTCGTATTTCTATATCACATATTATGTATGTGCACTATATAAAAACAAGCATATGAAAACGACTGGTGTGACATCTGTGTGTTTAAATTGGGATCTATTCGAAAACTAGCGCTAGTCGCCAGACCGCTAGGTCTGGTAAATACTGAACTAGACACTTTTTACAATGACCGTGGGGCACATGATAGTGCGTATTTGTCTTATGAATTAATTTATTTAATAGTAGGTTACTTGATAAGCCACTGAATCTATAATGTCTGTCTTAATCATAAATCTTACTTTCTTTCTAAGAACTCGTATTTTAGAAAAATGAACGATTTTGCCTCTCGCTTTCAAATGTATCTACACACAAAACTTTATCGTCGCCCACGCTTTCCAAAAAACCAATTCATTCGTCACTGTCCACTTTTTAAAGTAAAAGTGTTAAATTATTAACACCTATACACGAGTCAGAAGAAAAGTCTAAAAAAATAAATATTCTACCATGAGAGGGTAAAATGTATTTCTGTCTACCCACATGTCACAACATCAAAGAGAGCGAGATACTGTTTCTGACATCACAAGCGTCAACTGAGCTGACAGTTGTTAATACTGTAAATTGGATAATAGTACTTATTGCAGTACAAAGTATATATTTTTTATTTATATATTTATTATTTTGATGATAGCAGATCTGGTAATTCGGTCGTCAAATAAATACCTGCGAACTGAGTTGGGAACTACTATTGCGTGTTTTCTGAACAAATAAAGAAGCATTTAAATAGTTTGCAAATGTCTTTACTTACCCTACTGCAGCATGTTGTCACCTATCAAAATTAGTATAATACGTTGTATTTTGTTACTTCAAAGTTTTGCGGCATTGTTCCTTTACATTGAGTCGCGCCTGTATATCCCTGAATGGTAAGGCAGAGGTGTAAAACATATACATTTCGCCAGTAATGCTTTTGGGCACTCGTAGACTGGCAGACTTGCTGATAAGTCTGCCAGTCCACTAGGGGACATTTTCAGACATCGTGCTGCTGACCAAGAATTTACTGGGAATTCTTAGTAGCACTCGAGATACCGAGCCTTTTGGGGTTTGCTATCCCGAGAGCTGACGATATTGGCAGTGGTCACGATCTTCCGAAAACTTATACGACGGGTCAAATAAGGCAATCCTTAAAAATGGCCCTGGAATTATTGTGGAACAATTACAACCAATTTTTATTTGCGTATTTGGTAGGTAGGTACCTATCACATTTTGGTACAATATTATGCTTTAAAAAGGCAACTATTATAGGTACGCACAGCGACACATTAACCTAGACTGTTTGGACTTTGAACTATTAGAAGTTGAACGCTGCGAATCGTGCGAGAGTGCGTTATATTTTTGTTACGCCCTATCCTTACCCTTACATCGACACCTTGCTCTGTCCCTTGCCGACAATTCTCTATTTTGTATGAAGCGTTGCTATGCGTATATAGGGATGTCTAACTTAGTGTAGCCGTGTGTACCAAACATATTTACAGCTCTCATAGAGTGAGATGAAAAACTAACACACCCACCCTCTCTTTTGTTAATAACAATAAAGGTTACGAAGCACCTCACACAATTAAAAGTACGTAATATTTCACAAAACTTTATTAAACTTAACATATTTATAACTTATCTAATACTGCTAATATACTATCTTACATTTATACAATCAAAACAAATGCATACCACACTGTAATAAATGATCAAATGAGACAATATTAACAATTTTACATTTTTGCACACACATACAAAATGTATGACTACTTCTTTGGATTACACTCTCATATAAAGCACTAAAACGTACTTTTTGATACAACGACATAGAATATTAATTCGTGTACTGTGGTGAAATTGGTTAAGATTAAAGAAAGTAGATACGTAAACAGCGAAGTTAATATATCAGTTATATAGTACAGGCGACTGTAACATTTTTCATATAAAACATGCATTATAACTAAAGCTCCTGTAAACAAAATGGGAGAACAGAATGAAGGCTCATTTGGTGTGTTGAGATCAATGATATAATATGGTACACAAGTACTGGAGTCGCCTCCACAAGCGTCCCACACTGCACGGTATGGAATATGTCAACGTTGGTCGTGTTGGTCGACGTTGGTCGTGGCGTGTTGGTCGCGTGACGTCACAGTGGTCCCTAGGGGCGTGGCCCGTCGTGGCCACTGTCACTGGTGTGGCATCTCCTCCCCGTGAATCCAACTGTCGTTTTCTACTCGCGCCAGTTGCTTGTTCAGACTACAGTACAACTTGATCAATGAGTCCTGGAAAATGTTAAAATGTATGGTTATATTTGTGCAGAAAGTATATTTTATTTGTACACTGCGGGCCTTGTGTTTTTGTAAATGTTTTTTGTAGCCTTGTCTAATGACCTCATTCATATAAATGTTTGCTAGTTTTAGAGTAAGTGGGCTAAAAAAAACGCAAGAGAATCTCTAATATCTAAAAGTGAGATAATATAAGACATTAATATGCTAGGCATAATTATATAGAAATCAAAATTGCTTTGATTTTGTTTTTTACTCACGCACTAAGCATTGTTCTTATGTCGCGTGAGAGTTTACAAACATACAAACAACGGACACAAAGAATACTCAGGCTCATGACAACTAGTTATGGATTACACAAATTTATGTGGGGATCGAACCCATAACACTCGGTGCAGAGGCGAGGCGACCATTAAAACCACCGTGCAGTCAAGTTTTATTTTTATATTAGCCAAACTATATTAACTGTGAGGCATTTCTTGCGTTTTTATTGACACTAACATTATATTCTTAAGTTTTATAGTTTTGTATTTACCTTCTCTTTCTCCAGTTGTATGATCTCTCTCTTCTGCCGTAACTCGTCATCATCCATTTTCTCCTCCAACTCTGCTTTATGATTACTGAGGTACGCAAACTCAGTCTGTATCTGAAATTGAACCATTTTTGTTAACAACTAATAGCACAGCACAAATATCAGTAATAAAATTGATTGTTTACCAATACAACTGACTCATTGGATGACGTCATCGTTAGTACTTGAAAAACATCATCTATGTTTGCACAGTTTTGAGGATGCTCTTATTTAGTGCATTGATGATATCTTAATAAAGTTATGTTTAATACGAAATGCTTTGTATGGTCAAGGGCGCAGCACACGCGCTTATGTATAGCGTTTGCAATTCATTTGGATTACTCGAAAGCAACTGTGCGGTTGATATCAGTGATCATGACTATGGGTACTGCTTACTATAAGGTAAAATATTTTTGAGGCCAATGTTGTATAATAAAAATGTATTGCATTTGGGCCTCGCAACCAAAAATCTTAAGATTATTATATTATTATTATATATTAGAATTTCTGGTTGCGAGGCTCAAATGTGCTAAAGCTATGCTATGGATAAAAGTAGGTCTAGTAAATACTACGAGAATCTTCTTAGAAATTGACTTGATGCCAGAAATTACAATTTAACATAGCTCGTTTCTTCTTTGTGATATCGTTTACTAACAAAACAGAGACTAACTCGAAATATGGAAGTTAGGCAATTTGAACTCTAACTTACGTACTATCAGAGTTCAAATTGCCTAACTTCCAAATTTCTAGTCATTATCTAGAGTGCGATATGTTTAAAACTTAGAAAGTATATGTAACCTACCTTTAGGTACTCCTGTGCGAGTTGTTTATGCTCCTCGAATATTCGTTTGGACTCCTCATTGTTGAGGTCCGGGGATATAGGCCTTAAGTGTGGGTCCAGCATCATGTGCATAGAGTCGAGCGCAGGATCGGGCTCCGGTGGCGGCGGCGCGGCGCCTTCGCCACCCGTGGAAGCGCTACTGTTACCTGAACAACAGAAAACATACGATATACATATGCTGTGTGGAACAGTGAGATTTAGAGGAAACTAATACGTAAATATAGACGGAACAAAAGCTGTATTTCAGTATAAAAAAATAGCCTCCAGTAGGTACGACGAAACAGTCGTAGCAACAAAACATTACGTATCGCGAGACGCATACGCAACTAATAATAATGATGCCGCTCGCAACTCAATGACGCAATTATAACAATGATCGTGTAATATAGCCAATGCGAGAACAATCCGAATGTTTAGAGGAATCGGTCGCAGTCCCACTGCAGGGTTAAATACGTCAAGAGTTAAATTTACTCCGGACTTGCTGATGTCAGACGCATAACACGAGATTTCTGCTTTCAACATTGCTTCTTTGCCTCGCAGATAGATGGCAGTAGTGTACTAACAAGGCGTTGATAAGCAACCGATTCATCATCGATGCTTTATTGTTGTAGCCCGTTTCTACACACACTACCGAACAACTGTTTATTGTAGACCAAATGGTTGCCGAGACGTCCATTGTGTGGTTAATTAATATGCCAGCACTTTGTAGTGTGCACAGACGCGAAAATTGCATCTAGGACAATCTTATTCGGAAATGAAAACCAATTTACTTATGTAAAAGAAACACAGCTAGTGTTTTATTTTACAATTTAGTACGTACGGTATCGCTCCAAATATTAGTTTTGGGTTTGAATCCCAGCCAGATATTTTCCCATTCACATGGCACTGGATTTAGGACAAGTAAGCAACAATACTTTGTTGAATAAACAACGCACGCTAAACGCTAAGCGCCTACGGGACAAGAAGGAAACACTGAACGGCGTCTGATCAAACGAGAAGTACGCGCTCGCACGAAAAGCGATCCACGGTGAAGGGCGGAAAAGGTTTTCCGCGTCGGCGCAGCGTCGTGTTCGTACGGTGCGCGACACTCACTGTAGAATATCCAACTGCAGCTGACGGTGTCCCGGATGGTGGTGACGATGGCGGGCTCGAGGCGGCACGGGCGCGCGGGCGGCGCGGGCAGCGGCGGCATGGCGGCGCGGAGGCGGCGCGGTGGCGGCGAGGTGTCGCGGCGACGGCGCGCCGAGCACTGCCGCGGCGCCGCGCCGCCGCCCGCCGCCCGCTCGAAATAATCGACGGGAGAGCCGGGAGCGGGCGGTGCAACAAACAAACCGCCGCTATTCGTGGTGCGGTGACTCAGCGACGTCAGGCCGAGCTAAATGCGGACACCGTGTGCTGCCGCCCTTCGTGAGGTTTTCTGCCGTTTTCGCTGGCAGGGCGCGCATCGCGCTCCGTGCACCGGTCAGCGACCCGCGCCCACGCGCGCTTGCACCCGGCACCGCATCGCAGCGCCACTCGCCCCTGGCTGCGGGCACCCCACGGCGCCGCCACCGCTTGTTTCCTTTCGATTCGTAACCGACTGATTACCGACGATTGTAAACTTTGCTCGGCTTGTAAACATACAAGTAGCGGCGGTTCGGCGCCGACGCCGACGGTGCGTTCGCATCACATGACGCATACGCGCCGCGCGGGTGAAGTTCGCGAGTTGTGCGGGCACAATTAGGGCTCGAGCGATTGCGGCATCGCAGTCCTAATTCATAGGTGCGATTGCGCCGCACAACGCCGGGCCAATGTGCAGTGCGCAAACCAACGTAGTGCCGACGTAAATGCATGTCACCATCAACATGTGACATATGTTGAACGTCTATAAAACTGTCACATCAGTTGAGCATGTTCTTGGAAGGACTCGCCAAGAATTAAGCTCGCACTGACGAACGTTGTACGCGCGGCATAAACGCACCACCTAGTTACAGCACTCGTAAACAACTCTGTAAAAACGTAGTGTGCCGGTAAACAAATTAGTCGATTACTAATAGGTACATACTTCGCGTATTACACGGATATTTTGTTTCGACGAAACAACAATGTTTATATTTTTGCAGAACATGATTAGAAATGTTGATTCAGAAACAGCTACACACACTAAAATGGTATAAAAGACTAACCAGAAATAATAGTTGATGCTAGTTTCTTTAAAATTATCTTTAAATGTTGTTTTAGGAATCTTTATAAACCTGTCGATTGTTTGAATGCCAGACATAGTTATAAACCTATTGTGTCTGGTCGGAGACAGGGCCGCTGCCGCTCCATAAATTAACATCGCATGGATATCAAACACCGCACGATTTCTAACAAGACAATCATTACCTACTGCACATCAGAAGTTATAGTGTTGCTAGTGGCTATAACATATTTGTTTTTAATTAACTGCACTTCGATTAATTTTAAAGCAGTCAATAAAATATTAAGTGTAACTTGACAAGCTTTGATTCATGCAAAACATCAACAAGATGCTCCATAAATTCTGAGTGAAGTAAATATGAAATGACACCATGATGCATATGATACAGATAGCGTTTTGTTGAATATCAAGAACAAAATCACAAGACGTGGTCGCACGCGGAGAGGCTGCGACAACAATCTACTATGAGGATGTGATCGGGTGTGCGTAGCACGTGCCCTTAGAGCACGTAGTGGCGAGCGCGCGAGTTGCCAACTCTGCGCTTTAATAGCTCCTCACACCCGCAGTATAACTTGCGCAGTCCTACATAGAGCCCAGAATAATCCAACGCATAAATCTAACAGCGGAAGTGGAGAGCGAGGTATTTGTTTTAAATTGCCGCAACTAGACCTCGTATTTAAAAAACACTTTGATGAAACGTTTATTATTTTTGAACGATGCGTTTTACGACAGACCGTGATGTGGTCGTTAGTATACACGTAGTTTTGTATCGTGGTAACATTGTTAATGAACAACATCTTATGACTTGCTTTTCTTAAAAGTAACTGATATATTCTTTAAAGCTAATATTTACATTGAGTCGGTAAGATAAAGAGTAAACACAGTCTACTTAGTATATTTAAACTGTCTCAATCAAAATTAATTTGAAAGCTATATACAAACTATCGAGTTTGCGTGAGTATGTAGTGAACTCTTGGCAGCACCTGTCCATAGTGTTAATGAACAAACTGTAACACATAGGAGACTAATTGCGTTACACAAGTGATAATTAACGAGCGGGAGGCGCGGAAAGGCCGCAAGGCACTCGTCAACGGCTCGCCGGCTGCTGCGTGATCATGACTAATACTCGCCACAGTTTACGACGAACTTCGATGAACTATAAAATTTAAACCAGGAACTACTGTAAATATACTGTCCTGACCTACTCGAAATTGGAAGGCGGAAGACTATTAAATCTACTCTGTAATCGCAAGACTCTACTGCTGGATATAGTTTTTCTTAAAAAATTAAGAAGCTTTAGTCGCTGTTTACTACGTCGAAGAATTTACAGAACTATGGGAACTGTAGTACAATCCACATTGCTGTGGTTAAATAAAAAGCTAGATCGATGTGACTTATCACATCAATCCAGCTTTTTATTTTGAATAATCTAAATTCTAAATTATTCCATATGTAACTAAAAGATTTATAATAATTATTAAGAATAAAGTGAATAATATGCATTTACTCAAAATTATAAACTGAGAAGGATAACTTTGATTATATATATTATTATAGCAAATTAAATTTATACATATTTATTTCACTTAGATTGATCCTATTTGAAAGTAGTTTTGGAATATCTGTACTTGATGATATCCAACGTCATATGGAACGTGTTACTTTGCATAGATTACTATCAAATATATATATTTTTTTCTAAAATACTCATAATAAAATCAATGGAGAATGGTTTTGCAACATCAAAATAATTCGTCATTGTTTTTATTTTGGACACACTACTGCCATGTGACAACAAGCTGGCGTATTTTCGCCTGGTTTCAAGAATAGAATAATATTAATTGTTTCGTGTGCTATTCCTACACCTGCACTGCAACTACGGGATTTCGTCTAAAACGCTTTGTGATATTGGTGTGACGATACGTAACTGCTACTCCAAAAGGTTGCTAATATTTTACCTTATCATCGCACCAATTATGGCAAAAATGCTGTTATGACACGACTATCTCGCATTTCTTCTGAACGCTTTGAAAGTATTATATATTTCAATTGTTTAAAGAGTCATATCGGAAACAAGTCGCAAATGTGCTCATTAGTAAATAAATAAGACATATTTTAAATTTGTTATTTGTTTTTTTTTTAATGTCATACCCTGTTTTCTTACTTTTATATACCTGTACGAATGTCGAGAAATTCTGTAATGGGCTTAAGAATTGAATGTCACTGCTATAATTCCATGTATACTGTAAAAGTGTTGTTGAGTTATAAGCCTATTAAAACTGCGCCGAGCGTAAGACGCGGTTGGACTGAATGGCAAAGCTCGAAATTCAAATCAGCGCGCGGCCGTCATAGTAAAATTGTATGAAGGATTTGAAGTGCGTTTTTGATAAATATGTATCTTTATTGTCAACCAATAACTTAAATATTTGGGACGGACAAATTGTAATATAACTATTTATGTTTCGTTTAAGCTGTAAAATAGGATAAATTTTTACTGTTATAATCTAAAAACCACGTAACACAAGCTTACGTATTTGCATTTTTCGTGCAAATTCACCTAATTTTGTAGGCAAAAATATTAATTATTTTAAGTTTTTTACACGGATTAATTGTAAACACATTCTTTGTTATGGTAAATGTATATTTTACATTTGTATTAAACAAAAATTGTTGATTTTATTAACTTAACTGTGACTGCCTGTTTTGCCACATTTCGCTCGGCGCAGTCTTAATATATAAATAAATGTGTTTATGAATATGGTAATTATCAATGTTTGATCAAAGTCGATGTTTCTAACATTTGCCGGTTCAATCTTGAACATTCTGACTAGAAGATCGCAGCCATATAAACTTTAGTATGTATGTCAACAGTGTATATAAAAATTTTATAACTCCTTACGGAGCTGTTGGGTGAGCCAGTTACTTTTGCAGGGTCAACGTGCTTGCTTGTTTGGCAACAGAACAAAATATGTTTCCAGATTGGCACCAAACAAAATAAAAAATATGATGATTTGCGATTAATTTAAACTTTCCCGAAAATGAAAATAAGAACATGATGAATTGTCAAGTCAACATATACCGCATTAATTATTTTACAATGACATTTTCTGACAAATCTTGGCATTTTAAAACCAAAGAAGTTTATTACTTATGCGTTTATACAAAAATATACATGGGTAAACTTGTAGTCAATATTATCAAGAAAATAGGTATATTTAGGTATTATCTATCACACGTTCTCAATTTATATACTTTGATTTAATAAAAAAAATTATACCCTTTTTTTCTTGATTATACATACATACATAGATTCACGCCTGTTTCCCAGAGGGGTAGGCAGGGACTACGGATTTCCATTTGTTAAGATCCTGACACACTTCCCTGGATTCATTCGATTTCATCACATTCCTCATACACGCTTGCCGGTTTAAGGTGCTCTTAACCTGGCCTTTGTCCAGAAAGTCTCCGATCTGGTCAAGAAATGTTCGCCTAGGTCTGCTTTTTACAACTGTTCCATTCACACTAGCCTTATATACGTTCTTAGTCAACATTTTTTCGTCCGTTCTTTCTACATGCCCAAACCAGCTTAACATACCCTTTTCTATTCTTGTTACTATATCCACTTTCATGCCGCATTTCTCTCTAATCACACTATTCCTTATTCTATCTTCAAGAGTCACACCACATATGTCTCTCAGCGCTCTCATTTCTACAGCATTTATTCTGCTGTCATGCTTCTTTTGCCATACCCAACTTTCACTGCCATGCTTAAGTGTAGGTACTAATATTCCTCTATGAACAGCGAAACGTGCGTTTTCGGATACATTTCGACTGTTCATAAAAGGAGCGCCTTCACTTTGTTGCCAGCAATCGTTCTCCTTTCAATATCTCTCTCACGTTTACCATCCAAGTTTACAAGAAACAAAGTACCCAAATATACAAACTCTTTCACTTGCTCCATTTGTTCTCTATCAATCATGATATTTCACATCGTCATGCACTCTTTTCAAATACCATTACTTTCGTCTTGCTTACATTCATTCATTCATTCTTGATAATATTGACTATAATTTTTATATATTATAGTCAATATATTTCTTCTTTTATATATTATAGTCAATATATTCTGCGTAAATAGAAACACCAATGATTAAATTATGTTCGGGTACTTTGAAATAACTACACTGGAACATTGAGACAACTGCCATCTTAGTCTCCCCGTGACCATGGCTGCTGAAAAGCAACCGAAACGTCGGGGAAAGTGTAAAAATAAATTAAATCTAAATAGTTTAATAATAATTTAATTAGCTTAAAAATTAGTAAAGTTTAATAGTAGTAGAAGTGTAACAATTTTCAAAATTTTGTAATAAAGTGTCAAATAAACAACGCGATAAAATCCGTATATAGCAGTTTAATTTCAATGAATAATATTCGCGTAAATAGAAGACAATATTATATAATTTTTGTTCATGGTATTAAGATTTTATTCATGCACTTCACTACACGACCTTTAAATATTTTAATAAAGCGGTCTATATATACACGCAGGTGTCAGTCACAATATGTAGACGATATATGAATGTTGTTAATTAAAAAAAAAAAAAATGGTATAAATAGTTTCAATTAAGTACCATAGATGGACATAGTGTATTTAATCTACGTTTTATAGTTAGAGTGATACAGTATAATTGGCTCGCTCAGTGACATTTAATATATCAAAATTTTACTACGCCAAATCTTTACTAAAAAGTCCCTTAAGAAATTATGTATAATGTTCCTGAGGGCGGCAGTAAGTCTTATTTCGCATTGAGTAATTGACAATGTCATGTTCATGGTTGCCATTGCTTAATGGTATATATTTTTGCCGATCTGGGTATAATTTACATATCATGCTAAGTGGTTGAACAATATTTTTAGTATAGAAGGTGAATAAGCCAATTATATTATGTTGTTTTTCTATGAGATACAAGTCACCTCTATAACATGATCACTGATTGTTTTAAATGTGTATTTGGCAATATGCTTTTTAGCTGCAATCTTCAACTGCAGTCATGTCTCTTTAAAGAAGCTTATGTCCTTCCTGAGGGCTGAAACGCGAAGTGAAAATCTGACATCGTTTCAGCCCCAGACAGGACGTAAACTATGAAATACTATATTCTTTACGTATATTACTATATTGTCTTATTAAGTAAACAAGGAACTCTTTATAAAGGCATTCAGTTACAGCTTAGGTGCCCGAGATATGGGATAAAAGATAAAAAAGAAAATTATGTAGATTTGTTTTTTAATTGCAATTTAACTAACAACCTTACATTTATAATTACAGTAGTTTTCCACTGAAAACGGCACAATCTTCCGAAATTTAAATAAATAAATTATATTATAAATAAATCTCTTATTTCATCGTCCAAAGCACCACTGTGAGAATATTGTAAATAGCATGATAGATGAGCGTGTAATCCTTTAGTGTATCCACCCAAGGTTGACAGTATATACTGATAAAGTTTACATTGCACTGTATTTTCATCTTTATCGACCATGAAATAACTCGACACAGATGATGCATTCGAATTTTGTTTCTATATATTTTTCTTATTTATCAATTCCAGTAAACCCCGGGCACGAGAAATTCTATTCCGATGATTTCGGCTTTGTAAAAAAGAACGGGTTAGAGAGATGACAAAAAGGAAAATAATAAATAGAAATAATCGGTCTCTATGTTTCGTCTCTAGCTACCAGTACGCTTCATTTGTTTACTAAAAAAGGACGTAAGAAAAACCTACCAAACTGAGATACATATTTTTAAATATTAGTATATGTAGTAGTATGAGCTGAGAATATATGTATATTATAAATGCGTATGAGTGTGTATGTTGGTTTGTCCTTACTTCACCTCAGAAAGGAGCAATAAATAACAAGTAAACAATGTGTTTTAACGAATATAGCTGAGGGTACAGTGAGTAATATTGGTTACGTTTTACTTCAGGAACATACTTATGTCAAAAAGACACGAAAATAAACAAATACGACATTGTGCCGGATGGTGATTCTTGTTTTTTAACCCCTAACATGCTGAAACGCAGATCTATGTGTTTTCATCATGTCTAGAGATGCTGACTCATTTTCGCGGCAGTAATTGTAACGGTATCTTACAAATCATCGTGTTGCATTTTATATACAGTATGTTTATAATTCGTAACAATATTTATTTACGGAACGATGCCGATTGTTTCTTTTTCCTTTTAAAAAGATAACTACTGTACTAGGAGTAAATTTTGTGTCAACTGGCCTCTGTCGTGGGCTACTCTACAAACGTTCAAACAACGGATATAAAGAACGCCCAGACTCGCAACAACCATATTTTGTGATTTTTGAGACTTTCGTCTTTAGTGGCGTGGCGTACATTAAGCCATTCCATACAGTATTTTTTGTTATCTCTAGGTTGTTGTTGATGTTTCTAAAAGGTTGCACCGGCCGTGGTCATAAGCTGACTGGTTCAGTAATGTCATATTTCTGTTTGTGAGGCAGAAGAATCTTCATACATCCTGAGTTTTTAGACATTTTTAGATGATGTATGATCGCGGAATCCTATGGGCGTAATTGTAATCGCATTAGGGGAATCCCTTACAAATTAATTAGTAATTAAGACATTGTGTTTTATTAATTACATTGTAACAGTGAATTTTATCAATGCACCTTTGTCGATGTATATTAAGTGAATTTAAGTATATTACTAACAGGATAAGCAGTAGGAATATGGACATTTTCTTTATTTATATGTCCTATTTCTATAACATACGTACATTTTAAATTCTACACACACTTATCCATATTTTAGGAGTCATACATTAGTATTTTATATTCTTAACCGGAAACAACTACATTTTATTAATATTGCTTCTATGAATGAACGACGATATGGATTTCCGTTACGAGAAAAATTATGAGCATGTGAAAATGTGTTACATTAAAAAATATTTTTACGAAAGACGTTATTGGAATGTAAAAATGTCATGGCTTCCCTCAACAGTTATTTTGGTGCGTTAAGAAGTGAATGGTCAGACGTAAAGACATGTTACTTATAGTTTAGAAATTTAATATTTGTTTACTTAAGGAATACGAATAATCTGTGTATTAGTGAAGACAAAACAGTTCAGTACTTTTTCCTCTTCCGTTAGTCAACGGATTTTATTTTTATTTGTATTGTTTAGTAGCAATAGAGATTAAGCATTATCTATAAATTGGAAATAGTTAGTTGTTTTTAATATATGATTCCTTATATTTTCAATAATGATAATGGTTGAATTTCGATCACTGGGCAAACACTACCTAAATTAATGTAGAGATGGTAGTCTTTAATTGATGGATAATTTTTTACTAATAAAATGTACATTTTGATCAGTTACTTAGTTTAGACTGCGTCAGAGATGCAGTGGTAGGGCGTTTCCTGAGCTAGGTTAGATTTTCTGTAAAGAAATTATGAGTAGCAGCACGGTGTCTGGAACCATGAACTGTAAACGGCAACACGTCTCGAACGCGTCTGCCTACTCCTCTGCAGATATGGGCCCAGACTATATATGTATTAATCAGTTATTATTCGTTCTTAATTAACGCAAGATCCTACGCGAGCTACATTATTGCATGTATTATAATGTCAAATATTATATTGAAAACCTATTTCTATATTTTCTAAATGTATACTGTGCAATTGGTTTTTAAAATGTAAATAGGAACGATGACGTCACAGTTAGTGTTAAGCGGGGCGCAAACCGAATCGTTCACATCGTGTGCAGCGGTGACGATCATTAGGCGTACATGGATCGTTCTACCGCCCGCGTGTGCGTACGCGCATGTCTAACAATGGAACGTTCTGATCGACAGAAACCGTGATCGCTCCAGTTGCTAGGAGTTCTGACACGGTATTAGTTACTAAATTAGTTTGTGTATATAAAAATTAATGGCCTTCACGGAATAATTCTAGATTTATGAAAAAAAGAAAAAACATTCTAGTTCATAACCGATGATAAAACCAATTGATATCTATTGTTTTTAAACCTTAACTTTATCACATAACGAAGAGAATTAATTTCTTTAAAATCTGTATCAACAATCATTTTATATCTACATATTAAATTTTATAGACAAAATTTCACAATGCTATCTTTTCATTTTAGCAACGAATTCTTATGATTATTCTAAAATAACTATAATCAGGTCTATAGTATAGTCAAAATAAAGTATCTATTGTAGAACAAACACATTAATGAATTCCACAGAATATGCCACATTATTGACAATGTGTTGATAGATAAATACGAACGAGTGTAACGTATGCTACAAAATATTATATTCCAGTGAAAACAAAACAACTTCCGTCGGCGTTTACCTTCACCTTCAGGATTCACCAGTTCGAACCAATGTCGGCTGAATCATCCCAACACCTCGTGGGTGAACTTCCAATTTACTATTGCTGTATAAATAACAAACTTCTAGACATTACATTATGTCGCATCTCCATAACAGAACCAGTTCGTCTACAGATTTATCTAAACATATTCTTAATGCGTGTTTTACGCGTCGAGTGAGCCACAAACCGTTCGGGTGATGCTATAAATCCAGCGAGCGAGGGAAAGCTCTCTTTGATCGGGTGCTTTAATATGTTTTCAATTTGGCGTCGGGACGGAGCCCAGACCGCTCAAATTGCGTCAGTCGCGCTGACACCTCGCGGAAACTGTCCACGGAACGACACTTATTCTATTAGCGGGCCGATTTATGAGCACCCACATGACAAGCAGGCAAATGTCTGTCTACGAACTCCGCTAACACTTCTAGACGTTGAAATCTTACATCGACTGACGGAAATTTTCTACGTGTAATTAAGGGGAATATTCTTTTAAAAATATCTACAATTCTGCTATCTTTATAATACATGTAGATACATCGAAATTGAAATGCCTTCACTTACTTTGCCACGTCTGGTGCCAAAAATCCATAGAATGTCCAAACTTTTAATGTTGGGATCACGTTGGGCGACGGACAGGGAATTACGTCGTACATTTAAAAAAGTCTGATTCACCGAAGACACTTTCATTCGATCCGGAAATATCTACCGAATACGAATATAGGCGTCCTTGTATATAATTTTAAAGTACCTAAAGGACAATAATACGTGCGAATTTGTCACGGCATAATTTGAGATTAACAAAGAGTTAAAAGTAGCTCTATGATGAAATGAGCTGAATCTTTCTGTATTTATATTACGCAAGTGCTTTAAAGTTAATTACTTATAAAAATAACGGTTGAACCGTAGCATTTACATTCAAAATAGCCATAATATATGAATGCTAAGAACATTCCCACGCTTTATCAGAAGATAGGGAGAACAAAACATGTTATAGTACAATGCTATTTGGATATTTAGCGCCTTTAGTAAAGAGGGCAGTTTACAATTTCGTGCCAACTTCTACGGCGAAACTAGAACTGGGCCAGTCACCGTTAATGTGCTATATAGCTGATTGTATCCAGATCACATCAAAGAATCGCCTGACGCGTGATACTGAGCAGGAATCGTCCGCAGGACAGACGCGACTACGTGAGAATTTGTGATTTCGTACAAGTCGTAAAAATTACTACGAGCAGAAGTAATATCAGATCACCTTAGATCACTGTCAGGGCAAGTAGATTGAATCCAGCTTGGTATTAAAACTTCCATGCGATTCTAAGACTCGGTCGGTCAAGTTACTTAAGAAAAACCAATTGATATGAATAGTTGAGGTATGTTGTTGAGGTTTAGTTTACTACGGCGTGTGGGTGGCCACTCGGAAGTGGACTGGGTGCAACTAATGTAACACTGTGACGTCACACCGTTTGTTACCGATATACATAACCGTGATATTTTATTATAGACCGTTCTTTCTAGGCTCGACGTGTATGTGGATCAATTTATCAAAGATTTATCAACAATTTATAAAATACATTTATATAGGAGGAAGATCAAATCAATATTATTAGAAGCATCAATAACCTTGTCAAATACTGGCAGAGCACGAGGTTTTCTATGTCTATTGCAGAATTTAATGCAATGGATAAAGAAATATTAGTCATAAAACTGAACAATACTCCAAAGCTACTGTTTGTTTGTAGATAGAGGCTCAAGAACAAATTACAGAATGCCTTGCTTTTGTTTAAATGAATCATCTGAAACTAATGTAAATAACAATCTAAAGTAAAATCTAGTAACTGCTACCAAAACAATTGCCAATAGGCTATTAAAAACGGCATCTATAAAAAAAAACTGCTTCGATCTACTGAGAGTAAATAAAATCATCATGAGATGGTAGGAATCTTCCAACAAGTATTGGAAGAACATCGTGGCAGCAATAGGAAGTAATACAAAAGCTATTGGCAAAGGTATAGTTGTGAAATGTTGCTGTGAATCAGCGCGGTATTTTAGAAGAGCGCACCCGAGCGACCGAGCGATCGCCGCAGCCCCTACAACAGAACACGCACAATCTTACGTTGGTTTATGTCTTACCAATAATACTCTCTTTACGCATTCATCATTCGCTTTTGGATAAAAATATAAGCGGCCTTACTGACTCGTAATTCGGAGCGGGCTTTCTGTGCTGTTATTGTTCTAAAACTTGGGAAATAAACCAAATTGATAATTATTCTGTGTCGTCCATTACCTGTAACCCGTGTCAGGGTTACAGGTAATGCACGTAAATATTGCACGTTTCTTTTATTTTATGATATGATTACAATATGTTATGTATTAGAAAAAAATGCATAGGGTATTTAAATGGATCAAATTTAAAATTACATAACAATGGAACAATGATACTTATTGGAAGCAAAAAATTAATTAAGTTAAAAAAAAAATTAACGTGAAAGTCAAAGATGTATAAGAAAAACTATCTCGTCTATTCATTGTGCGATTCGAGAAATGGGTTACGCACGGTAATAAACGCGACTAAAAATAGATTTAGAACTGTAAGAGGTGAGCGAGTCAGCACATTAGAATAGTTAGCTGCGAACATAATATAATAAGTATACAACGATGCGTTGCGATGGCATAGAAAAAGAGCGTAACGATTTCGCGTAAACGTAAGCGCAGTGTGAGCGGCCGCGGCCAGGGCGTGTGACGCAGAACCGAGCCCCGACCTACTTATGTCGTCGAAAAAATCAGCAGATGTTCAACTTTGAGGCGCGGGATATATCGAGCGGGGCAGAATGTGTTGTTCCGAATAGAAATAAACTTGTCACATATTTTGATTGTATCTAGAGCGGGCGAGTTAGTCATGTCGTGATGCCGATGCCAACGTCCCGGCCGCGCTACCACCACAGCTATAAAGGCAATCTTGTTCCAGACTGAATCACTGTAGGCGCCGTCTGCAAAATGTCTCATCACTGCCGTATTTACGATACTTTTTATAGTGATTGTTGCCACCACATAAGGCACGCTTGCAGCTGTATGTTTACATTCAGTCTCATAGAAACGAGCTAATACAAACAGTTCAAGATGGACATTAACTATGACAAGTATGGTTTGAAATTATCAAATCGAGGGAATATCAAATAGTATATTCAATTAAATAAACGAGGACGTTGATAAGTGTTTACTGTTTTTAAAACGCCGAAAAATGTTCTAACAATAGTATTGACAATATGACTTACAAGTTCAAGTACCAAAAGTGTGATTAAAAACGTCTGACATTGTTATGCATAAGAACAACAAAGGCAGTTTAAGGATTTTTCCAGTTAAATAAAACCAGACGCATACATTTTAAGGGTATGTTACATAACGATCGTCTCATGTGTAAAGGTTCTACATGTTAACACTACGCGATAGCAGGGTAGTGAGTCGTGAGTGCGTGTAGTAGTGGTGTAGTGAAGGGTAGCGGAGGGCTTACAGCCGTGTATAGGTAGCTCGTCAATTGTTTACACCGGCTGTCACACGCGCGGCTCTGCACGCGAATCATAAAATAATTAGCGTGATTCATCGTCGTGCCGAAAGCGTCACTCGACGCTACAAGATAGCCGTTAGCCGAGAGATTTTGGCATTACCTTTTGACAGACGATTATTTCACTGTCGCCGATCGTTAGGATAAAATTTACCGCGTGATTACAGTGCCAGTCAATTCTTAGTTTCACATTGATTGCTCAAATTAATAACGGTTATAAATTGTTGTAAAACGGAGCCTTGCTGTCTAGAAAGTTTTACTAGTAGCCTACGTAACAATGATAGTATATACTAAAATAAAATCAAATTGACTCGCTCTTTTGCGAGTTGTGAATTTTTCACGCATAAAGCCATTATTATTATTTAAAAATAATATATTATTTTGCTAAGCCATTCTGATTTTATTCGCCGGATACTTGTGTATTAACAATATACTAACTCCTTTATCGTTTTTAAACATTATTTGCTTTGGCGGGGTTGGCAGATTTTACATGCAACGATGTAAGATTTTATGATAGATGCGATTATTAACCTTCTGCAACTGATAGTGCTGATAATATATTTATTGAAATATAAGGTAAATTATAAGAACACTAACAAAATAATCATCCTAATTACAACTAACAATCAATTCAGGTTGATTTCCTATCAATTCAATTATTTATTAATTAATTTATGGATTTCCAACAAAGGAATATACAATAACATACATTATAAAGCATTAATTTCAGGTCATTATAAGTATTTCAGGTCTATCATTTATATATATATATATATATATATATATATATATATATATATATATATATATATATATATAAATCAATGGCGTATGATGAAATTTTCGCCAAATTTATGTAATATTAATGTTAATAATTTTGATTAATTATTTCAAGTTTTCAACATTCGTGTTGTACTTTTTAAATAGTGATTCTATTTTCGATTTAATTGAAGTTTCTTATCATGCTTAAAATTGTATGATTTTAGATTAATTCAAAATATTTTTTACGATTACCTAAAAGTAGGTACTAACTCTAGACTACTAGCCTAAATGTCTGATTTCACTGATGCGAGATGCTCATCATCAGTGAAGAACTAGTCTAAATTAGTTAGACATAAAATTCATAATTACTTAGGAAAACAAATAATGTCTTACATCATAATTTTCATCACTACAAGTAGCGTTCAAAACGTACTCACTCATGTAAACGTCAACGAACACTTGCAATTTATCGTAACCGGGTTGCACTGTTATCGAAACTTGGACGGAACAGTCTGTTTGCGGCATTTCACTGTGATCACATGAACGTGGACGTTGTCGCGGGGTCCAGGGCGCGCGGGCACGCGTGTGTCGGCGGCGGCGCGCGGGTGCATCGGAGTGCAGCGGGCGAGTGCGCAGGCGCAGGCGCTGGCGCTGGGCGAGCCGGGGCCGATGCGCCGGCGGCGGCGGCGTCGCGAGACTGTGCGTCGTCGCCCAGCCCGTCCCAAACCTCCCCGATAACCTTAAATTAGATTAATTGTATCGTGCTGATTCATGCGTGGCCCGCGACGCGCTTCTTTTTGTTGACACCCAACAAATGCGTTTGCTTAATTTAGCATTCGAGGATTATGAGAGGTGAATGAATTTTTTTCGCTATGATGCACCCGTGTGTATATTAACGAGGTGTGAACGGCCGTGTGTTATTGTAAAAAGATTTAAGTAGTCATCAAAAAATATTAAGCAGTCTTCGTAGAAATGTTTACATCTAATAAGAAAATAACAATTTTGAAGTAGACACTATTAATCAAACTTGTGATAAAAAATACTATACAGGAAATATCGGGAATGTTTTTCCTTATCAAAAAACTGATATAAGGATAAAACGCAGAGGTAATATTGTAACTGTGATATCAGGATGTTCTCAGAAGAATCGGATCATTATAACAAAAGGATATAATAAAATCAAATTACCTTCAAGCTTCATTATATGTCAGCAAAAAAGCATCTTACTACCTGTTACTGAACGCAAAAAATGTGTTTCGCGCGAGCGATAAACGAATACAAGGCACGCGTATTCCTTGTAACACATGGCGCGTGTATAGACGACGCGACGGTTAGCTAGAACATCGCAGTGTCGGCCGGCGCTTGAAAGGCGGTTACTGTATAAAAATCAACACGTTTGTTTATTTGACCAACGCATAACGGGCGAGATGCCCGCCGCGGCGGCACCCATGAAAATATTACGACTTATTTACTTTACCGCGATACTGTTCTTACCGCATTGACGTCTGCTCTCTGACTCAGCAGGGCACGAGCCACGTCTCACTTAACAAGTTCGGGAAAATTTGCAAATTCACCATTACATACACTTTTTATAACACCACTTTTGATTTGGCTTTGAGTATTCTAGATCTCCCAGATGTTTTTAAAGCGATTTGCATACTACATGACACAAACGTAGAATACAAGATCGGTTAAGCTTAACCGCAGATTGATAAGTTTAGTAGTAATCCCATTGTTATGGATTGAAATGGACACCTGTCAAAAATTTTCGAGTTGGTTTTAGAAAGGTGGAGTTAATAACTTAAATGCACACTAGAACAAATTCTTCACCAAACAAAATATGAAATCACACAAAACCCAAGTATTGACACACAAAAGTCCGGTAAGTGTAAGCACGAATTATCCAGGATCACATTCAGTTAATTTGTACTAACTATTAAGGTTTATTATATACAAAGTCGGACACAGTAGATATCGGATATAGATAGAGTTTCATGCATCATAAATGTAATAAGCTTCACCACCGTTTAATATCTAAAGCAATACCAAAAAAAATAAACATATAATAGGTATGTAGTAAAATCTGTTTTCTGTTCAATGGAGAATTGAATTCTTATAACAGTTCGAACAACTAAAATCTAAAAACAAAATTATGAAGAATCCTAACGGCCAAATTGCCTGCTTATTATTTCTGTTTCTGTAATATCCATGAAAGATAATTGTTTAAAAAAGTAACATTCTGACATGATAGTTGTTTGACAGGCAGTTTTATTTCGAACAAATGTTTTACGTATTACGTGACAAAAGACAACAATAATTCACAAAAGCATTGTATTAATATATATCTTGTCACAGATACAGTGACATTTTCTTATTGCTTAGTGATAGTCCGGTGTGTCGGTAGGTGCGCGCCGGGCGGAAGCGATGTATAAACAAAAGAGTGTCCGTCTAGCCATCTGCGCGGACGTCGATCAGTGCGACGCGACACACATACGCTCATCATAACACTATTCTCAGATACCGATAAAACAAAATGGCCTTCAATCACGCACTTTTTCTTAAAAGCAGCATTTCAGTTTCTATAAGCAATGACTTTAAAAATTGGGACGTGTGCATGAATTACCATGACAACACGAGCCAGTTTCATGTACCGATTTTCATTTCATTTTCTACAATGGACTTTGATGCGCGCGTACTAATGACGCATTACGGTTAAACGAAAATATGTATTTATCTGCTAAATGCATAGGTTATTATCAGATGAGTCAAAGTTGGACAGCGAATACCTGAGATAAACATCGTGGAAGTAATTACCGCAGAAAAACTGCATAAAGAACGTTACGATGACGTCATCTCCGCAACGGGAGATGACGGTGTAGGAACATTTCCTGGAATAAGAGTAGGAACCGATGGTGGTTAGAAGCAACCCCGTTACCGATCTAACAATACGTTTGGCTTTGCGATCGGTCGTTGGTCCCACACTACCCGGTTCCTAGAAGGTAAGCGGACACAGTCTAAAATAGTCGCGGCCCCTTCCGAGAAGTGTGAGTCACGGCGGGACCGTCCTGAGCCGCATCTGGACCGCACTATACACGCATACATCATGCGTATAACACATCAATACTACGTCAAACTTGTTGCTGTGTTTTAATGACGTCTGCATGTGCATGTGTGGCAATATTCGTGCGGTGCATGACAACGTTTCGTTCATTTAGATTATCACTTTTTATATTTGCAAACACTTGCATATTGCTTTATGTAAATGTGCTTGTATTAAACGAATTATTTATTGTTAATTTAGTAACAACTTTATTAATTGTGGTTATATCTTAAACTAAATCTAGACTGTATATTTACCTAAGTATATATTATGTTTATTTTTATGTAGGCGGCTAATTTCTGTAAATCGCACAGATTATAAATTTATTTTACTAAAAGATAGTTAGAAAAGGCTTTTTTATAATGTAAACCGCGGGCGGCATTCAACAAAATCACATCTCAGACATAATGGGATTTCACTGCCCTTGTATTCATCAATTGAAACTACTTATCTATTATTATCTAAGTATTTTTCTTATGCCGCCAGAATAACATCTTTGTTTACAAGATTTTCTCATGATACAGGATTTATTATAAATTTGATTGAAAGTAATTATTATACTTCTGCACTTATGTCGCCGACCGTACTATCAATAAATATTATTTGGCATTTAAGTCAAGAGTGCAACGAGTAGTATCATTTTAATATGATATCCCAAAAATTAAGGATTGCAAAATCTTATCAGACCGACCGCATATCAAACTTTGACTTTTCCAAGAAAGCTTGTTGATTTTTCTGCTATCAACTATTGTCTTAATATATTTGCAAAGTTGTGACATACACATACTGGCATCGATGCTATAAGGATTACCTATTCAAGTTTAGAACCCTAAAATATATCTATACTGAATTACAACTGAACACTGCCTTTATAAGCTTACGAGGAACTCGGTACGGTTTGCAATAATATTAAGTGCCTAATAAAATATACATTAGACAGTGCATACGAATGTATGCACTGTCTAATGTATACGTAATAGCACAAAGATTATAGATAAATGAAAATACGAATTTATTGTAACACTAACTATACCCGCAGTTTCACTCACGTTTATGATTACTAAACCGTTCCCGTAGCTCATAGCGTAATATATTCTATATAATATATTCCTTAACATATGGACTACCTTATGCAAAAAGAACTTTCAACTCAGACTGGTAGTTCCAGGGATTACCTCCTTCATCCAAACTTACAAACTATCTCTAAATAATATTAGTAAAGATTGAAGCTTTTCATCATACAAAGCATATTTTTATCCTAGACAAAGTTAGAATAGACTATTTTGTTTTAAGGAAGGAAAATGCAAATTATTATTGTCAGTATTTCAGAGAAGTTATTACGTTCTATTTACAAAAAATGTTTTGATGTCAGTTATAGAATCTACAGCGCGCAAGATTAGTCATAATATTCCCAATAAATCGCCATTGGTAGCGGTAAAGCATTCTACGAAATAGCGCACAAGATTGATGATATAAAGTAAAGTTACGGTTGCGTTTCTCTCGAACTCGGTTAGTAAAATTATAGACATTTTGAGGTTGTAGAGATTACTGGAAGAAATAATGATCAACTATCATTATAATTAAGGATCTATTATATTATCATAAGGATCTTATACTTGCCCTGCAATGCAAAAGGACAGTACTCATGTTAATTATATTAGACGCAAATATTTAAAATAATATACAATTTATAATTTTGAGAATAATGCAATTTTAAAATTCACTCCCCAACGATTGTTTTTAATAAATCTCTTAAAATAGAGAACATTTTTAACCTAGTACTCATAAAGACCAATCATTAAAAAGTACAAAATACCCACTTAACTATGAATAATTTGAACATTACCACAACATCAACACATAGTCATTTATTTAAAACAAATGAGAGACAGGAAAAAGCTCTCATTAGGCGTCGGCGCCGGTGTACTAACACGCAACATGCGCCTACGCAGCCTACGGTTATTGCATCTCTACGACATTTACGATAATCACGCAACGCTTTTATTACCTGCTATTAAAACCTACCTATTTTATTAGACACTTCCACGTTAACGCTATTTCAATATGACCTGAATATGTTACAGTAAGTTAAAAAATAGGTATGTATATTTTGGTTGTAGCATTGAAAAACAAACAACAAATATGTTGAAGATCTTAAGGCTATTTGATAAAATAGACTTATGATCTCATCCGAAATATAAACTAGCACTCGGCAATTTATTAAAAACCTCTAATAATAATAATAATGCCGGAACCACACTGTCCAATACTCATTTATTACTGAAGAAAATATAAAATATAATCTGCTGTATTTTGCGTCCTTCCATTCATCAAAACATTAGTGGGTAGCAAATAGGTTACACAGTAATATTTCTGGAGCCGTTTGTGCTCGTGAAATTATCCTCTCATAATGAAAGTTTTGACACGAGAAAAAGAATGAGGGAAAGTTAATTGGGAAAGATTTAAAGTGAAAATAGATTTGTTACACAATATTGAAAATAAATTCGCAAATTGGTCCCGCTAGCTAAATGAGAACTCATATATCTGCTTAAAACGTATGTGATGACTGATGACTCAGAGCTTGTTTTAAAGCTTGGATTAGACGCTTTTAATACGCACTTATTTCGAGCAAAGAGCAAAAATAAGTTATGTAATAATAACACTAGTAACATGTCTGTTGGTTGCGATGACTAAGCGCTTGATATTTGAGTGCGCGGTATTTGCTGTCAAATGGCGACGCGCCTGAAGCGCGACTCGCGAGTCGCGAGCTTCTCGGAACACCTAACACTACGCATTATAATTAACATTACAGCTCTTGTTTAGACAACTGTAACTTATATCTTAATGTACAGACACATATTATATTCCTGCTAGCTCACCGACAAACCGCTCAAAACACATGACAGAATTATTTTCAGAGCTTTTTGTTGTAAAGGTGCAAAGTGATGAATGCTGGAGCCAGAACTATGTAGTTACCATATTATTATACACCAATGTTTTTACTTCCTGCATTGCATTTACTTAGCAAATACAATTTTATCTAAGATAAATTAATATTATTAGTTATATTTTAAAAATAGACATTATTGTAGAAGTAAAAGTGTTTCATTTTAGTGTGCTTTTAATTTATTTGGCAAGGCTGATATTTTCTTAGTTTCGACAATGAGGTGAGATTCTATGTGGGAGTAAAACTATTATAACAGAATAAAAATTAAGCTTTTATACTTTCAGTAATAAATAGATGTAAGTATTTTGTTGGCACAGGGCACAATTCTTTATAACGATTAAAGTTATACATTACAGTAAGATGCAGTAAGTTATGCATTATATTTTATAGAAATATAACACATCAAAATTAAAATGCATTTTCCGCGCTTTATTCGTTGCTACACGTCAGAATATACAGAAGGGTTTCGACAAAGAAACCTATGTTAATTGTAAATGTTCTTTAGAAAACCTTAGTAGCCTTTCACAACGACAATGTTTTTATGATAAGCCTGCCATTGTTATATTTTTATATTTTTCCACAATATGAGTAAAAAACGAAATCAAGAAGCATTATTGACCAACAAAAATGAGTGTGTGTGCAGCCGTTTCCTAAACGGTGTATGATAAATAAACGGTATAGTGAGTCAGCGCACGCGCGTGTCCTGGCAGGACTCAGCTATTTCAGAATGGTTACTCATGCGCAATGATGCATTGGTACGAGTTTAGACGACAATCTCGTATCTTAATACATGCGATCATCTGTTTTGTAGCCAATAAATAACTGTTTCTGGAGCTTCCTTTTTTATTTGCGTGATGTTTATCGGCAGCTGCTTTATAGAATGTTCGCTAGATTTGCTGAAGTCAGAGCTAGTAATGTGGATAATTTTGATGAAACAGTTTCACTCTATCTATTGTAACTAGACTAGATACTTGACAGTTTGCATAGGAATTGCGTGATTAAGGGAAAATGGGTATTTTAAAATGCATACAATATAGAGTGAATTGGGGTATTAGGTATTAAATAATTATGGCAATAAAGACATATTTGTATTACAAAAGATACAAAATTGAAAGTCGTTCGATAATCGAAGCTCCAAAAATAAATAAACCAAACACAATTTTAAATATATTAACTCTTAGGGCAGTGAATTGAGTTGAGTACCAGATTGAGTAACTTCACAATTAAATATTTAAAGGTCTAGGTAATCACGGGTTCAATAATTAAGAGGAAAATATACAAAGCATATCACGGAATGATATCCAACTAAGTAGATTTGAAAGGTCGCTACTGCGCTACGGAATCCTTAAATTTTATTGGCATAGTAACATGGGGCACTGATACCGGTAAAAGGTTGGTACTATAAAGAGCAATGGTAGGACGAAATTAATTGGATATGGGAGGTACTGAACGTCTCAGGAAAGCTAAGTGATTTTTGGGGCGTAGGGAGTAATGTCATCTATTGGCGGTATTAAAACTTTAGCGTGCCTTATTATGCGTGCCCTATTAGAAACTAAATTTGTAAATGAACTGTCTCATTAATAAGCTGATAACTAACAGTATTTCTTTAAAAATTATCTTTGCAAGCTTTTTTAAGATACATCCAAAATTAAAGAACTTTTGAAAAGTCTTTAGCTTGCTTTGCTGTGGTCTAGTAATCCACTGATAAATAATCACTAAGAAAAAAAATAATATAGTGCATGTCATACACACTATTTATCTTTTTTTTTTGAGGAATTCCGTTTTATTATGAATGTAATTGTAAATGCTGATGATGAAATAAAAAATATCACACATTATTCACCTACTAGAAAAACCAGGCTGTAGAAAACAACAACTCTCGATTCATGCGGGTTGCGTGCTTTGGTGGATAAATTCCTATTCAAATCATTACAATGTTATGTTTTTTATACTGCATAATTACTTAAAAAAAAAAAAAAAAATAATTTATATAATAATAATATTTTCCTTCTCTCTGGTTAAGGATAAGAGGTAACCTCACTCTAAAACATCAACAATGTCGAGGGCACAAACAAACTATTACCAATTATTATATACCCATTAGTGTTTATATATCCAAAATCACTTTACTGAGATGAGATACGCAAGACCGCTTGCCAATTTGTATAAGACACTTAAATTCAAATAAACCCTAACCGCAAAACAATATTGACAAATTCGCATCATTACACATTAATAATTGCAATTTTATGTACAATCATATAATTGGCGTAAACAATAGAGCATCTATACCACTTGTATTTATAAACGTAATCGCAACAAAACAATGCCGCGAAGTTAATGTGTGAATCATTAGCTCATGACACACAGCAATCAACATTCCCAGCGACGATTTTATTTATTTGTAACAACCGAGCGCTTTTTGTGATTCCCTACATTGTAATCTACAGTTTATTTTCGTTCCTAGATGGTTCAGTGGATTGTGTGAGTCAAGCTTAAGACGCCTTAATCACAATACAAATAATAATAGGGGTTAAAGTATAAAGTTGCCGTTGTATAGTAATAGATACTTTGAATTGACGTAAAACCTTCATGGTGTGAGATTTTCGAGTGAAACTTTTGCCATATGATACATACAAGAAAGATTCTTCTTAAAAAAAATGTGTGACATTCGATTTTCGACATTCAATTGTTTTTTTTTTTTATTCAGCTTTGACGGGAAAGATGAATACTCTGAAAATCCGAGTCATTTTTGAATACGAGTTCCGACGCGGAACTAACGCGGCAGAAACGGCTCGCAATATCAACGCTGTGTTTGGAGAGGAGACGTGTTTGGTTTAAACGCTTTTGTTATGGACTACATGGAAGATCGTCGATGATGGTAAATATTTCGATGAAATAAATATGGTACATCTTAGAAAAAAACCATTTTCAATTCTTCAGTACAAATCGGCAATTTCATACTTCAAACCCTACTAATTACAATAAAATAAAATATTTAAGGCGTTTCTTTTTGTGTATCCTAGTTGTTTGATAAAAGCTATTTAATATTAGTAAGTTCACGTGCTTCCACGTAACAGATGACCACGTGGTGAGACGCATCATTGAATCACTTTAAATGCGTTACTATTTTTGAACACCACGGAAATACCGACGCAATAATAACATACCACCTGCATTGTATGGATACATTAACACAAAAATGTGACGAAAATAAGCCGTTGTATAGCTAAAAACCAAATGATGTAATATATTACATGATTTTATATAACACAATGGTCTTTCTTTTTGGAATAGAGCTCAGTAATGTACAGCGTTTCCAAACACATGTATACAAAAACAATTCATGCAGCACTCACCCACAGTATAGAATTTATCGAAACCGGCCGTATTTCTCACTTCCACATAATCATCGTAATTGAGTGGCACATCGATCAACTCCCACGAATTCTGAAAAATTAAAAATATATGTAAGCTAAAGCTTCACTTGCAGAGTACCAACATAAGAAATGTTAGTAAATAACGTTAGTCAGCCCTCCACCATATCACCTACACTACTAAACGTCACGATGTCAAGGACAGGACAAGGTATTAACTAGATACGGTTTATTTTTTAGACTTACTGGATCAACTTCTATCTGTAATGGCGTTTGGTATCTCGGGTCTATGATGGTCGGTCTCTGTGAGAGGTTTCCATTGTACTCGTTCATGGGCGACATGGGGTCGCAGTAGTTCTGGTTGTAGTCCTCCTTCCTGGTGGAGTTCGAGTAGGTGGTGAGCGAAGGGCTGCTGGACAGCTTGTCGAGGTCGCGGGCCCAGTACTGCTCCATGTCCACGTGGCGCGGGTTCATGTTGCCCACGTTGTAGTTGGCGATGGGCGACAGGCGGCGCGGCGACGAGCCCGCGCTGAACACGGCGGGGCTGGGCGCCACGCGCAGCGACTCGGTGGCGGACTGCGGCGTGCCGGGCTCGCTGAGTGCCCCGGGCACGCCGGGCGCGCCGGGCATGTCGGCCGGCACGGGCGAGCTCGACGTGCGGTTGATGGTGACCGGCGACCGCCCCGCTTCAGTGAACATTTCGGGCTTTTTAAACGGCTGTGGGATTCGAACCGGTCCTATTCTGTTATGTACATCCGGCTCATCTTTAGGTAACGCCGAGGTTTTGGGGTGCGCCTCGGCGGCCATTAGATTCTGTAGCTTACTCACTTGAGTTTCGACGAAGCTGCGAGGTCGGGGCGACTGGACGGTTTTGTTTCTTAGCAGTACTGGGTTGGAGGCGCTGTAGTCGGTGTTTTGTGTCGGGATGTGTACTTGGGACAGGTCGCCCGTGTCTGTGAGACTGTCCTGCGTGTCGTATGGCATGTACTCATCGTCCGAACACTCCGTGTCTTCGTCCTCGCAGTCGTCGTAGTTGATCGGCGTGTCCGCGCCGGGGAAGTACTCACATAGCGCCGACATTATGTCTACCACCTGAAACATGTCACCGCTTGATAAGTTATATCATGTAATACACAAATATATGTTCATTTATATGATGTATGATTAACTTATTTAGCGATCATTATAGCAATGTAAGTTTAAGAGTAGGTACATAAATTACCATTCTTGTCATTAGCCAAATGAAATAACTTTATAGAAACCATAGATTTATATAGAGGGTGTGGCGTAAATAATGAATAACCTTGAAACTGTCGACTGGCCAGATTATCTATCATTTACCCCATTCCTTTCACCATATGCCCATGAACATTTTTTTTTTATACAGGAGCCCAAAAATGCCTCATTCCTTAGAAAACATGGTAAAATTTGAGAATAAGTATTTTTTGCGAAGTTGTTTTAGATTGTAACAAAAAATCTTGGTACTGGTTTGATGATACAAGTATTCAGGAGTGACATAAAAAAAACAGAACGAGAAAATGTCGCCAATTGTAGAAATAGCTGCTGATTTTGTATGAGTAAGTACATTTTTATTTAAAATATCTAGAATATGAATAATGTGGTCATCCATGGGTGACCAATGGTGAATGACATATGGTGATATAAGTGGGGTAAATGATAGATGATAATCTGGCCAGTCGACAGTTTCAGGGTTATCCATTATTTACGCCACACCCTGTATATATATATATATATTGACTAGTACCACTTATAAATAAATAATATAAGAAGCACGACCTAAGTAAATATATAATAATATAATATTCTGTCACATACACACAACACCATCTAGCCAAAACTAAGCAGAATTTGTACTATGACGTTTGTACTAGACAATGGATAAACATACATATATACTTCTATTTTGGCAATTCATACATATTATACATAGAAACACCCAGACCAAGACAAACATCCATGTTCATGCACACAAATGTTTGACTTGTGCGGGAATAGAAAACGACAAAAATTAAACCCCAGAATCTATTGATACTATACAGGTTACAAGGGCTAGCAAGATGAAGAGGCATTGATTATAGACTCTTTTATCTAGAGGGTCACTTTGGTGACCTCCTAGATAAAGATTCGTCAATCAAGTTATAATATTTATTATTTTATTAATTTCAAAGTAGAATTTTACAATCCAATATTTCTGCTAATTGTTATTGGTAACAATAAAATTATCATGGAAACTAGAAAACCATTTTGATTGTATAACTTATCAGTCCCAGCTTTTTTGATAGACATATGGTTAGAAGTAGCGAATAAAATATTTATCTAAGGAGCCCATTTTGTTGTTAATAAACTACTATTAAGTGGGGCAGCGGCAATGAGTGCGACTGTTACACATGAGTGCTAGAGGCAAAATGATATTGGGATTATCTGTCAAGAAATTCTCAGTAGCACTTCAAAGGCTGGAATCTTAAAATCTTCTCTAATATTAAGTATCTGAAATCTTATAACGGAACCTATAACAACAACCTATAACAATAGTTAGCGAAATGTGGGTGTTATACAGTACTGGCTACCCCTTCAGGAATACAATCGAGAATTATGTATGTACGTATCCATACTCTATATAAGCAAGTAAATAGGGTCCTGTCATTGTGAACTGTGAAGTATAACTCAATGAATCAGAGGTATTCTGGGGTACTGCTTACAAGTTAACCAATGAGTATATTCCCAAAGAAGGTCAGAATAATTAAAATAAATATATTTTGGACAAGTTATGTCCTGTACTCCAACAACAATCCAAAGTCCAAGCAGAAATGTGTTTCTCCCTCCCATAAGCCTGAGATTTCCCTTTAACTCTTGGGCAACCTAACGGAAAATACCTGGATTACCTCCAGCCAAACAACATTGTGTTATAATCCCAAGAATGAATAAGGTCGCTAGACTTCTTCAGACAATGTGCTCTTTACAGAAGAGCAGTGTGATCATTGCTTTTTGCGCTGGTTGCAAAGTGCCCCTTTTCTAAAGGTAAACAGCGCACGAGCGGGTGAAAGCGCATATAGCCTACCATAACCACTACTCTTAGGGAGGCCTTATGCTCGTTTGCCATTTACTACAATACATCCACTAATAATAAATTATTTCAATTTATTGCAATTTTAAGCAGCCCTATTATAAAAGCAATAAAAATCTTGGTATGGACACAAAAGTCTTATTTATAGAGTTCCAATGCTCAGATTCGACTCGACATGTATATTATTATTGGGTTGGCCTGTCAAGCTGGTATAAACTGTGCATGTAATTGAAGCAGGTGGAAGCAGAGTCAGCTTATCCTATTACTTGGAGGGTAACGAGTGAAGATTCGAAGTGTGAACGCAGATGCTACAAATATGTTAACAATAGCTATTGTGACAAACGAATATGAAATATGACAAATCAGGTCAGATTGTGAATCCGAGTAAATCTATCTGATTAATTTCTTTAACCGGTCGTATACCGCCGGCTCGCATACCAGCCGGCAGATTTGTACCCGTCGTAGGCCGGTGGCTCGCATGCGAGCCACCAAATTGGTTTTACGTTAGCTTAAGCTAAAGCGAAGGCGGCGCGCGGCGTTTTGGCGCCAATTTGGACGGGTACAAATCTGCCGGCTGGTATGCGAGCCGGCGGTATACGACCGGTTAACAATTAGGTAGATCAGTCGCGTTAAATGGATTTTCTTTCGGGCAAAAGTCCAATATAAGTTCTGGTAATAAACTATATTAATACATCCGATGTATTTTGCTTCTGCATAACCAGTATGGTGGTGTGATTTAATGTTGAGCATAGATTATTGACACGTGCACACAGTCAAACCAAAATATTTACTGGGTAATAGCATTTACCCGTGGTTTCGCTCTCGTGGTTTTATGGATAAAGAAATATTACGCAGTTCAGGATCCATGTTATTGATCTGTTGCACCAAATCTATGTATAAGATCAAACTAACAACATTTTCGTAAAATTAATAAGTTAAGGTAAGGTAAGGTGTAAGTTATAAGGTAATATTAATAAGTATATGTCTAAACAAATTATAAAGTCTAAGTACCTACATAAGAAAGTGTTTAGTTTCATGATGTAATTTTTAATTTATTTGTGGTCCATATATGACGATGTGGTGTCTCAGCAATATAATTCTTTTATTTTCCTCTAGAATTTGTAACAAGTCACTACCCAAATTTCTTATTATATGTCAAGTGTTGTAGTTATTTAACTTTAAATGCACAACATATTAGTATGTTGTGCATTAAAAGTTAAAAGCCTACAATACAATTTACTGCTTTTTCTTTACCTTTTTTTGTCGCAGCAGCTAAACAATAATAGAAAAAGAAACTAAATATGAAAGCTTATGTAAATTATAAATATAATATTTAATTTAATACCTGTTCCAAACATTTAAATCGCGATTTTTTTTTTGTTTTGCATCTAATATGTACATGATACCATTAAAACCATGGCTAAACTGTATATAGAAAATTAGTTTAAATTCAAGGAGTACTATTCGCGTAAACTAACGACAGTACACAATTTTTATTTTGCTATTATTTTGTTCTATCTCCTAAGACTACTGAACCTAATCTAGATTCACGCCAGAGCGTGAGCGTGACTAAACACTCTAATATAGCTTAACCTTTACTATTGGCAACAAGTTGGTGATACTCATAATTTATATTTGGACTGAAGCCTACCTTGGCCATGCTGGGTCTTTCTGCAGGAACTTTGTGCCAACATTGTGTCATCAATGTCTCTATTGGCTCTGGACAACCCTCAATCAGGTTGGGTCTTTGACCTAGAACATAGAAAATAGTACCTAATTAGCACACAATATAGATCTTCAAAAGTTTAAATACATAAGTTGTAAACAATTAAATCATGTTAAGATTATCGCGGTATTACATAATAAATAATGACATTCTAAACTCAAATATTACAGAACGACGTATGTTTTTTTTTTTGATCAATAAAACAATTAAATAAGAATCTTCTTATTTATTTTTTATATAATTTCGGGCCGGGCATTAACGATTACAGCAGCATATGGCAGCCTGGTCGAAATGACAAGTAAACAATATACATATGTATATAATCGCGTCTGCCACAAATTATATATGTCACATAGAACGCGGCAGTTTAAAGTTATTAAGTATCTATTTTTTACCTAAGGCGGAACTTTTCGGGTAGATAAATTTTGTTTTTCGAACTATACACGCCACAAACAAAACATTTCACTAAATATTCGAAAACAAATAATTTACATATGTGACACTAGCGTCGGATTCTAAAGATGTTCCAAACCCAACTGATATAAAGATCATCATACAATGAAATATTTATTAACTGTATACCTACACATTTTGTAAGATGTTATAGGTAGGTGTATTGAATCACTCTAATGATGTCATAATTCACTATAACTGACAACTTAACTACAGTTTTATGCCACGGGTAATTTTATCTTGACTAATATTAATCAGTACTATGATCATAAAATATTTATGTCTGTTTGATATTTATTACCCATAAAGTTTATGTACATTGCCAAATACGGATATTACTTTGACTACTTTAGTTTAGCATACTTACATGAGTCACCAAATGTCAATAAACAATAACTACTTGTTTACATAAGCAAATTAAATAAAACGGGGGGTGGAAGCCTGGCGGCCTGAAATACAGGCTAACGCCCAGTTTAGGCACTAGTCTTCTATAATTGAATGCTATGTAATAGTTATAAGCAATTATGTAACATGATATTGTGGTGAGAGAAATAATACTATATTCCAAATAGCTGAGAATATGTAGAGTTTTTGCAAACATAGAAACAACTGTATCAGTTCTATGTTTCAGTCACAAATTTTACCTATGAAATAATTTTTCATTTCAACACGTCAACATTTGGATCCCTACAATAGTCAAATAACGTACACTGTATAGAAAATTATATATTATTAATGCGAATGTCAGTTTCTTTGTTACGCTTTCACGCCTTAACCACCCGACCGAACATTGCGAAAATTCGCATACACGCTGTCATGGTTACAGAAAAGGACACAGGGTACCTTTCATTTAGTAAAAAGTACTGTTCCCGAGGGATAGAAAATTAACAAAATCTAGATTAACATACATAACAAACTAAGTTTAATAGCTCAAACCAAAGCACACAAAGGAGAATGCTCATACCCTGTACCATGTTGCGTCACAAGTACATTAACACTAAAAATAATGTTTTATTTATGTGTGTAATTTACTGAATTTTGACCGTGTTCTTTAACCACATTAAAAAAATACATTAAATAGATAGATAAATAATAACAATTACCCACTACTGCAAAAAATGGCATATCCGTAAAACTAAAGTTCATTTACGAATACTGTTTGTTCCAACTAGTGTTAGTCATTATCGTAGGTCAAAGTAGAGTGTGAAAACATTAACCGTGCGTGATAAGTTGAAACCTGTGCGCAAAACATCACAATATAGACGAGAACGGCACGCGTGCGGAGGATCAAGCGAACGAGATTGTAGAGAGTGTAGTATATCTATAATATGCAATGCACTTCTCCGCAATGCGGCTTAAAACGCATCTAAAGATGCATATCTAAATAATAAATAAATTATAATAACCACTACGATTAAAAATGACTAAAGAATATAATAAGGCGTTCTTTTTTAATCTCGAAAATGTGGTTAGGTATTGACAAAATCTTGTTGGTAGTGAAAAGTTAAATAAAAACTAGAGTCTTGAGAGTAAATTTGGTTTGAAGCAACTTGGTACGGATCCCCATACAAAAATGGGCATTCACCTTTCTTAAAAAATTTAGAGTAAAAAGAGAAACTATGTATAAACAACAATGCACAGTACCAACCTGTATGCACAGCCCACATTATTCTAAATGCTGAGCCACCCTCCTCAAAAGGTTTCCGTCGAGAGAGCACCTCCCATAGAATTATACCCCACGAGAACACATCACATTTCTCCGTGTATGTAGATCCTTCAAATACCTGAAATATAAAACAATACAATATAATACCAGACAGATACTTTTATATTGTCCGCTGTTGAACTAGAATGCCGCGTTAGATCATTGGCATAAGTTTGAGCTAAGTTTACGTTATAGAGTTCGAAAAACTTTTATACAACAGCTTTGTCCGTCCGTCTGTCTGTTATACAACTTTCAACTCAAGAACCGTAAGAGCTAGAGACTCGCGGTCAACGGCATTCGACTCAGCATAGTCGATATACCCCCGAAATGACTATGACCTTTGACCTCTGACATTAAGTTCACGTGGTATTACGTGACCTATGCATATCACTTGAATCATTTTTTCGAACTTTACTTCATTGACTTTTCTCACTTGTTTGTTTAAAGACCAGCCTTTGGAACGTTTCCTAACACTCAACAACAACGGACTTGGAACAACTATTTGTGTATTATACAAATTTTTATCTTGTTTGGAAATCGAACCCACAAAACTCGGCGCAGTGGCAATGACGAGGCGACAACTTAAACCACCACACCATCCGTTCAGATCTCGGTAGTTACCAAAGCAATAAATGTGATATAATTCAAATTGATAGAAGTTCGTGTAAAGATAATATATGCAAAACAAAAAAGTAGTTTCTAATAAGCACAGCATTTTGGAAATTAGCAAAATTGCTTTATTCTTATGGTGTTTAATGTTTAGTGTGTTCTCTTTAAAATTAATCAATTTCATGAGTAAAATAATATAATATAATATTCTACCACCTGCACACAAAACCATCTAGCCCAAACTAAGAAAAATGATTTTACATACATGATTATATTTACATTTATATCATATATGTTTCGATAATTATATGATATAAATTCCAGATTGTATTATATTTTATTTATAAAATATGAGTACTGCTGGTATCAGTGTCACAATAATGATGCATTTCTGGGCTGCCAAATATCACTTTCAATTTGGCAGACATGTTGTTTGATTGATAGTACTTACTAACAATTTATTTATTTATTGTCAAATCAATACTATACAAAGGGGTTGGCAGAAGTGTATTAAATCTATGTTTATTGAGTCAATGCTTTTAGATCCCCTTTAATAGGGTCCTCTACCAGTCACAGTTCAAGACTCCATCCCATTTATAGACAGAAAAACCCCAAAGGAAATTAAAAATATTTCTTGTTTGTAGGCTGCCTAATGAATGCAATTGTTTCTAAAATTTTTTATTCTATATAGGAGTAGACTATTTCCAAATGCGTATCTACAACTTAGGATATCTGTTCCAGGTTAAATTGTTAGTGTTATATTGTTGATAAAGACCTACACCTATATAGTTTCTATAGGGCTCATCAATGACATATCAAAATTAAAGTCATGTCCAGGGATTTGATTCGCTTTAGTTAAAATCAGTTAATTGTGTATGTACCTGACTATATTATAATATATTTGTTTCATCATAATCACACAAGAGGATTCTTAGATGTAGCTTAACCTCTCTTTAGTAAAGCTTGCATAGAATGCAGAGTTCAACATTGTAGGTTCTATGTTTACACATATTGACATGTAATTAAACTTGAGAAATAGTATGGTACTATATAAATATAGATATGACTGTGGAAGGTAGAACGGTAGTGGTGGCCTTGCCACTGCCGAGTATTGTGTGTTTGATTCCCACATGGGATAAAAATGATATGATTCAAGATCCATATAAAATAAAGTCCTAAAATATGGCAAGCAATAGTGGAGGTTCAATTTATACTTCTGTTGTGAAAAGGACATAACAATATCTGCTGAGCCAGCTTGTAATACATATAAGTATATATGATTTGTATAATTAAGCTTATATATTTTTATGTTATAATAACATTCTGCAGATAGCAGAATATAATTTTTTTTGCATTATGTATCCTTGCTTGTATTGCTTAAGTTTTTCGTCTAGTTCTTATTAATATCTTTATATATATATAATTCTACTGTACGTGTGTATGTCACTGATCTCCTCCTGAAGGGCTGGACGGATTATGATAAAAAAAATTGTGTGTGTTCATGTGGATTCGAGGAGGGTTTTGATTTAGGTTTATTTTTTCGTGTGTACAGGGCAACGTCTGTCGGGACTGTCGGGACAGCTAGTAAATTATAAAATGCATAAGGAACAGTAAAAAGCATCAAGTCAACATTTAAATTTTACATATTGTGCTCATAGACTAGTAGTCTTGCCATCCCATATAACTTAGCCATGTAAGATTTGCTATGCTAGTTTGAAGTAGTTTTTGTAATATAAACATTACATTGTTCTTAAGAAAACAATGGATTTTGGACATACAACTAAACAGCCCACCACATACAGACATAGACAGCAGAGGTGGATTGATACTGATGGCAGAATTTTAGTATTGTTATAACACCACTGGTACAGTTCCACCATGCCTCGCTGGAGTGATAGGCTAACAGTTTCCCCCATTTCACACCTATTGGTTGTAGTGTTATGTTGTATGTAACTAAACTATAAGTTGAAATATAAATTTAGATCTGTCACTTGGCAATGTACTACAATCAATATTATCAGAAGTTGATCATAAAAGGAAAGCAGTTTACTGTACACAAATTATAATAAAGGTCTACACATAATATACTATCAATACATTACTACAACCAGCATCCTCTCAATCCCTATTTATTGTTGTTTGAAATTCCAAATATAAATAAAAACGTTTTGTGTTGGCTGCTGATGTGCCATGGCAACTCAATAGGATATGCAGGTATAGATTGATGAGTTAAATTTATAGGAAACACATTTTGGTATCTAAAAGTAATTGCTTTAAACAATCACAAATATAATTTCATAATAGACATTATAAACCTATTGCTGAAAGCTGAATTTTATCATTAGGTAATTGTTATTTCTTACTGCACATAGTAACAACTATATGTAATCATGATATAATAGGTACTGGTTCTATCTATTATATTGAATATTATAAACAGTTGTTTTGTTGAATAAATAGCATAATAATTTGTTTGATCTATAGATAGTTTTCTAATTATCTTATCCACTTGTGGTTGCGGTTTTAATAGAGTTATAATTAGTAGCTTACTTGCATATGACATCAAACATAACCTTTGTTACTCTGGATTAGCATAGTTTTCTAATATGCACTATTGGAAAACTATGCTAATCCAGGCTGTTAAAATTGGTGCAGTACATGTAAACAAATTATTATTATTATTTATAATAAATTAAATCAGACTCACCTCAGGTGCCATCCAAGCTGCACTCCCTTTATTGTTAGTCATATATGTTGCTTTGTCAGCGGCAGTACCAAAGTCACAGATCTTCAGCCTTTGACCGCCACCCACTAGTAACAAGTTTGGTGGCTTTAAATCTCTGTGTATCAGTGGTTTGGGTTTCATTGCATGAAGGTATGCCACTCCCTGTAATTATTAATGTTGAAAATTAAATTCAGCAATTGTATATAATAATACTAATTTTGGTTCATGTATCTGAATATTAACTAGAAAAATGTCAAAGAATTAAATTATCATCAAGAAATTCCTATAGCAAGTCATTTAACTATTATCACAAATAACAATATCAAAAAGGCTAAATACATGAGTTGTATTACAAAGACAGGTGCTTCCATTTTAAATACAAAAGCATTTTAACCTCTGCACACTGCCGAGCCCAACTCATAGCATGAGCTGCAGTGTATTTAGGCTTAGGGCGATTGTGTAGCACATTATATAGCGATCCACCCTCAGCATACTCCATAACAAGGCAGACGTGGGCGCCTTTAGTGCACGCTCCATACAGCCTCACGATGTTCGGGTGTGATACGCGCGACAACTGTCGCACTTCTATGGAGAACTCTCTCTTTTCGGCCTCAGAATTGATGTGCTTAACAGCTACAAATGTGTTTCGCCATAAACCCTTCCATACTACACCGAAGGCGCCTTTGCCCACCACCTGGCGACACAAACATAGCTTTAGACTTCTCGTTAACATTTAATCATTAATCGTACTACAAGCTCAGCACAGATAATTACCGATAATTCCTGAATTTCACTGTAATCTATCTCCTCCACAAATGTCTGCTGAACAGGCGAGTCTTGCACATTGGAAGCCATGGGTACACTTAATATCACATTATCAAAACGACTAGTACGTTAAATTAACGTTATTTATGGAGATCTAGTTAAATTCCTTTACAAAAATGTAAATATAATTGGTTATCTTATTTTTCTCAGTATTGTTTGGCAGAGAAAAGCAACTGCGACAAGGCCGCCATCTTTGAAACTGTAGAACAAATGAACAAATGTCACACCATGATAGTGAGGTACCAGAACAAGAAGATACGTAAACAAGTAATCGATAGTAGATGTGTAACGTCTCTATTTTTCAAAAGCTGGCAATTATCTCTTTGCAATTTAATTCAAGTGTGTACGGCTTAGGCCGACACGACGGCCGACGAGACAATATCTTACTACCGCCCGTTTATCTATATATTAATACGTGAAGCAAAAACTATGTACCCCTTTTTACGAAAATTGTTCTGATGGAGGAGTGTGAAATTTGGCACAGTTAAAGTTAATATGGAGAATCTATATATTAATTGACACACGCAGTCGGATCGCGTTCGTAGTATTTCGACATTGTTCGTCTGACGTCGTACAATTCTTTGTAACTATGGTAACGTATATCTTATTTAATATTTAATAGAGAAAAACAGAAAACAAAGTAGCAAGCTTAGGAATTTTTGTCGAATTTTGACTACTAGGTGACCGCTAGTATAAATAATTATGCAAAAGTATGATATCTAGAAAAAAGAGAGTATTTCATATTATATTTAAATGTGTAAGTACCTACACATTTTCGTTTATATAATAGTCAGTCATCGTTGCATAATTATATTGAACAGTGACGAACTATTCTGTTGATCATACTAAATTTATATTTGATTACCACATTAGTGTCGTAGGTTTCATATATCGATGCGGGAACGAATGTCGAATTGGACTCACAAAAACATCATTCGGTGTTTCTATCAATTAATTTTCAGTAACTGATCCAAGTTACAAATTTGGTAATGTTTCATTTCTGAGCCTCTGATAGAGATACATAAAGCTGTTGAGATTATTTTATTGTCATTCTATCGGGATTAAGCGAGCGAGGCAATAAAAAGTCCTCGCGCTCAGACTTTAGCACTATACTATCAAACATCTCTATCAGATGTCTGATCTACCTTAACACTGGACGCTAAGACAGAATTCGGTTTAATCAGTTCCTCTATTAGTATTGATAGATTCCAGAAAAAGTTCAAAGTAATATAACTTTTTCTCATTAAAGAAAATAATTGATGTACTAGTATTAAAAATTCTAGGTAAATTAAGTATTCTTTATTTAAATACGTCTATGTAGACGATGCCTTGTCGGCTACTACGGTTGTTTCGGTACGATTACCTGATAAATAATCTTTTTCAAACTGTTCAAGAAGAGTGTGCGCTTGTTTACAATTAAACGTAGCAGCAACATCCTTTGGCGTCTCATTTCTGTGATTTCTACTAAATAAATCAGCTCCTAGCTCGATAAGTACTCTAATAAGTTGACAGTTATTACTCATAGCAGCGAAATGTAACGCTTGACGTTTACCCGGGGCTTCAGGATCGTCAACCACAAAACCTTTCTCAATGAGGAGGTGTAGTATTCTTTCTTCTTCTTTAGTCGGTTCGCACATCATTACAAATTCTGCAGTTGATAAAACAAATTGTTTTAAAATTATTCAGACTACTTTTTGTCTTGTGTGGGAATTAAAACTGCTGTATTTGGCTACTGGCAACCACTACTCCATGCATTAGAATAAATTGAAAGTGGGCACCGTAAATGTTTATAAGTAAAATAAATTTTAAAAAATTTCTTGTATTTGGTAATTAATATTTTAAGCGTAGCTAATAAGCTACAGTTAAAATATTATTTGCCAAATATTATCTAATATTAAACCAGGGAAAGAAATTTCCAAATTATTACGGATACATAATAAGGTACCTACACAGTGCCGTTTAGTAAAAAAGGGATGGCACTTACTTATGTGTTGGTAAATATTTTAATCTATTAGTAATTGCCTTACACACAACAATATTTATATCGCTATTAATTCTGTTGATGATTGGCCTAAGCAATCTTATCATACTTAATCGAGGGTATGTAGGAATATTGGTCAAATAACTAAGCTTTATGATATTAAAGATTTTGAGTTTTATTTCCTGTCAGAATATGAAGTAACATTTTTGACTCTGTTTGGCATTGGATTAATGGTACCTACAGTCGGTGTAAGACGTCCAGACTCCATACATAGGTTACAAGCTACTAAACGAGCAGCGATAGCTCAGTGGCGAGACCAACAGACTGCAATGCAGACGGTCTCGGGTTCGAACCCACGACGCGCACCTCTGACTTTCAAAAGTTATATGACTTTTCGAAATTATGTGCGTATTGATTGACAATTATCGCCTGTTCCGTGCCTCGGAGTGCACGTTAAGCCGTCGGTCCCGGCTGCCATGAACATATATGACAGTCGTTATTGGGAGAGTGTCGACACAAAAGATGCCACTGGATCGAAGTGTCGCCGGTCTGCACTGACTGGCCCCTACATAAGATAAGATAATACAAGCTACTAAATCAAAGTAAAAAAATACTAATTAATATTAGTGCAGTATGTCATTTGCTAATAGCGCTGAGTGAATCACTACGACGCACGTGGTTCAACTTTGGAATATGGCACAGGTTAAAAACACGTAGAAATCAAAGACTACCATTTGATTTTATCGATCGTGCCACGTCTAGATGTAGCTTTTATTTGTAGTACAAGCTGCATTTAACACTAAGCCTGGAATAAGCGAAGCGTAGACGTAAAAGAGTGAAGTATAGAAGTACCTACAACAAGCTTATACAACACAATGTTCTAGTATTCTACAGGAACTTTCATTCGCTTGCGTTTGGCAACGAGCATAGAATTGCTATCTCAACAGCTAAGTGATACTTTTATTTTAGAAAACTTGGGCAAAAGCTAGACAGTCAAGACGGTGTACGTAGTAGCTACTAAATATGTAAGTAAATATCCTGTGATGAATATTGGACGATTTTACATAAGTATTTTTCTATTAAATTTGAACGTTCCTTTGACCACTATTCCATTGTGGTAAGATGTTTCGCCATATGCACATTAGAGTTATATCTACGAATGTACTGCGAATCTGCGAGAGCGACGAAAATTCCTTTGTGTTCGTCAAAAAACTGGCAATACTTGACCTACAACCTTTTTTTTGGATCGTCTACGCTATGCAAATACAGTTCCTTACAAACTCGGTCGGTGCTCAACAGCGTCTAACGTGAACACAGCTTTACAAACGTTTGTTCATAAGTGCTTTATATACTGGAAACTAAGAATTGTCTAATGAACGAACGATATTATCTCAAATTATTACCGTGCCGATTTGCTGACTCATGTACGTCTTACGAGCGAACATTAGCTAACGTTCTGATAAGTACTAATCGTAATCGAGATTTACGATTAGACGACTGTGGAATGCATAATATAATAATAAATTATATTATAATGAGGGATGTGGATTCTTGTAATGAATATACCTACGATTATAAGTATCATAGAATTTACATAGCTTACGTATAAATAAACCCGTATCCATTGGATCCGATCTTGTAATAATTTGAGCGCCATATTGGAATAATAAGCTTGCCATTCTGCATGAAGGTCTGAAATTATATATAAATAAAATATTATGTATACCGTTTAAAAATCATTTCGAACGGTAGGTTTTACTAGAAATGTTTAAACTAAGTTGGAGACGGTTTTAATTAACATAAATTAAATAATAAAGCAAGAACATGAGAATCACCTTCTCATAACACATAGCGATAGTGGAGTCATGCCGACATTGTCCTTAACGTTAGGGTCCACTCCAGCATTTAGAAGTACGAGGACTGCGTGTCTATTGCCCGAGGCTACCGCGAAATGAAGCGCATTCCGCCCGAGGTGATCCATCTCATTTACGTCTATGTCGGACCTGTACATTATTACTGTTATGTAATTACCATATTAACTAGTTATAGAGACTTCTACTCAAGCGCACATTGTATCAATTTCTATAACTGAGAGGACAAGCTTAGACACATATATATGTATATAGGGTATATTTTGCAATAGTTTGTTTTATTTTTTAAATCTTTATGATATATATAGGTATATAGCGTAATATAACCTTTTAGTACATTTCATATGCTTTCGGAGCTGCTATAATAATAACATCTTTATTGTATTTGTAAAATCGAAATCTAGTTAACCACACTAGTTGAGTCTGATATACAGAAACACTCTGTATTTATTACAGCAACTTATAGAGTCGCTTTATACTTTTTATTTTATTCTTCTTGAGTACATTAATAAAATCAATTCTTTCGTTCGTCCACTCTTTTCCATCGTCTTATACGATAATTTTCGGTCTTTGTCTGGCTAACTGAAAATTTCTGACATAGTTGTTCTGGAATTACTTAGTTACAATGGTAGATAGTTTTGTCCGTTAAATTGAGGCACATGCAAGCAAGTTACCTTTTTTAATCTTTAATAAATAGGCAGCCGTGATGTTGTGTAGTTTATAAAGTTATGTTCATACTCAATATCAATATCGCTAAGAAATGCCTATTAACAAGTAAAGCAAAGATTCCGAATAAACATAATTGCACATTTGCCCTTGCACTAATTTTAAGTAGGTACCTAAATCTTCTTTATATGTGATAAGTTGTGTACATTAAAAGGTTTAACAATAAATATAACTTTGCGCCTAAAACTTTTACTACTTAATGGACATACTTAAGTACAGACTTGCATCTGTTTCGCTTCAAGGGCGTACATAGACTATAGATTGCCACTTGCTGTTACCCTGATATACCTCTTCTTATTCATTTTTAATCATTGAACATTGACCATATTTTAAATAGGCACATGCCCATTTTTTTAAATTATTAATTATCAAATATTCGTACTAATTATATAATCGTAAAATATTCCATTAATTATTCGTACTATTCATTTACCGAAAGAAGATAGCAAACTCTATATAATAAAAAAAGTATCGTAGGTAACGGAAATAAGTCTTGTTATAATCACCAGTGTTGCCACGCTATAATTTCAACGTAAAAAAAGAGACTAATATTATTGATTAAAATATAAGAAGTGATATGAAATTGCATAGTGGTATTATTATATGTTAACAATCCACAAGTAATAAAGCAAATATATTATTTTATGTTATTATGCCAGTAATAAGCAAAAGAATAATATCGATTAAATAAACATTGTTCTATGATTTTTTGTTTTTAACTTACAACACCGAAACTAACTGTCATAACACAAATCCGCTTCCTTACCTAGGTAGGTACTCGGTTTGCGTGATTGTGTTTCTTTCGTTGTGATTTTGTTATTTTTTTTACAAACAAGCTTGATATTTCTCAGTTTTTAGACAAGCTTTTAATTGTGTATGATAATAATGATGATGTGTGAAGAGAGTGTGTGTAAAAACATTTATATAAAATCTTGTCATCGCGACGGTATGAATAAAAATATTTTATCTCAATAACCTCAACTTTTATTTAATTATATTCCTCGATTAATCATTTAATGACATTGCATACTATCATTTAAATATGGTTTAAAATATGGGCACTCGTGGCCAAAGTCACTATGGGTAATGGGTATTCCTCTTTAAATATCGATATATTATGTCTTAAATAAAGTCTAGTTTCAATTTACACATGACCCTCACCCATCGACTACATTTTAACTACATGGAACCTCAGACGGTGATCATTCCGACGCCCTTCTACAAACTGAAAACATATTTATGCGACAGAATCACGAAACTGTACGGAAAACATCCATACAACTTAAGGAATGTAGACTGATGAAGGACGCTCTTCCGTCCTTAAAGAGATATTTGTTGCGCGGTGAAAGAATTTTAAAATCGGTTGAGTAGTTTTTGAGTTAAATCCTTACAAACAAACAAACAATAAATCAAATATTTATTTATTATAATATTAGTTTAGATAAAATTCGTGATTTATTTATTATTTTATATCTTTTAGGATAGGTCTAGTTGTATGAAATACACATTACGGCGGCTATAGTTTTCATGTAAAAGAAAAAGCGCCTTCTTGGATTCCATTTAAAGTTTTGGTTTTGGTTTTATTTTAAAATTACCACTCCCGCGCTAGAATTCGTTCCTGTTTCGCGATAGCTTCTACAAACATTCAAATAACGGACATAATAACACCCAGACTCAGATCAAACATTTTTGGACGAGACAATTTTCTGCCCTACGTGGGCATCAAACCCATAACATTCGGCGCAGAGGCGACCACTTATAGCACTACGCCATCCGTGCTGTCACCCTGTTGCTCTCTATTGGGTACAGCTCTAGACTGCGTGCTGTTACTTTAAATTACACAACAACACTTTGAATGACCCGGCAGTTGAACCTAACAACTGTCATGAGACAGAGGCAATATAAAGATAATATTATCTATACTAATATTATAAAGCTGAAGTGTTTGTTTGTTTGTTTGGTTGAACGCGCTAATCTCAGGAACTATTGTTCGAATTGAAAAATATGTTATTATTGGATAGCTTATTTATCGAGGAAAGCTATAGGCGATATAAGATCACGCTACGACCCACGGGGGCGGCGCAGTAATCATAAACGCGGGTGAAACCGCGGGTACATCTAGTAAGAAATAAACTGGAAAAAAAAATTTGAGCTTGCCTATTATTCATTTTTAAGTATGACATTAATAAAACACTTCAAAACTATCATTCTTATAATAATTCTAAGGAGAGTAAAAGCGTCGCTGTCTCCCGGCAATACTCGACGTCGAGTCCTATCTCGTCAACGTCTCGCGAAATGTATCTAATCAAGTGTAAACGGATCATAATTTATGTCACAAACGTTCATAATTCGACATTATTTTAATTTATAAAGTTTTCATTTTTATATTGAAAATGACGATGGTATGACATTAAAAACGTATTTTCTATAGGAATCAGTTTTATATGTTACTGCTTCACATAAGACAATTTTCCCCGTTTTTGCAACATTTTTCAGTTATGCTCTGTTCGTACTGGTCTTAGCGTGATGTTATAGACCCTATAGTAGGGATGGCGAACCTTTACTGTATCAACGTGACATTTTTCTAAAGAAATGTTTAATGAGGTCATAGACGTGCTATCAAATAATTTTGACTTTGTGATTATTGGGAAAATAATAATAATAAATACTATCAACTCAAAACTCTTTATTTACTAAATAAAAATAGGAACATTTTGCAATGTTTCAATTATACGCGTAATTTAAATCAAAGTAAAATGAGTGTGACTTCTGTTGTTGCAGATTAGATGACAAATAACATATCGCACTCTTAATAAAACAGCGACTTTTAGCAGAATGCATGCTGAACTGGAATCATCTGTCAAACAGTTTCTAAACGAGTCTTTAATGTTATTAATCTCTGAAAATAATGACTCGCAGGCATAGGTTGATGAAAATATTGTTAAAATAGCATGAGCCAGCTTCTTCAAACAATTAAATGAGCCTGGTAACGCATTCCATGTTTCCAAAACTTTGTTATTAGCATTTTCACTTATATTACTTGTCAATCTTTCTGTTTCAATTAACTGTAACTCTTTCCTTGTTTCAATAAATTTTTGAATCCATATTGAACTAGACTGGAAATCAATCAGCTGCATAACAATTCTTCAATTTCCAACCAATCGAATTGGGACAAATTCAGTTTATCAAATGACGGCACATCAGGGTACATAATAAACTTGAATATTGCCGATAATTCTTTGAACTGAGAAAATCTCGCTGAAATTTCCTTGATTGAAGAATCAATCACAGAAATAAATTCTTTAGTAACTTGATCTTCATCTGGTTTCTCAAGTATTTCTTAAAGGTCGATATAATTTTTCAAATTTGGAAAATTACTTTTAGTTTCTTGTGATAATATCGTTTCTGAAAACTTGAGCGCGAATGAGATCTATCATGACGATCATTGTTTTATTTATGCCTTCAAGCTTCATGTAAACATGACTTGTTAAAACTTATTTAAATGTTGGCATATGTCAGTAAAAACATCAATTTTGAAAGCTACATAACATCCAACAACTGCAGGTATTTTTCAACTTTTCCCTCATTTTGCAGAAACAGCCTGATTCCTTCCAAGCAATCAACAAATCTTTGAAGTACGTTCCCGCGACTCAACCAGCGGACATTATTGTACGTCAGTAAGCCATTGTACACAGAGTTGACTTCATCTAACAAAGCATCGAACTTTCGCTTGTTTAAAGCCTGCGACGAGATGAGATTGACTATTTTTGTGACTACCGCCATTACATTATCAAGAGATGTTAAACCACTCTTAGCACACAAGGCTTGTTGGTGAATGATGCACTGGAATTCAAGAATCGAATGCCCTACGTCTGTTTGAAATAAATTTATGAAAGCATTTTTTCATGCACCATACTTGGAGCACGATCAGTTGTTACGAAAACAATTTTTATCAAATCAATTTCTTTTTTAGCAAGCGTATTTTTAACAGCCGTACAAATATCAGTGCCCTTTGTAGTTGTTAGCAACGATTTTATCGCAATTAATTCTTCATTAAAACTGCGCCGAGCGAAATGTGCCAAAACAGGCGGTCACAGTTAAGTGAACAAAATCAACACTTTTTGTTAAATACAAATATAAAATATACATTTACCATAACAATGAATGTGTTTACAATTACTCCGTGTAAAAAACTTAAAATAATTAATATTATCGCCTACAAAATTACGTAAATTTGCACGAAAAATGCAAAAATATAAGCTCGTATTACGTGATTTTTAGATTATAACAGTAGAAATCTATCCTATTTTACAGCCTAAACGAAACATAAATAGTTATATTACAATTTGTCCGTCCCAAATATAATTAAGTTATTCGTTGATAATAAAGATACATATTTATCAAAAAAGCACTTCAATCCTTCATACAATTTTACTATGGCGACCGCGCGCCGATTTGAATATGCGCCGCACGAGCTCTGTCATTATCTGTCTTACACTCGCCGCAGTCTTAATGACGTTTCCAACGCAATATCGAGCAAAAACAGCTTAAGGTGCAGATTTAGTGACATCAGTGCTTTCGTCAAGACATAGCGATATAAAAGAAGCAGAGCTAATGTAAATTTTTTGTTGATCGGTTACATTTGTGACCAGTTTTAAGGTTCTTTATTTTATTGTGTTTCTGGACAGAGGAGTATCTTTGATGCGCTGAATTATCTTATCTTTATTATCGAAAGCATCAAAAAGAGAGGGCGCGCATGCTAACCAGGCTTCTTTCAAAACTCTCCCTCTTGAAAAGGTTTACTATGCCGAGCAATAAAATTTGCAGCCGCGTAACTTGCCGCGCTCGTATGATAATTTTTGCTAACATATTTAATCATAGGTTGACTGTTTATTTCTGTCTTGCAATGCACTTGCAATTAATTATTTTTGCTCTGGTTCGCTTTTTTGACTAACGGATTTGTGATTTGTTTCAAAATGCCGTTTCACAGACAATGTACTAAATAGGTACCACTGCTCCAGAACATAAAACACACACCGCCTTGTCAACTTTACTAATCATGCCATATTTCTCTGTCCACCAAGTTTGAAATTCCTTGATACTCTTACTATCTTGCATTTTTTTATTTTTGGCCGAATTAGCCATATTAAATAACAGTTAAAATCATAGATAAAACTCAATTAAACTTTACAATACAATTATATCAATGAAATTCACTATTATATTATGCATAAACAAACTATGTGTCATTAGCAGAGATCGGATATTCGAGTGCATATTTACCTAAAGTTCAGGTGTTGGCTATTATGGCAAGCGCTTTTTATCGACAAATACTACTATCTTTCATTTCTTTTCTATGTATGTACAAAACAAATAAATATTTTGTAAGATATCCTTAAAAAATAAATAAATAGTATTATTTTCCTCAGAAAATCGATAATATTTTCCGTGTTATTTTTTATTCAACTGCATATAAATATCATCTTCAATGCCTGCCAACTTGACCATTGTTGAAAGGGCACAAATTATTGCCCAATTTAATGAGGGATGCAGTATTAGTGCGATATCGAAGAATTTAAATATATCGAGACGTAGTGTCCGGTTTTGGATTCGGCGTGAAGCAGAAGAAGGAAGTTTGTTAGATCACAGAAGAAGTGGTCGCCAGCCTGCTCTCTTCAATAACGACAGAGAATTTATGAGACAGGAATATGAAATCAATAGATTTAAATCGACAAATCATTTTGCGGAGATGTTCGATGTGAGTGCCCAAACAATAAGGAATCATCTAAATTACATGGGGTTGCACCACAGGCATTACGCCAAGAAAATATTTTTGACGGATGCTCACAGACTTGCTCGTCTGAACTTCGGCAGAGATCACTTAGAGTTTGATTGGTCTAATACAGTGTTTTGTGATGGAAAAACGTTTAAATCAAATCAGCATGGATGTCTACACCTTTGGCGATATAATTCAACACGGTATGACGAGGTGATCATGTAATCCCAAACAGAGAATCAGGTCGAATTTTCGTAAATATTTGGGGCTGGATGAGTGCGGATGGTGTAGGAGAATTGTGCTCTCTGCCTCCTCGAGCGACGGCTGTAAATTATATCGATGTGCTTCAAAATGCAATGCTACCGACAGTCCGTAATGTTTACCCGGAGAACTTAGTGCCACAATTTGATTTTGTTCAAGATAATTGTTCAATTCATAATGCGAGGATCGTAAGAGCCTGGTTTCGTTCACACATTGACGTAAGGGTAATTCCGTGGCCCTCAAGATCACCGGACCTAAACCCGATAGAAAATCTTTGGGGCTTTATGGTCCAAAGATGGTGGCATCAAAATGAAAGAACTAAACAAGCTCTTGATTAGTCACTGTAATTTAATCTGGGTGGAAATGCAGGGAACCGATATTTGCACACGGCTTGTTGGTTCAATGAGGTCTCGTCTTTTAGAGGTCATTGAAGACAATGGCGGATAAACACGTTTCAAATTTTTTAATTTTTCCAACCTCTTCTAAATTTGGACATATGACTTTGTTTATGTTTTTCCATATTAAGTATTTTAATAGTGATTGTGACAATTTAATAAAAGGATACATCTATTTTTAGCTTTTCTTTCTCACAATATAATAAAAACGAATCCCAAAATAAACTATTTTATTGGTAATTACAAGTTTACATAATTTGTAAATTCCGACAGGTGTACTCGCCTTGTGTCAGAACTTTACAATTACACATTTGTAGATACAATTTTGTCATCGATATCTACAGGTGTTTACTATACATATTAACGTTTATTAAACAACATTTGTAATGGTAATGTTTGTAATGTTTTTACTTGTTAAATTGTTACATAATTGTAAGATTTATTAAACAGCACTTGTCGTAAAACTTAACAAATATGTCACGTATTTACAAAATTGTCGGATTGTAATGTTTATTATCCAGTACTTTGGGGAAAACAATTTAATTACATATCATCCCCCTGCTATTGATTTTACGACGTCATTGGTTCCATCAAGTTCAAACTAAGAACAGCTGCCACGTAACATACAGTAATCATCGTTATCAATAGTCAGATAAATATGGCAATAGAAGTTGTCAGATCGATCTGCAAGCGAAACTAATCTTTATCACCTATGAATCTGCAAGCGGCATTCAAACTTAGGGTCGTACACAACTTTCTTGGCCGACCGTACAACAGTGGAATTATGTCCAACTAGTTGTACCACGGGGATAGATACCTAAAATATGTAGGAAAAAAAATTGTGTAAAACAAATGAATGTCTACAAAACAAATGAACGTGTATAAAAACAAATGACTATCAGAAAGTGATCAGCCATCGATATTGCTTTCAAAAATAGGTGCATGCGATTTTCGACCTTCGACCTAGGTAAGCAATTCCGGAGTCCCCGGGCTTTTATTTTCATAAAAATATTCTGTGTAGCCGCTTCCATAATACGTTAGCCTAAAATTGACTTTAGGTAAATATGCATCCGCGCCGGCCGCGCTTGCCACCTAAAGCCGCCACCCCGCGCACCGTAGCCCGCGCAGCACCCGAACATTCCGTAGCGTAGGGATCACTCGCGTTCGCTCGTCATATAAAACCTACTTCACACTTTTTCGTAGTGCATAATGAATTTTGTGATCAGTGACGTGCCCAAAATATTATGTCGCGTGCCATTGGTTCGCCATCCCTGCCCTATAGCCTTCTTCGATAAATGGGCTATCCAACACTGAAATATTTTTTTAATTCGAACCAGTATTTCCAGAGTTTAGCGCGTTCAATCAAACATACAAACTCTTCAGCATTATAATATTAGTATAGATAAACCACTGCTCACTTAACAAACGTCTCTTCAACATTAGTATTACAATCCAAAAGCGTGAGCAATCAAGGAGCTGGACTTCTGTAGGTACAACCTAGCAGCGATGAAGAAAGGACTGTTCAACAACTATCTTTCTGGGCACAGAGGTAGTAGGAGTAACTGACCATATTCGCGTCGTTCATTTACGGATAAGACACAACGAACTTAGTAAAAAACAAACAAACATACTCCTAACTAACAACTAACACTAGCCCATTTAGGTATTGTTAATATTAAAGTATGCCGAAATTTATTTTATAGACCTGTGCTTTCGTCTGCGCGGTCGCCGGTTATTGATCTTTCATGTTTTTCGCCAGGGACGTGTATATAGATATTTTAGTACCGATTGTTATCTACACTAATATTATAAAGCTGAAGAGTTTGCATGTTTGAACGCGCTATTCTCAGGAACTACTGGTGCGAATTGAAAAATTATTTTTGTGTTAGGTAGCCCATTTATCGAGAAAGGCTATAAGCTATATAACATCACGCTACCAATAGGAGCGGAGCAGTAATGAGAAATGTTGCATGAACGAGGAAAATTCTCTTATGCGAAGCAGACGAAGTTGCGCGGGTCAGCTATATTAAATACTATCCCACCGTGACATTGGCTACTAGGTACACAGAAGATATAAATATGACACTCGTATTGTCGAAGTGACGGTGCTGCCTGCGTTCTGGGTTTCATTATTCGTGCCTAGAAAAAGAAACGCTAATGCTAGCTAAACTACTTATAAGATAATAAAAAAATACTTCACAAGCTGCTCTAGCGTCTTTACGTCTCCGGCTGCCGCTGCCGTCAGTAATACTTCATCGTGGTGTAGGAAATCTATGACCTCCTTAAAGTCTCTGTGTTCCTCCAAAGAGGTAATTGACGTTGTCAAAAGACCTGTAGTAGATCTCGGCGATCCCGGGTACGATGGTATCAAGATGTCTATCTCAGTGTCTGATATTTCTGTGAGTAAAAGATGTAAAACAATTAGCTGAATCCGTTCTGCAGAATAGACATATACAAACACATTCACACCCCACCTTACGGGTGTAATGGTTATAAGTTTAGTTATGTTTAAGTGCATAATATATTTTACCACTAGACCCTAGCATCAATCAAAATACATTTTATTTCTTTAAATGTAATTAAAAATTAAATTAAACGATTTAAAAATTAGGCATCTTTTCGATACTTACGCCACATAAAAAAATAAAATAAACAAAACTTTGTTAATAAAAATTTCATAAAAAAATCTTTATTAACAAAGTTAAATAATACTATAAGTACTTTGCCGTTTCCTATGTTAGCTGTTGCTTTTATATAATATTTAGCAATATTTAAAATAAACATTCACTCATAAATAAACACGTTTATTTATACGTGTATACTTTGCTTAAAGGAAAAAATAATAAAAATGAAAGATATCAAAAATAATCAATGGAATTTGTAGTTTAATCGATTTCGTAATTCATTTGACAAGACGAATAATAGAAAATAAATAATTAATATTAAATATTCATAGACGAATACCTTTCGAATCCTATTATATTGTATTAAATATTGTCTAATCATTATTACTACATTCTGATGGTGCAATATCCATTTCAGATATCATTAATTTTGGAGTGCATTGTTCGCTTTCTAGTATAGTTTCCATTTTGGCCACACTTTCCAGCAGAGACGCTTTCTTTTTCTTCGACATCAGTGTACCTGCCGCTTCGATAAATGCATCTTTATTTCGCAGGTAGGCAATCACTATTGATTCATTATCAAGTTCAGAATCTGCTAGTACTAACTCGTTTTCGTCTTGAAGGTTTATAGCCACCACTTGCAATTCATCAATAGACTCTGCCTGGTTTACATGCGGTGGTAATACATCATATCTGCATTCTGTACTAGTTGAAGGTATGTCAATAGGTGTGGCACTTTTCCAATAATAATTATTCTCCTCTGTATATTTATTGTATTCGTTTTCGACCAGTATTTCTTTAGAACTGGGATTATTTTTGCAGCTTGAGTCCACAATAACGATTATTGGCTCACGGTCAGTTCCATGGAATTCATAACTTTTAGTATTATGTTGGTTGCACACGTCATCTTCACTGGAAAGATACATATGACTTAAATGTGTTGAAGAATTCTCTCATGAATATCCGTGACTAGTAGAGGCTGCGTTGTTCTCTGGAACTAATGAAATTGTCTGTGTTGAGCAATCGCCCGTTGTCATAACAGAAGAATGTTTGATCAAGCTGTACCTGCTGTAGGTGACTGTGTGCAATTCACGTTCGGTACGGAGGTTGTTATGTACTCTCAGCAGATCCTCGAGATGGTATGGCAATAGCACTGTGTTAGGGAACCAATAACGTAGAAATGACATTAACATGTCGTTTATTATACGAACCGCAAACTTTTTAGTGAAATTATAAAACCAATAAAATGATCCATACGGCGAAGGTTGAAAAAGCTGCTCATCTTCAAGAATACGATGGGTTCTGCCGCCAGAGGTTTCTGCCTCGTTTTGCAATACTTCCGTGGAACTCTTATTATTTATTAAGCTCTTTTGGCTGTCTTCATTCATATTAGCTTATGAATATCCAGTTTTGCTTAAATTATTATAACAACTCGTTACAAAGTTATTGTATTCGTTTGACTTTCCTTTTTCCAACTATATATAATATATTGACAGTAGGGAGAAAAAGGAGTAAATTAAGTGCACGGCATTAAATTTTGTTATAAGAAAGTAGGTCATACGTCATTGCCCAGTTCTATGGTACATAAAGAAAAGTAAGATAATTAACACAGGTGAATTAATAAAGTAAAGTAAAGGTATAATAGTAAAACACACCATAAAGATAATACTAATTTAATACATCAAATTTATCATTTACATAATATTATAGAAACTAATTCTAGGCATTAATAAAATGGGAAGTTTAACTTCACCGTAAACTATCAATGTTTAATGAAACTAGAAACCTATCTATTTGATAAAACTTGATTATAATTTATGATAACATAGATTTATATAACGGATATGCTGTAAACTGAGATATAACATAAAGAATAGTTTAACAGAATTTTACACAAGAAATTAAAGTACCTACATAATTGGGAAGAAAATATAAATAAAAAAAAATAGATATATGTAGATAATTGTAAAGGAGTTTTAGGCCTTAAAGATTATATTATTCTGTAAAATGATTTTCTAATAACTGACACTGCTTTAATACTATTTTTCCTATATTCAAAGTTTGTTAGGTATCCGCTACAAACTGCGAATTAAATGCACGACAATCTCCCACCCCAAATCGAAGCCTTCATAGGCGTCCATCCGACAATTAACGAACATCTACACATGAGTAGGTATGTAGACTTATCTTAGTCGTATTTAGTGTTTGCTCATATTGATCCTGGTGTTAGGCGAAGCACAAGTTGCTGGGAATGGACACCAAAATCTAGAGACTGTTTACAGGATCAGTCGTCGATACACAGGGATATCTTGTTCCTGGACTCGAGGTGCGGAGCGGAGTAATTCGGCGAGTGTGTAAAGGTCGTCACGGGGTCGATAGTTATTTTGACGCATCATGCCGTCCGAACGTTTCCGCGCAACCATGAATCGCTTCATTTTGTTGGCATATTGCCTCTTGCGGCGAGCTTCTTCGTACCGCTGCGCTAACTCCGCGGGGCCTACAGGGTACATATCGGGATATCCTCGGGCAATAGCCATACGATTTTGTTCAGAGAAGTACGAGTGGCGAGGGTAGTCACGCTCACGAGGTCCGATGACAACCGGCTCATTGTACCAAACGTCGCCATTCTCATCAACTTCAGGTTGATCGTCTTCGGTATTCACACGTCCATAGTAATGGTCGGCAGCCCACTGATTAGCATTCCATTCCTGTTTTTTGCGTTCCTGTGCTTCCCACAAGTTCAGCAGAGCTCGGACGTCAGCAGCGCTGAGACCAGAATCTCGCTTGCGACGTTCAGAGATGGGCCTAAATATAAATGAAATTATTCGATAAGCATATTAATTGATATATTGTAATTAATGATGGAGTTTATGTTGACCTGAAATTCTTTTTATTTCCGCCGGAATTTTTGGTGGCGGTTTTGGCAGAGGCGGCCGCGCCGCCCACCTTAGTGCCACTGCCGCGCTTGCGGCGGTGTGCGTCGTGTTCGTGACTCATCACATCTACGGGCGAAAGAGCATCGTGTTCCTCCGCTCTGAAATAAATTGAATACTTTAAGAACACTAGTTCTTAATATAGATTATAAAGCAATCGACATCGGCCTAGATGACTAAGTGACTCACTTCTGATTTTTCTTGCCCGAACCAGTTTTGGTAGCTACTTTAGTTGCAGCGCCCGCGCCGCCAACTTTGGTTCCGCTTCCTCTTTTGCGTCTTCGGGTCTCATAGCCTGAGGACAAACCTTCCATCGCTGGAGGTTCGCCGTACAGCTCAGGTCTCATAATCAAATTATCAAGTTCACCATTGGGCTGCGCAGAGTCAAATCTTTGATCAACACCCTGTTCATAACCTTCAGAGTTGCCTGCAGGAGAAACGAACGTATTATGTGCTGAAAATATGTGTTACTAAAGATATGGTTTGTGTAGCGATTGCAAATCCCTAAGATACACTGTATAGCTGATACATGAAGATATAGTTTCTAGCTATTACCTGTTTCGATATTACCTTCCTCGCTGAGAGCCAACGGGTACGGCTCTAAGTCATTTTTGTCGCTCTTGTTCAGGAAAAGCGACTGGGTGTCATCCTTAGTCTGGTCCCAGTTCTCGGGTAACTCGCCGATCGGACCAGCACCATCTAAAATATAACATGACGTAAGGCGGCATTACCCTCTGTGTTACATATAACATAGAAGCGTAACACACCAATATTGCACCTGCTATGTTAAAGTCATACGTAATGGGAGACGAGTCCTCGACCGTATGCTAGGTGTAATTCCAGACTCCGTACTGTTTCTATGGAGTTGAAAATTGCGCCTCAGAATTGGCATTGTACTCAAGAATTTCGAAACGACAGACTCTCAAAATTATATCAATTATATTAGCACCAACAAGTCCGTCAATAAAACTGAAATACAAATCTAATAATTGATTTTCCAAAAGTTGCGTAATATGATTTCTATTGTTGCATGAGACACTAAAACAAGGCAAAGCTAAATTAAAAAAAAACGCTAAAACAGCACCACTCAATTAGCTACAATTATTCAAGTATTGAACACAAATAAGAAGTTATATAAGTATTTTGATTGTCTCGAAGGTATAGTAGATTAAGTGGTCACATCGCCACAACAGACTATTGGCGATTAGTTTTGTTGAAAAAATCAAATAAAAATAAATGTGTATTGCGATAGCCAGCAATATAAGGAGTGCAAGCTAAAATAATACGCAGTGATTAAGGTGATCATCTCGCAAGTGTGCACTGACGTATGAATGGGACAGATACAAATATTTGTAGAGACTATCTATAGATATTTATCGATACAGCCGTTCTCTTATCCATATAAAAATACTTAACGTGAGATTCTACTAATATTATACATGTAAATGTTTGTAAAGATACCTGTACTCCATTTGGTTAGGTACCTACTTAACTAAAGGTAAACAATCTTGATCTTGGTTAGGCCAAATGGAGTATACATTTTTATTTCTTAATTACGCGTAAACCGTTAAACGGTTATGGAAGCAACTTTGCAAACGATGTGTTCTCCAAAGATGCACGCGGGCGAAGCCGCAAGCAGAAACTCGTATCGCATTATAATGATTGAAATATTTCTAATTCTATAATGTTAGCAAGTCTCGGTACCCTGTGTCATATGTTTAATGTTCTCATGCTCACAATTAGACTTAAGTACCTATCAGTTTTATTTATTATAGATGCGTGGCAGTTTGTATTTTTAAATACTTAGTGTTTTTAGAATACATGAATATAATAAAGATAGCTACTTGTTGCTGGGACAAGACAGTGTATAGTTATATAATGCAAAGCTTCTCAGTTGATATGTAAAAGGTATTTTACGTAACTATAGATTTCCGCACCCAAAGCGTCTGAACGGCACTCCATTGTTGTGTGCCCGGTCTGGTTGTTTATCACAGCTATAGTGCCTTTGAAGAAATAATATGGCTACGTGCGTCTTTGTTGCGAGCTATGTCTTCATCGTTCGTACATGAGCGATGTGACGTACTCGACTCGACGTACGTTGCTCCACACTAGTATTTGCAGATAAGTATATAAGTATGTACCTATCTAGTATTTTAGTATACGTTTCTACGTGCATGCATTTCTAGAACTGTAATACCACGTTTTAAATAGAATTACTATAAATTGTATTCTTACTTTATGAGTGAAGGTATAACATACTCCATGTTATACATTACCCTCCTTATCTAGCAGATTAAAATGACAATAGTATGGAATTTTGAAATCGTGGTACGGCGTCGATCACAAGATGAGCACCTAGGTATATTATAGTCATGACTGATTGACTATGAGACTTTTTAGACAATTGTCAAGGAATCGTTCCTGTACCGCGGTGGACTGTATAAACATTTATACAACGGACAAAAGGTCATCCAGACTCGGAACAACCATTTGTGGATTGCACAAATTTTTGGCCCGCTTGGGGATTGAATCCTCAACACTCGGCGCAGTGGCTATGGCGAGGCGACCACTTTTACTACTACCCCATCCGATTAGTATTGGGTATATTACTGCACGGACGTAGTAGTAGTCTAGCACTAGGCAAAATCCTTGTGGCGCCAAAATATTGGATGAACCAGCCACGTACGTAAAATAATAATTTATAGTGATATTTATTTTCCAATAAGTTATCCGACGTCATAATGCTTTACTGCGAAAAATAATATCTTGATATTGTACCTATAAATCTTACAATGTAGGTAACTAATAAAACTAAAAACGACTAACTAACTAACCTACTATCTAACTTTCAATTGAGAAGAGATATAGGCAGGAATAAGTATGACGCAAGTAGGTATATTATTATGAAAACTAGATTTCATTATATATTTAAAAAGTCTGACTTTTATAATAAAATACCTACTTGCCTCATACTTTTACACATCAGTATACATTATACATACTACATTTATAAATTGTATAAAGAATAGACCATACTAGGTACAGGTAGCATCTCTGTATTTTACAAGTAAGTAGGTATAGGCTTATTAATGGATTTTTAACCGACTTCAGTCTGACTTCAGATTGTCTATCAAATAGACAGTGTGTACCTATAGTTTTGATATGCAATTATAATGCTCTTAAACGTTTATGTTAACACTTTTAACAGCAAACACTGCGACGGCTTTGATCCCTGCTCGGTACAAACAATTAATAAGGATGGATAATTGTTTCAAGCATGTAGGTACAACTTTTTTTTTGTGTATACTGTCACCCTTTTCTTCAGGCAAAATGTACAATGTAAAAAAGTTATACTTAATACCTAGATACCTAAATTTACCTGATATAAAATATTCATAACAAATAATAATTAAAATATTGCACTGTGTCTCTTAGTCCGATACCCATTAATAGACGTCTTATTTGTTATTTATTTATTTATTATTACAAACAAGAAAATATTGAATAGTCCACAAAATTATTATATTTGATTATACGGCAATTTTCTACGATAGAAAGTATTATTTCTGATTAAATTGTATTTATTATTTTATTAATCAAAAACAGTGAAGTCCTTCGCCAAGTTAAACAAAAATAATACGCTTACATTGATGTATTATTCTTTTGCCTATTAAATTATTTCTCTTAGATTTGGTCCCGAGTAGGTACAATTTAAAATTCATAAGTATTAAGATATCACAATTGTGTCCTTGAGTTTAGCTTACCTAGTACTAAACAAATTAATTTAAATATTAATTTGAGGTCGTAATACTTAATGAATTTCTTTGGACCTGTAAGTACCTCTAAAGGCAACTAGAAAGTTCTAAGTTTGACGCCCTAGCAGATTTATTAGGTTTTCAGGAAAACTTTGTTTTTAAACAACATCATAGGTGCACTAAGGTCATCATAGGTACCTATGAACAATTGAAGATAATTCAATTTACAAAAAAACAATATATTTTTAAGGACATATTCAGATATTATATACATAATTAAGTAACAAATTTAATAATACTAGTTCTACTAGCATTGTTGGTTATCAGCTGTTCCTAAATATTATAAATATTTTTTATCTATTTTCTTTATGAAAACATCAATCTATTAAATAAACACCTGTATTTCAATAATTCAATTGACACGGCCCTCTACTTAGAAGCTTTTGTGTCCAAAAGGTCATAGTTTAGGTATAGAAAAAGGTTGAATTACGCCGCGGAATAACATCGGCGCAGACGAGACACCTGTTGACCTGTTGCTATATATAGAGCGTTCCCGGCCCCGCCGGCTGATCGATACATCCACCAAAACAAGACAAACCAACCCACTATATCCTTCACATTGCGTATATCTACACACTGCAACTACAAGCCATTCTCATTTTAATCTCTCATCTTTAATAGGTAATAATACATATAGTACATACCTTTATTGTTCGAAGGCGTTGGTACTGCATCGGTAATTAAAACAACCGCAAAGAATGCGGTTAAAGTAATTAGTAACATCGTTACTTAATATCAGAACGTTGGGATAATTAATTTGGACTTAAATGGAATTAAACAAGAGAAACACTGGTGGCGACTGATGTGGCCGCACGCAGGGAGCGAGTGTCGTTTAGCTGAGCTCAAGCTGGAGAGAAAACCATTGCTCCTGTCGATAAATTCGCGACATGCGCAGTGAGTAGTACAGGGACGTACTGTTATGAACGCCCCATATTTCAATAATAATAAAATAACATTTTTAACTCGGTTAGTTCTTGATCAAAACGTTCGAACGTTTTGTTGCTGTATATTGTAAAGACCTCAAGACGAAATTGTTTTAAGTACCTTCAAGTTTTCGGGTATATTTAGAATCAAAAACAAAAGAAAGATACAGAGAAACAGTATAGTCCCAGGTAATGTACTGGCTTGAGGCGTACCTGCATAAGTAACTAGCTACAGTACTTCAGTACTTGAGCCAGTACTTGAAGCATATTAATGAATTATTATGAATTCAATTCATTTTATCAAAAAGGAAGTAATAAAAAGGGCTCGCTTTTACCTGCGACATTGTCGGCTTATCAGTACTTATAAAATAGATCCACATATTGTATGCTTCGTTCACATTTCCAGCAAGTTTGTCTGCTAAGTATGAGCAGCATATCCAAGTTATCATTTAGAACCTATAACCGAAACTACTTTTGGATGTATTTGTATTAATATACATATAATATTGAGCATGGTGCTACCTAAGTAATTAACTCTATGTCTTAACTGGCTTAAAGAAGTCGTTGGACTAGCCTGACTAAGCCATCTTTTTAGTGACGTGGGAAAATCTCTAAACAATCTATCCTCTTTAAAATAAAATATGTTTAAGGCGATTACGCTTAGCTCGTATCTTGAGATTTGCTTTTCATGCTCTATAAGCCAGCAGAGCGCTGGGCATCTACTTGTACTCATTTTTCGCTAAATAAAGAACGTTTTGGAACAATTTGAAGTGATAAAACATGCAATATGACTAAGCTAAACTCATGATCAGGTCTACCCACAGAACTGACTGGCTATGTTCTGTGGGTCTACCTCTGCGGGCGTATCGCTACTTCTTATAATGATATAAGAAGTAGCGATAGGCCCACAGACATGAGTCTGTGACCTTTTTAGCTACTTCCGACGTACCTACTCTAGTAAGACAGTAAAAGCGTATGACCTTTTAATGAGTATTAACCTGATAATGAATTAATGAGTGACAAGATAGAACAATTCTGTAGATGCCTATCTTGTCAGCTGTTATCGACCTATTCAACAACTGCAACTCCCGTCGAGGGTTGTTCAATGGATCGATAAGATATTAATGGAACTAGACACCTTACGGCGCGTCATAAATTGTCGAAGTCAGTTACTGTCTTCAAGGTAGTAATAGTAGTAGTAAAGTACAATTATTGTCATACCAAGTAAAACACACGAAAAGCCGAATTATGATTGACAAGTAGGTTCAGAGATTTTTGTGCTCCACTCTAACTACACCTAGTGCCACATTTTGGTCAAGAGTGTCAAAACAGCTTGCCATACATGCTCTACATATTTCTTAAGGCTTGATTTTAACGTCATTCCGGTTACTTAAAAGCAGTAATAGCCTAGTGGAAGACAGTTTCTTTGCACCGTTCTGAAGAGTAGAGCTTTCAGGTTCAATTCTACGGCACGCATCTCTGTACACTGACTTTTCTAAGTATGCGTATTAAATACCCGTAGTTAACTCATTATCGCTCGTTTAACGGTGAAGGGAAACATCGTGAGGAAACCTGCATGCCAGAGAGCTTTTTATAACGCTGTCGAAGTTATATGAAGTCTGCCAAACCGTACTGGACTAGCTGAATAGTTCAGCTCGTTAGTCCAGTGCGAGGCTTAACCTTTTTGCTACATAAGAGAGGCTTGTGACCAATAGTGGGGTAAAATCTTAAAACTAGACAAATTTTGTTGTATTAACAACTAATACTAAAGCCAAACGTGAATAGCAGTTTTCTATGTAGGTCACCTTTACCTACCTATGTTTCGGAGCTTAATCCCTCCCTGTAGCTCTGACGTCTGAGGCTGCTAAGCTAAACAAGCCCTTCATAAAATAAGTCTTATTGCTTGGAAGATGAGGCGCGACGGTAGTGGCGTCAGTGCTTATTAATTACATTACGTTAAACATGTTCCAGCTTTTTACCCCGCGTCCGTGAAGTGCGAATTAAGGTTGTTTCCAAGTCCGTGCCTTTAATACATTATGACTGAGAGCACTTCCCTTGATTGTAGTCCTTATACTACATGTATACTTAGTTTTGTATGTACCTTCTGTACAAACACCTGTCTACAGCAGAATTACATATATGTAAGTGCATTTGCACTAGTTGGATACCTCCTTAAGCAATTTTGCCACTGGCAAAGATACTATAACGCAATAAAAACATACTCAGGGAAGGCAAAGTATATAGATAAACAGAACCAGTTGTCTATTAAGAAAGGAAATATGATTTAGAAGCGAAACATACGATGTATTTCTTTTCGATATTTGTATAAAACGTAGTAGCTACGTATGCGTATTCATCCTGTGACTGTACGCATACAGTAGAGGATATACAATGGGCCACTATAACGAGAGTCATCTTCTCGTTCAGACACTTTAACTACACAAAGGACCAGCCAATGGAACGTTTGTATTATGTCCACTAGCACGTCGTGTAAATAGACGCTAGGTACGAACCTACCTTCCATTTTAAACTTTGACATGGTTTATGATTTCCTTTTAAGATTTTTTTGATGGATGTTCAATTGCATATCAAATCAACGCGTGCGTAAATAGTTTTGAACATTGGCGTTTCTAGAGTTATTTTGAAGAGAGAGCCCGTGTCTTAAGCAGTAATGAAACCACGTCCTGGGCTGGGTACCAGGCAATTTTGGTATACCTGGCCACTCCATATACGCTAATGATTTTGACTCATGTCATACAATATTTATCCTAATCTTTTAAATAAAATCTTTTAAATAAGTAGTATTTTTGAGCTTAGTGTAATAAATAGGTATTGTTATCTACTTACCTATACATGCTGACTAGATGCAATGAATCCCTTTAATAGACGTGCTGAAAAACCAGCCTCGGCAATTAAAGGCTTAATCGAAGTCGCTTGTTACTATATTATGGCATGTTGAAATACTTAAACCGGCGGTAGCCCAATTTATGGATAAGTCATTGAACTTGCAATCGAGAGGTCGCAAATTCGATCACCACCAATTGCATTACCGACGTGAACTCAGCTAAATAGTTACTTGTGTTACGCATGGCGTGACACAAGTTTTAGCTTAATTCGAAGAGTTATCGAGAATACCATAACTATGCAAGCTAAATTGAGAGTAATACCTATTAAAAAAAAAATCATAATAAGACAAAGTAATTGGGATTTATTTCTGTTGCAGGTCACTCAATCTGAAGCTTTTTGAAGTGCCAAGCGTGTTTCTTAAAACACTTTAACACCCTATTCCCATAATTATTGCCATGATTAAACTAAAAGGGTGAAGTCTCCACTGCTGAGGAGGTGAAGACCCTTAATTATTATCTAAAGTTCCTGCCATAATAATTGTTTTGCTCCTCGACTTTTCCAAAAGATTTCCTTTTACTGTGACGTAGCCGCAGTGAATTTGACTCCGAGTTCGATTCCCGGGTTGGACAATGTTATTGTCAAGACCACAGACAAGATGCAGCACAGCCTTGGGCACGGAGCTCGAAACTGTATTCCGTGCACAATAAACTAAAAGAGGCTCGTCCCCTATCACGTGGCAGTTAAAACCTTACCTAAAAATGCAGATGTCTCTCGTCTCTGACCTCTGCCTACCCTATGGAGAATATAAGTAGATAAAGGTATACTAGTTCTATATTTTACCACGTAAAACCATGTTGTACTTAAGTATGTTCGTATACATACATACATAACCCATGCCTCGATATCCTTATTACATCTCGTCAACTAAGATTCAAGGTCTCATAAAATAGAAAACGATATTATCTAAAAATATACCTAGAGTAATAAAAGTTGTAAAATAACGAGAATCTATTAGTAAAGCCATGTCAGAGGCCTACGGGGGGTGGCCACTAACCACACGAAAAGAAAGAAAGATTAGAGTAAATATACCTACTTATTATATTATATAGGTATTATCTGTCCCTCGTAGTTTTACCTACATTTATTATGACTGATCTGCTCCCGTCGCTCGTAGTGTGATGCTATATAGCCTATTTTACTTTTGGCCAAAGGAAGCTTTCTAAAGGCGGAAGAATTTTTAAGATCGTTCCATTCTATTTTGTGTTTATTCATTAAAATTTTCACAAAATTAAATGATACATACATACCTACTTCCCAATGGAGATGAATGTTACATTATCAATAACTTCATAGTTACTAGAATAACGGGTAGGTACGAGATTCGGGTTTAGATTATATTATAAGACACTTATAGCCTAGATATTACAAATGACTTACCTACCTTGGTTTCTTACTTCGAAGTTCTCGGAACAGCACCAACATTGGGAGAATAAAGTAGGTAATTAGCTACTTAACATTCTAACACGAATCGAATCACAAAAAAGTGTGTGTGTCTAGAATCAGAATCAGAAGTTGGTAGACTTTGGTAATAAAACAGAAACTTACAGATATATTTAAAGGGGACGGATGGGTATTATCCATTTATGTACCCTACGAATTATCTGTGTTAAAGTTGTGAGAAGGCACTGACTTCTGTAACACAGGTAGTTCATACCTAGCTCAGAGGTCAGAGACTTCAATATTTTCTGTGTAAAGATTAGATGCCAATAAAAAAATTATTATTATTATTATTATTATCTGTCATTAGTAAATGGGGCGACTACCAAGTCTTATGCCTTCATCCCCGAATGGTTAAACAAAGGTGTATTATTCCACCCACATTACGCCAACTACGTATATTTTGGGTCTCTTAATAGGAAGCGAGCTTAGTGCTGTCTACCTTGCACAGTATCAGACTCCCAATAACACTGTCCGACTCGGGACTCGAACCTGATACCTTGTAGCAGTCGCATGCACTACCGTTGCTCCACCTAAATAAATTTTAATAACTGATATTGCTGCAGCTAGTGACATAAATTGCTTAATGAATGCACCTTTAGTTGAGCTCGCGCGAGCCAAGTCATTTGTTTTTTAACATTATCTGCGCTCAATACCTACTCTTCTCAAATGCAATGAAATTGAATTGAAATTTTCTTTTCATGCTTTTGAAGGCTAACGAACTGATACCTGATTGTAAGCGATGTCCGACGCCACTCACGGATCTGTTTTTTATATCACAGGAGCAACTACACCAAGTCGCTTTGTATACCTAATAAATCCCATAAGTGCCCCGAACAAGTACTCGATCTGACTGCTAAGGAGTTAACATAGTATATGTCAAAGGGAATGGGCGAAAATGAGGAATAAAAAAGGGTCAAAAGGTTTAAAAAGTTTTATCGTTGTCAAAACGGGAAATATTGTATCGCCCCCTAGTAGGTATTTGTTAGGTTTTTCTTAAAATCCACCCAAAAATAGGAGCCTCGCCGTCTTTCTATGAAAGGGGCGAAGTCAAGGGGCGGACGGGCTCGTAACCATTTTAGGGTGAAATATCGATTTAAGTACTAGGTACTTATTATCGATCTTGATTAATCGATTTCTTTTTGCCATGCCACCTAGCAGGGCTCTACTAACCATGAACATGAACACCATGAACCAATCCATGTTTGAAATTCAGCAAGACAACAGTATCTTTATACTTTTTAAAAAGATAATTTCCGCACTAGGAATAATGCCTGTGTCACGAGGGACTTTACAAACATTTAAACAACGAACACCCAGACTCGGCACAACCATTTGTGGATCACACTTTTTTGTCCCGTGTGGGATTCGAACCCACAACACTCGGCGCGGCGAGGCGACCACTTAACTAGGCTATTCATGCGTATCTACTTACAAACAATGTACTAACAAAAAAGTTTGTATGTTATGTTAGTAGGTCAATGCCTTACCAGGTAGATTCCCGGTGCCAGCCGTAAAGTCGACATAATCACGAACATCTATAAAATAAATTAAAACAAATGATTGCACTGAAATGCTTTAATTAAATATATAAAAAATAGTCATACATTATGTAACGGATACTTATTGCTTACGTTATCATCAGTTTGTTTATATAATTCCTAGGTGAAACTACATAATCAATTCAAAAGATTAATCTTCATTTTTATTAATAAAAATGAAATGAGATATCTAATATTTCATTTTTATTAACAGAGAGTGCGAAATATTTGTTTATGATAAAACAATGCTACCAAAGCAAAGAGAATACTGGCCTTTCACATCATAATTACTATATCTTATCCCTTTCGTGCATAAGTAGGAAGAAAAGGACAACAATAACTTTTGCGTATAGCAAAAAGCCGAGCATGGCATTGTACTACTCTAATAAAACACATTTATTTTAAAAAAGCAAAAGGACAGAATAAAAGTATATTTCTTTTTGGCTACTCTAGGAAGATAGGTACTTAGCAAGTACATATACAGGTAGACAAAAAGCAACAAGTACATAACTACTTTACAAAATTAAGGTATATAATATACTGAGACCATTGAGTTATTAAGTACTATGTACTAGACAGAAGACATGTCAAGTATTTTTTGTAGCAAGAATTAGAGCGCATGTTCTCTAACTCGCTTAATATCGGCCAGGCGATTACTGGAACATGTTTGAGTGCAATATTAATTAAACAGTACACATGATGGCATTTTTAAAGTTTAAATTTTGTACTTGTAGGTGTCATTGCAATATTCGGTCAAGTGAGTTAGAGAGCATGTACTTTAACTACTATTACAAAAAAAATACTCAAGATGTTTCCTATAAGTAGTACAATATTAGCTCAATAACTGTGACATGAAATGCATGTTTCTATACATATTTGTATGGTCTTCTTCAAATTACAGAGTACAAGCAAATTGAAAATGTTATAAGCTATTTGCATTGTAGCAAGTTATTAAGAATTCTCAATAACTTAATATATCCAATGAATAGATATCTATTTTCTAAGATTATTGGATACCGCTTACATTATATATCAAGATCAAAGTTGTTGAATTTAATTGGCAAAGTGTGCTATTTAGATATTATTTGTCTCTGTAATTAAAATAGATATAAAATATGTATTAGTTTAAAGAATATGCCAGGATATTTAAAATGACAACATGCTGATTAAATTCTTGTTTAATGACGTTACTTTTTAATATTGAGACTTTATTCATTTTATTCAATATTTTGTACTAATAAGGTTTGTCTAATACCTAATCAGCTTGTTGAAGCAGTGATCTACAGTATCTAGGGCTTTATAAAATAATACATTAGTTTTAGTTAATTTATTTAGTTCCCTTTATATTCAACAAATTTGCTATTCAGTTTATATATCTATATAACCCAATTATACAATAAAATACTACTAGCTAAATATTCATAAAGTAAATCATTATTATCCTATTACTGTTCTTTTCATGGACTTAGAAATGTCCAGAATTGTCCAGTTTAAAAGAGTATACAGTAAGATTGAAGCACAAATGCATCTCATTTGACAGCAGGCTACAAGCTAATTGCATAAACATTTTGAAATAACAATTTTATAATGTGCTAATACATATTACTATACACTATAACAGCATAATATTAACTTCATTTTTTATATAATATAAAAGGAAACTATTGTATATTGTTTATTACATAAATATTGTCTTTTATCCATAACAATGTACTAGATAAGTATCCAGGCAGTCTGTTTGGTGTTCCAAGTAAGTCAGTGTTACTAAATATAATGTATTTAATTTATATTCACATATAAAATGGCCTCATGGAATATTTAGAACTTAGGTAGGTACTTAAGCCTATGCTAGCTTATGTGTGCAACAGGGTCACTTAAATCTAATCTTAAATGACAAACATGCACTTGAAAGTCCATTACTTCAGTATATAATACCACACACTTTATATTGTTCTATAACTTTTTCTTCTTATTAGAACTTTTCTTAGTCTTTTTCTTTTTAGCAGCACTAGCTGAGCTTGAACTGGTTGAAGTACTAGACTCACAGCTTGATGATGAACTCGACGATGAGCTGCTATCACTACTACTTGTACTTGAAGTGGAATATTTCTTCTTTCTTCTTCTTTGGGACTTTTTCTTACGGTCTCCATCACTAGATGAACTGGACTCACTCGAAGAACTTGAATCTGAAGAGCTATCAGATGAAGTTGATGGCTTACGTTTTTTCTTGGAACTTCGTTTCTTTTTATTTGATTGTTTTTCTTTATTTTTATGCCTCTTATCTTTTTTCTTGCCTGCAGTAGGTGAAGGTGTTCTAGGTTCTATATTATCCGACCCTGATTTAGATTTTTTGGTTTTATGTGATTCTATTTCTTCATGTTCATGTTTTCGTTTTTTATATTCTGGTTTCTCACTATTGGATCTCCTCTCATTTCTATTTTGTCTATCTTTATGATTTCTTGACCTCCCTTCTTTCCTGTCTCTTGAGATGTTTTCCTCATGAGTTCTATCATTTCTATCTTGCCTATCTTTATGATCTCTTGGTCTTGCATCCTTTCTATCTCTAGTTCTATTTTGCCTTTCATCATGAGAATTGTAGTTATTTCTTTCATATCTACTTGTTGCTTCATCTCTAGTTATTTCATATCTTCTGTCTCTTGATCTATTTTCAACCTCTTTAAGTTTTCTTCTTTCATGTCTGTCATCTATAATATCTTTATGATCCCTACCTCTCTCCTCTCTTCTATTCCTTGAGATATTATTATCTGATTCTTCATCAGATTTGTTGTTTTTCTCTTCACCGGCATTGTCTTTTGATTTCTCATTCTTTCTATCTCTTGATTTGTTTTCTATTTCTCCATCTGTAGTGTGGTTATTTCTGCTATAGCTGCTAGCCTTATAATCCCTTCCTCTATCTTCCTTCCTGTCTCTTGATCTATTTTCTCTTTCTCTATTATATCTTTTTGAATCATTTCTTTCATTTCTAGGCATTTCTTGATTTTTGTCTCTTGATGGTGATGAGCGGGATCTGTAAGAGTTTGAATTTTTTCTATTGCTTCCATTATCTATTCTATTTGAATCATTTTCATGATCCTTAATTCTCTCAGAAATTCTTGAATTGCTATGATCATTATTCCTATAACTTCTTGATCTTTCTGTTCCTATTGGACTTCTACTTCTTTTACGAGAAGATTTTTCATTGTCTCGTTCATATTTGTGATGTCTATTAGAATGTTCCTCTCTGTCTCTTTCTTTATTTTCACGTTTTTTATTATCAATGTATGTATTCCTGTCATGGCGGTCTTTATAATCTCTTTCCCTGCTTCGGGATCTCTTAGCAATATCTTTTTTAACAGGGACACCTGGGTCTTCATCATCGTTGAAATATTTGACACCCCTGCCTTTTCCTAGCCATTTCATTTTAGATACAGACTGAGAGAAGTCAACATGAATTCTTCTGTCATCAATTAATACATTGTCCATTTTAAAATAAGCATCTTCACATGATTTTTTATCTGAAAACTCAATAAATGCATATTGTAATGAATCACCAGTTTTCTTATCCCTGATCACTTCACAGCTAACAATTGTACCAAATCGGCTGAATATTATTTCTAAGTCATCATCTGTTGTTACTGGATTTAGTTTACAAACAAAGAGTACATTTTCAGGTGGAGCAATATCAGCATCAGGTAAGTCACCAACTATTTCTAATATGGTAGCCCGGGCTTTAGCTTCTTTCTCTTCTATCATTTCTTGTATTTCAGCAGCAGATTTACCCTGAGTTTCATCTATTTCTTCATCTGGCGCAATTCTGCCGCCTTTTAGGCGCTCAGCACTTGGTGAAGGAGATCTGGATGGAGCTCTCAGGCCAACAGGATCATTGAATGGATCTTCTAATACCACAGTGTGCGTTATCCTCACGTCACGATAGGGACGGTGAGATTCATCGCAAATAACATCGTTCAATTTTCGTAAAACATCTTGGCCCTCAGTAACCTCTCCTATAACGCAATGGACGTCATCCAAGGAGTCTAAGTCCGAAGCGAGTGTGAAGAAGAACTGCGAGCCGATCATCATGTCTCCTGTACCCACCATTGATAGTAAACCTGCATCGGTATGGCGAATTTTAGGTCTCTTTTCCCCTGAGAAGAAACGTTTTTCTGGACCTTCTAAAAGGCCAAACACAGATTGTCCTCCTGATCCTTCGCCTGATGGATCACCTGTTTGGGCTATGAAGCCGCTTCGGATGGAATGAAACAAGTTGAAGTTGTAATACTTCATCTTGCATAGCTTCAGAAAGTTGAGACATGTTACAGGCCGTTGATCTAGATATAAATCCACTGTGATGTCACCAAGAGTTGTTTCAATAACTACAGCCATCGTTCAAGTATGACGATATTCTTCACGTGGCAATTAACATTTCATTGAAATCAGTCTAAAACTAAGTTATTTTTTCTAAAACTTTGACACATCATACGAGTTAGAAATAAATACATAACCCTACTTTTGTATTTAAATGTTGCCAGACTATGAAAATACCTTTATATTTTATTCATTAAAATAAGTTGGGATTGGTAAAAATAATTTAAATATGTTTAATTTTTCGTAATATAGCCAATATTTTGTTGAATAATAAAACATTTAATTATGATTTCAATGAAATTATACATTATTCAGACTAATGCTTTGTGGCCAACGCCATCTCTTAGAGGTAAGAAACATAATTTTCAATAAAACCTGCTTGACTACAGAACTTAAAAAAAGTACAGCATTTGTGTGACAGATGACGGTAAAACGAGATTGGCTTAGTATTATAAAGAATAAATAATATTTAACATATTAAGTTCTATTTACGCAAATAATCATTGTATATTATCACAGTTTACCTAAAAAAAACATAAAGTCGTCTAAAAATTATTGTTAATTGGTGACGTAGGTATAATTAAATGAAGCGGATAGCCGGTACGTAGTGTTCATAATAATTTTTATATATACGATAGGTAGTCTTTGGCCGGTATTAATCTCGCCGTCTTGCTGCACGACTGCTGTGTATAGCTTTGGCTAAACTTATTATATTTCAGGCATTGCTCTATTGGCTACTAGAATGTTAAGGCGATTACCAGGTCAGCGATAGTTTTATCATCTATAAATTTTTTTAGGAATTAAACTACTTTATAGATTTTAAGTAAGACTGTAAGACACAGTCTTAATTATAATCCAAGTGTTCACTGCAGCAAATAAATAATGAAATGATTACTTTCGTACAATCGACAGTTTTTCTAGGTTTGACTTTAGATCACAAAGTTCAGTGGGGCGCTCATATATCGTGTCTTGCAGGGAAACTTAGCTTAGCCGCATACGCAGTTCGGAAATTATAGATCGCGCACTGTATGATGGCCGGTCTGAACATTGCGCGAGTGGCGTCGCAGTTGTAAGTTTTGTCTCTTTGGTGACAGGGGGCGGGGGCGGGATGGAATCCGTACTAACTGACAGACTGTATATGCGCAACAATTCGGAGACGCTATGTTCAGTCCGGCCATCATAGATTGCGCGATCTGTAAGACAGCTTACTGATGTAGATACTGCGAGATTAGTATACTTCAGTTACTTTCACAGTGTCATGTCCTACGGTATATTATTGCGGGGCAAGGCAGCTGATATTGAGACAATTTTTATTCTCCAAATGTGTGCAGTACGTAGTATTTATAATTTAGAACCACGACTTACCCTGAAAGATCGATTTAAGGAAATAGGCATACTTACTGTTGCGTCGCAATATTTGCTAACATTATGTTTATTAAACATACCTAATATTCACTTATATAATAAGAATAGTGATATTCATAACGTAAACACTAGATATAAGCATAAGTTAGTCGGCCCATATCATCGTTTACATAAAGTTCACAATACATTTCGGGACTCGGTATTCGTAATTATGTTTAATAAACTACCATTGCTTAAATTTAAAAGCACTGTTAAAATACAGCTCATTCGGAAGGGTTATTATTCAGTCAACGACTACTTAACTGACAAAAACTCATGATATTAGATGCTTGTTGCATTCAGGAGTCAAAGATCTGTATTCATATTATACATAGAAATAAAGCAAAAGTAGTAAAGCCTCGCTGATTTCAGCATGAATGGGCCGGCTCGACAGAGGAAGGACTACCCTCTCACAGAATATCGACGTGAAATAGTAGTATTCCTACTGTTGTGTTTCGTTCGGTGAGTGAGAGTGCCGGATGCCCAATCACTCTTTCCCCCTTCCCGCTCCTTCTCCTTCCCACTTCCTTTCCTATAGAGTCTGCAATGCGCAAGTGATGCCTTTGGTATTGCGTGCGTCCATAGGCTACGGTGACCACTTACCATCAGGTGAGCCATATGCTAGTATGCCACCTTAGTTCTATAAAAAAATAAAAAAATGAAAACACCCAGACCAAGTCAAACATTTCTGTGCATGAACATGCATGTTTGACTTGGTCTGGATATTTCTATGCATAATATGTATGTATATACAAAAAAAAAGTATATATATAGTAGGTATATTTGTATGTTTATCCATTGTCTAGTACCCATAGTATAAGCTCTGCTTAGTTTGGGCTAGATGGTGTTGCGTGTATGTGATACAATATTATTATTATTATTAAAGATCTGTATAGTATAATAGTACTTATAGGTAATAAGTCAATTTAGTAATGTAAAGGTACCTCGTTATTATATGTGATGTTATTAAGTATCCTGCTTCTCATTTTGATTATTATTGAAAAATACAAATTCACAACCGCATTTAGTCACGGATTGCCTTTGCATTGTCACAAAGTGTAAGTGTATGCGCCATCATGCCATCCTACTGCCTATTTTAGATTTATATTGAAAAATATAACTAGATCCAAATTATTTAATCTCTATAATATTATTAACTTATTATTGTTATTATCTTTCGTTTTATAAGGTCAGTAGCATATGGTATAATGGTTGCAACACCTTGTTGATATGAGTTGTAAAATACTGAAGTTATATTTAATTGGCGATTTAAAAGAGTGACCGTGGGTTTCTTGCAGGTTTCTTCTCATAGGCCTTTGCCTGAACCTATCAACTAACCTAAATGTAACTTCAGTAACTTAGTAAACTCACTAATCTATATATTTTGACGTTCATAAGTGTTACTTTGTGACCTAAATGAATAAATGATTTTTGACAAAGATTGAAGCGACAATAGTCCAGCGGTTAAAGTATTGCACATGCGACCCGGCGGTTTATGTTTTGATACTTGCATTCCTCAATGGCTCAAATTAGGAATAACTAAGTAATTATCACATTCGTAACATAAACATTGAGCTAGGCAGATCTCAACCTGCCAATGAGCTCCAAAGAGTATCTAATAAGAATTCAATAAGGTAAGTACATTGGAACAGCTTTAATAATTAATTGGCGTCTCAAGTAGGGCGGCTCACGTTTATGTGTTTCGTTTAACTTTCCAATATGAAGGTGTCGGATGCAGATGCAATTCACCACTTTCCGACTCACGTTTCTAGAAAATCTAATAAAGGCAGTTTCACTCGCCCCGTTTCCGCCCTCACCCCTAATAAAGTGAGTATTGAAAATTTACCAACCATTCTTCGAAGAATATAAGGTTAGTCGGCATGAATGACGACCTCACCTAAAATCGATAACTGTTTAACATAAAACGAACTCTATTTTTATGATTATAAAGTCTAAAATAGCAAAGTTGAATTTACGGTGGTTTGAAATTGTTCTCGCTGGTAGTCGACAAGGTTACGTGTAGGAATAATAAGATAAAGCCTGTCGGATGGAAAATGTGATAAACAAAGCGACACGTGGCTGGTCCGTGTCATTCATTTCAAAGTTTTTGAAGCATCAAGGGCTGTTGTTCTTTCTAAATGTCTATGCATCTGATTAGCAGATGAATAGTATTTTTTTTATAAACATAATTAGGTATATTAATATAGTCTTACGTCTATATCCCCGGAGGGGTAAGCGGAGGTGTATTACAGACACATTTGGATAACTTTAATATTAGATCCCACGTAATACGCAAGCCTGCTGCCGTTTACTGGGCACTGTTCGGGATCCCTTGCTGCTACTAAGAATTTCTTGACAGGACGATTTAGTAACATTTTGCCCGTCCCAGGAATCGAACCCGAGACTTCATGCTCAGCAATAGCTCGACCCGAATAAGTTCTTTATGTATACTATGAGGACTATTAAAAGTAACACTTGATGTCTCGGATTCGATTTCCGGGTTAGGCAGAGTATTATTAGGTTTTCTGTCTGTCAGGGAATTCTCAGAAGCAGTACCAAATTAAGTTAGAGAGAAGCCTGTAGCAAATAAATATCAGTCGGCCTCGGTGGCGTAGTGGTTAGTGTAACCGACTGCCACGCCCTGAAGTCGCGGGTTCGATTCCCGCACAAGTCAAACATTTGTGTGCATGAACATGGATGTTTGTCTTGGTCTGGGTGTTTCTATGTATAATAAGCATGTATTTACAAAAAAAAAAAAAGAGTATATATGTATGTTTATCCATTGTCTAGTACCCATAGTACAAGCTCTGCTTAGTTTGGGCTAGATGGTGTTGTGTGTATGTGATAGAATATTATTATTATTATTATTATTATTATTATCAATCACGCCATAAACTATATATTTTCCCTCCTGTTTTATGGCTAATCCAGCATTGCTCAGAAGCACCATGGTGACTGGTAGAATGCATAGTTGTTACCAGTAGTCCCTATTAACTACGTGAGTTTTACGACATAGCTGGCGAAACGTGGATGTAATACACAACTACTATTCCTTTGGAAATACACGAGTAGTCCATAGATAAGACACTATATATAACGAGTAGTCTATGCTAAGTATAAATAAATACTTATTTTTTTCGTTCCATTTACAAAAGTTGAAATTCAAAGGCACGCATAATTCGTACGGTCTATTCTTCGGCGATACATTTTTTATGAACGCATCGGCAACACGGCTCAAAATTCGAACAGAAGTAGTGGGGCACGTGCGAATAGAATAGAATCGTAAACATTTGCACTAGTGATTGCGCGTGTTGTTTGTCGTCGAGTCGGCGGAAACTCGTGTTTGTGCTGGGACACCTTATACGTAGTTCTCATTCCGTGCAAAAATAGATTTAAAATGGCCGCCATCGTGGCTGTCCGTTATATTGATAACTAGCTTTTGCCCGTGATTTGGCTCGCGTAAAAGTATATTAGGGAAGGTTATGTTAGTAACAGTCATTTAAAAATAAAGCCTATGTTGCTGGATAATAATATAGGTTTCTAATGGTGAAAGAATTTTGAAATCGGGTGAATAGTTTTTGAGTTAAATTCTTACAAACAGACATACAAAAAAATCAAGTCTTTCCTCTTTATAATATTAGTATAGATCACACTTGCAGCTTAGTAAGCTGATGACATGTGTTTGTCTTTATATTCTAAGAGTTTGTCGATTCTGGTCTGAAACCAATTCAGAAACTATACTTTTATCACACTTTTAGGGCGACTGTTGCACGCTGTTGTTGTTGTTGCAATGTAACTAAAATGTAGGTGATTATTATAAGAAGTGAATTCTGACTGCCTCGGTGCAGTAGTGGTAGTAAATGTTGTTGAAATTTTCTGTCAGAAAATCTACCCAACTGAGTAAACACACTAACAGGCCACTGCTCACCCTAGAAACACCTATACAACATTGTGTTATTGGCAGTCTCTTACGTAGAAGCTGTTTGGAGATTGAGGAGACATCTTACTCATGTGTTCTTACATTGCAGAAGCGTCAGCAATCAACGGGCGAGGTTTCTGAACAATCCAGAAACAAAAAAGCAAATACTGTACGGTGTCAGTCCACTATTATCTTTCTGGATATGTCCAGAAAGAAGAAAGTCGAGAAGAAGCTATGGCTTAGGTGGTACGCGCAATGACTCAGTCGCGAGGCTAAGCGCTGAGAACACACGCCAACTAAATAAGAGATAATCGTTAAGAGATCATCTGGAGGTCCCTAAACATGTCTGATTACATTTCTTGCGAGTTCAAAGACTTCTTAACTTTTGCCGGTACTTCACTGTCAAGGCCTCGGAGTTTTCATTGTCACCATTGCTGCATCTGGCTACACATGCATTATAGTATAAGTGCAGGTGGTATTAGATCATAAGTTCATAGCTTTTGACGGTTCTCGATCCGTTAAATCGTCGTGTCTATCAATATGTATTGTTTGGGTAGACGATGTTTCTATTAGATGCGCTATTAGGAAATATATAAAAGTTCATGCTAAGGGTTAGACGTATCGACGTGCGTTAAGAGCTATTGATTTAGTACCTAACACATGATTTCTTATTGAATGCAATACGTAAGCTTCAGAAGAATTGAGAGACTAATTAAACCGAAATATAATAGTGGAGTTATTATTTGTATTTTTAAGTCCTTTTATCATTCTTTTAGCCCCACTGTGTCAGGTTAATGTTTCTTGTGAATGTGTATGTAGATATGTTAAGTTTTTTTATATTATGTTCTGACGATTTAATGGACTTGTTCAATGAAGTGTCCTTATTATTATATTAAATTTATCTAGGTATATGTTAATTTTAGAAAATAAATTAGCAAGTGTTTTACATAATATTGTCTTCTATTTACGCGAATATTATTCATTGAAATTAAACTGCTATATACGGATTTTATCGCGTTGTTTATTTGACACTTTATTACAAAATTTTGAAAATTGTTACACTACTACTACTTTTAAACTTTACTAATTTTTAAGCTAATTAAATTATCTGTCTCCCCGTGACCATGGCTGCTGAAAAGCAACCGAAACGTCGGGGAAAGTGTAAAAATAAATTAAATCTAAATAGTTTAATAATAATTTAATTAGCTTAAAAATTAGTAAAGTTTAATAGTAGTAGTAGTGTAACAATTTTCAAAATTTTGTAATAAAGTGTCAAATAAACAACGCGATAAAATCCGTATATAGCAGTTTAATTTCAATAGCAAGTGTTTGTTTTAAATTATTTATGTCTTTATTATTGAATTTTCGGTAAGCAAGCGATTTCGTGTTATGTTTTTAAAACTTATAGGTATCTTATTTATGGTGTCAATGTTGTTTGTATTTTCTTATAATTCTAAGTCATAATAATAACAACTGGTCATGTTTGTGGACTACAATAAAAATATGGTAAACACTTAAATGATCCAGACAAGGGATGTGGGCAAGCGAAGAAATTATCTGTTAATTGGACGTAGTTAAACGGAAAGGATCCAACCCACACTATGGGCGAAAATGAGTTATGTATACCAAAACAGTCTTTGTAGTTAAAACTTTAATATCACAAAAACAATCCAAGTAAAATTCCAACGCATCATGTTATAATGACTATACGTTACCAACCCACATGTATGGCAGGTCATTTTTTTTGCACACGATCTGAACTTAAAACTTGAATATCTCAAAACTAACTCTGTGTGGGGTGGATCCTTTCCGCTTAACTACGTCCAATTAATTGTTTTTTTTTATACATCTAAGGTGGCAAACAAGCATACCTGATGGTAAGTGGTCACCGTAACCTATAGATGCCTGCAACACCAGAGGCATCACTTGCGCGTTGCTGACTCTTTAGATAAGGAAGTGAGGAGAGAGAGGAGAAGTGAGTGTGGAAGAAGGAGAAGGAGCGGGAAGGGGGAAGGAGGGTGATTGGTCCTCTGGCACTCTCACTCACCGAACTAAACACAACAGTAGGAATACGGCTATTTCACGTCGATATTCTGTGAGAGAGTAGTCTTTCCCCGGTCGAACCGGCCCATTCATGCTGTAATCAGCGAGGCTCTACCAGTTACGTCACTTGTTAACAATTGTTAACTGTTGTTAGCCGACTGTATGAATAAAAATTAGGTAACTATACTGTGACTACAGAACCTATTATGTTTTTCTGAAAACCACACAGATCCGTGTCCCTCACTCTATTATCCTTCCTTCTTATATCCAGACTAGCTTATCTCAATAGCTACGTATGGCGCCTACAAACTACGAAAAATATCCAGCTTGTTAATGTAGCTAGCCATGTATATGACGATATGATCTCCATGAAAAAGCAATCAAATCGGGAGTGAGCGTCAAACCGAGGCTACAAATAACATCGGATGTATTTTTAAGGAGGCGACGTGGGCCGGGGGTGACGTTTGTATTTACATACAAATGTTGCATAATTTAAAAAGGAGCCTGAATGTGCCTTTTGCGTTATAAAACTCGTGTTTTATACGATTCATTACGTCAACCGTCATATTGATATCATGTGAATAGACCGTGAACTTAGGCGAGGATCTGCGTGGTGTTGCAAACGATGTATATACGATAGCAGATCCGAATTTGTCATTTTTAAAGACTATGTGAAGATGAAATAGTGGTATTAGTGAATGTGAGTTACAGGGAGCCTGACTATGAATGACCGTGGTGCTACAAAGGAAGTATTATTTGAAGATGAAAGTCTTCTTCTTTCTTTTCGTGTGGTTAGTGGCCAGCTTGTTGTCAAGAGTTGTTCAAGCCGCCCGTAAGCCTCTGACATGGCTTAACGATTGCTGTCAATTTAACAACAACCGGGACCGACTTTTTACGTGCCCTCCGAAGCACGGAGACGCTCAGATGAAATACCACTAAGCGGTCACCTATCTAAAGACCGACCGCACCCAACGTTGCTTAACCTCGCCAATCGTTTACCGATCAGTGAGTGCAACTGGCTATGAGCGCCTCGAAGATGAAAGTCGTGATAGTGTAAATTACGATCAACGTATAACTTTATTGTAGATTAGTAGATATAAATTAATGTAAACGTAAAGCTAGTAAGCTACCTATGTAGGTATTTAAAACCTACCTAGGTATTTAAAAAGTAAAACAAGTAATTTATAATGTTAGTGACACTTGAAAGTATTTACAGCTTAAAGTGTATAAAGTCGCTCTGGTAAGCTAAAAATGTATATCAATCAGCTCTGTTTCAATAAACTTTATTTTATGTAAGCTACAAATACTATATTAAATTAAAATTATTCTGGAGAGTCTTTATTGTAAGCAGCCGCAAATCCCGCTGAGCTTGGCATCGATAAGTATGCAAGATAAGAAAAACGGAGCGCTTTCCACGGAAAGTGAATCCACCAGTAATCTTATAAAAGCCAAAATACAAGCCAATAAATGTACAGTGTATCCGGAAGACGCCCCACTGTTAGATTTAATCTGTTTAGAGTTCGCCGTAAAACGTAGCCGATAAAATAAAGTGAGAGGCGCGCAAAAATCTCCTTGTCTTATCGCCACCAAGCAAGATTACACATAAAAATGTTAAATGATCTCGAACGCGTATTGAAAAAATACGGGAGAAATGGCGGGAGAAATTGGATGAAACCCACACGACGTAAAACGATGCGCTTTTTGAGATAGATACCGTACTCTGCGATACGCTTTTGCGATCTTTCATTGGTTGGAAATAATTTTAAATATAGAAGAATACCCTTTCATTTTTAATGTTTGGTTGCTTGCAATTGTTTTGGAGTTTAACATTTGAAAGAATAAGGTTTGTTCTTATGTATTGTTACGCCCAGTGACATCTCTCGGCATTGTGGGAAAGACTCGGCAGTTCCGTCTAATAATTTACACCGCCATCTATTGACATCTTACGGAACTACGTAGTACGGTACGAGAATTATAGAGAGAATGCTGGTACTTTCTCGAATCATCGTACTGTTTACATACCGAGTACAGCGTTACTAGAAAGCTCTAGAAACGCTTAACCCGCGTATAAATCGGGCGCACGCGCACCGCCAAGGCAGTTTACAATCGTAAGCGGTCAAGTGTTCATCGAAGCGAACGGAAGCGGAAATACTACGGAGTTTGAAGCAGTACAGTGAAAAAGTGTGGTATAGTGTTTGTTGTGTTTTAAATTTAATTGTGTGTTTGAATAAAATGTGTTTTAGTCGGTAATATTGTTTATATTCTTATCTGTCGAACCCAGCACGTAACAGTATTTTAGTCTAGTTCTAAGTCCGTTTAGTTACCATTTTCATTCATAAAAACGCTGTGTCTACTGTCTACTTCTAATAAGTAGATATTTATTGTAAAAGTACTGAAATAATTTTATCAAAATAAGATGTGGTAGCATAGCACAATACTATTGAGAATTAAAATAATTGACCAAAATAAGAAGTTAAATCTGTAAGTTGTAATAAAAATAAAAATAAAGATAAGAATATATTATAATACAAATAGGTATATTTTTCAAATTAATTTATTTTACATAGTATTTTTTATTTATAGCTTTTTATACGTTAGATTAAGTCTTCATATGGAAGAAAATAACAAATTTCGTATTATATATGTAAGTACAATATTCTAATAAGTCTTAAATCAAACCATCTATCAAACATTTTAGAACATACATCAAGCACTAGCACACTAGTAAGCTCGCACTATATAACAGTGCAGGGTGTGTATCAGCTCGGTGGGGTGGTGAAGTGTTCGTGACAGCGCGACACACCCGCTGACTTGTCGCCTCTCGTGAAATCTAATCTTCGCGACTAATGGCGACTGCGACACAACGCCCAGCGACTCTTCTACTCATAATCGTTGTTGACAACACGTGATCTTTGCCATCCTATTCAACAGTCATCTTACATTTGTACAAAGATTTATACAGTGATACACGGTAATAATAATTTAAGGATAATTTCATAAGTAACCTTAATAAAATACGCATATTTTAGTAAAGTTACTTATAAAATTATCGCTATAAAATGCTTGGTTACCTCTCAACAGCTTTTAAGTATTTAGGCAATAAACTCTTAACCAACGGACCATCGTTGTTACTTAACAATTTTTAAATTAATACTCAACGCTGAGTACCTAATGCTTAGCTAATACTAAGCTAAGACTTAAATATTTGACAGTGGGTTTCAAATAACGCAGCTACATTTTAATAACTCTTAATAGTATGAGTGGTCTCAGACACCTTCTTCTCCCTAACCTTTATTATTCCCAAGTCACTTGGGGTCGGCTTTTCTGGTCTAACCGGATTTGACTGGATATCAGTTTTTACACGGAGCGGCTGCCACCTGACCTCCGCAATCCGATGGCTAACGATACCCTAAGGCTAGACCAGTGTCAGGATATTAGAGGGTACTGACTTTCCCAATAAGGACTGCCAAAGATGTTCATGGCAGCCGGGACCAACGGCTTAACGTGCTCTCCGAGGCACAGAGCAGGCGATAATTGTCAATCAATACGCACATAATTTCGAAAAGTCATATAACTTCCGAAAGTCAGAGGTGCGCGACGTGGGTTCGAACCTGAGACCCTCTGCATTGCAGTCTGTTGGTCTCCTCACTGAGCTATCGATGCTTTGCAGACACCTACATCTTTAAAAAATGTAGTTTCTTAGCATTAGTTGACGTCAGATTATGAATACGGGGTAAAATAAGGCTGGCTAAATGTGAGCGCAATATACCTCTTCTCAGTGCCTCGCGGATATATCTGTGAATTACGCGCCCTGCTATATACTATTTTATTTAGCTTTAACTTCTTATTCTATACAGAATATAGAGGCTTATTACTAAAAATTCGTACCAGAAATGTGGTAAACAAGCATAAACCTATGCTTGTTTACCACATTTCTGGTACGAATTTTTGACATGAAGAAAAGTCGTGCCAGATGCTGTCTGTTGTACTTCTACATATACATATATCTACTTAATCTTACTCGGGCATCGACTATAGCTTGGCGTAAATGCTTACTCTTATGCTAATGAACTAAGGATGCAGTGGGTTATATTTCTTATCATTGTCTTACTGCTACTCACGGGTCTTAAATCAATATGAGAACGGTTAGGCCATAGTCTACCATGCTGGCCAAGTGCGGGTTTGCAGACTTCGCACGAGAACCAAAGTTAGAGGTGGGTGCTGTGGGATTAAACTTGAAACATATACTAGCAGTGTAAAGGCTTTTGCTAGGTTATTGTTTCTAATTACTCTAGCTTTGAGTAAAAAGGGAATATCACAAATGTTAACTATTGTATCTAGACAGCCTGATCAAGCAATGAATCGACAATGACTTCTTGTTTTGTAGTGGTAAGTATACAAGCGCGTAATTGTAATTTATCTTTCATTATGACTTCTAATCATAATTAAAGAAGTGATTACGATTCAATTGAATGAAGCAAGAGAGATTTGCCATGATGGTAGGTCTAGCTTTCCGTAAAGGTAGGTGTGAGTTCACCTAGGTAAGTAAATATAAGTAAAATTATAAGAAACATTTTCTAAAAATGCTTTCTTTTTTTATCGGTGATTGATTGAGATATTATGATGGTTACTATGTCTTATTGTATACAGCGTTCATTGTATAGATTTTGATTACCTGGTCGAGTCAAATTTGACTAGGTTCTCTCAGGAATTCTACAATGGAGTAAAAAAAATATATCTAGTAAACACCGATACGCTCATTGAAATATCGGTGCAAAAAGATTTTAAAGCTTAAGGGATAACGGACATGGTGCCTTTTATAAATCGTATTGAATCAATGACGAACGAGCGAATATATTCTAGTGACAAGCGAACATCAGTTATGCAATAGCTTATCATCAGCCGTGCCGTATGTCTTGTTACCTTTTTGGTATTAAATACAAATTTTTAACTTTTGAGATGCAGAAACATATCGGACACAATAAGTTTTTAATGATGTGTGGCATACCAAGACTTGGTTAATGTGAGTTTAATAACAAATACATAAAATTAGCTTAATTATGATATACTAGAAGTGTCCGCGGTTTCACCCGCGTTTATGATTACTGCGCCGCACCCGTGAGTCGTAGCGTAACGTTATATAGCCTATAGCCTTCCTCGACAAATGAGTTATCCAACATTAAAATAATTTTTCAATTCGGACCAGTAGCGCCTGAGATTAGCAGTTTCAGTTTCAGTGTTCAAACAAACAAACAAACTCTTCAGCTTTATAATATTAGTATATATTATGATTTCTGTTTTCTTATAAGGCTATATCTTGATTATCCTTATGCTGCGATAAGACTTTACAAACATTTCAACAACGTTCTAAAAAAAACGCCTAGGTTCTGAACAACTGTATGTGAATAACCAAAAAAAATGGGTTTTATAAACACAAGCACTGTAAGTGACTAGATGACTGCTGAAACTATTGCGCTATCGGTACCATATACCTATGCCTATTGGAAAAGGAACACCAAATCGTCTTAATACTTTTTATTGTTGGTGTTCAAGTTGCAGTTCTTAAGAATGTATAAAATTATATTACGATTATTATGCTCTGTTCTGTGGCATTGAGATGTTTCATTTGCTCTATAGTTGGCGTTAGCGTTAATTTAGATCGTGATTATCGTGGTAGGGTTTGTTAGCGACTGTAAAATTATGTAGTCAATAATAATAATAATAATAATAATATTCTACCACATACACACAACACCATCTAGCCCAAACTAAGCAGAGCTTGTACTATGGATACTAGACAGTGGATAAACATACATATATACTTTTTTTTTGTAAATACATACATATTATACATAGAAACACCCAGACCAAGACAAACATCCATATTCATGCACACAAATGTTTGACTTGTTATTTACCAATGTTTAAAAAGTATATGAGCAGTGCTATGATACTGAATACATGTAAAAACATTATTATGGAGTATAATTTATCTCGTCTTCCGTGATACCAAACAGTTGATATCTTCTTTCCGTATATCGCCAATAGCGCGCATCTAGAGAGGCCAGTGAACCAATAAAATACTTGGAAAGATAATATACCGCCGAATAAACGTGTTGAGGAGATTAAGTGGTTAATCTTGGAAAGTATATCCAGCCATGGACTGATTAAGCGTTGAGTCTTAACTAACATTATAAATGCGAATGTGAGTTTGTTTGTTACACGCCTTTATTACTCCAACGATCATGGAATTTTGCATATACGTAATACGTTTGCAGGGGTGTAGAAAAGGACATGGTGTATCTTTTACTTCGAAAAAAGTACTGTTTCCTAACGAAACCGCGGCCAAAAGCTGGTACGATATAATGATGACACTGTATTAGACAGCGCTAGGATTTTAATCTTATTTACGATACAACGAGGGAGCATAACTGTTGCTGGCAGTTAATAAAAAATAAAATGACTACCTACCAGTAATAGAACCAATTCAAAAGTTTAAAAAACAATATAGAATAACCAACCCTCCAGCAACTAGGTATCGGGAGCAATATTGCGAAATCAGAAGGTGTCTACACGCGAACATAAAATATTCTTTACGATATTACCATACAGTAAAGTAATGGTATAAATAAAGAAAGTGTCGTGTCGGGCGTTCGGTGGGGCGATTGGCTTCGATTATTGCTCCGCGGAGACTAATATCCCTTTCTTTCGCAAATGTTTTTTGGGCAATGTTATTTTTTGGCGCGTCGGTCGCAGCTGGCGGCAAGGCTCGTGAAATTGCCGGCTATTGGAGTGTCTCCGACGGCACAGTTGGGATTCTGTAAGTAGGGTCACTTACGTTAAGTAGCCTCTTAGTCGGGCACGTGTCGTCGCGTGACAGTCAGCAGGTGCGTTTCAGGACGTAGCGCGATTGTGATTGAAATTGCACCCCGCCTTTGTGGGGGTTGATTTTTATTGACTATTGAGCTGATATTGCTCTTTTTGTGTTTGTGTTTTTTGCTGATTGGTTTATATCGAAGGTCATTTTGTACAACGTGGAAAAGGGAAGTGGGTTGATATTTAAATAATGTTATTTTAATTTATAGATAATTGTATACCTGTCTATCTGATATGATGTATTGTTCAGCTAAATGTTATTCTTATCCTTATTTATTTTATTACTTTATATACTAGTTAAACCTTCTTAAATTTTGTAACTTTAACCTGACAATTGTTGGGAAGCGAGACATAATTGAATACCTATTGTATCTGCCGGCGTTGTGCTGCTGCTATTCAATACGTTAAAAGGTATTCTTTTATTATTATATATTATTATATTATTATATTATATATTACATGATAAAACAACTTCATATGTTATTTGTAGTTAGTTGACACGGGGAAATATGGATCGTGAGATGTTAAGGTGTTTGGATGCCAGGCCAGACAAATGTTCTTGGCAATTCTGAACTACAAAACTAAAAGGCAATGACTGTGTACTCTACCGTTTCGTAAGAAGATAGAATTTTATTTTCGTTTCTTTTAATATAATTTTCTACCACACAACTACACTACACTCAACACCATCTAGCCCAAACTAAGCAGAGCTCGTACTATGGGTACTAGACAATGGATAAACATACATATAATTATTATTTCCTTAGAAAAATAATAACGTTAAAACGTTATAAATTGTAAACTCTGTTATATTATTGCATAGAAAAAAGACAGTTACGTACCGTAGCTTAGTATCGTACCTTTAACATATGCGAATGCAATAACGAACTTTTAAATACTGATTATTAGTCGCTTAGTTATTAGCTTCACATTTCAAATAAGCGTAGCTCACAATAAGTAAGCGAGTGTGCCGTCCGTCGGCACGCGATCTCTAATATAAGAACGGAGGCAAAAAGTAAACAAGGCAGTGAGGCAGTTCCCGGCAGATATTAAAGGCATATCTCTCTATTATGAGCGGGAAGTTCTGTAATTTAAGGGCGAGCTCGCGCCACGGCATATGGCGGGCAAAGAAAGGGTTGCGACCCTAACTTACTAATACGTATCGATGTTTTGATTTATTTTTTTGTAGTCGATATTTTTATGAGGCCGTGATTTTGTTTGGAGACTATAAAATGCGTATGGTGATTATGGTAAAAGGTTAGGGTTGTAGATGCTTTGAAATATGGTTCGGTGTTATTAGATAATTTATTGTAAATGTCTTAGCTTGCTTAGATGTTTAAGTAATAGATAATAGGTTAATCCTTTGTTACTTTTCTAACCATTCTCCATTAGCTATACAAATAGGCGTAAGTGTATCCTAACTAATATTATAGATACGAATGTGAGTTTGTTTGTTTGTAACTCTTTTACGCCTTAACTACTCGTTTTCCGACATGCCAGAAGAAGTAAATATATGTGCACTAAACCCACATTTCATCACGTAACAAGGTAGACCAGACTCCGTGCTGTTATCGAGAACTTCTTTACGGGAAAGCCTAATAACACTTTACTTCACCTAGGACTTTACACACCGTGGGAGAGCCACGTTTCGGCACAAAACCGGCGTAAAATAGCGCGTGTGTTGTGTTTCGTCGAGTGAGTGAGTGTACCGGAGGCCCAACCTGCCTCCCCTCCTGGTGGGCAAATTTAAAAGGCTGGCAACGTATTTGTGACTCCTCTGGTGTTGCGAGTGTCCATGGGCGGCGGTAATCGCTTACCATCAGGCAATACGTCTGCTTGTATGCCACGTATGCCATAAAAAAAAGGAGTAGAACCCTGGACCTCATGATCACTGAAATGAGTTTCAGGAAAATTTCTCGCAAGGAACCAACAAGGCAGTCAGGCATTTCAAAATATAAACCGATAATATCTCTAACTAATATAAAGGCTATAATTACATAATATCCGAAGATAAAATATCCGCATTTTTTTAGTATCATGTGCTTTTCACATGGCCAGTTCCTACCTCTCCAGTTCCCCTAAATATCGTAAAAGCGATCAAACGATCATACCAATCGGATGTAATAATGAAATTGACCGACGCTCTCTGACCTGCCGGTCAAGCGTGGGGACTCTTGCGAATATCCCCCAGGACACTTCATTGGCCTATGGGGAGGGTACACTCTTAATAGAATTTACGATCTCGTGTCCTATGATATTTTATGAGTAGGTGTTTGGAGTGACAAGTGTGAGGTGCACCTGCTTTACTCTTCGCGGATGGTACTAAGCTATAATCACACGGATATAAATATACTAGCTTATCCCCCGCGGTTTCACCTACGTTTATGATTACTGCGCTCTTACTGTGGCTCGTAGTGTTATGTTATATGTATATGTAATGTGGACCTTGGTCATTTGTTAAGCTTAAAATACAACTCCGAATGAGATTCAGATATTAGCACCATAAAACAAAAAAAAAACATTCAATCTTATTAACTTTATTACATTATAAGTATTGATAAACAATGTAGAGGGTCTACGGATCTCATTGCTTATTGACTACGCAGCGTCTATGACGATTTTAATAGTGTTTATGCCTACTTACTAAACGATTGTGTACAGTTATAAGTTTGGATGACATAATTATTCTATTTTAAGATTTTGTACTGACTTTATCGAAACCATCAGATCGTCTCTTTGTAAAGGGTTTGCTATAGTTAGTGTTCACAATAGTTTATAATAAGGCGAGCCGGTTATAATATGCATGTTTAGAGCTGTTAATAAAACTTAATTAAATCCAAAATCCGGTATTGGGTCTATTTCGCGGAATGTTAGTCTGTCAGGCTAGACTCCAAAGTACCTATATCTTTATGTAAAAAAGTTGCCAAACAAATAGGGACTGTATTAAAACGATTTGATGATATATGTATACTGTCTTTAATCAATAGAAACATAGCTTATATTTTCGAGTACACAATAGAACTTATAATTAAATACAATTGCCTAAATCTACAGCACTTTGCTATTATATCCAATATCCTTATCCTTATCACCTTAACGGAATCTCAACATATCTGTAAATAAATTAATTGGCAAAGGAGAGCCGTAGGTCAGCCGCAGTGACGTGATTTGGGAGAAGCTTACATCCAACATAGGTCTATTATAAATAACTATGAAATTGTAACTAGCACAATATGCCTAATACACCTCTACTTAACCTTCCATTCATATCTACGTAATCAATACCGATCACAAGTGAACTGGATGAAGATATCTTTATTTATCTGTTTTAAACATGTGTAATTTACAGGCAACGTATCCTATAACAGTTGAATAGGTAGGTTGTGTTTCAACATGTTTTGTCATAGATGGTACCTTATCGATATTAAAATAAAATTGCGTACACGTTTATCGATAAGCCCCCGTTCGTGTCCCTAACATCGTTACTCGTTCCACAGACACAGCTGCAGTACTACGGGCTGGTGCTCGATTATAACTAGCGCGCTGAAGTCTGCGATACATACGTGTTCTAACTTTACTAGCTACTTCATGCCACTGGAACCAGGACTAACAGGAACATCATAACGAAAGGAAAGACAAGCTAAACACTTTTTTAGAACGTCGACAGTTACTGGTCACAATAGGTTTAACTTGTGGTTTTTAATTTATTCGTATAATTCGCATGTGAATACATTCATAGGCATGTATGTATATATTTTTATCCTTTTATTGCTTACATGGCTTAATATATGTATATTATGTATTGATATATAAAGGTGCAGTTATATTCGTGTTAATAGTAAAAGTAACGTAGGGTAGGTATTTTCAGGAAAATAAACATGACGTAGACTGGATGTTGTGGCTTAATATGGAAGAGGCCTATGTCAGTGGACGGTAAATGGCTTACTGATTGATTTAAATATTACTATTAGTTCTATCTTCGTCCATGGCGGTAGACATTCGGTTGATGTCGGGTGTTTTGTGTTTATATATATATATATATATATATATATATATATATATATATATATATATATAATTTGTTTAGTTTGATCTATCATATTATATTATTGTTAATAATATGTAGCCTGATTGGAAATTGTATACGTGATCGGTGAAAAAGGATTCGCTATTATACATTCGTATAAAGACTGCAGCACATTTGGTCAGTGTAGCGAACTATAATTCTTCTAATCATAAGGTCTTACACGGCAGTTGGATGTACTGATAAAAAATACACTTAATTATTTGATATAGTTTCTGATTCTAAGCTGTGTATGTATAGTAACCATCAATGCCTTACAAAGGCGTCGTCAACGATAACTGTAACTACGAAACATTAACATTGTATAAACATGTACGGAAATGCAAACAAGACTGAAATTGGTTGTCAGAAAACATTATGTCGGCGAAGGAAAAGGGTTGGGTCGCGTGCCTTTCCCTATTCTTGACATTTTAAATTGTTTATTTGCGTACAAGTGTCAAGTTATTTATTCAGCAAATTCGGTGTTCGCTTTGTCGACGAACTCCGTACTTACGAAGTCTAAACGACGTGTTTTTTAAAATGCGCATGCAATCGCATATGGCCGAGTGGTTGTTTTGAGGGTGTTGTTTTGCTGGCCACAGATGGCTTTTACAGTCTAGAACTTTAGACAATAAGATAATTTGGTTGTATGGTGTTCTGCTCGTAATAATTTGGGCTACTGTTGGTTATTAGAGCTTCGTATTGTTCTTATGTATTGTTGACCATCAAGGGAAGTTGTGATGTGAAGATAAGATATGCTAAAGAGAACCGTGCAATGGACTAAAGAAGCATTGTTTTTTTGCTGCAATATACTGGCCGACAATATCAGTCTTACGTCAATTTCTATTCAAATTCAAAGAATTAAGTATGTTGACATGTCCATGTTTTCTTGTTTTTAAGCTGGCCGGGCTATAGATGAAAGCGCATTGCAGTAACAGTATTTTTACATTTTGAACTCTTAACACATTGCACAATTTTCATACCGGTATGGGATTCCGTGGGATATACGCGGGCGAAGCTGCAGACTGTGACTAGTATGTTATAAGGGAGCTTAAAATTAGTTTCAAAAATTTTGTTTGAATACCAGCGACACATACAATGCAATTGAATACAACGAATAATTGCATTAAAAAAAAGGTAGAGACGAGCTGAGCTCCAAAATTGTCACTGAGTCGTGGTTAAGACATAAGTTAAGACTACAGTACTTAGTACTTTGATAATGAGATATTTAGTCAACATTCAGAGAATTTTCTTTGTTACTAAAGACAACTTCCGCACTAAGAGCCACTCTTTTGCCGCGAGGACTTTACAAACATTCAAACAACATACATAAAGAACACCCAAACTCGGCATAACCATGTGAATCACTAAAATTTTTATCTCGTATGGTATTCGAACCCACAACACTCGGCGTAGTAGCTCTAGCGAGAACATCACTTAATTTACTATGCCTTCATTGAACCGAGTAAGTGTGTCGAAAGCCGATATCTTCCCTGCGTTATGTCACTTGATTGTTCTGTTAAGTATTCACACACATTCTGTGTTCTGATTAGATGGAAAGTGGAATAGCAAATTAGATTCATACATAAATAGTCTTACGTGTTTACTGCGAATGTGTAAGCATTATTACATCCGAATTTCGCTAGCCATAGATTCTAAGTAAAAGGATGCGAGCCTTTCACCGTCTACAGGCCGCAGTTCCAGACTCCTTGCCGCTACTGAGAGTTCTTCGACAGACAAACCAAATAATCCTTTGCCCGAACGTTGTTCGATGAAGATTTGATGAAGAGTACAGTTATATCCTCAATAAAAACTGAAGTACTCCAGAGGACTAGAAACTGGCATTGACCACAGGCCGGTGAAGGAGCTTCTTCCTACAGAACATTTAATTATTGTCAACACCTCCAGCTAAGCTAATTGCTGCTTGTGCCTGGGTTCACGTTTTGAGTGTAATAGTGGCAGTGTGTGGAGCGCTTGTACTCATGACGTCAAGATTGAAAGTTCAATACGATTATGAGATTGTTTATTTACTGTCGTCGGTTTGAGGTACTCTTACATAGATACGTACATAGTTTCACGCCTATATCCGCAAAGGGTTAGGCATAGGATTATTACATCCACGCTATCGTCGTCTACTGGGTGTAGTTCTAGACATCGTGCTGCTACTGAGGATTTCTAGAGAGAAAGACATAATAATACTTTGCCCAATCCGGGCATCGAACCTGAGAACTCACGGGTAGTAGTCGTATTCACTACTACTGCGCTACGGTGGCTCCCAACCTTCCATTCATTCTGGTTGTCTACGATTTGGGCTGAGAACATTAGCACAGGGCTTCTCTTACGATTGTGCCGTTCACAAACATCGTTATATTGTGTTTATGCTATCAATAGAGACGGTGCAGCATCAATATTCTTCAGTGCTGCGTTGTCAGCAAAAAGATAAATCGTCTTTATCTCTTGCACTAGCATCGCAAGAATTCTGCTTTTGCAAGGTCAGCATCATGCCAGTCTTACCTTTAATGTTGTATGTGTCGATTGGCTACAGTATCTGTTTGCAGCAATATTAAAATTCTACGAACAATTATGTTTTTGTTTACATTTGTTAGCGTAGAGTAACGCAGGGTTTTTTTACGCGGCTGTAAGAACCAACCAAAAAGCATACCGCTAAAATCGATAGAGTCGTAGCATGTGACGTATCCGAGCCGATGGAAAGTAAACGTAACTTTATGACGTGTAACCAGTAAGTTGGTAGTACGGAGCTACGCGGCGGGCGGCGGGCGGCCGCAGCGGCGGTTGCGCGGCTAACCTGCAAATTGTCAGCGGGCCGACCGCGTGATTAGCTCGGCCGTATCGCTCGCCGTTTTGTTTTGATATGCCCGACCCCAACAGTCGTGCCACCGCTGTGGCCACACGCCATGTAAGTTTCGGGTCACGGTACGAGCAGTTTGTGGTTCGCCCACTCGCTGCCTCTACTTCACTACGATTGTTTGTTTTAGATTTGGAACACAAACTGATTTCTATTTGTTCGTATCGCCGAATGTGCGAAATTACTTTGTGATTTGAGAACTAAAATGCAAAGAAACATTATTACACTAATATCTATCTTTTATATTGCAGAACGATGCAATCATCATCATCATCATCTCAGGTGATGGGCGTTCACTGCTGGACATAGGCTTCCCCCAAGGTTTTTTACACAGACCAGTCTTAGGCCACCAGCTGCAATGATAGTAAAAAAATCATGCATAAATATCTCCACAATAGAGATTCATACATTGGCTATAAGTAAGTATATCCATATATTGTGAACTCATGCTATCAGAAAATAGCTGTCAGTGCACCGAATATCCCAAGTCATATACAGTCAAAGAAGAATAATATTTGTCTTCTTTTGGACTTACAAGCTCTGTTGCAAATGTTTTGTTTGTAGGCTACAGATAAAAGAAAAGGTAACCGTTCTCCTGTGACTCCTAACATGTTCCTATGTGAGATGACAGCAAAAATGATTAAAATATTATATAAGTTAATGCGTTTCAATAGCATAAGCGACAACATATACAGGTAAATATAAGAAATAGTGAAATGATATAAGATATTGAAAAAAGTGATTGTTCATTTATAAGGATAAATTCTTGAATGTTTACATACATATACTGCGAACTGCTCGCCCAAAGTTCCGTGGAAAACTGTCAAAGTTGGCGCGCTGGAAAACGTTTGTACGCAGGCGTGCAAGACTAAGACAGCACGATCTTGTATCACGTTTTCGCTGAACGAGGTCTGCGGGTCGCGGCTAACCCTCGGCGCTCGGTTTGCGGCGGGAAAAATGTGTGTTTCGGTGTGCCGATAGCGGAGCGCCGCGGCGCCACAGCCCCGCCCATCGAGCCCGCGCCCGCACCCGCGTCCGCTAACGCGTCTTGAGCCACTTAGTCGCTAAGACGACGCACACACTGACACACCCAGCGATCTTACCTGAACAAAACCGTTTCTTGAGAAATATCATAAAGAGAGATCATAATAGAGAGCTAAGTATAACAGCTCTCTATTCTCGGTACCAAAAGATATTCCTGGCATGACAACGAATTCCTAAAGTCTCAGTCAAGTCTACATCTACGTCTTACTGCTTGATATGGCTAAGATGTTTGTCTTTTGCGAACTATTGCAATAAAAGTATATTCGTTTCTTAGAAAACGTTCTCTCTAGGAAACTAGCGAACATTTTTTAAGCGAAGTTGAGTTGCGGAAAATTGTCGCCTTTCTTAAAATTTTTTATAGTACATTCTTATTAGAAAATATATTACAAATCAGTGTGAAAGTGAAGTCTTAATGCTCGCAGCGTTGCTTGAAGCTTGGTATTTTTTGTGTAGTGGGGATAAGAATAAACGCTGTATTATATAAATAATAGTCTAAAGCTCTTCAAGTTCTGTGAACGCTGTCTTAGCTTCCGGCCAGATATGGTGCCGCGAGCTGTCAAAATGGAGTGGGAAAAAAGGCGGGAATGTGGCGTCGCTTTATGTGAAGCTCGTCATTGCGCCAGACAGAGAGGACGCGCTGCCGCGCCGTGCACGAGACTGGGACATCGAACACAACGTGGTTTATAAGAAAACCCAAGACGTTGGGCGTGTTTGGCGGGTGGGCGTGTGGGTTGCGTTTGTGTAGTGGTGAGCTGCGTATGTGTGAGTGTGTACGTACAGGCGTGTGGCTGCGCGGTCACCGATGTGTTGGTGTGAGACGTGGCTCTACCCAAAGGTTGTTCTGAAAGCACGCTCATCCTTTTGTCAACGATACGCCGCTATATCGGCTTCGTGCTTTAGTTATTAAAGTGCGCAGTTAAATTTTACGATGATATAAAATTTCCATTGTCGGCGAGATGGAGGGCGGTTTGAGGTTCTCCATGCGGGGATGTCTGACATTCGAGCAACTCTCGACCTTAACAGTCCTATGATTAATTTTGTACTTGAGCATACTGATATGTATGAGATTTCTTTCAAGTTGAATCACTACGAAACAAATGCCGAAATTGCTACGAGCTACGATGTAGCGACTACGGCGTAGCTCGGTTACGAATGTTCGTTAATAAGCATAAGAAAAATTAAAAAGAAGGTAGTAAGCATCTTTTTATTTTTTGAGGCATCTAAACATTGAATACTCATATTATAGAAGATGCATATTAAAAGATTAAGTCATTCAGTTATGTAGCTATATCATACAAAACTTTCTACTCCGTTCGTCGCAAGCTCGCCGCTTGCCAATGGCTGTGGTTTGTGAGAATATTAATTTGTTAGAGAGCTACTTATTTAGTAGAAGATTAAAGTTAACAGCCTTAATGTTACTCACTGGTAACATTCAAATGTAGCTTTCATTTTGTTAATTATTTGATTATAGAGGCGATGTTGAATCCACATATATACTAGTACTGGGCTTATATCTACATGTAAGAGATAAAAAAAATATTAAACAAGGTTTTATGAAATATCAAAAATGCTTTCTTTTTTTGGTTGAATACAAAGGAATCACGGCAGTAAATAAAACACGCGAGTTTTGTGTGAAATGAAACAAAAGAGTGTGTACATTGGAGGAACCCTTTGAACGTAACATTGAGGGCGCGAGGTGAGCGCCATATGGTTCACGTTTCGTGCTTGTCCCGCACCTAACTATCTCTTTTAATACTTATTTGTACCCGACACTCACATAGGCACGCGCCCCCCGTGTCGCGTTGCAGCTCGCACTTGTGTGAGTGGACTTCTTTCGCCGTGCCCTTGTGTGCGGGTGAATTTCTTTCGAGACGTAATAAGGGGACCGTTTCTTTCCCGCTAAGGTTTTAATGTCGACCACGTTTCGGTGGCGGACGCCCGCGCCTTTCCGCGGTTACCGCTTCAAACTTTTTTTATCATTTAGTGCGGACTTTGTGTATTGTGTTCTATGTGGATTTATCCAAGACGTCATTAGTTTTTTGAGGTACAGTTGCTTTTTGTTAGAGACATGTCTGCGCATTTTATTAAAAGTTTGATAGTACTTTAGTTAGAAGAAAACTATTATAATGAGACGTGGAAAATTAATTAGTATAAAGTTTGTTTAAGTCGGTTAAAGTTGAGTCGGTGGGTCGTGGGGAGCGGCGGGCGGGTCGGCGGGCGCGATGCTCACTTGCGTGTTGTTTTCCCAAAAACCGCAGGCTCATTAGCTTCGGCGCACACTACGCCGCGACGATTAAACTCTGAGATAACGGCACATATTGTGATAACGTTGGGTAAACGCTTTGTTATATACAGCCTATGACTTTGATTGGATTAGTTCTTGTCTTGTTTATGTTGGGCTACAAGATCAAGCCTTTTGTTTGGGAATAGGTTTAGATTTATACTTAAATATACTATATGATCAGGTAGATTTTAATTTAAAATAAAACTATAATGAAGAAATACATTTAGAAAAGTGGGAATATCGAATACATTTAGAAAATTAGGCTTGTGTTGGATTGTAAAACATTTTATACACTTTTGTAAATGACCTTATAATGGGATATATTTACGGTTGCAAAAAAGTCAATGAAATTAAATTAAAATAATTATATTCTATTTACATTTTATATTTATATAAATATGTATAGAATAATACTTTTATTTTACTACTAGAAAGAAACACATTCAAACGTCCTAATCTACTTTCTCTAAAACGGTTAATATTTTTAATACTGTCCACATTGTAATACAATTATATCCCATTACGCAAAGCGGAAACTTGTTAAAAAGTGCGCGCGAACTCCCATTAGAGTGGTTGTAGCGATCCCTAAAGTTGATCTCTCCACCTGTAATTGTGCCGCGGTCCTACACGCTCGTTAACTCTTACATGATAATCGTACGCACACATTACCTCCAGTGCGTACTTTCCTTTTTTTAAATAAATTTTTATCGGAATGTTGGTAGAGTAACTTATCTATTTATTGAATGGTTTTCTTTGCTTTTCGGCCTGTATTGCCTGTTCTAAAATTACTTTCTTCTTTTTCAAAGCAATATAATCTTGAGATAATGTTCTCTATTTCTTATTTATCAATTTTATTATTATTTATATTTTTAAATACTTTTTGCTTTGTATACGCTTCTCCTTTGTGAAGCTAATCATATTAAAAAATATTAGGCTGATTTTATGTACTTACGCGTGTGTGCCGGATATTATATTTAAGAATTAGAAATATAATAAATTAAATAATAATGTACTTAATCCACTTACTTCATGCATATAGTCATAACCAACGCCCCTATCAGTACGGTTTAACAAAGATTAATCATTACATATTATAATTATCGGTTGACTGGTTTTGTAGCAGGATATCCTGGGTGTCGCCAGAATGGCTAAAATGGAAGGCAGGGTAATCACCACTCTATTTTCTTAATTTTGTAGCAATGGAAAAAGATAAGAAGAAATTGCTACACCGACTAGTATAGTATAATTTTGGATTATTTTTGGCTCGAATGCTATTAATTTCAATAATTAGTAATAGTTCAATCAACCTGAAGGAATGAGGCACAGTGCGGACAGTGTATGAATTCAGGAGAATCTACATCATTAACCTATATAACTATATAGGTTAGTTGGTATATGAATGGCTTGCATTGAATATTTAGCTGCTTTCATATAACTATATGACAACAGCTAAATATTCAATGCAAATCATCATATACCAACTGTAATGAAAAGTATTGGACAGATAGATATCTTGCCTTTCTACATTCAACCATATTTAAAATACTTAATGTAATACTAGGTGACCCGCGCAACTTCGTCTGCGTCACATAAGAGAATTTTGCCCGTTGTTGCAACATTTTTCATTGATGCGACACTCCTATTGATCATAGCGTGATGTTATATGGCTTATAGCCTTCCTCGATAAATTAACTATCCAACACAAAAAGTTTTTCAATTCGAACCAGTAGTTCCTCTTATTAGCACGTTCAACTAAGCAAAAATTAAAACCATCAATACATGCAAATTGTTTTAGACAACCGTGGCTATTGAATGACACTCTTAACGGTTTTAATCACTGTTTATGTAGTATTGGATAGTTAAAATATTTTGAATTATGATGAACTGTTCTATTGCCGGTCACAATATCTGTGTGTTACTCTTAGATATCAGGGTGTTTATATATATCTATTTCAATACAATTAGCTCAAAGTGTATAGAGATCTACCTGTATATTGCTCGGTCTGTTCATCCAGTATTTCTACCGAATGTCACGTTGGGGGTATAAGTTAATCCTTATTAGTGAAAGTTTGAGTCAAAAGTAGATTAATTTTGACTGTCAATAGACTAAATCATGAGCGTCGGTACTCAGTGGCAATTATCTGTACATTAAACATTCATAAAAAAGGTTTATTGGCTGATGCAGCCGTTGGTATCATTTGCTGCATCTTTAAGTATGCTCCAGTAAACGCAAAAGTTGATCGATTCAGCAAAAGACAATTCTAACTAATATTATAAATACGAATGTCAGTCTGTTTGTTTATTACAATCTTACGCCTTAACTACTTGACCGATCATCATGAAATTTCAAGTACACGCTGTCAGGGGTACAGAAAAGGTTAAAGGACCATTTTAACCAGAATAATATACTGTTTCCGAGCGAGCAAAGGCGTAAAAGCTAGTACTACATACAACCTTTTTAACTACATTAGTAAAATAAAATTTTACACCACAGATAGGTCCCAAATAAGTTTAAACATATCCCTGAATGCTTGTAGTGGCTAATGTAGATGTGCGCAAGACGGTTTCTCCGACGGCTTAAGAACGTTTCAAGTCCTTCCATATGCTTGCACACAATGATTACACATCTAACCTGTCACGTCAGCGTTAGATATTAACATCGTAGATACTTTTCGTAGTTCTTGTATATTATTTTATATCGTATACACTAAACGAGTTATGTGGCTTGGTTCGTACTTTTCTTTTTACGTTGGTAATAAGCGACGAAATTATTTATGTTTGATACTTAAAGGAATAGGCTAATACAGCTTACATTTATCCTTACGTTTAAAAAATATTTGAAATGCATAAAAGTCTGTTAGGTGGCCTGGTATATCGTTAAGTCCTATTTTTGCCATCACAGGCAAAGTGTGTAAAGTTTGTGTTTAAAAAGATTTAATACGTTAACATAACAATGGTATGTCACCGTTTTAGATCTCCTTGAACTTATATTATAACGCTCACTGTAAGAGAACGCTCCTAGCCTTATTTCTGATCATACATAGGTTAGACCAGCGTTCACTTGTTTTGACAGTAAAAAATTATATAAAAAATACATATAACAAATAGCATTGTAAAATAGATAGCTTTTGCAAAAGGCCGTAGAATGTATAAATAATTTTGATACTGGAAGTTCCATAATCTACGTGACTTAAAGGCAATTAAGAAAAGAAAGAAGTACTGAGATAACATATTCTAGTTAGTAACAAAGCATAATTTATTATTATTGAACCAAACACGTTAAATTTACACGAGATCTCGAATTCGATTGCAAGGCAGACTTTTGTCTTTACGATATTATGTGTGTTTAAATAATTAATTATCCTTCACTTTAACGGCCAAGGCAAACATTGTAATAATCGCTAAGATGGGTTAAGTCTGTCAATCTGTACTGCCAGCATGGTGGACCACATCCTAAACCTTCTAACAGTGAGAGGAAACCTGTGCCCATCAGTGGGACACTGTGTAAACATGGCTTGATATTATTATATCATATAACTTATGTAACGAAGTAGAAGCTCACATGAAAAAAGAGAAAATACTATTTTATTTTCTGTAGGTTTATGAAAGCTGAGTCATTAAAAATTTGTTTTTATTTTTTTGCTTGACTAAATATACATCGCTTAATATTAAGATTTTTATTTTTTTGAGTCGTTACGTGCTCTTGATAAATAGTAATGTCAGTTTAAAAATTTTATATTTTTCTTATTTTAATGAAGATTCACACGTATGGTAAATAGTATGTATTTGTAAACAGTATCTCTCATTATTGATTATGCAGGCATTATATTATTATTATAATGTATCATGATGTAGGAAACATAACGTTCTGGTTAATTATCTCACATGATGGTGAGATGTGTGTGTGATGCAATAATTATTTTTTCCTGGTCTTTTCGCTCCGTCTTCGACAGCATTGTCAGACTGTTAGCACTCCGTCATTGTCCCTTACTACTACATTTCTGCACCAAGTCTTGGGTCTGCCTCTGGTTCGTTGATTGAATATGGAGAATTCGGTGTCAAGGTCTCTGCGTAGGCTAGAGATCCTCTTTCTACTTGGCCATTCTTTATATTATTATGTCGGTGAAGTCGAGTATGACATACATATATCACCATTTTCAAAGTAAATAGAAAAGCGGTTAGAATTTAAGCTATAAATAATATTTTGATTAAGACTTTCTGAAACAGTTAACGGCTTTAATAATAATGGTGCTATTCATAATAATAATTTGATGGCTGCCGACTGAAGTTGGTGAGAGTTCAGAGTACTTTTATTGTGGGTATATTAATAAGTGCAGTTTAATAATAAAATCTAGGTTATCATATTTCTGTTAGAAGATTCTTTGTAACAGTACGGAATCTGGAAATGCACCCGCTAGATTTCAAAAGGTTGGCGAAATGTGGGAATAACACACCTCATCATACATATATATAATACGCACAATATATGCATGTGTATATCTAGGTCACCATTAAAATTTTATTATAAATAAATATGTACTAACTTACATCGAACATCAATAAGCAGGCTGGTTAAGATAATTCCTCAGTACATTCGTCGGGTGGGGTTGGCGGCATTGTTCACGGGCTGCGACTTGTTGTTTGCGCGACCTTTGAATTTAGAATATGGAACGTTTTGAATTTTGCACGATCTTACCGCCCTCGCGCCGCATGCCGCGTGTAGTGACAACGGGATACAGAGGGGAGACGTGTCAATGACGAAAGTTGTTGGTGTTATAAATATTTAATACTGTAAAAAGCGAACTACAACGAGCAAAAACGAAAAGACAATTATTATTATACTAAGCACATATGCCATGTTGAAAAATTTAACACTGTATTTTTATATCTATTCTTATATCCATCATTGTGTTCATAGTACAGTAAAGTAGCTCACAGTTCATTACGAGCATATAAATAAACAAAAATGAAATGTGACCGTTCTTCACCTTCTTCTTCATCTTTAATACTTCGGTGATATAAAGGTGTATTACTTTGTACTTTACCAAGTAATTGCATGAGATTAGTAGAATTTTACTGTAAGCGTGAAGGGTTTTAGGTACATTATTCCTAACAGACCGAAGCCTGTTAAAAAGGTCCTTGTTTGCATTTATGGATCGTAATTAACATGTTTATGTTCAACAACTGGTACAACATTTGCCCATTTAATGGACACGGAAGCGCATGTCGCGAAAGAGGTAAATTTCGAAATTAAAATTGGAACCCATGATTAAATTAAAATTGGCAGTATGCCGGTAGATACCCTTGTACTAGTTGCTATTATAAAATTCTGAAAAGTCTGTATGGACAGTTTTTAAATTTTGAATATCGAAAATCCTCTCTGTTGTTGTTGTTTTGTTTTATTCCTTATTTTTTACAATTTGTTAGGACATATTTTCATGAAAATATAGAACAAAATGATTCGAATAATTGGCTTCCTTACTCGGAGGTGTGAAGCGTAAAATGTTGACAGCTTTAATGTATACTTATTAATAATTAAATTGTAGGCGTACGTGCTATTAGCCGATCCGTGCGTCATAATGAGAATGTATTATTCAACGTTAATTCCAAGTAGGCGAAGAATTTTGTTGATCTGAGGAATTTGGTTTTCAATAATTTGGTAGGGAAATATGAAATGTATTTTTAGCAGTTAGTTTAGATTTTAGATACCGTTAGATTGAAGAGTAATTTATCATTAAACTGTTTAGTTACGAATAGTATTGCCAATATGAAGCACTGATTCTTTAATCTAATATTACTTTAAACTCATGAATTTGTAGATTCAATCAAATTCTGCAAAATGTTATGGACCTATATATATACTTAGACGATTTAGTAATTGAACAATTAAATGAACCGTGCAAAGTGGGATTACTTGGTTGGTCAAAAATATGTCGATTAGGTAGGTAGATGTATTACATTTGTACGTGCTACAAATGAATACATCTACCGTGACAAAATTATCTATCTCTTCTTTCTTTCTTCAAGGATCCAGACTCGTCTTAGCAGCCGTTCAGGCCGCTCGTTGTTCATGATAGTCGGCTCCGACGGCTTTGGGCATTCATCAACTTAACTGCAGAGGACTACCGCTTTACCCCAGACTTTTTAGTTTTTAGTGGCAATGAGCTAAGATAGCTTACGATAGGTAGTTGCGCAAGTAATTACACTTTATTGGGTTACAACTATAATTCATAGAATACTGTCGAATAAAGTGGTGCAAAGCCAACAAAATTATATCGGTTGTCGTTAATGTACTTCAGTCAATACTTTTACGATATCGATAAGTGGGACTGATAAGTAGAATACAAATAACTTGACAGATGCTAGAGCAAACCTTCTAGTCGAAATGTCAAACCTTTTGCTTTGTAAGTTAAAACCGCTCAGCCCTCAGAGGTTTCGGCGGGATTTTAATAAATGACATCACATCACCCCGTCGCATTCCAACGATCCTTGTTTAACTGCTTGATTGTTTTGTGTTGTTTATTGTCACCAATATTGTCACCAACGAAGGGTCGAGATACAAACTTCCTTTATTTTTGGGGATTTAAGACGCGGTATTAGATTTTTCATTTACTTGATTTGATTTCCTTTAATCTTGAATGACGGTTTAGCTTTGTCATAGGTTTTTCTTGATGGCATTGTGGATTGCACAAGTCTTGTAATTATTCCTGTAGACTCCTTTAACTTAGGATAATGCATCTACTAACATTCGGTTTAATAATGTGTAAGATTGTACCCCTGTAATCATAGAGCTGTTGACTTAGCCATCGGATTTTCGACATTTAATCTTAATGTACAGTCACCTGAAATAGTGCATGGATACCTTAAGGTCAAAATCCTGTGAACAGTCGAATTAGAATGAATATGAATGAACTAGATGGCGTTGTTTTATAAATATTGCAACGTGTACTCATTTTAGTGAAAAGGAGAAATTTATACGACAACCGCAACCGAAAAGACACTCGAACACAGAGACAGAATAATGTTTGCGTACGTACAGAATAGCGAGTCATCGAAAGTATCCATAAATTAAACTACCCACTATAAATTTATAAATTCATTTGTAATTCTTTGCTTCTTGTGCTACCCTGAAATGTGTTATTTTTTAAAATAGACTATTGTGAATAGAGATAAAAAAATTAAAAAAAATTATCAAAATATAGTAGTTCACCGCCATCTATTCATATTCATTTATTCAATAACAATTTTTACATCGTGTTTGAAAATTATTTCATAAAAATTATAAAAACTACAGAATGGCATTATAAATTCAAATCAATTAAATTATTTAAGATAAACAGTCACTTACTCATATTATGGATATATTATATTACATTATTAAATCAGAAAGAAAAAAATAATAATAATAATATTACGATATAAATAAAGTACTTTACAGTTCTTGTATCGATTTCCGTAAGATGGCGTCAATTATCGGCTTATATCATTGTAGTTTAGAAATGGTGATGCATTTTTGCAGCTCGCTGTACCCCATCATGATTGGTCGTCAGATCTTTACCAAAGCACATCACTGAGAAGAAATTGCCTTATACTACGTATCGTGACATTTTATATGAATAAGTAAGTTTACCGAATATTTCAACACGATTCAGAATAGATGTTCATTAGGTTTTTCAAGGAATAAACACCGGTAAGACTATCGTCGACAGATGAAGCCAAGGGTGACAGATAATTTCATATGTATATTGTAATATTTCTTTAAGAAGGATATTGTTTACGTTTATCACTTTCATAGTTAACTGTATTGACAATTACTCGATAGATATTCCCTTTTACAAGCGTAGTTCTACCAGTCACGTTGTCAATTTGGTCGAGATTTCTTAAAGCTGTTTAAGACGTATTCTAAACACGTCACACAACGCGGACCGACTTTAAAATCAGAGGAAGTCCATCACCGTCTTGCGTCTATCCGTCCATTTGAATATGTACCGCTCGGACACGGTCGGATATTACATTTGCTAACCCATTTGTACCCGTCGCTGGTCGTCCTACGATCATTATCCGTGTCCGACCCGTCTCCAGAGACCACCCTCAGGAATGTCCCCCGCTGTCCTATTGATTCCCTTCACATTCGCTCCTCTTTAAAATTGGGCCGATAATAGATGTTATTGGAACTCCGAGGGCTTGACGCGTTTTATTATACGCACAGATGCTGCGCTATTATTGAGATTCTGAAAATAACGTTCGAAAATTGTCGCCCGTGATACCGTGCCGTGTGTAATGATTAAAATAAAATTACTGAACGCTCCATTATGATCACAATTTTATATAAGGTTAAAGTAATGGCAGAATGTGTAGGTAGCATGCATAAGCGTAAGATATAGATATACGCCTGTTTGCTGAAATGGTAGGTTGGTTAGGTTAGGTCCGAGTTTACATGTTACAACAATGCTACGTAAGAATTTAACATTATTTGTATTTCATTTTAAATTTCATATAACGTGTAACGAACAGAAAAGGAAAATTATTCTCATTAACTTATTTCTTACAGTATTTATTTAAAGCGTTATCGCGTTTGTTTATTTTTTATAACTTTCATGTATTGGCTTGCAGTCGCAGATTCCAGACACAATGCCTTTACTATTATGGTTCGATATCAGTAAGCTGACCGATTAAATTACTGTATTATAGACAAATACGGTTAATTCATTCATATTTTCTACGTTTGTTATGTTTATATTTTAGTTGTTTTGGAAGTAGTACATACAAACGTAATAGTTACATTAAACTCCATCGATTTATTTTATTCGTAGCTATACGATACTGTCATATTAACTTATTTAGTGCAGAGCAGAATTGCACTTTTCATTGCAGACAATAAACAAAAGTTTAATTTATAAACTTTATATCTCATAAAACATAGACTATAAACAGAAGATAATACTTTATTATATGGTTCTATCTGTCACTATGGCAAAAAGTGGAAAATATGAAATAAGAGAGAGAATTTTAAGGGGTGTACCTTAATCACGGGTCCCAAAACAGTATTTTATCTAAAACAAAAAGCTTTGGAGTCTATCGGGGCGTGAAGTTTTTATTAAAAATATTGTCCGAATGGCAACGGGCGCAGTGAAACAGAAATGGTCCGTTGTAATGTATCTTTGGGTTGCCGGGTTCCTTTGTAGCAGGGTGTAGGGTAACGAGCATTGCCCACTTGTACGGAACCCCTACACGACCGTACATGCTTTATTATTTACGAGCTTTACCCTTTATGTATGTTTTTATGCTAAGATTTTATTGCTGGACTATTCATGAGCTAAATCCATGGAGGAATCAGTGTTGGGATTCGGCGGTGATTGTTTGTTGATGCTGTAATAGTTGTATTAACTTACCATTGACAAGATAAGGGGAAGTGACCTTGCGTATCCTGTATTGATTTTTAAAATATGGCTTTCGGTAGCCAGTTGTGTATCGTTAACAATTTGTTTGCCGTTACTAAAATGTTTGGATCTGTAATCTAAAAATGTTGGATTTGAACGATTTTTAATTTTGACCGATGTTGTTTTTGATCTTGAGATAAACAATTTTTTTCATATTACGGGAGGTTGTACACAGTCAATTGTGATTATAGGACCCTTACTAAATAAAAGGTGCAGGGCGGTGATGCTAAAATTCCCTTCAACTTCTTTATACCATTTAAGAGAGATAGGCACTCGCAGAAATTCATTTATATTTGTATGTATCATCAATCATCATCTTACTGGAGAACAAGATACAGTCTGAGGCGCCTTATCTAAAGTTAGAGAGTTACCAAATTTCCATAGGCGATATTCATCAGATGGTGTGTAACTGTAGAATGCCATCTTGTTTGTATACAAAAACTAAGGTACAGGTACACATAGTTCATCAGCAACATGAATTATAAATCTAAGTCCTGGTTTAGTAGATGTTTATGTGTTATAAACAGTTCTTTTGTAAAATGCCTAAAAAGTAATATCTAAAGCCGAAAACGCACTACATCAAGCAAATAGCGACAGACAAAACCAAGAAAATTGTGTTGTTTGTCAAAGCCATCTACGATACTTTTATGAGTTAGTATCAAAGCGAACTGCGAACAGGGATAGAGACGAAAGCCGTGGGGTTCACCCCTTCCCGGAATTAAGTTTAACATCCCAATCGACATATCGTGTTTCGCGAACGTATAACAGCCTATTTGTACCAGGGGTGGGTTATACCGCTCTAAGTGTTATTGTCAATGTGTTATCTGACATTGTCGAAAACTGGGAAACACTGGACTTCTGGGTTGAATTTTTGTAGAAGATAATTTAGTCTGCTTTTTTTAATACTTTATTCGTACATACTGTTACTTAAGCAACGTTTATTCAATACCAAATATAAGCATCCGTGAAGTCACCAAAGGGATTTAGTTAAAAACCGGCGCCAGATTTCCATAGCTTGGTATATCGTGAACTATGTCTCATTTGGCATTTGGTTCTTCAAGCTGTTAGCTTACTGGTTTTGTCTTTGCTTTGTCAACTAAGCTATCTATGCCCTTGTGTGAAGTATAGACTTTATCACCAACTTTTAAAAAGAGCGCCGCTAGCGTTATATATTGGTAAATTTTAAAACTATATTATCAATATGGGACATTTTTTATGTTCACCATAGTGTATAGACGAAAGCCGTCCCAACCTTAATTGTTTTAGTAAGGCGTAGAATTAGTGCCATTGGCAACTCAAAATTGTTATAGAATTAAAGATATATTGTTGTATTTAAGACCATAGAAACTAGTCATATATTTTGATAAATCTTGTCATTTTGAATATTAGGTCAAACCTAATATTCAAAATGACAAGATTTAACAAAATAAATATAAATAAAACATCGTGACCGAAAACTTTAAAAACATCCCTCAGTACTTAAACGAGTGTGAAATACACAAAAAAAAAATTACTTACACAATTACATGTACCTACTTGATGTGTCATTATTAAATTGTATGCGGATAACCTATACGCTTACAATATTTGTAAATCTACGTATGTTAATAAAAAGTTTCTCTGATATATTAATATAACCTGTTATCCCTATACAGATATAACCAATGAAACGTACGAACGAGTGTATTATGAATGGCTGCATATTTCCAGTGCGGGAGATCAAAGAGACTAGAACATTATTAGTAGCATTGCGGTGGCTAACCAACCGTGCCTAGCGACAGGAGTCGAGCTGTTAATATATTCATTTGAACTGGTCTTTCGCTACACTTATTTACTTATTATTATCATCTACAAATATAATAAAATTGTAACTGGTCGAAGTCTGGACATATAAGAGATGTATGCTATCAAAGACAAAACAATTATATTTAGAATTGTTGTCTGTCAGTATGTTTGTACGCGCATCACGCACAAAGACAGTTGTATTGCTGGGGGTATATCTTTAAATCTGGTACATGTTTAGTCTTGATACGCCGCCTTGAAGTCACGTACTAAGAATGAAAATTATACATAGGTACCTATTTTCAGATTCCATGCGTACGTAGTCTTGGACTAAAAATGATTTTTATAAAAATAGTATTGTCATCGGTTCAGCAAAAATTATGTAATAGGTATGGTATGGTATGTGTACTGGTATATATTTCTTATGCAGGATTCTTGAAAATAAAGATTTGATAGATTTTTGAGACGTAAAGAAGGCTATTCTAAAGTATGTACCACCGTTTAGTAATTTTCTTAGACATATTACTATGTTTTTGAAGTAACGACAGATGAACACATTTTTGCTATATGAAGTAGTAGTAGCTATTGTTAAACCGTACATATGTAATTTAAATATGTATTGACATGCAATATATGAGTGAAGCTACCCTGAAGTCTCTTTTAATATTATTTGTATATAATCCTTCGTAAAAACCCTTACATCTGAGTCATACCCATACATTCTGAGTAACAACTAATTTTAAAATTGCTTCGAGGCCCGTTGAGCGAGTAAACAGAAAACATTTTAATAAAACGAAACCCATTTTAAATTTCCTGCGTAATATAATACCGGGGAGTCAATATTTAAAGTACGGAGTCGTATGTAACAAAAATACTAATATTTTATTCTGTTCGCTTGATTTGTCACCCCGGGTTCTGTGAGTTCCACCCCTTGGTCTGACGCCGTGATTGTGCGTGCTGTCGCGATGCGGAAGTCACTTTGATGCTTCACACACCATTGTCAATAGCCTCGGCGAAGTTCAAAGATTTTCGTTCCAAAAGTTCAGTACTACTTGATTTTATGGCAGTGTGATCGTACTTTACAAAGATACACATTGTAATGGTTGTGTTGCACTAATTTTACTTACATGATTTGCACTAAGACTGGCGGGTCAAAGTACTTTCAACTTAAGTTCTTTTTACTATTTTAGAACCGCGTTGCTTTGGATTGTTTACAGTAACTTGTTAAATAATGATGAGACAACAACTTATGTTATGTGCTGTTGTGCAATTCTGTGAAAACTCACAAATTTACTTCTATAACCCCAATTCTATAGAACCCATAAACATGATACATTAAGTTACTGTCAAAGATACTATTTGAGTTCGAGCTAAAACTTTTACAGAACAGCACGCCAGTACTGTAACACTTTCTATGATGTTGTTTTTCAGATAGCAACGCCAACAATGCCATCTCTATCCTGCTCAAGAAGCTCAACCCGGAAATCGATCGAAAATTCAAAATGGAGGCAGCCGTTGACTAAAATAGTTATGTGACGGTTGTGAACTATAAAAACTTAAGACTGTATCTATGTAATGTGTAAGTAATAAGTGGACTATACGATGCATCTGTCGAGTGAAGTGAGTTCTACTACAAATGGACTGGGCCACGAGGCGCCTTCTTCGAGTTACGGTAGCAATGCACTGCCGAGTCAGCCGCTTACGGCTGAGCTACTCGCTGAAAGGACTTTGGAAGGTCTGTTGGCTGACCATCCTGGAGAGTTAGTGAAGACAGGGTGCCCACACGTCGTAAGTATTTTTCACATTGACGTAGCGTACGTCTTTTTGTTTAGTCAGTCGTTTATTGCTTCAGTTCTCTTTTTGGTTAAGTCCAAACATTCTACATAGACAATACAAAATATTGGTTCAAAATCGGTTACAGCTTCTTGTCTGCAGTTGCAAGTACAGTTTTACGTTACACAGCTGCTATTGTGTCTGGCCACCACCCCTGGTGTGCCGCTGCGACTCAATAGGTTAATCTCAATATTAGATTTGGACTTTGTCAAAATATTGATGCAGTTTTTGTGCTCCCTTCCATCATTAAGATAAAAATAGCTTTGATATGAGACGGTATAAAATAATTTATTAAATTCTTAAAGTATTCTTAAAACAGGTTTCTTTCTAGGTGTGTACAGTACTTCCACCCCACTGGCGGTCAAACAAAACCTTGCCAGTCGCCTTCAAAGTGGTAGCTTTGGGGGAGGTTGGGGATGGTACCCTAGTCACAGTTAGAGCTGGCAATGACGAGAACTGTTCTGCAGAGCTTCGGAACTGCACCGCGGTCATGAAGAACCAGGTCGCCAAGTTTAATGACCTTCGATTTGTTGGGCGAAGTGGGCGAGGTGAGTCAAATTGAATTTATTATTTAATGATGTTGTATTCTACTTGACTATTTTGATGGGTCGGTGTGCACGCATAACTTCGTGTAAAAAACTAAAGATATTCACACTTCATTCCTCCTTTATTTATGAATACATAAGATGCCTAGAAGAAGACATAATAAGAAATCTGCTAATCACAGTCGTCGATGACCATGACATAAATATTGCAATACTGCCCTATCCCGCAAAATGCACTGATATTTAGATATTCCAAACCAAAGGAGTAAAACCGTGAGCTATAACTCGCTATACATACATATATTTTATTCCTTAATATATAGCACAAGAACTCAAATTGGAATAAAATTGATAATTCATTAAAATTATATTCGAATAATATCGCAGCTAAGATTTACTGCGAGCAATCTCTAAATGAGAGGCTAACAGTAATGGGCTTCATAATAATGTGTTAGAAGTACCTACTTTCCTAAAACAACATCCGCTGTAATACGTTATGAATTTAAGCGGTAACCTCTACCTATAGCGTACATAGTATACACCTAACCTCTTTAAAGATTTATGGCATAGATTTTCGTACGGCAAGGCCTTAACAGATCAATTACCCCCATTGACTTAATATTCCAACAAAGAGAAGACCTGTTGAAATATTCACAAGGCGAAGCGCCCCTGGCTTTGTTTTTGAGTGCTTACTCAGGGGAGCAAGGGATTTTTTATGAGTAATGTCTGCATTATTGTAAACATCCATATATGTTTTCCATAGTAGGGCGATGAACATTTTAAATATTTATATAACATTTTGAATAGTAATTGAGTATACGGTGTAATTCGTACTTGAAGACCAAAGAAACGGTAAAAGAAACCTACCGAAATTACTTTCGTTTCGTCGTGTCAAAAGACAAAAAGGCAAAAAGTTAGCTAATTATTATTTAATACTGTATAAAAATGTACGGTAGTTGAAGGTAATTGCGCGGTCAACCGCCTCAGCGACGTCGCGTCGTCTACACTTGTGGTGATTCGAGCCGCGGACGATTAGTGGCCGATTAGATACGCGTCTTGTATTATCGTTCGGATTATCTACGAGTATTAGGGCAAGATGTGCAGTATGTTATTGCAGTTTAGTTGCGTAGTTGTAGTTCGTACGTATAAATGCAGTATAAATGTAAAAACCTTTAAATTTCAGTTGTATATTAATGTTGGTTGTAAAAAATAAAAAAATAAAATATTCATTATTTCGGATAAGCAACATCCATATGGGTTAGTAAACAAAAGATAACTTATACCTATGTTAGTAAACTTATTATCTATTTGGACACCAGGCTGTTGTTCAAAATACACCTTTGAACAACATCACCTAACAAAGGGGAACAAACAAAGGCGGGTTTATGCATCAATGTCATTGTCAAATTCTTAGCAATCTTAAACACATGTCAATATACGTTTGAGTTTGATACGTAGTTGCATTATTTGAAATATTAAGTTAGTCTGTTAGAAACCGGTTGTAAAATAGGTTATAGCGAATTTATTATAATATGGAAAGCTAATAGAGTAATGAGGTATTGGTTTAAGTAAACGTTGTTAGCCTTGTCTAGAAATACAGTTGCTAAACCATTAAGTTATTCATATAACTTGTGAATTTTGATACGGTTAGTAATACCATCTTCAGGCGGTTTTAGTGTGGCTCTACAATCTACATGCATTGTTTTAGCTTAAAATTTTCACCTCAATTTGTATTCGATCGATCTTGATCTAAAAAAAGTATGATATATGATAAAGTGTGTTTATATATATGATATATGAAAGTATTTATTATCTATGAATTATGGCGCACACGACTCATACTTTATGATAAAGGCCTTTAAAAACCATCTTTTAAAATAATTTAAAGGATGGTTTAGCATTACAATTACGCCGCAGTTTGTATTTGAACAGGATTTTTTATACTAGTGCCTAATCCTCTCATATTTTATGACAAGACTTTATTTTGTGTGTTGGCAACCGATTCTTATCAAAAAACCGAAATCATCAACAACAAAAACTAAAGTACTACGTTTTTCAGCCTAGTGACAATGGTAAAGTATCAAGTCCTGTGGGATAATTGCACGTCTTAGCACTTATAGCACTTCGCGTTTGCGGATATCTTTACGGCTTAAACTGATACTTTGGTGTTTAACCCTTAATTGCATCCACGCATGCAGCTTACAACATACAGACGTAGCTACTACGTATGTACCTATATGAAACTTAATACAACAACTTGATAGTCTTTGTTGAGATCTGGAAGGTAATTTTTGCTTCTACAAGTTGTATTTAATAGATAATATAACAGTTAATGTTTAAGGTGGTATTCCTGTGTTATAATTCTACTAAGAAGATAAAAAGAGACCTACCATTTGCAAATAGAAAAATTAGAAGCAATTTAATATTTTAATAAATACATACAGATATCCTTAAAGACGTAGGCACAGGTGTGTTGCACTTACATTTTGCCAGATAAGGTTTTAGATCCCACGCAAAAGATTGTGAGCCTATTGCCTTTTAGAGTTCGAAAAACTCTTATACAACAGCTTTGTCCGTCTGTCTGTTATACAACTTTCAACTCAAGACCTGTAAGAGCTAGAGTCTCGCGGTCAACGTCATTCGACTCAGCATAGTCGATATACCTGACTTTTGACCTCTGACCTCAAGGTCACGTGACCTTTGCATATTACTTGAACTATTTTTTTCGAACTCAAAGGTGTACGTTTCTCACTTGTTTAATTCGGACTCGAAACTTGAAAGCCGCATCGGACTTGAAAAAGTACTCAGTAGTACTTTGGCCGAACTGGAAATCGAATCCGAGACCTCATACATAGCACTCGCTTTCACTACCACTGCGCAACCGAGGCAGTTGTTATAACAAAATTGTAAAATCAAAGTGTGTTTATATTATTATGCAAAGGTATATTCATAACATTGAAATTACAGTAACAGACAGATGTTCTTCATTTCTCTGAATATTACGTGAGCCAGAATTTATTAACGTAAACAGTTTGGATCGATGTAAATGAACAACGAAGCGGGAAGCAACTTAAAGTTTGGGGTCGCAAACATTGCTAACATCGGCGAACTGTAAACTTGCCTCGCATCTCATATTCAAATAGTGCAGGGAACTAACGAACCAGCGGGGAGGGAGGCTACAACTTGGAAGAAAATATGAACCGAATGGAGTAAAGGGGGTTATCCACTGACGAATATTAGCACTGTGTTATTTAGGTCGGCGGTGTGGTCGACCTTTAGAATACCTGGAGAATCTTAAGTGATAAAATTAGTTCTGGTTCTGTACGAAGTGTTAGACCAGTTGACCGCTAGACGAACATGTGCTTTTAATAGTTTTAATTAATATGATATCCAAGCACGCAAGCTCAGAGGGAGATGTATGTATGATGTATTATATTCATGTTATGTTTGCAGATATATGTATTTTGGTTCTACATAAGTTAATATTTTAGGAGTTTCACATAGTTTGTGATCTTAGTGATGTTTTCAATTTGTTTAGATGGATACGTGAAGTGTAGAGTAAGGTTTATTTTGATCCATAAATTGGAACATGGAACTTCTAGATTTCTAGTTGGGTGTGCTCACATCATTAGATCATCACGACACTCTACATTTATAACTACTATGACTTTGAGGGGTAATCTACTGGCTTAAAAGATCGCCTACCCAGTGCCAGTACCGCAGGTTTTGTGGGCTCTAAGCCCATACAATCTGCGTGTAATGCCTGTCCGTTGTGTCAATGACTGTAAAGTTACCCGAGAAACAGGATTTCTTTAAAAAAAAAATGTGTTAATTATTTCGTTTTGCGGTTCATTTTGCTGGTTGCCAATTACCTCATAATGAGAACATTACTATACAACTAAATTCATCTATTAGTACATTACCATTGATGTTGTCGATTGAACAAATGTGTTAGCAACTTATATAGTCAGTTTGCATTCGCTCGTCAGATCTCCCCTTTATGTCATGCATGTCACAGCGGTGTTCCGTGTCGATACCGTTAGGTAAACAAACTGAACAGAAGATAAATTGTGTGTCATGTAAACAATGCTAATAGAATGGGTTTGCTTCTTGTTTATATTCTGATTTGTACGATTATATATCAACAATGTAAGTTTAAGTAGTTGCTCCTGAAGTAATTGGATTAGTCATTGAAATTAAACTGCTATATACGGATTTTATCGCGTTGTTACAACGTATACACATATACATTAAATTAAATCTAAATAGTTTAATAATAATTTAATTAGCTTAAAAATTAGTAAAGTTTAATAGTAGTAGTAGAGTAACAGTTTTCAAAATTTTGTAATAAAGTGTCAAATAAACAACGCGATAAAATCCGTATATAGCAGTTTAATTTCAATGAATAATATTCGCGTAAATAGAAGACAATATAATTGGATTAGTTTCAAAATAAATTTACCTACTTAATTTCAGTTACTATTTATATATGTGTTGGCACACCGATAGTAGCACCGTAGTGGTTAGTGTAACCGACTGCCACGCCTGAGGTCGCAGGTTCAATTCCCATACAAGTCAAACATTTGTGTGCATGAACATGGATGTTTGTCTTGATCTGGGTGTTTCTATGTATAATATGTACCTACGTATTTATGAAAAAAAAAGTTTATATGTATGTTTATCCATAGTCGAGTACCCATAGTACAAGCTCTGCTTAGCTTAGGCTAGATGGTGTTGTGTGTATGTGATAGAATATTATTATTATAATTATAATATGGAACAAAATATTTAGTTGTTAATTTACTTGTCGCATAACGATAGAACGTACCACATACTGCTAATACATTTCAACAAAATTCTATATAAGTCGACGAAAGCAACGCAGCCGATTAATAAACTAGTTAAACAACTTTGACACTTCGTAAACTGGTGCTGCAGTAAAGCCTTTACATCAATGTATTAGGTGCTCGCAGTCGCTCAGCATCGGTACGTAATTACCTAAATGACGTTGATAGATGCGTGGAGAATTAGACTAGATTTTACATTTCGTAGTACAAATATAACCCTCATTAAACATTCCTCAAACAAACAAAAGCTTTCGGCTAGCGTGTACACGAAAAAAACAATATAGCCCTGAGCGGCGGGAAAGTGGAAAAGAAGTTAAGAGGTGTCTATTTGTCACGTTCCTTCCTGAATAACGCTCTGCTTTCCAATTAAGGGTAAGCGCTCTCTTTGTTTATCTTAAATTGCGAGAAAATCTCACTCAAATTATCGGGTAAAAAAGACAAAGGGGGATCGCGGCGGAACATAACTTTTGTTTCGTTCCAGGATAAAAAGTTGCGTATCTAACGTCGAGGGACGGGGCGCGGGGAATTTTTAATAAGCGAAAAATTTAATGAGGGCCCCCCAACCACTTTTTTGCCACGGTGTGCCGTGTCAGCTCGGCGGAGAGTGGCTGCCTTCACTCGCCGTATCGGACAGGAATTATTAATTACTCGTAAGATCTTTTTCTTTGTTGTAAATTATATCAAAGCTCGTGTTATATCCAATTATCTTTACAGAACCTGACAGATAAATTCTAATAGATTATAAAAACGTCCAAAAATAATAAGCTACGTAACTTTTATCTGATATATTTTTAGTTGTAGTATAAAGCTTGAATTTAATTCATGAGCGATTTAAATTTAGCCTTACCTTATTATACCCCGGAGTGGCGTAGTAAGAGGTCAATTTATCGCACCACTAGTCAAGGAGGGACATCTGCTAATCGATTGATTGGCCCTACCTTAGCTAGACAGATAAAAAATACTCCCCTAGTCTCATTTGTCCCTGAACTCAACGCATTGGGACTTTAATTGCCCCTTTAAAATACGGTGAGCTAAGAATGTAAACGTACAGTATGTATAAAAAATCCTGTCTTATGTTTATAAAACGATTTTATACCATTGTTTGTATTTTTGTCTTAGTATTTACTTTTAAAACATGTAGCTTTTAATAACGTACCTTAAATATTAATTAAATTCTTAATCTATTAGTAATTTGTTTTCGGACATTTATTGCATTTTTATATGACATAAATGATCGGTAATCCATTAAGCATTACCGATCTAAAGATTCTGTTTTTTTCTTGTGTATCTTTACTTATACACCATAAGTTATAATCATAGTCTAATGGTTAGCAATTAACGTAATCAATGCAATACCAGGAGTATCATTCGCCGAGCTAGGAAATAGGATTTAAAGATGGGATGAATGGGAAGGGTTCGCAAAGGTAGGTATGTAATCCTCCTAAACCTTTACCCAACTAACACAGTCACAATGTCCATTCAATATCCATACTAATATTATAAAGAGAAATTATTTGTTTGTTATTGATAAACTAATTAGACAGCTGGTTTCTTATATGAGAGTGGTACTTCCTCGAGCGAGTCGGCTCATCGTCAAATATTTAGCACTAACAGACTCCAGCACTTATTTTCTATCTTTCCCCTTGTATACGCACACAGTTACACATTTAGTTTAGAACATAACTGTAATATGTATTTATATTCAAACCTACTTGTACTTTGTTCTGTTTTGTGCACCTAAAATAAATAAATAAATATATATACGTTAACAAGTATTATAAATGATTTACTAATAAATTAGTAACACTATAATAATAATTTTCATTCCTTGAATTAAGTTAATCTTCATAAATATTCTAGCCCGGTATAGACACTCACGTCATTCGCAAAAGTCGTCTAAAGTCCACATAGCCAATAAGAACTAATGCTGCTACCAGACTTCAAAGAGCTACTTAAAAAATCTACCAAAACTACAATTTCTACAGAGCCGGTGATCGAACCCAGGACCTCAGGTCATATATAAATCCTCAATGAACACACATCGTGTCGCTCCAAAGGTCTGTCAGTTAACCAAACGGCGCATACAGGACAATAGCCACCTCTCACCCTATGTACCTTCTGCTTCCTCCCTCAGAAAATTATTTTTGTATAAAGGCGAAAAAGATCTCGGCCTCGTGGCTTCACCTTTCTTTATTAACTCGAGAGGGGCCTTTGATGCACTCCACAGTACCTTTACAACTAATGATTTCAATTTCGCCGTGTTATTTTGAAATTTACCTGTATGTAGGGATGATTGAGGATGTAAATTAACCTTTCAAGGGTATGTTATTAGAATAGTATAGGGATGTATTAATGTTACAAATGAAGATTGAGGATGTGCGGTTTGAGGATAGGAGGGTTTGGATTTGAATTGAAGAGGTTATATAAGTAATATTTTACAAGTGTTACTAAAATCCTTACTCACTAGGTTTTAAATGATACAAAAGAATCTTGTTAACTTCATAGCGAGTGTGGAAGTGGAAATACTTACTCTTTATTTAAATTCTTGTTTACATTGTATATACGAAATGTTACTCATGTTCCTCATGACAGCTTACTGGAGGGGTAGGTAGAGATTATGGATTTCCATAATATAAGAATTATTATTCGAATGTATGAGGTAGTGTGAGCAGAATGCGTGAATGCTAAATTTTTAATTAATGTTATATTATTAAATAGTGTAATTGGCGCAAGTCGTTCTATTTGATGTAAATAAATAAATAAATAAGTATACCAGTATTCCTGTTAATGTCTCTGTCTAAATTAAAAACTTCGCGTCAGTAGTACAATAGATAGTACGCTATAATAATAATAATAATATTATACCACATACACACAACACCATCTAGCCCAAACTAAGCAGAGCTTGTACTATGGGTACTAGACAATGGATAAACATACATATATATATACTATTTTTATGCTATGCCTTCTATCTATGAACGATATCTTGTAGTAACTATATAATACTTATGCTATCCTATCTACGTCTTTGGACATAGGTATCGTAACTACTTAAAGTTAAACCGTAAGGAAACAATGTTTTAAAACGATGGCTAGAAGTGCATGTTAATATCACATAGGACCAGAAAATGTGTCTTTACCCAACTGAGGGTGGAAATACGCTTATAAAGTCAAAGACAAAAATTAATCAATGGATAAGTTTTATTTATTTAACATGTTTATGAAAATCAAAGTTTACTAGCTAGTACTCTTATTTAAGTAATAGTTGGATATACAGAGTATAATAGATAAGCAGCGATAGCTCAGTGGAGAAACCAACAGACAGAGGGTCTCGGGTTCGAACCCACGTCGCGCACCTCTGATTTTCGGAAGTTATATGACTTTTTGAAATTATGTGCGCATTGATTGACAATTATCGCCTGCTCCGTGCTTAGGAGAGCACATTAAATTGTCGGTCCCGGCTGCCATGAACAGCTATTGCAGTCGTTATTGGGAAGTCAGTGCCCTATAATATCCTGACACTGATCTAGCTTAGGGTATTATTAGCCTTTGGGTTGCGGAGGTCAGGTGGCAGCCGCTCCGTGTAAAAACTGATATTCAGTCATATCCGGTTAGAGTAGAAAAGCCGACCCCAAGTGACTTGGGAATAATAAAGGCTAAGGGAGAAGTTGGATATACAGAGTAGAAATACATAGATATAAAGGCACTTCAATTTATTCTGGTAATTGCTACATCTTGTAAATGTGCACAGGCTTAACATTATCGTACAAGGCTGTTGCTAACTACCACCACAATTCAAGGCAAGTCTTCATTTGAATTTTTATTAATTTAAACGAGAACCTCGAATGCAAAAAAATTCATAAGCGAAAATGAGACTGGCGAGAGAGGTGTATACGTTTTACTTTATGAAAGAAAGGGACGGGGCAAGTTTCTTTTCAATTCGGCGTCTTTTTGGAGTTGTTCTCTTTCCGTTTTTAATTATTGAACCACTCATTCCTAATTATTGTTATTAGCGTTGGGGAGAGTGGTGAAAATTGAGGGTCTCGTCTCGCAATATTGACCGCTCGGCTCGTTGGCAAGGTGCTTCCCGGGGGACTGTTTTAATTGTGTATGCTTTTGACTTTTCCTCTCTTGTTCTTTGAGATGCTTCAATAAACTCGGATTTTACGGTGTCTCGCTTGTATTAGGTTATTTTATTGTCGGGAAAATTTTATATTGTATTGCTTGCAAACTTTTTGTTTGATATATGAGCGAAGTTGCAGTTTATATAAACTAAGCGTGTATGTGTGCGTTTATATGTGGGGTTTACGCGCAGTCAATTCGCTAATGTCCCTAATGCGTATCGGTCGGTATTTTATATCCAAATTGCCTCCCCGGAAGCCGAAAATCCCCTGTAAGCCATGAAACCGAGATCAAAGGAGCTCGCAGCCATTACCATTGTGGCTCATTTTTTATTTAGCTCGCGAGCGTCGAACTCTTATCTTAACGTTTCTCCTGTCTATTTTATGACGTTATAAAGCTGATTTTTAATCTGACGCGCCCAGGAAATTGTCGAATTTGAATGTCCTTAAAACTTAAATTTGTTCATATTTCAACTGTTATCTATTTGGTTAGTAGACTTTTGTTCAAGTTATTTTTCATTTATATATTTTTGTATTAGTGTCATAGTAGATATAATTGTACTATCTAGAAATATAGGTATGCATCTAACATAGTACCTGCTTGAAACATAAATATATATATTACTACTATATACTATAAATAGCTGTTTCCATAATTATGCGATATTAATGTCATATGTTAAGGTGATACCTTGCATTGTACCAAATACTGTCGGTTGCTACAATCTAGTACCTTACTCTGTACATAGCCAATATCAGAAACGACCTTAGATAATTAGCTATTAACCTGTAATTTTTTTAAATGCCAGCCATAATTAAAACTTTTTGTATTTGGCCGCCGGTGTGCCGCTCCTACTCAATAGGTTAAAATAACTTTCTATAAAGAATGACTGACAAGACTGTCATATAAAAAAGGTAAGCTTAAAACTAGCAAACAAGTGTGTCGTTAAACGTAAAATGTAAAAAGTGTCGCCATCTTTATCGCACTCTTACATCAACAAAGGAATGGACTAATTGGACAGTCCTAAAACAATTCTGTATTCTGCCTGCGGTATTTGTTAGAGAGAGATACAGTTTAAGCTCATATAGTGGGAGTTACACATAATATACTTACACTAGATGAATAAAAATAAAAATACAATTGTCTAATGTGATGGAAAACATAACTATGGAAAATGGAAAACATTACTTTAAATTAGAGCGTTCATCTCGATATTGTGACAAGCAATCGATAGATGGCGTCAGCTGTTTCATTAACGAGGGCATTCACAAGTACTTTATTCGGTATTGACGATACTAATTGTCCAATATAAACTCTCAATGTGAATAATATTTACATAAAAATAGTCATCTAATAAAACAATACATTTAATAAAATTATTGGGTATAAAAAGATTTATAGTCTTTATCGTATAATATGTTTATACATATTTTTACTGACAATCAGTGGCGCCCCCTCTCGGTGGGGATCAATATGAACAGTTTATGAAGTGTGTCGCACGTGCACACCGAGTGCAATATGTTAACTCCAAGAGTCGCGAGGGTGGCCAGACGAAAGCCTTTTTATGAATAACTAAATGATTTATGAACGCCTTTATTTTGCTTCTAAAGGTGTATTGTATATGCATGGATGAGAGAATGCTGTTCTTGATTTAAATATTAAAACTTTGAACAAAGTATAGATAGAACCTTTTTCAGTTTTTGATTCAATCATGGTCATAAATAATCTTGATATATAAGTTTTAATTTTACGAACGTTGAACGATTTCAAGTAAATAGTATTCCATATTCAAGTAATGTGTACTATTGTGCAGAAAGAAGGCCCAATTATATTAATAAACTTGCCTTTGATATATATTTGGTGTTTCATGAATATTAAGCTGCGTATTTCGTCGAGCGTTCAACATGTCTCATGTACATTCTGCCATTGTATTATGTAAGTAGTTGGAATGGGTAATTCGTATCTACGTCCCGGAGACAATAAAACTTTTCTTTTTTGCGTATATTTGCGCAGAAAAACAATTTCTTGGTCTCTCTCTTAAGTTCTCGCCGAGTTTATGTGGGTTTTATGAAAATAAGCGGGTGGCCGCTCATTTCGGGTCGTGGGGTGTGTGGTGGGTATTCGTGGGGCGAGAGCGGAGAGGGAGGGGTGTTTATGTCGTTTTCATAGCTCGAAGGACCACCGCCGCGGCTTTTGGCCTCAAGCCAGACGTTGGAAATGCTAGCCTCTCTTTTGTTTTGCACGCCACGCCGGAATGTTATCTCGGTACGTTTCTTTTATTCAGAGTATAATTTGGCATCTAAATATGAAATCTTTCCTTTCTAGTCTATTTTTGAAGTTAGCTCTAGATTACTTCAGCTCTTGTTTACCTTAGTCAATAGTTTTTTTTCTAAGTAAGCATGGAAATTGCATTTCTGTGATGTATTAAATTGGATAGTAAAATACAACAACAATGATATGACTCTGTGATATTTAACGAGCGCTCCTTAATGTATCTACATAGACTTTGCCTGTATATCTTTGAGGGAGTATATAAAATCCCAATTTGTCCAGGTATGTTTTAACTTCCACGTATCGTATCGGTGTTTAGGGGCCACTATTTCAGAGGCTGTACGGGTACTCAGAAATTCCTTTACAACATTAGAACGTCTTAATAAATCTTTGACACAATTGAATTGGGAACGACAACGAATTACAAACGTATTCTATAGTAAAATGAGTAAATAACCAAGTAGATTTCAGTCAGATTATATTTTATTATACTCACAGGAATGCGCCGCTGATCTTGGCAAGTCGAACTAGCTTTACTGTATCTCGGTAAAGTAAATAATTAGGACACCTATGAGTGTATCTGAGGACAACGTATGGCTGACATGACGATGATCAGGAGCGAATCTAAAGTTAATGTTTGGAAGGGATTACATATTGAAGCACAGGTTACACCTTAGTACTATATAACTAAATTCTTTCGGAGGCATAGCATGTGATATGAGGCTGCTCTGTTTTCTACTATAGCCTAACCAAATTTTTTATGAATCGGAGGATTATGGATAACTCTTAGACATAAAGTTTACCCTACATTGTTTTTCTTAATCGTTAAAGCGAGCGATAATTAACTATATGTTCGATCCGCATTGAACTTCGAAAGGTTAAAAGTCGTGTCGGTGAGCCTTGAGATCGGACTTAAAACCTTTGCGTAGCAGTCCAACGGCCTCCACTGGGCTGCCGCTGCTTTTACAATGCGTACAATTCTATACGGTCCATCAAATTACGCCATATATACTTTTATCCATCTTCTCGAATCCTAAACATAACAATTATTATGAGTGTGACAAATATTGTATATTTGTGAGACTCCTCGCGACTCATGGTATGAGCGCTAGAGCGGCAACAATCAATAAAAAAATATTGATTGACAAAATACACCATACGTTAATTTAAACATTACTGTAACTTTCTAAAGCATATAGAGAATGGTCAATCTTCAAAGTACATTTACTATCGAACTCCTATGCTCGATAAAATTATAGTAACTATAATGTGGTGTTATATAAAATTAAATTAGCACCCGTCATGATTCATTACTGGCGGGTGTAGAATGTCAACCGATGAACTACCAGAATTACCATTTGGTATGTGTGCCGATACGCCAGTGATTGTTCAAACGCTTGGTGCCGTGTTTGCGGCCGCTCTGCGGTGGATGTGTTACGATGGCATTTCGACTACACCACTCCTATTCTCGATATTGGTCGCTTATATAGTACGGCAACACCCACTTGTTTAACTATCATCGCTGCATTTTCAGCCAGTAGTACACACTAGCTAAAACTTTTACAGCAATGGATATATGTTTAGTGAAGTAAGTCGTTATTTGATGTCAATGTCGCGAGTGCCCAACACTTATTAAGTGATAGGCTGGACCACGACCACATTTACACAGTGATTATCATTTCGTATAGAAGCGGTTAGGTGTGTAACCAGTTTCGATGTAAAACTGATGTTTTTATTAGAATGTCTATTTTCGGTCTTCATGATTTTACCGCAAACGTAACTGTATTATTCTGAGTCGAATTGAGACACAAATGCTTAAAATCGGACAGAAATTGTTTTAATTTTGGTCCTTTAAGCTATTGTCGTATAATATGTAACATAAAGTAAACTAAGTAAATGTTTTAAATTGATATGACATGTGTGATCAAACTAATGCTTTTATTAAGGGAAAACTACCTATTAATAGTTTATATTACTTTTAATTCCTAATATCATATATTCTGAGGATGCTGATAGTCTGACACTGGCACAATTGCCGGGTCAACAACGATCGGGTGTTGTTGCGATAATTTGTTAAGAAATTCTAAGTAGCAGCACTCTTTCAGAAAGAAATCATTAGAGTATTAGTTTCGACTTCGTGGTCAAGATTTTAAAAGATATTAGAGAAACAAACAACAAACTGCAAGAAACATTGTCCTTGTAAATCTTTCTTCGTAATCCGTGAGTTCGTGTTGGCATGCGGTCCGTATGCACGGGCGACATTACGCCACAAATCAACCACGTCCAACGCCAACTGACTTGAGTGCGCCGCGAATTGTATGCATTCCAAGGTGATGGTTGCTAGATGACTCTGGTACGTGTCTCGGTTGAGGTTTGGTGACAAATAATGGAAAGGGGTGTTTTAGAAGTTTGACTGTGACTATAATACGTAGTGTATTTATATTTACATAAGATGTTGTAAGCTGTGCTTTGTTCTAGAAGAATTCGTGGTAAATTTAACGTGTATTACCTTTTAAGAGATTATAATATCTCTCACGTAAAATTACGTTATATTTGTAGGTTATGTCAATTTTATATCTTTCGGAAACAGTAGACACTTTTTCTGGATGCATGAATTCTATAGCTAGGTACTCCCGACAATGTGTATGCGAAACATGATGATTCGTCGAGTAGTTAGGACGTGAAAGCGTAACAAACAAACTAATAAACAAACAAACAAACAAACTCACATTCGCATTTATAATATTAGTTAGGATATAGTTATTCTAAGTAATGGCATAAGAGCATCAGAGTATCGTGAGCCAATCTTAATATTTTGGCAGCCGTTGTTTTGGTGAAATTATTGCAGTTTGAAAGTAAACTGCTTTGAATTGTCACTCAGAAAAAAAGGGTCTTCTCTCTTAGCCTTTATTATTCCCAAGTCACTTGGGGTCGGCTTTTCTAGTCTAACCGGAATTGACTGGATATCAGTTTTTACACGGAGCGGCTGCCACCTGACCTCCGCAACCCAAAGGTTAACGATACCCTAAGGCTAGACTAGTGTCAGGGTATTATAGACTACTGACTTTCCCAATAACGACTGCCATAGATGTTCATGGCGGCCGGGACCGACGGCTTAACGTGCTCTCCGAGGCACGGAGCAGGCGATCATTGTCAATCAATACGTGCATAATTTCGAAAAGTCATATACTTTCCGGAAGTTAGAGATGCGTGACGTGGGTTCGAACCTGAGACCCTCTGCATTGCAGTCTGTTGGTCTCCCCACTGAGCTATCGCTGCTTGCTCAGAAGAAAAGGGTATAACTTAAAAATTATGAGTGAAGCAAATAATTTGTTCTATTGCCTGGGGAAGCCTTGGGTTATCCGCCCTGAGATTGCATTAGAGTACGGTGTGGAATACTTGAAGTCCACATGTATTGGTTCGGTATTCAATTATTGCCGGCCTCTATGGCGTAGTGGTTAGTGTAACCGACTGCCACGCCTGAGGTCGCGGGTTCGATTCCCGCACAAGTCAAACATTTGTGTGCATGAACATGAATGTTTGTCTTGGTCTGGTTGTTTCTATGTATGATATGTATGTATTTACAAAAACAAGTTTATATGTATGTTTATTCATTGTCTAGTACCCATAGTACAAGCTCTGCTTAGTTTGGGCTAGATGGTTTTGTGTGTATGTGATAGAATAGAATAGAATATTATTGTGCGATTATGTGATATAATAACTGCAAAACCTTATAAACATGCGTTGTAAAATAAAATATTAAAATCATATTTTAACGGAGATTTTAAAGAGTGGCCGTGAGCTTATTTCAGTTTCTTGACCCTTTACCTAAACCTAGCAGAATCCATAAATGTAGCTTTAGTAACTTCGGCAACTCACTAACTAATAAACTTAGGCTTTCATGAGAGCAGCTTTGTGCCCTGAACGGCCCTAAATTAATGAATGATTATTGACTTTGACGTAAACCGCTGTTATAAACAATAATTTGTTTTAACTTCTGACACATGATTTGCTTAGACGTCAGGCTTTATAGAACAGTGGTCCTATAAAGCCTTATATAGAACTACAGAAACATGTCATAGCTAATATGCATTCAGCATTTCAAATATTAATGTAATTTAAAATCTATCTACCGTGAAGTTAGTAACTGGTAGCAATAGCTACCAATGCTTATATAAATGATTATTAACAAAATAACACCTATCTGTCCCTCAGAAAGCATGTAAAGGCATCAGTCTCAGCTATCATAAGCATCTTTGACAGTCGATAGGAAGAGATAGTAATTTTTTTATATCCTTAAATAATTGGTTATTCGATCTCACTATAGAACGTCTTAACTTTTTGTGTCATAAGTCTTTATTATCTAACTAATTGATATTAACCTATTTAGGTTAATATATATTTTTTTGGTTTCTAATTTTAACGACAGTTCCACTAGGAATAAATCCTGTGTCATGTGGGACTTTACAAAATTTCAAACGACGGACACAAAGAATACCCAGACTCGGAACAACCGTTTGCGGATCACACAAAGTTTTGTCCCGTGTGGAATTCGAACCTACAACACTTGGCCCAGTAGCAGTGGCGAGGCGACCACTTAAATCACTACGCCATCCGTGCAGTCAGTAATATCAATTATACATTACACTTATTTCATTATTTCTTGATATTTATCAAGAAATAATGAAATAACTGACGGTACTCTATCTAAAAGAAAAATAACAGCATAAATATTTCATCATAATTAGATTGGTACGTGGGCGATGGTTTGTGGCTGTTAGAGGTAGTTGCTTAACGAAAAAACGAATGTTCAGCCGAATTAAGTTAATCGAGATACTGGCTCAATAAATACACTTAGAAATATGGCCAAAAATAAAATTTGCAGGTGTGCATTTTAGAAACGTCAATCCGCCGAAGAATGCAGCCTGTATGAACAAAATAATACAATTTTTTTTATTTTTGCAGGTAAATCGTTTACCCTAACGATAATGCTGGCGACATCTCCTCCTCAAGTGGCGACGTACCAGAAAGCCATCAAGGTGACAGTAGACGGGCCTCGGGAGCCGCGGTCCAAGACGCGTCACCACGGCTTCCATCCCTTCCACTTCGGACCACGTTTTCCGCCTGACCCGCTCATGGGGTCGCTACCTTTTAAATTGTCCGGTAAGGGTTATCGATGTATTTAAAGGATTACAGTACTTTTATTACATGTAAAGGCAAAAGATAGTTAGAAATCCTAAACTTGGCACAAACTGTAGCATCTTAAACAGAGAGAACATACCTCCACTTTACAGAAGGTCGAGGACTACCAACTTTGTATTGTGTTTCTGTGAGGTTTGCAGCTCATTATGGAGGCACTATACCATGACCAAAAGTTTGCCGTGATCTTTATGTTTACGCTAGCAGCACAAACTTTTTTTGAACAGTCTGTAGCGCGCGAGTGGTACGCGGTTTGCATACGTATATAAGTTATGAATACCGGTTGCCTCCTTACTAGGGAAATAGGAAAGAAATATGGACTCTTTTATTTTATGAGGTCGCCTATGACGTATAATGCGACAACTATATATTCATTAGACTAAGGAAACATTTTTCTTGTGATACATAAATAGTTGTTTCGGATCTGGGTGTTCTTTGTGTCCGTGTTTGTAGTCTCCGCGGTACAGGAACTACAAAAATCCGAGTGAGGCCTCTTAAAAAAAACCTAATTATTTTGTGCAATAAGGTATCTTAGCATATAACTAAGACACGACATTTAATCACTTACTTACGTCCAAATTCTTATACTATAAAAAAAACATACCACGACGATCGGAATTTAAAAACATTTCTCTTTCTTGAAAGTCTAAAACATACAACCTTCATACAACCTTGACCGAAATGATAAAGAAATATTGTTATTCAGTGTTGATACCTGCTATAAGTTGAGTTGTGACCCCCTGTCTCGCCTCGTTTTGAGTCGCACGACGTTTCTATCCGAAAGATATTAAATTGTCACCCGTACCGTTGTCACTCCTCATCCTGTAGCGCCTCAAAAGGGGATTTAATTTGGTCGAGAAGTTTTGCGTAACAATTAATTATCAATTTGGAGCCCCTAGCTTGACACCTGCGAGATACAGAACAGCTTTAATATTAACAATTTAAAATTGTCTCGAAGTTTGGTAGTGTTGAGAAAAAAAGTAAGAGGCCTGGCAGAAAAGTACTTTGAGCGTGTTTGTTTTAAAAGACCATTGTGTTGTTGACAAGTTTGTCTGACAGTCTTAACTTGTACATCTATGGGATATTATTAAGTGGGTCATGCATAATAATTGATCCATACTTTACAAGATTTATTTATACCTACATGCATACATTATATCTCACGCCTATATGGCGTAAGGTGCAGGTAGAACTAGTATTTGGTCCTACGTAATAGAAGGTGCACCTATTGCCTTCTTCCCGGCGTAGTTTCCACTGGGAAAAATGCTGACAGAAAAAAATTAATAACACTTTGCCAGACCCGGGGCTTATTACCACTGCACCACCGATATATCTATCAAAACAAAAACACCTTCAAGGGTATATTGTAGTTAGTTATATTGACCGTATCATATTTCGATTTCTATTATAAGTGTCGTTTGTAAACTGTTAAAACACCGATCAAATAATATAAGTATCGATTGTGCTTTGTTTATTCGTGCAACTAAATATTCTCTTTTATAATTATTTTGTGTAACGCAATCAGACAACTACTACAGTTTCACAGATTAATATCTAAATAAAAAAGAACTAGATTATATTATAAAAATAGTATATTCTAAGTCTGTTTGAACAAGTTTTTGTGAGTTATTTTTATATGTTTCCGAAAATTTAAATCGGTTCTGATAATCTTTTCTCGTAGCATACAAGTATACGTATATCGCTGTAAGTGGAATTTTATAGTGAAGTAGAAAATATGTCAGGTAAATGAGATTTCCCCAATATTGTTCGAGACGCCCCGTGTCGCGGGGTGTCGCTAGGCGCCCGCTCCCTTCACTTGCACCTAATAAACACCGTCATTTGTGTACAGCCAATACCTGCCTAGCTATACTACAATAAAGAATAAATTGCGCTCGTAGAACATTATTGTAGATTTTTCTGGTACATGATATTCTTTGGTCTACTACGATTTCGCAAATCTATAGTCATAAAAAATTCTAATATCTAGAACTAAAAGATAATATGTTTACAATTTATATTATAGAAATATTATAAATGAATACCTTCTTAAATGATAAATGCTGAGAATTTTATATAATATTTATATTAGTATTTATATTGCTTATTTCTGAACAATAATATGCTTATATAAATAATAATAATACCTACCTTGATAGTGGTAGATACCGTATTATAATAAAACGAATATTACTTAGTTTCATAATAATCATTAAAATTTAAAATGAATACTTCATTCATATACATTTAATTCACAACAAAATAAATAAATATATAATATGGGAACCCTGAAATATGTTTAATTTAACACTAGAAGAAGCGATTTCCAGTCCATTTCTTCAATTTCAGTCGTGAGCTTACTAAAGCACATTTAAAACTGTGATGAATTAAAAATAAATTAGTAAGACATAGTAAGACACGATTGGCTTTTTGGCTAATATAAAGGCACCGCCACTGTTGCGTATTCAAGTGGTTAGCCACTGCTTTGCTTTTCGGTATCATTGTTTTATTGGCATCGTTAGTAGACTGTATGAATTACCTGTATCGAACCTATACCATTAATAATAATAATAATAATAATGTTTATTTGTAAAAGGTTTTACAATATTTACACTTTGATTATGTACACTGTATTCTTAAATAATAGAGAGAGTTACATAAACTATAAAGGGTTTTGTTGAACTCTGGTACCCATGGTAAGATTTAACTTGTGTTATGGGTACCATTATATTCATGAATCTCAAGACCGTTTGCGTATTTAAGATTATTTTATAGGCAAGGCCCAGCTTCAAGACACTAATGCCTTACATATAATCCAAGAATTGTAAGTTATAACTGTAGGATGTTCCTAGAGCGGACATCAGACAAATCTTGGATGGGCAAGGCCTCTCACTACTGTAGACTGTGTCCTACTACACTACTGTAATGTACGCGAATGTTTGATACATTAGTCAAAATAACACAACTAAACAGATTAGTGCACACGAAACGCCAATAACAGTAACACGACTCAATTGAAAAACGAAACTACGAAGGATTGTGTCACCAAAGCAACCGAAGACACAAGTCACTCGTTGTCACCTTGATGTAGTTTATAGGCACAGTGGCGACAAGTACGCAAGTGCTCGCAAACCTCGTTAGGGCGGGTGTCAAAGGGCTCTAACTCAATTATACACCTCGCGCTCTTGTCGAGGCGCACGCCTCGCTCAGATCGAGGCACACGTCGCGCTCACACCGAGGCACACGTGCCAAGACAGCGGAACTAATGCATGCTAATTTGCTTTGGATTTTATATTGGATTGGATCTGTAATGACTTACTCGGAGTTGAGAGTTGGGAATATTTGGCGACAGGTTGTGTTTGGTTTTTGTAGCGTGTTTCTTAACATGTGTTAGTGGTTGTATACATTTGATTACATAGTCTTGTTTAGTAGATTGGTAACATATAAAAATATAAAATGGGAAATTATTCGTAGAGAGCTTGTTATTCGATTGAGGTAAATGAGTGTGAAAATTGCGACAATACTATCGTGCCGAATCGTGAAGGTTTACTTCCTGATCGGTACAACAATATATGTAATCCTTATGTTAGGACAGGATGTTATTTATGATTCAATAGTTACAATGTTTGTTAAGCTCTCGGTTTTAACGATACAGATTAATGCGAATGATTTCATCAAAATACTAACATATATCTAAGTAAGAATAGAATATCTTTAATACTAATTACTTGTTGATCGCGTGGCATAAGCGCAATTGCATTTTGAGATTTGCATTTTGATTCTTAGGACTGACAGTAACATTAAGTACCTCTAATTGGAAGTTTTTGTTAGCAGTATGTAGTCTGGAAACATTGCACCTCTCTAACGGCAAAATAATTACGTTTACCGATGACACCGCACTCTTTTAGTGGCGATAACTGGGGAAACACATTCGATGCAGCGCAACATGGATTTAATAAAGTTAACGAATGGCTACAAGACAACATATTGACCCTAAACACTAACAAAACTAAAAACATAGCATTCGCCCACAAGTCAAGCCTTCTTCCTTTAACGCACCACTCTATAACGAATCAATTACATAGCTGTTCATGTACTACTCTACAAAGTACTAATAGAATTAAATACCTAAGTGTAATTATTGATCAACACCTGATATTCAAATCACACATAAATAATCTGGTAACTCGAATGCGTAAACTCATTTACATTTTTGAATCCTTAAGGCATATTGCAGACCAACAAGTTAATAAAATGGTTTACAATGCACTATGCCAATCGCTGATATCCTACTGTTTAACGTAATGGGGAGGAGCGGCTAAGACTTATCTAATCGAAGTAGAAAGAGCCCAGCGTGCGATCCTTAAGGTTAGCGCCGGTCTACCATTTCGTTACCCCACTATAGAGCTATACAAAAAATGGGATTTACTTACGATCAGACAAACTTTTTCTTACTTACTATTCTCAAAAAGCACTCTGATCTCCAATACAACCATAGCCTTATAAAGGACAAACACAGCATATGATGACTTAGTAAAAACTAGATAAGAAACTTCACGAGTAAATTTTTAGTTCGCAGTTGCACTCATTGGCGAGTATCACGGCTAAAATAGTTATCGAGCAATAATCAGTTGGAGCGGCAACTAGGAACTTGCGAGGCATTCTCATTAAGCGGAATGTACGCACATTACAAGATTACTTGAACGGAGAGGCTTCTTTCATCGCGGCGGGGCTCGAGTTCGCTTTGTTCTCTCTTTAGAAACAATTTAGCGAGTACTTCAATATGTAAATTCCTCGCTTCGCGGCTGTTGAGTACGAGGCGAGTCTCCGCTGCCCTCTTAACGGCGAGCACCAATAACCCTTGTGAAATCATGATAAATTATCTACACTCACGTTCGCGCGCCTCTCTTATAGACACAACTTTTGCGTGGAGCCATCAAACTTTGGATACGGCAATTTGTCATAATCAGTTCTGCACGTTTAACTCGATCACTTATAATAATAATAATAATAACTTTATTTCGTAAAGGTTTGAAAATACATATACATATACATACATACAATAATATTTATAACTGGTCCAGATAAACTTAATTTAGTTTGTAACGATGACACCTGTGCTAGTGAAATTCACTGTATTACAGGTGTCACTGTCGGCTAACAACAACGAGTTTCTAATTATAATCACGTTCTTAGGGGTTATTTTATTATGGCGATATTTGATATTTTTATATTCTTTTGGTTAGTAACTAATCTAGTGACAGAGTTTTCCAAGGCATCAACTAACTTCTAAGATAATTATATGTATCTACGCTGAGGTATAACTTATAATAGTCATTATTTGATATTTTATATGATATGCAATCTATTGATAACCTTATTAAAAAATGAAATGAATTTTGACATCAGCCGTTCGAAAGCAAAATCGTAGACGTAATATGCTAAGTGCCAAAATATAAAGATTCCATCATGACTTACGTAGACCTCCACCTGTGTGACTCTTTCTCACATCTGTGTATCTCACGTCGCCGTGTGAGCGCCACTTAAAGTCGCAGCCTTCGCATTATTAATGAGGGAGTCTTAGAGAAAATTAAATATAGCATTAGGCCCGGAAGCCCGGGATTGTGGGGGCGAGGGAGTAAGAAAGAGGGCAACAGAGGCAACATAACCCTTCCAACGCGCGCGACAATGCGGGTGCATAATTACGCATTTGTAAATTTTAAATGTCCCACCCACCTCATACAGCTTTTGTATGGCGTGATTCGCACTCACTGTACGTTTTAAACGTTTTCAAATGGATTCGTATGATGACTCCCGCGCAATTAACCCTTAATGCTACGTGCAATTTTATGGGTCTACGTTGAACGCGGTTGATGTTGTAACAAAGTGATGTTATCTAAATGAAAATGATTCTATTATATGGCATTTGGCTGATAGTCGACTATACAAAACTGAAGTCAATGGTCGAGAATGAAAGGCGTAATCTTATAAAAGAAATTAATTAATCGCATTCATCAGATAGATAACAGTAACCTTTGGCTCCCTTGTCAAGCTACTTTTACACCGAAAGGTTAATTAAGCAAAACAAAAAGGGGTTAAACAAAATCAATAGAAGCAAATTCATTAAGCGCTAAGCAGATTGAAATTCAACATGGCGTTGCAAGATGGCGGCGGGCGGGTTAAGGCGCGTTGACAAAGCGGCGTCGTTAGTTCACGAGCCCTCTTATTAACCTTATGATGTACGGAGGGCATCCGTCTTGCTTGCCGCCTGTGACGTCACCGCCCTTAGCACTAACTATATGGAGCCCGTCATATCATATCGCTGTAAGGTGGGATGAGAATCTCAGCTTCTATTGTTCATTATCAATTTGCGTCTTAAGATGCCAAAGAACTATGTCACTTACACGTAACAATGTTGCATTAGATGTAAAAAATAAACAAACCTGTAGGTAGTATCCTTTATTTTATTTTTATACCTTTCCCTTAAATCGAATGTAAATCGGTTAAATAAGTACACTAGTTTGCATGATCTCCCAAGATTAGCAGGACAATCAAAGCGATCAAATAAGATATACCACCTAGCATTTTTCAGTAAATAACTTGTGAAAGGTAAGATAAAATACCTACGAATGTATCATCTCCTTTTATTAAAAAGGCCCATCAAATCTAAAACTAATTTCTAACTCAGCATTGTATCTACCAAACTTTGAAGTCTTAGCAAACAATATTCTCAGTTTTCATCTTATGACTCCCGAAATGGTGAAATAGGAGACACGTGATACGAGAAGTGTTCCCGAAAATTAATTTAAGTTGTTAGTTTCAACGAGAAATAATTAAATAGACGCACTTTCACATCACACGACGTCTCACAACTTATCAATATGAAGCTAACGCTATAATTAGAAGTAATCTAACTGATGCTGTGCCAAAATGTCTTACACCGCCTTCAATGTAAAACTCATTTGAATAGAAGTCGTTAACACAAAAGAAAATGGGAAGTCGCTCAACTAAGTGTTACATAAATGATGTTCGAAGAAATGTAAAATAATTACTGGAAAGTGCTTCCAACCCTTTTTCTAATCGCGAAGGGTTAAAGTCCTTAAAAAATCCGCCCTAATCCTGGAACATCGGAATCACACTAAAAACGTAAATACTTTTATCCGTGTAATCCCGGTCGTCTTCGCGGATTAGCGCTGTAGTATCGGGAGACGGAAAAATGCAAGACGCAATCTAGCAAATGGCATTAAAATGTTTGGGTTCAACCCTCTCCTGGCGCGGTGCGATTTTTCAAAGTCGAAGAAAAAACCCCTTCGTCCGGGGCAATGTAGCGGACTGGCACGTCTTCGGATGCGGCCAATCCACTAGTACTGTGCTCAGACGGTTTTGATACTTTGTACTTGTTCTCATTTCTTTATCAATGTAATAATATACGACATGATTTATATTGTATTTTTTGTGTATAGTATCCACCATATAGATACAGAGAGATGGAAGGAGAGCTGAGCTGAGCTTCGATCTTTGCTCTATAGGGAACATCACAGGCTTTTAAAAAATTCTAAGTCGTATTTATAAGTAAGTTATTATTACGACTACATTTATTACTTTTACGTGGTTACTAAAATTTTACTATATAAATAATGTGTTCAGAATCAGTCATAAAGTTAATTAAATTATTTAAATATACATACATCATTTATCATATAATAGACTTGCACGCATGATGCAATGGTTGAAGTAATCACTTTGCCTCACCGAGTGCCTCCACGCGGAATTTAAAATAATATAAAAGCAAAAAGGTGCTTTTTAAAGTAATTGTATTTTTTACTATTAGAATATTTTTATGATTCAAAATAGCTGTGTCGTCGTATACAGCGATTACGCATCGTGCTCACAATAAAGAATCCCAACATTTTTAAACGAATGCAAATCGTCTGGCGTTGGCCTTTTCTTTGAATCTTTGAATAGAGAATACATAATGAAACAATGCCGCGCCATTTTTCACGTCATAGACAAAGACTGTATCATTTTTCAAGTTAGCTTTTGGATTAATGTAACAATTATTAATGGATAAGCAATATATTTTCTAGCGAAGTGCCTGAAAGTATGATCGCTAGGTTAAAAATTCTACAGATAAAACATATTAAAGTATTAGCTTTTGACATCGGCTTTCTTCTGTACCCCTGACGACTATGTACGTTACTTATATAATGCAAAATTTCATCATGATCTGTCGAGTAGTTAAGGCGTGAATGCGTATCTAACAAAACACAAACTCATATTCGCCTTTATATATACTAATATTATAAAGCTGAAGAGTTTGTTTGTTTGTTTGGTTGAACGCGCTAATCTTAGGAACTATTTGGAACTACTGGATTGCCTATTTATCGAGGAAGGCTATATAAGGCTATATAACATCAAACGAGAGTGAAACCGCGGGCACATCTAGTAGTATTATATAAAAGGATACGCTGAGCCTAAGCGGAGCTGGTAGTTATTTGCTTCATCTAGGGGTCACGGACAGTATAATAATAATAAGTTATACCTACCATCATTAATACATTTTTAACTGTTGCGTTCCATGCCATATATTTAATTAGCTTGTAACCACAGCTGGTGCAACTTAGTCGAAATGTCAAATACACAAAGGTGAATATTATGCGTGATCGTGTTAATTCCTGCTACGAATTATATAGCGAGTATTGTACCAGTAACCACTGCCTCGGTAGTGCAGCGGTTGTATACAACTGCTCTGTATGACGTCTTGGGCTTGATTTCGGGCAAAGTGATATCGGAGTGCTAATCAAGAAACGTTAAACACAAAAAAAAAAAAAAAAAAAAGTTTAACTTTTTTATCATATTGCTGTCTACCAGGTATATAATCCGTGGTACTACTTAAAATTTTATTACATAAATATATACTCCGCCAGTCTCGTAAGTTAAACCTCACGCACTGCATTCACAACCGCTGTGCCACTGAGGCAGTATTTTATGAGTAATATTTTATTATATAAAAGATCTTTTTGAAGTTATGGAAGAAACGGATATTATGAAACAGCAGAAGGCAGTCGCTATTTTCCATCCATTTCCATATCATTCATTCTGTAACGACTGAACTCGTATTTTCATTCAAAACATAGGAAGCACGAATATTCAGACTATTAGAAAGCCATTGCAACAAACAAGAACCATATAATATAATCCAAAACAATACATTTTGTAACTTATAGTGCTGGGTGGAGTCCGAGGAACTCTACGAGTGTCGGTTACGTAGGTGACGAACGAATCACCTACACACCATCTTCTGCTTCCAAGCCGGCTGCATTACTATTAGATGGTTCTTAAGCGCACAACATTATTTGTGTTAAACCGTGGCGGAGTGGATTTCGTAAACAAAGTGTATAAGCCCCCAAAACCTAAATGTTACGCTATAATATATCAGAACGTAAGAGGATTGCGATCTAAATTAGATATATTTAAGTTGTCTGTACTTAATGAATCTGCGGATGTATATGCGTTGACGGAGACATTTTTAGTGAGTAGTATTCATGATGGGGAAGTGTTTCCTAGCGGGTATACTGTGCTACGCCGTGACCGTGCTAATGATGCTGGTTGGGGAGGAGTGTTGTTGGCCGTGCGAGCACAATACTCTGTCATGCAAATTATTGATGTTGATGGTTACACTAGAGATATCGAAGTTGTAGCTGCAATAGTTAATTTTAAATTTAAAAGGATGTTATTATGTTCTGTATACATACCGCCTAATTCTGCAGATGAAAAATATATGAACACTTTTTCTGTCTTGGAAAATATAATTCAAAAATATCCAAGATTGGGTGTTTTGATTCTTGGTGACTTCAATTTGAACTCGTGTAGTCAAAATGTTAGTTTACATTTCGCATATTTTCTCGCGTTTTGTAAACTAAAGCAACACAATGTTATTTTTAATATATTAGGCAATATGTTGGATCTGGTACTGAGTAATCTGGGCGATGAGCATTTAAGTGTGACGGACGACATCGAGCCGCTAGTGCCTGTTGACGCGCATCACCCGCCGCTCGGGGTCCGGCTGCGCGTGCCGCGGCCGGCCGCTGAGCGCGCTCGCTCGCTGCCCGCGCTGTCACAACAACATGACTCATCTTCGCCGCAGTGGAACTTTAAAAAAGCGGACATCTATTCGCTGTATGAATCTATTGCCACATTATCTTGGTCGGAAGTAATGGGTTCTACTGATGTTAATGAAGCGTTGGATGCCTTCTATTCACAGATAACGAATAGCATTAATTATAATGTTCCTTTTAAAACTGTAAATAATTACAAATATATATACCCTACGTGGTATACATCAGATTTAATAAAAAATATAAAACTGAAGTACTATCATCTGAAGAAATTTAGAGAATTACATTTAGTTTTCAATAGGGAATTGTTTGTGTTTTATAGGCAACGAGTTAAAGAGTTAATAAAGGAGGCATATGCCAACTTTATCGAGCGAACTGAGACGGGTATAAAAAGGGATCCGAAAGCTTTTTGGACATTTGTAAAAGCACAACGTTGTTCGCGGCACACCTGCGATGAATTCGAGTATAATGGAAGCGTAGTCTGCGGTCAGGATGCTGCAAATGCTTTTGCAACCTATTTCCAATCGGTATTTTTAGTTGATGAATTAACATCTGACCCAGAAATCACACAGGACTCTGACGGAGGACGAAATCTCTGCTCGTCGAGAATTGCAATAGATTTTATCGATGAGTCTGATTTGTTATTAGCCGTCAAACAGTTAAAGACTAAATCATCTGTAGGACCTGACGGCATAGCTGCTTTTATTATCAAGGACTGTATTAGGGTACTCCAGCAACCTCTTCTACATATATTAAATTTAGCTTTGAAATCTGCTACTTATCCAGCTAGGTGGAAGGTCTCACGCGTTACACCTGTACCCAAGGATGGCTCCAGGTATGAAGTTATAAACCATAGACCCATTGCGGTGTTGTCAGCGCTTGGCAAGGTATTTGAGCATATATTAAACAAACATATCACTAGACAGATTACATCGCAGCTAAGTGAATGTCAGCATGGTTTTAGTGCCGGTAAGTCAACAGCTACAAATTTAATTAACTTTGTTGACTACTGTGTAAGCGAAATGGATCAGAATAGGCAGGTGGATGCGGCATATTTCGACTTCAAAAAAGCCTTTGATCGTGTCCACAATGGTATACTTCTGCAAAAATTCGCTGCATTTGGATTTACTCCTAATCTATTAAAATTATTTGCCAACTATTTTGCGAACCGCACACAGTATGTCCAGCTAGGTAATTACAAGTCTAGCTCATATGTCACCCGCTCTGGCGTGAGCCAAGGCAGCGTTTTAGGTCCGACGCAATTTTTAATAATGATCAATGACTTGCCAAGTGTTGTTAAAGCATCGCAATGTCTCATGTTTGCGGACGATTTGAAGCTGTTCTTGGGTATTAGTAACGTAACAGACTGTGAAATGCTTCAGCGGGACATCGATAGTGTTGTAGCCTGGGGTGTCCGAAACAGACTGGACTTTAATATAAACAAATGTAAAACCATAACTTTGACAAGATCTCGCTCGCCATATCATCATGTTTATAGCATATCAGATGTCTCGCTGGAGCGCGTCACACTTGTGCGTGACTTGGGTCTGACTGTGGATTCGGGCCTAACTTTTAACATGCACATCACAAGCATCTGCAGTCAAAGCTTGAAAGCATTGGGCTTTGTAATGAGGCAATCCGCACCATTTCAGAGCAGGAGTGCTGTCGTTGTGCTGTACTTTTCTTTTGTGCGGAGTATCTTAGAGTATAACTCAATAGTCTGGGACCCGCACGAGGCTAAGTACAGCATAATGATAGAACGCGTTCAGCGCAAATTCGCTCGTTATTTGTACAAGAAGCTTTATGGATTTTATCCTTATCTTTATCCGTCTCTTTTCGTATCTGGAATGGTAGGCATCGACACGCTTGAAACACGCCGCAAATGTGCATTAGTATTGCACTATTATTTACTGATGAACAATAAAATCGACAACCCGTGTTGTTTGTCTCGGTGCTCATTATCAGTGCCTAACCAGTATACGCGATTACGCTCGCGCCGTCTTCTGGCCGCGCCGCCAGTACGAACGTGCACCGCCCAATATGCACCGACTAATCGAGCGATTGCACTGCTCAACGCCCTGATAGCTCAGTATCCGATACTTGATCTGTTTTTTACAAAAAAAGCTACTATTACCAAAATTTGTGAATGTTTCTGTACAAATACATAATCAAATGTAATGGCTCACTGCACGTGTTGGGAAACTGTGAGTGTAGTGAGTAATTGAATGTAAATAAATAAATAAATAAACACTGTACTCACGCTATAATCTTCTTCTTTTCGTGTGGTTAGTGGCCAACCTGTTGTCAAAAGTTGTTCAAGCCTCTGACATGGCTTAACGACTGCTGTCAATTTGACAACAACCGGGACCGACTTTTTACGTGCCACTCACTCACTCACTGTCACTCTCTCACTCAGATGAAGTACCACTAAGGGTCTCCCATCTATAGACTGACCGCACCCAACGTTGCTTAACCTCGCTAATCGTTTACCGATCAGTGAGTGCAACTGGCTATGAGCGCCTCGATATAATAAAAGTTATAAACAAAATAAATTTCAAATACAGGGTACGTCCAAGGGACTCACCTGGGACGTACCCTGTTAATTAAGGGTTACCGTGACAGTATTACAGTATCGTACAAGCATGGACGTAGCGGCAAAGCAGCGGTAGCCCAATGGACGAGTCATCGGAATTGCAATCGAGAATCCCACCTATTTTAAGGACCTAAACCCACTTCTAACACAAACATATAAGCTTAGTTTAGAGTTAACAAGAGTACAAAATGGTTTTTTCGTAATACAAATTTGTTGTCGAAATTACAAGAAATTATTAAAACATTTTGTACTTAGTTGTACGCAAATACTTAATAATACCACACAGACAAGTCAGCCATAGAATAGTTTATTTACAAATTATTTTAATTATACAAGTATTTTTATCGCTTTTTAATTTTAACTCATCAATTACCTGAAAAACTATACGCAATGGAAAAACCATTGTGTCTGGTCCCCGGCGTCAGAGCGGTGGCCAAGAGATTGAGATATTAATGATATTCTGTAACGCAGCGGCAGTAAGAGCGACTGCTGTGCGCGAGATCTCGAGCTCGGTTCCTGGGTCAGGCAAGTATTAGTGGGGTTTTCTGTTAATTAATTCTCAGTAACAGCACGGCACCTGAAACTGTGCTCGCTAGACGACCATAGGCTCGTCACCTATTGCGTGGAAAATAAACTCATAGCTGGCTAAATGTTCTCACACTCTCCTCTGTTTACACTTTTGAGAATATACGCGTGAGACTATGTATATATAGATTTTTAAGGAATTAGCTTTAAAATATTGTCTTTATTATATTAAACAATATCCATTCTTACATTATGAGTAGAATGACAGTTATGTAAAAAAGCTCTTAGTTATCTATCGCACTTGATTCTTCGAGCTTTTTTATCGTATAGAATAATTCCAACTAGCAAGCCGGGCGGGTAATCTTGAGCGTCAGTGTTTTTTTTTGTCACGACAGCGATGCCGATGTTGTCTTAGCTACAATGCCTTTAGCTGATAGAAAGCTTTGAATACCGGGGCTACTTGCTTTACATTTACTTACTGCATTATTTTAAGAGTTTAAATTGCTCTGAAGAGATGTAAAGGTCTAGGCATAAGAAAACAAAAGGTCTTTGATAATCTTTTGTTGGGTGTATCTCTTGTAAAAATAATATTTGTGTGACGTAAAATTATTACGTTAAAAAACTGACTTTGCTGGTTTTCGTACTGTTTGCGTATATCTAATGAAAAGATGATGAAATTACTTCTAGTTTTACCAAGCACCCATATTCAGTAACATCTTAAAGCATCTTCAGCAGCTACCATGTCAAAGTCAACGTGTCAAAAATATCAATTCATTTAGGTTTCTATACTGGATGTTAAAGTATAGTGGTTAAGTGAGTTACTTAAGTTATTTATTTATTTGTTTAAGGATTTCCAACAAAGGAATATACAATAACATACATTATAAAGCAATAATATATAGCATATATAGCAGCGATAGCTCAGTGGGGAGACCAACAGACTGCAATGCAGAGGGTTTCGGGTTCGAACCCTCGTCGCGCACCTCTGATTTTCGGAAGTTATATGACTTTTTGAAATTATCTGCGTATTGATTGACAATTATCGCCTGCTCCGTGCCTCGGAGAGCACGTTAAACCGGCGGTCCCGGCTGCCATGAACATCTATGGCAGTCGTTATTGGGAAAGTCAATCCCCTTTAATATCCTGACACTGGTCTAGCCTTAGGTTATCGTTAGCCTTTGCGTTGCGGAGGTCAGGTGGCAGCCGCTCCGTGTAAAAACTGATATCCAGTCAAATCCGGTTAGACTAGAAAAAGCCGACCCCAAGTGACTTTGGAATAATAAAGGCTAAGGGAGAAGAAGACATTATAAAGTAATAATATTATTGAAGTAACTTTAAGGTTAATTGCTAGGTTCAGGTAAAAGGTAGAGCCTATGAGAAGATGCATTTAAGAAAACCACGGCCATGTCCATAAGACATAATTAGTAATTGGTAAATTATGTATTTGACGCCATTAAGCCTCCCACTTATGCATATAAATTAATAATAAAAAGTTTATGATAAATAGAATAAGTGCATATAGTGACGTTAAATAATTTATTTCAGTAGTATTATAAAAGTTAGTATAAATCACGTTTCAATCGGTTTCAAGTTTACGACGAAACGCTCCGTAGATAATAGTCTATTTAACCGGTCGGCGCCGATTCGATATCTCAAATGATTATCGTAAAAGCCGTGAGTCGCTTGGAGGCAAGATTAAGCCGGGCTTATCCTAAAAAGCAGCTCTTGTCTAATTGCAACGGACTCATAAAGCACTACACCTATAAAGGCTAAGCGGTCGGATTCAAAATAATGTGTTTTACATTTTCGTACCGACGGTATCTGCGACATAAAACGGCCTGTAATTTATTCTATTGCTGAAAGGGTTGGGTTGGCTCGGGGTGGGAATTACCCAAGGTGGGTGCTAAAGGGTTAAGCCGAATATACGGGGTCGCGGCGCCGGCAAACTTTGTTAATTTATGCGCTTAAAAATGTCAACTGAAAATTATGACGCCAAAACACATTTCCTATTTGTATGAATGTGATTGTTATTGTTTATTTATTGTATATTTTTATTGGAATTCGAGTCGATAATTGTGCTATTTTTATTTTAATACACTTAAACTAACAATATTCCGCATGATAGATTTTACCAAATAAATAAAAATGGTTTTGTATTGAATAATCGAATCACTACGAAAATTTCGCTCTTGTAATCTTAAGCTATCTTCGTAAGAAATTTTATCGTAATATAAACAAAACCGACTTGCATACTAACAAACGATGATTATCTAATTAAAATATTTGTATTGAAAATTTGAGTATGTTGTTTTCTAAAATATTGGCATGATAAAAATAAAGTTAAACACACATATAACGACAATAAAAATAGTAAACACTATTATAGTAGAATTACAAGGCTATTACTGAATTCCAAGGTATGACATTCACTTGAAAGTAAGACGACAACGAGGAGCTTTGAACAAAACACTTTTCTCCGAATCCGCCACCATTTGACAGTCCGTAGGTAACAGTGTAACAATTGAGGAGTGCCGCGGCAGAGATAAGGCTTTGTAACAAGCCTGGGGAGAGCTCGTCTCACTCATTATTAAAATATTCTGATGAGTGCGTTAAGCACCACGTTTAGCGTTAGTGGAGCGTTTCACGCGATAACTCTTAACGCTATTGTTTTGGTGATTGAATTTTTGAACAGTAGGGTGGTACCTCCCGTGTTATGGGACATTGTGTGATTTCTATTAAACTAACAGGGATAAAATCCATGCTTATATATCCTTAAAATGTATTATTCAATAGTAAACATAAATAGTCTGATATATATTGATTGTAATTCTTTGTACATCGGGTTTCACAACAAACCGACCCTTGCTTGATTGGTCACACTTTTTAATATTCTACTATAGATACTTGATTTGGTATCTAAAATATATAGTATTATCTTTTTGTTCAGGTATAGCCCATCAGCTAGCTGGTTTGCCAGGGGGCGAATGGGGTGCGCTGGCGCGTCACTACCCCCCTCCGTTGCTGCCCACTCCTGCGCACTTCACCCCGCACGTGCTACCGGCGGCGCATACACAACCACAACATATACCTCCCCCGCCGCATGAGACTGGTAACTATTAAGCTGTTATAATGAACTATTGTTACCAGATTTCACCGTCAATCAGCGCTAATTTACGTTTTGATATTTGTTACAGATCTGACGTCAGACAATCCAATAACAATGCATGCGCACAGCACGACGAGTCCGGCAAACTCGCGTCCAAGCTCACCACATGACGATGACGATATATCCGTCACGGCATCTAGCAGCCCGCCCCCTGACGATCGTCCTGGAGCTTTTACTTCAGTCACGAGGTCAAGGAAACCGTTACAGCCGTTGGCAGCACCCTCAAGCTTATTCCACAGCGCTTTAGCAGCTCAACTATTCCTCAATTCCCCCTTGTTACCCACACCACCGGCGTGGTTATACTCTCAACTCTACGGTGGCTACGACTGGTGGCTTCGACCACCACCGCCACAAGAAGACTCAAACCATTCAAGTCCCGAAAGAGAAGAAGAAAGCTCATCAGCCTCAGGAACAGGGAAGAAACGTCCTGCATCACCAGATTGGACAGAACAGGGAGTACGAACTCGAAGCAAGTCCCTCATCACGTCAGAAAGACGACCTGTTGACGTTTGGCGCCCATACTAGTAACGTGCTAATGACAATTACAGGAAATCTTTACTGTCCATATACGTATGATTACGGATCGTAGGACACTTTTGATTTTACATTCAATTGTTTGTACTTTCGAGTCCCTGTATTAGTGTTTCATCAGATGGTTATAATGATACGTGTAGTGGACAGTTTATTTTGTACCTTCGGCTTGCGTCCCGTCCCGCGTGTTGAGACGTTCAGATATTGGACATAATGTGCTCGTCTACGATAATATAGTGGTTATTGTCGACCGATAGGTGTTTTTACGTTAAGTAATTGAATGTGAATTTCAAATCGTAACGTTTAATGAATTGTTGACTGTATTATAAGATAATGCAAATCTGTAAATAAAGTTATCGAAATTTTTAGTATGTCGTTTTATTAAAGCAATTTAGGCCACAGAAACGAAATATTTTATATGGCGCAGCGGGAGTAAAAAGTTTTGGATTGTGTCCATTATAGTCGAAACCACACCGCCGAGCTATTTGGCACAGGTCATTGCGTCCAGGCATTATGAATGTATGGAGCAATGAAATGTTTTGTCGTTGTTTATTTATATAGTAAGTATTTCAGCGATTCCTGCTGCATAAATGTTTATCATTTCTGCCACAAATAATACAAAGTATTGTGTGTTAAATTTTAATTAGGATCATAACTTACAAAATTAAATATATTATGTAACATGATTGGGTAGGTATCACTGTTAACATTGTGTGTTTTTATCAAAAGATTGTTTCATTTCGGACAGGTACATGTCTGGGTACCGGTGCATTTTCCGTCAACGAATTCTAGAAGCCTTAGGACTCCGCTAAAGACTTCTGAAGCCGTTGCGATTATTTGGTCTTTTGGTAGGAGAAACTTATGTTTCTTTCCCCTAAGTTCCACCATGTAAGAGAAGGGTATTTTAGCAACACCATAGCTCCAGTCAGTACTAGTACCTGAGGCGTAATACATGAGATCCTTGGTGCTGCCCACTTTATATGTGTGCCCGCTTGTTTGATGGATTGCCTGGAAATAGATAAAAAAGAATTACATTTTTTTCTCAAGTAGCTATGTAAACTAGGTTTTTATAGTAGGTATCATAGCGATAGCCTGGTGGAAGACCGTTGAACTGCTACACAGAGGTCTAGAGTTTGATCCCAAGACGCGTATCTCTAAATTTTCAAAGTTATGTGCTTATTAAATAGCTAACTATTAAGGAAATCATCGTGAGGAAACCTGAAAATCTGAGTTCTCCATATGTTATCGAAGATATGTGAAGTCTGCCAACTAACACTAGGCCCGCGTAGTGGACTATGGCGTACCCCTTCTCACATTGAGAACAGGCTTGTGGCCAGTAGTGGGACAGTTTATTACAGGGCTGGCTACTAGAATAAACACAATATATCAAGATTATGGTAAGTATGTATATTGTTATGTGTTTTTCGATTGTCTTTACTATTTGAGCTTGCAGCAGCACGCCGATAGCAGTTTACAATTGTTTCTAAATTATGACTGGCATCCTAGCAATTGCCAGATTAAGCTACTATTTTTATTTAAATATCAAATGTGGTAAAAGCTTATGATTTAATAATCAATTCAATGACCTTTAGAATAAATGTAAGTCTAATATTATAACAATATAATTCATTTATATTTTCATTTATAAGTAGTATATATTAAAAAAAAGAAATATTATAAATGCGAATGTGAGTTTGCTTCTTTGTTACGCTTTCACACCTTAACTTCTCGACCGATTATCATGAAATTTCGCATACACATTGTCAGGGGATCAGAAAAGGATATTCATGCAGGAAAAAGTACCTAACCTAACCTATATTACGCCAGTAATGGCGCGGGCAAAATCTAGTACTCTATATTTATTCTAAAGATCACTTAATCGATTGAATCGGTGTAGTTGTACTCACTTTAGCCATGGCTGTTCCACCTTCAAGCAGCATTACATAGTCAGGACAGGGTTCACTGGTATAGCCCCATGGAAATATTATAGCGTCGCCATAACTATGGAAGGATATAAACACTTGGAACTTCGTATGGGAATCTAGTATCGTACGCTGAAAGTAAACAATATATATTTTAAATATTGTATGATATAACTGTATTATTTCAACTTTTTTATAAAAAAGAAAGAAAACTGCAGATTGCTTGATGGTTATTGGATCGCTTGCAATGCTAGATGTAATATTAGCAGTTTGCTGACCCGAGGCAAACGTAGTTAAAGGTGGGATGACAGGAAAGCTATGTGACACTTCGAAACTCTAACTCGAAACGCAGTGACAGCGTATTCTTACGTCGGATTTCTGTAAGAAAGCCAGCTTATTCGTACTATCACCGATTTTTCATTACTACGTCTACTTCCATACTGGCAATAATTCCAGTGTCACGAGGACTTTACATACATTAAAAAAATGGACACAATACACTCAGACTCGGAACAATGATTTGTGGATCACGTAAATTTTTGTACCATGTAGATCGAACCCACTATCAGCGCAGTGACAGTGACGAAGCGATCACTTAAATAACGCCATCCTTGCAGTCTAATTGACAACGGCAAACTCTTCCACTGCTTAAAACTGGTACCTTCTAACTTACGGAATAGTAATGAAATACTTACTTTTACTGCGGCGGTTTCAGGTTCGGAAAAGGCTTTTGGTCCCCTAAAGAATATATTTCCAGGGTCATCTGATGAGCCCTCTTCACCTTTTTCACCCCAACCTTGGCTGAAACAGATCGCTTTCGATTGTCATCAAAAATTCTCGGTTAGTCATTACTTTCTTCTATGATACTAATGATTGAACCAATTAAGGTTAAATCGGACATAGAGTCACACTTTTCTGTAGGAAAGTCAGAATCGTCTAACAAATGCAATAAAATGTAAATACTAAATGCTTGCTTCAGTGGGTTACGTCCGATCCTGAAGCCTCAGGTTTAAGGTTTACTTGGTTGGGCAAAAGTCTTAATATCAGAAAAGTATGGTAGTGAGCCCAGCAGATGGCAATAGGCAGATGCCTATGCATGTGTATGCAACTTTGCACAGCGTGTAACAGAAAGGTGTGGTCATATTTTAGGGTCGTGATGTATAATATCTGAAAAAGAACCTTACTTAACATATCGAATAGAATACGCTGATATTGTTAATTCGATAAAAAGAAAATGCTAGATCTTAGTAAAAATCTATTTACCTATATAAAAATTTCATGTGTGTGGTGTTTGTAGTCGCACTCCTCCGAAACGGCTCGACCGATTTTTATGTTATTTTTATGTATATTTGTTAGGTATGAGAATAAATCGTAAAGTATATTTCATACCGCTAGGTGATTAGGGTGTCCCTATCCAATAAATTTATATGGGAGAACAACGTTTACCGGGTCAGCTAGTAATATAGATTTACTCCTCGCGGTTTTCAATAGTACAGGGGCTTATATTACATGACCCTTAGATATTACCACACCTTGCTGTTACACGCTGTATTGAGTATTAAATTGAATTTGTTACTTAAATTACGCCCGTACTGCGAAGTTAGTTATTGAGATAAAGAGTCAGATAACATGAAAACATGTACCTCCAGTTTCTGTTAAGATCGACGCCAACACACTCCCCATACTGCGCGCGATTCTTTCGCCACATTCTATCGGTCGTGTGTGTATACTCATAACCGTCTGGATTCAACACGGGAACGATGTACCTTTGTGCAAATAAAATTATTTTTAAAATAATGTTGGATATTTAATACGACAATGTCTTATCGTAGAAGTAATATCCAGATGGCGCAGTGGTTTAATTGGTTGTCTGCCCACTGCCGATACACCTAGAGGTGTAAATGTTAATTATTGTACCGCATGGACAAACATATGAGTGATCCACAAATAGGCGTTGCGAGTCTGGGTATTTAATTTTCTTTGTGCCTGTTGTTTCAAATTGTCTTTAGCGACACAAGGATACTTTTTAGGCGTAAGTTGTCCTTAACTAAATGTTATTAATATTAAGGCTTAATGAAATGTCTCGGGTTTTTTTTTGATAAAAAGTACAAAAATGAAGTGTATGAGGAATGTGATGAAAGTGAATGAAGCCAGAGAAGTGTGTCAGGATCGTAGCAAATGGAAATCAGTAGACTCTGCCTACCCCTCTGGAAAACAGGCGTGAATCTATGTATGTATGTAAAAAGTACAAAAAGTTTGGCAAGCCTTTAACAAGCCGTCGCATGCTAGTTGTGAAATCTCGTATGTTCATCGTATTTAGAAAATGTTGTCACATGGCGTTTTCTCTTTTCTATTATAATAATAACAGTTATGTTCTTCTTCGTAATATCAGCCCTGTATGAAATTGCACCACTGCCAGCAGTGGGACAGTCTCCACAGGCCCGTGCCTAGGTACAGGCTTTTCTCAGTGTGAGAAGGGTTAGGCCATAGTCCACCATGCTGGCCTAGTGCGGGTTGGCAGACTTCACATATCTTTGAGAACATCATGGAGAACTCTCAGACATGCAGGTTTTCTCACGATGTTTTCATTCACCGTTAAAGCAAACGATAATTATCTAATTAATATGCACATAACTTCAAAAAGTCAGAGATGCGCGCCATTGGATCGAACTCGAGAGCTCTGCCTGTCATTCCAACGATATCCCAGTAGGCTATCGATGCTCGCTATATATATTCTATTACAGACATTCAAATAAAAAGTCTTGTATAAAGAAAACAGAAAATATTGTTAAAATATATTGTAAAATCCACTGGCGGACATACCAGTCTTTATTAGTAACACTGTCGGGATAAGCATGGAAGTTCCTGACGATTTTGTCCGCAATGTACGTCACTGAAGCAGGGCTGATCCACTCGCGCGCGTGAATGGTGCCATCTAACCATACGCCGGGATTACCGTCGTCGCCATTGGATATTTTCAGTAACTGTAATATTTATAATAATATACCTAGTTTATAAACTGATCAGCTGTGCACAGACCTCTTCTCGGAATAACAAGTCTAATATTTGGATATGCAAATAATCTATCTAATATTATAAAGAGGAAAGATTTCATTTTTTGTTTGTTTGTAAGGATTGAAATTAAAAAAACTTTATATGGATTTTATCACGTTGTTTATTTTTTTATAAAACTCTATTATTACATAATTTTGAAACTTTAATCTATTATTGTTAAACACTTTTACTAGTTACTGTTTACTTAAATTTAAGCTATTTAAATTATATAACTATTTAGACTTAAATTTACAATTTCCTCGACGTTTCGGTTGCTTTTTAGCAGCCATGGTCACGGGGAGACTAAGATGGTAGTTGTCTCAATGTTCCAGTGTAGTTATTTCACGTTGTTTATTTTTTTATAAAACTCTATTATTACATAATTTTGAAACTTTAATCTATTATTGTTAAACACTTTTACTAGTTACTGTTTACTTAAATTTAAGCTATTTAAATTATATAACTATTTAGATTTAATTTTACACTTTCCTCGACGTTTTGGTTGCTTTTTAGCAGCCATGGTCACGGGGAGACTAAGATGGTAATTGTCTCAATGTTCCAGTGTAGTTATTTCAAAGTACTCGAACATAATTTAATCATTGGTGTTTGGTGTTACTATTTACGCAGAAAATTTAATTAATTTCAATGTATAACATTCGCGTAAACATAAGACAATATTATGTTTGAAAGGATTTAAATTAAAATTATTTCATTATTAGAAAACTTTATTATTACCGAGTAACATAGCTATGCTTTATTTAAAAAGAAAAGTAATGTTACTAACATAACTTAGCCGGGCAAAAAGACAATAGGGAATAAACTGCTATAATCTGTGCGCATAAACGCACAGCGAGTATTCAAATAGATTCCTTTTCAAAAATGTAATATTTAAATGATTCCTTTATGTAAGTATACCATATATACCACAACTCTCTTGCAGGATTAGAGCCTAATTCGGTGTTAGTACTCAGCAGGCCACTTATTTGGTTTTACGGCTAGTGACGTCATCGGGATATTTTTAAGGATACGAAATGAGAAATCCAATTGTTATTTGTGTTTATGAAAACCGGTACTGACAGCAGTACATACCCTTCAAAGCACGATTTAAAAAATAATGATGTTACCTTTAAATCTCTTCCCTCTGGTGTTTGTCCAATGACGCTGACGGTACATAAATAGGGATATTCTGCTGCCAAGTTATCCATAAATGCGTAGATTGTGTCTAGACTGTGGTAGCTTTTCCAGTCCATTTGGGCTTCTGAAATGTCCATCTTGGTACGAGTATTTGACGAAAGTGATTATGATTTTAAACGTCTTATTGTATTTAAATGTGTGCCGTAATTAATACGTGCTTTTGTTGCCCTAATGGCTGTATTGTACAATGTATTATAATATTATATACGATGGTTATTATCCAATGCCATTACGCATTAAGTAGTTATCTAATATGCAACAATGTAATACATTTTCTGATAATATGTTATTAGTGAAGACTTAACAGAAAAAGGGTTGGAATTAATTTTGTCTTAATTTACAGATTGCAGTTCTCGGAATAATTGATTAATTAATTATTTATACAACCAACGCTAATAACTTATTCATATTTACTCTAATTTAGAACAAATTGCAATCGTTTAAGGTATTACGTCAATTATCCTTCAGACCGAATTTCAGTCACGGCGGCCAATCTTAACGGAGATTGGCCATCTGCGCAGAAGATATTATAATATCACTATAGTGCATAAATGTGTGCGCAAACACAAGTGCCCTCTCTGTTCCCTAACTCTCATGATCCGAGTGGACGGGAATCCGGCACGACTGGAGAGAGATCAGGTGCAGGATCAATGGCTTTACGTGCTTTCCGAGGCACAGGGGTGTTTAACACCGCCAACTTCCTAACTCTAGGCTGCTATTGAGATTTCTTAACAGAAAAACCTAACCCAAGACTTTATGCACAGCAGTCGCATTCACTACTGCTGCACCACGGAGGCACGGAGGTGGCAGGCTTAGTAAAATACTAAAACAAAGAAGACCTATCCGGAGGGTCAAAAACAATATGCTTTGCCTGCTCAGTCTATGAACGTTATAAAGTCGTCACTAAATACATACCTCGGTTACTAGATTTTCGAAAAAGACGTGTTAAGAACTCCCACATGTTTATATTTCTCAGCTGCTAATAAATAAATCATGCATACTTCCCAAAACATTTGACTTACTGGAGGAAGAACTTCTTTTCAACATGGTTTTTATGCTGTAGACTTCCTTATTATGTAAACCACTGACGTCAGTCACCGCTATCGAGTATGCAACTTCCCTTTCGTTCAGCAATGCCGCTACTTGCGCAGCCTGCGGTCCCTCAACCATGATTTCCATCGTACTAGTTTCTTCCTTCCATATGTTGACAGCTAAAACAAAAGGAATACCTAGTAATACTGCGTAGTAGTCACTGCTAAGGAATCAGAGCCAAAGGTTCAACTTTTGGTTAACCTTTTCCTTATTACCAAAGTCGGAATCAGGATTACCCATTTTTAATTCTAAACGTATTTACTAAATAGTTCGTACATACAATAGCTGCTTCTAGACACACTTTCATTCCTGCGCAAAAGATACTTTGGCTATTGTACGGCAAAAGCAGCCCTGGTTTTTCCATTTAAAAGTAAGGTTTGAAAAGATGAAGAAATACCGTCCGCAAAAATTAACGTAAATTGTCTTCACTAGATGCACCCGTGCGATCAAAAAATATATTTTTAGGGTTTATGAGTTAAGATTTTGTTGGTTGATTTATTTTACTTCATTTTGACCTTTGAATTAGTTTTGATAGATATGAATTTCAACTTGAAAATAAATGTCAATTAAAAAAACATCTTTAGTACTTACGCCTAAATCGAATTTTATATCTTTGTATTTTCAGGACCGTTCGACAAAACATTTTCGTGTCGATTTCGATTCGATCGATTTGATTTCTTGAATATAATCACTTTGAAGATTTCATATCTTATATAATATGCCAAATTAAAGTTTTCAATGTATAGTTCATTTCACATTATGTAACTCTAAGCACCGAACACTGTGGAACAACAGAGAAACTAAGTACTTTTAATAATTTCGAACAGCACCTAAATTCTTGTTCTAAATTCCATCCATGAAGATATCTTCATAGGTAATTATATCTATTAGTGTGTAGGTTTAGATTTACTATTTTAAGTTGAAAGTTCTAGCAGAAAATCGAATATAGCTTACAGACCATTTATACTTGTGATGAAAATAAAATTAATATTTTGAACTAGGTATTGCTCTATCTAAACTAAAAAACAACTGCAATGAGAATTTGTTTGTATACACGAGATATTAAATAAAACGACTATTTAATAGGGTCTGGACTCACAACAACAGATTGGTTTGATCTGAATGTTGGTTTGTTCCGATATCACGTAAAAATCACAAAACGTATTGTGATGCATTTGTTTTACAGGTACGACTTGGGGTTCAACAAAATTTTTTTCAACAAGATTCTATCCAATAGAACTATAGTGTGATTCTCGAACTAAATCACGGGTGGACGTGAACGAAGTAGCGGGTAAAGGCTTGTCAGTAATACTGACAAGTATCATCATTGTATAAGTGTGAACATTCATTACCTATTTGAAAGAGCAATCGCACAGGAATAAACATATGTGTGTAAAGGCAGCTAATCTTACTATCTTGTTGTAGATAATACAATATACTCAGATAACAGAAGATATTCTTGAAGAAACTCTAGTTACTCTAGTTCTAGTCTTGGCTTACGAACCTCCCAATGTGTCCAGTGATTTCACAAAATTTCTCTGTCCTTCTCTAGTAAATTTTACCTGCCATACTTGCGTTTTTGGAGGTAGAGGTGCCACTTTGACTGTGTACTTAAATGGCAGTCTAATAACAAAACATATGTGTTACTTTTTAACTACTAGAGATTTATGTATATATAAAAAATATGGTATTCATAGTCACTGAAAATTTTGGTTAGAATTTGAACAGAGTCGAACAGAGTGAGCGTTTTATTGACGACTGGGATTTGTCATAATTGTGATGTCTATGAAAGTTGACAGCTAGCAGTTTTTATATCTCTGTAAGATATAATTTATTTTATTGGATGCAATCGAGATGTCTTGGGTTCGTGTTAGAAGTGAGTTCACGTGGGTAGTGCCCATGGGTAGTGGGTAGAGTCCATATCCATGGAATCATATCGATTGCACTACCCACATGAACTCACTTCTAACATAAGCATTTTATTTTAGGTGGAGAATCTTTATTCTCTTCATTATCTCTATAATGAAGAGAATAAAGATGGAGGTAAACTACAATACTAATTTGACTCTGTAAGATCATAGACTCTGTAAAACGTCTTCAATTATATTGCTGTTTATATTTAGTTATATTGTATTTGTGATTTTATTTAATAAAATATATTATATACATATATGCAATATACAACTAGAAAAATAAAGATCCAGAAAATAATAGAACCCTCAACAAAATTGCAACGGTTTTTAAATCTGAATCATGGTCTGAATCTACGATTTCAGTTTTCGGTACGCTGTCTCTTACACCCGGTATATGCCTTCTGCTGTGTTACCAAGATGTTACGTCACAGCTGATTCTTTATTTAATAGGAAATAGCTATAAAATAAAATATATAATAAAGTATATTAAAAATACTTTTCTGTCGGTCGGTTGGTGTAGCCTTGCGAGTAAGAGATTGTGAGTTGAATCCTCAGTCAGTTTTGTAATAAATTCACCCTTCAAGAATGCTAGTTACATGAAACTTTCACATTTATTTTCTTAAACTAAAGAACTAAATGTTAAGTCAAAGTAAAATTTCACACTGAAATAAATTACTGAACGTAAATTAATTTCAATGCATAATATTCGCTTGATAAGCATGAATCAAAAGTATACTTGTAACTTAGTTAAAATAGGTTCATTTTTACAGTATTATGTCATATATATATCATTAGTCACAGTAATATGAGGTATATTATATATAAAAACCAAATATGTATGTACATATAAATATACCTTAAGTTTTATACGTATCTGTCTGTGTTGTCACTTCAGATTCGCTGGTTAACTGTAGTACTATTTCGTCTTCAAATTGATTCTGTGTTTCTGCGTTGACTACTTCAATTGTTTTTACTACTTTAATTTTATCAGTTGTCACGTTCTTAGTGACATCTTTTTGAGGTTCCTTTTGCTGAGGTGCCTCCTTAGACTCTATCTTTATTACAGACTCTTTATAATTGTCAACAAATTCCATCAACGCAACCAGACAGTTCAATATTTCTGCACCAGTTTCTGCGATTTCTTCTTTAGGCACTTTGAACTTGTGTTTCTTACTTCTGAGTTCTATTAGATAGCAGTATGGAATACCGACCACTCCATGGGACCAATCGTTACTAGTGCCTGCAGCAGGATACATAACATCTCTCGAAACACCCACTTTATAAATGTTGCCATTAGTATCATGGATAGCCTGCTTACAAAAAAGTTTATATCTTATCTACCTATGCAAAAAAATAACCAGTCGATTAGGTTGAGTTTATTTGTCTTTTTGATGAGTCATGTGGGGTGGCATGGAATACTAACTAACTAATGTACGGACTAATGATAGTATTGTTCTATGATTATGATAATGATTTTGGATATTATGCTTTTTATTCACCCAAAACTTTAAAACAGAGAAATAAATGTATATTTTTTGTGGTTATCTTATAAAATTAATGACGAATAAGAAGCTTTATGATAATAGTTTTAAAGTTTGCATTAAAAATTTATATCGTGCTTTATCGCCGTAAATCATGATAAATTAAATAGTCTTTTATCGCTGGCTTTAAAGATGAAAGAAAACATCGAGAGGAAACCTACATATCTACGAGTTCTCCATAATGTTTTCGAAGATATGTAAAGTCTTCCGACCCGCTTTAGGCCAGCATAGCGCATTACGACCTATCTTATCTTATGTGATCAGTCAGTGCAGACCGCCGATACTTCGACCCAGTGGGATCTTTTGTATCGACACTCTCCCAGTAACGAGTGCCTTCGATGTTCATGGCAGCCGGAACCGACAGCTTAACGTGCTCTCCGAGGCACGGAGCAGGCGATAATTGTCAATCAATACGCACATAATTTCGAAAAGTCATATAACTTCCGAAAGTTAGAGGTGCGCGATTTGGGTTCGAACCCGAGACCCTCTGCATTGCAGTCTGTTGGTCTCCCCACAGAGCTATCGCTGCCTGCACTACGACCTAACTCTTCTTACGCTGAGATGAGGCCCATGTCCAGCTGTGGGACAGATTATTACAGGGCTGATATTATTATTATTTATTTGTAATATCATTGTTTGTAAAGATTACTTTTATTGAAATAGTATGAACTGATGCAACCTCAAGACCTTACCTATGACCATTAACACTAACACATAATTATGCAACAGGGTCTATATGTTACCTTTGCCATAACAGTAGCTCCTTCTAGAAGCCGTATGTAATCAGGAGCTAATGTCTCCGTGTAAGCGAAGGGCATTATGATAATTTGTCCAAAGCTGTGCAGAGTTATGTAGACTTTGAAAGTGACGCCCGAGTTCATGAACACATCCTGTAAAATTGTATTCATAAAAAAATTATACTACGTGTAATAGTAAATTGTGGTCTCATTTAAAGATCATATAGTTTTAATCTCTTGAATGAAGTCAATATTTCATCGGAGATTCAAAATCCTTACTATTATTTTAAATGTAAATGTGAGTTTGTTTGTTTGTTACATTTTCACGCCCTAACTACTCGACCAATCATCATGAAATTTCGCATACACATTGTCAGGGGTACAGAAACGTAGATAGGGTACGTTTCTGTACCCCTGTACCTGCCTTTTCTTGATTCTTGAATCAAGAAAAGAAAAGTAGTGTAAAATAAAAAAGACATAAATAAAATTTGAAGAAGGTCAAGTGTGTACATAATTTAATAGTTATGGTAAAATTACTATGCCATGGATACTGAGCCGAAGTCGCCAATTTAAGAATTTTAGCTTGAGTTTTTGAACAAGCATCATCTCAAACTACTATATAGATTGTGAATTAAACTTCGTACATTAATAGTCTATTTTCATCTTAATTATAAAAGCAACATACTGCATCAATATCGGTACCCCATATCTGAAGATGCAACTTGACTTCTACTTAATATGGAATATTTATACAAGATGGTTAATCATCACTGGTTACTGGTTATCTCATACTGATCTTAATTAACTTAGGAAGTAATTATATAAATATTCAATTACCACAAATGTATACTATGTATTAGGAACAAAATAAAATAGGAAGCTAAACTTTTTTTTAATGTTTACGCCAGCGTCATCTTTGATACACTCTTTATGCGAGCGAAGTCGTAAGCTAAAATTAATATAATTATAGTATATAGATAATTGATAATCTTTTTCCCAATAATGTCGTGTAATATTTTTCACGTAAATACATTTAATAGTGCAAACAATGATTTAATTTAATGTAACAGAGCTATATAAAACCGTTACAATGAAATTGATTTACGACTAAATCCTGTTTGCAGTTTAATCTCTGCGTGCAATGGCGACGACACGATTTTGGTATCAACGCATATTACGGCTAAATGATCGCGCTCGATGCCGGCGATCATTTGCTACATTTAAATATTTTAAATCGCTATTCATTTGTATGTTCTAATTATTTCTACTACATAAATGGAAATTGCGAGTTGATCGTCTGGAATATTTTTATTTACTACGAAAGAGTCACGCATAGGAACGCGTGACTCTTTGTATGCAGAAGCACGGAATATTTATACTAATATAATAATAAAGAGTAAAGATTAGATTTCTTGTTTGTTTTTGTAAGAGAAACTCAAAAACTACCCAACCGATATAAAAAGATCTTTTACCGTTAGGATTTTATTATCAGCGAGTATCACAGATCAAATAAAAGAAAATGCGAAGGTCATGTCTTATAATGAGGTCAAGGTATTGGGCGAAAATCGAGAAAGATGGCGTATACTCCACCGTCAAGAGCAAATCTTTTAATTATAAAGAAGAAGAACATAGGCTATATTTTACTTATAAAAAGAAGTGTTGCTAACATAACCTAACCTACTTTTACGAAGGCGAAGCGGGCGAAGCCGCGAGCAAAAGGTAGTAAATAAATAAAGTATACTGTGCTATGTCTGAAGATATAAATAATTAAGGTATGGTGTGCTGATACATTTTGCCAGCAATTTTCGGTATTTTTCGTGATTGTGGTCCATCTGGCATTTTGTTAGACTATGCCAGAAACGGGAATAGAACCAACGATCACACTTGGTTGCAAACGTAACTGTAGATTATGTAACGGCACCAACGAGGCAGTATTGTTTTTTTATAGGAAGATAATGTCTATTATATTAACTGTGTATTGCTATATAATATCGTATAATTACATAATATACATCACATAACACAATAATTGGCAAAGAACAATGTATCTACAAAGTCTCAAGTTAGAAAATTATTTATAAGATTGTATATAAGGGTGACTGTATTTCTTTTAATTTACGACGTTTTGGTTTTTTTTACTTTTCATCCGCAAGTAAGACAACAAAACAAGAACTTTTGAGTAACACTGCTAAATGTATAATAATAATAATTTATTTAACAAATTTCTTTACAAACATTTTCACAATGATAATTACACAATTTTTAAAAGAACATATCACTTATTTTGTGTCGTTGATACCTGTACTAATGCAAGCATTGTATCACAGGTGCTAGCGCCTTCCATGGATTTAAGATTACTTATTATAATCTTGATATACCTAGCAATTTAAAGTGAACATATTTTACAAAAAGTTTTTACCATTAATGAATTAATAATATACTCATTTAGATAAATAAAACATTTTAATTTGATTAACATAATAACACTTTTATTCAGGTTGTCTATTGTTTACCCGAAGATTATATACCATAACCATCATAGTCCCGAATTTCATTTGCCCGAATGTTTTGTTTGCCCTAAAAGACATATGACATACTTTTAATTGCCCGAAACATAGATACCATAAGATACAAGTGCCATACGTATTGTTTTTCATATTTTTAATTGCCATAATAATTATTAGACATAATATTTAAACGCCATAATGATTATTAGACTAACCTAACCTAACCTAACCAA